>OX419723.1:36113125-37474613 GCA_948474765.1 Patella depressa | reverse complement strand
TGGGAATCACGCCGGAAAATTTGGATGGACGTTCTACTCCAATGCAGGGATCGAACACCCGACCTCCCGAAAACGAACCAGCGTCTTATCTACTTAGCCACCGTGGTATGGTGTATTAGTGCGTACAATTATTACGGTATCTGCCATGTTTTTACCTCAACTGTAGGTTCAACATCATCTTCGTCATCATCTTCGTGTAATATCTGTTCATCCATATCTCCCTCTTCAGCCATTTTGATAATTTTCTCGGGGTCCATACCTAAATAATAACAAATGCGTGTATTAGTATTAATTTATTAATGATATGGCTTCACCCCATCCAGCTACCCTAGCACCACGCTTCGACCTCTAGCTGGCCGGTCACCTCTGGCTTGCGACTGTGGTTTCGAGCCCTGGTGTGAGCGTATGTGGAATGGAAATAGGGGCGCCTTCTCAACCTCGTGGGTTTCCTCCGGGCACTCCGGTTTCCTCCCACTACTAAAGACCCCTACGCGCAAACGAATTATTGAAAAAAAATGAAACCATATGTTAGTCCCAAAATGACCTAGTTTGTGTCTAGTGGACGTTAAACCCCATTTCTCTCTCTCTCTCAACCCATCCATTTTCAAGTTCTCGTTTATCCGCGCCTGGATGCGGACATATCCACTCCCCCCTGATCCCCGTATCTATCAATTAGGGACAATAACACTCTTGCTGGCTTGGTAGCTCCAGAAAATAAATAATAGCCTTATTCTAAGTACTAGATGTTTAAGTGTCCTACCTGTTGTGTAAATTATCCATTACATCCTATTTTACTTTTCCAGGGGGTTCGAAAATATTTTAAAATCCAGGTCACATTTGAAAAGGTTTACGTTAGACTTTTCAAATCAATAATTCGATGTGTTAAAATGAAATTTATATCATCAATTAATTGGAATATTGTAAAATAATACAATTTGTTGACCAGAATGAAGATTGGGACATATTATTCAGTTACAACAAGAGTGGTATTGGAGCTTTATCTAATTACACAGACGACATCTTTATCTATGTTATATTTGTCACTGTCTGTTTGTTTGCCTGTTTAGGGTTGGCGGCTAGTGTTTCCATCAGATTGGTGGGGGCGGGGGGGAGGTAGATGGGCGAATGGTTAGCGTGCGCGCAATGTATCATATGGCCTGCCATTGAGTCAACTGGCGTGGTTTTGATTCCCCGGTTGTACATGGCAAGGAGTAGAGTCGCTTTCAAACCTCGTGAGTTTTCTCCGGATACTCAGGTTTCCTCCCACTGCTAAAGATACATACGCTCAAGCAAATTATTAAAATATAATAAAACCCTATGCCAGTCCCGAAATGACCTAGTTTGTGTCGAGTAAACCCCATCTCTCTCTCTCTCTCTCTCACCCTCTCTCTCTCTCTCTTTAATCAAATTAGGGGTTGGTGTCTACACTAGGGGTAGCTCGGACCGGGGACTAAAATGGGCCTGGTGGCCATGGTTTACCAGTTCTGGTCCCGGTTCCCACTAGTACGCTGGGTCAACCGCTAGTGACGTACTAGAAGGCAAAAACAACATTTGTTGAACAAGAACTATTTCATTAATGTCGAAATACCTGAAACTCCCTTCCATGACATCCACAAGACGTGAGGTAGTTTAAACATCAGAGCCTGCAGCAGAAGTAAAACTGATACCCATCTGTAAAAACCAACCAGATTCTCGCCTCTATCTTCTTTTAACTTCGGTAATTCCGTATCCATGGGAACGTTATACATTTCCGTTATCCAACAAAAACTGTCCACATATTTCTGAAAATTTTTCTCCTCTTTGTATTCAGCAGGCGTCCAGCAGTGTATCGGTTCTCCCATCCATTGGGATAGATATGTCGCTGTAGCAGCCAATAGTAAGATTCCTGGTGTGACGATGTGATTCATGACGTCAACAAAGTCGTCATCACGTATTTGGTTTCGCAGATTCAACTGCGATAACGCGAACACAGCCGCCTCGATCCTGAAGTGGAAATAGAACATCTGTGTAATAAGGAAAAAAGAAAATGGTTTCCTATTTTTGAAAAAAAAAAAGAAAAAAATTAATCCTGTGTCCATAAAAAATGCTTTGAATGGATTAGGACGATCGTAAGACTTGGTAAAGTCCATGAAATAAAATAGGGTTTAATGTCCTACTGTTCTAGGACTGGGCTATTGAAAACGGGCATACGCCATACAGTGTGCTTTAAGGCAATATATACTACAGACTACTCCAACTGCCAAGGTTCATTTTACGTATACGCCAATGTACACAGTTGACCTCGGTTTGTCGTCCCGTCCGAACAACTATACGTCGTCCCTGACAGACCGCTCCTTCACTGAGCCACAGTATTTCCCTTAATCAGTCGAGATCTGTAGATCCAGGCACCATTGGCGGTACATGTGATATTGCTGGTCCGTAGTAACCACGGGGGTTGGGATGGCCTAGTGGTCTAGAGTGCCGCGCTTCGACCCCTAACTGGCCGGTCACCTCTGGCTTGCGATTGTGGTTTCGAGCCCTGGTGTGAGCGTATGTGACATGGAGATAGGGTCGCCTTCTCAACCTCGTGGGTTTCCTCCGGGCACTCCGGGTTCCTGCCGCTGCTATAGACCCCTACGCGCAAGCGAATTATTGAAATGAATTAAAAACCATATGTTAGTCCTGCAATGACCTAGTTTGTGTTTAGTGGACGTTAAACCCCATTTCTCTCTCTCTCTCTCCGTAGTAACCAGGGGCCAGTTTCATGAAATTTTAACTAAAGATAAAATCCAAATTTTTGTAGATTCTTTAATTTTGATTGGCTAAACACTAAAATCAATCAAATATTATCCAATCAAATTACTAAAATTTGGATTGTATCTTAGTTAAAATTTCGTGAAACAGGCCCCAGGGCATCAATACACTAAGGAATTAAATTAATGGGAGACAACTCATTTAACTTACAGTGAAACACGCACACTGTTTTTGTATTGTTGGCCGATAAGTCATGGCGGTCCTTATTCAATTCCCTCAAATAAACAAGATCAACTTTAAGGGGACCACTTTTCGCGATTGTGTCGAATAATATCTATTGAATTCTGCATAATGTTGTCTGATCGGTGCTGGGACGTGTCGGTGGGAGTAAGGTATGTCATTGAGTCAAGAGGCTTGATTTCGATTCTCCGTTTCAAGGGGTAGGGTCGTCTATCTAACATAGCAAAAAGACCTCTGCGCGCTATCCAATTATTCAAATAAAAGTAAACTTATATGATAGTTCTGAAATGACGAGTGGACGTTAAACCCCATCTCTCGGTATCTTCTGGTCAACTTACCCCATACTGGTCTGTACTGTGGACGACCGATCACGTTAAAGGCTGGAAACCTTGATTTAAACCTCTGTGTCGACACAACCCTGTTAATACATCTGTCAAAAGATAAACACATACTGAACTCAAATATATTTCTTGAATAGCGGAAAGGGGGAAATAAATGTGGCTTAGCGCACATGATCTAACCAAAACGGATACCAACATAATAGAACAGCATAGTCGTGGCTATTGATACTACAATAGCTTAACAAAAAGAATTTTAAATAGGACACGAATTATTTGGTTTGCCAATCTGATTAAAATACAGATGACATGGAGATCTGAAAAGTTATAGTTTGAGTTCACATCAGGGGTCAAAGGAGAGGCTTTTGAACCCATGATGTCACACATCGATTAATCAATCAGCGTTGACGTTTTAAGGGTTTACCCACAGTTCCACACAGAGAACGCCATGAAGTCGCCGTGACAGAGTGTTTCATTGGTTTCTTCCCCACATAAATAAGAACGCATATTATAACAACTCTTCCAGTAAAATGAAATTTTGAACTATAAAAACCGAAACGAAATAGGATCTGTGTTTTTATCAGATTGTTGGTTTGTGTGATTTGGTTAAATATAATTCATTTGGAGAGTCGGTTACCCCTCTGAAAATTATAAATGCTTTCGATAGGCAACCAATGGTAGGATTAAACTGAATTATTGAGTTTAGATTAACCCAATTACATCACAGGACTTGGCCATACCCAAATACATCACAGGACTTGGCCATACCCAAATACATCACAGGTTTTGGCCATACCTATTAAAAAAGATAGGCTGGCACTGCCAGGCAGGATACGCCCACATTTTTGAGAGATGGATAGAGAACAAGCAATTAAGAAAGTGATTTTTCCTACATCATTAAGTCCTGTATTTCTTATTGTATTGGGAGCAGCCATTTTGTTGGTCAGTTCCAGTCTGATATTCATGAAATTCGAAGCCGACAATGATTATGGTGTGACGGTACACAACCTAGAAATGTGACTTTTGGTCAAAATCGGATAAGAATTGTGACCTGTAGAGAGTCCACAACCATGATATACCATATTTTTACACTATTCGCGTACAAACGGCGACCATTTCGTCCGGCAATTTTGGTACGATTTTCCTTACGGTGCAACAGTAATATAATCAGAGTTTTTTTTAAATCAGATAATAATTGTTCGAGAGATAGACAGAGAACAAGCAATACCGAAAGTGATTTTTCCTACAATCAAAGGCCATAATTCATTAAGTTACAATTTGATATGCGCAAATATCGAAAAGAATAAAGATCTTTAGGTTATAAACAAGCATTTCAGGTTTCATCAAAATCGAATTAAAATTGTGACCTCTACAGGGTCCACAACCATGATATACAATTTTTTAACAGTATTCGCGTACAAACGGCGGCCATTTTGTATGGCAATTTTGGTCCGATTTTCCCGGAATTCGATCTCAACCTTCCTTACGGTGTAACGGTAATATATTCAAACGTTGTTTTTCAATCGGATAATAATTGTGACCTCCAGAGGGGCCACAAGCTAAAGAAAAGGCGATTTTGCGCATAATCAGGGGCCATAATTCAGGAAGTTACGATCCAATATGCGCAAATATCGAAAGGAACCAAGATCGTTGGGTCATAACCATGAATGTCAGTTTCATCAAAATCGAATTAAAATTGTGACCTCTACAGGGTCCACAACCTTGATATACCATTTTTTAACAGTATTTGCGTACAAACGGCGGCCATTTTGTATGGCAATTTTGATCCGATTTTCCCGAAATTCGAACTCAATCTACCTTAGGGTGTAACGGTGATATAATGAAACGTTTTTTTTTAAATCGGATTATAATTGTGACCTCCAGAGGAACCACAAGATAAAAAAGGTGATTTTTCGGACAATCAGGGGCCATAATTCAGGAAATTAAGTTCCGATAGGCGCAAATATCGAAAGGAACCAAGATCTTTGGGTTATAAACATGCGGGCGTATAAAAAGGATATTTTTCGGACAATCAGGGGCCATAATTCAGGAAATTACGTTCCGATAGGCGCAAATGTCGAAAGGAACCAAGATCTTTGGGTTATAAACATGCATGTCAAGTTTCATCAACATCGGTTCAAAATTGTGACCTCTATAGGGTCCACAAGCTAAAAACGTGTTTTTTCGTACAACCAGGGGCCATAATCCATGAAATTTTGATCCGATACATGCCAATATCGAAAGCAGCCGAGATCTTTTGGGGATAAACCTATATTTCAAGTTTCGTCAAAATCAGATAAGAATTGTGACCTGTAGAGAGTCCACAAACAAATTGTGGACGGACGGACGGACGGACGTCCGGACGGACAGGGGCGACGAAAATATGCGTCCACATAAAAATGTGGGCGTATAATTATGCCTCCAATTCTTTAGAAAAAAAACTGATTGAAAAACATACTTAGTTGCTCCTAAAAAGCTTTCAGCTCCAAATATAATCTTGCTTGTAAACCGCCTATGTTTATATGTACGTAAAATAGGAATATCCCAGAGTTCCAGTAAGAAAAGCCTGTTATCATGTTTTCTTATTAAAAAGAAACTACGCTGGATGAATAACCCGATACAGGTTTAAAGAAAAACTTTCAGAAGATTAACTGCAAGTTATTCCGTGCATGGAATATTCGCCAAAGATCTAAGAGATTTGTCGTTATAGGTTTATAAGTATCAGTAATGTATAAATTAAATTGGGTCGGCCTTAGAAATAGAGAGAAGTTAAAGAGAAATGGGGTTTAACGTCCACACAACACAAACTAGGTCATTTCGGAACTAACATATGGTTTAATTTTATTTCAATAATTCGCTAGCGCGTAGGGGTCTTTAGCAGTGGGAGGAAACCGGAGGGCCGGGAGTAAACCCACGAGGTTGGAGAGGCGACGTTTGTCCTTGTCACATACAACCGGGGATTCGAAACCACGCCAGTTGACTCGATGACAGACCTTATGATACAGCACGCATGCTAACCATTCGGTCATCTACCCCCCCCCCCCCCCCCGAAATAGACAGGAAGCGACGAAATGTTATTTTAACTTTCACCCGTCTAACTTAAAGAGGCATTATGGGAGACTAGATAGAGAGTTGGCAGTTCTCACTATAATAGTTAAAAACGAGATAATGTAAAAGCAATTTGCTGAAAATTTCAGTCAAATTGATCCACTGTGAACCGAGAATTACGAGATTGAAAGTTTCGCCTAGCCTCGATTTTGCATTTAATTGTTAAATCGTGAAAGAAAGTTATGCGTGTAGGTCTAGATAAGTTAATTAATGTCTGATTAATAACTTAGATAACATTCCGCGCCTAAAGTAAAGACCTACAATAGGCAGATTTAGCTACACAATGCATGTTTAAATATGTAAAATTAAACTTTACCTCCGTCGCCTCCTTGAAACTGCTGATCTACAGGTATTCCTAGACGTTTTAAAAGTAAGGTAAGATGCCGCAGCGGTTGATTACAGGTAGTCCAATGCGTTTAAAATTCAGGTAACATTCCTACACTGTTTAATTGAGGTAGTCCTGAATGGTTTGAATTCAGGTTAGATGCCGGAATTGTTGTATATATAATTCTATACGTTTTAAATTGAAGTAATGAACCACCATAAGCAAATCGGTAAACTATTATGGTTGTATTGTTTTGCTACCTCACATATCGCTATGGATACTTAAGGGCGAAAAGCTTGGCGGGGTCATACACAGACTATTAAGAAAGTCGGATTATCCCGGGTGACGTAATACATAATGACGTAATGCTAATTTTAGTATATATACAGTAGATTAATGGTATTACTGGGTTTAGAATAATAATTGAAGACACATTTCTTGTTTAGTCTGGATTATCAAATATAATTATAATCATAATCTGTGTACTGTAAGACAAATAATTGAATCATGGGGTTTAACATCCTGTTCTGTCCAAACTGAGCTAATGAAAACGGGCATACGCCATACAATGTTCTATGAGGGTAATTTTGGCCGGACAGCGGCATTACGGCATACACTTTATTGAATTCCATCAGTCAAGGGCTCGTTTACGTGCACGCCAATGTGCAATGGTTTTCCGTCCCTTCAGAACGACTAG
Organism: Patella depressa; assembly: GCA_948474765.1. NCBI lineage: Eukaryota > Metazoa > Mollusca > Gastropoda > Patellidae > Patella > Patella depressa. The sequence continues at coordinate 37,467,172 of OX419723.1, read as the reverse complement.
GTCCTGTGTCGTGCATTACTGACAAGGGGGGACCACGCCGGCAAATCCATGCGATATTTCTCGGCCAACACCAGAATTGAACACGGGACCCCCAGAAGGTTGGCGAGCTAGCGTCTTACTTAATGATGCACCGCGACTCACTGGTGTAAGACAGAATATCTAATCATTGTTATTAGTTAAATGATGAGTTTTTTTGTATTGTCGAGTATTACAAACACATAACAATATTTCTGACAAGGGAAAACGTATAGACATGTGAAAAACAGGGGTCTCGTGCGCACATTGACATGCGCATAAAAGATTCCTTGACAGATGGAATTCCAAATAAGGGTTGGCGGGAGTGCCGCTGTCCGGATACACTGTATGGCGCATGTCCCCTCTTCATTAGCCCAGCCGGCGCAGAACAGTAGGACGTTTCACTTACAAAATGGTAAAAATATCCAAATATTATAAAATAAATGAACCACAATAAGTAGATATTTATAGACACCGTAACGGTCATTGTATTGAATATAAAGGACTTTTGACAGGTGGGGAATATTTGAATATTATGTATAAAGTAGCATATTTTATTCGTTTATAAGCGATAATGTTAAACTGTCTATACCAAACTCGTTTATAAGCGATACCCTTCTCAAAAACATGATATTAACCAGGAATGAGGTTTTATGCCTTGTCAGTACAATAATTTTGTCATTTTGGGGCGGTTAATGTCTCATCAACCCCAAACTCTTGAATAGAATATACTAGGTTCACATCACAGCACGCGTTGTGAAGAATACTTGGATTTTTTCAAGTCTAGTTCTCACTTGTTTGGGATGGGACGAAAAAACGGGACCCTCGTTGAAGAACATTGTTCGATGCAATTCGAATACAGGTAGGCGGGTACGCAATAGGTGCCACAAACTGGAGAGATTTAATTACGTTTTGTAAGAGATGGACGGAAAACGGGGGGAATCGGCAGTGAGTATTCTCTCGCTGTTCCAATACTTCACATCGAATTTGGAAGAAGTTTTTTAAAACTTGAAGCTTTAATCGCATTCACACCGTTTGGTCTGTTAAGGGACATAACTCTGGGACGCGTTTGTCCTCTCATGGCCCAATACTTTAAACCAAATTTAAAAAGAACCTGCTGAAAACTACAGCCTCTCGCTATCGCGTCATAAGTTTTTCGGGGAAAGGGGCATGATGCCACAAGGGACTGGCTGATGCACACCAAACTGAAACGCTTACGGGAACTATGGACCCATCACATATATTTTAACTTTCATCTAGAGGGTCCACGAACTTCGTATATCTTTCAATTTTGCGCCAAAGGTTGGGACAATAACCCACGAAGTTGAGGTCTGATGAGCATTAAATTTACACTCATACAAGATTTAGCGATCTTTAATCATAAGTTTCATCGGAATTGGACATCGTGAGGGTACGCAAACGTTGTACATACATGTATTTCACTTTTTGCGTAAAGTGCAGGCCCCCTCAACCTTGATATATGTATTACTTGCTTTATAACTATTTGCGTAAAGGAGCCAGTCTACCGAGATGTTTCCGCCCGATGTGCACATTGTTGGGCAATAAACATACACTTGAACGCGAGTTAAATACAAATCAAATTTGTGACAAGCCATAAACGCGGTGTTTCAAACACTTAGGGGCAATATTCGTTCAAAGTTACGATCCAATACGTTCCAAATCCGTGGATATTTGGGATATAAACTGAATTTAAACGACCAAAAGAGCAGGAGCTGTGGAGTGGTGTTAACGTGCTCGTTCTAAAAATATTTAATCCAGGTTCAAGGGAGATCATTCCATATAGATTAATTGGATGCAGACCACCATTAATTTCTCCATTGACTTCAAGGTTAATTCTGGCCTCTTAGCCCACCTCCAACTTTTCCCCAGCTTTCGTTGGCCTGAAAGCTTTTGGCTACAGACAGAGGAACAAATGGCTATGTCTTTGAACTAAGATTTGTATGAGGTTGACCACCAAAATTTTGAGATACACAAACTTGAAGAATCCCAAACAAAACATGTAGCTAGTTGCCGTACATATCACCGTAGCCAATCCGATAACCCCCTTATCCTTCCGACTAAAAGTCGTGAATATTTACCAAAACCTGGCATAAAATTTCAAACCCTATTCGTCCATTCTAGACCAAAACATCAACAAAAATGGGCATACAAAAGGGGAGAAAGGAGACAGGGAGAGAATTGCTATGGTGGAATTTAATGGTGGTCTGCCTTCAATTTAATACTATGCCAATGCCGGCAATTCACGTATTTCAAACTTACGATCAGTAGATTTTTGTATTACAAAGGGAAGTATTATCATCGTCATCTAGAAATACAACTTATTTATAATAATATGCGGGTTGCTGGCGTACTTAAAGTAAAGTATTCTTGTTAGTGTCCATTAAACTGGTGACAAACCACTCACAAGAAAAAGCTTCTTGAGGTACATGCCGTTCTTCATTATCCCGTTGAAACTGTTTTTCATTGGTAAGACTACGCCATAGGTGTCATCGAATCAGGTCCTCGAATTGATACAGCTGTCGAAGTGTTGTTTTCTAGGGGTTGTAGCTTAATTCAACACTAACGACGAAAACTCATATAATTAGTTAAAATTGTACTTTTAATAACGAGTGTCCAAAACTGGCTAACGGTCACAATAACGAGATAGGTATCGCTAGGGCGAGCTGGTTACCAGACTAAAATTACAACAGAGTATATGACATATATACAAGCTTAGGATTAACATAATTATACAATGATATTTGATAAGATGTTAACTTGAACATATGAAACAGGTGTTTAAATACAGAAGAAGATGGATTGGCCGAGAAAGTTCATCTCGATTTCCGGTGTGGTCAGTGATGCAGAATAAGGGGGCCTGACAAGGACAGCTGTCTAGTCGTTCGGATGGCACGAAAAACCGACGTCCCGTGTACACATTGGCGTGCACGTAAAAGATCACTTTGTAGTTGGAATTCGACATAAGAGTAGGCCGTATAACGCCGCTGCCCGGGCCAAATTACCCTCAAAGCACACTGTATGGCGTATGCCCGTCTTCCATTAGCCCAGGTTAGGTGCAGAAGAGTAGGACGTTAAACCCCATTTCATTTTATTTCACAGAAGAAGATATGGACATAGAAAGAATGCGTGTTAACTATCATTACGTAATATATATCCTTACATCAAGTATAAACTCAAACAGTTAAAAGACTTGAAAGATTAGTGAGATATCAATGTGGACATTGGTCATTTATTATTTTAATTAAAATCATATAATAAAATATATACAACGATACACTATGACACAGCACAAGTAGCACGTTCAGCCCCATTTCATTGAGTTACTGATTGCAAAGTTGGACTGGATAACCTGGTCGAATACGTCAGATTCGCTCTTACGTAACTCCTTTAGTGCAGGTTAACCAGTATATTTCAAAGTTATTTGCTTTAAGGTTGTCCTTTAATATGTAGGGTTTTCTTTGGTAAGACTGTCGCCATGGGTTACACCTGAACAGGTACCCTAGAACAAGCTTGATTGCGATACTATATTTTACCAACTCTGTTCCGTATCATTTTCCATGCTAGCTTTGGTCTCTTTCGGTACGTTTTGCTCATGGGACAAAATGCGTGATGGAATTTGCAAGTGGTGGTCAATTAGGACGAGTCACTTGCCCCCGCATTGACCAGGCAGCAGACCGCCATTAAATATTACCATCTCCTCGATTTATAACAACTCTTCCCTTTGCACAGCCATCACGTTTTTGTTGGAGCCGGGCAAAGAGACTAGAATTAACATTAAGACTAATGGGACAATTAATGTTAATGGTGGTCTGTATCCTGGACGATCGATTTGGACGAGTTACTTCCCCTGGATTAACTTAAATTGATTATCTCCCTTCAATGCTGTACAATTTTACATGCGGCAAGCACAATTCAGATGGTATCATCAAAATATATATTTAAGGGTTTTCACGTGGTTGCAGATGTAACTTATTGCCAGTTAAGACAATAGGCTAACACTTATATTGTCCGCTGTCTGTGGTTGTGGGCGGAGCGGGGTTGGTGTGGGTCAGTAGGGTACCGGGTGAGTGTGAGTATGGGTCAGAGGCGAGGGAACGGGGGTTACTATGTACCCCCCCCCCCCCACACACACACATCTCCTAAAGCGACAAAGGTACAAACGTTTATCTTTATATTACGAGGGTTGTATTAACATTTCCCATGTCTACTGTAACACCTCACTGATTTGATTTGAACGAATAAAATGAATAGTCATACTATATATGCTCGTTAACGCCGTCACATGTGTAAAAATAAAATATATATTTCGTAACGTCCTTGTTGAATAAGTAGGTCACTAATAATATATAATATAAAGAAGACGGTGTGATAAATTGTATATATACATGTAATGAACGATAAATATACAGTTGGTGTTATGTACATGTATTGGGATCATGGTTTTTAAATTTGTATGAAGGGTGTTTAACCCGGACCCTTTTATCAATATAAAAGTGATATCAGATAAATCTATACATGAAATATGAATGTTCGGAGCCACGGTGGCTAAGTGGGTAAGACCTTGGCTCCCTAGACTTGAGGTTGGGGGTTCGATCCCTGCATTTGTCGGTGTGGTTTCCCCTTGTCAGTGATGCAGGACGGAGGGTCGGACAAACTGTTTAGTCGTTCGTTATGTACGAGAAACCAAGGTCCCATGTACACATTGCGTGCACGTAAAGGATCCATTGAATAGGCCGCAGTGTATGGCGTATGCCCGTCTTCTTCAGCCAGTTCGGATCAGAACAGTAGGACGTTAAATCCCATTTCATAAATGGAGGAGACAATTTCGGGATACGGACGGCAGTGCTTGCCGACTGCGAGAGCCGAAGGATCTAGGCGTAGCGTGTATAACCCCACCCCACCCATTATTTAGTTTTGAAACTTGGACCGGCACAATCGAATTAACTGCTATTCCAGACCGTGAATACAACGAGTTCAATATAGCCGACCTCAATTCCAACCATCCACACACGACTGTTGCGGCTGCATTTGCAAATAATGATTAATGCCTATGTTTTAAACCATAGTGAATTCAGTGCAAATTCGTAGTGCTCGTTCCTGGTATTGGCGTGGGAGAAAGTTCCCCGGGAATTTATGTCGTGATTTGTCTTTGTCACTTCCGCATGAAGGATCTCATTGTAACGAACAGTGTCTAGTTGGTCGGATAGAACGAGAAAACACGTTGGTGTACATGTAACAAAACTCCGGAGTGTTAGAGCTCAATGCTGTTCCGGTAATATTTTCATCATTATGTGCACTGTCTTCAATAGCCCGATTCGTTCAGAAAAAAAGGGATTTACAAACCTTATTTCACATCATTTGTTTCATATACTGTGTCGAGTGGACGTTAAACCCCATTTCTCTCTCTCTCTCATCTCAATCTTTGTATGAACTGGTCTGTATTCATGAGTCTGGTTAGTATCAAGAGAGGACGTTAAACCCGATATTTCAATCTTTCTGTGAACTCAGCTATGCGTTTGAGACACCCCACCCCCCCTGCTCAGCTACATAAAAAAAAATAATGCCTTGCATCAATGAAATTACATCACAAAGTGATCCTACATCAGTATAAAAATGATTTCTCTGTTTAAAAAGCTCAATTTGTATGTATGCCTATGTAATTTAGAGACGATGATGGCAGATTTCCGTAACCGAAAGCTGGCAAACCCCCTCCTGCAAAAATTCCTGGATCCGCACCTGGCGCTTTATTGGGTTTATTATACAGTTATTTATTTGTCATGTAATTTTATTACCATATTGAGCCCCCCCCCCCCTTAATTGAAGTGGACCCAGATTCTCCCCAAAAATCTCATTGCACCCTACTCGTCTCCCCCTCTCATATGACAGATAACGGAAATTATCAAAATATATTCTAAGTTTAAAGCAGCTCCACCCGTCTTCATTGCAATACAAAATTAACTTCATAAAACTACATGTTCACTTAACTGAATAATATATAGGTCTAGATATTTAAATATAAACAAGCTAGAAGGGGTGTATGTAAAGTATACTATTGTGTCATATATACTCCCTCGGCTTTTTAGTTTAAGTCGTCATCCCACGCGCTGAGGTACACCAAACACCGACCAATCACACTCAACGTTATAGAAAGAAAGCTGACATTCCTTAACGGGTCAAGGGTCAACTTGGGCGGTGGTGACACACACTGATTCAGTAAGTAATAACAGCACAGACAGAGGTGTTGTGTTGGAGAAAGTTTTAATAGACTTACACCCAGTCCCACCATGTGCCGAACAATCGAATATTCGAACTGATTATTCGATCAGAAAATTCGACACAAAAAACCCAGTCCTTTTTAAAGGAATAATTGAAAAATTGCCAAGTTTTATTTCTCATATCAAAAGGTGAGTGGCGTTTTTGTTGTGTTGGTATTATATGGCCATCTTAGGTTGGGGAAAAAAGGAAATTTTTTTTGTTCGGCGTGAGAAACACGTGGGGTTCTATTCGTTTGTATTTTTATCGAATTATTAACAATATTGTTTTCTTCGCATAAATAATTTCTTTGTTTAATATCAAAATACTCGAAACTGTACCAAAATTATACTTTGTGATTTTTGTAAAATCTAAAATTTCAAATTAAACTTGAAAAGAATTTTAGCGTTGGTTTAATATCAAAATACTCGAAACTGTACCAAAATTATACTTTGTGATTTTTGTAAAATCTAAAATTTCAAATTAAACTTGAAAAGAATTTTAGCGTTGGTTTAAAACAGAATAATATTATAATCTTTCATCGAGTGAATAATGTAACTCCAAAATTTAAAACTATATTTTATATTCTATTTTTCGTTTTTCGCTGAAAGTAATTTTCAGTTATCTATACTAGATCAAAGTCATTTTTTATTACCTGATAGACTGACGCGATCTGTCTACATTAGCCCGGAAGGCACAGACAAATAGTATGTTAAACCCCATTTTAGTCGGGGGTGGGGGCGAGCGAACGGTTAGCAAGGTGCGTGCAGTATCATAAAGCCTGTCATTGAGTCAACTGGCGTGGTTTTAAATCCCTGATTGTACGTGACAAGGAGTAGGGTCGCCTGTCCAACATCGTGGGTTTTTTTCCGGGCCCTCCGGTTTCCTCCCACTGCTAAAGATCCCTACGCCCAAGCGAATTATTGAAATAAAATTAAAAAAACATATGAAATGAAATTAAACCATATGTTAATCCCGAAATTACCTAGTTTGTGTCGAGTGGACGTTAAACCCCATTTCTCTCTCTCTCTTATTTCAATTTTTGTATGAACTGGTCTGTATTCATGAGTCTGGTTAGTATCAAGAGAGGACGTTAAACCCAATATTTCAATCTTTCTGTGAACTCAGCTATGTGGTTGATACACTGATGTATAGTCATCCATTGTGTTTGAAATAATGGCGTATAGAACAGTATAATCTTGTTTTTGATTGTTTTGTCGGGGTCATGTTGTGTTTATTTCATTGATAGCAGGAAGGTCCCTCAAGGCTTCATGATCTTGTGTTTGATCACTTCAATTTTAAGGGTGAAATCCTTTCTTCTACTCCTGTTTTCGATTTGTTTGATATTGAGATAAGGGGTCTTTCATTCCTCACTCTAGTCTCAATTCATTTGTCCCTCAATTCATTCGCCCCTTTCGCCCCCCCCCTTCATTCGTCCCTCTTCACTCGTTCCTCTCGCAATTTGCCCATCATTCGTGCCTTCTCTATTCCATCCGTTCGACATTCGACTCAGTCAACGTTCGCCCCCTCTTCATTCGAGCCGCTCGACATTTTGTCCCTCACTTCATCCGAGCCGCTCGACATTCGTTCCCCTCTCCTCTCCTCTCCTCCTTTTATTTGAGTAAAATAATCCCCGACATGTAAATTTCCCTCATAGTACAATGTATGGCGTATGTTCGTCTTCGTTAACTTGGTTGGAGCAGAAGTGTAGGATGTTAAACCTATTTCATTTCATTTCGGTTTCAATTCCCGGCTTGTACGTGACTAGGGGTGGCTAGGGTCGTCTGTAAGCGTGTTCTACCCTGTGGGTCTCCGGTAGAACATCGTGGGTGTTTTCTCTGGTTTCTACCTACCCCTAAAGACCCTATGCGCAAGCGAATTGTAGAAATGGAAATGAACAATATATGTCCATATGTATAGTCCCTGTTTGTGTATAAGTCGAGTGGAAGTACGTTAACATCCGTGCCAGCTCCCTCGACCCCCCCCCCCCCTTTCTCTCCCTCCCTCCCTTTCTCTCCCCCCCCCCCCTCGCATTATCGTGGATTTTCTCTAGGTCCTCGAATTTTGTCTCATTGCAGAAGTGCCGAAGTACTGGAAAGAAACCACCTCTCTCCCCCCCCCCCCTCTCTCTTTCTCTGTTTGTCTGTGTGTGTGTGTTAATGAGCGCATTATCAAGTAACCTGTGAATACAAAGGGTGGTCTCTGCACGATACAAGTTCATGTTTTGTCCATTAAAAGTTGGCTATGTCAATATGGTTCTCGGTGTTAGTCTACATGACCTAGTTTCGCATCTTAACGACCGTGTTACATGTTGTAATATAAATGTTGTTTTCATCGATATAGACATGGACTGTAATGTAGATATAAACCGTTCTAGGTCACTACACAAATTTAGTTTTATTTTGAGGTTTGGGGTTTTTAAGAAGGTCGCTAACCAAAGTGTTTTATAATCAGTTATACTACGCATTACATTCATTTAAAGGGACTTCTTACTAGAGATTTAAGCTAGACATTTTTAGGTGGGTTGGCGGTGCTTAACAAAGTTTTAAACTGTTGTTTCACTTATTAGCATTAGATTCTTTGAGAGGACGACTAAACAACTTATTGGGTCAATGGATTCTTTCACAGGACCGCTCATCAAAGACTTTGTCAAAGTTTTAGGTGACACCTAAGTTTGGGAAGTCAGAGAACCTAGAGCGAGTCACAGACAGAGCTAGAGGGTTAGGGTTAGGGTGTTTTAAGCCTAGGGTAGCCTACAGACTAGAGAATCTCACGAGGTAACTTCGCCTCTTGATTTAATGACAGGTCTCACGCGTCCATCATATTATGCAAGTCGTGCAGGTAATTATACCACGTGACACCTACCTGTAATTATGGATGTATGATTTATAAATAAGTAGGGCGAAACTCTCTTACCTGTTGGGGTATATATACCACTGTACCTGTCATCCGGCCAGGTGAATATATAGCCATCTATTATATACCGGGTGTGAAACAGTAGTGCTTGGACTTGTTATATATCGAATTCCAATTACCAAGGGTTCTCTTACGTGCACGATAAGGTGTATATAAGACATCGACTTTTCGTACCATCCGTACGACTAGACACTGTGCCTTTACAGGTCCTCGGCCCCGCACCATGTCCGGCATTAGTCAGCATTACGTATTACTGCTGTCAGTGTTTGTCTAAAGTGGGAACCGCGGGGGCTCAGAGCGTAAGGTGCTGTCTTTCTAACCAGGGTTCGATCCCTGTGTTGGCCGAGAAAGTTCATCTCGATTTTCCGGCGTGATTTTCCCTTGTCAGTGATGCAGAAGGAGGGCCTGACAAGGGCAGCTGCCTAGTCGTTCGGATGGGACGAAAAACCGAGGTCCCGTGTACACATTGGAGTGCACGTAAAAGATCCCTTGGCAGTTGGAATTCGATATAAGAGTAGGCCGTAGCGCCGCTGCCCGGGCAAAATTTCCCTCATAGCACACTGTATGGCGTATGCCCGTCTTCATTAGCCCAGGTTAGGTGCAAAAGAGTAGGACGTTAAACACCATTTCATTCATTCATTCATTCTATCGCTTGCGTTGTAGAATACGGTGAATTTCACGTAGAGTCCCGGGTGTGTAAGTGGCAACCTAACCTCATAGGTTATTTCCGAACGACTAGACAGCTGTCCTTGTCAGGCCCTCCGTCGGGAAATCGGGATGAACTTTCTCGGCCAATGTAGGAATAAAATATTGTATAAAAATCTGATATTTATATTATATAGAACTTAAGTAGATAAAAGTTAAAAACGAGATAATTTTATAAATCTGATATAATAACCAGTGATATAGGATGTTTATATTAACGTGTTTTTGTATATAAGCTGCTGTATACTATTTCAATTGGAATATTGCGAAAGGTTTATCTATATTACGTGTATACTATTACTGGTCCATCATTCAAATAGTGTTAAATGGGTTTTAACTTTTAAAAAGATATGTGGCATTATGCTTTGTCACTTGATATACATGTGGAGACGAAACTTTGACGAACTGTTGAATAATGACTGTATTTGTTGAAAAAATGTGATTTTAAAGTAAAACATGCTTTGAATGATACCATTACATCCGGTTGAAAAAATAAATTAAAACTTGTACAGGCTTTTTAATAAAACAAGTTACAATGCTCTTCATTACTCGTAACATCATAAAACACGGCGTGGAAAGAACTGACTTCGTGACAGGTCGACTTACGCCATTCCAGGGCCGGTCAGCCCACCCAATTCAATAGAAGAATCGATTTTTTAAAACAATATTGACTTTTTCAATTAGTGGTGTCAGCCTCCTTAGCATCTTTTGGAGTATTTCCGATATTGGAGTGAAAGGGGTGTGGGCATACTGTTTATTTAAAAGTGTGGCGAGGAACAGATATCATAATGAACATCCGTAAAATACGTCATAACATTATGACCTACTAGGAAGTGGTGTGTCAGCCCTTTTAAACAAATACCAGGTAAAACCCCAAAGGCCATGATTACATAATACTACTTTAAATCGATAATGTACGATTACACACGATTTCTTTAAAAAAATCCCTGATAATTATTAATCGATTATGTACGATTTCTGTGGCAGGTTGTTATATAATGAAATAGGGTTTAACGTCCTACTGTTCTGCTCCTAAACTGGGCTAATGCAGTGTATATCATACTATGAGGGAAATCTTGCCCGAAATGTCTTCTGGTGGGGTATGGGGTGCACGCCGGAAAATCTTTTCCTGATAACACCTGTAATATTCAGAGTTTAACGTCCGCTTCCACCGAAAGTGAGATTGCAGACAAGTTGTCTTATTTTTATTTTCTAACGCACGCGCAGGGGTCTTTCCAGTGGGAGGAAACTGGAGGAATTCCATGAGGTTAAGAAGGCGCCCCTATCTCAAAACCGCATACACCAGGGATCGGAATCACAACCGCAAGCCAGTGGCAGGCACTCTAGACCACTAGGCCATCCCAACCCTTGCTTCCACCCTTAATTTTATCTTCGACAGGCGTTGATCCACCATTTGATAATAATGGCAATTTTACTGTAATAGGAGATGTGTGTTCAATGAAGGATTATAGTTTTCACGCCTACACTTGGGGCTATTGTTTTATAACAAGGGAATGTGAAATTCAGTCATTGACACATTGATGATTAGCTTTACTTTCTTATCAAAACGTATCTCAGTCATAGTCCTGATCACCAAGACGTTAGATAAATAGTCTAAGGTACCAGGTCGTTCGCTTGTTATCAGCCGATATGACAAAGAGATATGACTAAACCAATTATGTTATTATATCTAGATCAGTGGACTAAACTGGATAACGTGTCCTAAATATACGTCACACATATCACATCCTACGTCACTTTCCTCCAAGACGTCAGTGTCACAAAGCGTTACTTTGATGACCTAGACTACAAAGATTACATCACACCTGTACCTGTGGTGTAATGATGGTATAGAAGCAATGGGCGTGGTAAGGTGATGGTGGTTCAACACTTTCAATTGTAGTAAAACTACTTGTTGAGAATAGGTTTATTGTTATCTATGTGCACGTGTGATATATAAACAATTGACCTGTAATATCGAGCTGGCTTACTAACACCGTTAAAATAGACATAAAGCAATCAGCGATAACCACAATGAAGAACAGACTCCTCGAGTAATTTTGTCAAGTTATTTATGACAGGGGTGACGTTAAGTCCCACAACAGCTCTACGACATAAATCATTGTGAATGTGTACCACGTTAGACAGCATCGAGTCGATCCTCCAAATAAGGGAAACAAAATGGTCGGCAGCGATATTACCTTGTGCTGAAGTGGATTATCAACCCCAACTATTAAGGATATCGATTGCCCAGGTTTAAAAAAAAAACTCAGGTGAGATAATATCACTGAATGAAAGGCCTTGGGGTCTTACATGTATTTACATAGACTTGTAGTAAAATATTTAAAGACTTCAACACGTCATAGGCCTAGAGGTAAAATTTGTACGGGGTTCTTAATTACGCCAAGGCTGGAGCGCCGCATTGTTGTAGCATAACGTCTGTGATTGAGTCGAGTGGCCTTGTTTCGATTCTCGCTTGTACGTGACAGTGGGTACGATCGCCTCTCCAACCTCGTGGGTTTTCACCGCGTCTACAGTTTCCTCCCAGTTCTAAACGCAAACGAATTATAAAATGAAAAATATGTTAGTCCCGAAATGACCTACTTTGTGTCGAGTTGACGTTAAACTCCATTTCTCTCTTTTTTTCTGTCGGTCCAACTGCTAAAGTGGACCTTGAAGCCACAGTGGACCTTGAAGCCACAGTGGACATTGAAGCTTTGAGAAAACCTGAAGGTGGTTTCAAGTTGAAACACCTATTAAAATAAGGCGGGATAAATACATCAAGGTGATTTCGGTACAGAGAATATTTCTTAGTTCGTCTTTTTTTAAAAAGAAAACCCATCCAAACCGAACTTTGTTGAGATCTATTGACATTCTAGCATATATGTGTCAGTATCACGACATCAACCGATTTAAAAATGCTACTTTTAAACCTCTATAAGCTAATTGACAAACACAGACAACATGGTGTTAAAGGTTTGAACGGAATTATGACGACAAACTTGATAATAGTTAAGTGGGATTGAATCCAACGGAAAAGAAGGGTGTTTTTTTATTTTAAAATTAAAACAAAGATATATAATATGTAAAAGTAAAAAAAAAACACGAAGGTTCAGTAAGATCATATAACTATTATAAAGCGCGCGCGCACGAGAGAGGGGCAGAGGGATGGGTTGAACACCTCGGGAGTGGTTCCCCTTGTCAGTGGTGCAGGACGGACGGCCTTGTATGGTACAGCGTATTTTCGTTTGGATGGAAGGAACCGAGATCCCGTGTACATTTGCGTGCAAAGTAAAGATCTGTTTACATAGTTTGATTTCTATATAAAAGTAGGCCCAATAAAAGACCGAATGGGATATGCTCGTCTTCATTAGGCTACTAGGGCGTTATAGCTCATTTGATTTCGTTGCAATGTACGTGGAGTTGTGAAAACTTGCTTTAAAGCGGGAATTTCATATTTTCTAAGAAAGTCAAAACATAATTATTTCCGTCTTTTGCTCAATGGGTTGTCAACTCACTATTATTATACGATTATGGTCATTATTTCCCAGACATAAAAATCATAACAGGAAATAATAACACAATTACATCCCATTTTTTTTCCATCTTCAAACGTTTGAATTTGAAGTTGAAAATGATATTTTTGACAATTTCTCACCAGGCAATATAGTGAATTATAGGATTGATTAGATTATTCTTCAACAAGGTAGGGCTGTTTATAGATACCATCTATTTTAAGGTTTTCTTTTAATACATTTTAAAAATATAACTTAAAAATATGAAATTGCAACTTTAAATAGATGATAAATTAAGTGTAATTATTTGGTAAGGGTTGAAGAGATACTCTAAGAGATAACTCTAACACGGCGAGAACAGACTGCTTGTTAAAACATATTATATTTACATCTCGAGTGAAGCCAAGCACGAAGAGACGAGAAACACGAATCCATAGGACAAATACCCTGGGAAAAACACAACTTTACCGTACAATAACAAGAATGCGACAGTTGAGTTTCGACTATCACTCAACACTAACTAGGTGATTTTGGGACTAACTTATGACACATCTTTATTATAATAAAACACGTGCGCACAGGTGACTTTGTCAGCACGAGGAATATGTTGGGATAGGCGAGCCAGCGATGGAATCCATGACTAGCAGGCACATCAGACATTATCGCATAAAGTGTCCCCTCCATGTTCAGACACTCAGTTTTTTTCGGAAAATGTGCCCACGTCATAAAAGTCTCTAAAGCCGTGTTCATACGACGCGATTTGCACATGTGTATATTTGTTACATTATGTATCTGCTTACATGAGTAAACCTGTCCGTATGAACGCAAATTATACTTCTGTGTGACACATGCAACTAGTGTATATTGCCGTCCCGATTGGCATCAGTTTTGATTGAAATGTAGCAGTTCTGGTTTGAGTAAAATATGTTTCACCATTCATTCCATTATACTGGTCAGTGGTTGCCATGTTTCAATAGTTTCACCAATAAAACAGAATATAGGAGTTTTTTTTTTATTTTATTATAACTTTTTTTTTCTCGTTTTCAGAATCAGTAATTGAAGAAGCCTTCACGATGTAAGTACTGAAATTAAACTTTTAACAATTTTAAAGGGCAACATTCGTGACGACTTTAAACCATGAATTAGCAAACAGTATTTGCTATTGATCGTAATAACCAGTTTGTGATGTATGCAAGATAGGCGCCGAATTCAATTATATTATATCCTTGCATATTTTCACCCTGAACCGTAATTAAATCTCGATTTGGACAAAATGTGTGTGTAAAGAGGTGGGGGGGGGGGTAGGCAGGGGATGGGGGCATTTGGTAAGGGTTGATTTTATTGCATGCCATTGGATGGGGTGATGGTAATACGATCAAGGTATATTTATATGAAGAACAGCATCAATGTATATCCCGACCTCACCTCATCTTCTATAAGGCCAAAATAACAAAAAACGTGTGTTTAGGGTGACTCGTCCCAATCTATTTCCTTTAAATCAAGAATCGCCTACCGTAAATATTTTTCCCCATTTTCTATGTAAAACAGCTCGATCTTGACGTATTAAATAAAATATCAACACCCCCACACAGTACTTAAAGTAGAAATCATGGGTAATCGATAATACAAGCTCCAAAAGTTATTGGGAATCGATTATACAAGCTTCAAAAATTATAGGAAATCGTTTATACAAGCTCCAAAATTTATTTTTGAGGCGATTTAACCATAAACAAAGTTTATTCTTCTTAGCTTAACTATATGCTATGCTATACAATATATACCCCACTGAACCGCGAGCCCAGGTTTTTGTCCATGTAGCCTACGTAAATTCCTTGAATGACATTTACAAGTAGAGGTATAATATTCATAATAACACAGCTTAATGGATTTACTACTTCTCAGTTCAATACTCTTAGTTTGTGTCGAGTGGACGTTAAACCCCATTTCTCGCTCTCCACTCTTACAGGTATCTTTATCAAGCAATGAAAAAGATACCTGTAAGAGTACTGAAACGTTGCGTGTAATAAACCATGAAGTAGTAAATCCATAAAGTTGTGTTATTTTGTAGACTAAGTATATAAGCGTATATAATATAGAAGACCAAATGGGACAATATTCATGATTCTTGTTTCTACATTCCAGTTTGAACATTTTAGACACGAACGCAACATTCTAAACTAATGATTCTTGTTTCTACATTCTTATGTCAGCATTTCATGCACAAAATCAACATTTCAAACAAAAAATTGATTTTATGTTTCATTTTCGGCGTATTGGTAACTTTTATATATCATTAAATATTAAAAATAAAAAATAATTTCTTAATTTCACTTGACAAAGAAATCAATTCATTGGTTTCTGAAAGTATCTAAAAAAAAAGTCTGGAATTTGAAGTCTTATGAAAATATTTTCTACGTTTCAAAAAGTCTTGAAATTAAAATCTTGAAATGAAAATGTCCAGAAAAATATGATGAATTATCAACATTATTACACCAGAGGGCGCTAGACCGAACACAAATTGGCAACCTATTCGACTAGCGACCTAATATATTATTTTTTATCCATTCCTTTAGTTCAAAATAGAGGTGTAATTTCGCCATGATCTTACAAAATTCTAGACATCCAACTAAATATATTCCGAAAGGGAATTAAATAAGCGTTCCAAATATTATCAGTTAAAGTTGGCACAATCATATTAAAAGATTAAAAGGGTGAACTCTCATCCTAAACATGACCAATTTTTTAAAAATTTCAAAGTGAAAGAACGTAAATATTTCGAGTCAAAATTCGGACCATCGTACAAAATTCTGAGCATTCAGCTATCTATATTCTGAACGGTAATTTAATAAGCTTTCTTTAAATATTATTAGTAAAAGTTGGCTCAATCATCTTAAAGTGGTGCGCTCTCAACCTGAACATAGCTAATTTTTCAATATTCTAAATGTAAAGATGAACCGGTATTTTTTTGGAAGTCCCAATTCGGATCATCGTACAAAATTCTGAGCGTCCAGCTATATATAACCTTAAAGGTAATGGAATAAGCTTTCTAAATATTATTAGTAAAACGTGGCACAATGATATTAAAGTGGTGCGCTCTCATCCTAAACGTCGCCAATTTTTCAATATTTTAAAGTGAAAGAACGGTAATGTTCCGAGTCAAAATTCGGACCATCGTATATCTATTCTGAATTAAAGGATTGGATAAAAAATAATATATTCTAGTTTCATTTGATAGACGTTACATTGGATTTTATTGGTTGATAAATATAGATGAGTTTGGGTGACTGTTGTTTTTATTGTGAATAGGTTGCCATGCAGCTGGATCGGTCTAATAGGTCGCTAGTCGAATAGGTCGCCAATTTGTGTTAGGTCTAGCGCCCTCTGGTGTAATAATGTTGATAATTCATCATATTTGTCTGGACATTTTCATTTCAAGATTTTAATTTCAAGACTTTTTGAAACGTAGAAAATATTTTCATAAGAGTTCAAATTTCAGGCTTTTTTTTAGATACTTTCAGAAACCAATGAATTGATTTCTTTGTCATGTGAAATTAGGAAATTATTTTTTAATTTTAATATTTAATGATATATAAAAGTTACTGATAAAACGCTGAAAATGAAACATAAAATCAATTTTTTGTTTGAAATGTTGATTTTGTGCATGAAATGCTGACATAAGAATGTAGAAACAAGAATCATTAGTTTAGAATGTTGCGTTCGTGTCTAAAATGTTCAAACTGGAATGTAGAAACAAGAATCATGAATATTGTCCCATTTGGTCTTCCATATTATAAAGCCCTATATAAATAATAAGTATAACAGGTTTTACCTACATCCTGTCAAATATGTGTTTACCTGTAGTTAATACACGCACACCTGGAAAATAAATAACCTGAAATTTAAAGAGTAATATTGTAAGAGTTTAAATATGCCCACTGCAGGTCTGTATTCTGGCTTCAACTTATAATATATAAATTATTATTTACTTTGTTATTCGCAAGATGAGTCCATGATCAACTGTCTAGGTCATCAGATTTAAATGGATTTGACCACCTTCTAGATTTGAAAAAAGTTACGATAAAATGGATAGAGCCATAACTTTGTCCGAATAAAAGTAATTTGAAAGAAATTTTTAATATATTATTCAATTTTACATTATCTATGTTTTGAGCTATTATAGCAAACATGGCCAGCTCTGTATCTAAATCTTACATAATGTATCTTTTTAAAATTAGGTGCTCAATTTTATTTCTTACTCAGTGAGCCACCGCGACTCTCATATCACGCCAAGCTTTATAGCTTGTTTTTATAATCTTTAAATGAAAGTCTACCCCAGATTGTTATAATAACCTATCTGCACTTATTTGACAAATATAGGCGTGTCTCTTTTCAAATAATTCAAATGACTGAACGACAATGAGGGCCATTATCCCTTTATTCATCTACCACTGCCAAGACAAAAACCTTTTATTTAGCAGGCCAGGGGTCGCATTGCATTCACTGTCGATATTAATTAGGAATTCTTCCCACGCCACACACCTGCCTTGATTTTTAACTTTCATAAACTATTTTATAGAATGAAATCAAATGAAAGGTGGTTTAGTATTTTACATGTCACGTCAACCGGGTTAATGAAAGCTGTTTCTGGCAAGGTGAAAATAAAATTAAATAGGGTTTAACGTCCTAGTGTTCTGCTCCTAAACTGGGCTAATGAAGACGGGCATACACCATACAGTGTGCTATGATGAAAATTTTG
This sequence comes from Patella depressa, assembly GCA_948474765.1. Taxonomy (NCBI): domain Eukaryota; kingdom Metazoa; phylum Mollusca; class Gastropoda; family Patellidae; genus Patella; species Patella depressa. The sequence goes on along the minus strand of OX419723.1, from coordinate 37,448,992 downwards.
CCCGGGCAGTGACTCAACGGCTTATATATTCTTGTGTAGAATTCCAATTTCCTAGTGATCTTTTACGTGCAGAACAATGTGTACGTGGGACCAAGATTTTTCGCCCTATCCGACCGACTATTACGACAAGGTAAGATGCCCTGGATGTTCTAGGTGTGTTTGAATCACGGACGAGATGTTTACGCTGCATTTATAAATACGATTCTAAATTATAAAATATTTCGATTTGTCCCGTTTCAACACTTTCTCTTAGAAAGGCACTCTGGCATGTTTGGTTGATTTAATTAAATGTGTCGTTTATCTTTCTTTGTTCAGTCGTTTGGATAGGATGAAAAAACAAGTTCCCTTGTACACATTGGCATTGTCGAACACGTAAAATATCCCTCGACAGTTGGTATTTGAAATAAGAGTAGGTCGTTGTTTGGCCGGGACAAATGTCCTTCTTAGCACACTGTATGACGTATGCCCGTTTTCATTAGCCCAGTCGGTGCAAAACAGTAGGATGTGAAACCCTATTTTATTTTTGTCACCTTACTTTGTCGTCATTGTCTATTCGAAAACTATCTTTGTGAAGGATCGGAAATCAAAAACCCCGCTAAATCGAACCCTTGTCAGCGGTTTCATCAAAATTTCGATTTTTAGGTATCGGCGGTGGGCCGGATGCTCAACCAATGGGACCGACCAAAAAAATCCTTAATTGTCTTAAGGGGTTTGAATTCCAGGAGGAGTGGACGATTTCTGTGCGTCACAAAATTATATAAAATATGCCGGTATAAAAATGACAAAAAGTATTGTATTAATATGGGTTTTCTTTGTGTATTCATGCGCTGGCATGTAAAACATTATTTGAACTAACGAGGTGTGTCTATATAACCTCAAGTGTACAATAATGGCGTCTTCTAATCACCGCCTCCGTCTTCCTATGTACATATCTCAGTTGTCATTGACCTAGTTTCTACCTGCTTGTCGGCTTCTTTGATGTTTAAGGTAAATACACCTTATCACAGGTAGATTATATATAAATATATATAGATGTATATTTATATTTATCTAAGTACCTCGCTACACTACACACCTAACAAAAACGTTAATAAGACAAACCCGCGGACACGACATTTTCAGAAATTCAACAGATATCGAATTAAGTGAATAGATCCAGAGGGCAGCCGTATACAGTTTTATTTCTTCATATATACATCACATCTACATAGCTTTGAAATGAAGTTTAAAGCTCCAATAGCATTTTTTTAAGTTATATTTTTAAAATGTATTAAAATAAAGCCCAAAAATAGATTGAACCTATAAACAGTCCTACCTTGTTAAAGAATAATCCTATTAATCCTATAATTCAGTACTGCAAGTTGAGAAATTGGCAAAAATATCATTTTCAACTTCAAATTCAAACGTTTGAAGATGGCCGTCCATGGAGAGGAATGGGAAAACAAGGGAGGTAATTGAGTAACTATTTCCTCAATCACCCTGTGTCACCCTTTATAATGCCCAAAAATTTTTGCCCAGGACCGTATAATAGTGGGTTGACAACCTTTTGAGCAAAAGACATAGAAATAATTATGTTTTGACTATCTTAGAAAATGTGAAATTGGAACTTTAACGCTTTGCTTTTGTGTTAAGTGGCGAGCTTTAGTGTCCTCCGGTTTCCTCCCACTGCTAAAGGCCCTATGCGCAAGAGAATTATTGAAATAAAATTTAACCAGGTGTTAGTCCCGAAATGACCTGGTTTGTGTCGAGTGGACATTACACCCCAGATCTCTTCAATTGTGTAACATATCTCTCTCTCTCTCTCTCTCTCTCTCTCTCTCTCTCTCTCTCTCTGCCCCCTCATCATTTAAGCATTGAAAGAATGGAGAGACGTGAACGACAGTTATAAATACTTATGCAGCGATTAATTTATTGAACTCAATAGAATGTCCTCATGTTTAAGTTGTCTCAATAGAAGGTCCCCAGGTTTAATTTGCCTACAGAAAAAAAAACCATGATGTGTGAAAATATTTCACATAAAAGAATGATTGATGAAATAACATCCTCGGGCTACCATGTAAAACTCATCTTGTGACGTCACGGTGATCAAATTATGATATATAAAATTTATATTCACTAGCTGACGCCTCTTAGACAGAAACATCAAAGCATTTGGCGTTGATGATATCATCACGTGATCATAATAAACAGTGTTATTCATCTTCAACGTTTAGGTGAAAATTATTAACTTTTGCACGCGTTTTAGAGGAAGGGGGTGCAGCGTCGCTCTTTAATGCACGTTTCTGGTCTCAAACTAAAATATTTTAAAGAAGTGGCCGGTGGTGGGGGTGGGAGGGGTCAACTATTTCATTGGTTGAAAGATAAAATACTAGCATAGAGTTTACCTACTGGCCAATGAAAGAGCTGAATTTTTCAAATATTATGTCAGTTTAAATTTTAAATCCAGGCTAAAGAAGGCAGACAGTCATAATGCCCGAGTTTATTTTTCGACGAGCATTCGGTTATATTAATTTGCAATGCTGGCGAGATGAATATTTCACCTGGCCATCGTCGCAATACTGCCGAAGATTTTTATTAATACGTATTCGAGGGGGGGGGGGGGCTGTAACATTTAACGTCGATTGTCGATCCCCTCCAAACAATGTACCTCATTTACACGTGGTTCAATTTTATTTCGACAATTGGTTATTAGGGGGAAACACGAGGACCTGTGTTTATGATCGAAAACGCATCCGTAATAGGCTACCACTCACCCGTCTCTAATTCCTGTTTTTTGTTATCTCAACCATCATTTCATAGGCTGCTAATATACAGCTTAGAGAATAGCTAGAGAACCACAGAGGCACAGTGAGTAAGACGTTGGCTCTCTAACCTGAAGGTCCTGTGTACGATCCTTGCGTTAGCCAAGAATCCAAGAATGTTCACCCGGTTTTCAGGCGTGCCCCCCCCCCCCCGCCCGATTTTTCCAGCATGGTTTATCATTGTCTGTTGTGCAGGACGGAGGGCATGACAAGAATAACTGAGGTCCGATGTACACATGCACGTAAAAGAACCCTTGACAGTTGAAAAGCGATAAAAGAATATAAGCCCCAATAGGACACTGTATTGTCCGTCTTAAATAACTAAATAGGTGACCTAGAAAATAACTCTTGTTATTTGCTCACAAGATTTGTTATTAATTGGTCATGCTTCGTGGTTTCTTCCTTACTCATTATAACATCGTCACGCCGCGCTGGTCAACCGTGATGCTGAGCTTTCTGTACTCATTCAAGGGAGCTTACTCTATTGTGAAACTCACAAGTTATGGATACAGACCTCTGAACATGTTGTAATGCGCGTACACTCCATGCTTTCTTCCATATAGAAAGTAACTGCACTCACAATCTGATTAAAATACTGATCCCTATTTTGTTTCGTTTTTTATACCTTTGATGTCCCCTACTACATGATCATTTGATAACCAATCAGCGGTGTTGTTTCTAGTGGGTTATAAATATATAATACCAACACTTTAGTTCAACTCACGCCAAAACACGTCGTAACAGATCGTTTCATTGGCTAATCCCTCACATCATGTAGAACGCGGGTTATAGAACAACTCTCCCAGATCCTAGTGTAGTAAAGATATGTGAAACGAAATTTTGAACTATAAAAAAAAACGAAACGAAATTGGATCTGCGTTTTAATCAAATTGTTACTGTTCATTCTAGTCCATAACTCAAGGGGGGTTGGGATGGCCTAGTGGTCTAGAGTGCCGCGCTTCGACCTCTAGCTGGCCTGTCACCTCTGGCTTGTGGCTGTGGTTTCGAGCCCTGGTGTGAGCGTAAGTGGCATGGAGATAGGGGCGCCTTCTTAACCTCGTGGGTTTTCTCCGGGCACTCCGGTTTCCTCCCACTGCTAAAGACCCCTACGCGCAAGCGAATTATTGAAATAAAATGAAACCATGTTAGTCCCAAAATGATCTGGTTAAGCCCCATTTCTCTCTCTCTAACTCCGTAATAACCAGGGCATCAATACACCAAGGAATTAAATTAATGGGAGACAACTCAATCAACTTACAGTGAAACCCCATTTCTCTCTCTCTCTCTCTCTCTCTCTCTCTCTCTCTCTCTCCATAACTCAAAATCTAAAAATTATAATAATTTAATCTAATATGTTACAGGTTGAAGGATTTACTAGAGGTCTTGGGGAAACTCACCATTTCCAAAGGAGCACGAGATGATGACGGTATCGACCAGTTCCACCATTTTGTTTCTGTCGCCATTTTTGCTGCGTTGGCGGCAGCCATTGGTATGAAACAGTATGTAGGTGATCCGATTCATTGCTGGGTGCCGGCACATTTTGCTGGGTCCCATTCAGACTACGCCGAGAATCTGTGCTGGATTTCGCGCATGTACAACATCCATATGGACGATCCCATTCCAGTGAAAATCGAAGAGAGAATCGAGAATGACGTCGGTTTCTATCGATGGGTACCGGCTATGTTTCTCTTAATGGCGCTCATGTTCAAACTTCCCAACGTTCTGTGGACGGAAGTGAGAACCTATTCGGGAATAAACGCCCAAAAGATCGTCAATATGGCGGACGAAACAACTCTCGCACCACCCGATGAAAGGAAGAAGATGATCGGCGACATAGCCCAGTTCATTGATCGTTGGCTGGTGTCATACAGAGTTTATAAATATAACGTTTTCATCCGCGCACGAGAAAAGGTATCAGGCGTCTTTTGTTTCTGCTTTGGCAAACGTCACGGGACGTTTTTGACCGGGTTGTATTTGTTTGTTAAGGTACTAAACTGTATCAACGTCATCAGTCAATTCTTCATACTCTCGTCGTTTCTGGATATGGATTTTGTCACGTACGGCTGGGAGGTCATCACCCATCTCAATGCTCATGGCAGCTTTGAAGACGCCGACATGTTCCCGCGAATCGCCTTGTGCGATTTCCAAATACGTCAACTACAAAATGTACAACGTCACACACTCCAGTGCGTCTTGTCTATTAACCTCTTTGTGGAAAAGATGTTTGCTGTTACGTGGTTTTGGCTATTCTTTCTGTCGATCGCGTCCCTTTTTAATCTTGGCAAGTGGATCTACAATATCGCGTTTTCCTCTCGTAAGGAAAGATTTATACAAAAATACCTCAGTATGCTACAGATGGATATTGATGATCACGAAAAGAAATTATTAAATAAATTTATTAATGATTACTTGCGTGACGACGGCTGCTTTCTGTTGCGTACCGTCTGCAATAACACGAGTGGAGTTTTGACCTATGACCTTTTGAAGGAATTGTGGACAGTTTTTAAGGAACAGCATGAGAAGAAAGACGAGTACGATTAGTAGATGTCCGGTCATGCGCGTTGGATTTTCTCTTAATATTTCAATCAAAATTGATGAACGAAACGAAACTTTTTTGGGAAATGTGCTAAACCTATGGAACAGTGTCGGAATTAGAAACAAGTGTTAGCGTCTAGCTCTTCCATTGATTCTACTTTTTCCTGTCATCAAATTTTCACGCCATTGTTTGTGGATAAGGTGAATGTGCACTCAACACAGAGCTAAATAGACGTCTATAACTTCAATAAGAAAGGATGGGTTGATCCAGTGCCATAGATTGTACATAAAGGGTAGGAAAAAATGGCCACACGGATTTAGCGCGACTATGAACTAACTGTTAATAAAACTTGTTTATTGACTAATAACGACTTGACCTCCGACATTCCGACACTGGCACCGTAATCCGACTATGTTTTATATAGTTAGATCTTAATATAATATGATAAATATATTGACGAGAAAACTGATCATGCGTCTCTTTAAAAATATCGGATCGCTAATTCCTTGCAAACTCCACTCTTATGGACGTTGAATCTCTGGAAGAAGTATCGGGGTAAAAATAATGCATTTCTGTTAAATATTCACAAAGATATGATAATTGGAAAATTGATCAACGTCCGACACCCAACAACAGACGATTAAAAGGGTGATACATGTAATCATCACAAGCCAGTGCCACCCCCATTGTATTTATGGTTGATTCTGAATTCTTAATTATATGTTAAACTGGCGGCTGTACACGCGTACCACGGGTATAGTCATGAACCGGAACTAGCTAAATCCCCAAACCAGAAGTAGTAAATAAGCGAAAATGAGAAATGGTCATTCGACACATATTTGGTCATTTTGGGACTGCCACATGGTTCAAATTAGGTCTTTTCGGGACAGACATATAGGGGGCAAAGATATACATGTAGTTCAATTCTATTTTAATAATCTGCTTGTGCGTAGGAGCTTATTAAACCTGTGAGAGGAAACCGGTGGACCCGGAGAAAACCCATGCGCCTCTACTTATTGTCCTGGGTCAGTCTGGAACCAATACCAGACTATTTGACTCAATGACATACTTTTTTAGCTAAAACCTACGCGTTTAACCATTTGGACACCCGACCCTCCTTTGACAAACATACAAACAATTTTGCGAGTAGTTAATAGTGCAATATAATATTTATATTTAAGAGATATAAATCATCTCAGTTGATATGAAAATATTACTTTTAGTTTATTATCCTTTTATCAATAATACACGAAAGTTGAATAAAGGAATGAATCGGGTTGGGAATATGTTTTAAATCTACAAAAAACGTTGCTAATAAAAAAAACAAAAAATCTACGGAATAGTTATGAATAAGAATGGCAAATAGCCATTCGCCGGTGAACTTTTGAAGGTATTGGGGTTCAAATATGTTTACCCTCGATACGCGGGGGGGTTCGGGAAAAATGGTGTGCCTTCAATGAGTCCCCCCCCCCGCCCGGGATCCCCGAATGAAAACATGAATTGATAGTGATGAATAATAACACAAATGAATAGCCGATGTACATCTTGTATAATATATCTATATGAACTAATTAATACAAATGTACAAACTGTTGTTTTCTAATATACACATTATGTTTATATTATATATTATATACACGGTTGTTTATGTTATACACACAGTTGTTTATATTATATACACAGTTGCCTATGTTATATACACAGTTGCCTATGTTATATACACAGTTGTTTATATTATATACACAGGTGCCTATGTTATATACCCAGTTGCGTATTTATATACGCAGTTGTCTATATTATATACACTAGTTAATATACATATATACACGGTTGTTTATAGAATGTATAAAAGTATAAACTATATTATAATTATGTTAACCTTCAGTCTAATAATCATATATAGACATATTTATATTATACTATTTTATATACCAATCAGTCAGTAAATATCGCATAAATAATTCTATTTTTATATAAATTTAACTTTTATTGTCGACATTTGGCACAAATTCCGTTGTCTTCCATTGTGAGCATATCCTGTAGGTTATATTGTTGTTAAATCGAAACGAAAACGTTGCTAAAAACACAGAAGCATTTGATGGTTTTATTATCCATGCGGTGCTAATGTAAATACTCGAATTTTTTTTATCTCAAACTTATTGTTTATACGGTACCAGTTATAGTATAAGCAGTAGCAATATAAATACTGGAACGTTTTATGTCTAAAATTATTGTTTATATGGTGCTAGTTATTGTATAAGCGGTGCTAATATTAATACGGGAACGTTTTGTAGTTATAAACATTCATTTATACTGCTGGATTCTTCACAATTCATATCATCTATGAATGTATCAAAGACAATGTACATGTAAAACGGTATTTTTTGTTGTTGTTTTTTGTGGTAGTTGTACCAGATACCCCCCACCCCCATTACCATCCAACCAACTCGCATTTAAGTTGGGCTTGAAGTCCTTCTTTTCTATAACATAACTTCAAGAAAACGTTCTGGATCCAACATTACTTTATTCACAGCAGAATAACAAGAGAGAGAGAGAGAGAGGACCTTCTCTGGTGAGCTTTCAAACTCAACTCATTTGAACCAAAAGTTTATCCAATTTTATAGATAAAAAGTTAATTAGAAAATACATACATTATTGATATTATATATAAAAAACTTATTCAGTACACATACACATATCGTCGCCTGATGGTAATGGGAGATAGAACAATATGGTTTTCAGGCGACGGGAGATAGAACAATATGGTTTTCAGGCGACGATATACCTACATTATTGATTTTAGATATAATAATAATCATGGCGAAATTTGAACTTTAGTATATGAACTTAAAAGGTCAGCGGGTTCTTGAAATGACTATCTCTCTCTCTCTTGTTGTTCTAGGCGAGTCTCTTTATTATGCACACTTTCTTATCAGTGGGTGGGTGAAGTTTACGGGTGACAATAATAAAAAACAAAATTTCTTTCTTTCTAAATATTTCTATAATAATCATCATCGTAAAAAACTGTAAAGATACAATTTATAATATGTAAGGATGAATTCCGTCAAAGACATTTATAATAGTTAAACATTCATTCATTCTGTCAGACATTTCTATAAAAGGGAGGGGATACTGAATTCCACAGCCTAGGTGGCAATCAGTTGGCCTATTTAACGGAAAGAATTAAATTACATGTTTGACATAATTGAAACAATATAAACTAGACCTGCATGCAGGAATGACGGGTTTCACTTTTGCCATGTTACCTTTGAACTTGAACTTGTGTCACTTTTGGTGCTACGTTACCCTTGAACATATGTCCTTTCCGGTACCAATGAAACCAATATACAGGTTTCCACATAAGCATTGCACACATCAAATAAAATGGAAACAGAATCAAACAAATCCAGCAATTTTATTTTATACATTTGTTACATGTAATTGATCCTGACAAAATAACAGTACTTCCGGTGATAATGTAAATGTTCCCTTAGTCTTATGAAATCAGAAATGGCATAAGGCATCATATGGTGAAAATTTTATGTAAATCGAATAATAATTTCCACTTTTATAGACCAAAAACCTTGAAAAGTGACGTGTAGAAAATCGTCTATTTCTCGGCAACCGTACAAGTTAGAAACCATTTTTTGGTATTTATATGACCGTATGGGTTTAATCTATTTGTTGATTGGAATCAAATATCATAATTGTATAAACATTACAAATCAGACTCATTTGAATAAAATATCGGTTTTGAAGGCTTAAAATACAGTTTTTGCCAAAATGACGCTACTTCCGGTGATAATGAAAACGTTAAATTAGTTTTATAACATCGTCTATGACATTAGGCTTCAAAGGGTGAAAATTTTATGAAAATCAAATAATAATTGACACTTTTATGGGCCAAAAACCTTCAAAAGTGACTTTCAGAAAATCGCCTATATCTCGACAACCGAACAAGTTAGAAACAATTTTATGATATCTATTTGACCGTATGAGTTTTGTTAATATGTGAATTTAAACCAAAAGTTAATTTTATTATTACATGTGACATAATTCTTGGTTGAAAAAAAGATCGATTTTAAAAGTTAAAAATTGAGTTTTTGACTAAATGACGTCACTTCCGGTGTCAATTTTAAATAGTAATCAACATGATATGACGCACACTTGCTTTTTGAATCAAATGATGTCACTTTTGTGAATATCCATTAATAATTGACTATTTTACAGGCAACATTACGAAAACAGTGACTTATGCAAAACTGCCCATTTCTCGGCAACTGCTTATATTAGAAACTAATTTTAACATACATTCTCTTCGTATGGATTATAGTGACAGGTTTATAAAAGTTAAGTAAAAAAATTTTAAAATCTGAAAAGCCTGAATGGGTTGTAAATAGGTCAATTTTACGCCTTTTTTCACCCCTTAATCCAATTTGCTAGATAACACTTTTGGTAATAAAAGAAATAACAATTGGGACAACGAAGCATATGAACTTTGTTTTATACAAATCGAACAATAAAAAATTAATCTAGGACTGAAAAACTGAATTAGCTAATGGCGGCCAAGGAAAATTACTGAGACAAATTTTTTTAACATTTTTGCGCTAGTCAGATGACTCTTTAATTCTGTGCACAACACGACTAAATAATATTTATAAATAAAAACGTTAAATCGAATAATAATTGCCACTTTTAAAGACCAAAAAACTTGAAAAGTGACTTGTAGAAAATCGGCTATTTCTCGGCAACCGTACAAGTTAGAAACCATTTTGTGGTATCTGTATGATCGTATGGGTTCATTCTATTTGTTGATTGGCATCAAATACCATAATTTGAAAAAGATTTCAAAACAGACTCATTTGAATAAAATATCTGTTTTGGAGACTAAAAATACAGTTTTTGCCAAAATGACGTTACTTCCGGTGATAATGAAAATCTTAAATTACTTGTATGAAATCCCAAATGGCATTAGGTATAACATGGTGTGACGTTTATGAAAATCGAATAATAATTGACCCTTTTATGGCCCCGAAACCTTCAAAAGTGACCTGTAGAAAACCGTCTATTTCTCGGCAACCGAACAAGTTAGAAACCATTTTATGATATCTATATGACCATATGAGTTTTGTTTATATGTGAATTTAAACCAAAAGTTAAAATTATTAATACATATTAAGTTATTCTTGGTTGAATAAAACATTGATTTAAAAAAGTGTAAAATGCATTTTTTGACCAAATGATGTCACTTCCGGTGTCAATTTTAAATTGTAATCAACTTGATATGACGCTACGTGCTTTTTGAATCAAATGATGTCACTTTTATAAAAATCCAATAATAATTGACTATTTTACAGGCAAAATAACGAAAACAGTGACTTATGCAGAACTGCCCATTTCTTGGCAACTGCTTATATTACAAACGAATTTTAACATACATTTTCTTCGTATGGATTATAGCTACAAGTTTATAAAAGTTACGAAGAAATATTTTAAAATCTGAAAAGCCTGAATAGGTTGTAAATAGGCCAATTTTACACCATTTTTAGCCTCTTAATCGAATTTGCTCGAAAATGAAATCGAAATTAAAAAAACTGCTTCCTACATTTTTTGCGCCTTGAAAGGGCACACTCTTTGAGTCATATAATTTTTCAAAAAAATAATATTTGTTTATGAAGATCGTAAATAACTGTCAAAATTGTAGTTTTTGGTAAAATTATGCCACTTCCGGTGCCGACAGATAACACTTTTGGTAATAAAAAAAACGACAATTGATACAACGAAGCATATGAACTTTGTTTTATACAAATCGAACAATAAAAAATTAATCTAGGACTGAAAAACTGAATTAGCCAATGGCGGCCAAGGTAAATTACTGAGACAAAATTTTTTAACATTTTTGCACTAGTCAGATGACCCTTTAATTCTGTGCACAATACGACTAAAAAATATTCATAAATAAAAAAGTTTTTTGTAAAATTTTAAATTTTCGAAATTTGGCGCCTAATATCTTCGAAGATTTGCCGAAAATCAAAAATCGAAAGTAGCGTAGCTATGTGCCCTGTCTCAGGCTATGCCAAAATGTATCGAAAGTTAAAATCCAATGATTATTGTTAAAATTACTGCAATATTTTTAAAAACGATAACTTCGGTGATTTCGGACATTTCGCATTGTCGCAGAACGTTCAAAATAGCTTTATCCTCTAAGTCACACCCACTTTCCCAGTAAAACCGAAGAAATCGTAACGATGCGACACGTAGTTGCTGAGATCTATTCAAATTGGAATCTGAATAATAATAATAATAATAATAATAAGAATAATAATTTTAACAAAAACAATAGTGTTTCACACAAGCTACGCAGTGTGAAACCCTAATTAGTAATTACAACTAAATAAAAATATACCGTGGCTAAACGAGTCTTGGGAATGACCAGAGCAAAGGAAGTCACAGGTAACTCGCGCCAGAAATCTCTCATGTTGACATACAAAATTTGGAATGGACATTTGACATAAAATTAACGAAGAATTTGAAAAAATTGAAAGCACCGAAAAATGACGTTCGTCACAACAACCATTGATATATTTTCACCTAAATCAACCAATTTTTGGTTATCGTTCTCATCATATGACGTAACCGCACACGAGGTTTCTCCGATTTGTTTATGTTGCCACGATTTGGAAGCAAGGTCTGTTGCGCCTAGTTACGATCTGGTAAGATGGTCACGAGAATTAATAGTGTAGATCCTATGAAAATATTTGAACCATCCAAAATAATTTCTATGATCAACACAAATGCCAAGACGTACCACAAGATATAAAACCTGATAGAACCAACACCATTACTCCATGATTTAAAACCATTATTTAATCGTACCACTAATCGTGATAGTGGCAACCAAGAATTAAGATGCATTGCGATCTCTCTCTTTCTCTCGCTCTCTCTCTCTCTCTCTCTCTCTCCTGTCTAACCTCGTGGGTTTTCTCCGGGTACCCCGGTTTCCTCCCACTGCTGAAAGACCCCTACGCGCAAGCGAATTATTGAAATAAAAATTAAACCATGTTAGTCCATGAATGACCTGGTTTGTGTCGAGTGGACGTTACACCTCATTCCTCTCTCTATCTGTGTGTGTGTGTCTCTCTCTTGAAGTTCAGGAAACAATCATGTCCATGCACAGTCGGGCCGTCGGGGTTCAATCTTGGCACAAACCATGATCATTCTCGATAGTAAAAGACATCGCGACCACAATCGTATTCTACATGTTACTGGAGCAACGACTTCGAGTGTTACAACGATAAATGTGCATCAATGCAAGGATTTATCAAAATTGCCCTAGTTGGTGCTGATACAGATATTATAGTTTTGGCATTATTTCATTGGGAAGAATTGTGGGTGCGCACTGGAGTTGGAAATACCACAGTATCCACACAATTCATCATAATGAACCAAAATCTATGTTCCGTGTTGGTACTAAGAAAGGAGCTCTCAACATGGCATCTGATTTTTATTTGTCGAACTTTGGCGTATCTAGTGCCTGTGAAGAAGTACGGAAATGCCCCCAACCGGCAGAAGAATACTTGGTTCAACTTCTATGAAAAGGATCTACATGAAGATCTTTAGATGAACTGCGACTGTGGTTGTATCATCACGGTAAAAACATAGATGTTGACGATTTGACGCCTACAAGTTAGGTTGGTTTTATTCAACATGAAAGTTGCGGAAAGTTTGGGATGCTAGTGGTGTATGGCTGGGTTAGGAGACTCCAGAAACACAATTCTTAAGTTGCCTCACTGCTGGGTGCGGTAGGAAGAGTCATCCATAGTACCCCCAAAAAATTCGGTCTATTCAAAATGGAAGGTGCGGGATCTACTTCAGTGGCATTTGGTAAATGATTGTGCCCTGAACCAGAAAATACAAATAAAGAATGGGATTTTGGTGGAAAGGTCACTTAAGAAGAGGTCAAAGGTCACCAATTTGCAATTTTTCGATTTTACTCTGAACTATTTTTGGGGTCATTTTTTATGGTCTTTCATTTTCATTTCGCCGCATTTCAAATTAATATCACTATATTGAACATATTTGTCTTATCATTTTAATCAATTTTCATATCACTGCATTTCAAATTAATCTTTATTTTGAAAATATTATTCTTATCATTTTTATTAATTTTCACTGCATATCAAATTAATGTTTATATTGTAACATAATGTTCTTATCTATTTAAATTAAATTAATTTTCTTATCTATTTAATTAAAATTTCCCATTGCGTGGTGAATTGCTAGGCTGGTAGGAGACCTTCCAACCTGGAGGTGGGGGGGGAGTCTCGTTTAGTCGGTGTACCGACATTAATTTTACCTTTTATTAGTGGTTTATCATGGATGGTGAACAGGGAACTACAGGTTCACGTGTTTACTTTGGGTGTGATTGTTAGTGATCCACCACGATAGTAAGTGAACTACAGGTTCACACTCAATCTCACAGTCTATCTGCCATTTGTTTATTTATAATACATACGCCATATTTTGTATTTTCAGACCTTAAATGTGGAGAATCATTTTGCTATAAAGCATGACACTGAGGTAAAATTTAATATAAGCAAGACTGTGGTGATATTTAACCACTGATATAAGATTTAACAAATTGAAATACACAACGATTATAAAACAACAGAATGATACGGAAATTTTGTTTCGTTATACATAATATATAGTAAAATGTTATTTAATATTTTCTCCTTCAGCTACTAACTATCAACTACTACTATCAACTGTACTTCTTCAAACCAGATAAACCATCAAGTACAAGATATTAAAATGTAACCCAGATAACAAAATAAACAGACCTCGTGTTTGTTATTTCTGTGTTTTGTTGTTTATTTTGTTTACATCATATTTCTGACGCATATTGCTGTATTTAACAGTCGGATAGCCGAATATCCGCTGCTCGGGAAAAATTTACCTAACACATTGCATAGCGGAAGTCAGGGTGGCACAGTGAGTAGGACGTTGACATGTTAACCTGGACGTCCTGTGTTCGATTCCTGTGTTGACCGATGAAGTTCACGGTTTTACAAGGGACAATGTGTAACTGTTCTGATGGAACGAGGTCCTGTGAACACATTGACGGACACGTAAAAGAACCCTTGATAGGTGGAATACGATTTAGGTGGAAAGGTGTACCGGGGCCTCGAACCAAACGTAGGGCACTATGAGGGAAGGGGCAGGGTCGTGAAATTTTTAGCGGTTCCTGTTTGAATCGATTTGACATGCATCGAAATCATGACATACCAGACATTGACACTTGGTTGAGCGATTATGATTTGGTCCTGGACATGCACATTGTAACAAGAATGTGTTGAACGTCCACTCAACACAAATAAGGTCATTTCGGGACTAACATATTATGCTTTTTCATTTCACTAATCTAACTGATTCATATAAATTTCATACAGGTCGGATAACTTTTGTCGTTAGCGCGTTCACGGGGCTCCACAAAGTGAAAGTAGGACCGAAAAACAACCGGAAGACACGGGAAAACACCCCGTTTCTCGAAATCTTAACTAAAAGTAAAATCCAAATTTTAGTAGATACTTCACTTTTGATTGGCTAAGCACTTAAATCAATGTAATATTATCCAATCAAATTGCTAAAATACGGATTTTATCTTAGTATAAATTTCGTGCAATAGGAACCAGGGTCATAACTCTAGACGTAACGAACGGAAATTGTTGAAATTCAATAGGCTTCTTTGTCTGAAGTATATTAAGTTCATACAGATCGGTTGATACCTTTGGTCGTTAGTGCATTCACAGCCTTCAACAAAATTCCCCATGATTTTGCAGCGCGGTTTCTCCATGTCAGTAGTGCTAGGCAAAGAAAAGTGTCTAGTATTGTGGATGGGTCGGAAAATACAAAAACAAGCTACTTTGTACACAATAACGTCCACATAACAGAATCTTTCAAAGTTGGAATTCGATGAAATGCCACGGTCCATTGAAAATTTCCGTCATGTCACTCTGTGTATGTCCGATTGGTGCAGACATATAGGACAAGTGAAATAGGGTTGACAGTTGGAATTTGATACAAGAGTAGGCCATAGCGCCACTGTTTGGGTAAAATGTCCCTAAAACCACGCTGTATGGGGTAATGGGGTCTGGGGTTTTTCGTCCCATCCGAATGGGTGAATGACGCGTGCGTGCTGTATCATATCGTCTGTCATTGAATCAACTGGCGTGGTTTCAGTTTCCCAGGTGTAGGTCCCCTGCCCGATGAACTTTCTCGTTCAACGCAATAATCGAACACATGACCCACAGGTTAGCGAACCAACGTCCGACTCACTGAACCACCGTGGCTCGCTGCACCAATTAAAAGAAACTCGATGTATCAAAAAAAAATTCCTAATTGAACTAACTCCCCGGTGGCTCCAACATGCAAACAAGGAGACAGTTGATTTATTCAAATCCAACCCATCACTAATGGCGTGTCAAGTTAGTTCATCTGTTTTATAATTTTATTTCCATTATCTAAATTCAATTGATATTGGTTTTCAAACTCCATAACAAAAATTGAATTGTTTGTAGAATATTCTTGAACAAAAGGTGTAATTTGGTAGCACGTGTATAACCCTCAGATTTAAAGGATGTATAGCTCTGATCTTTAACTAGCACGTGTATAACCCACAGATGTAAAGGATGTATAGCTCTGTTATTTGAAATATTAAAGATGCATTCCCACCAGATTGGAAACGAGTTTGGGGAAATGTCTTTCTGTATTCTAAAGATACTACAATGACCGAATTAGATTCTAAAATAGCCCACAATATAGTATGGACAATTTCCAAACTACATAAAATAGGTAAAGCTGATGATGTGTTGTGTCCTGTATGTGAGGACGAAACTGGAGATTTACAGCATTTATTTATTGAATGTTTAGAGTTACGTTATTTAAGAATTTATTAATGATTTATGACCGTACAAGTTATGCGATCCTGATTTTAACACGTGCTTTATACTGTGACTTAAGTCTAACAACGATTCCCGCTCTATTGACCTGTGTAAATTGATTTTAGCGATTTTAGGTTTGCTAGACTTTTTTTTTATCTTTAAACGAAGCATGAGGTGGGGACACCTCACTTTCCCCACATCTATTGTTTAGAGTCTAGATCCACCCGGCCATGACTAATTAACCAACAAATGGGGTTTAAGGTGATTTAAAGTATAGTCTGTAACAAGTTTGTGACACTTCAAATAGTAAATAAATACATTTTTATAGAATAAATATTTATACACAGTTTCATAAACATGACAATTCACAATCCAACAAAATACATAACAGTGTTGAGGTATTCAATGGGGGTCTTGGCACCAGTTATTAATAAATTCTTCTCTTCTACGATTCTCTCACCAAGGCGGCGTTACTTTCTAATTTTGGGAGCAAGTTTGGCTCCAGATTCTATTTGTCTGATGGTTAGTTCTACATCTTCCTGCACAGGCACGCTTGATGAAAAGGGTGACAGATGAGTCAATTTTAAACAAAGTCCGGAGGCCGTTCTTCTGTGCATTCCTCCACATTGCCTGGCGGAAATGGAAAAGACATCCTATCAAATCACAAGCAAATGAAGTACGGGCGGCATTTTGGGCGGCAGCTTCGAAGTCGTTGACGATTGTTGTGGGGACAAGAACGATGTTGCGATTCAGAGGAGCTATATATTATATCAACTGATTTAACTATCAGTCGTTTATTTGTTTTTATTTCAAATTAATTATTACATCAAAACTGCTCACAATGTAAATTTATTAGTAAACTGATTTCACTAATTTGCCCAATCTACTGATAGTGGGAAGTGTTCACCAGTACAAAATAATTAGAGTGAGAAGTTTACACCAGTGAAACTAATAAAATAAAACAGACTATAGTCCTACATCCACGGTCTACTAACCAACTAATTCTTTATCAAAACAGTCTAATGTGGGGAAAGTGAGGTTAAACCCATGAGGTTTAACTGTTCAAAAATATATTTAAACATACTTTCTATAGTGTAAGTAAATACTGTGAAAACAATCGGCTAAATTTTACTCAGACGTTCAGTAAACCATCTCTATATATCAGCACAATAACCGTTAACTGATATCAGCAAACCATGTTCAGGTTTAAAACAGTCCATTAATAAAGGGGGATAATCAGAAGCTTGTATTTTTCGGAATTCCTAATTATCTCGAAATATTCAAGCCTTTCTCCCTTCGAGATAAGGTTTCCTCCGAAGGTTCATAGTCGATTCGCAAATGTTAAAGATACATTATGACGGGAGATTAGATATAAAGAGCAAACATTTCTCACTATAATAGTTAACAAGAGGTAACGCTGCAATACACGTCCACATTCTAGCTTTGATTGATATGATACTTTTTAAAATGAAGAGAATGAAATATGTAATGGCTATAATATGACCAGAGGCAAAGAAGGCTAGGCGTTGGATTTGTTTTGCCAAATTTACAGGCAAAATATTACCAAAAAGTAGGTGTGGCTCTACCCAGGGGGTCGGGGCATGCACCTAATTAAATAGTTGCTGTCTTTACGGTATAAGGAATAAATATGCAAAGTTCCAAGATGGTCCATTCAGAATTGCAGACTGTAGACGATACTGTATATACAAAAAATGGGCGTGCCCCTGCTCTTGAGGGTTGGATATGAACAATATAAATAGGTACCACCCTGTTATTGAAATGATTGAAATGCTAAATTTGAACAAAATCTGTTAAATATTGCAACCTGTAGAGTATTTACCGATAAAAACTAACAAAACGTAGGCGTGGTATCAAACCCCTAGGACATATACAGCAAAATATATAGTTGTTATCCTTGCAGTATAAGGTATATATATGCCAAGTTCCAAGATGATCCATTTAGAATTCCATAAGTGTACAAATGCGTTGTTTTCTTGATATGTTCCCATTTGAATATTGTTCACAATAAGAAGCAAAATAATTAAGATATGTTTACAGGATCATTTTGTTATACGAAAAACTAAGTGATGCGTTTTCTATGGCGCTCAGTATATATGGGAACATGTCATACATCACAGGTCCCCACACTTGGATACACAGGGAAACGAAATATTAAAATCAAACTTTGATGATGTTAATATTCTTCTAGGATATTGAGGTTGTTTTAGACTATTTACAATTTCTGAATTATTTAGGATGTATATTAATTTACGACTATTATTCTTTAAAATATCTAACCGCCCTTCTACAATGGACAACCCTCTTTCTTGAGCAGGATTAAATGTTGTCTCGATCAAGTGTTATAGAATTAGAATCGTTTTCTTTTATTTTGGGTTTTCTTAGATCACTAATGTTAAGTTTAGAGGCGTGTTCTATACCAATATTTATCCATTTTAAAGGATAATGTCTGATGAGCTTTCTCAGTCAACAAAAATGATCAAACAAATGACCCGGGGGTTAACGAACTGTGGCTCGCTACACCAATTAAGAGAAACACGTCAGTATCAAAGATTTTCTTATTATAATAATTATAATACAATTTCACTTAAAAGTTATAATACAATTTCACTTAAAAGTTATAATACAATTTCACTTAAAAGTGAAATTGTATTATAATTATTATAATAGGAGTTCTTATTATAATAAAACTTGTTACAGGGCAGACCTGAAATATTCAAGATGTTCCCTCTTTTCCCAGTTTGGAAAATTTAACGGCTGCAAACAGAGATTACAGCATCATCAACGTGGCCCAATTAATACAATTTATTTGAATCTAGAGTGAAGTATCCGGTAAGAATTAATGGTTGGTTGAAAGTTAATATTAAAAATCAATATTTACACGCATTATCGTCAAGCATCAATTCACACTAGTACCAGTAACTTTACATAATTTCATAAAATCTAAAACTTGCCAACTATGTATGACTTATATATTAATAATTAAAACAAGAGGAATATTCTGGTTTGAGTTTTACATTATTGCTATTCACCCATTTGCCCATCGGTCCGACCGTCTCTCCGTCTAACTGTTGCTTGTCCGCCACACTTTTCGGGATACGAGCTAAACCTGTCTATTTTATGTCTTTCTTGTAGCCTCAAATTTTACATAAACTATTATTTAGACATTTATTTCCATGACAAGCCTATAATCAAATCTCTAGACCACTATATTGTTGTGATCTTGGATATAATTGAAATAATTTGATTTAAATACTATATTATGAAGACTTCAAGGTCTGATTTTGTCGCTCCGAAATGAGTAATTTCATTGAAATGTTCAATTTATTCATCTTTAATCTTCAGTTTCGTGCGTTGTCTTAATAATAATAATAATTTATTTTTGATAAAGCGATTTACATTAAAACAAAAAATCTCAAACCGCTGTACAAACAAAAAAATTTAACATTTAAAATGTATTAATTTACAATCAAAATTATCAAATAGTAAAGCATCTATTAAAAACAAATTGAACTTAAAAATATATACTATTAAAATGTGTAAATGAGACAGATGACTAAAAATGGTGTATACATATACATGTATATACAAATTTAAGTTTAAGATTTACGTTTAAAACTATTTGAAATTGTAAATTGTAACAGAAACAATAAGTAAAACTTTACAATAAATATTTTCTAAAAAGATAGGTTTTAAGAGCACGTTTAAAAGAATTCAAATTGTCAATTATTCTTAATGCGGGTGGTAAGCTGTTTCATATTTTAGGTGCAAATATGCTAAAAGATCGATCTCCATAAGCTCGTGACGGTTGAGGGCGGACAGTTGGGTAAGTAAGTTTTGTGCCATCACCACTTCGAAGTCTTCGTACGGGTTGATCAATGTTGATAAGTTCTAAAAGATAGACTGGAGCGGTCTCACAGTTATTAATTAGCTTGAAAATTATACACAAAACTTTAAAGTCAACACGGGCCTCAACCGGTAACCAGTGAAGTTCCTGTAGGATAGGTGTCATGTTGGTGTTACGTGAAAGTGGCCTTTTTATTATTAGACGTGCTGCTGAATTCTGAATGTGTTGAAGCTTTTTAAATTGGTAACCATAGCTGGCGTAGAACAGGCTATTACAGTAACCTAAACTAGATGATACAAATGCATGAATGAGTTTCTCGGTATTGGCTTGATCCAAAAACTTCCTGATCCTACCAATTCTCCACAGAGAGTGAGACGCTGCCTTACATAAACTGGTGATATAGGTGTCCATTGTTCCAGTCGAGTTCATCATCACACCCAGATTCCTGACAGAGTCAGCTGCAGTAACAAGCACAGCACAATTAGATGGAGGAATGCCGACATCCTTAAACCTTGATGAGAAACATACTATTTCTGTCTTGTTATCATTGAGTGACAGCATATTTGAACCCATCCAACTGCGTATCTCATCAACACACTGCTCAATACAGTTTATCACAGGACAGTCTTTTGGGGAGTCACTGGCAATGTATAACTGGGTGTCATCTGCATAGATTACAGAGTTCAAACCATGTTTCTCGATGATATCTTCTAGAGGAGCAATATACAAAGAAAAAAGTACTGGTCCTAGCACTGACCCTTGCGGGACACCATAACACAGTATGTGCTCTTCCGAAAGAAACGAACCCACAGCCACATTTTGTGTTCGTCCTGTGAGATACGAGGTCAACCATTTCAAAGCAGTGCCCGTTATTCCAAAATATGCCTGTAATCTACTGATCAATATGGAGTGGTCGATAGTGTCGAAAGCAGCTGATAAGTCTAGGAGAATTAGGATAAGATCCTGTTTTTTATTCAGAGCACGAAGTATGTCATTCATCACTCTCAAGAGGGCAGTTTCTGTACTGTGTCCTTCACGATAGGCAGACTGAAATTTATCATAAAGGCGATGTTCCTTAAAGTAGTGGTGGAGTTGTGCCAGCGCAGCTTTTTCAAGATATTTATCCAGGAAAGTACAGTTTGATACAGGTCGATAGTTCTTAAAAGTTTCTTTGTCTAGGCCTATTTTCTTAATCAGAAGTCGAACAATAGCCTGCTTACAGGCTTCAGGAAATATGCCGGTTCGGAAGGATGTGTTAACAATGCATGCCAATGTAGGTGCTAAAATATCAATACATTCTTTTACTAGATTTGTTGGCATAGGGTCAATTGAGCACGTTTTGGATGACATTTTACGAACAAGAGCAACAACTTCGCCTACACACAATGGCCGAAAAGAATGAAAATTTGATGACAGTGACAATCGAAATACATGACCAGAATTGATGTCTGAGATATCAGGAACTGGAGAGAAATTTGTGCGGATTGACTCTATCTTATTGATAAAAAAGTTTGCAAACAAATCAGGCAGTAGAGTGGGATCAGTGTATGGTAAAACAGAGGAAGTAGATTTCTTGTTACCTGATAAATCGTCAACTATAGCAAATAGTTTCTTAGAATCAGCCTCTGCGATTTGGGTTTGGTGAAAGTTGGTTTTAATGTTACAAAGTCTTTTGTTGTAAGCACGACTAGCCGATTTGAAGATATCTTTGTCTATTACTAATTCAGATGTTAACATCCTTCTTTCGAGTTTTCGTAACAGCTTTCGTTCCTCGATGAGCTCCATAGTCAGCCAGCGAGCGCGTGGTTTGACCACGACAGATTTCAATCGGATTGGTGCGTGTTCTTCAATAGCCAAATTGAGTGCAGAATTATATTGTTCGGTTATCGTGTTTACGTCATAATTAGCATTTTGATCAGACAATGTTAATGCTATTGAATCCTTCAGTGATGTAATGTCAAGATCTATGAGAGAACGGTGTTGTTTACATATCTTTGTCAAAGGCGGCCTATGAACAGTTGGTGAAAAATGTACTCCAGCATGATCAGATGGCAAAGATCGATCTATTACTATATTGGTTACACACAAGTCTTCTGCACGGGTAAATACAAGGTCGAGTGTATGACCCTTAGAATGAGTAGGTCCTACAACATGTTGTGTGAGTCCTAATGAAGTATAAAGGCTAGTGAATTGTCTGGCATCTATATTAGTCATATCATCCACATGAATATTTAGATCACCGGTCACAATTAAGCGGCCTGCAGAGGTCATAGCAGATTCCATAAGAGAACCGAATTCAGATAAGAACATTTTCACAGTCACTTTATGAGATTTGGAGTAGGGGGGTCGATAGATTAGTATAACATGTAAAAGATCCTTTCCACTATAAATATTGTAGTCTATCACCTCCATGGATGTGTACGTCCCAGGGTTATTTTTTTCACCTTCAAATTTGATCTGATAAGCATGGCTAACCCGCCACCTTTCCGACGACATCTTGGTACCTGATGAACTGAGAACCCCGAGATGGAGGATGTAAAGCAGGCATTAACGAAACTTTCATTTTTCTCAGTAATCCATGACTCCGAAATAAGGCAAACATCAGTATGATTTGACACAATGGAAGCACACAGAGAATCAGTTTTACAGCCCAAGGAGCGAGCATTCCATAAAGTGAAATTCAGGCAGTTAGAAATGTCATATGAAGAAGTTAATTTAAGACTGGTGTAAATAGGTAACCTATTTGACTGAGAGAACTTTTTATGACGTTGAAAAACATCAACAACAACTGTAATTGTATTGTGTATTAGATCAGTACAACCAGTATTAATGTTTATGAGATTATTAGAGTTCACCGACCTAGTTGATTCAGGGTGAAGTTTTTTTCTGTTCTTTATCCTTGCCTTAATAGGCTGCTCACTTGTTTCAATCCAATTGTAACTTCTTGACTGAGTGAGCGAAAGTTCAGGAAACAAATTATAAACCTCCTGTGTACTCCTACAAGAGAACTGTAACTCACTTCTTAGAGAAAACAACTCATCTCTGCTGTAGGTGATCATCATGAAACTCACTATACAAATGTTTCGTGTTGAATTTTATCAAAACAATAAATATATTCCAAAGTTACTCCAGATATAAGAATGCACAATAGTATTACCCTGTCTGATGTCAAAATCTGTAATCCAAAATGAACTCTAGAAGACTAAAAACTTATAAAACTTGGAGAGAAAGATACAATGCAACCACTTGGCAGCCATCTTTAACAAACTCTTGTTGTCTTCCCTCGTTGTTTTTTCAACTATCAGCTGAGTTCTAACCTCCCTATGGCTTCTCATACCCCAACTCAAGATAAGGTGTCTCTGAACCTGTGCAGAAGGTTTGAGCCTATACTGTAAACCATACTTTGATGGCCGATGGGGTTCATGATAATCTATTCCTGGGGTGAACTAAACCAAATTTTCAACCTGGAGTCTTCTTTCGGTACGATTATTATTATTATCATTATGGCACTTTTTTATAGCCCACCTTTCACATAAGTGCCCAGATGTGCTTTACAATAAACTAATTAAATAAATAAATAGATAATTCAAAATAAATCAAAATAACTAAATTGAAATAAATAAATAAATTAAAATAAATAAATCAAATTAAAATAAATCAAATTAAAATAAATCGAATTGAAATAAATCAAAGTAAAATAAATCGAATTACAATAAATCCAATTACAATAAAACAAATAAATCAAATTGAAATAAGTCAAATTAAAATAAATCAAATTGAATAAGTCAAATTAAAATAAATCAAATTAAAATAAATCAAATTAAAATAAATAAATAAATCAAATTAAAAATTGTACAACACTTAAAAGACGTCTAAATGGTAAAAAATCAAATCATTGTTTATTTAAGAGGTGTTATAAAAGGCAATTTTAAAAAGATGCGTTTTGAGTTTTGATTTAAAAACAGTTAGAGAAGTACACCATCGTAATTGATGGGGCAGCTTGTTCCATAGTTTAGGTGCTTTAAATGAAAAAGCCTTTTCTCCGTAGGAAAATTGTTTAACATTACGTTCGATTAGTATGAACTTGTCTGCACTGGAACGGAGCTGTCTTATAGGTTTATAAAATTGGAGGAGATCAGATAAATGTTTTGGTGCGATGTTGTTAATGCATTTAAAAGTTAAAAGTATAATTTTATAGTCAATTCGATAGGGCACAGGTCACCAGTGGAGTTTTACTAATATTTCAGTAATATGACAGTAGCGAGGTGCACGTGTAATGAGTCTGGCAGCAGAGTTTTGTAACGATTGAAGTTGGTTGAGAAGTTTCTGTGGAACACCAGCAAGTAGAGAGTTAAAAGTGTCAAGTCTAGCAGTGACAAGGGCTTGAACCAAGGTCTTGATTGTATCATCAGGCAGATAGTTAATTGTTAATCAATAAATAGTGTGTCACTGTCCAATTACTAAATGACACTCACGGAGATGATAATGTCCTATTTTACATATCGTCGTTCGGAAGTCAAAAACCCGTATCTCAAAATTTGAAACTTTTCAGGAGAAGCAAAAAACAATTTATATAATTAACGCGACATAATACCACCTTGTTTATTTGAAGATATATTGCAGTATGGGTGTCTTTCGTGGTCATAATGTCCAAGTAGTGCCCTTGATTTTCGCGGTCTATTAATCAGACTTACGAGTATTTGTCACATTCGCTGGGGGAAAAAAATTGAGATACATGTTTTTTCATGGTCATTCTGGACTTACGTGGTAATGTAATACAACATAAGAAAAACAACTGAATAGACTTTGATATGTAAATTTGTTCACAAACAAAACGATAATCATAAAATATTACATTTCATATTGTATTCGTAAAATACTTTAACAGTTTATGACTTTACGCCATAAAGATCTAACAGAACAATTCAGTTAACTATAATTCAACAAAGCGAATAGCTCAAATAATTATGGAGATCAAATTATGAAGATTTATTCATGGAGTAGTCCGTCGTAAAACCCGTGATAATCAGGTGGTATAACTTTTTTAAGTTCCGTGAGATGTTTAAACTTTGAAGCTTTTATTTTCTGTGGACCATTGTAGAGTGGTGTTATCCTGTGAGTGAGGTTTCCTGAACATCTCGCCTTTCTGGGAAAATCCATGTAGTCCTCTGTGTACCGTGTCTTGTATTGAATAGTCCCATCTGGATTGTATTTTAAGACTCTTAAATCCGTAACACACAGATCACCAGGCTTTATTCCCGGTCGAATAGACGTATAATAGTTGAGCTGAGAAAAATCCTTGAAGAATGTGTTATCTAGATAATTGACTTTGTATGGTTTGCTGACTCGAACGTTTTTCATGACATTAACGTAATCGGCAGGTACATAAATTGACCGGTGACGAAGAGCATGCTCAATAGTGGAGTGGACAGAATCGCACTCCATTTGTGTGTGCCCCTTTTCAAGAATTTTCTGGAATATTGTAAGGTTTTTCTTCACTGATAAGTCTAACAATGCATTAGATAATGTGCAGTTGCGATTTTGATATGTGCATCCATCGCTGTGAATGATCAGAACCTTGTCGCCATCAACCGTTGTTTTTTCTATGTAATCAGATATACAAGAAGTAAAATTGCTTGACCCTAGATCACCCTCACCCTCATGCCAAACATAACATGAGACCTCCCCTGAACCGAGATCATAAATAGTGTAGTTGTGACATGCAAGTTTTGTCTTGTAATACATAGAACTGGCCAATAAGCTCGGAGCTACCAAAACAGCCTGGAGGTCTACGGTAACCACTCTACACCTGCCTTCTAATGCATTGACTTTGTCGGTTTCTTTTTCGTTTCTAGCTTCATTTTTTTTCTGTATATGATTTCGATATACTTCCTCTTGCAAATTACCAGTTTCAAAACTACAGCACACGTCGCATTGATCTTTCTTAGGATGGAAAATGGAAACCTTCATTTCATTCAAAACCGATTTAAATACTTTTATTGACACCGACTTAATTTCGGCCGTTGTACAATATTCTTTATAAATACCATAGAGGTGAGAAAATGATTTGATGTCGGACTGTAGATATAACCTGGATGTAGAAGACCGACAATAATGAGATGGCAATTTGGGTAAAGATTCGACAAAACATCGCACAGCTTCTCTATTTTCCATGTGGTTAGCATGCTTTCGTGCAGGTGTTTTAGATAGCACTGATGTTGTCTGCGTGCCATTTTGAGAATCATTTGTCCATTTAAGTAACTGCCATTCCCCTATTCCTATAGTAGACAGGAGCATGTTTTTACAAACTCTGATTCGAGATTCATTCCTTTTCAGATGGTAGACAAGAGTGCGATTTCGTCTTGAATTCCCC
This sequence comes from Patella depressa, assembly GCA_948474765.1. NCBI lineage: Eukaryota > Metazoa > Mollusca > Gastropoda > Patellidae > Patella > Patella depressa. The sequence continues at coordinate 37,422,474 of OX419723.1, read as the reverse complement.
CCGGTTGTTCGTTCAGAAGGGATGTGTGAATCAACATTATTTGCTACAAAAACTCGTTTTTGATTCCAGTCCATCTTCCAGAATGCGTCGAATACATTTTGCCTATCTTGCTCTGTGAATTCAATACATTTGGTTGACTTGTTTTTGGTGCAAGAATGTTGACATTCGCGTGGCCCAAGACGTTTCGATTCCTTTGTGACCGAATAAGTATATTTCCCGTCCGTTTTCTTTAAACCCATGTATTTATGGCCTTGCATTCGGGCTAAAAAATTTAACTTTCTCTGATTTGACTTTTCAGACTCCCTCATATCAGCGCAAGCATGGACCCTTTTATTTTTATTTAACTCTGTTGCATTATCAGATGAATCCGATAACTCTGAATCACTTGACTGTAAAGGGGGTAAACATTTCTTTTTAACAGGAGGCACCCACTCTGGATCTTCGACCTCGGAAATGTCAGAATCTTCTAAACTACATGCAGGGGTGGTGGCTGACACCTGTTCATTAAATGGGGTCTGTGGCGTTGATGGGACCGGATCTTTGTAATGCACATGTCCCTTTTCGTTGTTAGAAACATCAGAGCTTAAATTGGCAAAAGTGTTGGATTGGAGTGCCAGCTTCAAGCATGCTCCGCCCCGTGACAGTGCCCAGGATGGATTTGCATACTGTGAACGTTTTGGACAAGCTGCTCCCCTAGATAAGGTCCACGAGGAAAATTTGTTGGCTTCCATACTTCAAGAAATCAAAATAACCTGAAATGATCAAAGAAGTAAATATTTTACTCAATAGGTCAGTAGGGCAATAGGGATATCAAAACCACGTAACTCGTAATAAAGGCGTAATACCCATTAAATATTACTATATTTAATACCCATTATAAACAATGTTTCATTTTCTGTAGAATATCAAGTTTATATGTCACCTATTTAATATATCACCCACATTATGAATCTCGTGAAATTCTTGTACTCAATTCAATGCAGTGTTGATCAATTCCATTTTCAAAATTTATATTCAGGGTTCGAATAAAGTTCAAATAATTTTTACTGTATAAATGCTATTATGTATTTACTTGAAATTCATATGAAAATGTTTTAATTTATTGAATACTCACATTTATTATCATTGGTGTTGATTCAGTCAGCCTCCTCGTGGTTTTAATCTAGTTACGAGGTTTTGATGGACTAAAATACAGGCCAATAGAATTACGGGGTATTGATCACATGGTCATAAGTGATGTTTTTATTGGAACAGAGGTAAAAGCTTTTAAGGCGAGGTGTATGGCAGCGGGAACATTCAAATTGTGTAAAAACATGAAAATGGGAAAATACGGAGTTACGAGCTTTTGACTTCCGAGCGACGATATGTATTTAATTTGAGATTCCATTGTCATGTGACTGTCAAATATAGCACCGATGTTTCGAGCGTAAGCGGGGGAGAAGATTGTGGTACATTTAAACTGGTCTGTGTTTTAGAGCCAATTATCATGTATTCTGTCTTTTCGTCGTTCAACTTGAGAAAATTTAACTTCATCCATTGTTTTATTTCGTCGACACAGAGCTCAACATTGCACTTACTAACTTGGAAGCTATCAGGGTCTGCGGGTCTGAAACGCACATAGAGCTGGTTGTCATCTGCGTAGAGGTGGCATGAAAGACCTTATTTCTTGACGATCGAACCAAGTGGAGATGTGTAATGGCTAAACAACACCGGTCCAAGCACAGAACCCTGTGGAACACCGAATTCTATATCCTTAGTCGAAGAACTGGCATCTCTTACACTGACGGTCTGATTTCGGTCGGTTATAGGTATGATCGTAAGAGTTTCAGCGCGTTACCGGAAATGCCAAAAGTTGTTTAAGTCTTTCTAGAAGTATTGCGTGATCCACGGTGTCAAATGCAGCTGACAGATCGAGTAATATTAGTAGCACAGACTGATGGTCATCAATTTAAAGACAGATATCATTGTGTACTCTCAGAAGAGCCGTCTCGGTACTGTGGTGTTTGCCATACGCACTTTGGAAGGTCTCTAATAGATTGTTGTCACTAATGTGATCAACAATTTGATGGCAGATAACTTTATCAAGTTACTTAGATACAAAACTTAAATTAGAGATTGGGCGGTAGTTTTTCAAAATGTTCTTATCAAGTGTTGGTTTCTTAATCAATGGCGTGACCAAAGCAGACTTAAAAATGTCCGGCACTACACCCTCTATTAATGCAGAATTAACAAGGTCTGTAACAACTGGTAATAATTCAGGAAGACAATCCTTTAGGAACTGGGTGGGAATAGGGTCCAATTTTGGAAACGTCGGATTCAGTTTGGAGGACAAAATGACTCAAAGAAGGGGGTGAAACAAGAATAGGTATACATATACTATCGGGAGTACTGCCTTGTTGACTTGGTTGTAGGTTGTCACGTATGGTCTGAATTTTGCAAGTAAAGTAGTCTGAAAATGTGTTTGCCAATGCAGATGAAGATTCACAATCGGGCAGGATACTTTGTCCGTAGTTATGGCTGAGCAAGGCATTAGACACGCGAAACAGCTCTTTAGCCTTATTGGAACTTGCATCAATCTTGTTCGTGTAGTAGGATTTCTTGGCAGATTTTACGAGAGCTTGAAAATTCAACTTCTGTTCTCTGTAGATATCCTTGTGAACGCGTAAGTTCGATTTTCGCCAGACCCTTTCAGCCTTGTTACGATCCCTCTTCGCCTGTAGAACTTCGTCATTAAACTAGATTATTTTATATATACAAATATCCTCCGCCTTGGTCGAAACCACCCTTTCCACAAAGAATTTCATCTAAGCTTATTTTGTACGAATTGTAAATTTTAGTGCATTTTACTTAAATGGTTTCAGTGCATTTTACTTAAATGGTTTCAGTGCATTTTACTTAAATGGTTTCAGTGCATTTTACTTAAACGTTATCTGGGCGCCGCTAATTTGGGGATCCCGTGTTCGATCCCTGCGTTGACCGAGAAAGTTCATTGGGATTGCCTGAAATACTTTAGTCGAGAAATACTTTAGTCGAGAAATTTAAATCTAATATACATGTCTGTTACTTCTGTATGTCTTTTGAAATGTTTCAATCAGAATGGATATGATGTCATTTATAGGCTTAAAAGGACCGATGAAACCCCTATAAGCTGCATTGCTGGTCAATATATTTTCATTACATTTGACACAATTCGGCATTTTTGTCAACAAATGGTAAAGTTTGGATAATTGCGGCTTTGATAAAAAAAAGTGGGCATTGTTTTAGAGCAGAAGTCGATTTAAGACAAACTTAGCCTGGTTGTTAAACGGGATAAATTGATCCTAGATAAAGAGACAGTCGTTATTTCCGATATTTTTTTTTTATTATCTTAAAGTTATGTTCCTGTTTACTGAGCTTGTTTTCGGAATTTAGATGTTGTTTACATTACGCCTGAGATGTTTATGATTTATAATAATATAGATGTTGTAGACCTTCTGTAACAAAGTACTCTGTAACTTTCATCAAACTCAACGATCAATTAGGTACATAGAACTTAGTGACTAAAGCGGTTTTTGATAATAAATGATATTGACCTTTCAACTCTGTATATGCTTCTGTTTAGTCACGTTGTAATTAAACATGTAATTAATGTCATTTACAAACTGCATATGATCTGCGCGCATGCACACATTACTTCAAAGGAATACACACTGGTCAATAAACATGCCATGACTAATTAAAAGAGACCATTGCGTGTTTGACCATGAGTCTTATCTATTATCCGAAGGTATATAACGAGGAGAACAGGGGCCTTGGCGACAGCATGAACTCATCCGAGTTCAGCCACTGTCTTGGCAGACGGGCGGAATGGTGGATTTAATATAGTTATGTACGGTTCTGATTTGTTCCTGTCGTAGTCTAGTTTCTGTTTAATGAGGATCTATGAGGCGTATTCTGGACGTATTGGGATTTCACATCTATTACATCGGCAATATGTTGGCTAAAAAGGATTGATTATTCGTCGGACTTCGTATTACTATCCATTAAATTTAAGGGTGAAACGGCGCTTTATATGTCGGTTACAAACCTACTCGTCCCCCAGATTGATATTGTGATAGATATATAGATATATTACCAATATTATGTCTATTTTACAGCCCTATCCTGTAACGTGACTGAGTGTGCAACCAACATGGAAAATGCCGCAAGCTACTATGTTACGGTAAGTTGATTAGTTCTCCATTTATTTCTCTGTCAAATATCAAAATTATATAGGTTAACACGTCAATCGTAAAAAATATCATTCGCTGAACTGAACTATCTACACCTTAGTTACCAATCTTCTGACCTGTAATTTGTTTATTTTCAGGTTTAATGTGTAATGGTACACAATGTTCTGATGATCAAGTTTGTGTTGATGGTACCTGTAAGCACCGGGGTAAATATACCATGTTACAGATCTGTTGATTATTGTATATAAAATTTAATACACGTACTTTATCTTTAGACTATAACTGTCAAGCATCAATATAACCGAATGAAAGGTGGAATCAGGTATACTGGAGTAACAGAGGCGGATTCAGCGGGGCGCCCCCCCCCCCCCACACCTAATTTTCGACAGTGCCCTTTTTCATTGCTGAAAGTGCCCTTTCTGCGACCTGAATATGTCCGTTCCGAACGTTTACTTAGACGAAAATATCAGCCAAATAGCTCTTGGAATGGCTACAGATGCAAGGAAATGAAGAATAATTTTCTTGCCCCCCCCCCCACCCTCAGCGACGTGCCCCGTCTCCGCGGTCAGTGCCCTCATTTTGCGGCGCCCCCCCCCCCCCCTTTTCAAAATTCCTAGATCCGCCCCTGAGTAAGCAAACTATCTTATGCACCACACTTATTATTAGTTATAGGCAACTTTGTTCACAGATATAAGCCTTAGATTGTTCTTGAAATACACCTTTGATTTATAAATTGAAAATACATTATTTTTCAAAAAAATAATTTTACTTCTGGTGCCCGTTATATTCCTAATGTGGGTTCTAAAATGAAATGGTGACAAAAGCTTGAATTGGTAATGTAAAATGTTGATTTTTATATGTTGTTCCACATATCGGCTCTATTATGTATATCTTTTATATTAAAGGTGGTTTTTGTTATTATACGAAGGGTGGCATGCATTACAACTGTCATCAGAAAGGTGTATTCATTTTTGTAATTAAAGATAATAGATTATGTAAAGTTCAAAACCAGATAATGACAAATGAATGTACTGAAAATTTTATTCCAATTACTTTATTGCCGACAAAGTCATGGCTGTTCGAAGAAGAAGGCTAGGCGGTACTTGACAATCGATACTTAGTCTTGATTATCCATTTGAGGCTTGTCATGTAATACTAATCTAGATTTAGGGCCTTAAATTACCTGCAATAGTTAGATTTAGCTCTCACACAATTCATCTTAACTTATAAATATTATTTAATTTCCGAGTAGTCACGTGTGTTACAATAATATAATCTGATGTTCCATTGTTTATGTTGGCCTCTTCTTAAGAATTTGATGATTATTTCATATCTATGAAAACTTGAAAACTAATTATATTACGGTACTATCCCTTATTTAGTACATCGGGAGAGAAACTTTAAATAAAACAGATACACATTGTAATAGAGTCTAGCACTCTAATAGTTCAATTGTTTCAGGTGAAACATGTGGTGGCGAAGGTCAATTCTGTACTGAAGACGATAAATGTGTAAATGACATGTGCTGGTGTAAGTATAATATTATACTGTTTCTATTATTAATACTGTTGTAATTTATCATTCAAATCCACTTAGCAGAGTATAGTTAATGCCTTAACAAAAGCAATTCCGTGATGAACATCTTGATGATTTATCAGAGTTTGTACTTTGTCATACTGATCATGAAACATAATTCTAAACACAGTTATATATGGATATCCTTACTCCCGTAGATTGTAAATTATCTTTATTACAGATGTACATGGGTGTTCAGATAGTGATAAAACTGGTGGCGACTCATGTGATCAGGGCTTTGGCAGTTGTTCTGACGGTCGTTGTGTCAGTAAGTATGATTTATATTATATACAGGTAGTAAAACATGATTAGATACTGCTGAGAGGATTTTAACCCTACCCTACCCCCCCCCCCCCCACACACACACACACACACGTCTGCACCCTACACTCTATTACTGAGAAAAGGTTGACAACCTACATTACAGTTATTTGCACGAAGGTCCAGTAGATGCTAGATTTTCCTTAAATAGAACCTTCTATCAGTCTTTTGGACTACAATATTACAGTTTTGTCGAGTTGTCGGTTAAAAGCTTCAGATATATTCTCGTGTATTGTTAATATTGTAAATAGTTGAACCCTTACAGTCACATGTGAAATAAAATTCCAATAGGGGCAAACGTTGACGTAACTGTGAGAAAACAACATTAACAGAAGAAGTAGCTATCTGTGACGCCAACTTGCTATCTGTGTTCCGGATTGTCTGCTGTAAAAGTCGCTGGCAATGGAATGCCCCCCCCCCACAATCCCATTTTTACATCTTGCAAACATTGTTAATATTAACTATAATAATTTATCATTATTTTATAGAGAGCTATACAAATGACAGTAAGTGTCGTGGACTGCCATGTGTTGATGGACATTGTGCAGGTAGATATTCACCATTCTTTTAACCACCCATCATGTTATTATATATAGACACGTTGAGCGTCTCTATATAAATAATGTAATAAATGTAATAAATTTGATTCGAGCACCCTATATCAAAATAACAGAGTGATTAGTTTTTGGATCCGATCTACTTTGACGAGGAACAACCGTAGTCTCGTTTAGTCGGTGTACCGACATTAATTTTACCTTTTATTAGTGGTTTATCATGGATGGTGTACAGGAAACTACAGGTTCATGTGTTACTTTGGGTGTGGTTATTAGTGATCCACCACGATAGTAAGTGAACTACAGGTTCACACCCAATCTCACAGTCTATCTGCCATTTGTTTATTTATAATACATACGCCAAATTGTATTTTCAGACCTTAAATGTGGAGAATCATTTTGCTATAAAGCATGACACTGAGGTAAAATTTAATATAAGCAAGACTGTGGTGATATTTAACCACTGATATAAGATTTAACAAATTGAAATACACAACGATTATAAAACAACAGAATGATACAGAAATTTTGTTTCTTTATACATAATATATAGTAAAATGTTATTTAATATTTTCTCCTTCAGCTACTAACTATCAACTACTACTATCAACTGTACTTCTTCAAACCAGATAAACCATCAAGTACAAGATATTAAAATGTAACCCAGATAACAAAATAAACAGACCTCGTGTTTGTTATTTCTGTGTTTTGTTGTTTATTTTGTTTACATCATATCACTGACACATATTGCTGTATTTAACAGTTGGAGAGCTGTGTGGGCCCAGGGCAGCTGTATATACGTTCCTTGGAACAAAACGGGAGGCCTGTGTACACATTGGCGTCTATGTGAAAGATTCCTTGGCAGTTAGAATTTGATATAAACTCAGGCCGCATATCCCCTGCCTGGGAAAAAGTTACCTAACACATTGCATGGCGGACGTCACGGTGGCACAGTGAGTAAGACGTAGACTTGCTAACCTGGACGTCCAGTGTTCGATTCCTGTGTTGACCGATGCAGTTCATGGTGTTGTCCCAATTTGCCACGGAGGGCCTGACAAGGGACAATGTATAACTGTTCTGATGGAACGAGGTCCTGTGAACACATTGACGGACAGGTAAAAGAACCCTTGACAGTTCCAATTCGATGTAAGAGCAAAGGTGTACTCGGGCCTCAAACCAAACGTAGGGCACTATGAGGGAAGGGGCAGGGTCGTGAAATTTTTAGCGGTTCGTGTTTTAATCAATTTGACATGCATCGAAATCATGACATACCAGACAATGACCCTTGGTTGAGGGAATATGATTTGGTCCTGGACATGGACATTGTAACAAGAATGTGTTGAACGTCCACTCGACACAAATAAGGTTATTTCGGGACTAACATATGTTTTTTCATTTCACTAATCTAACTGATTCATATAAAGTTCATACAGGTCGGTGACTTTTGTCGTTAGCGCGTTCACGGGGCTCAACAAAGTGAAAGCAGGACCAGCAATACTATATACCGGAAAACACCGGAAAACAACCGGAAGACGCAGGAGAACACCCCATTTCTCGTAATCTTAACTAAAAGTGAAATCCAAATTTTAGTATATACTTCAATTTTGATTGGCTAAGCACTTAAATCAAAGTAATATTATCCAATCAAATTGCTAAAATACGGATTTTATCTTAGTTAAAATATCGTGCAATAGGAACCAGGGTCATAACTCTAGACGTAATGAACGGAAATTGTTGAAATTCAATAGGCTTCTTTATCTGAAGTATATTAAGTTCACACAGATCGGATCATACCTTTGGTCGTTAGTGCATTCACAGCCTTCAACAAAGTTCCCCGGGATTTTGCAGAGCGGTTTCTCCATGTCGGTAGTGTAAGACAACGGGCCTGGCAAAGAAAAGTGTCTAGTATTATAGATGGGACGAAAATACCAAAACAAGCTACTTTGTACACAAAAAAGTCCACATAACAGAATCTTTCAAAGTTGAAATTCGATGAAATGCCACAATCCATTGAAAATTTTCGTCATGTCACTCTGTGTATGTCCGATTGGTGCAGACAATTGAAATAGGGTTGACAGTTGGAATCTGATACAAGAGTAGGCCATAGCGTTTGGATGACATATCCCTCATAACACGTAAAGGGGCTTGGGGTTTTCGTCACAGGCTAGCGATGACGTCAAGAGTTGATTATGTCCTGGATAAGTTAAATAATTTATAATTAATTAATCCCTGCATTGGCGTTGTCAGTGGTTCATGGCGGAAAATCTGACATAGTCAGCTCTCTGGTCCCTCGGATGGGACAGAAAAAAACCCAAAGGTCCCGTGTATACATTGGCGTGCACGATCCATTTGCAGTTGGAATTCGATATATGAGTAGCCAACAGTGCAAATTTCCCTCATAGCTCACTGTATGCCCGTCATCATTAGTCCATCCGCGGGAGGGGGTCACAGTGGCTAAGTGGATAAGGCGCTGGTTTATCAGTGTAAATATGTTTAGTATATTTTTGTTTATTCATATATCATGACATATCTGTATATAATTTTTATATCTGAATAAACATATTTACAAGAAAAAAAAAAAAAAAGGCGCTGGTTCGTTAGCCTAGGGGTCGGGTGTTCGATCCCTGCATTGGCCGAGAAAGTTCATCTCGATTTTACGGCGTGATTGTCCTTGTCAGTGATACAGGAGGGCCTGACAAGGACAGTTGCATAGTCGTTTGGATGGGACGAAAAACCGAGGTAAAAGATCCCTTGGCAGTTGGAATTCGATATAAGAGTAATCAGTAGCGCCGCTGCCCAGGCAAAATTTCTCTCATAGCACACTGTATGGCGTATGCCCGTCTTCCATTAGCCCAGGTTAGGTGCAGAAGAGTAGGACGTTAAACCCCATTTCATTTCATTTCCATCCGCGGGATGCCACCTGAACCCCTTGTTGAGCACTTCGCTGCTTTGGCGATCGCCGCTTGCGACTTCGCCTCCCGTGTGCCCCGCCCCTTCTCCATGGTCTCTTGATCCGTCCAGGTACATGCAGTCAACGTATTTTGATGACGCCCGTGAGTCTTACAGATAAAAATAAAACAAAACAATAGGAAAATATTAAACCCATAACAAAACCTACAGGAATTAAATATTTACAGATTAAGTCGTTAAAGAAAATTAAAGCAACTTCGAAACGGCCTAATGGTTTGTTTTTCTCTTATCTAAACACACACAATGTTTATTTCTACATATAAACAAACACACAAAACACAGGCTTTAGAAATTATCGTGTGATTAGCCTGTACATCAGTCACGTTGCTCTCATTTAAACTTCTTTAGTTGGTCAAAGCAAACTGAGCTTAAGACCTTTTTTTGTTATGTATTCGATAATGTAAATAAGCGAAATCTAAGCTTTAGAAATTATCGTGTGAATTATCCGGTACAGTCGGTCAAACATAATTGAATTTAAAGATGCACTATGTAAAAAAAATGTACTAAAGTGTATTTTTATTTTGACTTTATATGTTCTATAAAAGTTTTTTTCAGACATTTTTGTCACATCACATAAGTCTTGATTAACAAGTAACATTGCTACGATAAGCATCTTATGCCAAAACTTCAAACAGTGTTAACTTCGCTCAGAATAAAGTAATTTGAATGAAATTTTCAATTTAATAATTTTGAAGTATCTATTTTGGAACTATCGTAGCTCTTTATCTAAATCTTACATACTGTATCTCTCGGTAACATGTTGACACACTATCAACTTCTCTTTGTAACATGTTGACACACTATCAACCGTCCGGTTACATGATGACACGGTATCAACTTCTCTCGGTAATATGTTGACACGGTATCAACTTCTCTCGGTAACATGTTGACGTACTATCAACCGTTCGGTAACATGTTGACACGGTATCAACCGCTCGGTAACATATCGACACACTATCAACCTCTCTCGGTAGCATGTTGACACACTATCAACCGTTCGGTAACATGTTGACACGGTATCAACTTCTCTCGGTAACATATCGACACACTATCAACCGCTCGGTAACATGTTGACACGGTATCAACTTCTCTCGGTAACATGTTGACACGGTATCAACTTCTCTCGGTAACATATCGACACACTATCAACCTCTCTCGGTAGCATGTTGACACGGTATCAACTTCTCTAGGTAACATATCGACACACTATCAACCTCTCTCGGTAGCATGCTGTCACACTATCAACCGCTCGGTAACATATCGTCAGATTATCAACTTCTCTCGCTGACATGTTGACACACTATCAAGCTCTGGAGAACTATCTGAATATTTTAATAGTAACAATGTTCTATTTGATGGGGAAGTTTTATCGCCGCTTATATTAATGATTGTGGGTCTCATCTTCAAGCCGATAGTTTTGAGTCTATTGACATCCAGCTATTCAATTTAATGTTGCTTATGTACGCAAAACATAAAGATGTTCTTTCAGAAACCCAGCAAGGCCTTCGAGATATTTTGAATTCACTATGTCGATACACACATAATTGGAATTTGCAAAAAGAGACTAAAAATAAGCAGTACATAATTTTAATTATCTTGGCCTTCTACTAAATTTAATGGTAAATATCTAATTGCACAAAAACGCATTGCTGAACACGGCCGAAAAAACACTTCTCAGACTCCAGGGTTTCCAATGAAAATTATTTTAATATTGTAACTAAGGTTTATATTGTTGGTACTTGTGTATTCCGAAGTTTGGGGCTTACATTCGAGACACGATATAGAGCAAATACATTTAAGTTACCTTCAGAAAATCTAAAGCCAGGCACAGACGGGCAACCTTTTCGAGCAACTTTCAGGCAACAGTGAAATCGCTGGTCGTTGAAAGAAAAAATCGCTTGTCTGCGCCAACGGGCAACAATAGTTGCCTGCTGTTGCTTCTCGCTGCCAAATATCAAACATGTTTGATATTCGACAACAGAAAATCGCTCGTCGCCGAGAAATTGTTCATCTGTTGCTTCAAAATTGCTCGTCTGCGGCGGTAGGCAACAACAGGCAACAAGCAACTGGTTAACTGTCCAATCAGCGAGCACTCTACTGTCATGTGATACTTCAAGATGGCGGCGTCGGAACAGCTAACAACATTACTTGTTTCTCCGTCTTCTTCTGCGCATCATTATCAAATAAATGCCCAAAGCTGTCGCAAATTGCTTTTGTTGTTGTATGTACGGCGCCATTTTGAATGATCAGGTGATATCAGCTTTCCGGATACATCCGGGGAAAAATTGCTTCTCGTTGCCAGTCAGCGCACACGGGAGACCTCGAGTTGCCAATTGCTCGGAGTTGCCAGTAGTTGCCTATTGCAGCAACAAGCGACGAAAAGTTGACCGTCTGCGCCAAGCTTTAGATACAAGAACAACCTCCAAACTTCCACATGATCTATTAAGGATTTGGAAATTTTCCTTTAATCCTTACGAGGAAATTACGGATCTTTACATATTGGATTAAAATACGTTCTTCTACTCTGTGTCTTCTTACTAATACTACTCTAATATGTCGATAAATAATGACCCCCCCCCCCCCCAGCCAAAAAAATAAAACAATTCGACAATCTTTCAATAATTGAATAATACACTTGATTGAGATCACACAGTGATGCTCTTGAGGCACTGATCAGTCAATCACTTTCATGGACGTCAACACGCCAATAGGTTCGTTTGCTGTGATCCAAACTTTCTTATATCACTTACGTGGAGGCTATGGCGCCCCACCACGCTGCTGCACCCCCACTTTTAAAATCCTATTTACGGTCAAGGAAAACTGTGGCTTTTACCGCGTTCACAAGGTCTCTGGAAGGGGGAGATAACTCCGGAACAGAAGGCCAAAGAACACTGAATATTGAAAATGCTTGTCTCCAATGCTTCACACAACATTGAAAATAAATCCGTAACAGGAGATTCTGGAATGCGGGATATCGGTAGTGAGTGATTGTCCTCGAATAAACCCAGCACTCCACAGTAAATTTGAAATACAGTATCCTCTATCACGTAAACACAAGTATGCAGGACGGAGGGCCTGACAAGGACAGCAATCTAGTCGTTCGGATGGGACAAAAACACCGAGGTCCCGTGTACACATAAAAGATCCCTTGGCAGTTGGAATTCGATAGAGGAGTAGCCCGTAGTGCCGCTGTCCGGGCAAAATTTCCTTCATAGGACACCGTATGGTTTATGCCCGTCTTCATTAGCCCAGTTCGGAGCAGAACAGTAGGACGTTAAACTCCATTTCATTTCATTTCATTTCATGTCGTTAACACAAGTTCTTCGACAAGCGGACGGGGCTGAAAGATAATCATTACCTTCTAACAAAAAGTCAAGATCATGGTTTACATTCAATAATTTTAAAATGAATTAGTACACAAATTATAAAAGTGAACACGATGACATTTATTATTGAAAACATTCCTAAATAAGCAAAACATCAATACGATAAGTAATGTGATCATCCGTGGGCAGCGTCTCAGGGCCCACATTCATGACATTATAGCTTAAAGGGGAGTTCACATAAACAAGGTAATTGTTGCTGATTAGATAAAGTTAGCAATACGTTCATTTGACCAGTGCAGAGTTTTATTATTGAAACAATGTACAATTTATTACTCCCATTCCAGTCTCTGTGTTTTTGGTGACATTGTAGCTGGCATTTTGGTAATGTGAAGTAACTCCTAAAAACTGAATTTGCCTTAATTTTATCCAAATATATCCAAGGGCATTTTTATGACTGATAAATTCTGATTATACTACTATATTCAATTAATACTTCGTGTTTTGGAACCACGCCCCGGAAATGAGGTGCTACCTTTCAATAGGGTAACTGCATTACCGTGACTAGTACTATTAGTACATCGGGCATTAGGTACAGTGGTGTAACACAAGCTTTAGATCATAAGCTTTGTCATTGATTCAAGTGGCATGGTTTCGATACCAAGTTTGGAGGGTCGCTTGCCTTCAACGAATAAAGACTTCCGCGTACAAGCGAATTATTTATATAAAATTGTATCATATATTAGCCCCGACATGATTTAGTTTGTGTTGAATGGACGTTCCCTCTGCCATTAGTAAGTGTAATTTAAGCGTTTAAAGTTTAAAGCGAATCGTTGAGTTTTAAAATACAATTATACATCAATCAGACGAATACCACGTATAAAATAGACCCCGAACTCTAAATCTATAATCACACGAGTTTTTGACAAACGACTCCTTTAAGCCAGGTCGTTCTAGCGTCGTTAAAACCCGTTGTTGAATATTCTTCCTCGTATCTTAAGGCTAGATAGTCTTCATCGGTTTTATTTTGTGGTTGCTCTGGTAACCATAGACTCCAATCAATCGTACTTCCATCAGACAGCACCCATTTTCCCTCATCCGCCTCGTCACTACCATCAATATAAAAACCTGCTGCCACTGCCCTGTAATCTATAAAACAACCAATCTTACAGGATACGCCCACATTTTCCAAGAGGCGGATAGAGAACAAATTAAATCAAAAGCACTTTTTCGTACAATTTTAAATTTCATCAAAATGGATAATGCACATAAATTTAAAGTTTCATAAAAATCGGGTATAAATTGTTACACTATTTGCGTACGAAGGGCGCGTTTTTGTCCGACAGTTTTGGTTAGATTTTCACAACTGAGACATACGATATGTTTACACTATTTGCGTACGAGGGACGACAATTTTGTCTGGCAGTTTTGGTAATATTTTCATGAAATCCGAACGCGGTGTAACGGTGATATATTCGAGCGTGTTTTTTTTAAATCGGATACTAATTGTGATCTCTAGAGGGACCACAAGCTAAAAACGTGATATTTCATAAGGTCCATAATTCAGGAAGTTACGATCCGAAATGCATGAATATCAAAAGCAACCACGATCTTTGGGTTATAAACATGCATTTCAAGTTTCATTAAAATTGGATTAAAATTGTGACCTCTACAGGGCCTACAACCTGGATATACCCTATTTTTACACTATTCGCATACACGCGGCTGCCATTTTGTCCGGCAGTTTTGGTCCGATTTCACTAAATTCGAATTCAACCTTCATTACGATGTAACGGTGATACAATCAAGCGGTTTTTTTTTTCAAATCGGATAATTATTGTGACCTTCAGGGGGACCAAAAGTTAAAAAAGGTGATATTTCGTACAATCAGCGTCCATAATTCAGGAAGTTACGCTCCAATATGCGCTAATATCGAACGGAACCACGATGTGTGGGTTATAAACATGCATATCAAGTTTCATAAAAATCGGATTAAAATTGTGACCTCTATAGGGCCCACAACCTTGGTGTACCACGTTTTTACACTATTCGCATACAAGCGGTGACCATTATGTCCGGCATTTTTGGTCCGATTTTCATGAAATTTGAACTCAACCTTCATTACTGTGCAACGGTGATATATAATTGTTATACTAACTTGACGATGACGCCGATGCTGATATCGATGATGATTATGTTGAAGACTACGACGATGGTGATTACGACGATGATGAGGATGGTGATGACAATGAAGATTATAACAACAATGATGGTAATGATGATTGATGATGATGATGATGATGATGAAATATTTGTTATACTAACTTTATAATGACGCAGATTCTGTTATAATGATGATATTCTGTTATACTAACCTGACGATGAGTTTAATTGCTGAGCCACGTGCTTAATTTGTTGAGTATTGAAACCAGTAAAGAGAACGTCGCCGTCTCCGACACATTTGTTGATGGCGCCTGCACGATCCACCAATGTTTTATGTGGTTTGTAACATAAATTATAGCCTCTATGGTTGATATATCCATCATTTATAGGACAAGACCCAAATACTGTAAATATAATAATGAATATCATTATTTAGTTATAAATATTTGTTGATGGCGCCTGTTTATGTGGTTTGTAACATAAATTATAGCCTCTATGGTTGATGTATCCATCATTTATACGACAAGACGCTAATACTGTAAATACAACAAAGAAGATGAATACCATTATTTAGTTATAAACATTTATACGACAGAAACTTGATACTGTAAATAAACCTATATAATTAGGATACAAGGCACAGCCGCTAACCATCATACAACAACTCTTCCAGACCAGTCAACTGGCGTGGTTTCGAATCCCCGGTTGTACGCTGCAAGGATTAGGGTCGCCTGTCCAACCTCGTGGGTTTTCTAAGATTCTCCGGTTTCCCCCCACTGCTAAAGACCCCTACGCGCAAGCGAATTATTGAAATAAAATTAAACCATGTGTTAGTCCCGAAATGACCTAGTTTGTGTCGAGTGGACGTTAAACCCCACCTCTCTCTCTCTCTCTCACTCTTTCTCTCCCTCTTCCAGGTCATAGTGTAGTAGACAAGTAAAAGGAAAATTTGAACTATAAATCAGAATGCTCAATCTCACAAATATTGACAATCGAGTGAGACGGTGAGTTCAGGTTACATCGCCCGAATACCTCAACCAGTCATGGCATCTGAAACATATTGTATAAAAGGAAACAATGAAGTACCGTATACACATGGGCGTGGGCGTAAAAGAACTAGTGACAGTTGGAATTCGAGCCATACGCCATAGGCCAGTCGGGACAGAACAGCAGGGTGTTAAATCATATTTCATATCATATCACAAATGAGCACATTCTCTAGAATTATATAATTCCATGCTGTCATTTCCGCGTGAGTAGTATCACATTACATTATTTCATTCCCCCCCCCCCCGAGTAGTATCACATTACATTAGTTCATTTCCCCGTGAGTAGTATATCACATTACATTAGTTCATTTCCCCGTGAGTAGTATATCACATTACATTCTTTCATTTCCTCGTGAGTCTTATTAGATTACATTCTTCCATCTCTCCGTGAGCAGTATCACATTACATTGTTTCATTTCCTCGTGAGTCTTATTAGATTACATTCTTCCATCTCTCCGTGAGCAGTATCACATTACATTGTTTCATTTCCTCGTGAGTCTTATTAGATTACATTCTTTCATCTCTCCGTGAGCAGTATCACATTACATTGTTTCATTTCCTCGTGAGTCTTATTACATTACATTCTTTCATCTCTCCGTGAGCAGTATCACATTACATTCTTTCAAGACATTTATAAAAAGTTGAAAGTACATGTGCCCGATTTCTGTATGTATTAATCATATCTATGTCTATAAAGATTCGTTCTGTTCTGTTTTGTTTTTAAGTTTTTGCCAAAGGCATCGGGGATTTATTGACCATTAAGTTTATTAATAATATATTACAAGAAAAGAATCTTTAAATTTACATCTATGCCTTGTTATTTGTCACACAATGAGACTGAGATGCCTCATCAAATATTTAAGAAAATACGTTCCATAAAATATTTAAAGATTCATTCTGTACGGTCTAAATTTTTATTTCGGTTTCAAATGTTATATAAATTATTATTTGGACATGCCAAGTCTATAATCAAATCTCTTGGTCAGCCGACGGGTTGCAACAAGATCCGTATTTGATGATTTAATTTAGAAATGGTTAATCGAGGATAAGTCTCGATTAACAAGGGCCGTTATTGCGGAAATAAACAATATGCCACGTCATTTCAAAACTTCAACTTTTGAAAAGCAATTTGAATGAAATTTCCAATGTGTTCATATTTAATTATCTACTTTTTATCGTACATAATGTACTTTTAACTAAGAAAATGTGTTTAAGTCTAGGTGTTAAAACACAAAACTACTGACTTACCGGTACCTAACAATCGATAAAAAATCAGTTAGAAAAATAATTCCCTTGTTATTTTTATAGATTTCTTGGCTGTCAAAAATCCAATCGCCACAATCGGAACTAAAGACAAACAAACACCCAATCAATTTGAATCTGTGGGAATCTGAGCATTCCGGAATCGAATTTCTCTCAAGCCCACGATAGTCAGTTGTGTAAATACGAGAATAGGAAACTATCTTAACCAAGCACTATACATGAAACGATTATACTGACGTCACACATCGGTTATCAAGAATGACGATTCAATTCCACTAATCGTACACCGCTTTGTATCCAAAAAAATGTCTTCACCTTCACTTTTCCCCGTCATCTGAACAAAACACCTGATGAGATAGCAAAATGACAAGCTTGAACCTACGGAAGGAGTGTGAGGCAGCGATGCTTTATTGTATTTAAAAGTGATGAAGGGGGGGGGGGCTTTGAGATGTATTATATTCCATATTCCGACTAACTGTTACGAAGTAACGTATAGGATCAACGACACGGTACTATAGTTATCCGACATTCCACTTTTAATCCACAACCCCACCCCATCAAGTACCTTGTTGATTGATCAACATAATTATAGGGATAATGAATCATGCTTGTACTTTAAATAAAATATTTTGTCTGTTATTTTGTGTTAATTTGCTCGGTTTCCGTTGAGGTTATGGCGAGAATCTTCAAGTAGCAATATTTGTAGTTTTTAAAATAAAAACATTCACAGCCTTTGGGTTGTCACACACACAGGTCACAAGTCTATACAATACAATTATTACTTATAACTGAGCAACGTTTCGACTTGGCTTCACTGGTCATTATCCAGCCTTTGTGTTATATTAATTCAGAAAAACCAACCACCAAGCCTTTGTTATCATTTAATTTATAAAACCCAAACCACCCCAGCCTTTTGTTAATTTAATTTGTACAAACCAAACACTTGCAGCCTTTGTCTTGATCTAATTTATAAAAGAAAAATCCTCTGGCAGCCTTTGAGTTAATCTAATTTATTAAAACTATACAACCACTCAAAAGCATTTGTGTTATCTGAATTGTAATATCAAACACTGACAGGACACAGTCTTACAAGGCGTTTAACATGCTATTTACGATCATCTACACATTCATGGAATCAAATATAACGTTTGAAAGCCCTAATTCTTACAATTAGTTTGGCTATCAGAGAGATATTAATCAATAAGTATTATTGAACACTGGAGTTAAAACTCGCCCTGAATCAATATGTATATTTGACGAATAAAGATACAGAAACAAGTTTAAAACCCGCAAACAATTGCGTCCGTAAGGTCGAAAATGATGGCTTCGTTATAAACCAGAAATACATGTCCCGATTTCTTGGCACGAAATAAAGCTCTTGTTAAAATATATTTGATTCCAGTTAAGTCAAAACTAAATCTAGAAAAATGTTTGTCATTCATGAAAGTTCACGGGAAATATCCGACGTGGCTCATCCTTGTCAGTGGTGCAGGTCGGAGTATACAGTCTATAGTTTATACATTGGCGTGCACGTAAATGAACCCCTAAGAGATGACCATTCGAAATAAGAATAGGCCATAGTGCCACTGTCAGGCCCAACTGTCTCCCGCAGCAAACTATGGCATAATATTCTCATTAGCCCAGTCGGAGCTCTCTCTCCCTCCATCTCTCTTTCTCTCTCTCTCTCTTTAAAATAGTTGCCTCAAAATAAATACAAAGTGTAGTTTACCTCACACGTGTCGTGATTCGTATTTATCGAATTTTTCACTTCTTAACCGATCATATAAATACTCAAATCAACTCTGACGTACAGCTCAATAGATGAAACAAAGTCAATAACCACGCGGTATTTTAACATGCTTCAGGGTGAAAAACTTAAAACCATGCTTCAAACACAAACAAAGTTATGTATCCTTGTGAAGTAAGTGGTATGAAGTAAGCTATAAGACAATGCAATCAATATAATAATTTATCACGTTTCCATTTCTGTTTCAAAGTACATGAAAAGGTCTGAAAATAAAACAGTTGATGGCCGAAATGACGCACCACCACAGCCTGTGTGTAAAAAAGGAAATCGTAGGGTGCAGGCCCAAACAAAGAGGTTTGTCTGTCTTTGAAGCGATTTTTGCGGGTTTTTTTTTTGTTTTGCTATGAATCTGTCAATGTTTACTCACGCACATATTCATGTCGTCGCCACTGTCCATGCGTCCTTTCGGACGCTGAAATATGTTTATACCCCACACATTTCGATTTTGGGACTTAGGGGTCTGAACTTCCTGCATTATTGTCCTCGACTGTACGAAAATCACTCTTGAACCCTCTATCACAAACCTTATACGTTTTTAACAAGCCAACAGTAAGGCTGATGTCCCCCGCCGAAATCCCCAAATAAATAGATGACACATATTAATTAATCGCACATTTATTTTTTTCAAACGTATCGAGCAATCAAACAGTACACGAAGTGTCATCCAAAAGTGTTTTATAAAGAAAAATGCTAAAACCGACGAGAAAAATGAAAATGTACCCTAGTTAGGGGGACCCTAAAGGCAGACAAAAGGGCCCCCACGCTTGACAAAAGGGCACCTCTGGCCAAGGGAAAGGGCCCTCGTGGCCGAGTCAATCGTTTCTATACACTGTTACTGCCGAATCCATTACTGAATGAGAATGCAGTCATTGTATTGGCATAAAAATCATCAATCAAGGTGAACCTAAGTTATCTTGTCCCAAAGTATCAACCAATCAAATTGCTTATCTCTGCCTACCCTAAGAAGAAAATGCTCATCTTCGAACTCCATCAAGGCATTGACCTAATAAGCATATTCACCAAGTTTGAACATTTTAACTCAATCAGAAGGAGAGTTATTGTGTTCCAAAGTCTCGACCAATCAAATTGTGTATCGCTCTGCTTACCCTGAGCAGAAAATGTTCATTATTGAACATAGTCAAGGTATTACTGTAATGAAACTATACACCAAGTTTCATCAATCTCACTTAATTAGAACTAAATATATCGTGTCCCAAAGCATCAACCAATCAAATTGTTCATCTCTGCTTACCCTAAGCGGAAAATGCTCATCTTCGAACTCCATCAAGGCATTGACCTAATAAACACATACACCAAGTTTGAACATTCTAGCTCAATTAGGAAGAGAGTTATTGTGTCCCAAAAAGTGTGACGGACAGACGGACGGACAGACAGACAGACAGGCGAACAGACAGGCAGACAGACAGACAGACAGACAGACAAACAGACAGACAGACAGACGGACCAATCCATTTTAATAGACCCCCAACTTTCTTCGAAAGGCGGGGGACAATAAACATTAAAATACCTTTTATCACACAAAAATCGCAGACGAGGTCGAATTTGATTGAAATCGGAAATCGAACTGCACTGTCTTGTTAAAATTGTCCCACCCTTTTACGAAAATAGTGGCAAAACATGGAAGAAATATGTACGAAGTTTTTTTGGACCTTCCAGATTCTAAAATCTTTGCCCTGTTATGTGTCAAAAGATCTGTATTTTTAAGGTACATCCCAGAGAGCCAAGTATGCGCTTACGGTCATGAGTTTCAAGACGTCAATCACTATGTTTGAACCTGTTAACATCCAATCTTACCCCGAAAACTAATTTCGATACTGCCATTATTAAAAGGCACAGACGATATTAACAATTTCTATTTGATCTTTCAACAAGCCCATAGTGTTCCAGACATCTCCGGAAGGCTCAATTAAAACCAAGATTCAGTAGCCAAAACTATGAATGTAGCACCCTGAAAATGTAAACGTTGTTGTCTGATAAACTGTTTCAATAGCATTTAGTAATTGAAGTAGAGTATACAGGTCACAATTCTATGGAATACAATTACTGCTTATTACTAACTAGACTTCTCTAGTCAGTATGACCTAATCAAAACGTCACACAATAATAAACAGTAATTGTATTCCATAGAATTGTGACCTGTAGACTTTGTTCAATATATTGTTATTTCATTCAGATTGATTTGATCAATATTAGGTTATCTAGTCTTTGTTTATGTTGTATAAAATATTGCGTATCATAAAAAAGATCTCGGATGAGTTTGACCTGGGTGTATATGTGTGATGGAGTGGGAACATGACAGTTTAGTGAAACTGGAACACCCAGAGAAAACCGACGAAAACAAGCTTGCATGCGATCGAAACCACGCCTTGCACGTGTTAGACCTGTAGATCGCCCAATTGGAAACGAACAAGAATATTATTTATGGGAATGTTTTATCAGTTAAAGAGGGCATTGATCAACACAACTGATAAAAAATGGGAGACATTGATCAACAGAAGTGATGAAAATACACCGTCTATTTTTATAAAAGGATATTGCATAATGTAACTGTTATTTTAATAGGATTGCACCGACTTGCTACAAAAACCTAATAACGATAAAAATTATCTAATTAAAAGAAAACGGGTGAAACGGAGTTCAATAAGTCAATCAAGATCGAGTACAAAAACCAAGAACAATATCTAAATAAATATTCTTAAAAAGTTGAAAATGGAAATGTCTGAAGTGAAACATTAACGTTTTGATGAATATGAGTATAAAATAACAAAAAACCGTCTAGTCCCAGGCTTCTAGGCTTTTAATAAAAATTGGATATTGTATTGTTTTCCATTAGTTTATCCGACGATTAAAACTCGTAACAATGAAATCATTTAGTGGAAACATAACAAAGCTGACACAGGTTTATGATGAACCTATTACAACTTAAAGAAATAAAATGAAATGAAATAAAGTTTAACGCCCTACGGTTCAGCACCGAACTGGGTTAATGCAGAAGTGTATGCGCCGTGCAGTGTGATATGGCGGAAAGCTTTCCCGGACAACGGCAATATTGCCTACTCTTATATCAAATTCCAACTGTAAAGATTTCTTTTACGTGAACGCCAAAGTGTAAGCAGGGTCTCGAATTGTCGTCTAATCCGAACGACTATACGCCTCTCTCAGCCCTTAGACCTGAGCTTGGACACGATTTCATAAACCTGTCTTCAATATCCCTTTTGATTTAAGGCGGTTGAGAAGGCGCCCCTATCTCCATGCCACATACGCTCACACCAGGGCTCGAAACCACAGCCGCAAGCCAGAGGTGACCGGCCAGCTAGAGGTCGAAGCGCGGCACTCTAGACCACTAGGCCATCCCAACCCCCCGGGATCGTTACAATATGTCGGAAGTCACAGAGTGTCGGAATACCCAGTTTTGTCTAAACCGGAAATATTGTAACTTCGAAAACCGGAAGTATTATTATAATGAGTTGGTTCGAATCACCAGAACGTTATTCCCTTTAAAAATGATAAACTTTTCTGTACATTCAAAATTTTCTAACATTAATTTTTATTTCATTCAACATGCTTATATGCATTTTGAACAGGTCAAGTCTGACGTTAATTTATCTTCTTCGCCGTCTTCAGCTGATCGCACACTTGTGTTTGCTATCACGTGTTCATTGATAATCTGTCGTGTTTTGTCAAGGTCCGGTGAGATCTGGAGGGTTAACAAACATTGAGTTGAAGTGAGCGGACGTTACGTTCTCAGTGGCCTTTTTACGACATTGACCCTCATCGGCGAAATCTGCGGTCAATGGTTAGAATACTACAAGCCATTTGTTATACATTTCATCCTCTCACATAAACGGCTAAACACTGTGTTTAGTAAACCGCAGCTATTGACGATGAGGGTCAAACTCATAAATCGATTTAAGGCCGGATTATACGGCGACGATTCAATGAAAATTATGTGACGGGACGGATGATTGATGTCGTAATCCGGAACATACAGAGTTCGGGTTTACCAGAGATTTTTTGGCTGAAGTAATAAGGAAATAAATCGGGACATCAAAATCATGTCGGATGTCACAGAGATCCGGATTTATCAGAGATCGTATGTGACTTGACCTATTCAAAATGCCTAAGCATGTTGAATGAAATAAAAATTAATGTTAGAAAATTTTGAATGTACTGAAAAATTTATAATTTTTAAAGGGAATAACATGCTGGTGATTCTAATCAACATTATAATAATACTTCCGGTTTTCGAAGTTACAATATTTCCGGTTTAGACAAAACTGGGTATTCCGACACTCTGTGACTTCCGGCATATTGTAACGATCCCGGGGGGTTGGGAGGGCCTAGTGGTCTAGAGTGCCGCGCTTCCACCTCTGATGTCGGATTTGACAGAGTCCACTGTAGTTAACTTTAATTACTAACTTTGAAGACATAATATATGATTTAAATTTCCATTCTTTGTTAATATACTCTGTATATTGTACATACTGTTTATTGTGTGTAAATAATGTAATTATATGTATACTGATGAGTTTTATACCCAAAGTAAATAAAGAACAAGAACAAGAAGTCATAACTACAAGACGCTAAATACTCGTCTCATTCAATCTCTCGTAATTATTAGTTCTTTCATCTGACCTTGTAGTTATGGTTTCATATAGTTATTTAGCGTCTTGTAGTTATGACTTCATATGGTTAATTACATTTTAATCTCTTTCTATTATTAGTGTTATTCTTTCATCATGTTATTTCTTTGTAAGTGTTATATATATTTATATATATAACTTCTTTGATCTTGTTAACGCCTTGTTAAGTAATGATTATTCTGTTAAATGATGTTAACTATAGATCGCACCACATTTGTGTTAATCATCTTTTACACATGAGGTGTCAATAATCTATTTAATCCATAATATCATATTAAATGTCCATAATATCATATTAAATGTCCATAATATCATATTAAATGTCCATAATATCATATTAAATGTATTGGACGTTAAATCTGTAATAAACAACAGCAACAACTGTTAATCATCATTATTTGCTTCATAACGATATACATGTATGTATGTTTATCGGAACGTACTATGTTAATAAATCCAGAAGTAGTATATCCATATAAGTGTGTTTATTTTTAGTGAGATCTATTTCTATATGTCTTATAAGGGTTAATATAATAACTTACCCGCAAATACTACAAAAAAACTTACTGTCAAATACTATAAAATAACTTATCGACAAATACCATAGAATAAGTTACCGCGTAATACTATAGAATAACTAATACTATAAAATAACTTAATGTCAAATACTATAATATAACTTACCGTCAAATACTATGGAATAACTTATCGTCAAATACTATAAAATAATTTACCGTTCAATACTACAGAAGAACTTACCGTCAAATACTATAAAATACCGTCAAATACTATAAAATAACTTACCGTCAAATACTACAAAATAACTTGTCGTCAAGTACTATAAAATAACTTACCGTCAAATACTATAGAATAGGTAGTAAATGATTTAGCCACGCCATCAACTGGACTGATAAACACGACAGGATGAGTTTGACAGGATCCTTCAACATTGTTATAAAAATACGACAAACAATCTAAATTCTCCGTACACTTCCGGGCGCATTTTGTCTTTGATTTTACCGAATCGAATGTCTCCAATATCTCTCTGTCCATGATAATATCGTTAAAATCTTTTTTTTTAAACGATATTGTAGAAATGAAGCTAGTCTTTACAACACAAAATACAAAAACTAATATTATTATTATACATTTCATTGTGTATGTCACAGTAGATAAATTAAACATATACAATGTGCGATTTCTTATAACTGGTCATCTGGATGTTAGGCTTGGTTAATCCGTATTTATTACAGCACATATACAGGAAGTCAGACTTGGTTAATCCCCATTTCTTATACGTTTCTCTCAATTAACTTTTAAGTAAGTTTCCTCGGTAATAAGGTACGCTCTAACTGGCGGTTAGCTCGAGAACGTCGATATAAGGTGATATATCCTCCGCCAGTCTCTTCACTTGTATATGTTTACATCAGAAGTTATACACGATTTAATATGAAGTAGAAAGCGCGAGTTGCTGTTTATGTCAGCGGCTCAGTCTCAAGATGGTAGAAATATGAATTAATGCGAGGACAATAGAATATGTTGCCTCTAGGCAATTCACTTGTGTAAATTCAGAACAAAAAACGTACACTTTTCGCGAACGTTAAACATATGAAGGTGTTCACAGCAAGTTGTTTAAAAAAACTGTATTGTACGACACCGGTACTTGAGTTAACATAGAAATCGCACGTTCGTCCCCAACAACCGGTTTATAAGTAGTTATAATACTACTTGTCCCCACCTCACTATGGACATCAATAAAGCTGTCCCATAATACAATGTTATCCTTTGACACTTCCACTCAGTATGGTTATCAATAAGCCTTTGATGGTTTACAACAAATTGCAAGACAAGTTTTTTTGATGGTTGTTGGTAGGGTTAGGTGTACTGAATGACATTCTAAAAGTTTACCAAAGTACCTAATTTTGAGATTAATTGTTAAGCCTTTTAGTACATCAGTCAATTTATGAAAAAGGGGAGGCCAACCCCCTAACAATTGCAAGAAAAGATTTTTTGATGGTTTCTGGTAGAGTTCGGTATACTGAATCCCACCCTAAATGTTTACCAAAATCGGAATACCGGAAAGTGGCAAATTTTGAGGGTAAATACTAAATTCTTTCAATTATTTTCCTGTAAAGGGGAAAACTTCAAACAAGCATAAAGTAGTCAATTTTTAAGTGAAACAATTGAAATTGACAATTGGCCTCAGGATGTCCGGACCAATCCTTCATATAAAATGGTTTTCATACATGTCCGATGCCCCCTTGTGCCATTTTCGGGGTCAACCTTACCCTAGAAACCTATGACTATGACCGAAAACTCACATATGAATGGACATAATTCTGCACTATTGCCTCACCAATTAGCACATTTGCTAATTAAAACTTTCTGCATATCAAAAATACATAACCAGTGTCAGCGTTAACGATCCCAGAGTATGTTATTAAAAGACGTAATATTAAGATTTTTGCATTTTTATGGAATGGGCCAAATAAACGTAAACGAACTGTAATTAGTCAAATGAAGAATATGGGGGGTTAAATATGATAAATTTGAATGAAATGGTGATAGCTCGCAGTATTTTTTGGATATAGAAAATTTACACTAATGCAACGCAGGCTTGGAAAACAACATTATAGCTTTATTCTTAACATGTATGGGGTCGAATTACTACCAGCGTGCAACTACGACCCTAAACTTAAAAATTTATCTCCCTTTTATCAAGAATTATTTCAAAATTGGTACGTTATATATATTAAACATGTTGATAACTTGTTACACCCCATAAATCAATTTTTCTGGAATAGTAGATGTTTAGGACAAGATAATAATATTTTTAGAAAGAAATTTAAAAATAAAAATACATTGTATATTTATGAATTTATTGAAAATAATTTAAATGAACAGGTAACTGACAAACATAGTAAAAATTACACAAAAAGTACATCGTCAGCTGTCAGAAGGTTTCTGAAAACTACCCCACACAAAGAAACACAGAATTGTAAGAGTGTTACTTATTTAGAAGAAATAAACACTAACTTAATATCTTGGTATAAACACCGCTAAACAAATATATTCCGTAGTCGCCATCTTATTGTTGGGAGTGATAATACGGGGTATTCTCACTGTGCCACCCGCTATTGTTCTCATGGGGGGATTAATCAAACAAGGGGATTATCGAATACAATGGTGTTAAAAGTATAGTCCGTTTTTTAAAACTACTAGGTTTAAACTAATTAACAACTTTATTCACAATAAATAACATAAAAGTAACAACACATAAATGTATCAAACATAAATCATAACCCTACTAAATGAGATATGGCGTCCGTATATTCAATTGCACTTTTTACCCCATTTAATAAGTCGATTTTCAGATCGTTAATAGTTTCTTTTACTCTTTTATGTTTTCGCCTTTCAGGGGGCAATCGTCCACCGTTATCCAACAGAACTATGGTATTTTCAACACTAAAATAATTAAATCTTAACTAGGGGAACAGTACTAATAAGGATACAGCCTATAATCCTTTGTTTATTTAACTTTTCACACCACTACCCCATAACACCAGTTGATTGGGTGGCACAGTGAGATTAAACCGATAATACTGCGCTACAAGCACAAAGGAACTGTGTTCATGAACTATCATGATAGTATTTCCAGGGCAGTTTAGATAAAATATGACAACCACATAAAGACAAGGTATGTTATGTCAGGTGTATTTTTATGGTCTCCATACACAACAGCGTCATGTTCTGGAAACCTCTTTATAGATTTATCAGGAATAAAACCAAAAGTTTTAACGTTTCAGTACGTTGATGTGCCGGTCGTCATAGAATGTCATTACACGGCTATATAACGTCATATAACTTTTGATGGTGTCATTTGACATTTTTTATATCATATTCTTATATGTTCATTATACATATAGCTTCTTAAACCAACCATTTGGGATTTTCTTGAACACGGAGTAGCCCAATGTCGGCCATGTTGGATTTTACCAATATTTACCACTTTCCGGTTCTCAAAATTTGGCAAACTTTTGGGATATTGTAAAATGCACCCAAATAAACGCAAAAATGCATCAAAACCTTTTCTTGCAATTTGTTGGGGTAAAATCATAACTTGACTGGACTACAGCGAATTCAGAACCTCGACGACGATAACTGCCACAGATCAATGAACTGTTTAAGATTTGTTTGGTAATCAAATGCAGGATAGTACAATGACTGCATTAAATGAAATCATCACAGAATGTATATAAACGAAGCTAGCAAATAAACTATTTAATGAGAGTGGATTCCATGTTATAGTACCAGTTGTTTAAATTGCAAGGTAGGTTGATTAATAGGACACAACAGATAGAGAGAGAATGAGTTTAACGTCCACTCGACACAAAGAGAGTGAGAGAGAGAGGGGGAGACAGAGGGAGAGAATGGGGTTTAACGTCCACTCGACACAAATTAGGTCATTTCGGCACTAAAACATGGTTTAATTGTATTCCAATAATTCGCTTGCGCGTAGGGGTCATTAACAGTGTGGGGAAACCGGAGAAAACCCACAAACGACCCTACTTCTTGACACGTACAACTTTGGAATCCGAACCACACCATTTGACTCAATGACAGACCTTATGATACATCGCGCACCTGCTAACCATTCGGCCACCCAATCCCGCCTTTATTTAAGATACAATCAAGGAGGTTATCAATAAATTCTGTATCTGTTTCCTAGTGTTGAAACAAAAATATACCTGATGGATTCTATGTGACTATTGAGTTGAGAAATATCACAATTAGATTTCATAAACAACGCTTAGAATGCAGAAAGTTTTTACAATAATATTTCAGAAACATGTGTTTTGTCCATACGAATGAAGATTTAATTATGTTGATTGATCAGCTATAGAGATGTTAAAAAGAAGTTAAACAATATTAAAGAGATTTAAATTTTAAAAATATCATTCGATACAAAAATATAAATATTAAACTTTGGTAAGAAGGGGGAATATAGGTCACATGGTCAGAATAACGGTGGCCACGTCGACGCCATATTCTGGTCCTGCTATCTACAGTTGATACCCAATACCGACTCTCATCTATGAACAGAACAGTTCTCCGTTGCCTGGGTCGCCAGTTCTGGTGTTGTTGAGCAAACTGTAGAAGTTCACGTCCATGGCTAGGGACGAGGACCGGTCAACGGTTAGATCTACGGCAATAGATGTTCCCACAGTATGTCTCGGATGCGTGTGTGAAGGGGTTTTGTACTTGCTGTCGCCAAACATGGCGGGCTTGTCGCCTTGTTGAAACCCTTGGTCTAATAGTTTGGGGGCCATAAAACGTGGTGTGGATGGCCCGAATGCGTCGCTGAAGCCCGTAGATGACAACGGTTTGGGCAGTGTGGCCAGCGTCAAGTCTTCCAAGCTTCTGGTTCGTCTGGGCTGTCGTGATTCGTGACATGCTGCTGACGTTGTAGTGTAAATGATTCAACCAGGTATGGGGTGCATTTCTAGAGCTGGTCCCGTGCAGCATGAGGTAATACAAATCATGGAGAACACAATTACCAGAAGTCTGGTTGCGTATTTGAGAACATTTCCTGGGTTCAATTCTGTATTTGGGATGGAGGGTTATTGATCAGGTAAAGTTGGAGATGTTGTCACAAATATATAATAAAAACATTTGGCATGTTTTATGCAATGCGTTTAGTTCGAGTAACATACCAACCTGACGTTTACTTTACTTCTTAGTATACAATATGATGGATGTTTGTGTACCTTATTGCTGCTTAGTATACGTATGATGGATGCTTCATTTTCATTACTAATTCAGTAACATCACCATAGTAACTCTATAGTGAATATTTTGTACTAGAATAATTGATAATGGAAGTTGTCTATGGATGGTTGTATTACATTCAGTTGACAACCTAATACACAACAGATATATAAATAGTTATGTTTTGACTCTGTAATGCCTACAAGTTGACCGACCTTTTAGACCATGTAAAGTATAGCGCAACTTGTGATCCGACATCGTAATACAAACTGGTCCAACCAGTGTTGTTGCATTCATTTTTTTAAAATAATTTACAAACTGGATTTGGAATTTAATTGAAACAAAAGTTAATATTTAGAGCTAATTAACATGCCCGATATTATCCCTCTTCGTGATTTTGGAGGCCAAGCCAATATTCGACGTTTATCAGTTTGATCAGACATTCTTGATTGGTCAACGAGAGATAACTCTATTTAAAGTATGGAAGCAGACCACCATTAATTTCCCAATTGACTTCAATGTTAATTCTGACCTCTTTGCCCACCTCCAGCCTTTCATCAAATTTTCGTTGGGTTGAATGCTTTTCACAAGAGACATGAACAAATGGTCACGTCTTTGCATTAAAAGTTGTATGAGGTTGACCACCAAACTTTTGAGACACACAAACCTACTAAAAATGTAAGTATTTGTCGTACATATCATCGTAACCAAAATGATAAACACGTAATCATTCTTCAGAAAATGTCCATTCTAGACCAAAAATGGGCTTGCAAAAGGGGAAAAATAGACACAGAGAGAATTCCTATAAATAGACTACAAATTAATAGTGGTCTGCCTCCATATAGAGTAAACATGTATTACGCTAGAACAAAATCTCTCTATTTTAGGTCTTTTTAAGCCTTTAAAAATGTTATAAAAACTATTAATTAGACATCAATTAAATTATTCTGACCATTATCGACTATCGATGTCGGGGCAAGCATTAGATTTTTGTTGGATTGTAGTTCGATTCGCTGAAATATTTTCCTTCGTGATTTACCAATAAAATGGATAACCGAGACTACTGGTTTTATCTTACCAACTTTAGTTAATAGTGGATCAATTTGACGACATTTTCAGCAAATTGCCTCTACATTAGCTAGTTTTGAACTATTGTATTGAGAACTGCCAACTCGTTATCTAATCTCCCATAATGTATCTTTAAATGTAACATCTATGATAATTCTAGGCCTTTATAAGATTTTTTGAAAGTTCCGATGTCACAATCATCTGATGAAAATATTGAGGGGGGGGGGGGACTAGAACTGGTCAAATGAATCTACTGGCCGTGACATGGTTTTAGAAGGGGATTTCCCTAATTCTGTTTGGTTACTTCCTCATCCATTGTCGTGCTATTCCAGATAAGTTTTTGAAGAATATAACTGCTTAATAATGTTGTGTTAAAATCCCCTTCCAAGCAACTAACTCAGTATTTGTGATACGTTTTCAAACAACTTAAACGCGTTAGTCTTCTTCTACGTAAAACCAGGCTTTCTTTCAAATAAAAATAATGTGTAGTTGAAATTTACCTTTCGCTATCAAGTACAGCCCATGGGTCATTCACTATATAGACCTCTCAGGTAACGGGAATCGATTATCAGGTCACCAACGGAATTTTAAAAGGGTTACGAGTCCGGATAAGCAGTTTTGACGTTCACGTCCAAACGACACAATATTTTGAGCTGAAATTTTGTGACAAGGTCAATACACTATTCTCCTATATTTTGGCGTTTAAATTTTAAATGTATTCGAACTTTTATTTTTGAGACTTTGTTCAATTACAAGTCTTAGTCCATTACAACGTAAACCCATCTTACCTGTTCAATTACAAATATATATGCTATATTTACCTGTTCAATTAAAAATATTCGATACTCTATCAGCTGTTCACTTACAATAATAATCAGCTCTCCATTCATTTCTGGAAGGAACCAGGGTGATTCGGTGAGTAAGACGTTAGCATCCAGATTTTCAGTCGTGATTCCTCCTTGTATGGTGGCTGATTGTTATCAAGTCGTGATGTCGCGATGTCGCCTTCAAAACCCGAAATCCCAACACTTTAACCCGACACCACGACAACCCGTCATCAGGGCAATCTAACCCGACAATTCCACCTTTCAACCTGACACCACGGCATAAAAAATGTCGTAAGGTCGTATTGTCGTGATGTCAGGTTATCGAGTTGTTGCCTTATGAAAGGCGACACCACGACATCACGACATCACGACATGAAACCAATCTACCACCATAACAGAGGGTCTGCAATGGACATGAATGAATAAATGAAATGTTGTTTTATGGCACGTCGGCTTAAACCAGGCTATATTGCGCCAAACACATAATGATTATAATGGACAATGTATAGTTGTTCAGATAGGAGGAAAATCAGGTTCTCCTGTACACATTCGTGTGGACGTTAAAGATCCTTTGTCAGTTCAAATTCAATGAACGGGGTTAAATGACGACGAGCTAGTTATTTATTTATTTCTCGAAACCGGTCTCAGTCATGGTTACCAGCCGATTAGGATGTGACTGTCACGGTAAGTTAAAGATACATTATGTAAGATGTAGATAAAGAACTAGCCATTCTTGTTATAATAGTGCGAAAGTAGATAATGTAAAATGAATAATTTGAAAATTTCATTCAAATTACTCTATTGCAAGCGAAGATATTAGCCTTAGAAGGTTTGGCAGACGTGTGCAATAATTTCATCCACGGTACTGATCAAAGCTAAGTCTGTGTTAACAGAAAACTCTTAAGAACGTTCTTGTGCTTAGATTTTGAGTAGACGTCAGTGTAATCACAAGCACGTTATTATGTGTTCCAAGAAAAAACTTAAGCAGAACTTCGTTCTTAAAATTGTCAATCTATGCACAAGTCCTAAGCAAGGTATAGGGTGTGCTTACCAACCTTAAGCTTGTTTCTGCTTCAAACAATATGGCTGACCGTAGAGTTATTCGACGGCATTTGCTACATCTTTTGATACCTAAGAGTCAATTGAAAGACAGAAAATCTTTTAGAAACATATTCTCGAGAAGAATGCTATAGAAAATTTTGCTTCTACGCTAAACGCAATTTATTTATTTCCAAATTGGTTAACAACACATACGTGGGCTACTTAAAGATCACAATTATTCGGTGTGTTTGCATGTGCTTGCGTTTTGGGGTTGTTTTTTTAGTTTGTGGTACATTTTATACATGTAGGCCTATGGGGGACACGTCAAAGGCATCAGGGGATCACGTGGCTAAGTGGGTAAGACGCTGGTTCGCTATCCTGGGGGTCGGGTGTTCGATCCCTGCATTGGCCGAGAAGGTTCATCAAAATATTCCGACGTGGTTTCTCCTTGTCAGTGATTCAGGACAGGGGATAGCTGTCTTGTCAATCGGATGGGACGAAAAAACGAGGTCCCGTGTACAAACTGACGTGCACGTAAAAGATCCCTTGGCAGCTGGAATTCGATAGAGAAGACCGTAGCGCCGCTGCCCGGGCAAAATTTCCCTCATAGCACACTGTATGACGTATGCCCGTCTTCAATAGCCCAGTTTAAGAGCAAAACAGTAGGACGTTAAACCGTATTTCATTTCATTTCATTTATCAAATACATCTAAATCGACTATTTGAAGTTAATGTCACTGGTCTATATATAACTTTATGCACACCATAGAGCTATATATAGAAACTCTGTGATGCAGACGAATTTACGGTGTAATTCGCATACTCTCAATTTACCAGTCACAATGTGCTTAGACTCGTACGTAACCTTTGCTTACGTAAGAACCGTCTTGAGAATTTTCTAGAGACGGTATTTTATAAAGTTTCCATACTCCGCGCAGTGTTGCGTTTGATTAGAGGTAATCCAACTACACACTGCTATTATGAGTGGATATTGTTGTTTTAAATTTTGATTTGTCAGTAGTCCGTCTACCAACCAATCACTAGCTGCCAATATTGGACCAAATATGTTTACATAACGTTACGTCATGATTCACGATTTTATTATGCCTAATTAACCCGTGCATAGCAGAATACTGCAGTAAAACTAATTGCGTGACAAACGAGGCCATCAAGTCGAATGAAATGTAAACAATACTGTTTGGAAACGAACATACTTTCACCGTTTTGAATACCTTAAATCACTGTCCAAAGTTTTAGGGAAGACCCAGATTAAACGAAGGACTGTAATGTTGCTGTACTTAAGTGATAGCTTTCATTGAACGGAAAGAATAGACACACTCCCGCATAAGTTCAAGAAACAGACGCTATTCCAGCAATGGTCAGAGAGGGATTTCTCGGGCCATTGCTTCAGGAATATGTAAAGTTTCTTGCGTAAGTAAAAGTGAAGCATGACTTTGTGCTTACTTTTACGAATTTTCTAGGAATCGGCCCTGGCTAGCGTCTTACCCACTTAACCACGTGATTCCCTGATGCCTTTGACATGTTCCCCCATAGGTCTATAAGGTAAAAAAAATAAAAAAATGCAAGCACATGCAAACAGACGGAATGATTGAGAGAGCGCCCGATTTTAAAGTAGCTAAGTCTCTTACTCAATATCATCCAAAATCTTCGACATTGAAAACACGAATTATTTGTTAGTTTAAATCAAAATTGATGATGTGATCTTATCGGTAAAAGATGGGCTTCTGATATCCAATATTCAAGACAAGATAAATATTTTACCATTTGTACACGAATCGTGTACCATAATGCCTTTCAGCCCAGTTCTAGCAAGAGACTCGGGGAACGAGGCTAGAAACATTGCACCAAATCAAACGGCGCATGTAGACTAGACGCTAGAAATTTGCATTCGATTGATACTGTTAGCTTATTTCGCCGCACATAACTGATTTGAAATTGTAGTAAAAACGGAAACTATTGAATATAAATCAGTTTATATACATTCATATTAGAGTATTATATGCGTTGCGACCCACTTGTGTCAATTTCTAGGTCCCAAATGTTAGCAATTTAGCTCCTTTAAAGTGGCCCGCGTTTGTGTTGTTTACCAATTTGTAAATAAATGAAATGTTTTTAGTGTAGAAGCGAAATATTTTATAGCATTCTTGTCGAGAATATATTTCTTAAGGATTTTCTGTCTTCCAAATGTCTCTTAGGTATCAAAAGATGTAGCAAATACCGTCGAATAACTCTACGGTCAGCCATATTGTTTGAAGCAGAAACAAACTTGAGGTTGGTAAGCAAGCCCTATACCTTGCTTGGGACTTGTGCTTAGATTGGCAATTGTAAGAACGGAGTTGTGCGTAAGTTTTTTTCTTGGAACACATAATAAAGTGCTTGTGCTTACACTGAACCTTGCTTGGGACTTGTGCTTAGATTGGCAATTGTAAGAACGAAGTTGTGCGTAAGTTTTTTCTTGGAACACATAATAAAGTGCTTGTGCTTACAAGAACGTTCTTAAGAATTTTCTGGGAACACAAAATAAGATAAGTTTACTTAATTGCAAAGTCTACTTAAAATCTAAGCACAGGAACGTGCTTAAGAATTTTCTAGGAATCGGGCCCAGACCTAAAGAAAGACCCGCAATAGGTTGATTTAGCCCTTGCATAATGCATGTTTAAACGTTTCTCGTTGACACACATCTTGCAGAAACTTTTGTCACTCCATTCTTAACTCTCATAAGAGATGCCTGCAGCAGTGGCGAGGGCGAACTAGCTAGAAAGTAGTTTTGCTATATTCAACCCTCTCGCATTTTGATTTAATGGAATCTTTCATTTTGTTTATGGGCTGGGTAAACTCTTTTATAATATTGATAAAAAGTAGCGAACTACCCAAGTTCTATTCTGTAGTCTGTTGTTTGAAATAGCTAAAAGCTATAGTGTTAAATAACGGCTTAGCAGTTACAGATTACGTCTTTTGTTAGGCTACATATGTTTAATGGCTACTTGCCCAATGTTCTATAGACTGGCCCAGTCTCTTCTATTTATTTTACATTTCGATTTATATAAAAGTATTAATTTTTAGTAAACCAACACTTTCGTTTCCATTTGTATATAAAAAAATAAAATTTGAGTAAACCTGTAACCAGCACCACAGACTGGACAATTTGCGAGCTTCACAATAAAATGGGCGTTCCTGTCCTGTTTTACGTTGTTCCTTATTTGGAATGATTGACAGTTGTCAAGCAAGCCCCGAGTCACGTGACACGAATTTGTAAATAAAGTCTCGATTATCGCGGCTTCACACACACGCCGTTGTAATTGTGGAATCATGTCCGAATTAGCGGATATTGACGAGGCGATTGCAAATGTTTTACCGGCTCTTGGTTATAAGGATCCAAAGGAGTATCAGAGGTCAATAATGACTGCTTATTTACAAAAGAAAGACGGGTTATGGAGGGGAATGGAGTGCAAAGCAGTCATGCTGAAACCGTCTGCGGGCTGGTGTCACGTTTTTGTTTCCGTTCGCCATTCGGCTTCGTCCCGATACGCATGAACTGGCTTCGTTAAGTTGTTATAATGATGTCGTGTGTAATTATTTATGTTCATTCACCTCATCCCATACGTTGTATCCGTTCATTCGACAGATATTGTCCGTCAACAAAATTCCAGTCTAAATGTTCTAGTACGGTATAGCACGCGATTGTACTCCCAGGCCAGCCATGCAAAATAAATTCAACATTATTTAACAGATAGACACAATGTGATTTATGATAAAGTTGACATACCGAAGTATAATTTAGTTTCGTTAAATAAGCCATAGAATATGTATATCAATTATAATTGTATGTTATATGTTCAGCAGGAGATAATTATACTCAATAATATTAGACATTGTATTGATTGTGGCACATTTCCAATAAACCAATAAAAACGATTATCAATAAGGGATATAAACTCACTAGTAGTATACTAAATAACAAGACATGGGATTATATTAGATTTTAAAATCAAACATATTTGATGGCAGGTCACAGCAATACTATTATGACACTTAGAAAGCGTCTTTCGACATACTATTTATACAGATAATCTATAATCAAATATCGAGTCCCACACTGTATATAACTCGTAACCTAAATCTAAATATAGCTATCATCAAATATCCAGTCCCTGACTATATATAACTACAGTGACCTAAATCTAAATATAGCTGTTATTAGTCTCGACTATTCGTGCGTCAACAGAATGAAACTAAATTTGCCACCCTGTGAGAGAAATTGCTGCTGTCAAACGTTTTAGTTCGTGCATGGGGACTCGGATTTTCGACCCATCAGCACGACTAGACACAGTTCCTGCATCAGTTACAAGGTGACACCACGCTTCGAAATCTCGCCAAACATCGGGAGAAGTGTACCCATTATTTTATATTTGGTTTGGTTTCACACGTGTCACGATCGGTTTTAAATAGAAGAAAAATAACCCAAAACCGGTTTGCAGTTTGTGGTTTGGAAGTTAGATCAACCATATCGCTGTATCAGCTGCTCTGTTTTCGTGTACAATCATGTGAAACTACGTAATTTGTGCTAACCTTTTTACAACTGAAGTTACTGGGTATGAAATAGGATTTTAACGTCTAAACGGGCTAATGAGGACATGCAGCGTGTAATAAAGTAAATTTTGCCAGGGCAATGGCGTTAGAACTTACTCTTATATCGAATTCCAATTGTCAAGGGTTTTTACGTGTTCATGGGACAATGCCAATGGAAACGCTTAGATATCCCGTGGAACATCCGGGTTAGAGCGATTGTCATTTATTCAGTGGGCAAAAGTATGAAATTAGAAACTATGACATTTGTAAAGTATTAAGATACCACAAGAATGGTACATTTGTTCTATACTACACAACAGGTATATAACTCTATCGTATGTTTTATACAAAAGTATAATTAAATTATTTTTTCAGTCATGCAATTTTCATCGTTTATATTATAATGTACGTAGTCTTTATAATTAGTATAATATAACAAGCGTTGAATACTCTATACAAGTTGTTGATATGTTGCTTAGTGACGTGATATAATAAAATACGTCAATCTGGGCTATAGCCGATATCTAAATTATATATTATAATACAGGTGGAGTATATAGATCTGATATCTTAACAATATAATATAACAAGGTTTAGCCAACTAAGAGGTATATATAGCTGATGTCTCACTGTCACATTATATAGTAAGCTACGCGGCCCTACAGGTATACCTACCTGGTGTAAACGACTAACGGTAATTTATTGACATGAACAACGTTTGTTACAGAAGAAAGAACGCCATTTATCGAGTTGTTCTAGTGATTTTAATGGGCGAAGAGAAAGGAGTTAGTAATTTTTGACAATCGAAATTGTTAGCTGTTGTTCAGTTTAAAACATCTACTGGCGACTAGTCATATAACTAAACATGGCGGAATATATAGATAAGGAAGTCTGTAGTATTTGTTTAAATGAATTTCATCAACCTGTTATAATTGACTGTCAACATTCATTCTGTTTCAACTGTATAGAAGATTACGTCAACAAATTCGCGACTAATGACCAGTTCCCGTGCCCACTGTGCCGTTCTTACACAGCGATACCAGAGGATGGGATGAATTGGTTCAAACCTAAGATGAACACCGGGAACACGCCTACAATTAACATTCCACAATGTGACGTTTGTACAAATAGTGTATCTGGTTTTAGATGTACAGATTGTCAACAAGATTTATGCGACTCGTGTAAAACCACTCATGATAAGTTTAAGATGTTTAAAGATCATAGAGTGGTTAAATGTGATGACCTTTTGGTTTCCAATACAGAATCAGGAGCAGATAAATGTGTGAATGAAAGCGTTAAATCGGAATACAGCCCACACGATTTTTGTTCAAATCATAAACAAAAGCGAGTTGAATATTACTGTAAAGTTTGCTCTATGGCCGTGTGTTCTAAATGTTATATAGACCATCATAATGGCCATAAATATTTAAGTTTAGAAGATGAAAGTGTAAAAGAAGAGATCAGAGGTGAACTAAAAACATTAAATGTAGACATAAAAGCCCACATTGATGTACTTGAACAATTTAGTGAAAGTTTAAACATAAAGTACAGTGAGGTAAATGATTCCGTGAAGACGGCGTGTGACGAGGTTGATGAACAAGTCAATAATATTTGTAGAGAGGTAAGACATATTGGTGATCAACTCAAAGATAAAATGAAAAATTCGTTCGACAAGGATGTCAGTGCGGATGATAATGTAAAATTTAGAAAATTATTGGAGGATATTAAAAGACTTACAGAAGATTTAAAAGCTAGCGTTAAATATTCAGTGAATGTTTTAGAAGATTCATCCACTGTTCAAGTTTTGCAAAGATTGCCTAAAGTCCGACAGGAGAAATATGAAAGTCGTTGTAGAAAATTGGATATACCTGATGTAAGATATTCAACATTTCAAGTAGCTGAGATAGATACAACTTTGTTAACTAATCAAATTGGTAATATTGTAAGTTGTCATCCGTATAAGTTTGAACATATTTTTTATGTGAAAAATGTGAAGGATGGTGTTTATAGGGTGCATGGTAAACAGCATGTAGTTTCAGGTTTTATATGGCGTATCAGTGTAGTTAAAGGCTCATCATCATTGCATGTTGATTTATACCTGAATGACGTAGAAGATAAAAGTATTACGTCATGTAATGTTGACGTCACATATAAAGTTATCAATAAAACAGATGAGAGACAATCTATGGTTAAACAATTTGATAACACTGTTAGACCAGGTGAATATGTAGCATTCTGGGATACGGGTGTCAACTTGGAGAAACTCCTTTATCGTTCCAGTGGATTTATTCATGGTGGAGGCATTAAAATCCAAGTAACAATTAATAAAATAACTGACATAAGACATAAATAATAACACCAGGACCCCTTGTCATAAAGAGTACAGCACGAAATACTCAGTGTGTGTCAGAGCAACCTTTTAATTTCCTGGGATTTGATTTCAATAGTTGTGTCGTATCACAGAGTGGATTTTATCAATTTTACCTTGATGTGACGAACGGTTCCTGACTATATGACTATTGGTCAATATTTCTGAAACGATTACCGCTGGATAGCTAATTCAAACACCGACGGAAAACGGTTTACAGCAGTTGTTGGATTTTGTTTTTGGGATATCCAGTTATGCGAACGACCCTACAATATATGTGTGTAATTATGTTCGATTTTCCAGTCATTGTAAATAAAGGAAACCATATCTCATAAAGCTAATCTAATTGAATATAAATCAAGAGAAATAATAAAATAAACTTGTATATGAAAAGGAGTAGGATCGACTGTCCAACCTCATAGGTTTTCTCCGGGTCCTCCGGTTTCCTCCTACAGCTAAACACCTCTACGCGCAAGCGAATTGTTGAAATATGTTAGTACTGAAATGACCTAGTTTGTGTCGAGAGGGCGTTAAATCCCATTTTTCTCTCTATCACGTAAATAAATAGAGGAAGGGGTGGGATATTTTCAGCTTTTATTTCTGGTAAAGTTACGTATCAAAGATTGATGGGTGATTTATAGTTATGCCATGTACATTTCAAAATGAAGACAGGGTTATCTTAATTCTGATTGTGTTACGGAGACGCCCGATTATAAAATTCTAAACAGTTCTTGCACAAAGGAAATACACGAAGAGTAGGTCGTTGCACAACTGTTTGGGCACAATTTACCCCATGGCGCACTGTATGACTCGCGCCCATTTCCATTATCCCGATCGGTGCTGAAAAGTAGCACGTTAGCTCCCTTTTCGTCATTCAAACTACAGATGACTAGCATTAACCAATGAAACATGAAATTGAAAATGCACAAACAAACATACATACATGCAACCTGACATTTGAGTTGAAATTTGTAGTTTGCGACCCATGGTGTATTGACTTTAGGCCACAGTTGTAAATCCAGTAAAACCACATTGTGTGAATCATAAATTAAAAAAAATGCCTCCATATTATGTTTTTCTTTAAAGATTCCTTCCTACGTATAAACTGTATGATTTGATGATATATGTGGAATAAAACATATTCAAACTAATTTGTCTATGGAATGTGTGCTTGAGATTCCTCTCAAAACATTTAATTCGAAAGAAACTACCACAAACTGTAAAAATCGATTTTAAACAGCATTTTTTATTGTCACATGACTTGATATTCAACTTTCATTAAATTTATCGATACTTGCTGTCCATTTACCAAACATATCGAAGCAGGCCATTAGCTAACGGGGGCTCTTTGCCCATTGGGGAAAAAATCGAATCTCCCAAAGGCGCCCTTCCCATTGGATGCAATACGAGGCCAACGACCAACGTTCCAATATCAGTATGGGCGCCACATAATGACTCACACGATTAACACCACAGCTGATGGGGCACACAAAACGGCTTGATCTTCGGGGTGCCTGATCCCAGAGAGGCGCCCTATCCGGAAGAGGCGCCTTATATGATTGTCGGGCCGCACATAATGCCGAGATTGGTGGGCAGCCCACGACAAGATCATGGGCGCCCATAATATAATAGTGAGATTGGTTAGTTGTCCACGAATGCATTTGGCGTCCATAACGGCGTAATTCAAACTTCAAACAAAACGGCTTTATTTGTGGGGTGTCTCATCCTGGAGGGGCGCCCATAATGCCGAGATTGGTGGGCACCTCACGACAAGATCACGGGCGCCCATGATATAATAGGCGGGGTGCCCACAATGCTAGTTAGATTGTT
Source organism: Patella depressa (assembly GCA_948474765.1). Taxonomy (NCBI): domain Eukaryota; kingdom Metazoa; phylum Mollusca; class Gastropoda; family Patellidae; genus Patella; species Patella depressa. The sequence goes on along the minus strand of OX419723.1, from coordinate 37,381,081 downwards.
TAGGTGCCCACGAATGAATTGGGCGTCCAAAACGGCGTGATAATCTTCAAAATTTTAAAGAAGTCGCACTTTAACCCAATTCCGAACTTTCATTTTCTCGGGGTAGAGCAAAATAAAGTCCCCGAAAACACTAATTTTACTGTTCTTCTAATTGAATACCGCGAATTTGTACTGAATTGACTATGGGTTAAAACATTATGTCTGGAGCAACTCTTCTTTGTGCCGCATTTTCGGGCATCGATTATTATTATGAATGCAACTGTAACAGTCCGATTGGTTGGTTGGAATTTTCAGTTCGGCATAGAGTAGGATTTCGGTTACAAGACGATTGGAAACTTTGAAGTTGCTTAACTCATGGGTTAGAATGCGGCGGTTACATTTATAACATTTTCTCGGGGGTCTCGAGGCCCCCATTATAAGCCACCAAAGGTAGACTATATTGGACTACATTTAAGTTATTCACGCGCCTAAATAGCAGGTAAACAAGTTTGCGGCAGATAAATTTCCAAAATTTGCTCCCGATGGGGCCGTCTCGGTGGACTATAAACGGGCCTGCAAAGTCTGACTATATTCTTGGATTATCCCATGCCAAACATTTTCTGCTTTTTAAGTAGGCCACATTTCGGCCTGTGGGTGTTTATCGGGGAATCCAGTCTTTCTCTAGTAAGACCGGGTGTCTCTACTTTCCATTTATACCAAATTTGCCATACTTGAACGTAACAAACTTTACACATTTACACATCCGTTGTTAATGTTGTTAATTTTTTTTAGTTGTTGTGTTTTTCAGAGGGGTTGTGTTACGATTGATATAACGTCAGACCTCTTGATCATAAACAACTGTTATCCAGATTTGGATTGTACGTGGGCAGTATATTTAATTATTATTTTGAAATTACGGTTTTCATTCCGAGGTCTATAAAGTGTACATATGTTTGAGTTCTCAGATGGGGGGTGGGGATGGGGCACATTTACAAAGATTGAAAGCCGATATCTTTATGAACTTCGATGGATATTTATCTTTGTCCATTTGTCAAGTACACAGGGTCAACTACTCTCTCTCAGGATAGTCGCGTACAAGTATGGAACGAAACCAAGCCATTTGACGTAATGACGGGGGGTTGGGATGGTCTAGTGGTCTAGAGTGCCGCGCTTCGACCTCTAGCTGGCCGGTCACCTCTGGCTTGCGGCTGTGGTTTCGAGCCCTGGTGTGAGCGTATGTGGCATGGAGATAGGGGTGCCTTATCAACCTCGTGGGTTTCCTCCGGGCACTCCGGTTTCCTCCCACTGCTAAAGACCCCTACGCGCAAGCGAATTATTGAAATAAAATTAAACCATATGTTAGTCCCGAAATGACCTAGTTTGTGTTGAGTGGACGTTAAACCCCATCTCTCTCTCTCTTGAATTAATGACAGATCTTATGATCTAAATCACACGTGGCATGTGAGACTACGCGGCACCCCCTCCCCACCTCCACGCCCTAAAGCGATATAAAATTCATAAATCAAACAGTCGGGATTGAGAAAGGTGAAACACCAAATGAAATTGAAACAGTCAAAATGATCAGTTCCAGAATTCAGAGGATGTGTTATTTCGGGACTAACATATGACTATGTGTTAAATACAATGCAATCCCCATATGAATGAATGGTAAAACAATACAATCCCCATAGAACTGGGAGGGGGGGGGCTGTCATTATCCCCGGTTGTACCTGACAAGGAGTAGGTTCGCCTGTCCAACCTCATGGGTTTCTCCGGGTCCTCCGGTTTCCTCCCACTACTTAAGACCCCTACGCACATTCGCATTATTGAAATAAAATTAAACCATATGTTAGTCCCGAAATGACCTGATTTGTTGAGTCAACGTTAAACCCCATTTCTCTCCCATATGACTGCATAGTGACAACAATACAATCCCCATATGACTGGGTGGTAAAAACAATGCAATCCCCCTACGACTGGGTGGTAAAAACAATGCCATTGTGTTTATACAGTTTATAACCCGGTGAATATTGACTGGGCCTAAATATCAAAATATCAAAGAATGGGCGGGACAGGGCTATAGGCATGTTTTTGTTACCCAAGTTGTCATATATAATGTTTAGTTGATACAAAACATGTTTTACAGTTCTGGATTATTTAAATCCATCAAATATGCTGTTGTGTTTTAAATCAATAAAATATACTGCTTTATTTAAATCAATCAAATATAGTGTTTTATTAAAATCAAACAAATATACTGTGTTATTAAAAATCAATCAAATATGGGCCTATTGTTTTATTATAATCAATCAAATATAGGCCTATTGTTTTATTTAAATCAATCAAATATAGTGTTTTATTATAATTAATCAAATACACTGTTTTATTTTTTAAAGATCAATCAAATTTTACGCTATTTGTGTAACATATCACATAGTGACCGGTCGGTATATAGCACCGGATTCAGTTGATGAAGACAGGCCTGATGCTTTTCATCTTGTGAGACTCTCCCCGAATCCCCAAGACCGGGAGTACCTCAAACAAAATAGCAGGGCACCCATCAACACAGTCGAACAGATGCAACCATTAAATGTGTGAATATATAAAAATATTAACAATTAAAATTCAATATAGTCGGATTTAAATCAACTCTCTCTCTCTCTCTCTGAGTCTAAGTTTATTCGAACACCAAGACTGTTTAAAACATATAAAAGATATCCCCCTGCTTTACCTCGTTCGAAAAAGCAAATCAAACCTAGTCTTCTAATTTTTGTTATATTGTGCTATATACAGTTGCTAAATAGAGTTTTGAAGAATTGCATAAAAGTAGCCAAAACTGTAAATCGTGATGAATTGTTACTTCGCGTAATAGTCATCTTCGTCGACATCAATATTTACTAAACTCTTCTCCACCATAAAATGTTCCAACAACCGGAAGATAAGATCAATAACGGCCATGTTGCTTGTGTTTCTATGGATACACTTCAGTATAAAGATGCCGTCTGCTTGAAGATAATCGGTAACAAACCTGCGCTGAAATGAATCCTGTTTAATCAAAGTGCGAATTCTATCCTTCTCCTTAGCAGACAAATTTTGAAAGATTTCTTTGGGTCGTTTCGAGTTTTTATCGCTCGTTGATTGATTCTTAGGTTTTCGTGGCGGCCAAAAGTAATCGATATCAAGCCCAATCGTGAGAAATTTCTTTATGAATTCGTGACGCTTAGAAGACATGAGCTGGTCAAGAAAAGACTGGATGGTACCGATGATGGATAAAGCTAGTAGAAAGTACAACCAGACCCATTGCAGAACGTATATCTTCTCTATAAACATGTTCATAGCCAGCACACATTGAACAGTGAACGTCTGGACGTTCTGTAACTGCCGGATGTTAAAGTCGCACATGGCGATCCGGGGAAACACGTCCTCGTCACCCCAGAAGGACCAGTCGGTCTGTCTAGCCGCTACATCGATGCCGTAATTAAAGAAATTGATGTTAAGAAATTTCGAGAGCATGACAAACTGGAGTATGATGATGGCAGGGTAAAGTAGTTTTACGAAGAGGTAAAAATCAGTGAGAAAGCTACCCGATGATTTACTCAGCCTGCTACAAGAGTTGTGTTTTCGTCTTCTACCAGTTAGTTTTAGCCTTCGGTCTATAAAACCTGCCAATGCTTCCATTTTACTATCCTTTTTTTTCTGGTCGTCTTTCTTCTTGTCGTCTTTCTTTTTAACAGAATCGTGCATGGTCCCATTCTACAATTATAAACAGAATTCAAGTGAACGGTTATCGTCGGTCGCGGATCGTGGGATGGGATCCCAAGTCCCCATTGAAAACAGAAACACACAGCAGCTTTGTCTTAACGGAAGACTATCCTAAAGGAAAACGAGGAAGTTGAGAAAATTTGACACAGATATGGAATCCGTGAAGACATCTAATCTCATGGGTCCATCCGCTAATGACCCCACTACGTCCAACAAAATTTTAACAAAAATCTATTAAAACCTATAAGCTCTATTGCGTTTACGGGTTTTCAGCAATATTTCAAGTCAAATATTCATTATAAACTAAAGCCTCAAGCGCGTTCACAATGTTTTTGGGAAAGGGAACAAATTTTACAAACATGTGTCAACAACTATATCGTCTATCGCGTTTACATGATTTTCGGCAAACGGGGAAGGTGGTAGTGGTCAATTGGCTTCATTCACCCGTGACCCTTATGCTTCACAGTTCTCTACCGAAGTTGAAAAACATCCGTTAAAAACTTCAGCGCCCAATTGGCTCCATTCACCCGTGGCCCTTATGCTTCACATTTCTCTACCGAAGTGGAGAAACATCCGTTAAAAACTACAGCCCCCAATCGTGTTTACAAGGTTTTCGGCAAAGGTCGGGTGGTGGGGGGGGGGGGGATACCCCGGAACAGAAAGTCGCAGAATAATAAATGTCGATTAGAGTTTGTCCTCCCGCTAAAAAAAATCGCCATAAACTAAATCCGAACCTAAATTTAAACTTTATCGATAAACATAGTCATATATCTGGTTAATACCTATTACACTTGATACGTCCAATGGCGGCTTATAGGCTCGCTTTTCAAGTACGCTTCTCCGCCAGTGGAAAAACGCCGCGGTTTGTATATATCCAATTTTGCACAAACATCACTGAAACGATTGGGGAATCCCACGTAAATGACGTCATAAGTTTGTATATTTCAAATTTTGCACAAACATCACTGAAACGATTCGGGAATCTCGCGTAAATGACGTCATAAATTTGTATATTCCAATTTGCACAAACATCACTGAAATGATTGAGGAATCCCACTTAAATGACGTCATAAGTTTGTATATTTCCAATTTTGCACAAAACAAACACTGAAACGTTTGGGCAATCCCACGTAAATGACTTCAAAAAGAGGACTTATCTTTACATCATGGAACCAGACATTCAGTCGTATCTCTTTTATGTTTACATCCAAACGGCCGATTACATTGAGCTGCGATTACTATAAATAAACCAGTTTTATAATCTAGTATATTCAGTTGGGTAATAAATAAAATAAATAAATAAATAGTTTATTCCAGTAAGTAGGTCTAGGACCCATAGTTACAAAATTTAAAAATATAATTATGTACAGCAGTGATTTAATAAATACGAAAAACATATAAATATCTAAATGTATTTTGATCTATACACTGAAAAAAAAACTTGTGTTGAATCTCAACACAAGTACTTGTGTTAAAACTAACCTACACAAGTTTGTGTTGTTTTGCATTGCATTAACACAAACTTGTGTAGATTTATACAATCTTGTGTGTTTTCATATAATTAACACAAGTAATGTGTTGTTTTAATCTATTATTAATTACAGGTATGTCGTGAAATATAAAATTGCATAATAACCCCTAGGTATTGTTTATATTCAGAGCAAACTTTTGTGAAGTTTTGTGAAGAAAATTCTAACGTATCATTACGTTTTCGACTGAAAATGTACTGCTTTTTAAACGAAAACTAAAATAAGAGGTCGAATTATGTCAACTTATATTATTTCTTTGTTTCTGTTTTTTTTTAAATGTTTTAGTTACTTAACAAACGGTTATTAAGACAATATCCACCATTTAGTTGGACATTTGTTGCACAGACAATGGCTTGACAGAAATTAATTGGATGTTAATTGGTGTTAAGATGTCTGTTATAGTTAAAATGTCTGCAAGTTGAGGATTTTTATTGGCCCTATAAACTGGTAGATCAAAGGAATATATAATCTAAATGTGATTTAAGTACATTGTTGTTTTTACAGTTGATTCAGCCTGCGTGGGAAAAATTAGTTAAAGTCTTATTTAATTTAATTGGTTGTTAAAATCGAAATTAAATATTATTGGTTCACTAAAAAATAACCAATGAAATTTATTCTTTCATGCGTCAATTAACATTCATTACCAAATGTATCTTCTCTAAGTTTAATATACCTCTAGTGGCCAATTCTTTTTGTGGAAGCAGACGTTAAACAGCCCGACGGCTGCTACTATTGGATTATAATATAATACCGACGATCAATTTAGCTACACTGAATCCAATCAGCCATTTTCTACCGATGTTTGTCGATTTCTACAGCCATGGGACACCGGAAGTAACGTATGTATTTCTAAAATGGCGGACAAAGCAAGGGGAAGAAAAGGTAGGTTAATTCTGTAATAATAATAATGTACTTAATCATCTACTTTTTCTGAAATTTTACACGATTATCACTAGAATTCCAAATATTCAAAAAAAAATCGTTCGACTAGGGTTAGTAGGTAAGAATTTGTACGTTCCACGAGAGTCAATTCATTTATTTTTCTTCTACGCCGCCATTTTGATTTGGAAAATTTGGCCAAAATAGAAACTAACTCGTGCATAAACTAAATAATATGTTATTGCTCTTTTGTGTTAGTTCTTTGGTTGAAATGAAATCTACATTATGTGAAAAATTTCAGCCACAGTCAATATGATTAGATTATTTTTTTTTCAGACAATGATGTAGTGGTAATTGGCTGATTGGGACCATGGCTGATTGGGACCTGGCTGATTGGGACCAGATTTGTGGCTGACTGGGACCAGATTTGTGGCTGATTGGGACCAGATTCTTGGCTGACTGGGACCAGATTTATGGCTGATTGGGACCATGACAAGGCTTATGCCGCGAGTATTTAAAATATGTTTGCATATTTTTGATAATAAGACAACTATGGCAATAAATAGTGTCATTAGTCACAAATAATAGTGTAATTAGTGATTGACGGCTTCAATACAAATGAGCTAAATCACAGAGAATATGCTTCACATTCTTGGCTGATTGGGACCATGATCAGACCAATGATAAGAGTGTTTTAAATATGTTTGCATGACAATAAATACCACCCAGTATTATAAAATTGTAACCCAATATCAAAAAGCCTCATATCAGTATAATTACTGCAATGATGCGATATTTTGTAATGAATGAGGCTGAAATAATGACAGACAAATATTGTTCTTTGTATAATATTTTACTTATTTTACTTAGTAAATATCATTTTATTTCATATAGTGATTCAATTCCTTTACAAACCAATATTTTATTAAAACATACAAATATTTAAAATTATTTCATATAAAAATACATGTACACATTTCAAAATATTTCATATAAAAATACACATTTCAAAATATTTCATATAAAAATACACATTTCAAAATATTTCATATAAAAATACAGACCTGTAAAAAATAAACACATATATTTCATAACTTTTCATATAACAAAACAAAATTATTTACAAGCTAATATGATTTAGTCGGACCATATAAATGCGCGGCTTTGTTTAGTAAACGACTTGTGGTAATCTCATTTTCACAATATTGTCTCCACAATTCCATTATTTTTCCTTCTGTTTTTCTGGTTTTTGTTGTTTTGTTGTAAGTATAAAAACTCAGGTAGCAATATACAAAACCCTAATCACACCTTTTATTGTTGATTAATGACAAGCCTAATAATCCAATAAACAATCCCGTTCGTCACTCTGGCTCCCAGTACCTACACACGGGTGGCCGCGCAACTTCAATCGTCCAACGCCAAGTATCCCCTGAAACGCGTGGTGGTCCGCGATATGGTCATTCCCGACAATCGTGCCAGTCACGTCCTAGACAATCTGTTTGTCAAGGAAAGCCTTCCCAAGAGATTAATCGTGGGTATGGTACGTAACACGGCCTACGACGGAAGAAAAAACAGAAATCCCTTCCAATTCGAACACAATCAATTGCAGAACATCAAATTGACCAAGAACGGGGAAATTGTGGACGAATACGACGTCGATTTTCCCCAGCGACAAGCCATCGCACCATACCTGGATTTGATGAAAAGAGTGGCCGTCTTAAACACCCGAGAAGACCTGGACCTCCCTTTCAACGACTATATCAATGGGTACACTTTGTATTGTTTCGATTTGACCAACGACCACGGAGCCGACGGTAACTACTTTCATCCCAAAGCAGCGGGTAACCTGTCTTTGGAACTCAAGTTCGGTGCGGCCCCGACCAATCACCTCAGTCTTGTTCTGTTTGCCGAATACGACAATGTCTTGGAAATCGACGCCAATCGACAAGTCATCACAGATTGGTGAGGCTCTCTCCAATCGACAACTGACACGGGCTTTAGAAAAACACCTCCCCTCTAACGTGTTCGGGGGCGTGTGGGCTCGTAATCATCTGGATATACTGCGCCCGACCTCGTACCCCAAAGCCTACGTCATCAACACGGACGACGAAGACCAACCCGTTAGACACTGGACCGTGTTTGTGTGCGAAGGATCAGATCACATTACCTTCTTCGATTCCTACGGGTGTCCCCCTGATGTTTACGGAGAAGCCTTTCGACGTTTCGTGCAAGATCTACAACTCCACTACCAACCCCGATGGATTCAGGGACTCGAGAGTGTTGTCTGCGGCCATTATTGTTTGTATTATTTGTGTCATCGGTTTCACGTTCCCTCCCCGCACGCCCTTTCGGTGTTCGGGCACGTGTATCGTGTGAACGATATACACGTCGAACAATGGGCTAGGGATCATTTTCCCGACTTGCAAAAAGACCAGAAGAAGGGACAACGATGTCGATGCTTTTTTGCTCTGTAAATATGTTCAATTCAAGTTCAATTAAATTTGTGTTCAATTTTGTGTTGAATAAAATGCTTTGTAAATATGTTCAATAAAATGCTTTGTAAGCAACATATCACGTGTCTGTTGTTTGTGACGTCATGTGTTTCTGATTGGTTGGAAAATGGTATTGTCCCAACACCTTAGACTCGTCCCGTCTCGAACTATAAATAGGAGTGTCAAAGCCCAAAGAAGTCACAAACACCATGGATCGTAAAGACTTTAGATTTTGCGCTACTTGTCGGGGGTATTACCCCATGTTTAAGGGTAATCGACCCGATGCCGATTACTTGGTGTGTTTTTGGTGCGGGACCGAAATTGGGAACACCTGTCATAGGCGGTCAAAGCATGCAGTGAAATGCACCAAGAAGCCGAATCGGTGGGAGCAGCCGAAGTGCTCCTGCTAACCCAAACATTGTGTGGAACAACGGCCCTTTTCAGGGCCAACTTAATCAATGTAAAAGAGTTGTTTCCTCTTCCCTCCCTCTCTTCCCCCCTTCCCTGCTTATCCTCTTCCCCTTCTTCTTCTTCTTCTTCTTCTTCTTCTCTCTCTCTCTCTCTTTTCCCGCGCGCGCCCCTCTCTCCGTACGTGCAATCACAAGGTCACGCACGTGCAAGGTCACGCACGTGTCAGGGGTCACGCAAGGGGTCATGCACGTGCTAAAGGTCATCCAGTGCAAGGTCACGTGCACGCCCATGCACGCACGCGCATGCGTGCACGCACGTGCAAAAAAAGTTCCTATACAAGCGCTCATACTACTCACGCTATAATTTATATTAAACTTAATTCAATATCAAAACCTAAGTTTCTAGTATTTTTTAATCGTGTGGTCCCAATCAGCCTAGTGGTGGTCCCAATCAGCCTGGTATGTGGTCCCAATCAGCCAAGAATGTGGTCCCAATCAGCTTTGACTTTTGTCCCAGTCAGCCATGGTCCCAATCAGCCATGGTCCCAATCAGCTTGGTTTCGATGTAGTACATGTACATATGGCCCTCCAGTTTTAAGCAGATCGTTTAGAATTTGCAAAGAAGGACCGGTAACATTTTTATATTATTAGTTTTTTTTAACAATAATGCCCTTTGCCTATAATTATCATTTTATATAAAGATACAGGAAAATGAATTTATGTAAGCCCATCCTTGCTTCCGATCCCACAACTAAATACTGTATCTTCTAACTAGGTGCGGATCCAGGGGGAGGTCCCCCCCCCCCCCCGTCAGCCCTAGTGTGACATAGTTGATTTTCGTTTTCGTTTGCTTTGTTACTGTTGTAGTTCACATATCTACACCAAACCTGATTATTACCATTTGCTCCAATGTATGGCCCCTCCCTCGACAAAATCCTAGATACGGGCCTGGTTATTGACTGAATAAAAGTTAGAAAAAAGATAATAAAAGTATGACATATTACAAATATGATTTTCTGCATATTATAATAAAGGAAGTACATACTTAAAAATCTTACTACAAAAATATCGGATATTATGGTTTTGGACATATATTTTACACGTTTTAACTGATCATGGGTAATTGTGAATATGATCAAATCAAAACTGTCAACTTAATTCAAGTCAACTACTATCTGGCATATTTATTTCAGTGACCAACCGCCAAAGGGACAGTTGAAAATAGCTGTGGAAATTTTGTTCTCAGAGATTGCCAATCAGTTAAAGGCTATGTAAGTACCATGCATATTTGTTTTTGAATGAGGAACCGGGCCCATACTCTCCACAATCTAGTTGTTCTTCGGCATGCAATGTCTTGGGCTTTGTCATTTCAAGTACGAACACCAAGAAACTTTTGACAATTGAATTTCTTTGACTTTTGTTAATTGAATTTAATGAAATTTCCTGGCTCATGTAGTACGCTATCATATACACGTATTAAGCTTTTACTTGTTCATATGTTACACCCTTTCATAAAAAAACAATGGTCCCTAAAAGCTTTAAAATGCATCAAAATTTGTTAGAGCCAAAAGCGCTAAAATATAAATAATATACTAAAATACTGTTTGCAAATACTGTATTCCCAACTGCCATGGTGGAACTAATTGATGAAACATGTCAATTTGTCAAGGGGCTTCTGACTTCATCTTCAGTTGTTATTATCCATTATTGAGCAATTATATATTTTTATCCAGGAGCCGAGAACAGTTTCATTACAAACCAAACAAGGGAACTATACAGAAGATATGACAAAAGTCAAGAAATAATGCTTGGTATGTTGATTTTACCTAAATGCATAATAACTAAAATATCACTACTTGCTTTATTAAGTAATGACCACAACAACTATATTCTACAGTTGGTTGATGTGTCTACTATAATTGTAGTTTACATAAATTAGCAGTGCTTGAAGCAAAAAGCTTAAAATAAATAATCACATTTGATCACTTTGATGCACCGAGAACAAGTGTTGTAGAAAAGTTCTCTTCTGCTTATTTCAGATGATAAAGAATAATATAACATTATTGACAACAAAGAACTACAGTTAAAGAAATTTCAAAAGACATTTGTGGTGCCAAGACTTAGTTTAATTTTGGGATATAATAATACGTTGGTAAAGTCGTCCACACGACATAGTTTACTTTCGCAACATGGGTATTCCTTTCTTATTAGTAATAGTATACGTTTTTGTGCCGAGTTCTGCGTGATCATCCTCACTCGTTGGTGGAGTCGTCCACACAACTTAGTTTAATTTCCGGATATAATAGTACGATGATACAGTCGTCCACAAGCTTGAGCGGCCCCGTTCATGAATAAATAACAAAGTAAATCATTTTATTCAATAAAACAAATCTAATTTCATCAAAATAAACCCCATTCAGAAATATATTCCTACACCGCTACTAAACGACCCACGTTTTAAATTTGTTTTCTGAAACCCGCGTTTTTTTATACTTCGTACCGTAGGCGGGCTGAGGTTATTTATACATATATTTGTCTTTTTTGTCGGTTTAATGTCTTTACATATTATCGTGCTTACCTTTAAACTATAAATGTACGTGTCGGTATAACACTACTTGCTTCAGATTTTAATATCCCTAAACATATCATTTTTTTTATATTATTAAAAGTTCGAATATCATATAATATACTATCTATATAATAGCTGTCTTTGTCGGTTTATTTTTAGCAATATTTTGGATGAAAGAACGCTTTAAGCGGTTTTTGTTTCACGTGCTACACTCATGCTCAGGGGCGCCGAAACAATTTTCATGTGCGGATGCAGGACCAATTTTACCACCACCTCTCAGAGTAGGCATCAGGTATCGGACCGCGGGCTCTGCTGCACAAATACTGGCCATGTCGACGTAAATAAAATTTAATAGATCTTTATGGGGCCCCAGGGGGCTTCATGGGCCCGGGGCGATGTATCGACTGCGCACACCCCTCTAGGGGCCCGCCCATGTTTTCCAACGAATGTCGTGTTAGGGTTGCGCTGATCGTTATGGTTGATTAAATTACAAGCTGAGATGGTATATTATGTACAAGAGATTAAATTACATCCTGATTGGTTGTTTCGGTTAGGTCCATGAATATTTAATCAGGTAAACATGTTTAAAGATATGACAAAATGTCTGATATTTTCGTTATCTGAAAATACTACACAATCTGTAGCATACAATCCAAATAAAGAATATTACATGGTATATGAAACACTACAATCTATACTATACACTCGAAATAAAGAATATACCTACATGCTAAATGAAACGCAATGAGGTTTATCTCCGACTAGCTAATGATACTACGGTCTACTCTTATACCAAATTCCAAGCGAGCTTCTACGTGTACACGGGACCTCGATTTTTCGCCCATCCGAACGAATAGACACTTTCCTTGTCAGGCCCTTCACCTTACACGACCGACATGGGGAAACCGTCGCAAAATCTGGAGGAACTCTTTCGGTCAACACCGGGAAAAAACCCGAGACCTTATGGTAAGCGTCAGCGACTTACCCATTGAGCTACCTGTCAGCGCGCTTTCCTGCTATTGCAGCCCATGGTTCAAAATGTAGCCTATGAAAAGGTAAAGAACGCAAGCTTGTGTAGCGTGCCCAAGGGCTAATATTAGCGCAATACGCAACCCCTTTCCGCTAACATAAAACCCTGATCGATAGACGAGGGCAAGGTGTCAGCCAAAAGGTAACACTTCCCTGAACAGATCAACACAGATATTTGGTCTAGACACTTTAATATAAATCAAGTGTTTAAGGTGTAAAATAGATCTGCAATAGGTGTTAAATGTAACAAAATAAATAGTCAACAAGTACTAGCTATTTCTTCTATGCGATTAAATTGTGTACGAGTCTTATTCTTAGTTGTTTTACTAATCCTATTCTTAGTTGTGGACGACATCACCAATAATTGTGGAAGACATCACTAACAGTTGTGGACGACTCCACCAATGGGTGTGGACGACTTCACTGTGGACGACTTTGCTTGTAGACGACTGTAGCACCATGGGCCTTTTTGTCTGACGTGGAGAGCGGGTGATAACCGGTCCGGTCGCCACATCCTACGTATGACCCATGCATCTTGTTTTTGCTACATATTACCGTTAGCCTTGTGATCGTCTAGGATTTATCTCTGATCGTCTTTTCTTCTCCTTCACGTTGTGTTTACTTCTTACTGTTTTCTTAAGACGTTTGTCTTCTTCAGTTATAACAATGCAATAGTTCGTTTTTACCTTTTTATGTAGCATAAGTATACATACAAGCATATTACAATTATAGTCAATGCTACCTAAACTCTTCTCAACCTAGACACCTCGCAGTGTCTAGGACTCTTAGATGGTAACCCTCTGGAATCTAATCGAAGTCTGATTTAAAGACATACTATAGCTTCCTTTATAGCCGCAATGGTATCACGCAGACCCATGCGTGTTCATGACCATGAACCTGTGCAATCGACGTAATGATTGGTTAAATTAAGCCAAATGATGCAATAGGAATATTTCGACTCACATGTATTTTGTTGAAAGATATAACCAGTATGTTTGGTTCTATACCCTTTTTTATCTAACAATATGTCAATCAAATGTTAGTTGATATCAGTACACACCTGCATATATGTGAATATGTTTAGAAACATCAAACTGTATCTTATCTCCTCATCCCTTGTCTATAATCTCTAAAACAATGTCACCACGACTATATTGCTACATTACTTCCCCCCTTTAAGAATATATATAGAATATAGATATTCTAACTAATTATGCACGCATCAGGAAAATATAAATGATTACTATACAACAGAGCTGTGAAAGAAAACACAAAAATCAAAAATCAAAAATCGCATGCAAAAACTATCTCAAAGTCCTATGAAAATTCACTAAGCCGAAACCTAAATTCAAAAAACACAAATTGTCTTTTTAAAATCATCAAGTGTCCTAATTTCAAAACACTATAGCACATCACTTCAAATTTTTAAAGTTCAGTTTCACTTTAAATTCTGTCTCAGGAAATCTCAATTTGGTAAACTGGTAAACCATTTTTTCTTGCCTCTGTAGTTGTCCTTTTCAGCTACCATAGTGTCAAGTTGAAAACTTTCTTTTTTTCTTCTAAGATTGGCTTGTACAATCTTATTCGTCAATCAAACATGTCATTGCCATCAGACCAAGAACTAACTATTCCTAATTCCTTTTTTAAAACTTTAGTTTAATTATTAACCTAACATTATTAGTAATATCTTATTCCTAAAACGTGTAAATAACTCTTACTTTTAATTAAAATTAAACTTTGATGTGTCCCTTTAATTATAAATCTCCAAATTAACTTTGACCTCGTGACCTGAACTGAGTAAGTGAATAGTTTATAATTTTGTAATTGCGTTTTCATTTTTTAATTTCCGTTTGTGTTTTAGAATTCCCCCATGATTATTTTATAATTCACTCGTCAGTAATGTGACCTTTTTGACCTACTCATTGTACAATTTCAATTGCTATCTTGACTACCAGTGTTACATAATCAAGAATGTCAATCAAATATGGCCCGTATATGAATGACATCCTATGTTATTTACTTTATCTAGAACTGAGTTAAAGGAAATGACGTGCACGTCACTCACCCAGAACACCAGTCTGTATTTTTAAACACGACAACCAAAATATACCTAGATTTTACTACACATATAATACTATATCCAATATATATTATATTCTACATACATTAACACAGGTGCTAGAACCTAGTGTTTGTAGTAATTCGACCTAATGTCAAATTACACATTCTAATCATCGCGTATTATGTCGACAGCGTCAGCGTATAACAGCAAAAATATATTAAACGTAGCCTATATATTACGTTTCTAAAGCAAAAATGTAATGACACATAGTTAATAGTTATATACGGACAAAATCTACCGCATATCCTCACCTTAAACTTCTATAAAACTCGTATGCGATAATCTCACAATTTAACGAGCCTATAATTTTAGTTTTTTTTTTCAGGAAAACTACACCTACATCCCTAGATTTTTAACCACATGGGATTTTAACATAACCCAACTTTTTTTATTCAAAAGTTAAATTATCGCAATCTTTGAAACCTTGGACTAGAGCTTCAAAATTACATTACTCTACGTATCGAACCACATACATGGACGACACAAAACACAAACAATAACAGCAACTCAACCTTTTAGTCAAAAGCTGAATTAGCCACATTTAGCCTAACCCGACTAAAATCCTAATTCTTGAGACTTTGGACAAGGATCTCAAAAATTATATTATATTTCGAAACAACAAATAACACATATTAACGAATTACAGTAGAGAGCATGGCCATCTTGAAAACTAGAGTTAAACACTCACAAACGTCATGCTTAGATCTGCCATCTTACCACTGCAATCCGGGGACAACATTAGTTCCTATTTTATTCCTATTCCGTTTCTTTATCATTATTCATTATTCCTTGGTTATATTCCCTACTCCGTTTCTTTATTTTTATTAATTCGTAGTTATATCAAAGAAAATTTTGTTTTGTTTTAAAACCTACGCCGTAGAGACTCTCTTTAACTTTAATTACTCGAATTTACTACAGATCATGCTAACCCGATAACCAGTGATATTACATGTATATTGTTGACTACCCCTATCACTCAAAACTTATGAATGGATATAATGTATTTCCTACCGTTAAATTTTAACAATTTAGTTTCTAATTAGATTTTTAAACTTAAATTAATATTATTTGGTCTTTTAACAAATGTAACATATCTAATTTAACAAACAAAATGTATTTACCAAGATTTCTCGTATTTCAACCAAAAATTCTTCTCTGTTGCTGTATTTTTCTTCTTAGCGTGTTCCAATATGGATTCTTCTTCTATAGTAACTTCGTAACCCAAAGGTCGAAACTTCGTCACGGCACCAAATGGAATATGTATTCGTCTTCTTCTAAAAGTTGCTGCTTACCCTAAAGGTCGAAACTTCGTCACGGCACCAAATGGAATATGTAGCACCATGGGTCTTTTTGTCTGACGTGGAGAGCGGACATGTACCAAAACCGGTCGCCACATCCTACGTACGACCCATGATCTTTTCTTACTAGTTTCTTAAGACGTTTGTCTTCTTCAGTTATAACAATGCAATAGTTCGTTTTTACCTTTTATGTAGCATAAGTATACATACAAGCATATTACAATTATAGTCAATGCTACCTAAACTCTTCTCAACCTAGACACCTCGCAGTGTCTAGGACTCTTAGATGGTAACCCTCTGGAATCTAATCGAAGTCTGATTTAAAGACATACTATAGCTTCCTTTATAACCGCAATGGTATCACGCAGACCCATGCGTGTTCATGACCATGAACCTGTGCAATCGACGTAATGATTGGTTATATTAAGCCAAATGATGCAATGGGAATATTTCGACTCACATGTATTTTGTTGAAAGATATAACCAGTATGTTTGGTTCTATACCCTTTTTTTATCTAACAATATGTCAATCAAATGTTAGTTGATATCAGTACACACCTGCATATATGTGAATATGTTTAGAAACATCAAACTGTATCTTATCTCCTCATCCCTTGTCTATAATCTCTAAAACAATGTCACCACGACTATATTGCTACACGACTTGACTGTTACCTCTAACATGTACATATACATTTAGAAACAGCTATATATGAATACACAAGATTCCCCTTCTCTGAGAGAAATTCAACATATCATCAGATTTGGATGTCCCTAATGCATAAGAAATTAAGATGCAAGGATGCATTTATAGGAGAAGAAATATTAAGATGGTTGGAAATAGCTACTTATATTGTGGAAACTTTTCTCACACAGCTTGATAAACAGGGAAATGTAACTAACATTTGATATGAGTAGACCTTAGGGTCGAGGTACCTGGAAAAATTGCTCTCATACCACACCCAGGCATCAACTTATTTTAACACAATCAGATTTTAATTCTCTTTACAAATTTATGTATCATATAGACAGTAAAGTGACATATAACTCACTTAGAAATATGGTCGGAAATCATAAAGTATTTAATACGCAATATTTAGAAACCAAATGTAGATCAAATATACCCAGAATTACAAAAAGCCTTGACCTGCATTAAGGTAACTTTCCCGTTCTACTTTTCTGTGTTATTAGGGTGATCCTGTCCTACAACTAACCTACTCTTATATCAATTATTTACACTGTCAAGGGAACCCGAGAGGGGGCGCAAATGGTAAACACACCCACATTGGATCAGAAGGTCTTGTCATTGAGTCAAATAATTCAATTGTCTAGGGTTTTTAAAGTGAACACAATGGGGGGGGGGGGTCGATTCCGGGCCTGTGCCCAATTATACCTTGCTATGTCCTGCACTACTGACATGATGGATCTATGACCGAAAATCTAGCTGAAAATTCTCGGCCAACGTCTTATACTCATTGAACCATTATGCCTCCCCTCCCTTGCTTATGTACATATTATTTAATAAATGTATTTGCAACTTTCTTTTAAATTATTTAATCTTGATGCTTTGCTCCATTTATGTAAAAATGTCATAAAATATTAGTGCATAATTAATCTTATTAGTGCTTGGTTTGGATGTTATTAAATTTAGACATTTTGGAATTATATATTTTGGGGGTATGGGGTAGAAATACTGTGTATATATCTTTATATTTTCTCAGTTCTTGTTTTAGTGTAAAAAAATAACTTTTTTATATTTTGGCATGGGGAAAGGGGGGGGGGGGCATTATATAACACAATTTTGTTAGTATAATAATTATTTTTCTGTTTTTCTGTTAACATTCAAATGTATATTTACTTTTTTCTCATCATGTTTGAATAAATAATAATTTAACAAAAAAAATATTATTGTTACCTCATTATTCAAACATTACAGGTTAAACAGAGTAAAGGGGGTGGGGGTACTGCAAGGGAAAGCTTGCTATAATGGATACAAATTGGGTGAAAATACAACACAAGTTTTTGGTTGGTAGTTATATACAAGTTTGTATTGAACCACACAAGTTTCAGAAATTTCAACACAAGTTTCAGAAATTTCTTGTGTTGTTTCAACATTTAACACAAGTTTGTGTTGTTTCAACACAAGTTTGTGTTGTTAAATAGTAAAACCCAACTTGTGTTGAAAACAACACAAGTTTGTGTTGTTTCAACACAAGTTTTTTTTCAGTGTAATTTAAAGCGACATTAATAAAATGCGAAATTGAAATTAAAAGAGATGTATTTTTAGTTGTACATAACTTATGAAACATATATCTAGTATTGTTCACAGTATTAACAAATTTTACTGGTATATATTTACATCTAATATGACACAATTTTATACATACACATAAAAAATGAATATTATCTTCATCGCTTATCTTACATAATGGACACAAAGGATTATCTTTCATCTTCCTATTAAACAAAGTTGTGGCTAATGGAAAAAGATTCAACCTTAGTTTTGTAATATTCCTTTTAACATTTAAATTCATCTCTAATGTTAGATATTCTTCTAGACAAAGATTTAGTTTGAAACATTTATATTCATTTAAACTGCTACTATCATTTAGCTTAGCCGACCAATTTTGGATCTCTATATCAGTAAGACGTGTTTTCAGTAGACTGATAAGATTCTTTCTATTACCGATGTTTTGGGCTGACCAAGCATAACCAAAGCCTAACGAACACAATAAGAGTTTTATTTTTGTACACCATGTTGTTCTACCAATACTGTCACGTCGCTTAAGCATTATGTACACCTGTTTTGGGTATCTAGTATCGGACATTGAAATAAGGTTAATCCAGAATTTAATGCAGTTTAGTAAATAATGTACAGACAACCCAGCTCTTCCACACTCCCCCAGGACACCTACTGTTGTGCTAGTTTTGTGAACGCCAAGAAGAAACTTACAAAAGCCTATATGTACTCGTTCAATATCTTTTCTATATTCGTAGCCCCGCACCTGTGAACCATATAGCAATATCGGCCTTTCAATAGAATCGAAGATTTTAAAAGCCTTCTTTGGAGAAATTATACCCGATTTCTTATTTAAACATTTAATAGGGATAAGTGCTTTTTCTGCTTTCAAGGACAGGTTATTCAAAGCTTTACTCCAGCACATTCGAGAAGAAAGTAATAAACCCAAGTAACTGTAGTATGAAACACATTCGATCTTAACATTGTCATAATAAAACACTTCATTTTTGCGTATAAAACCACCATTTCTGAACACTATCACTTTCGTTTTTGATAAATTGACTGATAAATTGAAATTATTGCAAAATCTTTGGAGAATGTTTATTTTTCTCTGTAAGTCACCAACAGAATCTGACAGGATACTCAAGTCATCTGCATACAGTAGCATTATAATATCTTGTGCATCTTGGTTTGTGAATATTCCTTGGACGTCACTATCTTCCATTATTTGAACTAGCTGATCAACATAATAACAAAAAAGTAGAGGACTGATTTTACACCCTTGTCTAACACCAGACAAGCAGTCGAAAAACGGAGTAATTTTTGCCCTAGTTTCACACATGAGCGCACCTTTGAATACATACTTTTCACGGTCATAAACATCTTTCCATTTACCCCTTTTTGTAGCAAGAGTGTTAACAGTTTCTCCCTATTGATACTGTCAAATGCCCGAGAAAAATCAACAAATAGTGAATAAATTCTGCCTCTCGGTTTTGACAAATACTTCTGAACTAATCCTTGCAACGTAAAAATGTGATCGACTGTTGAATATCCTTTCCTATATCCCGCTTGAGCCTCTTTGTATAAATTATTCACTTCTGACCATTTTTGAAGTCTGTTGTTTAATATAGCACAATAAATTTTACTTATACTGCCAGTCAATGATATTCCCCTATAGTTAGCAGGATCATGGGTTGATCCCTTCTTATGTATTGGCGAGATTTAAGCTTGACACCATGATTCAGGAAATTTCCCTTCATTAAAAAAGTTATTAAACAACCTGGTTAAAAAGGGAGTAAATAATTCAGGACAAGATTTATACATATCTATACCAATACCATCAGGACCTGAAGCAGTTCCTGGTTTCATTTGTTTTAAACAATATATTACTTCATTACATGTTATAGCAGTATTCAGTTCACAGTCATCGGAAAGGTTGAGAAAATCGCGATTATTTCTTTCAGGAATAGGAGCTGCTTCGACTGGTGACATAATTGGATTTAGAATATTTTTAAAATGATTGACCCACTGCGAAGGATTGATATTGTCTGAAATTTTACGCCTCCGGTCTAAAACTTTTGACACTTTGCCAAAATTTATTTGGATCATCAAGACTGTCGTTTAACTTGTCGCAAAGCAATTTATTGTATTCTTGTTTCTTGATCCTACACATTTCTTTGAAACTGTTTTTACACGTGTTATATAACAAGAGATGGGCTTTGTTGTTAGACGATCTGAAATTATTCAGATAAACGAATTTTTCTTGTTTTCTTTGAAAACAGTCTTTATCAAACCAAGGGGGTTGTTTCGCCCTCGAATGTTGCTTAAAGTTTGAGACGCACCTCATATCCTCGGCACAAGACTTTATGAATTGAATTAAGGAGCTTAGTGCAAGCTCAGAATCTATCCGTACTAAATTATAAAATTCACTTCGAAAAGTATTTACATTTTTATTAACCGCCGCATTGAAAACCTCTCGTTTTTCTAGTTTCCATAAGTATTTGGTGTACGGTAACATAACAACGTCTGTTGTTGATTCACGTCGTTTAATATCACATTGAAAGATAAACTCTAACGGTAAATGGTCAGATTCTGTTCTCGGTTTTATCGTAAAATCGGATATCACTTGGAAGAGATCTGTAGACGCAACTACGTAGTCCACAATACTAGCCCCGTTATATGTCAAACATTGTTACTTCGCCATTTCTGTCTCCTGAATATCGACCATTTAATATATGTATATTAAACACGGAACATACCGTTAGTAATTTAAGCCCGAAATTATTTACTTCGCTGTCTTTCGAGTTTCTAGGAGAGTAGAAGTCATCCACATCATAATCAGCCCCTTCAAGTCCCGGTAAATACTTAGTTCTATTGTCTAACAAATAATCTTTTAATTGTCCTGTGCGTGCATTAAAATCTCCAGTTAATACCAGATTTGTATCCGGGTACTCACATAAAATATCCACTAAATATTCTTCTAACACCTCGAATCCACACCCACTGTCATGAATTTTACTTCCTTCTGGGGCTATATAAACTACACAAAACACTATATCTTTAATCCAGCCAAAAAACGTCGCATCAAATTTTAAAAACAGTGATTCTGTGGCTAGTTCTTTTATTCTTGATATTCCAGGTGAAATACTATTTCTATATAAAACAGCTACCCCACCCCTTTCTTTACCACTACCACGAATACAAAATTCATGATTGTAACCCGAGAAAATATCCCCAAAGCTAACATCCTTAATATACCATATTTCAGTTCGACAGATCACTTCAAAACCTTTTACATCTTGCACGAAGTCCGGGTCTTGTAGTTTCGACTTTAGTCCGTGTATATTCCAACTTATACATTTTAAATTCTTGTCACGACAGATTGGATTTGAGTTCCTTTTACGGGGTTGTATATTATGTTGTTGTTGCTATTCCTGCCCTTTGATAGTGAGTATTGACTCCGTTGTCAGATCGTACGTGAACACGTGATCACCAATAATCAGTTTGTCAAACTTAAGGAAAGCTTTCACATTTTCATTGTTCTCTTTCGCTTCAATGAGTTTTGGTATAAGGGCTCTACGTACATCACGAATTCGTTTACTAAAATCTTCAGAAACCTTTAGATCACAATCGCCCGATTTAATTTGAGATCTAGCACTTCTTAAGACAACATCCCTATCTTTCAATTTGTTGAACACAACTAACATTGGTCTGGGTTTGTTAAGCTTTGGTTGTTTTCTTCCTAAACGGTGAACTCGCTCAATACCTACAGTTTGCTCACTGTCATCTCCCATGACTTTGAATTCCTGAACTAAAATTCCTCTTATCAATTTCTCACTATTTTCATCCCAAGTTTCATTTAATCCACGAATTATTAAATTCTTTTCTTTAAGTTTATTATCTAAAAAGTCTAATTTCAAGTTCAAATCCCTATTCGTCTTTTGCATATCATTCATGTCAGACTTTAACTTTAGTAGTTCTTCTTTGATATTCATATCTTTTACCTCCTGTCTTAACTCCGCTATATCATCTTTCAGCGATTGAAGCATGGATAATAAATCCAAATCCTTACTGTTCTGTGGGTATACTACATCTCCCGTTTTAGTAATTTGACCCTGTCTTGTGAAAGGTCCGGGGTTGCTCTCCACATCACCAGACAACAATAATAGCAAACTGCAGATAATATTAATTGAAATAAGTCTACTATTTCTGCAAAATATTCCGCATCTTTGTACCCGTCCATGTGTTTTGTGGCGAACACAACTAATTTGGATTCTCCATAAAGCTATATCTGGGCCCATTTCAACGAAAATTATTTCATGGATGGCTGAACACTGGAGACCAAGACCTTGCGTCCGTTCACTCTCACTGCTAATCAAATACACTCAATATTGGGTAATATTCAACCGTCGTCTGAGCTGGGATTAATATTCAAATACCGTCGGGTGAGCTGAGATTAATAATATTAGATATTCGAGTTTTGAGTGAAATATATGAATCGATAAGTATTGTTACCTGCATGATCTCCTTCTTGGCTGTATCTTCCATCCTTTCATCATCGTCGTCATCAGCCTGTTCCTGTTCTTCCATGTCCCCTTCTTCCGCCATTTTAATAATTCTGTCTGGATCCATACCTGTTTGGACAACAACCAAATCCTACACTTTTCGGTTTTCTTACTCCCTTTTTACCTTCATTATATGCACGGGGCCCACGGTGGCTTGGGGAGTAAGACGTGAGATCGATATCTGCGTAGGCCGCAAGGTTCAACAGGATTTTCTGGCGTGGTTCCGCCCATGTCAGTGGTTCACGATAGGGGACCATGTTAAGGGGCAGCGTTTGTGAATCAGATGGGAAGCAAAACCAAGGTCCCGTGTACACGTTAACGTATACGTAAAGGATCCTCTGACAGCTCGGGCAAATTTTCCCTGAGTTTGCGCATAACCGTCTTCATTAGCCCAGTCGGAGCAGAACAGTAGGACGTTAAACCCCATTCCCTTTCATTTCAATTATGCTAACCCTTATCCTAAAGCCGAACCTGATTTTATAACCTTAGCTCACTTTACTCGGCTGAAACTAGGTTATTTCGGAACTAATACATTAATTCGCTTGCGCGTAGGTGTCTCTAGCAGTGGGAAGAAAGCGGGGAAAACCCATTAGGTTGGGCCGGCGTTCTTGCTCCGCGTCTCGTACGTCACTTGACAGAAACACAGAATTTTTGATGCAACACGCACGCGTTAACAATTCGGCCATCTAACTCCCCAGAACACAAATATATGCTACCAACCTGAAACACCCTTCCATGACATCCACAAGACATTTGGTAGTTTAAACATCAGAGCCTGCAGCAGAAGTAAAACTGATACCCATCTGTAAAAGCCAACCAGATTCTCGCCTCTATCTTCTTTTAACTTCGGTAATTCCGTATCCATGGGAACGTTATACATTTCCGTTATCCAACAAAAACTGTCCACATAATTCTGAAAATTTTTCTCCTCGTTGTATTCAGCAGGCGTCCAGCAGTGAATGGGTTCACCTAGCCATTGGGTGAGATACGTTCCAGTTGCAGCCAATAGAAGAAGCCCTGGTGTGATAACGTGGTTCATGACGTTAATGAAATCGTCATCACGTATTTTGTTGCTTAGATTTAGCTTAGAAAAAGCTATCATGGCCGTTTCGATCCTGTGGGTCAAAAATAAACTATTTAAGATTTTAATATTCACAACCATTGTAATACAAACGGTGTGGGAACAAAACCCTCGTTAATAAATTAGTTTGTGGGGAGAGAGAGAGATAGAGGGAGAGGGAGAGGGAGGGTGGGAGAAATGGAGTCTAACGTCCACATTTCAGGACTAACAAATGATGCAATTGTATTTCAATAATTCGCTTTCGCGTATGGGTATGGGTATGGGTATGGGTATGGGTATGGGTATGGGTATGGGTATTTAGCAGTGGGAAGAAACCGGATGACCTGGAGAAAAGTCACTAAACTAGGAATGCGACCCTTCACCATATCCCTCAGATGGCAGACCTAGTGATCAAAAGGGCACGATCTATCTCTACCCCCACCTCCCGTAATAAAAAATATTCAAAAGGAAAACTGTGTAACAAAGTGCTTATTTAGATTCTGTGAACTAAAAGCTGTTTTTGATAATAAGTGATATTGACCTTTCAACTCCGTATATACTACTGTTTAGTCACGTTCTAATTAGACCTATATCATTTACAAACTACATTATCTGTGTACAAGCCCCGGATGATTTCAAAGGGATACGCACTGGCGTGATAAGAAGACAATTCCATAGAGGACCCTGAGACTATTGTAGGAATCTATAGCAGGAGTTTGCTAACAGCTAGACTTACGAGCGGGGACGAGACAAGAGACGGGGAGACGGGGGGAAGAGGGGAGTAGAAGCCGCGGCAGAAGGGCGGAATGGCTGGGTTAATCATTAAAATGTTATCGTTTATGTCCCTGGAGCAGTTTTAGTTCCTGTTGTATTTATGTAGTTTTATACTTTGTGCCGATGTAAATAAATGATAATATTTGCTAAACTGATCTACTGTTACCACTAACATAGTGTTACACAGGTGACACTTTTCGAATCTTACAATATTATTAAACCATTCATAGATAAACTTTTATCCAAAGTCATAATTAGCTAATGAGATTTAAACACAGATGCAATTTTGTTTCGTTTTTAATAGTTCAAAATTTCGTTTTACTTGTCTTTACTACACTAGGATCTGGGAGAGTTGTTATTTAACTCGTGTTCAGGATGATGTGAGGGATTAGCCAATGAACCGGTTTGTTACTGAGAGCTCTTGGCGTGCGGTGCATGGAACTGTGGGTAAAAAACTAGAAACATATTATTAATCGATAGGAAAATTCAGAAATCCAATTATTAACATCATTATTA
This sequence comes from Patella depressa, assembly GCA_948474765.1. Lineage (NCBI taxonomy): Eukaryota > Metazoa > Mollusca > Gastropoda > Patellidae > Patella > Patella depressa. The sequence continues at coordinate 37,355,858 of OX419723.1, read as the reverse complement.
TTATCATTTATATGCATAATCAATCCTTCAAATTATTATTATTAGTAGTAGTATCGGAGTCTAGGGTGATACGTGACAATAAGTAAGGTTTCCTCCAACTGCTTGCTGAAGAAGCTTACTCAAGAGCGAATCATATAATAAAATTGTACTATTTGTTAGTCGCGAAATAACATAGTCTGTATCTACCTCATCCTATTTGACGAGTTGACTGCTGTCCCGATTCAATACGAATTCCTTTATTTTTGTAAACCAGGAGTGAACGTGGAATTTATTCACAAGGAAATAATTATCGAGAAGTTTCTGTTTGAGGACAAATATTTTAGTTCTTTAGGAACAAAAAAAAAAAAAAAACTGAGACATATTAACTTACCCCATGTTAATCGCTATCAAAGAATCCAAACCTCACAAAAATAAATCTCTTCCTCTTCTATCATCAACACGGAGCCCCTTTTTCCCCTTTTCCGCCTGAATTTTCCGTGTGTGAATACAGAACGATGTATTGTTACTTCAATATGCAGTTCGCTGAGTTCATGTGTCAATGTTTCAATATGCAATTGAGCCGGAAACATTTCAACAGCAATATTTTTAGAAATAGATAATCATGACCCGTCCTATGTCAAGCCTTTAAAGTGATATCTACAGCACCCTGTGTGGATTTCCCCCGGGTTTATCCCCAATTTTGTGTCGAGTAGTCATTCGACTCATCATTCTCTTTTTGGATGTTGTATTCATTCAGAAAATTTCAGTAGTCATTGAGTAAATCTTGCTAGTCATTTATTATATTGTTTTAGTTTTCATACACAAATGCAATACATTTTACAAACCGTTTGAACATCACTAGGCAGGTCACTACAAGTCAAATGTAAGCGGAAATTATGAGTTCTATATGGAATATTGAATATGTGTCTTACACTTGCGCCGGGCAGTAGATTTGTTGTATAGTTAGGTTCCACAGTTGACATTCATATAACGGTATACAAAAAGTTTTAAATAGTTTATACATAATCCATGGCGAGAAACCTAATACATATAAAGCTACATTTATTTGGTTCACACTTTCTATAGAGTCATTGTCACGCATACTATATATAAAATCGGTGATATTTTGTTAAAATCCTTCCCATGAAATGAATAATATATTTATATATATAATCGGTGATATTTTGTATAATCCTTCCCGTTGTCAAGAAAACCATCTTGGGAGATTGGTTTTTTTTATTCCATATTTGGGAAAGAAATTAACGCCAATGGCTGTCTATGACGTACAGAAGTTAGGTGGTTATAAAAGAGGGTATTGACCGAAATACGTCGGAGTTCACCCAGATATTCCGAGAAACTACCATCTACGCTTTTTTGAGAACGAAGAACATGGAAACCTTGGGAAGCAGTTTAATAACAAAGTTGTAGAAACGAGGGGGTTGGGATGGCCTAGCGGTCGAGAGTTTCGCGCTTCGACCTCTAGCTGGCCGGTCACCTCTGGCTTGCGCCTGTGGTTTCGAGTCCTGGTGTGAGCGTATGGAGATAGGGGCGCCTTCTCAACCCCGTGGGTTTCCCCCGGGCACTCCGGTTTCCTCCCAATGTTGAAATAAAATTAAACCATATGTTAGTCCCGATATGACCTAGTTTGTGTTGAGTGGACGTTAAACCCCATTTCTCTCTCTCTCTCTCTCTCTCTCTCTCTCTGTAGAAACGAACTAACCTGGAGTTTTATTTACGATCACAAAAGAAACACTACAAGGAAGTCCGATATTACTACAGATATCAATATTTTTATCACCAAATTTAATTGAACAACTCGCTTATAATTATTATCTGAGGGCCTAAGTATGGACAAGGTATAGTCGTTCGGATGGGACGAAAACAGAGGTCCTATGTACCTATTAGCCTGCATGTAAAAGAAATCTTGACAATTGTTCTTTTCATTTTGAGATTTATCCAACTCATCAGATCAAACAAATCACATGTTCTGTTGCAGCAGGCTTTTGTTATCATTTTTTTTTTATCGAGAGTGGACCCTAGTGTTTGTTAGACTCTTATTTTATCTCAATAGAACAAATATTAACACTGTAAAAATGTTCAGGATAATCGACACCCTGGGCACACCTAAATAAATTTTATCTCAATAGAACAAATATTAACACTGTAAAAATGGTCAGGATAATCGACACCCTGGGCACACCTAAATAAAATAAAACAAGCCAACAGTGAGGCTGATGTCCCCCGCCGAAATCCCAAAATACATATTAATTAATAGCACATTTATTTTTTTCAAACGTATCGACCAATCAAACTGAACACGAAGTGTCATCCACAAATTGCTTATCTCTGCCGACCGTAAGAAGAAAATGCTCATCTTCGAACTCCATCAAGGCATTGACCTAATAAGCATATACACCAAGTTTGAACATTTTAACTCAATTAGAATGAGAGTTATTGTGTTCCAAAGTCTCGACCAATCAAATTGCGTATCGCTCTGCTTACCCTGAGCAGAAAATGCTCATTATCGAACTTAGTCAAGGTATTACTGTAATGAAACTATACACCAAGTTTCATCACTCTCACTTAATTAGAACTAAAGTTATCGTGTCCCAAAGCATCAACCAATCAAATTGCTTATCTCTGGTTACCCTAAGCGGAAAATGCTCATCTTCGAACTCCATCAAAGCATTGACCTAATAAGCATATACACCAAGTTTGAACATTTTGACTCAATTAGAAGGAGAGTTATTGTGTTCCAAATTCTCGACCAATCAAATTGTGTATAGCTCTGCTTACCCTAAGCAGGAAATGCTCATTATCGAACTTAGTCAAGGTATTACTATAATGAAACTATACACCAAGTTTCATCAATCTCACTTAATTAGAACTAAAGTTATCGTGTCCCAAAGCATCAACCAATCAAATTGCTTATCTCTGCTTACCCTAAGCAGAAAATGCTCATCTTCGAACTCCATCAAGGCATTGACCTAATAAACACATACAACAAGTTTGAACATTCTAGCTCAATTAGGAAGAGAGTTATAGTGTCCCAAAAAGTGTGACGGACAGACAGACGGACAGACAGACAGACAGACGGACAGACAGACAGACAGACAGACAGACGGACGAACCCATTTTAATAGTCCCCCAACTTTCTTCGAAAGGCGGGGGACAATAAAATGGGGTTTATCGTCCTACTTTCTGCTCCAAATGGGTTTGTGAAGACGGTCATACGCCATACAGTGTGCTATGCGGGACATTTTGTCCTGGCAGTGGCGCTAAAGCATACACTTATATCAAATTCCAATTGCCAGGGATGTTTTACTGACCACGTCAATGTCTATACCCAGGGACATTAGTTTTTCGACCATCCGAATGGGATCTATTTCGTGAACGACAATATGTACAACGGCCCCCTGTTACTTGTCAGACGGCCCCTCCCCCGCACCATTAACAAGATATGGGGGCATGCCTCAGAGCTTTATAGGCAGAGAGAGAGAGGGGAGAGAGAGAGAGAGAGTGGGGGAGGGAGAGAGAGAGAGGGGGAGGGAGAGAGAGAGAGAGAGAGAGTTGTGATTAGAATATATCTGGGAGAGTGAGAGAGAGGGGGAAACAGAGAGAGAGTGAGAGAGGGGGAGAGAGAATGGGGAGAGACAGAGAGAGAGAGAGAGGGAGGGAGGAAGAGAGAGACAGTGGGAGAGAGAGAGAGAGGGAGAGAGAGAGTCTACGACTCTAGAAACTGTTATACAATGTATGGAGGTTCGGTACGTGACCTCAAAAATCACGCAAGATCTAAAAACAAATCAAATGGAGAATTATGTCCTGTTGTCAACAATGAGAGTGAGATGGGATTTAACGTCCACTCGACACTAACTAGGTCAACTCATCTGCTTTAAGTCGTTTAGTTAGGTCACGTTTCCTGTGTGTTATTCATTATTCATCAGTTAACCCTCTCAATATTTACTTAGCCATGATTTATCTTCTTTAAGTTTTATTATTTCATCCAGTCGTTCAGTTAAAGAGGCTGTTCCGAACCAGAAATCAAAGTCAGAGTACGTATGACATTTAAGCGTCAAATTACAGAGGAATAGTGTATTTACCCTGTCTCATAACTTTATCTCAAAATACTGAGTTGATTGGAAGTAAACGTTAACAGCAACTTTTCCATTGGGTGTCCTGATAATCTATTGGCGTTCCTTTAGAAGTCTATGCTGTAACACTACAGATAACAGACGATCAGCATAGTTGGTAGATCTTTATTGAGAACATAGAATAGACATAGATCGGAAGGAGCTCTATTCAAGTCTGACTTACTGTCAGTTAATTCTGGCTTTATAAAGCATACGGCCATTAAGAATAATGATACATGACATATTAACTTATTTGGAATTGTGAGTATAGTTTCTATAACTGCACTGCATCTTTCCTTTAAAGTCGCGAAGTTCTGCTGACTGTTGAACACATAGATCATGTGTAGGTTATAAATAACATAAATAAGATATTTAATGAGATCGTGCGTTTTGTCAAAACGAGCAGAGGTCATTCGTGTGTTGCCCGTAAGTAACATATTGAACACATTAACAGAAGTTGTATATAGTTGAAAACGTCCAATATAATATAATGTCAAATCTAGCAAAGTTCTATGAATAAATTACTTTGTCACAATGCACGGCATGACGGACGAGCTGTACTTGATAGCGTAAGATAAATTTCACCTACAACTTATTTTTATCTTTATAAAATAAAAGTTTGACTTTATCCAGATACCGCATATACAGCTTGTGACACCGGTCTCCATTTACGGATGAAGACTGGCGGGTTTAAATTGTTTGAAAAGGTATATAGTTGCTCGGCCCTAAGTCTGCGGATTTTAAGGGCTTCTACTTTTAACATCTCTCTTCTTCTTTTATGGGGTTTAACGTCTACTTCCACATAGGGTGATATCGTAGACAAGCTACTTCTAACACAAAATTAATCTATTTTATTCTCTAAAATATAATTGAGATTGTTCCTTTAAGTCACAGTGACACGTGATATGTATTTCACAATATTGATATATGATATCATTTTTGATTTTACCATCGTTGATAACAGCACACATTCTCCATTTCATTGGGTTTTAGTAGTTGAACTATATTTTTATACGCCCACTCTCTACAGGTCACAATTCTTATCCGATTTTGACGAAACTTGAAATATAGGTTTATCCCCAAAAGAACTCGGCTGCTTTCGATATTGGCATGTATCGGATGAAAACTTCATGGATTATAACCCCTGATTGTACGAAAAATCACGTTTTTAGCTTGTGGACCCTATAGAGGTTACAATTTTGAACCGATTTTGATGAAACTTGACATGCATGTTTATAACCCAAAGATCTTGGTTCCTTTCGATATTTGCGCCTATCGGAATGTAATTTCCTGAATTATGGCCCCTGATTGTCCGAAAAATCACCCTTTTTAGCTTGTGGTCCCTCTGGAGGTCACAATTATTATCCGATTTAAAAAAAACCGTTTGATTATATCACCGTTACACCCTAAGGAAGGTTGAGTTCGAATTTCGGGAAAATCGGACCAAAATTGCCATACAAAATGGCCGCCGTTTGTACGCGAATACTGTTAAAAAATGGTATATCAAGGTTGTGGACCCTGTAGAAGTCACATTTTTAATTCGATTTTGATGAAACTTGAAATTCATGGTAATAACCCAAAGATCTTGGTTCCTTTCGATATTTGCGCATATCGGAACGTAACTTCCTGAATTATGTCCCCTGAATATACGCAAAATCGCCATATTTTAGCTTGTGGTCCCTCTGGTGGTCACAATTATTATCCTATTTAATAAAACGTTTGATTATATTACCGTTACACCGTAAGGCAGGTTGAGTTCGAATTTCGGGAAAATCGGACCAAAATTGACAGACAAAATGGCCGCCGTTTGTACGCGAATACTGTTAAAAAATTGTATATCATGGTTGTGGACCCTGTAGAGGTTACAATTTTAATTCGATTTTGATGAAACTTGAAATGCATGGTGATAACCCAAAGATCTTGGTTCCTTTCGTTATTTGCACATATCCGATCGTAACTTCCTGAATTATGGCCCCTGATTGTCCGAAAAATCGCCTATGGTCCCTCTGGAGGTCACAATTATTATCCGATTTAAAAAAAACGTTTGACTCTATCACCGTTACGCCCTACGGAAGGTTGAGTTCGAATTTCGAGAAAACCGGACCATAATTGCCAGAAAAAATGGCCGCCGTTTGTACGCGAACAGTGTAAAAGTATGGTATATCAAAGTTGTGGACCATGTAGGGTCACAATTTTAATTCGATTTTGATGAAACCTGAAATGCTTGTTTATAACCTAAAGATCTTTATTCTTTTCGATATTTGCGCATATCAAATTGTAACTTAATGAATTATGGCCTTTGATTGTAGGAAAAATCACTTTCGGTATTGCTTGTTCTCTGTCTATCTCTCGAACAATTATTATCTGATTTAAAAAAAAAATCTGATTATATTACTGTTGCACCGTAAGGAAGGTTGGGTTCGAATTTCGTGAAAATCGTACCAAAATTGCCGGACGAAATGGTCGCCGTTTGTACACGAATAGTGTAAAAACATGGTATATCATGGTTGTGGACTCTCTACAGGTCACAATTTTTATCCGATTTTAAAGAAAAGTAACATTTCTAGGTTGTGTACCGTCACACCATAATCATTGTCGGCTTCGAATTTCATTAATATCAGACTGGAACTGACCAACAAAATGGCTGCTCCCACCCAATACAGTATGAAATACAGGACTTAATGAGGAAAAATCACTTTCGGTATTGTTTGTTCTCTATCCATCTCTCAAAAATGTGGGCGTATCCTGCCTGGCAGTGCCAGCCTATCTTTTTCGTTTGAAAAGGATTGAACAACAGGCAAAGCTTATATAAGTTCGTTCCAGGGATAAATAAAATATTAAACGATAATTATAAACATATATATAAAAATACGATTAAATACAATAAATTGTAAAACCGAACATATATTCAGGTTTCGTGTGGCAATGATATGTACGAAAAATATAGTTGATGCAATTACTTGATAATCATTAGTACATTTTATATAATTATGGACTGCTTCAAAAATAAAAATATTTTAGATGTTGCGCGATTTTGGGTTCTTGTATAACAAGCACACCTTTACGGAAACAAGACAATGCCTGGTAGCTTTTATAAAGCATCGTTTCGACAAATAGGAAAACATTCACGGGCACAGTTTTACGAATAGAACGATCACTAGCACGTTTGATAGAGCAACGTTTCAACGAAAAACCTTTTGTTATCAGCCACAAGGTCAACAATAACATCACAAGAGGATACTTGTTGAAACGTTGCTCTATCAAACTTGCTAATGATATTAATTTATCCATGAAGATGTACTTAGGGTTTTAATGTCAAGAATAATATGATGTGAACAATATATATTATTCAATTACTCTGGTGGACACCTTTCAATGTATCTAAACCTCTAACTCCATAAACCCGGACGCCCTTCTTTCAGCCCCCATCCGACAAATGTAAGCGTATAACGCGAAGAAGATAATGATATTTCTAGGAAAGGTACAGGGTATTTTTCTCCGGGAAAAGGGATCTTATCAACTTGGTTAATTTGATAAGTTTAAAATCGCCGTCGTCTGGAGTATTGTCGATCTTTAAGCGCATGGACCGGTAACTATAGCTGTTCTGAAGCGATATAATTAGGGCACTGAATGAGGGGGGGGGGAAATTTTCCGTCATTTCCTCACACTGATCAGTAGTGAATATTCGATAGGCCGCTACAGCCACTGATAAGGATGGCATCGACGCGACTTAATTAGTCCACCATATTAAAGGCACCATTTTGCCCGGAGCTGTTATGTCTAATGTAAACAGTGCACGAGCCTTTGGGTAATGATTGTCGCCACGTGATGTCATTGCACGTGTTGAAGACAGTCATCTGTGACAGAGATAATTCGTAAGTAATTCTCTGTGAAACAGATTGTCATTTCATTGCATCTGTAGCCATTCCAATAGCTACTTGGCTGCTACTTGACTGATATATTCGTCTAAGTAAACGTTCGAAACGGACATATTTTGATCTGAGAAAGGGCACTTTCAGCAGTAAAAAGGGGCACTGTTGAAAATTAGGGGGGGGGGGGGTCTGTGGTATATAAATGAACCTTCATGTTCCTGAAACAAAGGCACGAGAAATCTCTCTCTAGTCATTGCGGGATTGGCTTCTAACACTTGAGTTTTTGAGCGCGTGTGTCTGTTCTTACCGCGTTCAATCAAATTTATCCCAAGTACAGCAACGTGACAGTCCTACGTTTTAATAATTTGGGTTCTTCCCTAAATCTTTGGACAATGTTTTAAGGTATTATAAACGGTGAAAGTATTCATCGTTTTCCACAATATTCTGTTATGCACTGGTTTATGGGCATAATAAAATCGTCATGACGTAACGTTAAATAAACATGTTTAGTCCAATATGGAGCTTTGTTTAAAGTGTAATGTTACGCAGTTAGCTATTGGCTGTTAATACACAATTGGCCAGTCATAATTTGTAACTGAAATTTGCTTTAAATAAAGCAGTGTTTAGTGGGAGTAGGTATAATCAAACGAAACACTGCGAGGAGTATGAAGACGTGGAGCGCATTTGGTAGGATCCCCTCCCTCCCGCGAAAGAATATTTAGAAAATTTGACGGTCGCATCCACGTTTTCCTGCTATTCCAGACATGAATTAAGCAACTTCAAAGTTTCCAATCGGTTTGCAGCCCAAATCTCACTTTATGTCGACCTGAGCAGCCTAATCTAAAGGTATTCGGAAGTTTTATACTTGATGGAATAGTCGCGACTAGATCAAAATATAACATTTTCAAAAATGGATTCTTCGGCTATGATGGAGGATAAAGCTACCCCCAGCAACTTGCTATTGGTCGTCTTTCTTCTAGTACCATCACATGTCGCTAGGACAAGAGGTGCCGCTGCTAGAGGATAAGCAAGGGTTTCATTATACCTTTATAAAAAAGGTGACGACAAGAAAGCCTAAAACGTCGCTTGGAGCAGCAACATTTACCTTTAACTGAGACTCTTGATTTAATCTCAACATCTCCAAAGTCTTTCCATTTCTATTCATTTGATTGGATAAAAAAAAGACAACTGCCAACTCTTCACCTGCATGTAATCGCTTGTTGAACAATTTTCCCCGTCCCCTATCTTCCATGGAAGTTACCACACCTTTTTCTGTTGCATGTATCTGGAGACAAGCAGCAAAACCAATGAGGGGGTGCTTACAATTGTCATTAAATAAAATAAAACCAAGTACGAACAATCCAAACCATTAATCAAAATTCGAAGTCCTAAAAAAACGGTCGAGGCAAAATATTGTAATCAAGAAATACACGACAAACAGTTGTCCGGAAGAGTAAGCTTACCCTGCGTGGCGCCACACCCGCCATAGCTTCATCCAAACTATTAGGCAAAATTTCAATACAATAGCATAATTGGCCCATGGACTAAATGCATGTACAGTGTTAACGATGTAATAGCTATACGTAATTAGGGAGATAAAACTTTACGAATCAATAAAGTGTATCTTGAATAATAGCCGAGAGAGACATGTTATATTTACCAATCAAGTCAACATGACGACCATAAAACTTTTTAAAGGTTTTAATGAGTTTAGTGCGCAAGTATCCTTGTAGTTTTAGTATGCTACTTTGACTAACCTTAATGCAAAGATGTAATCATTTCTTGCTCTGACTATAAAAAAAGCATGCAACCCAGCGAAAATTTGGGAAAAGTTAGAGCCGGGCAAAGAGACGGAATTAACATTGGAGTCAATGGGAATATTAATAGTGGTCTGTATCCTTAGGGAGCAGACCACACATCTTTATCGTTATATCGGTACTCACGAATGGAGTTAAAAGAATCAAAGGGAGATAAACCTCTATGGTATAGGAAGCAGACCGACCATAAATCACTTTGATGTCAATGGGGAAATAATAGTGGTCTGCGTCTTATATTTACATATACTATTCTCTCTCCTTTCTTTCTATTTTGCACGCTTATATGTATTAGCTTTTTGGTGTAGAATTGAGGACAAGACATTGGTGTCAGTCTGGGGCCCGAGTTCACAAAGCATTCTCAGACTTAAGTTGAGAATTTACTCAAACTTGTTCACCTTTTTATAACTAAAATATAGCCTTTTATAAAACTTTTGTTGTTTTAATGTATCAAATACATGAATAAGAAACTATGTGCAAAGTTTTGTACTTCTGCATCAAAGATATTTCTCATAAACAGTGATTGAAAGTTGAGCAAATTCTCAAATTAAGCCTGAGAATGCTTTGTGAACTCAGGGCTGGGACTTTTAAATGGGCTTTGCTTTGTTTTAGCCCTAGCACGGACATGATATTCTGGTCCCAGTCTGCTATGAATTTCTGAGAATTGAAATTTTGGTGGTCAACCTCATACAAATTTAGAACTCTGATGATCTCCTGATGTCATACATGTTGTGCCGTAAAGGGGGGGGACAGGCCACAGTATGTAGAACACTGGTCATTTAACATTAGAGTCTATCGAGACACACTAATGGTGGTCTACCTCCATATAGGGACTAAGACTAGTAATTATTGTCCCGAAGTAAGACAATTTTCCCTTTAACATCCCCCCCTTTCCCTGTGTTTTTTAGTTGACATTTTGGTCTAGAATTGGAGAAAAAGGACCAACTTTGCAATTTCATAACATTTTGTGGTAATACTGGTGATATCACAGCGGACGGATAGGGTCTTTCTGCAGTGCAATCACTGTGCCGGAAGTAACATTTTGACCCGCGTCAACATCAAATCCTCGTGGCAAAAATTCTTAAAGGTCAACCTCCAACCACATTATGAGGAGATTGCCAAATGCGATCCCCTGTGTCTGATGAGTCTATAGGATGACAGTTTCCTAGTCGTTCGGATGGGGCGACAAACAAAGTTCCCATGTATACATAGCAGTGCACGTAAAATATGCCTAGGTAGTTGGAATTCGATATAAGAATAGGCCATAGTGCCACTGTCCGTGTAAAATATACCTCATAGGACATTGTATGTCAGGGTAGAATAGTGGGATGTTAAGCTGCCTTCAGTTCATTTTATATCGGTATTCACCATGAATGGAGTGAAAAGGTTTAAAGGGAGATAATCATCTATTATGCAGGATGCAGACCACAAATTACTTTCACAGTGTACTTTCTGCGTTGTTCGTCGCCCACTCGGCAATTCTCGACAGATTCCGGAACCTACATCTAGTCTCGGCTGTATGACAGTAAGTGATATGTACCTACGCCCATACATTTGCGATGCGGCTACCGGTTTACTTTAACAGGAAAACTTGACACTATTACAAACAAACAAGACACCATGGGCGCAACCATGTTTCATCCGGTACCTTTAAAGTAGTTCCAAGACACCATGGGCGCAGCCATGTTTCATCCGGGACCTTTAAAGTAGTTCCAATATGGCGGAATTCGTCACACAGCCGAGATTACGTATATCGAGGATAATTGCCGAGTGGTGGACGGACGGACGAGCACATTTCAAAATGGTTGTAATGAAAGACACGTACTGATCATTTGTACAAAATATATTTTTATTTTTTTTAAAAAAATCGAAACAATTTCAATGTTTTAACCGACAAACACAAGATGTTAAAAAAATCTTATTTTTTAATTTGGAATAAAACAATGTACAATTTAACATAATTTTGACAACAAAATTTGAAGCATTCGCTATTTAAGTACATCATATTAATATTATATGATGTTTTGTTTTCTGGAATGACGACGCGGATGATCGTAACTCCTTAATCAAGAGTGATCTAGGCTTTTTAGAAGTTTGGGATATAACAAATACTCTATGATTGAGATTTTTCAGAAGTTTCGGATACAACGGTCCCCAATTGAAATGAAATTCTCTTCCTATAACAAGGGGAACCGAACGAATGGATGATCTTTCCTTCAGCGATTTATCAATTTACATTAATTTAATATTAAAAGAAATTAGAAAACGACCACGACTCAATAAATCCTCATTTGTATCAGATTATGTCGATGAGTTTGATTCTAAAATGAAAATACAAATGATCGAAGAAAACAAACTATTCTAACGCTAATGAATATCTAGTAATGTCTAAACACAATAATCATAAATAATAACATAATGCAGGATAATTAAAATAAAGTTCACATGCAAAAATAAAAAAAAAACACAACTAAGAAATAGTTGACGTGCATCTTCATGTAATATCTTTTCATACACATTTCGATATATGATGTGTTGACCTTACGCCGGTGATTCGCGCGGGTAATCACAGAGATGGAGTCAAATTAAACGGACCTGACTAATATAAATATAATGGTCACATTACATTTCCATAAGACCCGACATTTTCGTCGACGGTGACAACACGTACAAGGAAAGCAGGTGAGCCTTTGACTCTGGATATTAACATCAATAAAGATAAAAGTAACATGAAAATATCATTAATTCTATAATTGTTACATTTCTTATACAATAAGTGGAAAAAGCGATGAGCAACATTAAGGGAATAGAAAAATATAAAATGTTGGATATTTTAGATAATAATAATATATTTATACAGGAATGGATAATTGATGTGTGTTGGTCTATTAAAATTATTACATATTATTATTTGTTAATGGACATTTTTGGAATATCTCTAATATTTTTTTTACACAGCTTATTCGAACTTTTTAAATATGAATACAACACCAAATTATCAACAGCAGTTTGTCTTGGGAGATGATAATAGTAGGTAGACTGGGGAGGTTCGGGGTCTCTTAACCCCTTTTAGAAGAATGAACTTGGATCCAATTGCTTTGGCCCTCGTAAAAGGATTTGGGGTTAGGGTTCAGGTGAGTATTCTCCAAAATATTCATTTTAAATAAAGCGGCCATTTTGGACTCCAAACATACCCGAACCTCCGCAAACGGCGGCCTACAGTTAGCATCTCCCCGGGAGTTTCTAGGAGTAGATCAATAAGTATATCTAAATAATATCATAAATATTATAATATATTGGGTTAACATATATCATTAGAACATGCTAAATCTATTTAAATTATACTCTGAGATACGTTTTCATAATGTCATGTTATTCACAATATTGCACTGGTCAAGTAAATACTGTTTACGCATGAACATGATTATTTAGACTGGATAACCTGGTTGTTGCTACGTCACGGCGTTACCATGACTTCAAAATACACAGTCAAAAATGAGTGACGTAAGAACGAGTGTCCAGGATGCCTCGCTCCGCCCCTCGGTCGTCTGGGTTTTTTGTCATGGCGACAGACGTTACGTTTCTGGAATGCACGTCTATATATAGTATGACGTTCCTGGTGACTAGATTTTATAGATTAAATAATGTAATACACATCCTGGACAATCTGATATTATCAATAAACAGTGGTCTGAATTCAGTTTTATTTGAGAAACAGACTCTCGAGGCGATGTAATAACACACAGAGCTCTTGCCAGACAGGTTTATGTCGAGCCCACGATAGACTCGGCCACCACAGGTTTATATCGGACAATGTTCCAGGTATAGAGATGCAATGTCGAGAACAAGATGTGCGACAACCAGTTAGCCCACAACTCGGTTCGACATGGTAACAGCCAAGTCACAGTTGTATTATCAACATTAACATTTTGTATTGTCTGTTTTCAGTAGTATAAACTTGTTGCTATGGTGATAGTAATAATTGGTCCCTTTCACCAGCTTTATGTTTATTCGAACAAAAAAAAACCCCACATTTTTTTAATGAAAATACAAAAATAAATGTCAAATATAAAAACACAAATATTTACAAATATTGGATATAACGACAATTATTGCTATGGAAACGATAAATTGTATATTAATAATAGTTAAATCACTCTAACAAGGATTAGCTTCTCCATTATTCAAAATAAATCTATGGCGTGATTTGAAAATTAAAATGGCAGTTTATTGTTTTAAAACAACCTGATCCCCGTGAATAAGATGAATTTACATAATAATATCAACAAAATACAGGAATATCATAATCTGGGATGTTAAATTATACAACAAAAAAACAATAATCATAGAATATAATCAGCACAGATAGAGACATAAAAATATCACCTTTGAGCAAGGTTATTGGTGAGTTCCCTTCCCCTGGCCCTGCAGTACAACACATCGACCAAGATATTGGTGAGTTCCCTTCCTCTGCCCTTGTAGTCAAACACACCCATCAAGTTATGATGAGCTTACCCACCCCCACATATACACGACCCCATACAGCCCTACATCCGACTTACATGCGTAAAACATTAATTAAACCTGGGTTAGAACGATTACGACCATTATCTTGATATAAAATTAAAGCATTTAAAAGTGACCTAGAATGATCGAGACTAAGATATATTATAGTAACACACGGTTAAACCAAACATCAAACACTAAAAATTAAGTATAATAAAATCTATTTCCAATTCCTTCCACACGACCGATCTAGGTTCCAATTCTCGCGAGATTGGTTTCCACACATATGAACTCGATAATAGTTTTAAGTCTGACGTCAATCGATATTCACTATCATAAGATGACCACGTGACTAACGACATATTCTCCCATATTTGATGTTTATATTTAGAATAACAGTAAGACAGTTTAGGCAAGTTGACAGAATGGCGCAGGATCAAAGAATTCTCCTTCCTGGAATCTACTACAATGGCTGTCTATAAGGCATGATTTATGACATATTCGATTAACACACTATACACGCATTAATTATAGCAAATACACGCACTAAACATAGTCAATACAAACATAGTCAATACACGCACTAAAAATGTAGTTAATGCCGTCCATTACTATTGTGAATTATTGCTACACGCACTAATAAAATGAGATACATACACTAATAAAATGAGAAGCACGCACTAATAAAATGAGATGCACGCACGAATAAAATATGATGCACGCACTAATAAAATAAGATGCACGCACGAATACAATATGATGCACGCACGAATGAAATAAGATGCAATCACTAGTAAAGTGCGATGCACATACACACATAAAATGAAACGCGCGCAATCATAAAATGAAATTTATGCATCAAATGAATACTGGCACGAATAAAATGAAATTAACGCACTAATAAAATGAAATGCACGCACTAATAATGCAGACGAAGAATAACACATTTATATTCGTTGATAAACAAACTAATATTAATGTTTTAATTGATAGATTAAACGCATTGTACAGATACGTGTTCGTACTGGAAGACAAACGCAAGACACGTTACGTTACAGTCGAATCCTACACGCTTTATTCTGCGTCTCGTGTCATGAAAGTTATTGAGAAATGTATGTTAGTTGAGCAACCGTGTCGTCGATAGCACACAAATTTAAACATGTGCCCGCTAGTGTTTTCTAATCCCATCGCCTGTATGGTGTGGTTCGTAGTACATCAGGAAGATAGTGGATATATTCGCACTGATATCTAGGCAAATGAATCTTTGACTTCTCCGTCTAGTTCTGTTGTTGGTTTAATAATAGGGGTTTTGGGATCTGACAAATACAGCTTCCACAAATACAGCACCAGATCTTTTAGCACCATCTCGGTGGAGTTCTTCGCCACAATCTTGAGCACAAACACGCCGTCGTCCCGAAGATACTCGTCGGCAAATTTACGACAAAGTTTTAGATCGGCCGATGTGCGGATTTCATCATTAAGTTTAAGATATTTCTTGACATATTTACCCCGGTTCTGTTTGATCAGTATATGGTACAACCAGGCACAATAATTCATGCTTGTCACCACCGCGATAAAAAATAACCAGAACCAAATAAAGATGAAGATTTTTTCGTTGAAGAGATTGATGGGTAGAACGCACTGGACAGTGAATCGTTGGATATTTTGTAATTGACGGATTTCAAAATCGCATAAAGTCACTCGGGGAAACCGAGGCGATTCGCTCCAGTATTCGGCATGAATGAGTTTCCTCATGACTTCAAAGCCGTACATGTTATAATCCATGGACATAAAGGCATTGAGGATATAAAATTGACCGATTATGTTAACTACGTATAACAGCTTTATAAACAGGTAGAAGCCAGTGATATATGTTCCATCACGTTTACCGAACCAGAAACAACACATCCCGCTCAATTTCTGTCGAATTCGGACCAAAACATTAAAATGGTATTGACGATTTGTCTTCAGCCATCTATCCATATACTTAGCGATGTGCTTAATCGTCTCGTCACGTTCTTTCGGACTGCAGAGTTGCGTACTTCCGGTCAATGTCACCATCCGGTCCATATTCAAACCTCCGCCATTATTGAGCATGCGCCAAAGGATATTTGGGATTTTAAACATGAGCGCCATGAAGAGAAAGATAATGGGCACCCATTGATAATAAGTTATTTCTCGGTTTTGTCGTTCCGTGATATCGACGGGAATCGTGTCGTCCATGGGTAGATAGTAAGTATTGGAGATCCAGCAGATCTGTTTTGCATACGAAACATAAGCCCCCGTAAATTGAGCCGGACACCAACAATGGATCGGGTCACCCACATATTGGGCGGAACTGACGACGACAGTAAAGATGGCCAACAAGACGACAGTCCATATATGGTTTAACCTATCTATCCAATCATCATCGCTTGCTCCTCGTAGACGGGACCACGAGGCCAGACCACTCAACAAACCAAACCTGAAATAGACAAGAATAATGTGTTGTTTGTGGGGTATATAGTGATAGGTGAACATTAAAATAATACAGGCACATCTTTACGGAAACAAAACAATACCTGACAGCTTTTATAACGCATCGTGTTCTTATAGAGCATCGTTTGACAAATAGGAAAACATATACAGGCAACGTTTCAACAAAAAACCTTTTGTTATCAGCAACAAGGTCAACAATAACATCACAAGAGGATACTTGTTGAAACGTTGCTCTATCAAACTTGCTAATGATATTAATTTATCCATGAAGATGTACTTAGGGTTTTTATGTCAAGAATAATATGATGTGAACAATATATATTATTATATTACTCTGGTGGACACCCTTCTCTCTC
This sequence comes from Patella depressa, assembly GCA_948474765.1. Classification (NCBI taxonomy): domain Eukaryota; kingdom Metazoa; phylum Mollusca; class Gastropoda; family Patellidae; genus Patella; species Patella depressa. The sequence goes on along the minus strand of OX419723.1, from coordinate 37,338,723 downwards.
CCTCCCTCTCTCTCTCTCTACACAAGCTGACTCAACGACAGACGATATGACACAAAGCTCACGTGCTAGCCATTTGGCCATTCACCCCCCCCCCCCTCAACTCCGCAATAAAAAGAAATGAGAGGACCTCTCTCTCTCTCTCTCTCTCTCTCTCTCTCTCTCTCTCTACGTGCGAAATTCTCCTGAATAGCACACGTGACCACTTAAATATAATAACCAGATGTTAGTCTCAAAATGTCAAAATAACCTAAGTGGGCTGCTGTGTTGACGAGACGTTTAAAATCATTGCTAGCATTATCAGATTGATATTAACAGATATGATGCAAGGAATAGGACAATGTATATTAACATCACACTTCAAACAACGACAACAACGTTAATTATAAACTACTGGATGTAATACAATTACCGATAACTCTGCTATTGTCTAATAGAGTTACCCTCCCTTGGGAACGAGTGTTTAACCGTACCATCCCACAGGAACAGCGTTGGTGTGATTAATATTTCAATCCTAGAAATTGCTCTCGGTTTTTTACGTGTTAATTTTATTGATTTTAAACTTGCAGTGTAAAATACCAATATACATATACATGTATTCTTCTCGTTTTACCACTTAGCGGTTATCACATGACTACATGTACATCAGGGTACCAGGCATAGCATATAAACTCCTCAACCCTATATTCCAGTCTAACTTGTGTAAATCATTTATGTAAATGTCTTTCTTTTAGCCTTGTCTATATTTGGAACATTTTGAAATAAATTAATAATGAAAGATAGGTTGCCAGGCAACGAAACATACGCCCACAGCAGCTAAATCGTCCGGGCAGTCAACAAGGGTTGTCGCATATTTTTACTTTTTTTGCTAATGAAACATTTGTAATACACTAAAAACTGATTAAGAGTAACGGCTCATTATGTAATTATCAGAAAATCATTAGAATTTGATTGCTTTTTATAAAGTGTTACCCCACACTAACAATTAGTATATACATGAAACATTTAATATCATGGATTTAGCTGTTCAGTTATCAAAATTCATTGAAAATCAAAATACTTGTTCGTTTCAACACCTTAAACTCTGTGTATCAATCTAAAGTCAATCGGATGATAAGTTTAGCCTCTATAGCGTAACAAGATTTTTTGGAGTTATCAAGGGAGATAACTCTGGCAATAATTATTTGAAATCTCTGGAAATCAATAGGCTTCTTCGTCTCATGACCCTAAACACTGTGTGTTAATTTAAAGTCGATCGTATATTAACTTTGACCTCTAGAGCTTCCACAGGATTTTTTCGAAGTGATCAAGGGCCGTAACTCTGGCAGCAATTATTGAAAATCACTAAAAATCGATAGACGACTTAGTCTCATGACTGTAAACACTATGTATAAATTTGAAGTCAATCGGATATTAACTTTGGCCTCTAGAGCGTCCACAAGATATTTTGAAGTGATCAAGGGCCATAACTCTGGTAGTTATTATCGGAAATCGCTGAAAAACAATAGGCTTCTTCGTCTCATGACCTTAAACACTGTGTATAAATTTAAAGTCAATCGGATATTAACTTTGCCCTCTAGAGCATCCACAAGATATTTTGAAGTGATCAAGGGCCATAACTCTGGTAGTTATTATCGGAAATCGCTGAAAATCAATAGGATTCTTTGCCTCATGACCTTAAACACTGTGTATAATTTTAAAGTCAATCGGATATTAACTTTAGCCTCTAGAGCGTCCACAAGCAATTGTGGACGCCGGACCGACGGACCGACGGACGGACGGACGGACGGGGGCGACGACAATATACGACCACATTTCAATGTGGGCGTATAAAAAAGAAATTTAAAAAAAAATAAATAGTTGAGAGAGAGAGAGAGAGAGATGGCTGGATCAGGCGCGGGTCCAGAGGGGGGGTCCAGGGGGCCCGGACCCCCCCCCCCCCCCCTGCTCAGATTTGAAAATTTTTTATACGATTTTATTGGCGATTTTTAGACCTGCAATTTTGGAATTTACCTTGCGGAAGTCCGTCAGAATGCACCAAATTGAATCTAATTTACCAAAGTTTTCTGGGAGAAGGCCCCCGTTAATTGCTTGAGCGCCTTCAGCAAACCTAGCCCCCCCCCCCCTGCAAAAAATCCTGGATCCGCGCCTGTGGATGGATGTGGCTTAACGTCCACTTCACACAAACTAGGTCATTTCTGGACTAACATTATGGTTAAATTATATTTCAATAATTCTCAGGCGTAGAATGTTTAGCAGTGGGAGGAAACCGAAGACCACGAAAAGGCCATAATTAACTCTTGGTGGCATCTGCTGTTCAACGCCCATTGACGATTAACCACAAAGTGGATAACCGTGACGTTTTCAATTATCATGACAAACGAGGATACCTTGATTTTAAAATAAAGTTTTCTCAGCCTAAAGCGAAGCGATTTGAATGAAATTTTCGGCATTTTCCCTTTACATTCTTTAGTTTGTAACTTTAATAGGGAGAACTACCAGCTCTTTATCTAATCTCCCATGGTGACCCTTGAACTCACAATCGCATAATTTGACTTATCCTATAAATCATTTGCACTAAACATGAATGAAATGAATGAAATGGAGTTAAACGTCCTATTGTGATCAGGTGCGGATCCAGGAATTTTTGCAGGAGGGGGTTTGCCAGGTTTCTGTTACGGAAATCTGCCATCATCGTCTCTAAATTACATAGGCATACATACAAATTGAGCCTTTTAAACAGAGAAATCATTGTTATACTGATGTAGGATCACTTTGTGATGTAATTTCATTGATGCAAGGCATTATTTTTTTTTATGTAGCTGAGCAGGGGGGGGGGGGTGGACCCCCCCCCCCCCCCCCCCAAACCCCCCCTCTGGATTCGCGCCTGTGTGATGTCCCGACTGGATTAACGGAGACGGGAATGCGCCATACAGTGCGCATATTGGGGGAATTTTGACCCGGGCAGCGACACTACGGCCTCTTCTTATTCGAATGTCAATGATTCTTTTACGTGCATACCAATGACCAATGTGTAGGCCTACACTGGACTCCCAAATAATATAAACGATTAATACGTGCCCCTTGTTGAGAGGAGAGGGGGTGGGCACGCCGGAAAATCCAGATGAACTTTCTCGGTCAACACCGGAACTGGGAGATGAGAGAGAGCGAAATGGGATTTAACATCCACTCGACACAAACTAGGTCATTTTGGGACTAATATAGGGTTAAATTTTATTTAAATGATTCGCTTGTACGTATGGAGTATAAGCAACGGGAGGGGACAGGCAAAACACCGGAACTGAGCCACCTCGTCGCTCGTATTATATAACTGCGATAGTTATAAATCTATAAGTTGATTTGTTGACGATTAATTATTTACAGCCTTGTTAATAAATAATCGTAAATTAATTAAAGTAATTCCTATAAGACGTGTTTATTATGGTTGTGTCGGGGGTCTCTAGAGGCCTATAAATTGTTGAATTACATGGAAATTTATTCACACGAGTCCAGTAATAGATATTGTTCAACTTGACTGTAACTAAACTAAATGTCTGTTTTTGTAATACGGCGATAACACAAAATAAACTAGAAAGACGTTTAACGTCTAAATGTCTCTCTCGAACTCGGCTAATGAAGATAGGCACTACGGCCTCCTATTTCGTATTCCGACTGTCAGAAGGTTTTAATACAATACAGGGTTATAAAATTACTACATTCTACCAAAACAAGTTCTTTTCAAGAGTAAATATCAACAAAATTATCCAAAAATACAGGTCAGAGGCGTCTGCAGGAATTTGAGAGTGTTTAAATTGTGTATGTTTTTGTTTTGTTTGTCGCGTGTGGAGTCATCTATACAATAAGATTCCTTACAATAAATTAGACGATTACATTTTTAACACCTTGACACACGAGATATAATATATTTGTGTCCCCATGCCTCGACAGAGGAGAGATTCAAAACATGGCAATTACATTTTCAGTCATTATCACATAATTCCTACAATCACTTTTTGTGGTCGTTTGTTTGTTTAGAGTTGGTGGCTACACTGGGGCTGTCCCGGGGCTGAAATTTTGTGTATAGGGGTAGCTTAGATAGGGCATCCGGTGTCGGAGTTATACTACTTTCAACCCATGCAGCGCCGGGTCACCCGCTAGTGTTACTACATGTATGACACAACACAGGACTAATAACAAATATTAATAAACCGAAACCAAGATGAGAAAATGGTTGATTTGTTTCTGTGATCAGCTGGACCATGTTTATATTTAACATGCGCGTGTGAAACATGTGCAGGGGGGGGACTATCAGTATGTTTGTTCAATGACCATATGGACAGCTTGACCTCGAGTTTATTTACACAACTGGACATCAGCTCCTTTATCCAGTAATAAATCTATAAAAGGCCAAATTACACCCACAACTCACTGGATGTCCTTTCTACCATTTTAAACAAACAAAGACGATATCACGAGTAGCTGATTTATTTTACAGACCCGGAAATCTGGAATTTCTCGCAAACATCATATTTTATCTTCTCTAAAGATAGGTTGCCAGGCAACGAAACATACGCCCACAGCAGCTAAATCGTCCGGGCAGTCAACAAGGGTTGTCGCATATTTTTACTTTTTTCGGTAATGAAACATTTGTAATACACTAAAAACTGATTAAGAGTAACAACTCATTATGTAATTATCAGAAAATCATTAGAATTTGATTGCTTTTTATAAAGTTTTACCCCAAGCTAACAATTAGTATATACATGAAACATTTAATATCATGGATTTAGCTGTTCAGTTATCTAAATTCATTGAAAATCAAAATACTTGTTCGTTTCAACACCTTAAACTCTATGTATCAATCTGAAGTCAATCGGATGGTAACTTTGGCCTCTATTAAGCGTCACGAGAATTTTTGAAGTTATCAAGGGAGATAACTCTGGCAGTAATTATTTGAAATCGCTGAAAATCAATAGGCTTCTTCGTCTCATGACCTTAAACACTGTGTATAAATCTAAAGTCAATCGGATATTAACTTTGGCCTCCAGAGCGTCCACAAGATTTTTTGAGGTGATCAAGGGCCATAACTCTGGCACTAACTATCGGAAATCGCTGAAAATCAATAGACGTCTTCGTCTTATAACCTTAAACACTGTGTATAAATTTAAAGTAAATCGGATATTAACTTTGGCCTCTAGAGCGTCCACAAGATTTTTTGAAGTGATCAAGGGCCATAACTCTGGCACTAATTATCGGAAATCGCTGAAAATCAATAGGCTTCTTCGTCTTATGACCTTAAACACTGTGTATAAATTTAAAGTCAATCGGATATTAACTTTGACCTTTAGAGCGTCCACAAGATTTTTTAAAGAGATCAAGGGCCATAACTCTGGCACTAATTATCGGAAATCGCCGAAAATCAATAGGCTTCATTGTCTTGTGACCTTAAACGCTGTGTATAAATTTAAAGTCAATCGGATATTAACTTTGGCCTTTAGAGCGTCCACAAGATTTTTTGAAGTGATCAAGGGCCATAACTCTGCTAGTTATTATCGGAAATCGCTGAAAAACAATAGGCTTCTTCGTCTCATGACCTTAAACACTGTGTATAAATTTAAAGTCAATCGGATATTAACTTTAGCCTGTAGAGCGTCCACAAGCAATTGTGGACGCCGGACCGACGGACGGACCGACGGACCGACGGACGGACGGACGGACGGGGGCGACGACAATATACGACCACATTTCAATGTGGGCGTATAAAAATAAATCGAAGAGATTTCAGCACGGGTCAACATAAATCTGACCTCTGTTTCACTGTGGTGATCAATAGGAGATTGTCAGTGTGGGTAAATTGGGGCATCAAAGACAATAGATCTTCTAGAGGAACTCTATTTTATTGTTCATCTCGCGTGGTTTCCCCTTGTCAGTGATGCCGAACCGAGGCGCTTACAAGGACAGCTGTCTAGTCGTTCGGATGGTGTGCACGTAAAATAGTAGTACTAGTATGTTAAACCCCATTTCATTTTTATTTTATTTCCAGTGAACGAAGTCACTATACATTATGAGGGATAACTGTTGAACAAATTCCAGACATAACTATTACTTACGATGTGGAAACAGACAGAGTAACACCTTCTATAAACTAAACAAATTCAAAGTTATTAGTAACCCCGGGGCGGAGAATGAAAACATTTATGGCAAGGGCTGCCGCTTTTAGTTTTCTTGCTTCATCAAAATGGAAGAATACTTCCTATTATTGAGTGTTTTATCCAGGCTTAAACGTACTTATTTAAACATATTTTAAAGGAGCTAAATGCTCATATTTGGGGTCTAGAAATTGACGCATATAATAATGTATATAAACCGATTTACTGTAATTTCTAATCAGTTCAGCGAAATACGCCAGTAGTCTCAATCGAATGGCAATCTCTAGCGTCTGGTTATTCCAGTCTACATTGATAGTATTTATTGCGCATGCTCCCCAGATAAGAGTATATAGGGTCTCCGTTTGACGTTCTTCAAGTTCCTTGTTACAAATGGAGCTGAAACGCATTATGGTATACAATTCACGTATCCAGTGGTAAAATGTTTACCTTAAATATTGGATATCAGAAGCTCATTTTTTTCCGTTAAGAGCACATCAGTGTTGATTTAAACTGACAAATAATTCACGTTTTCAATGTTGAAAACTTTGGATGATTTTGAGGTGGAGCACTGGCTACTTTTAAGTGTGGAATTGACGCTATACAAATGTTTATATTATCTTTAATATGATAAAACATAACATGGCATCACACTTCAATAAACCAGGATCCAAACAATAGCAAAAAAAGTTCTAGGAGACTATGGCGTAATGTTGAAATTGAAATATTTAATGAGTTATGACATTATAGTCCGTCTTTCTCCATGGTAAAACGTAAACCCGAAACAGAAAGAAGTTGTTAAATCATCGGTATAAAACATGGCGTACTTCGGTGGGGAAAGATCTAATATTTTTTGTTAAAGAGTAGGCCTTATCTAGAAGATATAAAACATTACTAATGAATTCCGGTCACTGGGTAGCATTCACTCATTTTACACATTTAGCGAATTATAAACGCCTGTGTTTACAAGAAAAGCATACGGACTGACAGAGGTGGGAACAACGTGGACGTAGTCCTGGAATGTCATTCTTTGCCAATTAACGCCAGTAACCCCAATATATAAGTGTGGAATAATGCAATGTAATACGATAATATATATGTGTGACTAGGGCAATGAGAATATACAATAAATCATATACTAGCCTATATTATAACTAGTCTTGAATGAATGAATGAATGTCTCGAATTAATTTCTGTTTAGCGTTTATTTATCATGAAATATCGGCTGATCATGCATAAGTAATATATTCTATAAAATAGTGGTGGTGAATGGCGTGTAGTATGTATTGTGTAGATTTTTCTAGGGCAGGGTTTATTATTAAATAGTTGAAAACAGATGAAATGACATGGGGTTTAAGGGCTTAAGGCCCTACTGTTCTGCTCCGACTGGGTAGATATAATGAAAGAAGATTTAAAGCCCTGGGCCCTGTTTCACGAAATTTTAACTAAAGATAATATCCAAATTTCAGTAGATACTTCAATTTTGATTGGCTAAGAGAGAGAGAGAGAGGGAGAGAGAGAGAGATAGGTATAACATCCACTCAACACAAACCAGGTCATTTCGGGACTAACATATGGTTAAATTTTATTTCAATAATTCGCTTGCGCGTTGGGGTTTTTAGCAGTGGGAGGAAACCGGAGTGCTCGGAGGAAACCCGCGAGGTTGAGAAGGCGGCCCTATTTCCATGCCACATACGCTCACACCAGGGCTCGAAACCACAGCCGCAAGCCAGAGGTGACCGGCCAGCTTGAGGTCGAAGCGCGGCACTCTAGACCACTAGGCCATCCCAACCCCCCGATTGGCAAAGAACTAAAATCAATCTAATATTGTCCAATTAAATAATTAAAATTCAGATCTTATCTTAGTTAAAATTTTGTGAAATAGGCCCCTGCTCAGACGGGAAATAGATATATGAAAAATAAATACATTAACAATTTATTCAAAGTACATGTACTTATTTACTTATTGTTAGTGAAGTTATGAGTCGCAGGTGGAAATACCGCCAAGCACCATTGCCTTATTTTTGCCTTGACAATAAACGAGGGCTTCGGATGCCAGTCCTTTTACTAGGAGACCACGGTGGTTAAGTGAGTAAAGCCAGGCTTACACTTGCACGACTTTTGGCCACGATTTTGTCGTGCCCATCAGTGTCCACATTGACACGAACTGGCACGACGAGTTCACGCATAGTTTGTGCATTGTTTACGCACTTCCCGCATTGGCACGACGAGTTTGCGCAAGTCGGACGGTGTCGTGCCGACTCGAGTCGTGCCAATGCGTGCCACGGAATCGTGCAAGTGTCAGCCTTGCTTATGACGCTGGGTCGTTAGCCTGAAGGCAGCTGGTACGCTACCGGTATTGGTCGCTAAGTTCATGGTGATTTTCATGCGTGGTTTGAACAGTTACACGTATAAACGTAACGTAGGTTCAAACGGGAACGTTTCAGTCTGTCAAACGACATCAGGTGTGTTGAAATAATCTAATTCATAAAATAAAATTGCAATAGCATATAATATTATCACTACATTCATATTTCATCGTTTCTGTTCAAATTATAATACAGTTGACACTATGTTGATTGAAATCACCAAATTAAAGATAAATATTACAGAACAAAAAGAGCGACAACTACCAGAACGACACGACACCAGAGAGAGAGAGAGAGAGAGAGAGAGAGAGAGAGAGTATAAATGTGAGTTAATCGTCGACATCCTATGTACATTAAACATAGCGGTAATTATCCCCAATCTACAGTAAATAGTCAAGTTTATAATAATAGTTAATTATACTGGTGAATATGTCAGTTATAACGACCATTGAGATAAACAATACACTCATATAATCTAATTATATATACTTATTTACATACCAATATACCACAGTATAGACACAACAACACAATATATATAAATTACACACAAACAACTATATATGGAATAAATACTGGTTTATTAACATGCAACGTTTCGACGATGATACTCTCGTCTTTATCAAGCAACTGAGAGTATCATCTTTGAAACGTTGCATGTTAATAAACTAGTATTTGTTATTAGTTATTACATTAATAGTGTGTTACTGTTAAATTAGTAAATACCAGTTTAACGTCCACACGACGCAAACTAGGTTATTTCGAGACTAACATATGGTTTAATTTTATTTCAATAACTCGCTTGCGCGTAGAGGTTTTTAGCAGTGGGATCAACAGGAGGACTCGGAAAAAACCTACTAGGTTATTTATCATATCAAAACACAGGTCTTATTCCGTTTCGTATTAAACTTTTCTGGATTATTTACACCAGAGCAGGCCATCGAAAGTGGAAGAAAATGAACGGAAATATAGATCAGTATTTTACTGAAATTGGTGATATCAATAATGACGTAATATCACATAGAATGGGGTTTTACGTCGCCCTGTTCTGGACCAACTATGGGGGGGGGGGGTCTATAGTGTCGCCATTCCAACCTCGTTGGTTTTCTCTGAGATGGGGGGTTAGATGGCCGAGTAGTTAGCACGTGCGTGCTGTATCATAAATCCTGTCATTGAGTCGACCAGCATGTTTTCGAATCCCCGGTTGTACGTGGCAGCTAAATACCCATCGCGCGCGAATTATTGAAATAAAATTAAACCATATGTTAGTTCCTCTCATTTCTAAAGACACCTAAACGGGAGCGAATTATAGAAATAATATTAAACTTTATGTTAGTCCTGAAATAAATTTGTTCCGTGTCAAGTGGATGTCTTTCTCTCATAATGATATGGAGGTTTTGAGTCTCGTGATTGTGTACCAGCTCGGTTAATCAAGACGGCATATGTTTCACATCAAACGACATCCCGCCAAGACAATCTGTTGGTTTAACTATATTTGGTAGATATAATCCCCTCTCTATATCAGTGTGTACCGAATAACGACTGTGCGTGAGTTGATAATGACTCGCAATGCATGTGTGTATCATATCCGTTCGTGCATAATGTCATATTCGGAAAGTGATTAAAGACAAAAATCGTGTTTAAAAGTAGTCATATTAATATGATATATCAGTCTCAATTTCCTAACACTTACGTTCTTATCCCAAAACCCTCTTGGGAACCGTTGCCCCCCCCCAACACACACACATCCTTTAAAGAACCGCCCAGATCCCAAATCTCCAATACTGTATCCCAAACCCTCTTGGGAACCGTTCGCCCCCCCCCCCCTCACAACACACACACACACACATCCTTTAAAGAACCGCCCAGATCCCAAATCTCCAATACTGTATCGCCTGTCCAACCTCGTGGGTTTTCTCTGGGTACTCCGGTTTCCTCCCACTTCTAAAGAACCCTCGGCGCAAGCGATAACCCAATTTTTTCTCTGCAAAATTGTATCGCCTGTCCAACCTCGCGGATTTTCTCCGGGTACTCCGGTTTTCTCTCACTGCTAAAGATTAAGATCCCTACCCGCAAGCGATACCCCATTTTTCTCCCTCTCTCTGTTTCTCTCTCTCCAATACTGTAATTAAATTCACAATCACAAGTCACCTTCCACTTCCAACCAAACATGCCGAACCAATGTCTGTGACTATTTTCGAAACACTCTGAAAATGTTTGTCACGGTGACGCGCCAGTTTTTTGGTTTGTTTATTTTTGTACTTGGACGTGATAAAATCTTCGTACTATTAAACACCCCTCTGTCAGTCTACAAGGCTCTGATCGTCATCTAAAAGGTCCAATCCTCCTAACGAAAGTGGGACAATGTAGGCCTATGCAGTTTAAATATTATTTACAAACTTTGGTACTGGATATTATACATGTAACTGTATAAGTAAGCCCGAGTTGAAAATACAAACACAAGCTTCTAAATACCTTCAATTCCAAACCATCGATATATTTCAGGATGAGATGGTTTAAACAGCTAAATAACGATGGTTGAATCAAAACAAAGGAACGGGTTGATAAAATACCATTCACCAATCTTTTATACAAATTCTCTATTTACATTTTAAATAACAATGCCCGTTAATCAAAACAAAGGAAATGGTAGGGTCTATTGCTATAATACGATTCGCCATAGATATCCTACATTATATAATAGAATTCATGTTTAAAATCAGCACTTATTAGAAATTCTCTACTTACATTTTGATTTGCTATAATCCTCTTCTGTATTTTTATCGCTACACCCCCGCTCTAAGTCTAACTGTTCTCCACCGCCATCCACCTCTCACCCCAAAGCACTAACACACACAGACTCTAGTGTCGTTCTAAAAGCCCGCCAAACAACATAACAACACGCCCACACAAAGACGCGAAAAACACGTGCTTGTCATCAACCATAAAACTCCGTATGTAGAAAAACACAAGTTGAATAATCCTAAATCTGGTTGTTCAATCACTCAGTGGTAACTTCCGGTAATTCGGCTAGTTTAATCCTGAAACATAGATCAGACGACAACTTAATACCGTTTCCACAAAGACTCGAGCACAATAGAAGAAGTCGGTACAGTAGTGTCATGAAAGATAATATACTCAATTAACCAGTCGCACATTGCAACCACTTTGTGTGGGATAGTTACCAGATGTGATAACCGAGTCACGCCACGGTTGAATGACGACAAAGAAAAGGCGACTGGCTCACCGTTCTTCCCGATGTCTGTCTGTTTTCTTCGACTTGAGCGAAATAATCTATTGTATCATTATTGAATGATGAACACTATAATTCTTTTAAAATAAGTTACACATGTTCAAAGGGAGATTACCGCGTTTAGCAGTCTAGCATTAATCAGCTGGCCACATTTCGTTATCAATTTCCCTAGTGACTTTATAATGGTCGAATGGTTAGCGCGTTAACGCTGCAGTATAAGGTCTTTCGTTGAGTCAAATAGCGTACGTGAACAGGGATAGGGTCGACTTCCAACCTCGTGGGTTTTTTTTCCGGGTCCTCCGGTTTCCTTCCACAGCCAACAAAGGCGCAAACGAATTATTGAAATAAAATTGAACCATATGTTTGTCCTAAAATAATCTAGTTTGTGGCGAGTGGACCTTGTTAATTCTCGTCTCTATCCCATCGTCAACAGTGGGATCGAGCCCGAGACCCTCTGGTTGGAGAGTCAACACCTTATTCACTACAACCACTGTGGGCCCATTAATAAAGATGGAATAACCGTATATGAGTCTTAAAATTACCTATCCAGTGTAATACACCATTTTATTTACTTAACCCGCTAACGTGTTTGCTAATTTCACACCACTAACAAATTGTGTGGCACTTCTTTTTCGGAATTACCATGAACGGTTTGATATCGTAAAATATTGTCGTAAAACCCCGTGACGAAGGAATCAAGACCAAATCAAATTGTTTCGTGCGCGATGAACCGGATATTCTGAAGTCAAGAATCATTTCTCGAGACCGTGATGATACGACCTAATTTTGTCTCGAGGCAGGGTTGAAACAGATCCAATAACAACTGACCGCTTTTTGTTCAGGGTCAAAGTTTGAAAGATGACGAGAAAGTTCAAGAAATGATATTTTTCTTCCACTGTATCAAAATATTGAACAGGAGGGAGAGGGTGGGGCGATCGGAGGCAGACGTTTCATATGTCCAACGTTTGGTAACTGCCATTGATAAACTTTTAATTGCCTCTTCCCTTTTTGTTTTCAAGTTGAAAATAGCAATTACTTCCGATTACAGTTATTTCCAATCGGTGATGGCGGTGGGGGGGGGGGGGGTAGCACGCGTGCGCTGTATCATAAGGTCTCATTGAGTCAACTTGCGAGCTTTCGATTCCCCGGTTGTACGTGACAAGCGAATTATTGAAAATACATTAAACCATATGTTAGTCCCGAAATGGCCTAACGTTATGTCGAGTGGACGTTTAACCACATCTCCCTCTCTCTATTTCCAATTAATTTACTCCATGTACTCACTTCCGATACGGGGAAGCGATGATGTATGTTAACAATACCAAACTCTTTAATGTATATCAAGACTGTGGAATGTACAGGGCCCTGTTTCACGAAATTTTAACTTAAGATAAAATCCAATTTTAGTAGATACTTCAATTTTGATTGGCTAAGCACTAAAATCAATCTAATATTATCCAATCAAATTACTAAAACTGGGATCTTATCTTAGTTAAAATTTCGTGAAATAGGCCCCAGGGTAATACGAGCGTCCTTTCGAGAAACTACTAACAAAACATGACGTCACATTATCTGGAGATTCCCCCCTTGTAAGTGGTGCAGGACGGAGGGCCTGGCAAGGGGCCACGTAACTATCCCAGGTCGTACGAGAAGCCGAGGTCCCGCTGTGTACATATTGGCGTGCACGTAAAATATCCCCTGAATGTATGGCACAGTGTATCGCTTACTGCTACCCATTTTTATTAGTCCATGGGCCGGAGCAGAACAGTAGTACGTTAATCCCCATTCCATTTATTTGCAATATGTCCTGTCGATAAACCACTAACAAAATATAAAGACATTTCCTTATCTGTATCTAGCGACGTAAAAAGTTGTTTTTATTAAAACTGTTTAAAGTGCGTTGAGTGATGTATTTGGTGGGAACCAGGTCAACATGCAGCATGTGGCATATCGGGTGTCACTGGTGTGTACTTCATGACGTCGTGTTTGTTAAATAAAGTCGAGAAAAGTCGCAACTTTTAATACGATCGTGGACTATCATAAAATACATCCAATAGGCTAAAAGTCCGTTATGTTATGCTGCGCCCTGCTCATTCGTCGATAATTAACCTTATTAGTTTCAAACATAGAGCGATGACAGGATGCAGCCTTTATCTAGATCTATGGTTAAAGTCGACCCCGCCCAGCAAATGTAGAAAACACGTAACGCTCTTACTTTGAAAAAAAAAAGAAATCCTCGGATATTTGAGACAATTAATTCATCTATAGATGTATAAAATACAGATATAAACTGATATAAAAAAAAATTGTAATTTTTAACAGATAATTTCTGTGTGTTTAGTTTAAATGGTAATCATAAAATGTCAGCTGTTAAAATATTTATTGTCAATCCACATGTGGATGTTATAATATGATTAAACAATAATAATAGATTGTCGATCGTGAACTTTATTACAGTCTTTAATTTCCGTAGTATATTTATCCGAGAGAGGGAGAGAGAGAGAGAGAGAGAGAGAGAGAGGGGGGCAGAGGGGGAGATTGTCACTACAACAACTGCAGGCATACAATTACAATGCATCGAGGTTCAGTAAGAGACATCAAAAATCGCGCAAAAATCTAGAATAACTTCAAATCGAGAATTATTTCCTGTTGTCAATGAATGGTTAAACTCAAAATGACATGTGCAATTATAACCATATTGATATTCATATTGTCAAATCTATTTCGGGGGGAACCAAAATGTCACTTAAAATGAAATTAATTTATGACAAAGTAAGAATAGAAAGTTTTATGCGACTGAAGGAAGTTGAATCAATTACATATTGAGCTCGTATTCTCTAATATAAAGGTTATAAATAAAGCGTGAGTAAAGTGGTTTAAACTTACCAGCTGGAGCAGATCTTGTCGTTTGTCGAGTATGGTGGGAGAAACAGGGGTTTAAAAGTTGAAAACAGGCTAGTGGCAGATCAGATTACATTTTTTTAGAATAAGTATCTACAAGTCACGTGGTCTGCACGACAGTCATATGGCACCACTGACGGAAGAAATATACGAGGCTCTGTTGGGGTTCATTTACATTTCATCCGCAAGTTCAGTTAAAATAGCGATGCTTAGTTTGGTTATTGAACATTTAATTTAGAAAAGAAAGCCAAACTACCAACACTAGATAATGTCCCGGCTTGGCTTCAAAAAGAGTAAAATAAACTCATCAATTATTATTTGTGGGTAAGCGGTACAGATCGATGAAATTTCAATTCAGTATATAGGTTATATTAAGAAAGCAGAGTTGAACAATTTTGAAGTGATGTTCGGTCCGATTCCTTATGAAATAATAAGGCCTGTCATTGAGTCAACTAGCGTGGTTTTGATTCCCCGGTTGTACGTAACAAAGAGTGGAGTTGCTTGTCCAACCTCGTGAATGTCTCCGAGTTCCCCGGTTTCATCCCACTGCGAAAGACCCCTCCGCGCAAGCGAATTGATGAAATAAAATCTCTCTTTCTCTCTCTCTCTCTCTCTCTCTCTCTCTCTCTCTCTCTCGTCACTTCAGTCAATTATTTAGAAGGATAACTCTTGCTTTCCTTTTGCTTTCGTCACTTCCTTTTCTTGAAATATGCATCAAGCATCTATATCGTATTAGGGGCTGTTTAATGAGTGATCATATTACTTGTGATAAAGACTGACATAAAATGCTTGGTAAGTCGTCAAAAAAAAATCATGAATTGAAGAATTTTGTTAGAGCTCTAAACCCTTTAATTACAAATAAAACATATTAAAATTTGTTAAAGCCCCAATAACACTCTTGTTGTAACTGAAAAATATGTCCCAATCTTCATTCTGGTCAACAAATCGTATTATTTTAGAATATTCCAATTAAATGATGATATAAATTTCATCTTAACACACCTAATTTAAAAAATTGGAAAAATTCAACCAATTGATTTGAAAAGTCTAACGTAAACCTTTTCAAATGTGACTTGAATTTTAAAATATTTTCGAACCCTCTGGACAAATAAAATAGGTTGTAATGGATAATTTACACAACAGGTAGGACATTTAAACATCTAGTACTTAGAATAAGGGTAATATTTATTTTCTGGAGCTACCAAGCCAGCAAGAATGTTATTGTCCCTTTAATATAATATATTTTGTTTTTTGGTCAACCTCCATAGAGCCCCCAAAGTTCACAGAGAAACACTTTTGATCAACAATTGACCCTTGACCTTTACGCCTCGTATATCCTGGTATAGAGATGGTGATTAATGGCGGCTGATTGCTTGTAATTGATGTATAAATGTCAACCAAAGTCTATATGTTGTATTTAATATTTACAACAAACAGAAACACGCATTGGAATAAAACGTTGGATACAAATATCAAACTTATAAACTACACTGGAATGTGTTTTGATAATCAAAAACTTGTCCCGAAAGCTACGACTGGGTTATAGCGAAGACGGACATCCGCCATACAGTTTTGTGCTATTTGCCCGAACAGCGGTGCTACGACCTGTTCTTATCGACTTCCATCTGCCAAGGAATTTTTACGTGGACGCCAATGAGTACACGGGATCTCGATTTTTCGGACCATACAAACGACTATACACTGTCCTTTACCGGCCCCTCTGTCTTCTACGTCACTTACAATGGAGGCTGTAGAGAAACAATGAAGTGTCTGCCGAATCATCGGTTTTAACCACAAATATACCCCACCCCACCCCTTGTGTGCCTTTCTTATCACACGGTTGCATGAAATATGGTCGTATTTTGCCGTTGTCCTAGTCCATGAGTCCATCTGTCTTTTACAACACTCCATTGCTTAAATAGTCATCGTCTGCATTATCGACTACATCTATTTGTTAAGGCCAGCTCAATCTCTCTCCAAATTTTTTTTAAAAAAATCCTTAAAGGGACTATCCCAATTTGAAGAGAATAAAAGTCCAAACAATTTCACCTGCACATTATTTTTATAAAATAAAAATCTGGTTTTATCCAGACACCGCATAATACATCTTGGAACACTGGTGGCCATTTTCAGAAGAAGACTGACGGGTTTAAGTTGTTTGAAAACGTATCACATATATTGAGTTACTTGCTCGACCCTAAGGTAGCGGATTTTAAGGTATTTTAACACAAATATATGCAGTTTTATTCTCAAAAATATTATCGGGATTGGCCCTTTAAGATATACTGATGCGCTTGTTGTTAGCTACGGTTGGATGCCTTTAGTTTACCTAGCAAAATTAATTTCTTTATTAATGCATAGCACCTTAATTTTATACTAGTAAAACACCCAGCCCATCTGTAAATATTGTTAGTAAATTTATCAAGTGGTGTTTCTACCAGAATTGACAAGGTCATCCTTACGACCTATAATTAAATCCCCCTTTCGCTTATTTTGATGGGCTTTTGTAAATGACTCCCCCCAAATCAACTGTCATCCTTTTGTAAGTAGGGGTCTGAACTGTACTCCAGGGTGGAGCGAACTAAAGCTAATTAAGTAGGATCTTCGGCGCTTTAGGAATCCAATTGAGGAGTTTGTCTTCTTTGTTAGCCTGGTCATGTGATCATCCAATTTTAGGTATTCAGAGAGTGTAACTCCAAGGTACAAGATTTCTTTCACTTGCTGGAGTAAGGCGTTGTTAAAGGACAATATTGGTGCCAGTCATTATCACATATGTGATAGAACTGATTAAACACTTTCCAAATATAATATTTACACAGAGATCATCGCTACCATAGAGGACTAATAAAGGATTCATGAATAGGAAGTGACGAACGCCAAAGGAAAACACGAGTTATTCCTCTATATAACTAACTGAAGTGACTAGTGATAACAGATACATGGGCGAATATCTGCTCACTAATAATTACCTCGAAGACCTAAAATTGCTGTGTGACACTGTGAGAGAATATCTTACAATTCATAAAAAGAATTGACTGCCACTAGATAAGATTAAAAGTCCGTGCATTACCATGTTTTTATAAGGTAGGGGAGACCGGGGCACATTGAACCACCATGGATATATCCTTTATAAATAATACTATACAACCGAACACTATACAGAAGTGAGATAACTTCTTAGACCCATTTCTCCATCAATAAGCCACATGCTGTCAATTATTTTCTTAGGCGGTGAATTTTTCAAAAAATGCTTAAAAGAGAAACATTTTCCATACACGTTAACTTCTTAGCCTAGGAAATTCTTGTACTTAAGTTCATATATGTCTAATCTGTACAATCCAGATAAACCGGGGTTTGCTCCATATAAGAGGGCACATTGATATTTTTTTTAAATTTTGATCATGAAATAAAGAGATCTTCTAATAAAAACATTTGATATGAAATGAGGACAAACATGTATGTGAACAAAGTGGTTCAATGTGCCCCGGTCTCCCCTATAGAATGAATAAAAACAAGGGGCTGTACGGGGTATTTCTATTTTTCCCGTGTTCTCTTATCTTATGACACTTAATTACTTTATTGTGTCGTCAGATAACCTCTTGTGGTCCCATATAAAAACTTTTTGTCTTCGAAGGAATTATTAGTGAGCAGAAATTCGGCCGTTTGTCTGTCATCACTCGTCACTTCAGTCATTCACATAGAGAGATAACTCGTGTTTTCCTTTGGCGTTCGTCACTTCCGATTCATGAATCCTTTATTACTCCTCTATGGTAGCGATGATCCCTGTGTTAATATTATATTTGGAAAGTGTTTAATCAGTTCTATCACATATGTGATAATGACTGGCACCAATATTGTCCTTTAAATTTATGGATAAGAAATAATTACTAGTCTGAATCCTTACTACCTGACTAAATAGAGTTACCTCCCTTATATCAACTGTTCTCAAGTTTTCACTAACACTTACACTTGGGCGTAGATTTGTTTCAATTCAATTCATATTTTCTTTATCTGGGTTTTATATCATGGCCCGAATCGAATAATACTAGACATATAAAATATTTATTTATTTTTTCCCATTTAAAGTGCGGCTATATCTTCCACCGTCAGCTTTGCATGGTGACGTATAACAACAAATATAGCTTTGATAACCCAGTCGTTAACTGCAGTACCTTTTAACTGGAATTGGAAGACTAGTTAATTGAGACAATAACAAAATGGAAGGCGTTTTGTGGAAGTGGACGAATTATTTATCTGGTAATATTATATTATGATTTGCTTGGATTATTTCACTTGTCTTATTAATCTTTCTGTATCAGTTAATGCAATGGAAACCAGTTTTGTTTACATACAGGAAAACGGTTGACACATTTTCATTTAGAGTGAAACATATTGCAATCATTGTAACAGTTTACCCTCAAAAACAAAAAATAAAATGATTTAAAATCTGTCAAAATATCCGGGTTTAGCGTACATCCTGAAATGAAATTACATGCGATCCCAGGATCACAGTTTTACGGAATACAATTACTGCTCATCATTGAATGACGTTTCGGTTAAGGACTAATCTTCTCTAGTTCTAGTAGTTTTATCAAACCATGATAAAATCTGAGAGAGTTTGCTGTGTTAGATCAATTAGATGTGAATTTTGTCTGTGCCAAGATTTCCCTCTTCTCCTCATCGAATTCCAATAAACTAGGTTTTATGTAAGACAAGAACCTTGAATTTCTGTCCCATCAGATTAGTAAGACTTTATTTTATATTTTTCTTGCATAAGCGATATGTCTATGGAAACCATGATCACACAATCCAGACATTAGTCTGATTTATCCAAATCCACCCATATAGATAATTAATACTATTTACATATTTCAGGATGGCAACCCCGATGGTTTGTTTTAGATAATGGTATATTATCATATTATAAGTCACAAGAAGATGTCAACAATGGTTGTAAAGGATCAATTAAAATGTCTGCCTGTGACATCTCAGGTTAGTTGCTTGTGTTTGTAATTAAATCAACAAGTTTTGGAATTACGCATCAATATATTTCCATTTCAGATAGGATATATGCGAGGGAGCATGGTACAATATTTATTTCATCAATAGGTCCATGGAAGACAAAATCAATTGTTAATAATGATACTTCATCAGTTTTCAGAAAGTTTTCAGAAAATACAGAAGATGATTTTTGTTCTTTATCATTTCAGTTCATCAAACGGACCACTCTCGTATCGATCTAATTATTCCTGGAGAACAGAGATATTATGTTAAAGCTGCTAATTCCCAGGAGCGACAAGAATGGTTGGTGGCACTCGGATCATCAAAAGCGGCATTCAACAGTTCACACAACCGACCAGAATCAGGTAAATAGATTGACATTTCTTGGCCTGGGAGCTGCAGTGGCTCAGTCACTAAGATAGTTAATCGCTAACCTGGTGGTCCGGTGTTTCATTCCTGTGTTAGCTGAGAAAGTTCATTAGGATTTTCTGGCTTGGTTCCACCTTTACAGTGATGCAGGATGGAGGGCCTGGAAAAAACATAACTTATAGTTGTTCAAATTGAACAATAGACTGAGATCCCATGTACACATTGGCATGCACGTAAAAGAAGCCATGACAGTTGACATTTGGAATTAAAGTATTTTGCGGCGCTGCTGTCCAGGAAAAATTAATCTCAGGGCACACTGCAATGTGTATGTCGAGGCATATGATAAGCGATACCAGTACCTCATTGCGGTGTCAAATTTAAAGGAATTCGTGAATCAAATTTCTTGTTCAAAATTGTTTAACAAACGTGATTTACCGCTCCACAGTGTCCAGTTGAACCTTTATGAACCTGAGGTGGGGGGGGGGGGCGGAGTAACTTGTTTGTATGTCATCAGATATAGGGATTTTTTTATTACTGGATGATCGTAGTCCTCTGGATTCACGCTGTAGATTATAAAGATGGTGTCATCTACTAAATTTTGACGGCAAAAGAATGGAAACGTCAGTATGCTTATAATATCCAATAAAACTGTGTGTATATGAGTAGATTATTTACCATATTTCGTTATTTGCTTCAGGAGAATTATCACCAGATATTATCAAATCTAAGAAATCAGAGTTACGATTGTACTGTGATTTCCTCATGCAACAAGTGCATTCCGTGAAACAAATCGTAAAAGCAGAAAACGGTCCCCCTGATGAAGAGGTATAATATACAATATTTTATTTGTTTAAATTTACAGAATTTATTTAATACAGGATATAATAACAAGCTTTTATTATCTTTAATTATTGTGTTCATGCGATTAATCTGGTTCTTCCTTTGATTATAGAAATTAACGGAAGCATCTCATCTGTTAGGGGCTACTTGTGACACCTTTATCCAGACACTAGAAGATTGTATGAAGTTGGTTAGTACGATGCCTGTTTATGAAATGCCCCATCAACATGTTACAGACTCGGCTATTCCACCCTCCCCCTCTCATGGTCGTGTTAGAAGGGTAAGTCCTATATCATGTTACAGATTTGGCTATTCCACCCTCCCCCTCTCATGGTCGTGTTAGAAGGGCAAGTCCTATGCCACCCTCACCCTCTAATGGTCGTATTAGAAGGGTAAGTCCTATACCACCCTCACTATCTCATGGTCATGTTGGAAGGGTAAGTTCATATCATGTTACAGACTCGGCTATAGCACCCGCACCCTCTCATAATCGTGTTAGAAGGGTAAGTCCTATACCACCCTCACCCTCTCATGGTTGAGTTAGAAGGGTAAGTCCATATGTTGTGGTTGCTGTATATTACAATTTTAAAATCCAATTTTTGATATTATGTATACGTTTATTTAATTATGTTATTAACATATTGCAGGGTTGCATGGCCAAATGGTTAGCACATGTGCGCTGCATTAAAAGGTCTGTCATTGAGTCCACTGACATGGCTTCGATTCCCGGGTTATACATGACAAGGAGTAGGGTCTCCACTCACTGCTAAAGATCTCATGCGCAAATCATGTGTTAGTCCCAAAATGACCTGGTGTTTGTATTTAGTTGACCTTAAGCCACGTTTCTCTGTCTTTGCCTCTCCAGCCCGGAAGACATTATCTTTTGGGGAATTTAATCTTTTTGGTCCAGATCGAACACCAATTGTGATGGAGCAGTTAAT
Organism: Patella depressa; assembly: GCA_948474765.1. NCBI lineage: Eukaryota > Metazoa > Mollusca > Gastropoda > Patellidae > Patella > Patella depressa. Next base: position 37,316,906 of record OX419723.1, on the reverse strand, counting down.
TAATGATTATTTAGCTCATTTGTTCCTAATTATTTTTCAGTCAAGTTCTAACAAGAGTCAAACATCCAGACCGAGCTCAGTAGAAAAGTAAGTTAACACACTGTATGTCTTTTAACCCTAAAAACATTATGACTGGTATGTTTCCTTGTCTTTGATATCCAGCTATTTCACTTTGCCAGCGAGGGTCTGGGAAGTTCCATGCAGTCATTTCATTCTGCAAGCGAGAATCTGCAGGGTCTTTGATTCTGCAAGTGGGTTCTGAAAAGACCCATCAGACTGTAACTCTCTGCATGCAAGGGTCTGACCTTCCACAAGGATCTGGAAAGTTCCACCACTCTTCGCCTGGCAAGTAAAGGTCTGGAAAGGTTAACCGGATGTTCACTCTTCAAGCAAGGGTCTGGAAAATTATATCAGACTCTTCATCTGACAATCAAAGGTCTGGAAAGTTATATCAGACTCTTTTGTGTGGGAGGTATCGGTCAGGAAAGTTCCATCTGGGTCTTTCATTCTGCAAGCAAAGGTCTGGAAAATTCTATAAGACTTTTTCACCTGGCAGACAAGAGTTTGGAATATTCCACTATCTTTCACTGTTTTATCCAACCCATTCACGCTGCCTGTAAAATGTGGAAAACCTTTATTTTTATTCATTCTTTTTCAGACAAATACATAATCGCAGATCATCAAGTAGTTCTACAGAGGGAGCCCCACCACCACCTTCTACATCAACTCGACCACGCACAATTTCCGATGCTTCTCATTCAGACACGACCATAAGCGAACATTCCACCAAAGAAACCCCTCGAACGCGAACATCTTTATCGGAATCTAATGCAATTCCAGAACAACCCGCCGAAACTCTAGTCACAAAGGAAGTGAATTCCTCCAACGTACAGTTACCTCTCTTGCCGTCTGTAAATAGTTCCGAAGACATGGAGTCGCCAGAAGATTTTCAAGACGCCATCGATCCTAAATTGCCAACATTCTTTTCAAGTTTAGAAAAAAGGTTTTTATGCCTCAATAATTTACGGGGAAATATATTTTCGTCACTCCTGTTTGTTACTTAAGTCCGGCCACCAATTTTCCGACGTGGTGTCCCCTTGTCAGTGGCTCAGGACGGAGAGCCTGACAAAGACAGCTGTCTAGTGTCTTAGTCATTTAAATTATATGAAAACCAAGATCTCCCTTGTGCATATTGGCTGCCCGGGCAAACTTTCCCCATAGAACACTGTATGGCGTATGCCCATCTTCATTGGGGAATTGGATGGCCAAATGGTTAGTGTGGGCATGCTGTATCATACAGCCTGCCATTAAGTCAACTGACTTGGTTTCGTGGCAAGGAGTAGGGTCACCTGTCCAGCCTCGTTGGTTTTCCCGGGGTACTCCGGTTTACCCCCACCGCTAAAAACCCCAACGAATTATTGAAATAAAATTAAACCATATATGTTAGTCCCAAATTGACCTAGTTTTTGTCGAGTGGACGTTAAACCCCATTTCTCATTCTCTCTGTCTCCCATCTTCATCTGCCCTGGCTAAGAACAGAACAGTGGGACGTTAAACCCAATTTTATTTCATTTTCGTCGACCAATACTCGTAAACACTCGGCAGACGAGACTTGTCAATTGACTTTGGTGGGCAAGCGCATTCATGGTTTCAATACCCCATTTGAACGTGACAAGAAATTAGTTTGCCTGTTCAATGTTGTGGGTTTTCTACGGGTCCTCTGGTTTCTTCCCCGAGCTATTAACTCGGCGAAATATTGAAATGTGATGAAACCATATGTTAGTCCCACTACAACTGGTCAGATCTTCGTGTAGTAGCCGCCATGAAACGTATAAAAAGAAATAAAATGAAATATAGAGAGAGAAATGGGGTTTAACGTCCACTCGTCACAAACCAGGTCATTTTGGGACTAACATATGGTTTCATTTTATTTCAATAATTTGCTTGCGCGTAGGGGTCTTTAGCAGTGGGAGGAAACCGGAGTGCTCGGAGGAAACCCACGAGGTTGAGAAGACGCCCCTATCTCCATGCCACATACGCTCACACCAGGGCTCGAAACCACAGCCGCAAGCCAGAGGTGACCGGTCAGCTAGAGGTCGAAGCGCGGCACTCTAGACCACTAGGCCATCCCAACCCCCGGAACGAAATATAGATCTGTATTTTAATCAGATTGGGCAATGAATGAGACGTCGTTCTGTCTTCATATACAACAAAAATAAACATTTTGTAAATATACTACCAGTAATTTTCAACTTATTTTATGATTTATTTATTTTTTAGTTTTTCAGACATAGATTTAACCACACCTGATGGTATTATTGTACAAGATTTTCTGTCAGCGTGTCAATGTATTGTTCCCTTATTTGGTAAGTCATCACATGTTTCACCTTGAACTTGACATACATCTATTTATAGATAAAATCGGAAATTTGAAAACTGTAAGTTTCTATTGGTTTTTTGCCATCTGCAAAAAATACAACAGCAGAAATTCAAGGTAATATTAATTTATGTTATAGTTCTGAAAGGTGGTAAGTCTCAAAAATTATTGGATTTAGTTTTTTGTGGAAGTTACGACCTTACAGTTCTGAAATGCTGAATGGAGAAGCCCCTCAATATGATTGGTGATCCTATGCAAAAAAAGCTATTTGGGTCATAAGGGTCCCTAAGAACCTTCCAGAACTATGGTATTAATATATATATATATATATATATATATCTACTGCAAATTAAAGCTGAAGTTCGTGGGTATTTTTTAAAATAGAAATTGATATATTTGTAGATAAGTTAAATGGAACAGCCTTTGCTCCCGTAAAAATGGATTTTGCCGGAAATATTAGAGTAAGTAACAAACTTCAAAGGGTGATGAGAGAAAAGCATATTACCATAGTTATTTTATTATATGCCCACAATAATTAATGGAATACAATAGCAAAATTGATCCCATCAAAGTGTCTGTAATTAGTTTGTGTTACCCGTTTCTATTCATTGGATGTGTGGGCGTATAAAGCAGTTACCGTCTCTTGTTCCATCCATACTTGCTTGTCTGCTCTCTAGAGGCTACAATATTTGTCAAATCTTTAGGATAATGGTTCTTATATGAGTAGGCAATGCAGCTGAATTAAGTGCAATCGACTGTTTCTGTTCCAGAGTTATGGTCCTTTAGTTAGTGTAATTTTGCTTGTCTGCTCTTCTCGATTCCACACCTTTTCCTTTCCGATAAGCTTGAATGCTGTCTATAGCTACCTATTTTTGAGACAAAGCTGCTGTATGGGTGTATTTGCACATTAATTATGAATAAAAGGTTAAGAATTGGCACATGTATTGTGATTAGGAAGATTATTACTGAGAATATACAAAAAAGCAGATTTCACATCGAAATTTTGTTAGTTATTGTTATATTTGGTTTATTTCTTTAAAGGAATGTGACAATTTATGCCGTCCAAACAAAATTCGCTCATAGCACATTGCGTGGTGTATGCCCAGCTTCTTTAGTCCAGTTTGTGCAGAAAAGTAGGATATCAAACTTTATTCCATTTCATAGATAAATGAATAAATTTTGTATTTCATTTTTAAAGAAAATGAGACAGAAGTATTCAACCGATCCAGCCAAATTCGAAACGTTACAGAAAATGGTTTTATGTGAAGTACAGGCTAAACAACATACAAACTCAAACTCGGCTACCGTTGCATTACTCTGGATGAAAAGGTTAGTTGGAATTTAAAATTCAGCTCTGGTTTCTTCACACTGTTATAGAGCCATACATGTTAGCCAATTATTGAAATAAATTTGTATAATATTTTAATCCTGGTTTGGGTAGAGTGGATGTTAAACCGCAGTCGCAAATTTAATACCGTTATCTGGCCAATCGTAAGTTGTGTGTTGGACAGAGACTTTTATTAATTGGTTGCTTTTTGTAATTATGGATGACAGTTTTTATGTGTTGGGTGGGAGCCATGGTGGTTGAGTGAATAAAACATTGTCTCACTAACCTGGATGTATTGATTACCCCCCACCCCCACCCTCCACCACCCCAACCCCTAACCCCCAACCCCTGCTCCCAGTGATTACATTACACAGGAAGATAATCAGTATATCCCGGCAGGGGTGTAGAGTGGCGGGACATGCAAGGGACCAAGAAAACAAAACAAGGGTCTTCAAGATTTTCTGGAACAGATTCCAACTGTCATTTGTGTCTGACAGACGACTTGACATGGACAGCTGTTTAGTCGTTGGGATGAGATGAGATACTGTAGTGAAAAATTTCACTCATAGCACACTGTTTGGAGTAGGCTTGTTTTCATTAGGAGATGAAACCCCATTCCATTTCTTCATCTGGGTTGTGAAAACAACTAGACTCACATGTGTATTATTTTTACAGGGGATTAGAATTTATTCGTGAAATATTACGCGAGATTAACAGTGGAGAGATGGATTTAACTCTGTGTGCCAGCAACGCTTACAATCGAACCTTAAAAAACTATCATGGATGGGTTGTACGGGGAGTGTTCGCTGTGAGTATTTTATTTTATTTGTTAAACATACATTATGTAAGAGGTAAATCTGCCTATTGGAGGTCTTTATTTTAGCTTCAACTTTTGTATAAATTGTTATATTAGATATTTATTAACAGGACAAGCCTATAATCAACTCTCTAGACCATCGCATGACTGAGTTTTAAATGGATTGAAACATTATTGCCATAAAACGATGCGATTTAAAATTGGTCAATTAGGACATCAGTCTCACTGATGTGTTGCACGATTACACATCAATTCGAAATATGCAAGACTAACAATCAATCCCTTATTGTTTGTATGCCACCCTTTCACCATAACGGAAGAATTGCAAAAGAAATAAAGAAATTTTGATCAAAATGGTATTGCTTAAAAAATATCTGCAAATTGTCAACTCTGATTCATTGAAGACTCATTGGTAATTCATTTTGATTCATCTTATGAAATAGAATAATATATTTTATTGTTTTAAATTTTACAGGTGGCAACCAAGGCGTTACCATATCGGGAAGTATTTTTAGCACAGTTGGCTACGACAGAATGCGATACCAATAGTCAGATATATGCTCACTCCGTTCAAGAGGATATCGAGAGTTACGTTAAAGGCCTAAATAACACAATCAAAGTCATTGATCATTTCTATAAGTCAAATAATCTGGATGATCAAGAACAAATCTAAGCTCGGTACCGTGATTAATTCTGTTATACTATAACTAGGTTATCGTGTAGTTGTTTTATTGAGGGTTTCTGTATTTAAATATTTAGTTTGAGACCATCGTAGTCTGTTTTAAAGGGAGTTCTTGTATTTAATCAGACCATTGTAGTCTGTTAATTACTCAATACTGGTCTGGAAAAATCCCCAGTTGTATGGGACAAGGAGTAGGGTGCATATCCAAACGCATGGGTTTTCTCCTGGTACGCCAGTATCCTCCCACTGCTAAGGACCTCTTAGCGCAATCGAATTATTGAAATAAAATTAAACCATATGTTTGTCCAGAAATGACCATGTATGTGATGAGTGTACCCAATTCTCATTTATTTTTGAAACAAGGCGACAGTTTGTGTATTCAATGTTTAGTGATTAACAGACTAATTTATTACTCAACACCTCTCGGGATCGGAAAAATAAACAATTGTAAACCCAACACTCGTTATCTAATCTAGACAGACCATTTTATTTTTTGAACTACGCAACAGTGGGAATCTACTATTTGTCGATGATTCTCGATGAATTTGAACAGTTTACCAAAAATGGTTTAAAACTTAACATTAGATACAGAAACTCCTTGCTGAAACAACATTGTTAAGCAATATCCAAATTGTAGTGTTAATGCATTTAAAAGTTTTATGTTTGTTAATTGTTATTGAAAATTGTATGTGATTTAGTCCCACACAGAGACAGATTATATTTTAAGTTTTGAATTTGGTCAAGATGTACGAAGATAGAGACTCTTTGGTGTGCAGAAGTTTGGTGACGGACCTGCAACCAACACGATGATTTATTTTATGTCAGAACTGTGGAAATCTATATTTTATTTAAATTACGTAGGTCACAGCGATAATATCAGATTTAAAGTAGCCTTAATTTTGATTGGATGTCCTTTTCTGCCTCTCTCTCTGCAGGCTATCGAAAGCTGATCAAATTGACAAAAAATAATAAAAGACAAGATAAATAAGTCTACTGACTGGGTAAGCCTTCATAACTGGATAGAAAAATAAACTATAAAACATACTTATCGAAGAACAATAATTTATTTAGGCAACGTTTCGAAAAGTATTCTCTCAACGTTTTCAAACTCTGAAATAAATCAGTAATTGTTCTTCCATTACTGATTTAGTATGTGTCTTATTTTATTAATTTAGATGAAGTCAGTGGACATGATATTCGTGACTGTTGCCAATTGTAATTTTCATTTATGGTGTGTCCAGTTTGAATTCGTTTATTTGTTTTTGGTCACAAATTCATTGAGTAGCAGTAAGGGATTGAATATCTGTAATATATGGTACAGTGTATGGTGAAATTAAACCTGGGTAGTTTGTAGAAAATATGGTCAAATTCCACCTGGAATGTGAGTAGAAATACAGTGAAATATAAACTATGGTGTCTGTAGAAAATGTAAATTATTATTATGGGATAGATATATTATCTGGTGCAATATCAATAGTGGAATATTTATCGTATATATAAAAGGTGAGATTAAATAACCTGATGTGGGAAATATAGTCTATTTCATTAATGGTAAGAATAAGCAACCATTATAAATATATAAATAGAGGAGGGGGAGGGGGTAAATTGATCCTTGGGATAAGTTGAGAACACCCCCCCCCTCCTCCCTGGCACTGCCATCAAGCCTATAGGTGTAGAAAAGTTGGAATGCTGTTATCTCCATCAGCAGTTTAATATACAAAACTTAAAATACCTGTAAATGAATTATATTTTATACAGTAGTTTAATAGAATCTTCAGTTTCAATATTTCTAAAACTCTGATAACAATAATTGAGTGCTGTTGAATCTTTACCTCGTCATTCGTTTTAGTCAGTGCTCTTAACATGAGTAAATTGCAAGTGAATGTTATTATATGTATAACATTATTATATTGTCATGACCAACTGAAACTACATCATGCCATGAATAAACATTGTATTGGTGGAACAACTTACTCCACCATATGAGTAGGGGGTAAATTGTTCCATTTGACACAAACTTTGTGGGACCCCACCATTTTCTTCTGGCATAGTAATTTGGCTGGATGATGCTTGTTAATGATGAAAATGAAAAAATTCTTAAACTATGATGTAGTGAAGCCAATTTTGGCAGGAAATAATGGATACTTGAAACTCCAGAGCAGTTTTTATGGCAAGTGGCAATACTTACCCCTCTCTCCCATATGTAGATTAGATTCAGCTGTTACTAATTGTAATAAGTACGAACCATTAGAAATACAACTGTATGCACTTTAACTCAAATAATTACCTTAATGAAGGGGATATGTCCATTTTTACCGGTGTTGTGTTCAGCGTTATAGATGTATTAATTTATTATCTTCTAGTAGAGATCTGTTGCGTGCAGAGACTGTGGATTAAGGTATGGAGGGATCATACATTTGTTAAGTTGGAGAATATTTTTTAATTTTAACACTTAATAATTGTATGTAAATGGTAATATTTAAGGTTAAATTGTTTGTCATTCAGAAGTTATCTATGGTATATTTATATCTGTACCCTGGTATATCTGACCATGGTATATCTTACTGTGGTTTATCTGTACTGTGGTATATCCGTACTGTGGTATATCTTACTGTGGTATATCCATGAACTGTGGTATATCAGTATCTATATATCATGGTATGTTTGTATGTGTAAGCCTGTGTAGTTACTACACACTTTGTCAGCAGAACAGACTTATTTACACACACTATATATTGTTATTTATTAAAATAAGAATTAATCATAAATAATTGTAAATATTGTTTAAATCGAAATTGAAAGAGTACATATTGTTGATTTTATATTTTGTTGTTGTTAGATTGTATGAATAATACGATCCTGCTTTAAACACGTTCCTTTCAAAATGATTTAAGCCAAGATTTGAACTTATTAAACTATGAAACGTATTGTGAATTTTTAGTTGATAAATGAATGTAAATGCTGTAAATATTAAGCCCGATTTGTTACTAAAATGAATGAATACAGATTATTTTTTTGTTGAAGATATATTTCCACGACACGTCAGAATTCTAACTAAATGTACTTGATAATAATATAGCCATACAAAGTGGTTTCCAAAGGATTCATTAAAACAGATTATGGCTGACTGGCGCATGTAATGCACATGTTAACCCTTAGAACCCAAACTGCCGCAAAACCGGCTTGACGTTGTATCGCATATACCCGAAATGTCGGTTTTGCGGCTTGGGGCGTGTCAAGCTCCAATTACGTTGACGTCATAATTAATATGACGTCCTGTAAATCCAGGGAGGGACGTGCAACACCCCATGTATAGTCAGTGTTCAAAGGGTTACGAAAACAAAATCAGACTTAATAGTTGAGTCTATAATATTGCAAATTGTCAAACATCTCACTTTTAATTTTGAGGGTTTAACATCTCACTCTAATTAATTACTATCAAGGGAATATATCTTCAAGCTATATTTAGAGGTTTGTACATATGACCTAATTACGATCAAGGGAATATATCTTCATGCTATATTTAGAGATTTGCACATATGACCTAATTACGATCAAGGGAATATATCTTTAACCTATATTTAGAGGTTTGTACATATGACCTAATTAAGATCAAGGAAATATATCTTCATGCTATAATTAGAGGGTTGCACTGATGACCTAATTAAGATCAAGGAAATCTATCTTTAACCTATGTTTGTAGGGTTGCAAGGGTCACAATTTTGTTATTTTGCCAGTTATTTTGTTGATGTATATAATAATATACTTGCGGGGGGGGTTATTGAAATGTTTAGACCGCCTCGATTTGGGTCAAAAATATTATTGTTGATTTTTATTGAATTATATATATCGATTTGTTTTGTGAAGTGACTATGTTTTCTTTGTTTAAAATTTTACCTCTGTTGATACTGCAGTATTCAGATATAACCAATCTAAAAACTCTGTCGTTCTAACACGCTTACGTAGACTAAATTTGTTCTAACACTCTTACGTAGACTGAATTTAAAAGACATGTATAGTTTGAATTGAAAAGCTTGTTGGTCAGGCTTTTTGATGGATTTGGCACACAAGAAATGGACATTGTTATTATTATCATTTATTTTGTAGTAAATCAGACAGGAAACTATGAAATTAGTAAACAAGATCATTTCTCCATAATCTTTAATGGTAGGCCTATAGAGTTAGTCCAATATCCGATCGAAGTAGCACATCAGATCAGCTAAATTCAATTCTTTAAATTATTTCCACCTAAATCTCTGAGATATTGTTTTTGTTAAAGGTCACATAATTCAGTGGAGCTATGTATTATAAATGTTATGTGTGTGATATAGGGATTATATTCTGATAATACCATCCTATCAACGGTGGTATCGTTCTATTCTAATCTTTTAACCCCTGGGTCCATTCAAGTTGGGAGAGCCATATAATCAGATTATCCTCCCTTATTGTGTTATTCTTATGCTCCGATTCAATTAATAGAAATTAAGTGGGCAGAAGGAAGTAAGTTGCGATGATGATGCATACAAGTCACAATGACTTTTAAGGCTGGTTTGTAAATCATCCAGTGAGTGTACGCAGGAGTTAGTGGAGTAGAATGTAACGATTTCACCTAGTGCTCAGACTGTGAGGATGTTAATCTATAGTGTGATGATACGTGGTCAGTGTATTGTATGGTTGTTGATATATAAACTACAAATGTATATAAAGATTGTGTTGTCATGGTGATTGCGTATTATCAATTAAAAACCAAATATTTAGCATTTTAATTCAATTCTTTTCAAGTTTTATTGAAAAGATGCAAAGTATATAAGAACATGCTTCTGTGACATTGAAGTTTAAAATGACATGGTGTATGATTTCCATGTAAAAATATATAAATATCCAAGTGGCTTGATATTATATGTCCAAGTGGCATGGTATGAAATGTTCAAGTGGCATGATATAAATGTCCATGTGGCATGATATAAATTGTTCATGTGGCATGATATGAAGTGTCCATGTGGCATGATATAAAATTAAATGTCCATGTGGCATGATATAAAATGTCCATGTGGCATGGTATTATATGTGAATGTTACATGATATTAAATGCTTAGTCTATATATTGTATACATAATAAGTAAAATGTCCATATAAGGGGTAATATATTGTATATAGGTGTAATTTATCTATATGAAATGGTCGATCTAGCTCTAGAAAGTATGTCCATATGGAATGATTGCAATGATTAATATCACTTTGCAAGTTTTTGAAATATGAAAAAAATGTGGGAACAGAATGATTTTAATGTAGTTTTTTTTATTCTTGAAGTGAAATGAAATAGAGTTTTACGTCCTTCAATTCTGCACCAACAGCGCAAATGACAATGGCTTCAATTAGATAAAAAATTTGTAGGATTCCCAGTCTGGTTGCTCTTGTCAGTGGGCCTTGGACACAATGGCATGCATGTAAAAGAACCCATGACAGCTGGAATTTAAAATACGAGGAGGTCGTAGTGCTTCTCTCTGAGCAAGATTTTCCTCATAGTACACTGCATAGTGTACGCCAATCATCGTTAGCCCAGTTAGTGCAGAACAGTAGGTCGTTAAACCCCATTTCACTTCATTTGGTATAGAAGAGGCAAAAACAACATCTTGGTATTATAGAATCTTGGTATTATAGAATCGTGTGTTCGATGTGTAGTTTAATTGTCGAGAGCGAGACATTAAATAATATATTGATATTATACGAGTGCTATCACATGTGGGCAATATTTACATATTACGCAATGTTTTGCACAAGACCATTAAACAACTTAAAATACAGACACTATCCAATATTGCAACTAGTATAAATAGTGTACGCTTGCAACATTGCCCGTACCATTTTTTGAAATAATGGTATGCCAACATCAAAGAATGACGTCACATCTGTGTCTGTAGTTTATGAAATGTGCATTTTTAGAAGTGACAAATACTACATCTTGTATTCTTGGAAGATATTTGTATATTTGGAAGTAGAAAATATTGATGAGGTAAATGATCTATATATATATATATAGATACCGGTATTTGAATTTATATTTGTTTTGTTTTTAATATATCAAAAAATGAAATATATAGATAATATTTACTGGTTTTAGTCTCCTTGTTTCTTGTCAAGTTTTCATCATTTGGAATAACAACCCCATGTGGACGCGTTCTTTGACATAGAAATAATAATGATATGTACATTTATATAGCACCAGTACTCTACGCACTGAGGCATGCTCACAGCACATACAATTGAAGTAATTAATCTTGATATTTCTCAGAAAGATGGGTTTTAATCCTTGATTTAAAACAAGAAAGGGTTTGAGATGATTTAATGACTTCTGGAAAATTGTTCCGAGGTTTAGGCGCATTCACTGAGAACGATCTCTATACAAATGATTATAACTTCCACCTGTTCGACCGAAGAACATGAAGGAACAAGTATTTGCGTAAGGTCAGATAAGCATTTTGGAGAGAGATGGGGTTTAACATCCACTTGTCAAAAACTAGGTCATTTTGGGACTAAAATATGGATGAATTTTATTTCAATAATTCGCTTCCGTGCAGGGATCTTTTACAGTGGGAGGAAACTGGTGGACCCAGAAATAACCCACGTGGTTTGACAGGAAGCCCTACTCTGTGTCACATACAAGCAGGAATTTTAAATTCTGCCACTTGACTTAATGATAGACCTTATGATCAAACTCGCAGGTGTTAACCATTCCACCCCCTGATACATACGGGGAGGTTGAATGGCACAATGTATGGGCTTTAATATCATGAGGTCTGTCATCGATTCAAGTGGCGTGGTTTTAATTCCCCACTGGTACGTGAGATGGTGTATATATGGTCACCATACTACTCAAAGGCGTTTTATAGCTGAGGCGTTGGAGGTGCCAGCCTCCTCGCGAAAAAAAAAAATCAAAGAAGCGTGTAAATTAAAATGGGAGAAAAATGCTAAAAACAATGAGAAAGATAGGTTGCCAGGCAACGAAACATACGCCCACAGCAGCTAAATCGTCCGGGCAGTCAACAAGGGTTGTCGCATATTTTTACTTTTTTCGGTAATGAAACATTTGTAATACTCTAAAAACTGATTAAGAGTAACAACTCATTATGTAATAATCAGAAAATCATTAGAATTTGATTGCTTTTTATAAAGTTTTACCCCACGCTAACAATTGAATTAGTATATATACATGAAACATTTAAAATCATGGATTTAGCTGTTCAGTTATAAGTTGTCTGCGATATCACTTATGTGGAAGCAGACGTTAAACACTAAGTAGTAGTAGTAGTAGTGTTCAGTTATCAAAATTCATTGAAAATCGATATACTTGTTCGTTTCAACACCTTAAACTCTGTGTATCAATCTGAAGTCAATCAGATGATAAGTTTGGCCTTTAAAGCGTCCACAAGATTTTTTGAAGTGATCAAGGGCCATAACTCTGGCACTATTTATCGGAAATCGCTGAAAATCAATAGGCTTCTTCGTCTCATGACCTTAAACACTGTGTATAAATTTAAAGCCAATCGGATATTAACTTTGGCCTCTATAGCGTCCACAAGATTTTTTGAAGTGATCAAGGGCCATAACTCTGGCACTAATTATCGGACATCGCTGAAAATCAATAGGCTTCTTCGTCTCATGACCTTAAACACTGTGTATAAATTTAAAGCCAATCGGATATTAACTTTGGCCTCTATAGCGTCCACAAGATTTTTTTGAAGTGATCAAGGACCATAACTCTGGCACTAATTATCGGAAATCGCTGAAAATCAATAGGCTTCTTCGTCTCATGACCTTAAACACTGTATAAATTTAAAGCCAATCGGATATTAACTTTGGCCTCTATAGCGTCCACAAGATTTTTTGAAGTGATCAAGGGCCATAACTCTGGCACTAATTATCGGAAATCGATGAAAATCAATAGGCTTCTTCGTCTCATGACCTTAAACACTGTGTATAAATTTAAAGCCAATCGGATATTAACTTTGGCCTCTAGAGCGTCCACAAGATTATTTGAAGTGATCAAGGGCCATAACTCTGGTAGTTATTATCGGAAATTGCTGAAAAACAATAGGCTTCTTCGTCTCATGACCTTAAACACTGTGTATAAATTTAAAGTCAATCGGATATTAACTTTAGCCTCTAGAGCTTGTGGACGCCGGACCGACGGACGGACGGACCGACGGACGGACGGACGGACGGGGGCGACGACAATATACGACCACATTTCAATGTGGGCGTATAAAAATGAAAATGTACCCTAGTTAGAGGGGCCCTAAAGGCAGACAAAAGGGCCTCACGTCTGACAAAAGGGCCCCTCTGGCCAAGGGAAAGGGCCCCCGAGTCGAGTCAATCGTTTTCTATACACTGTTACTGTCGAATCCATTACTGAATGAGAATGCAGTCATTACATTGGCATAAAAGTCATAAATCAAGACCACCCCTTCCCGCGAAAAAGGGCCCTCTAAATCGTATAGCCTCCGCCATGATAAACCTTAAAATGCCCCTGATACTGCTCTCTCTCTTTGATAAACTAGCATCGGTAAAGTTTCATTTTAAATGTAAGAACTGTCATTTTTCTATTGACTGGAGGCTGGTTTATAGCTTCGATGACATTCAGCGGAAACCACGCCCATGAGTAGTGTGGATGATATAAGCAAACACTCTTCTACAGATGATGATAGACTTCATTCATCAGCCAAGTTTTACATGGTAACATGCCATAAAACTATTTATACAACAACATATGATATAAAAGTACTTCATATACTTGTCAGTTATCAATCTGTATATTATATGGAGTTATTCCCAATTAGTAGCCTTAGCCAGCAGTTTATGTGAATATAAAAGGACAGCTAGCAGGACACCATGTGTAGATATACAAATTTGAGTATGGTACTGTGGTCGATGTGGCAGCTGGCTTCAAACCATTAAAAACACATTTATGACCACATTGAAATGCTTCCGTATTGTCTCCCCCATGTGTCAGTCCCCACGATGCCTTGTGAACACTCAAGATCTTCTGGCTACATTTATCATCAGATCTTATTATAGGCATATGCTGTTTACATTATGAGATGAAGGAGCCTAATGAATTTCTGGGATTTGCCCAGGGTATCAATCAGATTAAAATACAGATCAACATTTTATTTCATTTTTTTTATACTTTCGATGGCCTACACTACATGAAGATCTGACAAGTTATAGTGGAAGTTTTCAGGGGTCAATAAGCAACTTTTGACCCTATGATGGCAGACATTGATTAATCATTTCAATCAGCGTTTAAAGCCCCAATACCACTCTTGTTGTAACTGAATAATTTGTCCCATTCTTCATTCTGGTCAACAAATTGTATTATTTTACAATAATCCAATTAATTGATGATATAAATTTCATTTTAACACACCTAATTTAAAAAATTGGAAAAATTCAACTTATTGATTTGAAAAGTCTAACGTAAACCTTTTCAAATGTGACTTGGATTTTAAGATATTTTCGAACCCTCTGGAAAAGTAAAATAGGATGTAATGGATAATTTACACAACAGGTAAGACACTAAAACATCTAGTACTTAGAATAAGGCTATTATTTATTTTCTGGAGCTACCAAGCCAGCAAGAGTGTTATTGTCCCTTTAAGTTTCTAGTGGTTTTCCCTCAGTTCTGTGCATCACAAGGTCAAGAACTCACCGTAACAGACAGTTTCATTGGCTAATCCCTCACATCATCCAGAACACATTAATGATAACAACTGTCAATGATATTGTATAGCCTACAGTTTGAATATTTTGCATTTTACTGAAGATTTATATAAAAGTGAAACCTTTATTGAGACTGCTTGAACAACTAAATAAGCTGCTGCAGGACTAGGAGTGGGCTATGTTTGGTTTCATGGGAACATCTTATACATCAAATAAATACAACATGTTGGATAATAAAAGTTGCTAGGAAACTGCATGGATTTGGGGGAGATCACTCATAATAGCTACTAGGCCTATCATGTTTATCAAAACATACATACAATCGCATGCTTTTCAATAAATTGCTAACATTATGTATGTGATACTTTGAAAATTGATTTGTGTTGTATTGCGTTTTTTTTTCACTTTGTCAGAAATAACATTTTTTTGTGTGGAACTTCCCCTTTAAAAAAATTATGTCATCATGGACTATTTATATCTTATCAAAATCACTCCGCTAAATAATAATATTATGCTTTGAGTCGTCTAAATTCAAAGTTTGCAGGGTATTGTCTAAAAATATTTACAAAATTCAAATTTAATGGTCTTGATTATGAAAACTTTATAGCATATTTCATATTTCTATTTTGATCCTATGGGACTACTTGTTCTAGGGACAGGAAAGCGTAGTCATAAACAGCAGTGCGTTTGTTGGTTATGGACTCGGCGTTCAAAATATGCTAAAAAGTTGAATTTGTTCTTCAAGAAAAACGGTCATACAGTGTAAGATAATGATGTAAATGATTGTTGCGTCTCATGTTAGAAAGTTGAACAATCGTTGATAGCGAAGCATTCGATTGGTTTGTTTGATTGGGCTTCAAAATAATTGTTTTTAAGTGGCAACCACATCAAATTTGCAGCTGAGCTGGCATATTTCATTTCGTTCACTAGACTCTAGACGGCCTACAATGTAGCACTAGCAGCAGACTTTTTCATCATCATGATCATGTCTGGGGCCAGACTTTTTCAAAATAATTGTTTCTAAGTGGCAACCACATCCAATTTGCAGCTGAGCTGGCATATTTCATTTTGTTCACTAGGCTCTAGACGGCCTAGCACTAGCAGACTTTTTCATGATCATGTCTGGGGCTAGTTCAGCTCATTACACTCGCCATTACTACGTTCAGATCCCGTGCCATTCAACCAATGTCGAAACTATAATCTGTCCCAGTCAATTTTACTGGGCAACTTTTCACGGCTAAACGGTCGCGTGTCAGTCCCCGTGAACGCCTGAACAATGTAAATGAACATCTTAGTGAGATAATAAGACCTTGCTTACCTAGCTAAAACCAGTATGACCGAGACAACACGCTTTTAAAAAATATGTCTCCGTCTGCTAGACGACTTGGCCGATGCCATTGAATTTCATTGATAGGGTAACACACAAATTTACGAACTCGGCCATATGAGATGAAACGAAATTTTGTTAAGCCTGGGATTATTGTAATTGAAATAAAGAAAGCAATAAATGGCTGTAGATTTTCGGCTTTTCAATCAAAGATTTTAATTTTTCCCCAAGGCTTAACTAAATTTCATTTCATACTATATGGCCGAGTTCCTAAATTTGTGCGTTACCCTATCAATGGCATCTAGCAGACGGAGACGTATTTTTTAAAAGCGTGTTGTCGGTCATACTGGTTTCAGCTAGCTAAGCAAGGTCTTATTCTCTCATTAAGATGTTCATTTACATTGTTCAGGCATTCACTGAGACTGACAGGCGACTGTTTAGCCGTGAAAAGTTGACCAGTAAAATTGACTGGGACAGATTATAGTTTCGACATTGGTTGAATTTCACGGGATCTGAACGTAGTAATGGCGAGTGTAATGAGACCTATGTTCAGAGCTCAACTAGTCTGGGGCCAGCAGTTAACCGGACCTAAAACTGACTCCTGTCTGTCCCTGCAAATAATAATACATGTAGAAAAAAATAAATCAAGTGACATATTACATCATTACACATTGTTTTCCTAGACTTAGGAGGCTGGGGTGTAAGTAAAGTGGATAAGCCTGCAAGACTTTAAGATGTTGAAACCTGATTAAATCAGCATTGATGTTGTGACCTTACTGGGAAAAGATAGGCTTCTGATATCTAATAGTAATATTTAAGACAAAATAAACATTTTATCATTGAAGAACTAGGCTAGACAAATTGCGCAAGTCATGTCAAACTCTGGAGCTATATTCTTACCTGTACTGTAGAGCATGCTCAATAAATACTATCGTAGTAGTAGGGGGTTCAGGTCAAAGTTTCAAATGGCAGAAAAAATATACATAAAATGCTACCCATTTTTTTTTTATTTCATCAAAATATTCCAATTAGATCCGAAGTTATGGAATTTTAAAATCTGAGATCGACGTCAAAAATGTAATCCAAACGCTCTATACCAGTCAATGCGTGGAATGGCACGAAAATAAGTGCTTTTCAGTCATATCTGAGTGACGTCATAATGGGTATTTTCCCTTCAGAATCGCTAGAGTACCAATTTTAAAACTGAAATCCGCACGTTATTGTCAGCTAAGATTTATTAAAATCGTAATAATTTGTATGATGATATGTCAAATATTTATAATCTTGATGATACCAGGAAAAACGTAGGCTATATTTAGTCGAAATTTAGCAAATTTCAGTCATCAAAACAGATAAATCTTGTTTTCTACGGTTCTTATTGTCGGATCACGTGGTATCAAAGGACGTAATAATCAGAAAAATGTTATCTATCGTTTGATTGGTTCTATATCAGAATCCACCGGAAACTAAGGTGCGGAAATCCAATAAAGTGGGTCGTATCAATGGAAAATTCTAGGCCGTGTGACGTCAGAGTGGGATTTTCCCGATGGCGCGTCATGTAAAAAAAACGGTAATTTTTTAGCCTGAATTTTTGCAGATATCGAGATTGACAATAAACTATTACAATGCAATTGCTAGTAATACATTTACATAAAATAGTAATTCAGAATCGTAGGTTGAAGTAGGCTATATTTCATCTGCTGGCTGTCCGATTTCACGCTGACCAGAAACCCCTAGTAGTAGACTAGAATAACCTGACACTAGAGATTGCCATTTCAATTGAGATTTCTGGCGTAGTGAACTGTATAATATGATAAAACATGGTGTTAATTTGTGTCTGATAAAAATGGTGATTTACCAACAGGTCAGGCTAGGAATCTACACCTTCCAAATAAACTTAATGTTTTTATTTTCTATTTTACAGAATTAATTGGGCTTGTTTTCGTTGAAACAGCTGATGTAGTTTTATAATTCAAACTAGTGAACTCACAATGCCCAGTGTTTGAAGTTTTTTTTAGCATTGAAGTATTAGAATA
Organism: Patella depressa; assembly: GCA_948474765.1. Taxonomy (NCBI): domain Eukaryota; kingdom Metazoa; phylum Mollusca; class Gastropoda; family Patellidae; genus Patella; species Patella depressa. The sequence goes on along the minus strand of OX419723.1, from coordinate 37,298,620 downwards.
CACAAACAAAATGCCAGATAAAATAGCCAAGTCATCACCAACTCCTAAAGTTAAGGTACATGTATATCATTCAGTTTAATACATTTGACGTCAATCTTATTTGTATTATCAAGCAAGGATGTACAAATTGTACGTTCGGATGGTTGCTTGCCTAACCCACATGCGTTTTCTCTTGGTCCGCAGATTTCCTCCCACTTCTAAAGATCCTTATGCACAGACAAACTATTGAGATCTCAATGTACCTTATATGTTAGTTCCATAATTGCCTGTTTGTGTCGGTTCCTTGCACACATTTTACCACTTAACCCCTCTCTTTCAGTTTTATAATCAATGTTTTGGAAACTAGAGTTAATTTATTTATTTTTGATTCCAGAAGGGGAAATCTTTAGCCATGAAATTGGGATTTAAAAGTTCTAAAAAGTAAGTGAAAGAAACATTATTTACATTGAGAGCCATAATTGTTCAAAAATATTGTCTGAGAAAGTTCCCTGTGATTTTCTAAATTGGTGCAGATCAAAGGGTCAGTCAAGGACAGCTGTCTAGTTGTTCGGATGGTCTGAAAAACGGAGATCCTGTGTATATATTGATTGGCATGTACCGGCATGTAATAGATCAATCTGGTTAATTTGATACATGTACCACATGTATGTGAGTGTATATTGCAGTGACCAAGCCTGGTAACTACACACATCTTTGATTTTATTGTCCCCCGCCTTTCGAAGAAAGTTGGGGGACTATTAAAATGGGTTCGTCTGTCTGTCCGTCACACTTTTTGGGACACAATAACTCTCTTCCTAATCGAGCTAGAATGTTCAAACTTGGTGTATGTGTTTATTAGGTCAATGCCTTGATGGAGTTCGAAGATGAGCATTTTCCGCTTAGGGTAAGCAGAGAATAGTTTCATTACAGTAATACCTTGACTAAGTTCGATAGTGAGCATTTTCTGCTCCGTGTAAGCAGAGCTATACGCAATTTGATTGGTCGAGGCTTTGCAACACAATAACTCTCTTTCTAATTGAGTTGAAATGTTCAAACTTGGTGTATATGCTTATTAGGTCAATGCCTTGATGGAGTTCGAAGATGAGCATTTTCCGCTTAGGGTAAGCAGAGATAAGCAATTTGATTGGTTGATGCTTTGGGACACGATAACTTTAGTTCTAATTAAGTTAGAGTGATGAAACTTGGTGTATAGTTTCATTACAGTAATACCTTGACTAAGTTCGATAATGAGCATTTTCTGCTCAGGGTAAGCAGAGCGATACGCAATTTGATTGGTCGAGACTTTGGAACACAATAACTCTCCTTCTAATTCAGTTAAAATGTTCAAACTTGGTGTATATGCTTATTAGGTTAATGCCTTGATGGAGTTCGAAGATGAGCATTTTCCGCTTAGGCTAAGCAGAGATAAGCAATTTCATTGGTTGATACTTTGGGACAAGATAACTTAGGTTCATCTTGATTGATGATTTTTATGCCAATACAATGACTGCATTCTTATTCAGTAATGGATTCGACAGTAACAATGTATAGAAACGATTGACTCGGACACGAGGACCCTTTCCCTTGGCCAGAGGGGCCCTTTTGTCAAGCGTGGGGGCCCTTTTGTCTGCCTTTACGGTCCCCCTAACTAGGGTACATTTTCATTTTTCTCATCGGTTTTAGCATTTTTCTTTATAAAACACTTTTGGATGACACTTCGTGTACAGTTTGATTGCTCGATACGTTTGAAACAAATAAATGTGCGATTAATTAATATGTGTCATCTATTTATTTTGGGATTTCGGCGGGGGACATCAGCCTCACTGTTGGCTTGTTTATATAGATAAATGTTTGTCTAGTTTATGTGTCTCGTAAGCAATTTTATTACTTTCCTCCATATAAATGACCTTATAGATTATTATTGTTGTTTGGTGTAGGAATGGAGTAAAGGAGAAGGCCTCGAAACGTCCAGGAAGAACTAAACCTGGATTCTCTCTGTATACACCAGAATCTGATGATCATGTGACAGCTATGAATAATGATATTGATAAATGTGCTAATATTTTAAACCAATTAATAGCCACTAAACAAGGTAAGATATACATAGTTATTAAAATTTACATCCTCTATAGTCTGCTTTGTTTATCCCAAGTTCTACTCCCTCCTTTTGTATGTCCACATTAAAATGCAGTTGTATATTGTTGTCACGTCCGTCGGTCCGATGATGCCTACAATTGCTTGTGGACGCTCTAGCTAGAAGTTAATGTTAATATCCAAACTGACCTTAAATTTATTCTGAGTGTTTAAAGTCATCAGATGAGGAATCTTATTAATATTTGTGGGCGTGTGTTTAGTTGCCTGGCAACCTATCTTTGTTCATGTTGTTCTTTCATATTTGTAGTGAGTACAATAATTAGATTAATTGCATTATTGAAGATAAGAGAGATCCATTCAGTTAAACATGAATATTTCAGTGACAGACGTTATTAAAACTTAAAAACTTCCCCTTCTCCTTTCTGTGAACTATTTCATTGTATTCTGTTTTAGACAAACAAAAGAAATCCAGTAAGAAATCGATCAATAAGATGGAAGTAAAAAGTGATTACATATTGATACCAACAGGAAATGAAGAAAGTACGTTTTTATTTCTACTTTTATTTCATTCTAGAAATTATAAAAAAAAACCCCAAGGAAATAATAATATTTTAATCTTTTAAAGGGGAAGACCAACGATTTTCAACAAGGTTTCCATAAATCTTAAATATATATTGTTAAATAATCCCCTCTGTAACAAAGGCAAAAAAGTTTTTGTAAGCGAGAAATTAATTTTTATTAAAACCGGAAGTGACATAGTTGGTTCAACACGCTCACCGGGCTCTATAGTAAGCATGCAAATTTGGTCTATGTTTACTGCTGTATTGTGTAGTCGCATCGTCCTTTGACCAAAAATCTGATAAAATGGGCTGTCTATTAGGATATTATAAACACGAATTTATGTTTTGTTAACGTTTAGTACACAAAGCCGCTACGTAAATTCAATCATACTGAACAGTACATGGTGTCTCAATTCACGCCACATGGCCAGTTGTTGACATCACATGGTTTGATTGACACCTGGCAAGTGAGAGATGTTTCGTCTGCTTGAATGTCTTTGCATGTGCTGGGTATCCGGTGACAGATGTTTGATTTATTTCAACGGACTTGTGACACATATATATATTCAAATAAATATATAAATTTCCAAAGTATGTCAACGTCAGACACCAACGTATTGGAATATAGCATATCTCACCCATGAGTGTACAGTAATGCTGTGCAGAGTCAAGCCCATTTCAAGAGAAAATGAAAGAAAAAAAGAAAAGCTGTTCACCAGGGCTGAAACTGGGGACAAATTTTAGGGAGAAGTGACTTCTCCCTACAGACAAAATAGGGAGAAGTGAGGGAGACATTGGGAGACTTGAAGGAGAGGTCAAATTTCATGCATTGCTGCATTCTCTGTTCAGTAAGCAGGGAGACATTAGTAAAGTCAAAGAGAAGTCAGTTCAGAATGTTAAAAAATAATTTATTACAATAACAAAAAACACAAATACAAGCTTACAATTTTGGGTTATTTCTTATAAATTAATTAGGAAGTAAATATTTTTCTTTGCTTCATTGACTTCCATTTAATTAATGCAGGTTTAAAATCAAAATCCTCATATTCGGGCCCATCTTCAGAGATTCGCATCAAATCAATTAAAACAAGGTCAGTAATTATATACTGATTCCATATTTCGTAAAATTGACTTCAATAATATTAAATTAATCACGCCCTTGCCATGTGTTAACAAATTACGATTTACCGCCATTACCGGACAAAGAAAATAAAAATATTTAGATTTTGATTGAAAGCTTTTAGTTAAAAAATCTAATGTTTTTCTTTGTTAAAATTATGTCTATCATCACATTATATTGTTAATTAATTTTAAAATAACACACTAGTGGATTAAATTGATCATAGAAAAACAAAAGAATGTATTATTATGTAAACAAAGATGTCGGCTGACAGGCTGACACGATACAGAGTACTCAATCTTTTGACCTTTTGAACCCTACCGTCATTGTTCTTGGCCCAAATGAATTAAAAACACTAATAAGTTTGATATATTTTGTATCAACACACACTCAGTTTATAGTTATTTTTTTTATTTAAGGAAACAAGTATCTGAATTTGTTTGTTTAAAAATTACATCGTGATATAAAATTACGACAACTTCAAAGTTAAATTACGACAACACCAGAATGGACGGGAGAGTGTAAATTTAAACATGGCTGACATTTTTTGACTTCTTTCATGCATGCCTTTTACTGTCGGGACATTAGACATCTATCATTTCTAGAGAACTGGTAGGGCGAAGTTGAAATCCCCCTGGTCAAGTTTTCAGGCGAAGTTTGGTGTTGTAGGGTGAGAATCGCGCCTCAGTCGCCCGTAAATTTCAGCCCTGCTGTTCACGTCGACATTATGTTGCAAAATGCACTATAGTATATGCCCCACATGCCCATAATTTTAGTCTGTTTATGTTGTAAAACACTGTCAGCAAGCACAAAAACATCGAAGCAGATGAAATACATGTGACTTACAAGCTGTCTCTCAAACCATGTGATGTAAATAAATAGCCATGTGACGTGAATTGAAACACTGTGTACTGTTCAGTATGAGTGAATTTACGTAGCGGCTTTGTGTACTAAACGTTAACAAAACATAAATTTGTGTTTATAATATCCTAATAGACAGCCCATTTTATCAGATCTTTGGTCAAAGGATGATGAGTGCCCACAACACAGCAGTAAACTTATGCCAAATCTGTATGCTTTACTATAGAGCCCAGTGAGCGTGTTGAACCAACTATGTCACTTCCGGTTTTAATAAAAATAAATTTCTCGCTTACAAAAACTTTTTTGCTTTTGTTACAGAGGGGATTATTTAACAATATACATTTAAGATTTATGGGAGCCTTGTTGAAATTCGTTGGTCTTCCCCTTTAACTATTTTTCCTAGTGCAACAGTACTTAAAGCAAACCCCTTTGTTTGGTTGACAATTTCATATTTCGGCTTTGAAAATTCTCAAATTTTTTAAGAAAGCAGTACATGTATTTTGTTATGTGTACAGATTCAAAGGGTTGATGTATTAAATGTAACTGATGTTGAAACAACTTGGGATTCCTTGGGCTTTATATGCATATATATAAGGGATAAACATTTTGATTGGCTAAAAACTTTGAAACAGTTGTAGACTGTTCACATTGAAAGTCTTTCATTCGATGAAAACTTTCCCTTTATACAGGCTCCAATATGACTTCATGAGGGAATTATCATTTTCTATGTTGGATCATCAATTCAATAACAATATCAGAGCCTTACTTCCGGTATGAGCAGAAATCCAAATTTGGAGACCAGTTCCAGAAACAAGTTTTCTGTTGTCCTAATAACGATTATTTTGTTATTTTTCCAGTGTCTGAGAATCCAGAGTCGAATGGTGTTGTGAAAGAAACTATCACAGATATAAAAACACCGTTTAACAATCGTTTAATTTCATCAACACCCGATCCTGATAAAATACCAGATGACGAGAGTTCTCTCCCTTTACAGACAATACCAGAACCTGACAACAGAAAGCGGGACTCTCTACCAGCATCTGTTACCCACAGTTACACGAATGCTAGGAATATGATGCGACCAATTGCTCAAGCTCATTCATCTCAAGGTCAAAATTATGTTCACATCCACCGAATAACCGATCCTTCCGTCATCAAGCATAATGTTGTCAATAGCAACAAGGAGATGACCCAGAATGAAAACATATCAACTAATCACAGACCTGAATATTTTGCACCTCCACAACAGAGACGGGTTCATTTGTTAAAACCAGGTAAACGTTGCTATAGCAACGACGAATTGACCTACGGTCAGAGGGGTAGCGAATCTCCTTTAGATTTATCCAATCAAAAGCTGTCCGAAGCAGAGAATTCCTTTTCGTCCAAACCACGTCCACTGAGCACTGATAGTATTATGGACCTTCGGAACAAGAACCTCATAAATTTCGACTCGGAAGAAGAAAGACAGCGGAGACAGGGCGATAGAAGAGGTAGCAACATCGAAGATTTGAAATGTTATTTAGAAAAAGATGAAGAGGATGATATATTTTCACCACCGACTGTTCTCAAAGCGCCCAAACAAACGCGGAAATCCTTAAACGAAATATACGAAAATCAGAGTCAGCTGAGTCCCAAGAGGCAGGAAAGTTTTGGATTTCGATCCATGGATTCACATCATCCTGTACAGCTATCTCCAGAAAATGGGACCCAAGTTCCAGACTTCCAGGACAATTTGAAACATTTTCAAAAGGCTGCACAGAAATCCATGACGCTAGGTTCAATACCACAATCAACAACCCAGGCATCGCCCAAAAGTCCAGAAGTACAAACTTATCCCTCTGCTGTTAAAAATAAAAAGTTTATCAACGCAGATATTTGTGCTACTCCTATGCCCAGTCCCCTTCGAATGCCAGAACCACGTGCCCGAGCCATACTTGGAAGACCACATCATGCCATCAGTCCAGATTCTGAACAATCCGCACATCCATTAGCTCGAGAAAATGTCAGTCCACAATCCAAAACAAGTCCTAATCGATCCAGTTCTCCACAGAAAAGCTCAAACAGCCCAGAACAATCCAGTCCCCCTCGTCAATTTGAACTGACAGGAAATTTTTCTCCCCAGTTTTCCCCACCTCGAGATGTCGTGATGCAGGTGAATTTTCAAGGTGAAGTTGAATGGAAGTCACGACCATATAAAGAAACGTCGCCTGTCTCCCAGCCAATGATAACACCAGCAAAATATCAACGAGGTATTGAAGAGGTAAGTTAGATTACTATTTTTGTTTGGGTTGGGTTTGTCGAAGGGTGTTGGAATCATGTGCTTTGGATAATAGATACAGGTAAATTTTTGATAAAGGGAGTCAAGTGGCGTGGTTTCAGTTTCCAGCTTGTACATTACAAAGAATAAGGTTGTCAAACTTCATGGGTTTTCCCATGGTCCTCCCAGTTCTTAAAATAGCATTATGCAAGAGCAAAATCTGCTTATTACAGGTGTTTCTTTAGGCCTGAAATGTTATCTACATAATCAATTAGACATTAATTAACATATCCAGACCATAATAAACTCTTGATGGCAAGGCTAGCCTTCGATGTTGGCGGATTAAATTCATATACATGTATGCTGCTTAATGGCCGTTGATAATTAAATCAAGTGGATAATCGAGACTATGCTGTTTATATTAATGATTTGAGTAATGATGACCGAGGCTATGTGACTATTTCAAATGCTTTTTTCTCGGCTAATAGTGGATCAATTTGACTGAAATTTTCAGCAAATTACCTTTACACTATCTAGTTTTTAATTATTATAGTTAGAACTGCCATCTCTTTATCTTATCTCCGAGAATGTAACTTTAATATTGCTATCTGGAGTTGGGGCTTGAATGGCTGAATTGTTAGCGTGTGCGTGTTGTATTAAAGGGTCTGTCAATGAGTCAAGTGGCGTGTTTTCGATTCCACACTTGTATGTGACACGGAATGGGTACTTTAAACATCATAGTAAATGTATTTCTGTTTGCTATAACAATACTAGAGCACTGAACATTCAATGAGTTTGACTGCTCTGGGGTGCTTTACATCTTCCAAGTGATTCAAAATCAAGTGATCAGCTCGATTAATCTTTGTTACCTTACACATTAAATGATTTCTGTTTGTTATTGTTTTTATACGCCCACATTTTCATGTGGACGTATTATGTCGTCGCCCCTGTCCGTCCGGACGTCCGTCCGGACGTCCGTCCGTCCACAATTTGTTTGTGGACTCTCTACAGGTCACAATTCTTATCCGATTTTGACGAAACTTGAAATATAGGTTTATCCCCAAAAGATCTCGGCTGCTTTCGATATTGGCATGTATCGGATCAAAACTTCATGGATTATGGCCCCTGATTGTACGAAAAATCACGTTTTTAGCTTGTGGACCCTATAGAGGTCACAACTTTGAACCGATTTTGATGAAACTTGACATGCATGTTTGTAACCCAAAGATCTTGGTTCCTTTCGATATTTGCGGCTATCGGAATGTAATTTCCTGGATTATGGCCCCTGATTGTCCGAAAAATCACCCTTTTTAGCTTGTGGTCCCTCTGGAGGTCACAATTATTATTCGATTTAAAAAACCGTTTGATTATATCACCGTTACACCCTAAGGAAGGTTGAGTTCGAATTTCGGGAAAATCGGACGAAAATTGCCATACAAAATGGCCGCCGTTTGTACTCGAAGACAGTTAAAAAATGGTATATCAAGGTTGTGGACCCTGTGGAGGTCACAATTTTGATTCGATTTTGATGAAACTTGAAATTCATGGTTATAACCCAAAGATCTTGCTTCCTTTAGATATTTGCGCATATCAGATTGTAACTTCCTGAATTATGGCCCCTGATTATACGAAAAATCGCCTTTATTTTAGCTTGGAGGTCACAATTATTATTCGATTTAAAAAACCGTTTGATTATATCACCGTTACACCCTAAGGAAGGTTGAGTTCGAATTTCGGGAAAATCGGACGAAAATTGCCATACAAAATGGCCGCCGTTTGTACGCGAATACTGTTAAAAAATGGTATATCAAGGTTGTGGACCCTGTGGAGGTCACAATTTTGATTCGATTTTGATGAAACTTGAAATTCATGGTTATAACCCAAAGATCTTGCTTCCTTTCGATATTTGCGCATATCGGATTGTAACTTCCTGAATTATGGCCCCTGATTATACGCAAAATCGCCTTTTTTTTAGCTTGGAGGTCACAATTATTATCTGATTTAAAAAAACGTTTGATTATATTACCGTTACACCGTAAGGAAGGTTGAGTTCGAATTTAGGGAAAATCAAACCAAAATTGCCATACAAAATGGCCGCCGTTTGTACTCAAATACTGTTAAAAAATGGTATATCAAGGTTGTGGATCCTGTAAGGGTCACAATTTTAATTCGATTTTGATCAAACTTGAAATTCATGGTTATAACCCAAAGATCTTGGTTCTTTTCGATATTTGCGCATATCGGATCGTAACTTCCTGAATTATGGCCCCTGGTTATACGCAAAATCCCCCTTTCTTTAGCTTGTGGTCCCTCTGGAGGTCACAATTATTATCCAATTTAAAAAAACGTTTGATTATATCACCGTTACACTGTAAGGAAGGTTGAGTTTGAATTTCGGGAAAATCGGACCAAAATTGACAGACAAAATGGCCGCCGTTTGTACGCGAATACTGTTAAAAAAATGGTATATCATGGTTGTGGACCCTGTATAGGTCACAATTTTAATTCGATTTTGATTAGGAAGGTTGAGTTCTAATTTCGTGAAAATCATACAAAAATTGCCGGACGAAATGGTCGCCGTTTGTACACGAATAGTATAAAAATATGGTATATCATGGTTGTGGACTCTCTACAGGTCACAATTCTTATCCGATTTTGATGAAAAGTCACATTTCTAGGTTGCGTACCGTCACACCATAATCATTGTCGGTTTCGAATTTCATGAATATCAGACTGGAACTGACCAACTAATTGGCTGCTCCCAATTCAATATGAAATACAGGACTTAAAGATGTAGGAAAAATCACTTTCGGTATTGCTTGTTCTCTATCCATCTCTCGAAAATGTGGGCGTATCCTGCCTGGCAGTGCCAGCCTATCTTTACACGTATTTCAGGAGGACGAACCGTATATAAATGTTGTGGATTATCCTAAAGATGAGGAAACTGAGGAACAAGCAGACGTGGAGAGACATCCAATCACAGATTTACCACCACAGTTTGCACGATTAGCTCATCTCTCGGAAACTCCCGCAAATTCACCGATACGATTTCCCCGGCCACGATCCTACAGTTCTTCACGACTATCGGCACTATCCCAGGAAGGCAATAATCATCCAAGTAAAAAGTCTGACCATCCTTTTTTAAGGACTATTTTATCGGAGAAGGAAACCGAACTGCCGCAAACGCAACACCGCTCTAACGAATCACATCCTGGGTTTGAAAGCGAAAAATATCCGCAACTATCGACCGCGTTTCCCTCTAAACCGGCCTCTGCCCTCCCACAGTATTTGATACACGGAACTCCCATGAACTCACCAATACGTCCTGTGTTTAACGGAAGAGCTGATATACCTCCGGTAAAGGGGATGGAATCGAAGGTTGATAATGATCAAGCTATACCTACGACTAATGATCCTATTGGTTCCGTTAAGAAGTTACGATGGTTGTTGACAGAGTTGTTGGAAGTCTGTGATATAGATGGTAAGTACAGTAATCTCGTCGGAAGTTTGAGGGGGATGGGCTAACGTTCAACGTTGTTTGCTTTAGATTATGCGGTCTGTCATAAAGTTTTTTGAGTGGCATGGTTTTTAATTCCCATCTTGTATATGACGAGACTGTGAGCAAGGTAAGGTAGCCGAATGGTTTATTGCATGAACTTTAGACCATGAGGTCATGGTTTTGATTGCAAGCTTTTACCGTACATTGCAAGGAGTAGAGTCATCTGCGCGCGAGGTTAGATGACCGTATAGTTTAGCACATGATCTTAGGTCATTAGGTCATTGATTTGACTCCAATCTTGTATATGACTATCAATCTGTTTCACAGAGAATTACTTACGAATTATCTCTGTAACAGACGACAGTCCACAACAGGTGTGTTGACTGCACGCGCCGTTAGTCATTGGCTCAACGGCTCGTGCAATGTTTACTTAACACCTAACTGCTTCGGGCAAAATGATGCATTTTACTCATTTTAATACCCATTTACACTAAATAGGAAATATTTTTTAACTACAAACGTCTTTATTTATTTTTCTTTTACCTCAAAAAAATGTTTGAGAATTTAATTTGTCGGAGTAAAAAAGTTAATATGCCGTACTCATTAAGCCTCGTCGATGTCATGCTTATCAGTGATTGTAGCGGCCAAGCGAATATTCACTGCGGGATCAGTTTGTATGACTATATGACAAGGAGTAGGGTCACCACTGCTAAAGACCCTCCTGCTCAACGATATTGTTGAAATCAAATTGAATCATATGTTAGTCCCAAATTCACTTTGTTTGTATTGAGTGGAAGGGAAACCCCATTGTATGCTATATTTTAATTGATTGTAGGTGATCCAGATATGTGTCAGTTAGCCCAAGATTTATCGAACACGGTAGAATCGATACCACAACTTAAACTGACGTTTAATATACAGACAGAGATAGAGCTCGCTTTACAACCTTTACGCAGTGAAAACAGTCAACTTAGAAGGTAAATTTTATTGATAGATGGGGTGTGTGTGTGTGTGTTAAATCAGATGATCATGTCGAGTGGCATGGGTTTTGACTCCCAACTTTTCTGTGTCCATCTTTCGGGGATACCGGTATAATGTGCATGGAATCTGCCCTGGACCGTCAATTTTACTGGACAACAACTTTTTACTGTTAAACAGCCGCGTGTCAGTCCATGTGAACGCCTGACCAATGTAAATGAACATCTTAGTGAGAGAATAAGGCCTTGCTTACCTTGCTAGAACCAGTATGACCGATGCAACACGCTGTCACCAAATCGTCTAGAAGACGGAGACGTATTTTTTAACAGCGTGTTGTGTAGGTCATACTGGTTCTAACGAGTATAGTGAGACCTACGATCAGAGCTGAACTAGGGTTAGGGTTGGGGGTGTCTAGTGGTTTAACTAGTGCATATTAGATTACAATGTTTGTCAGTGACATTGAGTCACATGACATGTTTTGATTCCCCATCAGTACATGACAATGGGTAGGGTCACTGTCCAACCTTATTGGGTGTCTCCTGGTCCTCTGATTCCCTCCCACTACTGAAGACCAGGCCCCGAGTTCACAAAGCATTCTCAGACTTAAGTTGAGAATTTGCTCAACTTTCAATCAGTGTTTATGAGAAAAACTTTTGATCCAGAAACACAGAATTTTGCACAAAGTTTGTTATCGATGTATTTGATACATAAAAACAACAAAATTATTATAAAGGGCTATATTTTAGTTAAAATAAGCTGAACAATTTTGAGTAAATTCTAAACTTAAGTCTGAGAATGCTTTGTGAACTCGGGCCCCGTATGCGCAGGAGAATACACTGCATGGTGTATGTCATCCTTCATAAGCTGGGCTGGTGCTTTAAGCATAGCCATTCATAAAAAAAAAATCTAATTTTTGTATTGACATGACCAGATCCCAAATTTTATTGTTAATTTCAGGCGATTGAGAATCGTAAATCAACAATTGAAAGAAAGGGAGAGGCTAGAAAAAGAAGCTACCACACAGCCTGGCGTCAATTTCCAAGGTATGTGTGAAATAGTTTTATTTAATGTCCGCTTCCACCGAAGTGACATCGCTTTCAAGGTATGTGATATATCTACAAAAATCCATCAGCTGAAAAACAAATGTCGTAGGTTGTGGTGAGTATTGGAAGGTCTAGATACTTATTTACAAATAGTCCATAGGTCATACGACACACCTGTGCTTGCCTACTCCATGATCAAACACGATAGCAGATGGCTTCCATCTTGTTTACTGACGGTACTACTTATTTTAAGACAGACTCGGCTTTCCAATTTATAATATCTACGTCATTGGGGATTTCCAATTTATACTCACTGGTTGCTATGACCCGCTATGGCGTTGTCTAGAAACGCGCGTGCTCGCGTTAGTTTAAAATTTTTGCTATACGTTTAACATGGACTATTTGATGTAATTTGCCTGATTTGATTTGGCCCCATTTCCATAAATTTAGGTTGTTTTTTAGAAATTTTTAGCAAATGTTAATCTTAGGTGTTTTTTAATTCTAGCCGAAGTAAATTTTTTTACAATTTATAGCGAGTTAAGTTATCGTCTCTAAGAGGCGGGCGTAGTATTTTAAATGGCGGCCATTTGCCATCATGTGTATTCTTGAAGTAGGTACACATGATGTAATCGTATGTCCATAGGTAAGTCATGTATTTAAAGTAACTGACTTCTTGTTCAGCTGAAAAAAAAAAGAAACTATGTTATTAAAGAAACCGACAACTACTTTATGCCTGATTTTCATTCACGGCATTGATGGTCAATCATCCTTGGTATCCCCAGTGGTCTTATTCCGCTTTACTCCACTATAACCTGGGTTCATCCGTCCATGGAGTATCTGCCCTTGATTGTTACTTGATTCTACAAACCTAGCTGTAAATAAAATGGCGGCTTGATTGTTGCCATTACTAACTTCTTGTTTAGTTATTGATTTTTTTGATTGGTCAGTTATGAAGAGCAGATGGTTTCAATATGTGTCTCTCCCATGGATGAACTTAGGAGTCGCTGGAGGGAAATGGAATTAGACCACTGCGGATGGTTGTCAATGGGTTATGCAGAAATTTTAAATTCTGGGTCGAGTCTGACTGAAGTTCACAATGTACTGACAAGCCGGATTGTTTTTTGTTGTAGTTTTACATCTTCAATCTAGTCACAATACTCTACAGCGTCAACTTAAAGAGGAGAGAGAGACCAGAAGTAAACTATCAAAACAGCTGGAGGAGTTGGAGAGAGAGAAGGATAAATTAAAACAAGAAAGACAGCAGTTAGTTTTGGCTCTAGGAGAGAAGGTGTGTATGTATTTAGAGTAGGGATAGCATTTAGGTAGTAGTCATCTTACAGGCTGTTGAATATGACGTAGATTCAATTTACTTGTCTCAAGATTAAAGAAAGGGTGAGGGGAGCGGATAGCTGAATGGTTAGCGACTTTATGTTATAAGGGTCTGTCTTTGTGTCATGTGACATGGTTTCAATTGTACGTGACAAGGAGTAGGGTCGCCTATCGTGGGTTTTCTCCGGGTCCTTCGGTTTCATCCTACTGCTAAAGACCTCTACGCGCAAGCAAATTTTTTGGGGAAAAAAAATTGAACTATATATTGATCTGAAAATATGTCGAGTTGACATTAAACCCCATTTCTCTTTCTCTCTCAAGATAGTAGAATTTATCATTTGCCAAATAACCCAAGTTTTAATTTGAGGTTAAAACCCCAATTTGATTCTATTTTAGGACAATGATCGTTTGAAACTACGACAAGAAAACTGTCAGGAAAACCAGAAACTGCGTCAAGATTTAGCCCTGGCTCAGACACGTACAGAAGGAAGTGGTTTAAAACTAGAAGCAGCCGATAGAGAAAATCATATCCTTAAAATCTCGTTAAAACAACGCGACTCAGAGATTGAACGTTTGCAAGAAGTTGTACAGTAAGTACCATAGTGTGAAAAATTATCATCTTTTTTGATTTTTGTTTTCTTGTTGGGAGGCGATTGGTCAGTGCATACAAGTTAGATTTTTATACGCCCACATTTTCATGTGGACGTATATTGTCGTCGCCCCTGTTCGTACGTCCGTCCGTCCATCCGGACGTCCGTCCGGACGTCCCTCCGTCCGTCCACAATTGTTTGTGAACAGTCTACAGGTCACAATTTTTATCCGATTTCAATGAAACTTAAAATATAGGTTTATCACCCTAAGATCTCGGTTCCTTTCAATATTGGCATGTATCGGACGGTAACTTCATGGGTTATGGTCCCTGATTGTACGAAAAATCACGTTTTTTAGCTTGTGAACAGTGTAGAGGTCACAATTTTGAACCGATTTGGATGAAACTTGAAATGCATGTTTATAAACCAAAGATCTTGGTTCCTTTCGATATTTGCGCCAATTGGATCGTAACTTCCTGAATTATGGCCCCTGATTGTCCGAAAAATCGCCCTTTTTAGCTTGTGGTCCCTCTGGAGGTCAAAATTGTAATCCGATTTAAAAAACCGTTTGATTATATCACCGTTTCATGGTTATGAAGGTTGAGTTCGAATTTCGTGAAAATCGGACCAAAATTGACGGACAAAATGGCCGCCATCTGTACGCGAATAGTGTGAAAATATGTTTTATCAAGGTTGTGAACAGTGTAGAGGTCACAATTATGAACCGATTTGGATGAAACTTGAAATGCATGTTTATAACCCAAAGATCTTGGTTCCTTTTGATATTTGGGCCAATCGGATCGTAACTTCCTGAATTATGGCCCCTGATTGTCCGAAAAATCGCCCTTTTTAGCTTGTGGTCTCTCTGGAGGTCAAAATTGTTATCCGATTTAAAAAAACGTTTGATTGTATCACCGTTCCATGGTTATGAAGGTTGAGTTCGAATTTCATGAAAATCGAACCAAAATTGACGGACAAAATGGCCGCCATTTGTACGCGAATAGTGTGAAAATATGTTATATCAAGGTTGTGGACCTTATAGAGGTCACAATTTTGAACCAATTTGGATGAAACGTGACATGTATGTTTATAACCGAAAGATCTTGGTTCCTTTCGATATTTGCGCCCATCGGATCGTAACTTCCTGAATTATGGCCCCTGATCGTCCGAAAAATTGCCCTTTTTAGCTTGTGGTCCCTCTGGAGGTCAAAATTGTTATTCGATTTAAAAAAACGTTTGATTATTTCACCGTTACATGGTTATGAAGGTCGACTTCGAATTTCGTGAAAATCGGACCAAAACTGACGGACAAAATGGCCGCCGTTTGTACGCGAATAGTGTGAAAATATGTTATATCAAGGTTGTGGACCTTATAGAGGTCACAATTTTTAAACCAATTTTGATGAAACTTGACATGTATGTTTATAACCCAAAGATCTTGGTTCCTTTCGATATTTGCGCCCATCGGATCATAACTTCCTGAATTATGGCCCCTGATTGTCAAAAAAAATCGCCCTTTTTAGCTTGTGGTCCCTCTGGAGGTCAAAATTGTTATCCGATTTAAAAAACGTTTGATTATATCACCATTTCATGGTTATGAAGGTTGAGCATAAATTTTGTGAAAATCGGACCAAAATTGACGGACAAAATGGCCGCCGTTTGTACGCGAATAGTGTGAAAATATGTTATATAAAGGTTGTGGACCTTATAGAGGTCACAATTTTGAACCGATTTTGATGAAACTTGACATGTATGTTTATAACCCAAAGATCTTGGTTCCTTTCGATATTTGCGCCCATCGGGTCATTACTCCTGAATTATGTCCCCTGATTGTATGAAAAATCACCCTTTTTAGCTTAGCTTGTTGTGCCTCTGGAGGTCACAATTATTATCTGATTTAAAACAAAACCGTTTGATTCCTTAATATGCGACAACTCTTGTTGACTGCCCGGACGATTTGGCTGCTGTGTGGGCGTATGTTTCGTTGCCTGGCAACCTATTTTTGTTTGCTTGTTGGGAGGCGATTGGTCAGTGCATACGCTTTAGATCACAAGGTCTACATTGACGGAGAAAGTTCAACAGGATTTTCTGACGTGATTTCCACTTGTGCAGGACGAGAGGGCCTGAGAAGGACAGCTGTTTAGCTTTTTGGATGGGTCAAAAAAACAAGGTCCTTTTACGGTTGGAATTCGATATGAGTAAGCTGTAGTGCCGTATGTCTGGACAAAAAATTTCCCTTATAGCACACTGTATGGCATATGCCCGTCTGCAATAGCCCAGTTGGGAGCGGAACAGTAGGACGTTAAACCCCATTTCTTTTCATTAAAGGATGGAATGAATTATATTACAGGACAATTAAGGACGGTTTTAATTATATTAATTATATTACAGGACGTTAAAGGACGGTTTAATTATATTATAGGACATTAAAGGACGGTTTAATTATATTAATTATATTACAGGACATTAAAGGACGGTGTGAATGAAGTGTTAAGTTGTGTGGAGAAGAAACCTATCAATGGTAATCATGAAGGCGGGGGAGGAGGAACTAATCAAGACTTTCAGAAATTACTACATATAGTACAAGATGATCGACCATCTAGGTTAGTTCTGCTTATCATTTAAATTATACGGAGCCACGTTGGCTTAGTGAGTAAGACACTGGCTCGTTAGCCTGGGGGGCGGGTGTTCGATCCCTGCAATGGCCAACAAAGTTCATCCAGATTTTCTAACGTTATTCACCTTGTCACTGGTTTGGGACAAGAGGGCCTGACAAGGACAGCTGTCTAGTCGTTTGACGTGATGGAAAAAACGAGGTCATGTGTACACATTGTCATGCACGTTAAAGATCCCTTGACAGTTGGAATTCAATATCAGAGCCGGCCATAGTGCCACTGTCAGGGCAAATTTGTTTCTCATAGCACACTGTATGGCGTATGTCGTCTTTAGAACTGTAAGACGTCAAACCCAATTTCATTTCACCACCAGACCAAATATTTAATATTTTTCAGTCCCACAAAAAGTATTCATTCTGACCCAGGCTCCGTGACGATCACCAGGCCGTCGGCACTGAAACAGCTTCGATTTACATCGACAGATACATCACCACTCACCCAGGATGCTCTGGCAGAACATGACAGAATGCTCACAAAAATAGGACGACCTCAAATCACCATGACAAACAAGACTACAAATGGCTATAAAAGACTGGGTGAAAAGGACGAACTGAAAACAGACCGAAATGGAAATGTGAGAGATAGTCATATGATCAGTAAAGAACCCAATGATGTTTCTCGCTACAGCGTTACAGATTATTTCAAGAAATATCCCAGCATTACGAATAACGATGTCCAGGAAACGGTAAATGATTCAAATCCGCGTCTTTCCCTTAATTCTACCTCTATTACAGAAGATCTATATAAAGGGGGAGAACTTAATATGTCTCTTAGTTCAATACAGGAAGATGTCCAGTCTGTGATGTCATCAATAACCGAGTCCTCGTCGTCCACTGCAGTCGATGACACAGCATTTAGAGAAGGTATCGCAACCCTCGATGCCAATATCGCCAAAGTCCAAGAAGCTTTACAACGAACCAAAAAGATTTTTTCTTAAAAAAAATATAAGTTGGCCAATCAGAAGCTGATTGAGATGAAGTGGCCAATCAGAAGCTGATTGAGATGAAGTAGCCAATCAGAAGCTGATTAAGATGAAGTAGCCAATCAGAAGCTGATTGAGATGAAGTAGCCAATCAGAGATTTTTCGTGTATTATTTGTAGCCTACGTTTATCATGTCTTAATGTCTTGCTCATCCAGGCCCTTTATGATTTTTTTGAGGGTCTGACGGAAGCCAGTCATTATTCGTTACTTCTGTTAACTACCTTAAATAAACACGGTTGTGAGACGGTGAAAAGGGGAGACTACTCCCTGTTCACCTGTCCGTATTCCATTACATATCTGTCAAACAATTATACACCGTAGCTGCATTACTTATGTAAAAAAAAAAAAGAAAATGCAATTTTTTTGTCAAATTATTTTCTTATATTAGTGCTTTTTTGTTAATCAACCCTGATTGAGTATTTTTTATACCTGGATTTGAATATTGAGTTAAAAACTCCATTAGTAGAGGTGTTTTAAAAAAAATGTAAAAATAATCCTTTCCATGTTCGATATTTCTTAAAGGAAAATCGTAGAGACGAGCAATTTTCTTTGAGTTATTAAAGAAATGATGAAATCAAATATGGAAAAAAAGTTTAATTTATGAAAACCATGTTTTGTCTAAGTCAATGATGTAAGAAAAGTATTTTGTTAATTTTTAATTAAAACAAACCAAAAAGGAGAGATTTTTGAACAAAATAATTTGATTGGAGTGGGATTATTATTAATTTTTTTTTTAGTATTTGAAATTGGTGTTTATTTTGTACTTAAAAGTTTTTTGCGAAAGTGCTTCCTGCATTCTAACGAATCGTTGATTTATTATATTATTTACATATACCTGATATACATTCACCCTGGTTTATTATTATTATTATCTGTCTCCGTTTTAATCAAAAAATATGTTTAAAGAAAAGGGGCTGATTTTATAACACATGTTCTTTTAATCATCAAGTTCTCCAGGTCCTCTGGTTTCCTCCCACTGCTAAAGATTTCCACATGCAAGCAAATTATTGAAATAAAATTAAGCCATATGTTAGTCCCAAAATGACCTAGTTTGTGTCGAGTGGATGTTAAACCCCATTTCCTTCTCTCTCCCTCTTACCATTTTAGATTTCTAAAGATATTAAATAATTATGTGTTAAAGGCTATTAAAAGGTGAATGTGCAGCACAAGCAAAAAGTCTCCTGTCACCAGTTAAGACTTGAACTGCATAAAGAGAATCTGAGAATAGGGGGTGGGGGGGATATTTTAGATCAAAAGAACTTTGTTTAGAATACAGCCCCTTTAAAAAGTGATGAATATTGTTTTACATGTAAATATATATCGTTCTAGTCATATATATATATATTATATTAACGTTAACAAAATATATTTTATAT
This sequence comes from Patella depressa, assembly GCA_948474765.1. Lineage (NCBI taxonomy): Eukaryota > Metazoa > Mollusca > Gastropoda > Patellidae > Patella > Patella depressa. Next base: position 37,279,277 of record OX419723.1, on the reverse strand, counting down.
TTTAACAAGTTGTTCGTGTATATTAATAATTATAAAAACAATGATATTAGTATTCTACATTCTTATTGATGTTTAGCATAGGCCTTACTCACAAAGCCTGTTTGGTGGTCGTGAATCGAAAAAATGATATATTTTCCTTCCCAAATACATTCTGTACTTGGGAGAGGGGTTTAATATAGGCTATGCCTGTTCCCCAATCCCTATTCAGACACAAATCTGAATAAAATACTGCTTATATAAAAAAAAAAATACATTCTGGTTCTTTCGGCAAGATTTTCACATCCAAATCCAGATACATGTATTGTCAATTTGAAAATAAACCTGTTGATGTGAATCCTTATCTTAAACAAGTGAGAGACTTGTTTGTCTTCCGTAGTTGAGAACTGTTTTGAATCTTTATGGAAAACAAGTAAGAGTTTTATTTGTCTTCCATAGTTGAGAACTGTTTTGGATTAGAATCTTGATGGAATTTGGACTTGACTTGAATTCTGGGTCCTTTGTAAGATGCTTGAGGTAAACTACCGTCTCATTGTATGGTGCTTTAGGTAAACTACTGATCATTGGCTGAAATTAAGACATTTTGAATCAAGATTCTTAAATCACCAATGAAATCTTCAGTGTTTAATTAAGTAAAATGAGTCGATGATTATCAATACCGACATATATTATATTCTTTAGTTTGATACATTATAGTTACAGGTGTATTATTAGCGGTTACCATGGTTATTCCCACTAGTGTAGTACCTAGTTTACACCAACTTATAATAGTATTCTGTATTATAGTAACAGTTTCCATGCTTATAACAACTAATAATAATATTATAGTAACAGTTGCCATGCTTATAACAACTAATAATAATATTATAGTAACAGTTGCCATGGTTACACCAACTAATAATAATATAGTAACAGTGGCCATGGTTATAACAACTAATAATAATATTATAGTAACAGTTGCCATGGTTAAACAAACTAATAATAATATTATGCAGTCACTATTTAGATAATTGTCTTGTGAAATGATTGTCTTAAAACACTGTCACGTAACAAATACCCGGAGATGTTACCCAGTATAGAATCATCCATATCAGTTTACTTGCCTTAGTCTTAGCATCTTATATTTTATAAAACATTTTTCTTTATTTCTTAAACACCAAAAACCTGCCTTAGATTGAATTGTTTCCATATTTAATTAAATCTGGTCCCTTGGTTACAAGATATCTTATAGGTATAGCCTTATCTGGTTTGTTGCTAGAAGAACAATAGTAAATACAACTCAAAAAGCCTAAATCACAAGGGGACGTCCCCTAAATAATGTTTGTCAATCATCATTTTTCATTGTGCCATTACATTCGTATTCAAGTTGGTTTACAGTTGCACAATTATCAAATTGATGATTACAAAGATTATGTGAATTTATTGGCCTCAACGTAATTCTATTGAGTACAGTTTATTGCCAAGTACTGTTTACACTATTATTTTCGAGTCGTTAACAAAAATTTAACATCTCGTCTTTGCCTGAATCTTCAGTCTTTCTTTAAGTCAATATGACTTCTAGACATCCTAACCACTTCCTTAATAAAGACAACAGAATTCTATTCGAAGTGTTGCTCGGTGATAAAAAACATTAAGTGTATTCGATAGAATTATGTCTTGTCGCCTGACTTATTATTAAGTACTGGTATATTGTGAAGATAAAAAGAATCTACCATCTAATGTGATACATCTATATATATTAAACTTTACATTATAGAACAAAATTATTGTTTCAAATATTTTTTATTATATTTTTTTTTTATGTTTTTTTTTATAAACCAAAGATGTTTAATTGTGATAGAAATCCTTTCAAAGTAACTCCTTTTTCTTTACCAACAAAAAAAAAAAAATCTTCCTTGGCCTTTGCTGTATCATTTTTAGATAATCCTGTTAGGATTGGTGATAGAAAAATTAATCAGAATTGTGTTCCTTAAATTAAAAAAAAAAAAAAAATACATTTTTGTCCACAGAATTCCAACTCGAAAAGAAACCTATCACCTGTCATTATTTTGGAAATAAGAAAGGCTAGTTGAACCAAATAAGTCATATTGAATATTTAACTCTGTACCCTTTAAAAATTGATAAACATTACTAAGCGTTAATTACCTAATATTCGTGTTAAAATGCCTGATAGTTACCAAGCATTAATTACCTAATATATGAATTAAAATGCTGGAATTAATGGATGTTCGTTATAAAGTATTAATCACCGAGTGTTAAAATGCCTAAATTAGTTAACAGTTAATGTATGTTATCAAGCTTTGAATAACTAATATTAGCGTTAAAATGTCTGGTTTTATTTGGTGTACCAGTTGTTATAAAAATATCTGTTATAAAAAGTCTGTGAAATTCAAAATGATACATATTTTTATCAATTTTTCAATGCTTTGTATTTTTATGAGAAATGTAATAACTGGGATGTTATGTCGGTGGTATAAAAATGTGTTAATTTAATTACTGGTATTAATACTCATTCTGACTAGAAACTAACCTTATTTTATTATTAAATATCACATTTTTATACGCCCACATTGAAATGTGGTCGTATATTGTCGTCGCCCCCGTCCGTCCATCGGTCCGTCGTCCACAATTGCTTGTGGACGCTCTACAGGCTAAAGTTAATATCCGATTGACTTTAAATTTATACACAGTGGATGCTCTAGAGGTCAAAGTTAATATCCGATTGACTTCAAATTTATACATAATGTTTACAGTCATGAGACTTAGTCGTCTATCGATTTTCAGTGATTTTCAATAATTGCTGCAAGAGTTATGGCTCTTGATCACTTCGAAAAAATCCTGTGGAAGCTCTAGAGGCCAAAGTTAATATCCGATCGACTTTAAATTAACACACAGTGTTTAGGGTCATGAGACGAAGAAGCCTATTGATTTTCAGAGATTTCAAATAATTATTGCCAGAGTTATCTCCCTTGATAACTTAAAAAAATCTTGTTACGCTATAGAGGCTAAACTTATCATCCGATTGACTTTAGATTGATACACAGAGTTTAAGGTGTTGAAACGAACAAGTATTTTGATTTTCAATGAATTTTGATAACTGAACAGCTAAATCCATGATATTAAATGTTTCATGTATATACTAATTGTTAGTGTGGGGTAACACTTTATAAAAAGCAATCAAAATCTAATGATTTTCTGATAATTACATAATGAGCCGTTACTCTTAATCAGTTTTTAGTGTATTACAAATGTTTCATTAGCAAAAAAAGTAAAAATATGCGACAACCCTTGTTGACTGCCCGGACGATTTAGCTGCTGTGGGCGTATGTTTCGTTGCCTGGCAACCTATCTTTATACATTGTATTAATAATTATTGTTATAATGCACATTATATTATATCACATATCTTATGTATATACCTATTAACATCAATTCAACAGTGTGTATCATCAGTAGCATGGGATCTAATGGCTATATCTGTTATATTTACTAAACGGAACTCATTTTCTTGCTTCCGCAGAAACAGAATTTTCTTCTGTATCAAGTTGTCATAGATTTTGCCTCATTATTTTGGATAATGGTTGATTCAAAATTATAATTATTGAGATCGAGCTTGATATCTGTTCTCGAGAGGAACTAACTGTAAACAGCCTAAGTTTAGTATGGCGAGTCTGTATTTGTTCCTGACAAGGTCTGTAACGGGTACCCGAATACCAGGCTTGTTTATTGAAATAGCTTAATAAGGAAAGAAAAACATGAATTTTTTTCAACTGTTGAACTTTACTCATTCCGTTTTATTATAAATATGTTCAGTCATTTAACGACGTAATTGCTAAAGTAATAATTTCATATTAAAAAGAGTTTAGAGAGATTTAGTTTATTATAACAAATTGCGGTTATAAACATACAAACCGATGTGTTATACATTTTGATCTCAGCAGTCTATCACTTGTTTTCATCAACCAATGATTAGCCAAAGTGATTTGCATTCAATCAAATTTTCATTGTCCATCTTATTGGTACCCTAACCAACAAATTGATCGACACCAATTTTCGAAGCAATTACCACAAATTGCCAAATAAGAATTGTTTGCAGCTACTCAGCGCATTTAACGAACTTTTCAAAGTACATGTACTTTGAAATTGACTAGGCTATTACATGCCATCTCCACGGGCTATCACATGTCAATAAAAACGCCTATAACATTTCCATGGCATTTAGTAATTGAGCTGGACATACACTGGTCAAATTCTATAAAATATATTCACTGTTTATCATTGAAAACACACACGTCACAATTATATGCAATACAATTATGGTTTATTACTGAGCAAGGTTGCTTGATAAAGACTTGAAGCCTAGCCAAAAAGTTGCTTTGTAGTAACAGAAATTGTATTCCATGGAATTGTGACTCTGGGAGTGTTATATGTCTATGTGTAATAACCATTCCTCAAGTTGATTAATATAATTATTGTTAGTATGTTACTGGGGTTTTTACTGGCCATCAGCTATAGGTTTAATATTTACTGTCCATCAGTTGTAGGTTTGATATTTATTGTCCATCAGCTGTTGGTTTGATATTTACTGTCCATCAGCTGTTGGTTTAATATTTACTGTCCATCAGCTGTTGGTTTAATATTTACTGTCCATCAGCTGTTGGTTTAATATTTACTGACCATCAGCTGTAGATTTAGTAGCTTTTGTATAGTTTAATTTAATTACCATGCTATTATATTTCATCATAACATTTATTCTCCAATAATTATGAATACTTGAATTATAAGGATTGAATGAAATTCACCTAGAGAAAGGTGCTGGGGGTGATAACCTGTAAGAAACAGAGAAAGTTAAACCAAGCACCTCCCTTTGCTGCACTCCTCCACATAACTTGTAATTCTTTATTAACTCTCTGTATTATTAGCCATTCTTCACCAATATAATTCTTATTAATGTGTTAGGTCTTAAAGTTTTAATTATTTTAAATATGTGCATGGTGTTTGTTCAAGGAAATTGACAGTATAATGATCAGTTAATACAAAACCAGTAGATATTAACAACATACATGTATTATGTATTTAGAATAATTCAAATGGAACTAGAGTTATCTTGTTGTTGTGAAATATCATCAGTCTTGAATACAATGTCTAATGACGTTGTCCTCATTCAGGTTGGTTGAGGTGGTCATTTCCATAACAGAAAATTCATTTAGGGGTCAGTGTTGGGGTTTAGCTACCACAACCCCTAACCCTTGTGTTTAACTTGGCATGTGGTGGCACCTTCCCAACTAACCTGGATGTTGGTTACGATATTAACAGTATTAGGTAATTTAAGATACAAACTTTGTGTTTTATTAAATTGTGGATGATTTTAAATTTATATAAAAAGCTGTTTTCAAAGATTTTATATCATGTCTTTGTATTAGTATGAATAACTTTATTTATGATTGTAAATAATAGAATTTGGGCAGAAGAATAAAAGGGAAATTTTTTTCGAACATCGCTCTTAGCACTATATATACATGTATGGTCAATGTTGAAAAGCAGCACAAATATCTATCAGAAGTTTCGGACAACTCTGTTATTTTGCACTTCGGCACATGGGGTATGGATGGCATTTTGAATATCTTACAAAACTATTCCTAGATTTGAAACGTGTATCTAATTGTGTTATAAAAAATTTTTGTGTGTATTGTCAATACTTTCAACTTATTATAAATATTTCTTCTTTTTTTAGTTTCGTTTGATTTTTTTAAACTCGAATATTTGTATGTAAAGTCATAATTTTATATTGCAGCATACTTTTTTTCCTTTTTCTGTTTTATTTAATGTTGTTTTTATGAGTTTACTTGATGAATATAAGGGACCAATGTTACGTTTGTTAACCTTATAACTAACGATGACCGGATAATGATGTTTATATATTTTAAATGGTTTTTTTTCTTTGTTTATATACATTTATATTATATTTGTGATTTTACAGTGCTATTGTTTCATTGTTTACTCCGTCGGCGATTCCGTTATTAAAAACCTTTATTGTCCATCTTGCCGTATACAGACATCGAGTTGGATCAATACTAACTTATATTATTGACTTTTGTGTCAAAATTGTTTTTAGAAGTGGCCATCTTGACGCTGCTATGGGCATTATTAATCAGATGGCAGATCTTTTAGGTTTTAATTCTACAAATTTATTTCAAGCAGGCCATTTTGATGCATCTGATTTGTTGTGCCCTGTTAAACAGGTAGTACATATTTTTGGTATAAATTCTACAAATCACCATATAGTTAGAACATTTACAACATATTTTCAGACACATAATTTATCAGTTACTATATATTTTCTGACAGTATCTATCGGTTACAAGTAAATTAGACAGTTACTATGTCTTACGAATAAATTGGACAGTAAATATCAGTTACAAGTAAATTAGACGGTATCTATTGGTTAATGGTAAATTAGGCTGTATCTATCAGTTACGAGTTAATTAGGCGGTATCTATCGGTTACTGGTAAATTAGACAGTATCCATTAGTTACTGGTAAATTAGACAGTATCTATCGGTTACGAGTAAATTAGACAGTTACTATCGGTTACAAGTAAATTACGTGGTATCTATCAGTAAGTGTTACAGTATCGATTACAAGTAAATTTAGACGGTATCTATCAGTAACGAGTAAACAATGATTTTTATACGCCCACATTTTCATGTGGACGTATATTGTCGTCGCCCCTGTTCGTCCGTCCGTCCGTCCGTCCGTCTGGACGTCCGTCCGGACGTCCGTCCGTCCGTCCGTTCACAATTGTTTGTGAACAGTCTACAGGTCACAATTTTTATCCGTTTTCAATGAAACTTAAAACATAGGTTTATCACCCTAAGATCTCGGTTCCTTTCGATATTGGCATGTATCGGACTGTAACTTCATGGGTTATGGCCCCTGATTGTACGAAAAATCACGTTTTTTAGCTTGTGAACAGTTTAGAGGTCACAATTTTGAACCGATTTGGATGAAACTTGAAATGCATGTTTATAACCCAAAGATCTTGGTTCCTTTCGATAGTTGCGCCAATCGGATTGTAACTTCCTGAATTATGGCCCCTGATTGTCTGAAAAATCGCCCTTTTTAGCTTGTGGTCCCTCTGGAGGTCAAAATTGTTATCCGATTTAAAAAACCGTTTGATTATATCACCGTTCCATGGTTATGAAGGTTGAGTTCGAATTTCGTGAAAATCGGACCAAAATTGACGGACAAAATGGCCGCCATTTGTACGCGAATAGTGTGAAAATATGTTAAATCAAGGTTGTGAACAGTGTAGAGGACACAATTTTGAACCGATTTGGATGAAACTTGAAATGCATGTTTATAACCCAAAGATCTTGGTTCCTTTCGATATTTGCACCAATCGGATCGCATCTTCCTGAATTATGGCCCCTGATTGTCCGAAAAATTGCCCTTTTTAGCTTGTGGTCCCTTTGGAGGTCAAAATTGTTATCCGATTTAAAAAAACGTTTGATTATATCATTGTTCCATGGTTATGAAGGTCGGGTTCGAATTTCGTGAAAATCGGACCAAAATTGACGGACAAAATGGCTGCCATTTGTACGCGAATAGTGTGAAAATATGTTATATCAAGGTTGTGAACAGTGTAGAGGACACAATTTTGAACCGATTTGGATGAAACTTGAAATGCATGTTTATAACCCAAAGATCTTGATTCCTTTCGATATTTGCGCCAATTGGATCGTAACTTCCTGAATTATGGCCCCTGATTGTCCGAAAAATTGCCCTTTTTAGCTTGTGGTCCCTCTGGAGGTCAAAATTATTATCCGATTTAAAAAAACGTTTGACTATAACACCGTTACATGGTAATGAAGAGAGAGTTTGAATTACGTGAAAACCGGACTAGAATTGACGGACAAAATGGCCGCCGTTTGTACACGAATAGTGTGAAAATATGTTATATCAAGGTTGTGGACCCTATAGAGGTCACAATTTTGAATCGATTTTGATGAAACTTGACAAGTATGTTTTAAACCCAAAGATCTTGGTTCCTTTCGATATTTGCGCCCATCGGGTCATTACTTCCTGAATTATGTCCCCTGATTGTACGAAAAATCACCCTTTTTAGCTTGTGGTGCCTCTGGAGGTCACAATTATTATATGATTTAAAAAAAAATGTTTGATTATAAAAACCAAACAAATTCTAATGATTTTCTGATAATTCCTTAATATGCGACAATTCTTGTTGACTGCCCGGACGATTTGGCTGCTGTGTGGGCGTATGTTTCGTTGCCTGGCAACCTATTTTTTTATATGCAGTGAACTAGAGTGTTTAAATTGAAGTTTTTATGTTCAACTTATTATGTGCCTTATTTCTTGCAATTAAACTTTATATTGTTTCATTATTTCTGGTTATTTTGTTATTTATTTATTATTAGATATAGATTAATAAGATAAACACCTTATTTATAAAACCTTGATAATTTTAAGAACCCATAAAACTGTTTAACACCTGATCATTATTTGTTGGAGGCAGTTTGAATCACTTACAAACTGGTTTGCTTCCGGTGTTGGCCAAGAAAGTTCATTGGGATTTTCCCTTGTTAGGGACTGACAAAGACAGTTTAGTCATTCGAATGGTATGAAAACCAAGGTCCCGTGTAAACATTGGTGTGCAAGTAAAAGATACCCTGGCAGTTGGAATTTGATAAAAGAGTAGGCCGTAGAGCTGCTGTCTGGGCAAAATTTTTCTCATAGAACACTGTATGGTGTTAAAGAGATTTATAATATTTTATTCAGTCATCAACACCAACTTCAGTCCACCTTCATCTCACCTTCACTCACAGCACGGCGGGTTGACCTTCATCTCACAGCAGGGGGGGTGGGCTGAATGGCTAGCGCGCGTACTGTATCACATGGCCTGCCATCAAGTCAACTTGCGTGGTTTCGAATCTCCGGTTGTACGTGGCAAGGAGTAGGGTCACCTGTCCAACCTCGTGGGTTTTCTCTGGGTACTCCGGTTTCCTCCCATTGCTAAAGACCCCTACGCACAAGCGAATTATTGAAATAAAATTAAACCATATGTTAGTCTCGAAATGTCCCAGTATGTGTCGAGTGGACTTTAAACCCCATTTCTCTCTCTCTCATTCACTCACACACATGCATTGACATGAACTCGCTTTCACTGACACACACCACCAGGAGATGACATTGTTACTCTCTCACACTGTGACACACACCACCAGGAGATGACATTGTTACTCTCTCACACTGACACACACCACCAGGAGACGACATTGTTACTCTCTCACACTGACACACACCACTAGGAGACAACATTGTTACTCTCACACTGTGACACACACCACCAGGAGATGACATTGTTACTCTCTCACACTGTCACACACCACTAGGAGACGACATTGTTACTCTCTCACACTGACACACACCACTAGGAGACAACATTGTTACTCTCTCACACTGTGACACACACCACCAGGAGATGACATTGTTACTCTCTCACACTGACACACACCACCAGGAGACGACATTGTTACTCTCTCACACTGACACACACCACTAGGAGACAACATTGTTACTCTCTCACACTGTGACACACACCACCAGGAGATGACATTGTTACTCTCTCACACTGTGACACACACCACTAGGAGACGACATTGTTACTCTCTCACACTGACACACACCACTAGGAGACGACATTGTTACTCACACTGTGACACACACCACCAGGAGACGACATTGTTACTCTCTCACACTGTGACACACACCACCAGGAGATGACATTGTTACTCTCTCACACTGTGACACACACCACTAGAAGACGGCATTGTTACTCTCTCACACTGACACACACCACTAGGAGACGACATTGTTACTCTCTCACACTGACACACACCACCAGGAGATGACATTGTTACTCTCTCACACTGTGACACACACCACTAGGAGACGACATTGTTAACATATGGCACATGCCTGTCTTATTATTATTAGCATAATCGGAGCAGGGGGGGGGGATGGCTTGGTGGTCTAGAGTGCTGCACTATGGCCTCTAGCTGGCCGGTCACCTCTGGCTTGCGGCTGTAGTTTCGAGCCCTGGTGTGAGTGTATGTGGCATGGAGATAGGGGCGCCTTCTCAACCTCAAGGGTTTCCTCCAGTTTGCTCCCACTGCAAGTGAATTATTGAAATAAAACTAAACCATGTTAGTCCCGAAATTACCTGGTTTGTGTCAAGTGGACGTTAAACCCCATTTCTCTCTCGCCAATCGGTAGGTTGTGAAACCTAATTTCATTTCCATTTCACATCCCTTACAAACTACAATAGTTGAATATTTTTAAAGATTATCAGTCGGTCAATATTTATATAGATATGATAAATTGAAGCTTTCACATCATTCACTATACTCTTCAGATGATATAAAGAAGCTAGGGTCATCTGTATTGCTTGGATAAAATCTTTTGATGGGGCCCCTTTTTAATCTTATTGAAACTTAGCGGGGGGGGGGGGGGCTGAATGCATTCATAGCTGTCATTATTAATAAAGTCAAGTAGCATGGTTTCGATCCCCCGCTTGTACATGACAATGAGTAGGGTCTCCTGCCCAATTTCAAAGGTTTTCTTGTGGTACTCCAGTTTCCTTACACGGCCAAAGACCCCTAAAATCAGAAGCTTTTGAGAGACTATGTCTGTTAATTTAGGAGCTTACATGTATCAGATTTCGATGGATTCAGCCAAAATGGCAGTAATACTTTGCACTTTAGTTGTTTCAATGCTATTTCCATCAGCAGTCAGAATGGGAGGGACTGGACCCCTTGTACCCCTACCCCTCCCCTGGACATGTACCTGCCAAGTAATACTCTAAATAGTCATTGTATTCCATAGAAATTTCTGAATATCTCAGTATTAGGAGCTGAAACTTCCAGACAAGTTAATAAAGCTGGCTATTTCTTCATATTTCTGTGTTAATATTTCATAGAAAAAAAGAAAATCCAAGAATTGAGACAGAAGTTCACCTTCTACTCCATTGTTTAACAACATCAAAGAACTACAAGTTCACACTTTGTCAATTGTCTAGAAACTGGCATTTTGTGTGGGTCCAAAACTGAACCCATTGGCATGCACATAAAAGAACACCTGGGCAGTTGGAATTTGGTGCAGAAATTGGTACTACCTGGGAAAAATTCCTCCCTAGCGAATTTGACTTTGTGACCACACAAACAAAATTAAATGTGTTCATGAGACATTCAACCCAGGTGCATGTCCCTGTTCTTTTCTAGGGATTCTATACAATTAAAAGAGCAAATGGCTTCAGATGCAAGAAAATTGACTTTCAAAGTTTCGTCACCTCACCCTTAGAATCAGTTTTCTGCAAAAGCCCCTGCAATTCCATTACATGGTTCTATTGCATACCAGGGACTAAACACCGCCTTTATTAAGCATGTACCATTAAGTAAATCTGGGAGAAGATTTGGTAGGCTACCAATTTAGCCTATATAATTCATTTAAAATCCATGCATAGTTGCATCGGGTGTGATTTGGGGGGGGGGGGAATAAGATGTTGGGGTCCAGGAGGGATGAGTTTAAAAGTGATTCACACACACACTAGTTATGTTAAATGTTAGGAACCAGAATTTGCAATGAAAATATAAACATGTACAAGAAAAAGACTAGCTAACTCCATGTAATCAGGAAGTTAATACTGTCTTTATGTCCGTGTTCAATGTTTTGTGTAAAGTGCCTCTTTGAAGGGCTAATCCCGATAATTTTTGGGAGAATAAAACTGCTTAATTTTGTGTTAAAATATCTTAAAATATTCTACCTAAGGGCAGAGCAACTAACCCAATATTTGCGATACGTTTTCAAACAACTTAAACCCGTCAGACCAGATTCCCAAACTGTATAATGCGGTGTCTGTATAAAACCAGACATTTTTGTTATAAAAATAATGTGTGTATGTGAAATTTGCTTTTCGTTATCAAGTAAAGCACATGGGTCATTCACTGTACAGTCCTCCCAAGGAACGAGAATAGATTATCAGGTCACCCAAGGAAAAACTGACCCGAAATCTTAAAAATACTCTTGTATCCTTCTGCCTCAAAATTATGAATATTTGTAGCGAACTTTATCTCCAGATAGAGCAGATTATTGTGGTAGAGTGGGCCTGGCTCTACTCTTGAGGGTTCACTACTGTAGAGGTGTGGGGGTAGCCAACCAAGCAGCTGGCTCAGACAGACTAACACCAGATTAATCAGCAACTCTCTTTATTATTCTCCTAATACAAAAATAGCTCATTTCCAACCAACACTCGTCAGCACTAAACGCTCCTCGTCGGGCTCTCTAAACGCTCCTTATCGCCTCGGGCTCTCTAAAACACTCCTTATCGGGCTATCTAAACGCGCCTAGAAGGGCTCTCTCTATCGCTCCCTATAAGTCGGGGTCAGACTCTAATGCTCCTTGCCGGGCTATCTCTATCGCTCCCTATAAGTCGGGGTCAGATTCTAATCGACTGGTATCTGTCTTACCTCGGGTGATCACGACTTCAACTCCATTAAAGGGGAAGACCAACGATTTTCAACAAGGTTTCCATAAATAATAAATATATATTTAGAAATAATCCCCTCTGTAACATATGCAAAAAAAAATTTGTAAGCGAGAAATTAATTTTTATTAATATCGGAAGTGACGTAGTTGGTTCAACACGCTCACTGGTCTCTATAGTAAACATTCAAATTTGGAGTAAGTTTAGCGCTGTATTTTGTGACCGTCTCGCGGTTTAGCAGAACATTTGATGAAGGAAATCTTTATTAGGATATTAAAAATATTAACTTACGTTTTTTTTAAAGGTATAATGCACAAAATCTCTGCGTAAATTAAGTTTCTAAACTGGACACTGTGACCCAATTTAAGCCACATGTTTAGTTGTCATTGTCTTTATGTTAATTCCATGATGCAAAATACTTTCCATACCCCTCCATCGCAACAGATGATGTCGTCTCTGTAACCTGTACCAGTTGCATGTCAACAATTTTTTGTGTTGCTTCATCCATAATAGAATAAGTTGTATATTTTGCAGAAAATCCAGGGGAATCTGAACGCCCATCTCCCATAAGGCACACGCTACCACCATCGAGGGTCTCTCCAATAAGTTGTGCTATGTTTTCTATGTATTGTGTTTGATATGTCTTGTCTATCACAGGAAGTACATAAGTGTTTTGGATGTTATTGAATGTTGATTTACTGAACATCTGTAAATTAACTACTTCAGCTAAACTGCTAAAACTTTGGTAAGTATTACCTGAAAACACGATAGCACTGGCCAGTTTGATGTTTGTGAGTGGCATACCTCGAATATCATCGCAACTATTCCAACATCCTTCATGTCCCTGTATACATTCCCAATTTATCACAAGTTTTGCACCAACATGCATAGTTCTCTTTGAAATTATCCCTTGGCCACAAATTTGACATGTTTTAAATAATTCTGCTAGGTTTTTTTTTCCGACACCAATACGCAATCATTGTCATTCATGCCCCCTTCACCATAAAATTCAGTTTCTGAGTCGGTGGTGTTAAAATCAGTCTCGCTGTTTATACCTGGTGTAAATAATGGACTTTGAGTTGCATTTATTTTAAAAGGAGAGCTGCATTCCAATTCAGTGCTGATGCTAGGTACAGTCTGAGAGTGCGAAACACTTGAAGTTGAACATTCACTTTGTTGTTTTGATGAGCCAAATGCAAATGGTAGTGGTGTCACCCGTGACACTGACTGAACTCGCATCATTTCCCTTTTTGCAAATGCTGACCTGTCATTTTGTTGAATTTCTAGTAAGAAAGGGAAAATACTTGGAACAGCGTCTTTCTTCAATGTTCAATATAGATTTTCTTTTTGATCCAGTCAGTTCATGCTGTAAATCTCTGACATAATCGGATGGTACAAAATGTTTGCCACACACTCTCAAATTCTTTACTTTTTTAAATGAGGAATTTATTGGGAGATTCTTGTTTCTAATTTTCACAAGCCACTCTCTTCGACGCCTTGCATCTGATGGAAACCGATGAAATGGCACGCCTATGCTTCTTGTAATCTCGTAGTTCTCACAACCTGGCACATTACAAGAGGGCATTTCTATTGTTTACGTGAAGCCTGCTTATTTAACCCAACAAGAACAAGTCATAAACCTCAACATTAATTGCCAAAAGTCAATATTATTCACAGGCCGCTAATATTGGTCTGTTTACTTTTATAAATATAAAAAGATACGCAGTCAGTTGTGAGTTACTAAACAACGATGCAGACGAAATATTGAGTCACGTGTCTATCACGTGATGTAACACCTCTCACGTGCCAGCCATCACGTGATATAAACAACTAAACATGTGGCTTAAATTGGGTCACAGCGTCCAGTTTAGAAACTTAATTTACGCAGAGATTTTGTGCATTATACCTTTAAAAAAACGTAAGTTAATATTTTTAATATCCTAATAAAGATTTCCTTTCATCAAATGTTCTGCTAAACCGCGAGACGGTCACAAAATACAGCGCTAAACTTACTCCAAATTTGAATGTTTACTATAGAGACCAGTGAGCGTGTTGAACCAACTACGTCACTTCCGATATTAATAAAAATTAATTTCTCGCTTACGAATTTTTTTTTGCATATGTTACAGAGGGGATTATTTCTAAATATATATTTATTATTTATGGAAACCTTGTTGAAAATCGTTGGTCTTCCCCTTTAATTAATCTACATCTTTGGTGTCCACTATGTAAGGTTGTGATTGTTCGTTTTATTAGCCCTTTGATGGTCCATATCAGTTATTGTTTTGTTACCTTATTAATTTGATTTCTTGTCATTATTCGGTCATTACTCACTGACTGTTATCCATATTAATTTGTGTTATTTATCATATTTTCAATTACTAAATGCCCTATAAGGATTTTATCTATTTCTAAAGAACAAATTTGGACTGTTTTGTATTTAATTAACATTGAAATACAGAATTTTAAATTGAGTAGAAGAATATGGGATACATGCTTGTAAAATAAAGTTATGTAATGTAATCCTATATTTAAAAAAAAGACAAATTTGTGCTATTCTCTTTGGAATTAACACTGAAAACACAGAATTGTAAATTGTAAAGGAGAAAACTGGATATAGGCCTATAATATAAGTAGTGTTTTTAAGGAGAGAGAAATGGGGTTTAACGTCCATTGACACAAACTAGGTCATTTTGGGACTAACATATGGTTTCATTTTTATTTCAATAATTCACTTGCGCGTAGGGGTCTTTAGCAGTGGGAGGAAACTGGAGTGCCTGGAGGAAACCCACAAGGCTGAAAAAGTGCCCCTATCTCCATGCCACATATGCTCACACCAGGGCTCGAAACCACAGCCGCAAGCCAGAGGTGACCGGTCAGCTAGAGGTAATTCTAGATTCTCTATATTGTAATAATATTAAATAATACAACATAAAATAACTGTTTTTTATTTTACAAAGATCCTAAAAGGTAAAAAAGAGAGTAGAATAGAGGTTTAGATGTATGTATATATGTAGAAAAAAGCTATAAAATATCAAAATTACATAAGGATAAAGATGTGCACACACAAAAATAAATAGCTGAACAGTATTTAAATTTGAATATTGTAATGCGCCATTGCAAAGACAACGGTAGTGTAAATACGGCTGTCAATAGATATTATGCCCCCCTTTTTACCAAAGGACATGATACAATCTTGGTATTCATAAATATTTAAAATATAGTATAGTAGAAAATTCTGGATGAATGCAACTGGCTGATTTCCAAACATTTTTAAAATCCATAATCAAAACAATAATTTAAAAAAAAACAAGGGGTGGCATCTTAATTTTTTTTTTTTTTAGTCAGATGATTTTATTTTTTCCAAACCTTACTCTATCATTTATTATTTTCAATTGTGTAGGCCTATAGAAATTGATAAATTCAACGGTATGTTAAAATTATAATCTGATTCACGGCAAATGTGTGGCTCGCTTCAAAACATTTTATAATGAGAATGTGCACTTTTAAAAATAAAATCAACGTTGTGAATTTATTTTATATAAAGCACCAACAATGTCGTCAATAAAATATAATGTTCTGTTGTTAATGTTTTCGTCGAATTTACTAGGAAACAAAGCGCGTAGGCTACTTATAGTGGAGACAAAGGACAACGAGTGCTTCTGGGAGGAGCAAGATGCCGGACGGTGGCTTCAAGCAACGTCATTTGTTGATTGCGTCATGAGCTATCCAGTTATTATATACATAGAAATATATAAATAGACATATATTTCTATGATTATATATATACACCTCCATGGATTATATAGATCAGTGATGTCGGCACGCTGTCACGTGCAAACTGATCCCGCAGTGAATATTCGCTTGGCCGCTACAATCACTGATAAGCATGACATCGACGAGGCTTAATGAGTACGGCATATTAACTTTTTTACTCCGACAAATTAAATTCTCAAACATTTTTTTGAAGTATAAGAAAAATAAATAAAGAGGTTTGAAGCATTTGTAATTAAAAAATATTTCCTATTTAGTGTAAATGGGTATTAAAATGAGTAAAACGCACCATTTTGCCCGAAGCAGTTAGGTGTTATGTAAACAATGCACGAGCCGTTTAGCCAATGACTGACTGCACGTGAAGTCAATCATTAAAGTATACACAGTACCTTATATTAACCTAAAAAAGCTATTTTTTTTTTGTTTGAATACTTATTTTAAAATGGTTATTAGACGCCTAGGTACCTAACTACATAGCATGATGATTACAACAGTCTGTTAGAATGACCTTTCCGAAAATTTCCTCAAAATGTTCGCCCCCCTACCGAAAGGTAATGCCCCCCTGCTTAATGGTGTCTAGATACGGGCCTGGTTCTAATAATCTAATTCAACAATATCAACCCCAAAAAAAATTGTGTAAATTGTGCGCAGAACTACGAAATCATGTTTATTTTATTAATTGAGCTAAGTGAACGTCCTCGAATGTCCAGATATCTATTATAGAGTATTCAGCAAAATTTTGAACATTGCTACCCGCAGTTCACATAAAATTTATTTTGGATAGATCTAAATAATTTGTTGGACGATTTGAAATGAATGTTCTGCGTGATTGGCAGAGATAACTGACTATACTATAAAATAAATAGCGTCATCCAGATGATGAATAAAGAAATAAAATAGATTTTAAATAATCTAGGACTTCTATCATTTACCAGTAGAATAATATCTGATGCCGATGGGATTTTTTTTTTTTTTTTTTTTTAAAAAAGAAAATATAAACAGGACTAGCAAGGCCTTAGTAGGCCTATATGGTTTTCAATTTCCATGAACTGGTGTCTGATTTTTCTTTGCTTGAAAAATACGGCGGTATATTAAATTTTACAAAAAAAAAGACAAACCTCTTGATGAGATTTTCGTAGTAGCAGCAGCGATTAAAAAAAAAATATTAGGCCTAATTAAAAATTTATTTTTTACAAAATTTGTTCGGGGAATGAAGTTTTCAAGACTTTCACTTATTTGTACTTAATATAATTAACCTTCCTTTTTTAAAAATTAGTTCGGGGGTTTTTCTGAAGAAAATAAAAGGAGCATAAACTGATATTGCAAGAAACTTTTGCTTTATATTCATTCTGTACATCTGTGAACACAATGTCGTCCTAATTAATTAAATCCGAGGGAGTGAAACTAAAAGATAACAAAGCAACTACTGGCCAGTGAGTGCATGTCTGTGACTAAACACTCCACTCCAATAAACAGACTTACTCCCCGCGATATTTTTCGTATTTATATAAAGCCGCATGTGTGTATAATTTATAATTTGCGCAATTTTCGAATAATTAAATAAAACATTAATTTGGAGGTTTGCTTAACAGACGGACCTTGTAATCATTACATAATAAAAGTATCAGTACTAATAAATTAAGTGAATGGACCCACCGGGTTTTCGGCCTCAAGCTTCGAGTGTTCGACGTCTTCTCGCCGTGTTTATTTAATTATTTTACACAATTATCATGATTTTACCGTATCTATTAATTCACTATTTCACTTATAACTTATCATGCCTACTTATGAAATGATAACCCACTCCCTTTTCGTCTGACATTGAATTTACCAAAAAAATAACAACTTTCCGACATATTGGTATATGCCAACATAGAACTGTACTAGAAAGGAAGTCTGACTGGTGGTTTATGTTATTCATCGCATGCGCGAAGTCTCAGAACCTAAGTTACTTCCGGTTAAACAAAACCCTGAAGAAATGCGTATGGAGTCCTGTGAGCTTCGGAATAAAATAAGAAAAAAACATCGTCTGCACAACTTCCAATTGCCAAGATATATCCGAAATTAATGTTTAACCATGTGTAAGTTATTTTGTATCAATACGGTTAGTTGTCAGTACATGTTTCGTTCGTATAAAAATTAAAAGGATACTACGGTACCCAGCCGACACAGGCCTACAACAATAACACTAACACATAAAAAGTATGATAAGTTATTGAATAATCATTTTCAGTGAGAATGCGCCAAGGACGCATTCTATTGTATTATAAAACCTCAATTTGTTTCTATTCGATATAATAATATTTCGTCAAACGTAATAAAAACTATGCAGCTAGTCTAGAATCTACAATTTTCTAATTATATAGGCCTGTATACATGAAGGCCTATAGTCATGTTTTATCTTTACTTTAGGCCAATTTTTTTTTTTTGGTGTATCAATATTCATTACTTCAAGGTGTCTTCATAGCCCCCCCCCCTCAAAAAAAGTAAGTTAATAGCTAAAATTTCCCTTTTAGTTTTAGATTGTGAGAAAAACTGTTTTGATAATTAGATATACCGTATACGTCTTTACGTGTATAAATAAATAAAAAATCTGTCTTTATCAATTAAAGATGTAGGAAAAATCAAATAATATCCTAAGGAAATTTTCTATAAAATTTAGACTTTAATGAATGGTCTCAGCATTTTGTCAAATTCAAATGTGCTATCAGTATTTTAAAACAATATGTTTGCACACTGAAATTTCAAGGTAAACTTTTAAAAAAAAATCATTTGAATGGATGTTCTGTTTCTAAGCCCTCATTTAATATTGAAAACATTATATGTGTAGGTGAAAAATACCGATCGCTATCAAGTACAGCACATAGGCCATTCACTGTATTATAGACCTTAGGGAATCGATTTTCAGGTCACCCAACGAAAAAAAAATGACCCGAAATTTTAAAAGCGTTAAGTGTCCGGATAAGCAACTTAGCCATTCTTAGTCAAAACAACTCAATTTTTTTAGCTCAAATTTTGAGACAAGGTATATACACCATTGCTCTATATTTTTACGTTGAAATTTCATAGGTACCCAGACTTTTATTTTTCCGACTATGTTCAAATTAGGATAATTCTTTTAAATATTGGTCGTATTGACATTATAAAATTTGTATGAATGTAAATCTAAATGTCAGATAGTGTCATGTTTTTTTCCATTCTTACACCATATTTATTTAATGATACATAATTATTGGATCTGAAAACTGTCTGTTAGGATTATGTTGAAAATATTATTATTAATACCCCTTTAAACTCCTCAATTTCTTTATGAAAATGTTAATACCAGTTACCCTGTACTTTCTTTCTTTTGTAGGCCTCTGAATATAAGATAAGCTCTTCACTGCTACAACCTTCCATAAATAATAAAGTGTGAAAAATACTTTGTCAGTAATTTCGGAAGAGGGCCTGGCAAGGACATTGTCTATTTGATTCGTTGGAGTACATGTAAAAGAATCCTTGACAATTTCCGAAATAAGAGTAGGTAATTAATTAGTCTGCTGTCTGGACAAAATTTACTTCATAGTACACTGTATGACAAACACTTGTCATTATTTGCCAAACCATGCAGAAAAATAGGAGATAAACCTCCATCTGTTAAAATATGCAGCCTCTATCGTGTTCAGAAAAAACTGATCCTCTATTGCTATTCAGAGGTTTTCAGGTTATTTTTTTTAATGTCTGTAATTGTTAAAATAAATAAAGGGGTTCTTTTTTTTATGTATCTTATTGTTGTTGAAATATTTGTTAGTAATATTCTTCTAACAAGAAAAGACCCCTGTACATATGTACTTCAAAATTGGGGGGTTGGGATAGTATCGAGTGCTGTGCATCAACCTCTTCTGCCCGGTCACCTCTGGCTTGCTGTTGTGATTTCGATCCCTGGTGTGAGCGTATGTGGCTTCGAGATAGGGGCGCCTTCTCAAATTCATGGGTTACTCCCACACGAAAGACACCTGCGTGTGCGCTTTGATAATAACAATGCAAAATAAGACTTGTCTACTATATCACCTTCGGTGGAAGTTGTCGTTTAACTCTTAAGAACAACAGTTCAAAATTGAAGAAGCATGGACAGGAAGATGCTGTCCGGGCAAAATTCTCCTTCCTTGGATTTTGCAAATAGTCATAGAATAAAGACTACCATATGTTATCGTAACGAAATACTGAAGGATTGCATGTGTTGACAAGATAATGTTAAAACCCAATTCCATATAGTTCAAAATTGAAGAAGCATGGACAGACAGATGCTGTCCAGGCAAAACTCTCCTTCCGTTTTTTCATTGAAAATTGTTTTGAAGAATCAGTTTGTTTACAAAATTATGATGCCAATGTGTACCAATGAGCTTGTGTTTTTTGTCCCATCTAAACAACTAGACACTGTTCTTTGCCATGTTGTCCCTCCTACACTACCGACTGGGAGAAACCATGCTGCAAAATGCTGGAGAACTTTATTGAATAACACCAGCATACATAATCCTTATATATTCAGATTGGTATTTTTTTTTCTTTGGAAAAAATTATAATGAATCAATTTGAATTAAAAAGATTAAGTATGAAGACAATGATTCTAATATCAAGATTTTTATTTTTGCTACGAAAATATTTTAAGTGCATCTTTTCTTTTGTGTGAAAATAGATTTGAAGAATGAGTTTGGTTACAAAAATATACATGAAATTTACATCCTTAAATAATGGACCCAAAACAAAAAATTAGTTTTATTTTTACAAGAAATTCTGTAGATCGATAAAATATAAAAAATTATTTATAAACGAAAATATTTTAAGTGCATCTTTTTTTTTCTCTGTGAAAATAAATTTAAATAATCAGCTTGGTTACAAAAATACACATGATATTTACATAACATCCTTAAATAATGGACCCAAAACAAAACAATTCAAGAAAATCTGTAGATCGATAAAATATAAAAAATGAAGTAAAAAAATACGGTATTCATGTTATTATTAACTTCATAAATATAGGAAAGTTGTCTCAAAATTTCCAGTCGCTATTTCAAAATTATTACAAAATAATAACAAAAACATCAAATATCAGTTCACGCATGCATCGGCTTTGCAATCTACTGCTATATGGCCCATAGTATGGGATCTATATTTAAGTACTTTTTAAAAATATAAATACCGAAGTAAAAAATACGGTCTTCGTGTTATTATTAGCTTCATAAATATAGGAACGTTGTCTCAAAATTTCCAGTCGCTATCTCAATTACAATTATTACAAATTAATAACATTAATATCAGCTCACACGACTCCGCTTCATTATAAACAATAGCAAAGCCTTCGACCGGAAGTAACTTAGGTTCTGTGGACTTCTCGCATGCGATGAACAACATAATTCATCGTCCAATGACAGATACTGCAGGGTCAGTTATCCATTATTATACGATCTATGGTCTGACTGGTGGTTTATGTTATTCATCGCATGCGCGAAGTCTCAGAACCTAAGTTACTTCCGGTTAAACAAAACCCTGAAGAAATGCGTATGGAGTCCTGTGAGCTTCGGAATAAAATAAGAAAAAAACATCGTCTGCACAACTTCCAATTACCAAGATATATCCGAAATTAATGTTTAACCATGTGTAAGTTATTTTGTATCAATACGGTTAGTTGTCAGTACATGTTTCGTTCGTATAAAAATTAAAAGGATACTACGGTACCCAGCCGACACAGGCCTACAACAATAACACTAACACATAAAAAGTATGATAAGTTATTGAATAATCATTTTCAGTGAGAATGCGCCAAGGACGCATTCTATTGTATTATAAAACCTCAATTTGTTTCTATTCGATATAATAATATTTCGTCAAACGTAATAAAAACTATGCAGCTAGTCTAGAATCTACAATTTTCTAATTATATAGGCCTGTATACATGAAGGCCTATAGTCATGTTTTATCTTTACTTTAGGCCTACGTTTTTTTTTTTTGGTGTATCAATATTCATCACTTCAAGGTGTCTTCATAGCCCCCCCCCCCCCTCAAAAAAGTAAGTTAATAGCTAAAATTTCCCTTTTAGTTTTAGATTGTAAGAAAAACTGTTTTGATAATTAGATATACCGTATACGTCTTTACGATCTATGATTATACATAGAACTAGAATACTAATGATACTCTTGTCATTATATTGATAACATGAGAATCATAGTTGAAACATAGCTTTAATAGAAATACAGTAACTGTTATCGATAGTCACTAGTCAGAACTGTTGTGTTTATTTGAATGTATTCAATTACTCAATGCCATTCAAACAGTATAACTTACTTGTTAATAAAACCAACAACATTACCAGTCTCTCTGTCAAAGACCAAGTCTGACTTGATATTCATCTCATCATGAATTATGGTAACCCACTTCTGATTCTCAGGAAGAAGATCTGTGGCCTGTCTTATTTCGTTCAAAACTTCGTGATGAAAGCCTATGAAATTGGAGAAATCACGAAGTGTTGATTCACCTGGCAGACGGAGAATGCCAATATCACGGAGAGATCTATATGATGCTGGACTTTGGGAATGTAATAAAATTGCCAGTCGTATCATCATAGGATGCCATACATGTCCTCTATTTCCCTTAGAAAATGCTGATTTCTGTTGTTGCCAGAATAATTTGACAAAAGGCTCTGATATGATGTTTTCATTGATAACTTTGTACAAAGATTCATGTAAATCGTTGTTCACCATGACACTTTCTTTATTAATCTTCTTTTGAATAGACTGTAGCTGGTTGTTTAGATATTTCACTCTCCTGCGGGATTCCTTTAAGGCTTTAGATACCACTCCTTTACTGACTCGCTGTAATGGAGTTTTTGAAGAAATGGTTTTACTTGATGATATGTTTTCTCGATCATACTTCCGCAGTAAATCTCTGTTAATCTGTCGACAGTTTATACAGATTTCTTTTTGGATGTCCTCAACAAAGCCTTTACAAACAGTAGCACGAACACAACTTTTGTAACTTATGTTTTGACTCGTGTCCATGAAAAGATTTACATGTCGAAAGTATTTTGCAGTTGAAGGTTCAAGTTGAGAATAAGTCTGTAAATGTTTCGATGTTATGCCAGTACATATCTTTCTATTCTCGACAGTTCTTATAAGTAAATCAATAGATGTAACTTTAATTTTAACAGGAAACAAAAAATTATCACATCTTACTTCACAGTTCAAGTCCTTGTCAATGGTTAAATGGTATTTTATTCTGTTATCTTCAGTTTTCAATAGGTAAATATAATCATTTGTTGACTGACATAGCCATGAAGCAGGTATTTGACCTAAAGATGATTGCTGCAACATCTGAAACGTTACTTCTTTTACACGTAAACATTCTGGTTCCTCGGTTTTCCTAGGATTCTGAATGAAATAGAAAAATTCATAAAATCAAATTTAAACAAGAAGAATTGGATTATTATATGTATATAGATATTCATAATTTTATTTCCTCCGTTTGTGAACAAAATTGAAAATTTATAAAAGTAAATTATAAGAAGAATGTGATGTTCATGCAAGTATTTATAATTAATATGGAGGAATTGCATTTTCATTTAAACATAGGCCTACATTATGCAAGAGCTACATCTGCCTATTGCAAGTATTTATTTAGGCCTGAAATGTTTTCTAAATTATTAATTGGACATTAATTAACTTATCCAGGCCATAATCAACACTTGGTGGCATCAGATTTCTCCAATATTAAATAGATTGGAACAATTGAGCTGTATTTTCATTTAAGCTAAAAATGGAAGGTTGGGACTCAGCTTTGAACAACCACAACTGTGGTTGAAATCATTGTACACATTTTATCCAACCATCAAAGGCTAATATCTTGGCTTGCATAGAGTAATTTGAATGAAATTTTCAATTTATTCATTTTACATTATCTTTTTTCGAACTATTATAGCAAGAATGACTAGCCCCTTACCTAAATCTAAATCTTACATAATGTATATTTAATATGGAAGCATTGAATGTTATATTCATATATTCATAATTTATATTGAAGAGGGGAAGGGTGGGACCAATATTGCGAAAATGATTTTCACAAAAATAAGCTTCATTTCAAATAAAAGAATTCATATAAGCTTACTATGGTCCACCCAATCCAATGAAAATCAAATCTAGTATTATTAATAGAGAATTAAGTTACCGGTGGCTTCCTTGGGTCCAATTTCTTTGTTGTTACACTTTTCTGTGGAAGATTTAAGGTTGGTAGACTCCCTTCTTTTAATCTTCTATACGTAGAGCCAGATTTTTTGTAAACATCTGAAAAATTCATAAAATGAAAATAAAAAGGTTAAAAAAACATCACAAAAGGTTCAGGCATAATTGTTGAGGTTTATAATAATGTAGGGACAATGATTATTTTGAGTGTAAATGTAAAAGGATTTGGGATGGAGAATGCTAAATCATATAAAGCGAGTAAGATATAGAGCGAGGAACATGTCAGTCAATTTGATTGACAGTTCAATGTACGACCTTGACATTATGTATAGTAGAGGCTAAAATCAGATGTTGGATCTACTTGTAAATATTAATTTGTTTGGCCTCACTGTAAGTGCGTCTGTTTAGATTAAAAGATACCACACATAGAATTAGAACCCATCGGTTTCGCTTTATCTCTTATATTTGAAAGAAATTTGGAGTATTTCTTTCAATTAATTTCCATAAAATAAAGATATTAGAGGGATTTTATTGTGGAGTATTTTTTCAATTAATTTCCATAATAAAAACGATATTAGGGTAATTTGAATATATAAATCAAGAATATTATTCTCTATATCCTAGATATAGAGAAAATGGTTGCCTTGTACCACATTCGTCCTCGCTTTATAGTTAGTCTTTTTCTTACGTTTAAAAGATTTTGGAGTATTTTTTTCAATTAATTTCTATTAAAATAAAATTGATATTAAGGTGATTAGATTATATAAATTAAGAATATTATCCTATATATCCTAGATATAGAGAAAATGGTTGCTTTATACCACATATATAGAACCCAATGGTCCTCGCTTTATAGTGAGTCTTTTTCTTATGTTTCAAAGATGTCGGAGTATTTTTTTCAATTAATTCCCATTCAAAAACTATATGAGGGTGATTTGATTATATAAATCAAGAATATTTTCCAATATATCATAGATATAGAGAAAATCGTTGCCTTATAACACACATTCAATCCGATCTTCCTCGCTTTATAGTGACTCTTTTTCTTACGTTAAAAAGATGTTGGAGTATTTTTTCCCATTAATTTCCATTCAAAAACGATATTAGCTTGATTTTATTTTATAAATGAGGAATATCACCCTATAAATCCTGGAAATAGAGAAATCGTTGCCTTATACCATACATGGAACCCAATCGGACTCGCTTTATAGCGAGTTCTTTTCTTATGTTTAAAGGATTGTGGAGCATTTTTTCAATTGATTTCCATTAAAAAAAACTATATTAGGGTGATTTGAATATCTAAATTAAGAATATTATCCTATATATCCTAGATATAGACAAAATGGTTGCCATTTACTACATATAGAACCCGATCGTCCTCGCTATATAGTGAGTCTTTGTCTGATGTTCAAAAGATGTTGGAGTATTTTTTTCATTTAATTCCCATTCAAAAACCATATGAGGGTGATTTGATTATATAAATCAAGAATATTTTCCTACATATCATAGATATAGAGAAAATCGTTGCCTTATAACACACATTCAACCCGATCTTCCTCGCTTTATAGTGACTCTTTTTCTTATGTTAAAAAGATGTTGGAGTATTTTTTTCCATTAATTTCCATTCAAAAACGATATTAGCTTTATTTTATTTTATAAATGAGGAATATTACCCTATAAATCCTGGAAATAGAGAAATCGTTGCCTTATACCATACATGGAACCCAATCGGACTCGCTTTATAGCGAGTTCTTTTCTTATGTTTAAAGGATTGTGGAGCATTTTTTCAATTGATTTCCATTAAAAAAAACTATATTAGGGTGATTTGAATGTCTAAATTAAGAATATTATCCTATATATCCTAGATATAGACAAAATGGTTGCCATTTACTACATATAGAACCCAATCGTCCTCGCTTTATAGTGAGTCTTTTTCTGATGTTCAAAAGATGTTGGAGTATTTTTTTCATTTAATTCCCATTCAAAAACTATATGAGGGTGATTTGATTATATAAATCAAGAATATTTTTCTCATAGATATAGAGAAAATCGTTGCCTTATTACACACATTCAACCCGATCTTCCTCGCTTTATAGTGACTTTTTTTCTTATGTTAAAAAAATGTTGGAGTATTTTTTTCCATTAATTTCCATTAAACAGACGATATTAGCTTGATTTTATTTTATAAATGAGGAATATTACCCTATAAATCCTGGAAATAGAGAAATCGTTGCCTTATACCATACATGGAACCCAATCGGACTCGCTTTATAGCGAGTTCTTTTCGTATGTTTAAAGGACTGTGGAGCATTTTTTCAATTGATTTCCATTTAAAAAAAAACAATATTAGGGTGATTTGAATATCTAAATTAAGAATATTAACCTATATATCCCAGATATAGAGAAAATCGTTGCCTTATAAATAGTCTTTTTCTTATGTTTAAAAAATTTTGGAGTATTTTTTTTTCAATTAATTCCTATTAAAATAAAATCTATATTAAGGTGATTTGATTATATAAATTAAGAAAATTTATATGATATAGAGAAAATCGCTGCCTTATATCACACGTTGAACCCAATCGTCCTCGCTTTATAGTGAGTCTTTTTCTGATGTTTAAAAGATGTTGGATTTTTTTTTTTTCAATTAATCTAAAAAACAAAAAACAAAAAAAACCCCGATATTACGGTGATTTTATTTTTTAAATTAAGAATATTACCCTATATATCCCAGATAAAGAGAAAATCGTTGCCTTATATCACACATTGAACCCAATCGTCCTCGCTTTATAGGGAGTCGTTTTCTTATGTGTAAAAGATTTAGGGGTATTTTTTCAATTAATTTCTAATTAAAAAAAAATCGATATTAGGGTGATTAGATTATATAGATTAAGAATATCATCCTATATATCCTAGATATAGAGAAAATAGTTGCCTTATACCACATATAAAACCCAATTGGCCTCGCTTTGTAGTGAGTCTTTTTCTTGTTGGGGTATATTTTCAATTAATTTTGATTCAAAAAAAGAAATTAGGGTGATTTTATTATATAAATTAAGAATATTTTCCTATATGTCCTGGGTATAGAGAAAATCGTTGCCTTATACGGCACATTGAACCCAATGACAGTCAGTCTTTTTCTTATGTTTAAAAGATGTTGGATTATTTATTTCAATTAATTTCCTATAAAAAAAGATATTATGGTGATTTTATTGTATAAATTAAGAATATTACCCTATATATCCCAGAAATAGAGATAATCATTGCCTTATACCGGACATTGAACCAAATCGGTTCGCTTTATAGTTAATCTTATTTTATGTTTAAAAGATTTTTCAGTATTTTTTTCAATTAATTTCTATTAAAAAAAAATCGATATTAAGATGATAAGATTATATAAATTAAGAATATCATCCTCTATATTCTACATATAGAGAAAATGGTTGCCTTATACCACATATATAACCCAATCGGCCTTGCTTTAAAGTATTGTGGAGTATTTTTGTTCAAGTAATTTTTTTTTATAAAAACAAGGATATTTGAATGATTTTATTATATAAATTAAAAATATTATCTATATATCCTAGAAATAGAAAAATCCTCGCCTTATACGCCACATAGAACCGAATCGACCTGGCTTATAGTGAGTATTTTTATCAATTAATTTCCATAAAATTATATTTGAATGATTTCATTATATAAACTAAGAATATTATCCTAGAAATATGGAAAATTATCATCCTATACCATATCTAACCGGGGTTATACGGTAAGTTGATAGACTTTTTAACAGAGACACATTTTTATTATAAATTTTAATTGTATATAATGTAACCTGTATTTTTCATTTTAACTATTCATATACATAGAGGAGTTATTTATTTGTTTTACTATCTGTAATATTTGTTTTTATGTATGTGTATGTATGTAATGTAGTATTGTGATTATATTTAGTTTGTCGCATTGACGACACCATGTTTCGCGCAAATATCCCGGTTGGTGCTGACGTGCCCTTACACACCATTTCATTTCATTCATACCACATAATAAATGTTCTTTTCAATTTAATAAAAATTCTCATAATAAAATTTTATTTTAAACGAAAAGGGGGGAACAAAGCGGTGGCAAAGTACAAAAATAGAAGTGCCAAAAGCGAAATTTTAACTAAGCTTGACAATTTAGATTCAAATATTCTACGTGAGTACCGGCAAAGGGTTCTGACAAGAACGGAACTGACAATATTCCGTTAAACCATTGACGTGTTCATTTTTCTAAATTATTTTCCAATTCTGAAATTAAACAATATGACACTAAAATTAATAAACAAAATCAGTAAGTTATTCCGAACATCTGAAGACAACAGAAGGCTAAATGAAAGTATCTCTGCTTTAAATCATTGAAGACAAATAAGTCCCCTCGTCCAGATTTAATTTTAAATGAAAGGCCCATTGCTTCTATGAATATAATGATTGACCAATATTTGAAATATTTTAATTTGATTCTCGAATCTGGATTTATTCCAGAGTCATGGTCAGTGTCTTTCCTTGTCCGAATTCACGAGGAAGCTGAAATCAAGATCCAAATAACGACAGGGGTATTGTTCTGGCCAACTGTTTGTCAAAATGTTAAACTTATTTAGAAGACAATGGCATTATTGATCATTCCTAATGTGGATATAAATCAAAGCATAGAACCACGGATAACATTTTTATTTCAAAAACAATCATTAATGAATATTAAATATTAAAAAAAACAGCCTTTGTACATTTTTTTCATAGATTTTACAAAAGCATTTGATACTGTCTGGAGAAGGGGGCTGATTTTCAAACTACTAAAACATAATCTTAATGGAAGTATTTAATTTCTTCTATGTATAAGACAGCAATCTACAAATTTAAAACAAATTCCGAAGTAAGTGATACTATTTATTCCATGACAGGAGTTAAGCAAGGTTGCGTCTTGACTCCTATGCTATATAACATTTATGTGCTTTAAATAATTAAGAACGACCTACAACATTATGTTTCAAATGCAAATGCACCTATTATTGATAGTGAAACTGTATCTCACGTATTGCTTGCTGATGACTTAATTATATTTTCATTATCTCCAAAAGATCTTCAAAACAGTATAGATCAGCTTCATCGATTTTGTAGTGATTGTAAGCTTAACCTCAATATTAATAAATCTAAAATAATGCTTTTTAATGCTAGTTAGAAAAAACTGCACAAGTCTTTATATTATAATAAACAACCCATTAATATAGTTTTGAATTGCGCATATTTAGCTTCATTTGTAATTCAATTTATCATTTTGACAGTAAACTAAGAACATATGGTATTGTTCAGCCATTTATTTCAGCACCAGCACAATAAATTGCAAGTGTTGAAAACCCTAAATTTAAATCTGTTATGACATCTTTACGTTTTATAGTACTCATAATCTGGAAATAGAGAGAGGTCGTTACAGACAAATGCCACTCAATCAAAGGTTATGTCAACAATCTTCTAGTAACGACATTGAAACTGAAGAACATTTTCTGTTACACTGTAGGAATCATGATAAGCTGCGATTGGGTTATCTGTATCCATTTCCCATTCTCACCCTGACATATCTTATCTTATGGATCCCTGTATAGTGATTCTTTTTCTTATGTATAAAAGATCTGGTCGTATTTTTATTTTCCAATCCATTTCCATAAAAAAGACATTTAAGTGATTTCATTTCATAAATTAAGAATATTATTATTATAAAATATCCTAGAAATGGGCAGATTCATGGTCATATACATTATCTTATCCTAGAAATAGAGAAGATCATCGCATTATACCACATATAAAACCCAGTCGGCCTCGCTTTATAGTCAGTCTTTCCTTATGTTTTACATACAATAATGAGCCCATAGAAATAAATGAATTTAAATACTTAGGTTTAATTTTTTCAAAACTGGAAACTTCTCAAAAGTAATAAATTATTTATCAAATAAAGCCATGAAATCTATGTTTTCAGTATTAAAGTCATAGGACCAATAACTTAAGTCTTGATTGTCAGCTAGACCTTTTTGATAAAATTATTAAACCGTCGTTAATTTATTTATGTGAAATATGGGACTTCTCAAAACTTGACAAAATCGAAAGTATACACCTTAAATATTGCAAATATCTGCTAAACTTAAATAACTTTTACTGGTTAAAACAAACAGTAAAATTAATACTCCAAGATCAATTTAAACAAAACTGGCACTCTGGTATAAATAGTTTCCCTAAATGTATAAATTACAAATGATTTAAAAGCGAATTGAAATTTGAACCATATTTACACGGCAAATCAAGAAATATCTTATGCAGATTTAGAACAGGTAACTTAAGACTACCTATAGAGACCGGTAGATGGCTTGGTATTCCAAGACAACAGAGAACCTGCAATATCTGCACACTTGAACTTATAGGTGACGAGTTTCATTATATATTCGAATGTCCAACCCTAAGTGAACACAGAACTAACTTAATTCCTAAAAATATGATAAAATTTAGAAATATTATTTCATTTTATAACCTATTGAATAATTATAAATATAGTACTTTAAATAGTTTGTGTAAATTTATATTTATTATTTAACACAAATTAAACTCCCTTTCAACTTAACATATTGTATATTATATTCATGTTATTATTATGTTACTCCCCCATCAACTTAAAGCATTGTATATATATTTTTATGTTATCATTATTATGTTATATTAATTAGATAACACTAGTTTTCCTCTACGCTGTTTATTGTAACGGTTATTTGAGAATAAAGCTATTATTATTATTATTATGTATTAAAGATCTTGGCGTAATTTGTTCAATTAATTTCCATAAGTATATCATCTCCCTATACCACATAAATATGGAACCCAATCGGCCTCGCTTCCTAATGTTTGAAACATATTGAAGTATGTTTTCAATTAACTTCCATTAAAAAAAATAACAATAAAAGTCAGTTTATTATATAAAATAAGAATATTTTCATATACATGTATATCCTAGAAATAGGGAAATTCTTCACCCTATACCACACATAAAACCCAATTATTGACGTCGCTTTATAGTGGGTCTTTTTCTTATGTATGAAAGATTTTGGCTTTTTGTTTTCAATTACTTTCCATAAAAAAGTTATTTGAGTGATTTTCTTATATAAATTAAGATTAATATCTTATATATCCTAATTGAAATTATCCAATACACAGTAATTTCTATTCACACCACAATTCAATTAACAATTAAATACAAACTAATCAATGCTTATTCCAAGCTTATCGTAGAAAATAGGTAAATAATTATTATATTCTAGAGGAAATGTGAATATGCCACATGCGTATGATAGAGAGGTGGGCATGTATGTCCAAACAACCAATAATGCAAATGTCGAACTAAATTTATGATTATTACTTGAAACCCTTTCGTTTCGTAAAAGCCGACAAAGTTATTTATATTGGCTTCATTGATGTTCATATTCCACACCCATCTTGTTCTTTTAATCGAAAGCCTATTACGGCAGGGGTATTGCGTGCTTATTCGAATTTATTTTGACCAATAGGACACGTCCAAATGCCTCAGTTTTCACATTTTATAAGACAAATACTAAAAAAGATTTAAAATTAAAGCACGCTTTCAAAAAGCTACGGAGGTTTGTTTCGCTGATTTCATATAAACCAAATTATTCCGTAGTTAATTGTTTTATTTTACTATGCGCATGGATTTAAGGAATCAATCAGGCGTTTTAATTTATACAGTTCAGGAATAAATATTGCTGATAAACATTTGGTCACTGTGACGTCACTGGCGTTTGGGAAGATTAAGACTTCGATAATTGGCAAAATCATTATTTATGGAAAGGCTATATTTGCGTACTTGTACGTGACAAGGAGTAGGGTCGCCTATTTAACCTCGTGGGTTTTCTCCGGGTCCCCCGGTTTCCCCCCACTGCCAAAGACCCCTATGCGCAAGCGAATCATTGAAATAAAATTTAACCATATGTTAGTCCCGAAATGACCTATTTTTTTCGATATTTGCGTGATTTCTTATATAAATAAAGAATATTAACGTACATCCTATAAATAGAGAAAATTATTGCCTTATACCACATATAGAACCTAAATCGTCCTCGCTTTATAGTGAATCTTTTTCATTAGTTTGAAAGATTTTGGTGTATTTTTAGAATTAATTTCCATTTTTAAAAGAAACCGATATTTGAGTGATTTCTTATATAAATTAAGAATATTATCCTATATAACCAAGAAATTGTGAAAATCATTGCCTTATACCGCACATTATAGTGAGTCTTTTTCTTATGTTTAAAAGATTTTGGAGTATTTTATTCACTTAATTTGAATACAAAAAACCATATTAGGGTGATTTTATTATATATTAAGAATATTACCCTATTATATCCTAGAAATAAAGATAATCATTGCCTTATACCACACATTGAACCCAATCGTCGTCGCTTTATAGTGAGTCTTTTTCTTATGTTTAAAAGATTTTGGAGTATTTTTTTTTTCCAATTAATTTCCAAGAAAAAATAGATATTTGAATGGTTTTATTATATACATTAAGAATATTATCCTTATAACACACATTGAACCCAATCGTCCTCGCTTTAGAGTGAGTCTTTTTCTTATGTTTGAAAGATTTTGAAGTATATTTTCAATTAATTTCCATAAAAAATAACAATAGAGTATGTTTATTATATAAATTAAGAATACTATTTTTTTTATGTATCCTAGAAAAAAGGATCAATCGGGCTCGCTTTATATTGAGTCTATTTCTTATGTATAAAAGGTCATGGCGTATTTTTTTCAATTAATTTACTTAGAAAAATGACAAGTGAGTGATTTTCTTTTAAAAGTTAAGAATATTATCTTATATATCCTAGAAATAGAGAAAATCAGCACCCTATACCACATACATAACCCAATCGGCCTCGCTGTAAAGTGAGTCATTTTCTTATGATGGATTGGGTTGATCGTTGACCCTCCTACATAAAATTTTGAAAATTACAGCCCTTTCTTTCCTGTCGGGTTAGATACAAAGTGGAACCAATGATTACATTGCCCAAATCTGACGAAATACAAGGTCGACATCGTTATTGTACAGTACTTAAAACAATCTTACATGATAAAAAGACTATTTGAAGCTTATTAAAACCATACAATTGTTTCTGGCAAGGATTTCTAGAACTCATCACGGTTACGGAGTTCTCAGCATTTTTGCGCGGAAAGAGTTGTTTCGATACAGATCGAAAACTCTAATTAGCCAGTGATTCTGCAATGGATAAATCACCCACTCCCTGGAAACAAAATTGACAATAGAAAAATAACCCACAAAATGTCGCATGGATGCTTTGACATATAATATATATATTACTTAATAAGTTTTTTTCCAGCTCTGTGACTTGCGAACATTTTGATAACTGCGAGGGTGGGGTGGGGGCGCTTTCATGCGTCCCTTACCCATGTTGGAACGCAGGTGGTGATTCTTGATTCCAGCAGCATACATTTGTGTGTGTGTGTGTGTGGGGGGGGGGGGGGGCTAAGGAATATCCCAACACCAATTTCAGCGCGTTGCACATGCATCCAATCAGTTCAAAAAAGAGAAGAAAATAAATGAGAATCCGAATCATCGCATTCGACTTTTGGGGATAGAATGAAAATGGGTATATACCATGATTCATGATGTGTGCTATGAGGGCGTTTCCGCTTAGTCAGTTAAAGACACACCTATTTTTAACAGCCTATGATTAAATTATTAAGATAAACTCAGTCTGAGAGTGGAGAGCCAAATATGCGCCATGAGCATTACTTTACGTAATGGAATGAGCGCTTAATAAAAACTCACATTATTATTATTATTATTATTAGTCTTCCGAATCCAACATCTACACGGGCATCTCAACCGAACGACTAGACGACACGGGAAAGCCACGCCGGAAAATCCCGTCGAACATTCTCTGCCAACACCGGAATGCATCTCGGAACCTCCTGTCAGTGAGTCAGCGCATATTACTCACGTAGACACCGTGGCTCATCGCCATTTGTCGAATATAATTGGCCTGGCTCATGACTCGAATGTACCTTATACTGGACTCCGGCACAGGAGCCCTTGCACTGAATCCCAAAGTGGCCTTTTTTCTGTCTTGGGTGGCCTTCCACTAGACCTTGGGGCCCTGTTATAGGGGATACATATTACGATTTCTCCCCGGAATTGGCATTTTTTCCGTTTTATTTTTGAACAGTTTGCATTATTTCCACCGCTATAATCCGCTTCTGACAATAACTCTCCTTTCAATTGAGGAAGAATGTTTAAACTTCGTGTAGATGTACATGTTCAATGGGTGAATGTCCTAATCGATGATTAAC
Source organism: Patella depressa (assembly GCA_948474765.1). NCBI lineage: Eukaryota > Metazoa > Mollusca > Gastropoda > Patellidae > Patella > Patella depressa. The sequence continues at coordinate 37,244,335 of OX419723.1, read as the reverse complement.
ATTTTGCACTAAGGCGAGGCAGAGATAAGCAATTTGGTTGGTCATGTTTTGGGACACTATAATTAAGTGCAATTGTGTTGGTACTAGAGATGCTTTGTTTGGTCTTAAGCAGTGGCGGCGCCAAGGGGGGGGGGGGGGCTTTGCCCCCCAAAAAATCCTGCCTGCCCTCTGTTTGCCCCCCCAATAATTTTCGGAAAAAAAATGTCTGAAATGCTACCTGGCTGCATTCTATTTTACAAAATATAGTGGCGAAAATATTCATTCACTTTGAGTCACTGTTACTCCGCCCGCTCGACACTTTCTTCTCTGGTCGGATAAACTAGTGATTTGGCAACAGGCGGTATCTGTTAAGCTCTATTTATCTCGACGATCAGTGCCTGAAATACTGCCAGACTGCATTTCGGGCCGTCTACTTTTCAAATTTTCGTTGACGTTCGCATTCATTTCACAAAATATAGTGGCGAAAATATTCATTCACTTTGAGTCAATTTGGCGACAGGCGGTATCTTTATCTCGAAAATCAATGCCTGAAATACTGCCAGACTGCATTTCGGGCAGTCTACTTTTCAAATTATTGGGGAATTCATTGAGAGAGAGAGAAATGGGGTTTAACGTCCACTCAACACAAACTAGGTCATTTCGGGACTAACATATGGTTTAATTTTATTTCAATAATTCGCTTGCGCGTAAGGGTCTTTAGCAGTGGGAGGAAACCGGAGTGCCCGGAGGGAACCCACGAGGTTGAGAAGGCGCCCCTATCTCCATGCCACATACGCTCACACCAGGGCTCGAAACCACAGCCGCAAGCCAGAGGTTACCGGCCAGCTAGAGGTCGAAGCGCGGCACTCCAGACCACTAGGCCATCCCAACCCCCGGACTTCACTGAGTTTCATGTGACACTTTCCTCTCTGGGGTCGGAAAGACTAGTGATCAGGCCACAGGTGACTTCCGATCAGCTCTATTTATCTCTTCGATCGGTGCCCGAATACTGTCAGGCAGCATTTCCAACAGTCTATTTTTTAAAATTTTCTTGGGGAGGTCCCCAAAACCCCCACAAGGACTCGCTACTTTAGCGCTCACAAAGGTACTTCGTTGAGGTTCGCAAGTCCGTTCGTTAGCCATTTTGGTCTCTTATCGTATGAACTAGTGATCAGGCTACGGACAGTATGTGGTCAGATTTATTTATCTCGACGATCGGTGACTGACTGAATACGTTGTCAGAGAGCATTTTTTTCAAATATTTCCGGGGGAGGTCCCCCATACCCTCCATAAATACTCCCGACATTGGCGCTCGAGAGTGGGATTCGTCGAGGTTCGCAAGTCCGTTCGTTTGACACTTCACCTCAACGATAATTGCCTGAAATACTGCCAGGCTGCATTTCCGGCAGCCTGTTTTTCAAAATTTTCTGGAGGAGATAGTTGATACTCGTGCCTTTGCCCCCTTAACCCTGGACTTTGCCCCAGCTTTGCCCCTCCAACCACCGAAAGCTGGCGCCGCCACTGGTCTTAAGCCATTGGTAATTCTTTCTTCATCTAATTAGATGATAATGATGATGATGATAATAATAATAATAATAATTATAAATATTATTATTTTATTAAAGTGTCACAAATCAGTGGAATATTTAAACATTTTATACAACATAATACACATGATTTCTGGCAAACAAAGGCCTTTGAGACACTGATTAAAACATTAAATTACTATAAGACAATAAATACAGATAAAACAATTATGTAAACACCTGTTTCTAAAATACCTATTCTAATCATAAAATTTCACCTATTTGTTTAAATTAAAACCAGTCATAAAACAATTAATTATGTAAACACATGTTTCTAAAATACCTATTCTTCATAAAAAATAAAGCTAATCATACAATTTCTAAAACTTTCCCAGGCAATAAATACAGATAAAACAATTAATTATGTAAACATATATAAAAGTAAACATTTTGAGCCTGCCACAGAATGGTGGAAGTTGACATTCAATGGAATTTGATAACATATTATATTGAAACTGGTCATATGTGGCTAAAGATTGAAATCTTGATTTTTTTTTAACTTAATTAAAAATTCTGATTTTATATATCGTTGTAACACGGGCATGAAAATAATCACTGTGTCAATTGGATGATAACTGTAGCCCCATGAGCATATACAAGATTTTTCAAAGTGATCAAGGGCCATAACTCTGGCAGTAATTATCGGCAATCAATAGGATTCTTCATCTCATGACCATAAACACTGTGTATCTATTTCAAGTCAATTGGATGATAACTTTAGTAGCGCGACCACAAGAATTTTCAAAGTGATCACTGAAAATCGCTGAAAATCAATAGGATTCTTCGTCTCATGACAGTAAACACTGTGTAAATTTAAAGTCAATCGGGTGATAACTTAAACCTCTAGAGCGTCCAGAAGATTTTTAAAGGGATCAAGGGCCATAACTCTGGTAGTAATTATTGAAAATGGCTGAAAATCAATAGGCTTCTTCGTCTCATGACCATCAATACTGTGTATCGAGCGATAAAATTAGCCTCTAGAGCGTCCAAAGCAAATGTGGACGCCAGGCGAATGGACGGGGATGACGACAATATACTACCACATTCACATTTCAATGTGGGTAGTATAAAAAGGGAAAATCACTGCCTTATACCACATCAACCTGGCTTTATAGCGATTATTTTTCTAATATTATAGGTATTTTTTCCAATAATTTCCATGAAGAAATGATATTTGAGTTTTTTTCTTATATAAATTAAGAACATTATACTATATATCTTAGAAATAGGCAAAATCATCATCCTATATCACATTTAGAACCCAAATGGCCTTGCTGTATAGTGAGTCCTTTTCTTATGTTTGAAATATTTTGAAGTATTTTTTTCAATTAATTTCCATAATAAAAATGATATTTGAGTCATTATATATATATATCAATTAGGAATATTATCTTATATATATAATATATATTATCTGTAATTGTGAATTGTAAAATGAAAACATGAAGTATACATGACAAAACCAAATTTAATATATAATATTAATAATTGTAAATTTATATCACCTGATTTACATTTTATACCTCATACTTGGTTGCTAAGGCATTAGCTTCATCATAAGTGAAATGATAAATATTCATCAATACAAAAATAACAGCTTCCTTTACTAAAATTGTCATAATGAAATTTCTAGGAATGTTCATTCTATGTCTGAGTTGTTTTGACAATGCACAGTTAAATATTTCTTCTGGTCTATCATACAATGAATATTTTTTTATCTTCTTTCTTAACAATCTTATACTTATGAAGTCTGCTAATCTAAATCCAAGAACCTGAAAAGACATTTATCCAAAAGATTATTTACTGGTATACCTTAAATAAAGAAACAATAGGTTATAAGTAGCTACGTTATTTCTGAGCAGTTACAATGTATTTGTTGGCAGAATGGGGCTACTGTATATTCTTAACAATAGTGTGGTGGTATATGGAAACAAATGGTCAAGAGAAAAAATCTAAATAAAATTCATTCATTCATTGAATGAGAACTTTACCTTCATGCTGACAATATTAAAACCAAATCCTCTTTTCTTCTTCTCTTGTTTAAATATATAGTTATAAATTCTCCTCATTTCTGGTTTGTCCCTGAAATGATAGACAATGTGTTATAAAATGAAAATTTACTCTTTTCCAAAAGGATTTTGTTAACATTTTATATGCCATCCTGTGCGAAAGTTTTGAAAGTGTGAATCCATTTGAATTCAACAGTTTTCTTATTGACATCATATTTGTCACTATCAGGACCAGTCTTGAAAAGCTCTATTATTTCCAATCGAGTGTCCTTCGAGATTAAAATATATTGCAACCATTTTCAGTCTGTTATGTTTAATTTGTTCTATAATTCGCTTTGAAAATGCACTTTTGTTCCCCCCGTTCCTATAGCCTGGTTATCCAAATAGTTCCATTAAGCTTTATGTATATTAAAAGACATTGTCATAAGGGTTGGTAGTGTAGAGTCTATGCAAATAAGCATATTTTTTTATAATGGCAAGTCTTAAGTCAGTTTCTGTTCACACTTTACGGAAGCAGTGACTCTGGTGAAACAGAATGACTTCACCTGTACTCAAGTCCACAATGACTATATAAAGGGAAGAGCAACACATTCTCACTGTGTAGATTTCAAATAATATTTTATATGTTTTATAACTAAACATTACTGATTAATCTATAAATACATACCAATCAATACTCTCACACAAGGTGCCTAAATATGATATAATGTCCTCAGCCTGTGGAGAATTTTACAAACAGAAAAATTATTTTCAAGAAAAAATGTTTTGAAGAATACTTTTGTTTTATTTATGGAAATAAAATAAAGTCACGAAATGACTGACATATCATAACTTTTGTGCAATCGATCTTAGGAATGATGATCAGTTGTGCCTATTCAGAATTCGAATTATAATTTTGAATATGCTTTTAAATATTGGTACCAAGTTGAATTTGTCAATGTTTCCTAATATAATATGAGAAACACAAAAATGAAAGTTATTCAAAAAATACTTGCCCTGTCTTGAAAATCCTTCCACTTTAACATATTTTCGTCATCTGATTCATCACTGTCAAGATCAGAGTCCATCTGAGTACATATACTAAAATTTGAAGTATTGTTTAACTCAATATAATTAATATTAAATGACTAAATGAAGTGTATAACAATGTCACACAAAGTTTTCAATCTATAATATTTCCAAATATTGATACATTTTTAGGTACTGGGAAATGAAATGAGATGGGTTTATTATCCACTCCATGCCTATGTGGGCTATTTGGGGACAAACACAAGTTTAATTATATTCTATGTTTAGCTGAGCAATGTGGGAAATTTTGCCTACTCTTATTGCTGTCCAACTTTAACATGCACTGCCAATGTGCACATGTTATCTCAGTTTATCGTCTCAATCCGAAGGACTTGTCACTTTTTCCATTATTAAACCCATTAAGCATACCACTGACAAGATGGAACCGGGCTGGAAATCACCAAGGTTGAACCAGCTTCCACCATAATACGAACCAGCGAAGTCCTGGTTAGCGGCCAAGTGATCAGACCGCTATGAGCGGCACTGAAAGGCTTAATACAAAAAATATGATATTTAAGTAGTAGAATCTTAAATAAATTCACGGTCATTTTACAAACCTTTCTACAGGTAAAAATATATATTCTTCCGTTTTCTTGTTGGGAAACTTATTCAACTTTTTCCTGCAAAACATAGTACATTATATAGCAACTAAGTTATAACTACTAAGTTTACAAGATACATAAACTTTTATATTAAAGTTGGTTTCCCGGGTACAAACTGGGAGATTTGATGATATATTAGGACTAAAAACATATTTAAACTAATTAATTTATCATAATTTTGCTTCAAATCATTCTCAAAACACTATAATTTCCAAGTATATCCCGCTATGAAAATCGATCAAAAGAGGCCATATTTGCGTCAGGGCAGGGGATTACCCTTCTCCGTCCCTATGGCAACGGCGAGCGGAAACGGGTGAGAATTCATTGCATACACAAGACGTTGTTGACTGTAATCGCTGACTATTTATTACAAATATTGAATCCTACTTAAATTGTCGGATTATCTACTGCCTGCGTCTTTTTCCGTGATTTTTATCTCAGAAAGTGTTGTAGGTCTCACTCTTTATAGCGTTTATCAACAGGTACACAAAGCGCTCAATGTGCTCGTGCACCCTCGACGTCACGCGTGGGTGTAGCCTTAATCGTCGGGCTGTCGATTAGGGGAACCCTTACATTTTTGTCCTGTAAATGCTCAATGAATGTTTTTCAGGGAATCCAATATTTTTCAAGTAAGATTGCATATTTCTACTTTCCATATATAGCAAAATTGCCTTAATTTTATTGGCAATAACCACCCGATAAATACTTTTCTGGGAACCCATCTTTAAGATATATTATAAAAATACTCACACATCAATTCTTTTTCTACTAGTTCTTTTGTGGGGTGCTTCTTCATCCTACAATTAAAAGTAGATTTTGATCTTTGATCACATGACACAAGAAAGATTTTGCATTTATCAAACTTTCTACTATTCGAAAATTTTTTAATCTCATCCAAAAAAATAAATTTGGCATGTATAAACACATTGATGTTGTTTTTTAATTTGGTTTATTTACTGATGTTGAGTGATTGATTCTTAAATGATCCAAAATTTTCACCTGGCATTTAAAGCACATAAATGTTGATGGTTCATTTTGTTCTTGCAACCCAATACACTGTGGGTGATACCATTTTTTGCAACACTCACACTGCCAGTACAATGTGCCATCATCAGGTTTTAAGCAAACACAGAAAGTTTTAGGTCTTGTTTGTCTACCTCCAAAATAAACAAATGAGTCTGATTGTCTCTGAAATATTAAAACATAGTATCTATAATCTATTGATATTACTAATGATATGCTGTTAAAATTTCTAGTTTTGGCTGCAATGCAACAATGTAATTTGTCACTGAACATTGACTTAAGTGAAGATTAGGTTTTCTCCATATTAATCAGCATTTTCTTTCTCTATTTGGTGTGTATTATATAATAAAAAAAGATAAAATGAAATGTATTATCAAAGCTGATAATATATCCTCTTATTTATATTTCAAAAATTTGGTGTTTTAGCAATCCAATCTAACCTTTGGTTTATGCCTTTTAACTTTTGATTGTTGTTCAATTTTAAAACTTTTACTTTGAGAGAAATCAAAGTCATCATCACAGCTATCATCATTCATCCTCACTCCATCAGTGTTGTAATCATCAGTCATCCTCACTCCATCAGTGTTGTAATCATCAGTCATCTTCACTTCATCAGTGTTGTAATCATCATTCACCTGCACTTCATCAGTGTTATAATCATCATTCACCTGTACTTCATCAGGGTTGCAATCATCATTCACCTGCACTCCATCAGTGTTGTAATCATCATTCACCTGTACTTCATCAGGGTTGCAATCATCATTCACTTGCACTCCATCAGTGTTGTAATCATCCTTCGCCTGCACTTCATCAGTATTGCAATCATCATTCACCTGCACTCCATCAGTGTTGTAATCATCCTTCGCCTGCACTTCATCAGTATTGTAATCATCATTCACCTGCACTCCATCAGTGTTGTAATCATCATTCACCCGCACTTCATCAGTGTTGTAATCATCATTCACCCGCACTTCATCAGTGTTGTAATCATCATCCACCTGCACTTTATCAGTGTTGTAATCATCATTCATCTTCAATCCACCACTTTTGTAATCATCATTCACCTGCACTCCATCAGTGTTATAATCATCATTCACCTGCACTTCATCAGTGTTGTAATCATCATTCACCTGCACTCCATCAGTGTTGTAATCATCATTCACCTGTACTTCATCAGGGTTGCAATCATCATTCACCTGCACTCCATCAGTGTTGTAATCATCATTCACCTGTACTTCATCAGGGTTGCAATCATCATTCACCTGCACTCCATCAGTGTTGTAATCATCATTCACCTGCACTCCATCAGTATTGTAATCATCATTCACCCGCACTTCATCAGTGTTGTAATCATCCTTCGCCTGCACTTCATCAGTATTGCAATCATCATTCACCTGCACTCCATCAGTGTTGTAATCATCCTTCGCCTGCACTTCATCAGTATTGCAATCATCATTCACCTGCACTCCATCAGTGTTGTAATCATCCTTCGCCTGCACTTCATCAGTATTGTAATCATCATTCACCTGCACTCCATCAGTGTTGTAATCATCATTCATCTTCAATCCACCACTTTTGTAATCATCATTCACCTGCACTCCATCAGTGTTGTAATCATCATTCACCTGTACTTCATCAGGGTTGCAATCATCATTCACCTGCACTCCATCAGTGTTGTAATCATCATTCACTCGCACTTCATCAGTATTGTAATCATCATTCACCTGCACTCCATCAGTGTTGTAATCATCATTCACCCGCACTCCATCACTGTTGTAAAATTCATTCACCTTCACTTCGTGACTTTTAACATCATCATCTGTAAGATAAACAAATACCATTAATAGTAAGTGCAGGAGGACTGCACCACACATAAAACAATTACACAAGACAAACCAGTCGTAAGCGTCCACTGCGCTGTACAGTCCCAAGCCTGTAATGATACAGACTTCACTCTAAATGCATATTCCTGAAGCAATGGCGCGAGAAATCCCTCTCTTACCATTGCTGGATAGAAGTCATATTCTTGAAATTGGGCGGGGCGTGTCTCTTTTTAACGTCCAATCAAATCCCCCCTCTCTTCTCGCATTCGGCATGATTTTCAAAATGGCCGACGAAGAAAACATGTTGGCACTGGATAGTCGAGCAAAATAAATTTCGCGGGTTATGACGTAAACAAGTCGCGATTGTCACTAGATACATTGCGGTAACATATTTTGAGGTCTGGTTAACCCCGATATTGTTTGTTACAATGTAGGTCATTGGTTGGTAATGGCACTACTGACCAATAATAATTTAGCACAACAATGTTCACTCAAGATAGCAGTGTGAAGTGGATTAGTTCTAATCAAACGAAACACTGCGCAGGAGTATGCTCTAAATGAGAAAAAAATAATTTACAAGATGTAACAGAAATAATGCGACCTATCTTGATGGTGGTCATCTAATACGGATAAAAATCCGGAAAAAGCCAAAAATATATAAATAAATAAATAAACAAAGTGTAGTGAGCAAACAGGAGCAAAACCCAACAACGAGAACATTCTTTAGTACGAAGGGCTAAAACTCCAGTCTAATTGGTAGTGTCATATTTATAATTTCTAACCAGTTATGTACAGCAAAATACACAATTGAATGGCAGTGAAATCAGTCTGGATAATAAACATGTACCTTGGCTAAAAATCAAAATAAGACTTATATTGCTTTTAATTTTGTATTAAAATTTTAAGTATTATAGATTAATAAATAATATGACATGATACATTATAGATATACCTATCAATTTCAATATTCTAACTGCAATGTCTTTTCTGGCCTGAAGCAGGTCTATCTGTGAAAGATGAACATCTAGACTGCAATTATTGAAATACCATTCAACAAACTGAAATGACAAAATGAATGAAATCACATAGATATGATTTACAAAAGTATGTACACAGAGTCCCTACATGTATTTACTGTGGACATATAGGGTTTGCAATATCATTTACTGTCTATTTGTTATGTCTATACGCTGTTCCAATTTATACAATAAAATCTTATCTTACTCAATTTAAAATCAATACCTTTATTACATATATACCGCAAGACTGGCCATCTCTCTGTTTAGTGTGTCTTGGTGATGTAATGGACCACACATGCTGCTGATTTTGATCCAGACCAATCAATTTTCTCTTATTTAGAAAGTAGCTAGAAAAGTACAATATTTTGTTCATAAATAATCATAATTTGTATAATGACCAAAAACTAAAAGTTACATAGTAAAGTGAAAGAAGTGTAAAAAAAAAAGGGCAAAATCCATAAAACAAGATGAAGAGGATTCTTCGTAATTTATGATTAAACAAGAATAAACATGTTAATAAGTGATCTTTTTCTGTACAATATAAATAAAGGTTGGAGAACAAGTAATTATATTCAATCAGGAGTTGACAACCATCAAATATACACACATCCTGGGCAAATTCGTCTCATGTGTATAAATATAAATTTAAAATCAATTGGATGATAACTTTAGCTTCTAGCGCATCCACAAGCAATTGTGGACGCCGGCTGGCAGTCGGGGGCACATAAAAACAAAGGTTACTAAATATATAACAGTAGCAAACATTTATCAAGTTTTAGGAATAGTGCTGTTAACTATTAGTACTGCAATGATCAACTACATGTAGTATTGTTTTGTTTAAGATTTGTCCTTATTCTCTTATTTCATGAATACATGTATTAAAGTTTTTTTCATAAATTTGCATTTTTTTATTCACAATGTTGAAATTTAAATCATAATGGACATAAATTGTAAGAATTTCAATTGTCAAAGAAAAGAGTAATATTTTCCATAACACTTCCTTAACAGGGATCAAAATTTTTCAAAATGTAGAGTGTTTTTTTTGCTATGTATGAAATTACAACAATACAGAACCTTGTGATTTCTACTTCATTCACAGATGCAGAGTGTTAATAACAGTATATTCTGATTACCATGCTAAACAGATTAACAAAATATTTTTTTGCATTCATAATCACACATGCAATATATGAACAACTTGTCATTAAAATAAAATTCATAACTAACATTTCCAAATATTTTGAATAATGTTGCGAAGTAAAATCAATGCAAATTAAAAATTAAACATAAAAACAATGCAAGTTTTAACAATGTAATCATACATGCAGCATTATACTAACTAGGCCATTTGGGCAGATTTAAATGAACTTTGATTTTAAGTTTGAGATGACTTACTACCAATTTTGGAGAAGTTGTTGTTCTGAGACTATGAGCTCCCCAAGGGGATTTAAATAAAGCAGCTCATGTCTTTTGGGCAATATAATCTACACCAATAAAATAATTTGAGTATTTCAAATGAACATACATTATACTTAATATTAATGAATGTAATCAGAATGTAAATATTCAATATTTTTTTTTAGTGTATTAAAGTCAAAAAGGACCAATGTATACAATGAAGACTAATAAATCTATTAAAATTAAGCTATAAGGAAATATATCACATAATTCTATCAATTTATTTGTTAAAACAACACAATAATGGATAATCTTATTAACACTTTAATAAAGTGTTATTAGGTCTAAATGAAGACTTATTCATGAAGTAAAATACTTGTAATTGGATATCAAATAATAATAATAATAATAATAATATATTCGTACAAAATAAGTACAATTGCAAAAGTTTCAAAACACACATAAATCTGACCTTAATATATACATAATTTTAATTCAGTTTGTACAAAGTTGATTAATTATATCATTTAAATTCTCATCGTTTTCTCTTAAATATATAAAATCTCTGATGACATCTGCCTTAATTTTATCATTCTCTGATTTGGAGTTGATGTCGATTTTATTTACTGTAGATAAAATTTTACTAAGAGACATATTGTTTATAGTCCTTTAAAAACTTAATTCAAAAAGACAGGAAATATTTCTCAGCATATTATATTGTGCCTTTGAGATTCAGATTGGTTGTTTAATGTAAAAGAATGCTTGGATGTGGTTCTTGTAAAAATGACTACATTTCAGAAAAATCAGATGAAAACTCAGGCCTGTAGTGTGACTACACGCAGTGTGGAGAGTTCTTGGCAAAAAAGGGGTATAACTAAATAATTATTAAACCGATTTTGCTGAAAAGAAATATGGTTCCTCGTCTATTTATTAAGCAACTTTCTCGAAAGTTTAAAAAGAAGAAATAAGCAGTGTGGACAGATGTACAAATTACCGCAATATATATAAAATGAGGCAGAATGAAAAAATGTAGCAGTGTTAAATATACATACCATAAGTGACCAGTGATTACCATTCTCATTAACACATCCAAAAATGTAATCATATTCATAGATGTTTGTCTGTAAGAAATATACAATATTTATAAAAACAAAGGACAGAAACAATTTTAATTAAAAACTAGAACTGAGAAGCAGTAATGAAAGGTTTCACCAGTGTCACGTTACCCGTAAACATATGTCACTTCCAGTACCAATGAAACCATTAAACAACAACTGGTTTCCACATAAGCGCACACATCAAATAAAATGGACGCAGAATAAACCAAATCCAGCAATATCAATTCATTTTATACATTTGTTGCATTTAAGTGTACAGTACTTCCGGTGATAATGAAAATGTTCAATTAGTTTTATGAAATCAGAAATGGCATAAGGCATCACATGCTGAAAATTTTATGTGAATCGATTGATAATTGTCACTTTTATAAACCAAAAACCTTAAAAAGTGTTTTGTAGAAAATTGTCTATTTCTCTGCAACCGTACAAGTTAGAAACCATTTTGAGTTATCTGTATGATCGTATTGATTCATGCTATTCGTTGATTGGAATCAAATATCATAGTTTTAAAAACATTACAAATCAGACTCATTTGAATAAAATATCTGTTTTGACGGCTAAAAATACAGTTTTTGCCAAAATGACATTACTTTCGGTGATAATGAAAATCTTAAATTACATATATTAAATCGTAAATGGCATTAGATATCACACAGTGAAAATTTCATGAAAATCACTTTTATGGACCAAAAACCTTGAATGGTTATATAGGCAAATAAATTTTGTTAAGTAATTTAAGAAAAACACAGCAAAAATGGGAATACTGGGAAAAATAATAATTTAAAATTAAAATTAACTATACATACATGTCTTAACAGTGAATGAATATTCTGGTAGCCAAGAAAAATAGCTGACATTATCACACAACTGATGTGATATACCATCCTGCGTGTTTTGGCAACCTCAAAAAAATAAGCATCTATCACCTAAAATTATAAAATAAATGAACTATAGCACATAGAATATTAGTAAAACTGTACATAAGTATGCGCCAACATACAAAGCACTTGCAAGTCAAATGTAGAAATACCCCAAAAGGGTATTGCAAAGTCAATCAATTAATAATATAGCATTCAGACGGAGATCAAGGATTTAATTTAAGTTCATATTCTAAATCTCGGCTAGAAGGTGGTGTTAACCCAAAATAGTCCATTGAATGTAGTATAATAAAAGAAAATATTAAAACTTACCTCATCTGATAAAAATGATTTGATGCTTTGAATTGATGAGTTTGTAATAGTATAAGGCCCTATTTTCCCAATATTGAATTGTCTATTACAATTGTCTGCCCAGATGTCTTGTAGCACTAAAAGTCAAAGAATAAGTAATAACATGTTTGTATTCAGCAATAACAGAATGATTTAATAGCAAAAATCACCTTGTTACGATCAAGACTATGACCTACACATTGTAAATACAAAGTAATTTTTACAGGGTATGATTATTCTTTCAATACACTTTTGACCAGAGAGGTCACTTTACCTGTTTGACAATTTTATTGGATATTGCCCTTTATGTTTTATCGATGTTTGAGTTAACTACAATTAGGATTTATTGTTAGGGTAAACTTAATTTAAATTTATACCTTGTTGATTTCTGTCAATGACTTCTTCCACTGTTGGATTAAACACACTTTCGTGACTGGTATCTAAAGTTGTGAACAGAAAAGAAAATATATGAGGCACATTAGAGTGAATGATTTATTACAACTATATTTATTTTTACCATTCTAGTCGACTGTACTATTTTTAAAGTACACAGCAACTTGAATCTTAAAATTATATTGAAATGGTATTGGTGTGACAAAACAAAACTTTCAGTTAGAAGACAAAGCAAAATTACCAATACATATCACTTAGTGTCTATTTGATTTTGTTTATAAATTTCTTATATGTGTCTAATAGTTTTGGAACATTTTCTCAATTGCGCTGTGAAGAATACAAATGCAAAGAAGATAAAATGAGATTTCAATAGGTACCTACTATAATTATTAATACAATCATCAACAAAAATATCTTCTTCAACATCATTAATGACTGTTGATTTATTAGCTGAAAATATTTGTAATCAAATATTAAAAATATCAAGACACAGTATGGAAAAATTACATAAATTATTTTTTGAATATTGCAATCTTTTTATCAATTACAAAATAGAAGAAACACAGTGTTTATCTAAAATGATGACAAACACAACATAAAAATATTTTTGAATGTTACATTAAAGTAGCATTGTGTGAATATGCTACTGGCTCACAAATATGAAGCGAATATAAGATACACAGCATATGCCAAAATTATAAAATCTTTACCTAATTATCTTTAGATGACATGCATTCTCCATCAATGCAAGGGATAATTCACCATTACAGATGCATTATGTAAGAGCTAAATCTGCCTATCACAGGTCTTTTTTCTGGCTTCAAATGTTTTAAAAATTATTATTTAACTCTCTAGAACACAGGATGGCTGTGATTTTAAGTAGATTAAAACACCACGCCCATTAAATAATTAAATCATATAAATGGTTAGTTGATGGATAATTGAGACTTTGTTTATCGTGTGGGAATAGAGTGTTTGACAATCGAGACTACGCTATTTCTTGTCAACATTTAAAATGTGCATAACTGCACTCAGAATAAAGTAATTTGAATGAAATTTTCAATATATTCATTTTACATTATCTATAAACTATTATAGCAAGAATGGTCGACTCTTTATCTAAATCTTACATAATGCATCTTTAATCTATTTAACATTTAAAAAACAATAGCTTAAGTTGTAGTGTAGCAGAAAATTCACTAACCTTTTAAATTTTGATTTTGTTTCTTTGATTTATTTTTACGTCTTTTCTTTTTTTTTTCAAGTCTGTGTCTGATTGGAAGACCATGTATCTTTGGTTGAGATTGTGTTATTATGTTATCTACTTTCTCTAAATTATCTATTATCTGGATCTTAATTTCATCACAATTGACATTATAGATTCCAGATTTAATTTCTTTCAACAAGTTTAGTATGCATTGTTGAAGGTCACGTTTATTTGGTTGTTGTACATGTATATGTTCTTGACTATCAGTTTCTGAATTCTTGAAGATGAAATCAGTATCAACCATGAAGTATGGATTTGACGTGAACTTTGTAGGAAGTGCATTCCATGAGAACTGTGGAAAATGTGTAATGACTGAGAGTAGATGCTTACAGGGCCAAAAGCTTTTCTTGAAGTCATCACATGAGCATAGTTCATCTTCAGTATCAAATCTAATAATATATGACACATTCTGCTCTTTATTTAATATGGTGAATGAGTCATTACTATTACAAATGATGTCATCTTTTTCGACTATTCTTCCTAGTCTCACCATACAGTGTGTTACAAATGTTTTTGGTCTGTTTTGTAAAAATTCAGGAACAACTGTGGAATAGTTCCTGTACTGATGAAGGCTTTCTATATTGTATCTTTTGTATCTATAATATATCATAAAAATTTGATAGATTACCCGCAAAAAAAATTGCAATGTGAAAGCTAGGGTATATTGAATGATGTTAATGATCTGATTGATATTTAATCAATATGTATAAAATTCAATACAAACAAAGGCATTAATTACTTTGACTACCAAATCACTAATGATTTATTAAGGGGACGTGCTAGTCGAAAACATACTTTTGACTATAACTTTTGATTGAGTAAAGATAATCAAGTGAAATTTGAACAGCTGATTAGGGCTGTACAGACAAACCTACATGCCGAATTTCAAGTCTCTACAATGAGTACAACCTAATAATATTACAAGTTGTAAAATTCTTACCCCCTACCCGGATGAAAAAAAATCGTTTGCGGCAGTTTATCAATCTATGAGTGTAAATTTTGTTTTTACATACTCCTAAGTCATCGATCTATGCAGCTATGTGGTTGTTTTTGGATAAACATCGATTATTATGCGTCTTACAGAACTTGATTTAAATTTAACCATTTTTCGTTTTTAGTCACCATACTTCATAGACATACAAAAAAAAATCTGTTTGTTACAGTGCTATGGAAAAGCAACCATGTATAGTTTACATATTCAAGAATAATTCCTCCAAATTTCAGCTCAATATCTTGAATAGTTTTAGAGAACCATTTTTTGAATGTCATCAAACAGATGAAAAACGGAAATTGAGAAATTCAGAGTTAAAGTTTGACATTGTTTTTTGTTGGTTGAAAATCCCCAAAATAGTATGTGTGAATATTACATGTATAGCTTAGACATTCAAGAATAATCCCTCCAAATTTTAAGTCTTTATCTTGATTAGTTTTAGAGAAATATATTTTGGAATACCGTTGAACGCAAAAAAAAGAGAGAAAAATTGGAGAAATTCAGAGTTGAAAGTTTGACAATGTTTTTTGTCGGTTGAAAATCCCCAAAATAGCTTAGACCTTCAAGAATAATTCCTCCAAATTTCTAGTCTTTATCTTGATTAGTTTTAGAGAACATTTTTTTTGAATACTGTTGAATGTAAAAAAAAAGAGAGCAAAATTAGAGAAATTCAGAGTTGCATTTTTTTGAGGGTTTGAAATTGCCCAGAACAAGTTTTACAACACTTCAAAATTGTCCAGAAGCATATGTTTGAGCCACAGAATCATTTTTTTTATTTTCTCTCTTTTTTTGTGCTTCTCTGGCTTTTTTGAAAGCTTTGCTTTCTAAGTGGCATGCCCTATCTGCCTGTTTGAGACGCATCCTGTCTGTCTTTTGGATAATATGTTGTGTCATATTACCAGCTTCAAAACCAAGTTGGGTCATAGTGTCAGCCAGTACTGAGGCACCCTTATTGAACTGACTTGCCCCTAAAGCGATACCAGACTCTAGTGTCTTCCTTGTTACAAATTTTATTTTTGGTACTTTAGACCAGATCACAGAATGCAGTGACTCATTTGCATTCTGAGTTTGTGTCCTGGTGCACCGCTTCAACAAGCTTTGATCCGCAAGTCTTCGAAAAAGTGGCACAAGCAGTTCACCAAGATCAGATGGCAAAGGAGGATCCCGTTCCTTTTCCCTTTGAACCTCTACAGGATCGCGACCTTCCTTTTCAGCGATTTGAAACCAACACCAGTTGGAATCACAATAAGAGTGATGGGGATTATCAGAGGTGGAGCAACTATGAAACAAAATAGCCCAAACAGCCCTCTCCATTTTAGTAACATCCGGGGAAAAGTTTACAATTGCATTTCTATAGTAGTTGCTCCACCTCTTCATACGATCAGTAGTCATAAGCCCCTTTCCTCTAAATTTAACATTTTTAGATTTTGCAACACCTATTAGTGCTTCTAAGCCTTTGAACATGCGCTTTTGTACATGATTTACGCATTCTTCCTTGGTGATATTGACATGAGGTCCGTAGATTTGTTCACTGTTCAAAGAATCTATTGTTTTTGCATCGCCATCGCCTATCATTTGAACATATCGGAACTTAGAAGCATCCTCAGAACGACGCCAAAGTTCTAGAGCAATATCTGCCTCCATGTTACCCGAAGGACCATCAAAATTTTTGTCACAAACATGCGACTCAAGCCAAATTTCCTTTGCCCTGGTATCTTCAATCTTTTTGCCTACTAATTCGCATTCTAAACAGAACTTTGATCTAACTGAATAATCAACAATTAGGCCAGTGATTGCTTCTATAACAAATCCCACCCCATAGTTTGAGGTGTGACCCCTCCTTTGCCAACTGCCATCGTAACTGACAGAGATGTCAATTATTGACTCATTACTCAAGGTAGGATCCATCTCGCAGTATACCTTTCGGATAATATCATGAGCCTGCTCCAAAACAGATATCGCTGTGTTATGGGCAATACCTGGATGGATTGCTGTTTTGTTTATGTGGGAATATGTTTTATGATGCAAACCTCCATAAATATTCATAATTCCAGTCATTTTATTGAGTCCTACATTCCCTCCCCCTACCTCCGTCATAGCCAATACGGCACGTCTATTGACCTCATATGGAGACCTTGATGTATTTGTGTCAACAGCATTTATTTGTTTACTACTCCAAACCTTAGAGCTCACTTTTGAACATGTGGTACAGCAAAGTTTGAGTTCAACTGCATACCCCAAACATCTACCTGTATCTAGCTCAACAGTATGCTTTTGGTGCTTTTTTTGACAACTATCACATCTAATGTTGGATTCATTGATAAGCTGCTTTAGTTTCCCAAGCTGGACAATGCAAAACTCAGAATCACTTGGGCCTGGCTTTTCTATATTCCCCTGACTTTCACCTGTGGCTGTGGACCCATAATAATTTAATTTACGCTTTGATGCACTACTTGGGCCAGGAATGCAGTCTTCATGTGGACCAGAGTCTGAAGTTGGGCTACTCAATGAACCTACGGTTTGGGAAGCAGACGAATTTCCTTTGGCCAACCTACTATTACTAACAGTTACAGTAGCAGATGAATTCTGTTGGTCAAAACTTGGTCTAGTAGGAGATAAATCCCCCAGATCAGAAGTAGGGATGCTACAACTCGGCCCAGGTATACTACAATTACCGGTAGCAGACGAATTCTCGGTACCGGTAATAGTAAAACTTGACCTTTTTTGACCTCGGGGTGTAGCAGACGAATTTTGATCAAAAGCTTGCAACCTACTATTACTAACAGTTACAGTAGCAGATGAATTCTGTTGGTCAAAACTTGGTCTAGTAGGAGATAAATCCCCCAGATCAGAAGTAGGGATGCTACAACTCTGCCCAGGTATACTACAATTACCGGTAGCAGACGAATTCTCGGTAATAGTAAAACTTGACCTTTTTTGACCTCGGGGTGTAGCAGACGAATTTTGATCAAAAGCTTGCAAATTAATCACCGTGTCAGAAACCTGAGTTTCCGGACCATCTCCTTGTTTACGTTTCCTTCCCCTGGTCTCATTCCCCCTTTTTTTCTTCCCAAAAGATTTCATGATTGGCGTATGTAATGCGAATTATTTTGATTCAATTCAGAGAGCAATAAAAGTAATCGTACTTGATCGTTTCGAGCATGCGAATAGTCGGCATTATCACAACAGCAAAATATCATAGGCATTTTTAGGACCTGATAACCGAACCTACCTAGTTACAGTCGGGTTGCTAGCCCGAGTGCTTCGCGGAATCAATATTTCATATGCGCATGCGCCGTTAGAGTTCATTAGTTCATGACCCTACCCGACCCCCCAAATAAAGACATTTCCGTAGGAAATGCCTATAGCATTCAACCGAAGGAGGCCGATTGCTAACCGGAAAGACAACTGTGAATTAATAATAGGCTCGCAGTCGAAGACATGCGCTTTCGATCGATATATTGAACATGGCCGTTTGTTGAATATTACGGACACTATTATGAGTTGAAAAATGGCAATTTTTCCTGTATATTAGGAAAAAATAACTGGAAGATGACACCCCCACACTAAAAATCATTCTGGTAAACAATAAAAATAAATTATTTTGACAAAAAAAATTATTTTATCGTTTAAAGGGTATAACAAAGTTACCGAAAAAACAGAAATCTCAAAATCGATTTTTTTTTAGATTTTTCATTGCTTCGACCCGCGCGTCCCCTTAAGAATCATTCATTATTTTGACAAATGAAGTTTGATACCTGTTCATAGAATCAGGAAAAAACTTTTCCATTAAAACTTCGATCATCCCATTCAGAGTTTTAGATAAAGTTGAATTTTTCAAGTAGTTTTCTTTCAATTCCCGATGCTGCCTTTCTAAACCATTGGTAGTATTGACTCGAATGTTAATATATGACTCTCTGAATGCATAAACCCATCTCTAAAATATTTACCATTAATATTAAATGCAACATACAACTTTTGCCACTAAAACATGAATCTTTGTATGATATCTGAAAAATTAAGTTCTGTATATACAAATTTTTGGACCAGGAACTGGGCCTCAAGCGCTACTCATCTTGTTGTTCTTGGGGTGGCTCTCCTAGAAAAAGCCTAATGTTCCGTCAATTCAAGTCTCAAAATTGGCATGCTTGTTCCTTAGACAATTGCGCATCATTTGCCAGACTTTGATTTTCGATATGACGTCACAATTCCAAGAGGCAGACGAGGACGTCATGGTCAGTTCCTTGTCCATATAGTACTATTGTACTTGTTTAATTTAAAATCTGCAGGACTAAACCAATTCAGTCACAGATTATCTTTTTTGTTATTTCACACATAAATTACAATTATTTTCATAATGTTTTATTTCATTATCAATAAAATAGATTCTGTTATCCAAGATCTTACTTTATGGTTCTTAATCCATGTATTCTCAACATACGATTGTAACTTTGCTGACTTGTTATAGATAGCGCTAGCTCGAAAGTCGGCTAAGTACATTTCGTAATCTTTTTCAGTTTTTGCATCAGCTATTTGCCTTAACCTAAAATAACAAAAAATATAGGAATAAAAGTCATATCAATCATTACTCGATTCAATAGATATTTGTTTCGGTCCACATTGTGTGCTAAAACTACACAGAGACATTAAATAACACACTGTAACTCACATTTGTAAAATCTCTTTTTTGTCTTCTGCACATCCATGATCCAATGTGGAAAGCCATCTATTCCAGCATTGTTCACGATGGAATTTGCAATTATAAACTAGTATATCTGAAATATATCAACAGAGAGTCAATACATGTAATTATAATCCCAAAGTTTTAACAAGATGGAAATTTGTAGCAAAAACATAACTTTATGGAATCAGTTTACAGATTCAATATATTTAGTATCATGTACATTGTATCCAGGTTGGTTTCTTAATTTTAAATGATTGTCCAAAGTTAGCATTTGGTAACTGCAATGCAAATTTTCTTGCCTTATAATTTTTCTAAATTTGGTAGGTAATTATGCCATTGTTTAGATTTTAACCATATATATTTTGTACATTTTTTGAACTGTATTAAATTTGAATCTACAGGATGAGCTGTATATACAGGCTTTATATGTTTTTGATGTCCCCAAGCAATATTTAATCTTATTTTGATGATTTTGAAAATATTAGGAAGGAGGTACAAGCAACTTTACCTTTAGCATGAATTAGAGGGAGGAATTTGAAATGTATCATGTAAGTTTGATGATTTCTCATGGATAGTTAAAATTTTAAAAATTTTATCTGCATGCTGATGCAATAATAACAGTAATTTCATTTATTTTGAATAAAACATATTAAAGCTTTGATGTTGTTTAATCAACCTGTTGGTGTAGAATCTATTCCTCTTCAATATGTGTTCCCTTTCAACTGTTTACAGATATTATAAAGATAATAATACATTACCTGGAAATGTATTTTCAATGGCCTTTATCTCTCGGCCATCAATATCACACATAAAACTACCAGGTAACCAATTTGGGTTCCATGATCTAAATAATTCCAAGGCTTCTTGTATACTGTTAGCATTTTCCTTACCAATAATGAAACTTCCTGCTATATGGTAGCCTACATTAGTTAGAACACATAAAAAAAATAACGGGAGGTCATAGTGTGTGGTGTTATAAGTAGCATCTAATAGAGTTGTATCCTGACCGTATTTATTCAATAAATATTGTTGAAATGATGTTTGCTGGGCAAACAAAAAGGATGAACAGTTTTCAACATCTCCAGAACTGGTATTGGTACTAGAAATAAAAAAAAGGCAAATATAATTTCAAATAAATAAGGTGTTGTATATAGATTGTAGCTTAGTTTCTTTGTACATATATGTATAAGAAATATGGACTCTAATAATATTAATCATATTACTTAATTGTTGTATTCATGTCTGTCATGTTGGTCATGAATGGTAAACTAACATTGAAACTCTACAAGATCTACAAGGGAAGTAAAATTCGAATAATTCTGAGTATCCCTTGATTGAATTAGTACATCAGTTTGAGAGCAGTCAAGCAACAAAAACCAGATTTTAAAATCACAATTATTACTAAAGAGTTGTTGCTTACGTTGGACGATAAAAAAATTTGTCTGAAGGATATTTTTCTTCCCACTTCAATAGGTTAGCTCTTAGAATCTCTTGGTCATTTTCAGAAATCCTGCAATTCAAGAAGGAGAGAATTTTATTTTATATATTTGTCTGTCTGAGCAAAATTGTAAACAACAAAGAAATGATGTACATATATGACTTACTTAGTTTTGGATAATGCAATGTACATATGATTCCGAATATCTTTGTCTGTGAGATAAAAACGTCTGTTGGTCTTACTTATATCAGCATTTGGGAAACTTTTGAGAATGTAATCAGCAACAAATATATTCAGATGCAATTTCATATTTTTGATGCTACGGACACCTTCATCCACTAATGTGTGTATTCTTTTAATAACTACAGCATCTGGTGTCTGAGAAAAGTGAGCCCACTGAAATTATTTTTTAAAAAGTAGATATCATCATATAAACATTAATTAAATTTCCTAACTTGGGAAAATAATTATCCAATAAAGCTAAAAAAATTTATAGGGGTCTACTAGTACTGTGTACATGTGTATGATTGTATATGGATGTTACGTATTACAAAAAATTACAGAATTTTGACAGGTAGAGCATATTAAAGGTAATTAGTATACACTACAATAATTCTGGATTAAAAAACGATGGTGTAGCAAATAAAAAGTAATCCTAAAGTTTTAGCTATACTACAGAACGACTGATTTATGATTTAAAGCAAAATGATGTCTTACCTGTCCTGTTAGATGGTTGGTATGTTCATTAAGTGATGGAAAACATGCATGGATCTCAATATTCTTTATAGCATTTGAAAAATTACTAATCAATGCTTTCCTTTTTTGATATATAAGGTGTTTAGTTAGTTGACCATCTATCTAAAATATATTCCAATATTGTGTAATCATTATTTGTTTGAAATTAACCCTTTGATGATATATCAATCATCTGCCCAGGTAAAGTGATGGTAGATTACAGGGTAGATTACAGGTTAGATTACACTGACATTTTATTGTTATCTCGGAAGTTTGTTGCCAGTTTAAAATTCCAAAATAAATATTTCTGGTAAAAAAAATCAATGTAAATCTTATTGTACCTTGTACTCAGGAAATGTGATTATTTTTCTACTTCTTATGGAAGCTTCACACCCCATTTTTTTGGTATTTTGAAATAACTTTCTTTGACGTGTGTAAGTGCAATGGTCAGAAGACTCATTTTTATCCTGGAAAAACTAAGAATTTTAAAATAAACCAATTAATTTATAAATCTGGTTTTTAAAAACTTATGTCTCGTATCGATCTCCATATGTTTGGCACAATATAGCTCGGTTGGTACCAAGGTGCCATTAAACACCATTTAATTCATTCATTTAAAGATAGGTTGCCAGGCAACGAATTATACCCCCACAGCAGCTAAATCGTCCGGGCAGTCAACAAGGGTTGTCGCATATTTTTACTTTTTTCGGTAATAAAACATTTGTAATACACTAAAATCTGATTAAGAGTAACATCTCATTATGTAATTATCAGAAAATCATTAGAATTTATTACTTTTTTTTTATCAAGTTTTGCCCCAGGCTAACAATTAGTATACGAAACATTTAATATCATGGATTTAGCTGTTCAGTTATCAAAATTCATTGAAAATCAAAATACTTATTCGTTTCAACAGCTTAAACTCTGTGTATCAATGTGAAGTCAATCGGATGATAAGTTTGGCCTCTATAGTGTCACAAGGTTTTTGAAGTGATCAAGGGAGATAACTCTGGAAGTAATTATTTGAAATCGCTGAAAATTAATAGGCTTCTTTGTCTCATGACCTCAAACATTGTGTGTAAATTTAAAGTCAATCGGGTATTAACTTTGGCCTCTAGAGCGTCCACAAGATTTTTTGAAGTGATCAAGGGCCACAACTCTGGCACTGATTATCAGAAGTCGCTGAAAATCAATAAGCTTCTTCACCTCATGACCTTAAACATTGTGTGTAAATTTAAAGTCAATCAGATATTAACTTTGGCCTCCACAGTGTCCACAAGATTTTTTGAAGTGATCAAGGGCCACAACTCTGGCACTAATTATCAGAACTCTGGTAGTTATCATCGGAACTCACTGAAAAACAATAGGCATCTTCGTCTCATGACCTTAAACACTGTGTATAAATTTAAAGTCAATCGGATATTAACTTTAGCCTGTAGGGCGTCCACAAGCAATTGTGGACGCCGGACCGACGGACGGACGGACGGGGGCGACGACAATATACAACCACATTTCAATGTGGGCGTATAAAAATAAAATATGTGGATCAAAATAGGGTAACTATGTACCTTATCTTTTGCAGTTGTTGGTCCATTTTGACAAACACGTAAGGCAGCTCCAATTATTATGAAAGGAACACCATTATAAGGTAGTTCAGGCTTGGCAGTGCTATCACACCATCTCAATCTATATTTAGTGATATCTATATTGGTTGGATCTGGATTAAAATAATTAATAATATAATAATGTATAGATCATAAGAAATTTGTAAAAGTATACTATAATCTATAACAGTAAGCGCCCTGATCCGCGAGCGGTCGACATCCACCCCAACTACAATAATAATAACAGTCTATTTATATTGCACAATATCCATGCATGAGCTTCCTCAAAACGCAGTCCAAAATAGTAACAAAATGAATGCTTTCTTAACCAGCGGCGGCGAGGTAGGATATGCCCACATTTTCAAGAGATGGATAGACAACAAGCTAAAAACAAACGTGATTTTTTGTACTATAAGGGGACATAATTCAGGAAGTTATGGTCCCATATGCACGAATATCGAAAGGAACTAACATCTTTGGGTTATAAGCATACATTTCAAGTTTAAACCAAATCCGAAAAAAATTGTGACCTCTACAGTGTTCACAAGCTAAAAACGTGATTTTTCGTACAATCAGGGGCCATAATCCATGAAGTTACTGTCAGATACATGCCAACATCGACATGAACCAAGATCTTAGGGAGATAGATCTATATTTCAAGGTTCATTGAAATCGAATAAAAAATGTGACCTGTAGACTTTTCACAAACAATTGTGGACCGATGGACAGGGGCGACGACAATATACATCTACATGCAAATGTGAGCGTATAAAAATAAAAGTTATAAGAGTCTGGATCTTAACACAACTTTGACCAAAATTTATCTACAGATCTTAAGGTCCTTGTAGGATTGTAAGAGATCATACAAGTATTTCGGAGAAGTACCATTTAAACATTGAAATGTATATAAATGAATTGAAACGAAATGAAATGGGGTTTAACATCCTTCTTTTTTGCACCTAACCTGGGCAAATGGAAGATGGGCATACATCATACAGTGTGCTATGAGGGAAATTTTGCCCGGACAGCGGCACTACGGCCTACTCTTACATCTAATTTCAACTGCCAAGGGATCTTTTACGTGCACCCCACTGTGTACACGGGACTTCGTGTTTTCTTCCCATCTGAATGATTATACGATGTCCCTTGCCAGGCCCTCTGTCCTACACTGAAATGTATAACACAGAGTATCCTAGTAGAATCAGCATTAAGAAACTTCCTGATGCATCCAATGTTTCGTAGAATGAGATAGCACACTTACGGTTGTTCATTAGAAGTAATAAAAAAAACAAGTCTAACTAAAACATATCTGTAATGATGTTATTCATGGGTTTATGAACACCCTCTGATTGATGTCATTTTTCATTATACAAGTATCCTGAAATCCGATATAGTAGCTTAGTCGTCCGAGCAGTCTACAAGGCTAAATCTTTACACGGTTTTATATCATTGCTGAAATTCAACAGGTTTCTTCGTTTCACTAATTTAAATAATGCTTATAAATTTCATACAGATCAGATAATAACTTTTGTTGTTATAGCATTCACAATGTTCTACGAATTGAAACAAGGGCCATACCTTTTTAATTAATGGACGAAAATTCTTGAAATTCAATAGTCTTCTTCATTTCACTAGTGGGGGGTGGATGGTAGATTGGTTGAAAGGGTGCGCTTAAGATCACAAGGCATGTTATTGAGTCAAGTGGCGTGGTTTCAATACAGCATATAAATTTCATACAGATCGGATGATATAAGTTTGGTAATTAGAGCATTCAAAAGGTTCCAAAAAGTGAAACAAGGGCCATAACTCTAGAGTAATTAACGAAAATTTTTGAAATTCAATAGGCTACTTTGTTAAGCTAATCTAAATAAGGCATATTAATTTCATATAGATCGGAAGATAACTTTCGTCCTTAAAGCGTGCACATTAATTGTGACAAAAAGTGAAACAAGGGCCGTAACTCTAGAAGTAATTAACGAAAATTTTTGAAATTCAACAGGCATCTTTGTTTTACTAATTTAAATAATGCATATTAATTCCATGCAGATGGGATAATAACTTTTGTCGTTAAAGCACTCACAAGGTTCCACAAAGTGAAACAAGGGCCATAATCCTAGAGGTAATTAACAAAAACTGATGAAATTTAATAGAATTCTTTGGTTCACTAATTTAAATAATGCATATAAATTTCATACAAGGGCCATAACTCTAGAAATAATTAACAGAAATTCTTGAAATTCAATAGACTTCTTCACTTAACTAATTTAACTAATATACAAATTTCATACAGATCAGATGATAAGTTAATGGAATTGCTGGAAATTGTTGAAATTCAATAGGATTCTTTATTAGCTAATTTAAATATGGCATATTAATTTCATATAGATCGGAAGATAACTTTTGTCTTCAGAGTGATGAGAGTGTTCACATAAGGTTCTGCAAAGTGAAACACGGTCCATAACTTTAGAAGTAATTAACAGAAATTGTTGAAATTCAATAGGAGAGGATTCTTTGTTTCACTAATCTAAAATAATGCATATAAATTTCATACAGATCGGTTGATAACTTTTGTTAGAGCGTTCACAATTTTCTGCAAAGTGAAACAAGGAACATAACTCTTGAAGTGATTAACGAAAATTGTTGAAATTCAATATGCTTCCATGTATCCCCTTTTCCGCTGACAAAAAGTGTGGACGGACCGACGAATTGAAAGGGTGATTACATAAATTTTAAAAATTAAAAATACGCACACGGCTCCGAACGCAACTGAGTTATAAACAAATTACTGTACCTGTTAAATTAAAGTTTCTGTTATATTAAAAATACGCACACGGCTCCGAACGCAACTGAGTTATAAACAAATTACTGACCTGTTAAATTAAAGTTTCTGTTAAATGACACGACAAAACGTGATTTGGAATTAACTTCAAAATTTTCGACAAACTTATTAAAATTTTCATCAGATTGAAATACTTCTCTAGACATATTAGGTGGTATTGGAAATCGTCCTGCCTCAGAGACAGATCCAACGATAGTATTCTCAACTTCAGGGAGAATAAGTTTTATGTTCATCATAAAATAATAATAATAAACGGCCCCTTGCAACCTTAACCTTCAAAAAAGTGGGAAGGGCCTAAACAACAAAAGGGCGGGGCTTAAACTATACTCGCTGTATACTATTTAGCAAAATCGTCCCGGCTTCATATATATCATTTAGCACTTACCATTTGGGATACCACTCTCGGTATTTGACAGGTCAAGGTCAGTCATAAATAAACAATTTTATTTTATGAGGCTGCTCTCAAAACTTTGACCACACATTCTCATTGAATCAGTAATTCGTGAAATTAAAATAAAAGCAGATATAGTATTAAGTAAGAAAGAAAAGTCATGCTGTCATAGGGCCTATAGACCGTTTGGGAATCCCTCTGGTAATTGATCTGTAACAAATTTCAAAACAAATTGCAAGTAGTACTTGAAGCAGGGCCTAGTCTGGCCAGTTAAAATTATAGCGAAACGGAACTGATGTAAACAAACCTGCCTGCAACTTTGATGAGAGAAAAGATAAAAATTAACAGACAGACATGAGAATACAGACACTTGGCTAGTATGGGTTTATTATAATTTTAGTGTAGGTTGCAAGGGTGAACTGTCAACTTGGCTACATTTAATTTCGTATTTGTTGAGGTTTTCACTTACTTTCAATGAAACAATCAGGCTCGAAGTGTCTTGAACAAATTGTCAATGTCTTTTCGTTTATCGGGTCTGATCTGGTAGATCGTATTATACTTAAAAGCTTCTCCTTCCACTCTGTGTTGTTTTTTGGTAAACGGTGAAAAGATAAGCCCCGATTTCTTTTATTACAAGCCGAACATCCGTACAATACACAATTCGCGCCCGGCATTTTGTTGGTGTCTGCATAAACCGGAAGTACGTTGTGCCCGATATCAGCGTCAGAGACCGGCCGTCGTTGAGCTGATCTGAGCGGACGTTACGATTTATGACCTTGACCCTCATCGTCGATAGCAGTGTTTAATAAACACAATGTATAGCCGTTTAAGTGAGCGGATGAAATGAATAACAAACGCTCCGTAGTATATTTTAACCATTTAAGACACACAATAATTGTATCAGTCTTTATCCCCCATTTTTGTGGCACCAAAGATAATTCCCGAATGTAACCGGAATATTCCGTAAAACAGGTTGAAGTAATTACGGGTATACACCACAAAGCATATCGACATATACTGATCTCCAATCGATACTGATCTCCCATTTATTATTCCTGACAGCCCTCGACTTTGTCTGAAATCCGTCCCCGAAAATCACTACCGTACCCCACCCTTACCTATTTTTTTTATATTTCATTTAATTTTCTAACGTCCGCTGCCATTTTATTTATTTGAGCCACCCTACACATGGTATGAAATGAAAGAGTGTTTATCCCACTTTCATGTATTTTCATGTATAGTACCATCGATTATTCCTGATATCCCTGGCATTTTATTTATTTGAGCCACCCTATACATGGTATGAAATGAAAGAGTGTTTATCCCACTTTCATGTGGTACCATCTATTATTCCATATATCCCTCGGCGTAGTATGAAATCCGTCCACGAAACCCCCCCCCCCCCACCTTTTCAATTTTTTTGTTATATTTCATTTCCTTTTTTAACATTTCCTTTTTTAAACCCTCTTTCGTTTCATACCATGTGTAGAGTGGCTCAAATAAATAAAATGGCAGCGGACGTTAGAATATTAAATGAAAAATTAATAAAATAGGTAGGGAGGGGTAGTGATTTTCGGGGACGGATTTCGGACTAAGTCGAGGGATGTTAGGAATAATCAATGGTAGGCCTACCACATGAAAGTGGGATAAACACTCTTTCATTTTATACCATGTGTAGGGTGGCTCAAATCAATAAAATGGCAGCGGACGTTAGAAAATTAAATGAAATATTAAAAAAAAAATAGGTGGGGGGGGGGTAGTGATTTTCGGGGACGGATTTCAGACTAAGTCGAGGGCTGTTAGGAATAATCAATGGTACCACATGAAAGTGGGATAAACACTCTTTCATTTTATACCATGTGTAGGGTGGCTCAAATCAATAAAATGGCAGCGGACGTTAGAAAATTAACTGAAATATTAAAAAAAATAGGTGGGGGGGGGTAGTGATTTTCGGGGACGGATTTCAGACTAAGTCGAGGGCTGTTAGGAATAATCAATGGTACCACATGAAAGTGGGATAAACACTCTTTCATTTTATACCATGTGTAGGGTGGCTTAAATGAATAAAATGGCAGCGGACGTTAGAAAATTAAATGAAATATTTTTTAAAAAAAATAGGTGAGGGGGGGGGTAGTGATTTTCGGGGACGGATTTCAGACTAAGTCGAGGGCTGTGAGGAATAATCAATGGTACCACATGAAAGTGGGATAAACACTCTTTCATTTTATACCATGTGTAGGGTGGCTCAAATCAATAAAATGGCAGCGGACGTTAGAAAATTACATGAAATATTTAAAAATAATAGGTGGGGGGTAGTGATTTTCGGGGACGGATTTCAGACTAAGTCGAGGGCTGTGAGGAATAATAAATGGTACCACATGAAAGTGGGATAAACACTCTTTCGTTTTATACCATGTGTAGGGTGGCTCAAATAAATAAAATGGCAGCGGACGTTAGAAAATTAAATGAAACATTTAAAAAAAAAATAGGTGGGGGGGTAGTGATTTTCGGGGACGGATTTCAGACTAAGTCGAGGGCTGTGAGGAATAATCAATAGTACCACATGAAAGTGAGATAAACACTCTTTCATTTCATACCATGTGTAGGGTGGCTCAAATAAATAAAATGGCAGCGGACGTTAGAAAATTAAATGAAATATTTTAAAAAAATAGGTGTGGGGGGGGGAGGGGTAGTGATTTTCGGGGACGGATTTCAGACTATGTCGAGGGCTGTGAGGAATAATAAATGGTACCACATGAAAGTGGGATAAACACTCTTTCGTTTTATACCATGTGTAGGGTGGCTCAAATAAATAAAATGGCAGCGGACGTTAGAAATTAAATGAAATATTAACAAAATAGGTAGGGAGGGGTAGTGATTTTCGGGGACGGATATCAGACTAAGTCGAGGGCTGTTAGGAATAATCAATGGTACCACATGAAAGTGGGATAAACACTCTTTCATTTTATACCATGTGTAGGGTGGCCCAAATCAATAAAATGGCAGCGGACGTTAGAAAATTAAATCAAATATTTAAAGAAAATAGGTTAGGGGGGGGGGGGTAGTGATTTTCGGGGACGGATTTCAGACTAAGTCGAGGGCTGTCAGGAATAATAAATGGTACCACATCAAAGAGGGATAAACCCTCTTTCATTTCATACCATGTGTAGGGTGGCTCAAATAAATAAAATGGCAGCGGACGTTAGAAAATTAAATCAAATATTTTTAAAAAAATAGGTGAGGGGGGGTAGTGATTTTCGGTGACGGATTTCAGACTAAGTCGAGGGCTGTGAGGAATAATCAATGGTACCACATGAAAGTGGGATAAACACTCTTTCATTTTATACCATGTGTAGGGTGGCTCAAATCAATAAAATGGCAGCGGACGTTAGAAAATTACATGAAATATTTAAAAATAATAGGTGGGGGGTAGTGATTTTCGGGGACGGATTTCAGACTAAGTCGAGGGCTGTGAGGAATAATAAATGGTACCACATGAAAGTGGGATAAACACTCTTTCGTTTTATACCATGTGTAGGGTGGCTCAAATAAATAAAATGGCAGCGGACGTTAGAAAATTAAATGAAACATTTAAAAAAAAAAATAGGTGGGGGGGGGGGGGTAGTGATTTTCGGGGACGGATTTCAGACTAAGTCGAGGGCTGTGAGGAATAATCAATAGTACCACATGAAAGTGAGATAAACACTCTTTCATTTCATACCATGTGTAGGGTGGCTCAAATAAATAAAATGGCAGCGGACGTTAGAAAATTAAATGAAATATTTTAAAAAAATAGGTGGGGGGGGAGGGGTAGTGATTTTCGGGGACGGATTTCAGACTATGTCGAGGGCTGTGAGGAATAATAAATGGTACCACATGAAAGTGGGATAAACACTCTTTCGTTTTATACCATGTGTAGGGTGGCTCAAATAAATAAAATGGCAGCGGACGTTAGAAATTAAATGAAATATTAACAAAATAGGTAGGGAGGGGTAGTGATTTTCGGGGACGGATTTCAGACTAAGTCGAGGGCTGTGAGGAATAATCAATGGTACCACATGAAAGTGGGATAAACACTCTTTCATTTCATACCATGTGTAGGGTGGCTCAAATAAATAAAATGGCAGCGGACGTTACAAAATTAAATGAAATTTTTAAAGAAAATAGGTTGGGGGGGGGGGGGGTAGTGATTTTCGGGGACGGATTTCAGACTAAGTCGAGGGCTGTGAGGAATAATAAATGGTACCACATCAAAGAGGGATAAACCCTCTTTCATTTCATACCATGTGTAGGGTGGCTCAAATAAATAAAATGGCAGCGGACGTTAGAAAATTAAATCAAATATTTTTAAAAAAATAGGTGAGGGGGGGTAGTGATTTTCGGGGACGGATTTCAGACTAAGTCGAGGGCTGTGAGGAATAATCAATGGTACCACATGAAAGTGGGATAAACACTCTTTCATTTCATACCATGTGTAGGGTGGCTCAAATAAATAAAATGGCAGCGGACGTTACAAAATTAAATGAAATTTTTAAAGAAAATAGGTTGGGGGGGTAGTGATTTTCGGGGACGGATTTCAGACTAAGTCGAGGGCTGTGAGGAATAATAAATGGTACCACATCAAAGAGGGATAAACCCTCTTTCATTTCATACCATGTGTAGGGTGGCTCAAATAAATAAAATGGCAGCGGACGTTAGAAATTAAATGAAATATTAACTGAAATATTTAAAAAAATAGGTGGGGGTAGTGATTTTCGGGGACGGATTTCAAACTAAGTCGAGGGCTGTTAGGAATAATCAATGGTACCACATGAAAGTGGGATAAACACTCTTTCATTTTATACCATGTGTAGGGTGGTTCAAATAAATAAAATGGCAGCGGACGTTAGAAAATTAAATGAAATATTTAAATAAAATAGGTTGGGTGGGTAGTGATTTTCGGGGACGGATTTCAGACTAAGTCGAGGGCTGTGAGGAATAATAAATGGTACCACATCAAAGAGGGATAAACCCTCTTTCATTTCATACCATGTGTAGGGTGGCTCAAATAAATAAAATGGCAGCGGACGTTAGAAATTAAATGAAATATTAACAAAATAGGTAGGGAGGGGTAGTGATTTTCGGGGACGGATTTCAGACTAAGTCGAGGGCTGTTAGGAATAATCAATGGTACCACATGAAAGTGGGATAAACACTCTTTCATTTTATGCCATGTGTAGGGTGGCTCAAATCAATAAAATGGCAGCGGACGTTAGAAAATTAAATGAAATATTTAAAGAAAATAGGTGGGTGGGGGTAGTGATTTTCGGGGACGGATTTCAGACTAAGTCGAGGGCTGTGAGGAATAATAAATGGTACCACATGAAAGTGGGATAAACACTCTTTCATTTCATACCATGTGTAGGTTGGCTCAAATAAATAAAATGGCAGCGGACGTTAGAAAATTAAATGAAATATTTAAAAACAAATAGGTGGGGGGGGTAGTGATTTTCGGGGACGGATTTCAGACTAAGTCGAGGGCTGTGAGGAAAAATCAATGGTACCACATGAAAGTGGGATAAACACTCTTTCATTTCATACCATGTGTAGGGTGGCTCAAATAAATAAAATGGCAGCGGACGTTAGAAAATTAAATGAAATATTTTTAAAAAATAGGTGGGGGGGAGGGGTAGTGATTTTCGGGGACGGATTTCAGACTATGTCGAGGGCTGTGAGGAATAATAAATGGTACCACATGAAAGTGGGATAAACACTCTTTCGTTTTATACCATGTGTAGGGTGGCTCAAATAAATAAAATGGCAGCGGACGTTAGAAATTAAATGAAATATTAACAAAATAGGTAGGGAGGGGTAGTGATTTTCGGGGACGGATTTCAGACTAAGTCGAGGGCTGTGAGGAATAATCAATGGTACCACATGAAAGTGGGATAAACACTCTTTCATTTCATACCATGTGTAGGGTGGCTCAAATAAATAAAATGGCAGCGGACGTTACAAAATTAAATGAAATTTTTAAAGAAAATAGGTTGGGGGGGCGGGGGGTAGTGATTTTCGGGGACGGATTTCAGACTAAGTCGAGGGCTGTGAGGAATAATAAATGGTACCACATCAAAGAGGGATAAACCCTCTTTCATTTCATACCATGTGTAGGGTGGCTCAAATAAATAAAATGGCAGCGGACGTTAGAAATTAAATGAAATATTAACAAAATAGGTAGGGAGGGGTAGTGATTTTCGGGGACGGATTTCAGACTAAGTCGAGGGCTGTCAGGAATAATAAATGGTACCACATCAAAGAGGGATAAACCCTCTTTCATTTCATACCATGTGTAGGGTGGCTCAAATAAATAAAATGGCAGCGGACGTTAGAAATTAAATGAAATATTAACAAAATAGGTAGGGAGGGGTTGTGATTTTCGGGGACGGATTTCAGACTAAGTCGAGGGCTGTTAGCAATAATCTATGGTACCACGTGAAAGTGGGATAAACACTCTTTCATTTTATACCATGTGTAGGGTGGCTCAAATCAATAAAATGGCAGCGGACGTTAGAAAATTAAATGAAATATTTAAAGAAAATAGGTGGGGGGGGGGGTAGTGATTTTCGGGGACGGATTTCAGACTAAGTCGAGGGCTGTGAAGAATAATAAATGGTACCACATGAAAGTGGGATAAACACTCTTTCATTTCATACCATGTGTAGGGTGGCTCAAATAAATAAAATGGCAGCGGACGTTAGAAAATTAAATGAATTATTTAAAAAAAATAGGTGGGGCGGGGTAGTGATTTTCGGGGACGGATTTCAGACTAAGTCGAGGGCTGTGAGGAATAATAAACGGTACCACACGAAAGTGGGATAAACACTCTTTCGTTTTATACCATGTGTAGGGTGGCTCAAATAAATAAAATGGCAGCGGACGTTAGAAAATTAAATGAAATATTTAAAAAAAAATAGGTGGGGGTAGTGATTTTCGGGGACGGATTTCAGACTAAGTCGAGGGCTGTTAGGAATAATCAATCGTACCACATGAAAGTGGGATAAACACTCTTTCGTTTTATACCATGTTTAGGGTGGCTCAAATAAATAAAATGGCAGCGGACGTTAGAAAATTAAATGAAATATTTAAAAAAAAATAGGTGGGGGGGTGTAGTGATTTTCGGGGACGTATTTCAGACTAAGTCGAGGGCTGTGAAGAATAATAAATGGTACCACATGAAAGTGGGATAAACACTCTTTCATTTCATACCATGTGTAGGGTGGCTCAAATAAATAAAATGGCAGCGGACGTTAGAAAATTAAACGAATTATTTAAAAAAAAATAGATGGGGGGGGGGGTAGTGATATTCGGGGACGGATTTCAGACTAAGTCGAGGGCTGTGAGGAATAATAAATGGTACCACATGAAAGTGGGATAAACACTCTTTCGTTTTATACCATGGGTAGGGTGGCTCAAATAAATAAAATGGCAGCGGACGTTAGAAATTTAAATTAAATATTAACAAAATAGGTAGGGAGGGGTAGTGATTTTCGGGGACGGATTTCAGACTAAGTCGAGGGCTGTGAAGAATAATCAATGGTACCACATGAAAGTGGGATAAACACTCTTTCATTTTATACCATGTGTAGGGTGGCTCAAATAAATAAAATGGCAGCGGACGTTACAAAATTAAATTAAATATTAAAAAAAAAATAGGTGGGTGGGGGTAGTGATTTTCGGGGACGGATTTCAGACTAAGTCGAGGGCTGTGAGGAATAATAAATGGTACCACATATAAGTGGGATAAACACTCTTTCGTTTTATACCATGTGTAGGGTGGCTCAAATAAATAAAATGGCAGCGGACGTTAGAAAATTAAATGAAATATTTAAAAAAAATAGGTGGGGGGGGTGATTTTCGGGGACGGATTTCAGACTAAGTCGAGGGCTGTTTGGAATAATCAATTGTACCACATGAAAGTGGGATAAACACTCTTTCGTTTTATACCATGTTTAGGGTGGCTCAAATAAATAAAATGGCAGCGGACGTTAGAAAATTAAATGAAATATTTAAAAAAAAATAGGTGGGGGGTGTAGTGATTTTCGGGGACGTATTTCAGACTAAGTCGAGGGCTGTGAAGAATAATAAATGGTACCACATGAAAGTGGGATAAACACTCTTTCATTTCATACCATGTGTAGGGTGGCTCAAATAAATAAAATGGCAGCGGACGTTACAAATTAAATGAATTATTTTAAAAAAATAGGTGGGGGGGGGTAGTGATATTCGGGGACGGATTTCAGACTAAGTCGAGGGCTGTGAGGAATAATAAATGGTACCACATGAAAGTGGGATAAACACTCTTTCGTTTTATACCATGGGTAGGGTGGCTCAAATAAATAAAATGGCAGCGGACGTTAGAAAATTAAATTAAATATTAACAAAATAGGTAGGGAGGGGTAGTGATTTTCGGGGACGGATTTCAGACTAAGTCGAGGGCTGTGAAGAATAATCAATGGTACCACATGAAAGTGGGATAAACACTCTTTCATTTTATACTATGTGTAGGGTGGCTCAAATAAATAAAATGGCAGCGGACGTTAGAAAATTAAATTAAATATTAAAAAAAAATATAGGTGGGTGGGGGGTAGTGATTTTCGGGGACGGATTTCAGACTAAGTCGAGGGCTGTGAGGAATAATAAATGGTACCACATGAAAGTGGGATAAACACTCTTTCGTTTTATACCATGTGTAGGGTGGCTCAAATAAATAAAATGGCAGCGGACGTTAGAAAATTAAATTAAATATTTAAAAAAAAAAAATAGGTGGGGGGGTAGTGATTTTCGGGGACGGATTTCAGACTAAGTCGAGGGCTGTGAGGAATAATCAATGGTACCACATGAAAGTGGGATAAACACTCTTTCATTTCATACCATGTGTAGGGTGACTCAAATAAATAAAACGGCAGCGGACGTTAGAAAATTAAATGAAATATTTAAAAATAAATAGGTGTCTGTGTGGGGGCGTAGTGATTTTCGGGGACGGATTTCAGACTAAGGCGAGGGCTGTGAGGAATAATAAATGGTACCACATGAAAGTGGGATAAACGATCTTTCGTTTTATACCATGTGCAGGGTGGCTCACATAAATAAAATGGCAGCGGACGTTAGAAATTAAATGAAATATTAACAAAATAGGTAGGGAGGGGTAGTGATTTTCGGGGACGGATTTCAGACTAAATCGAGGGCTGTTAGGAAAAATCAATCGTACCACATGAAAGTGGGATAAACACTCTTTCATTTTATCCCATTTGTAGGGTGGCTCAAATAAATAAAATGGCAGCGGACGTTAGAAAATTAAATGAAATATTTAAAGAAAATAGATGGGGGGGGGTGATTTTCGGGGACGGATTTAGACTAAGTCGAGGGCTGTGAAGAATAATAAATGGTACCACATGAAAGTGGGATAAACACTCTTTCGTTTTATACCATGGGTAGGGTGGCTCAAATAAATAAAATGGCAGCGGACGTTAGAAAATTAAATTAAATATTAACAAAATAGGTAGGGAGGGGTAGTGATTTTCGGGGACGGATTTCAGACTAAGTCGAGGGCTGTGAAGAATAATAAATGGTACCACATGAAAGTGGGATAAACACTCTTTCGTTTTATACCATGGGTAGGGTGGCTCAAATAAATAAAATGGCAGCGGACGTTAGAAAATTAAATTAAATATTAACAAAATAGGTAGGGAGGGGTAGTGATTTTCGGGGACGGATTTCAGACTAAGTCGAGGGCTGTGAAGAATAATCAATGGTACCACATGAAAGTGGGATAAACACTCTTTCATTTTATACCATGTGTAGGGTGGCTCAAATAAATAAAATGGCAGCGGACGTTAGAAAATTAAATTAAATATTAAAAAAAAATAGGTGGGTGGGGGTAGTGATTTTCGGGGACGGATTTCAGACTAAGTCGAGGGCTGTGAGGAATAATAAATGGTACCACATGAAAGTGGGATAAACACTCTTTCGTTTTATACCATGTGTAGGGTGGCTCAAATAAATAAAATGGCAGCGGACGTTAGAAAATTAAATTAAATATTTAAAAAAAAAAACTCGGGGGGGGGGTAGTGATTTTCGGGGACGGATTTCAGACTAAGTCGAGGGCTGTGAGGAATAATCAATGGTACCACATGAAAGTGGGATAAACACTCTTTCATTTCATACCATGTGTAGGGTGGCTCAAATAAATAAAATGGCAGCGGACGTTAGAAAATTAAATGAAATATTTAAAAATAAATAGGTGTGTGTGTGTGGGGGTAGTGATTTTCGGGGACGGATTTCAGACTAAGGCGAGGGCTGTGAGGAATGATAAATGGTACCACATGAAAGTGGGATAAACACTCTTTCGTTTTATACCATGTGCAGGGTGGCTCACATAAATAAAATGGCAGCGGACGTTAGAAATTAAATGAAATATTAACAAAATAGGTAGGGAGGGGTAGTGATTTTCGGGGACGGATTTCAGACTAAGTCGAGGGCTGTTAGGAAAAATCAATCGTACCACATGAAAGTGGGATAAACACTTTTTCATTTTATACCATTTGTAGGGTGGCTCAAATAAATAAAATGGCAGCGGACGTTAGAAAATTAAATGAAATATTTAAAGAAAATAGATGGGGGGGGGGGTGATTTTCGGGGACGGATTTCAGACTAAGTCGAGGGCTGTGAAGAATAATAAATGGTACCACATGAAAGTGGGATAAACACTCTTTCATTTCATACCATGTGTAGGGTGGCTCAAATAAATAAAATGGCAGCGGACGTTAGAAAATTAAATGAATTATTTAAAAAAAAATAGGTGGGGGGGTAGTGATTTTCGGGGACGGATTTCAGACTAAGTCGAGGGCTGTGAGGAATAATCAATCGTACCACATGAAAGTGGGATAAACACTCTTTCATTTTATACCATGTGTAGGGTGGCTCAAATAAATAAAATGGCAGCGGACGTTAGAAAATTAAATGAAATATTAACAAAATAGGTAGGGAGGGGTAGTGATTTTCGGGGACGGATTTCAGACTAAGTCGAGGGCTGTGAAGAATAATCAATGGTACCACATGAAAGTGGGATAAACACTCTTTCATTTCATACCATGTGTAAGGTGGTTCAAATAAATAAAATGGCAGCGGACGTTAGAAAATTAAATTAAATATTTAAAAAAAATAGGTGGGTGGGGGTAGTGATTTTCGGGGACGGATTTCAGACTAAGTCGAGGGCTGTGAGGAATAATAAATGGTACCACATGAAAGTGGGATAAACACTCTTTCGTTTTATACCATGTGTAGGGTGGCTCAAATCAATAAAATGGCAGCGGACGTTAGAAAATTAAATGAAATATTTAAAAAAAAATAGGTGGGGGGGGGTGTAGTGATTTTCGGGGACGGATTTCAGACGAAGTCGAGGGCTGTGAGGAATAATCAATGGTACCACATGAAAGTGGGATAAACACTCTTTCGTTTTATACCTTGGGAAGGGTGGCTCAAATAAATAAAATGGCAGCGGACGTTAGAAAAAAAAATAGGTGTGTGTGTGGGGGGGGGGGTAGTGATTTTCGGGAACGGATTTCAGACTAAGGCGAGGGCTGTGAGGAATAATAAATGGTACCACATCAAAGTGGGATAAACACTCTTTCGTTTTATACCATGTGTAGGGTGGCTCAAATAAATAAAATGGCAGCGGACGTTAGAAATTAAATGAAATATTAACAAAATAGGTAAGGAGGGGTAGTGATTTTCGGGGACGGATTTCAGACTAAGTCGAGGGCTGTTAGGAATAATCAATCGTACCACATGAAAGTGGGATAAACACTCTTTCATTTTATACCATGTGTAGGGTGGCTCAAATAAATAAAATGGCAGCGGACGTTAGAAAATTAAATCAAATATTTAAAGAAAATAGGTGGAGGGGAAGTGATTTTCTGGGACGGATTTCAGACTAAGTCGAGGGCTGTGAAGAATAATAAATGGTACCACATGAAAGTGGGATAAACACTCTTTCATTTCATACCATGTGTAGGGTGGCTTAAATAAATAAAATGGCAGCGGACGTTAGAAAATTAAATGAATTATTTTTAAAAAATAGGGGGGGGGGGGGTAGTGATTTTCGGGGACGGATTTCAGACTAAGTCGAGGGTTGTGAGGAATAATAAATGGTACCACATGAAAGTGTGATAAACACTCTTTCATTTCATACCATGTGTAGGGTGGCTCAAATAAATAAAATGGCAGCGGACGTTAGAAAATTAAATCAAATATTTAAAAAAAAAATAGGTGGGTGGGGGTAGTGATTTTCGGGGACGGATTTCAGACTAAGTCGAGGGCTGTGAGGAATAATAAATGGTACCACATGAAAGTGGAATAAACACTCTTTCGTTTTATACCATGTGTAGGGTGGCTCAAATAAATAAAATGGCAGCGGACGTTAGAAAATTAAATGAAATATTTAAAAAAAAAATAGGTGGAGGGGGGGGTAGTGATTTTCGGGGACGGATTTCAGACTAAGTCGAGGGCTGTGAGGAATAATCAATGGTACCACATGAAAGTGGGATAAACACTCTTTCATTTAATACCATGTGTAGGGTGCCTAAAATAAATAAAATGGCTGCGGACGTTAGAAAATTAAATGAAATATTTTTAAAAAAATAAGTGGGTGGGGTAGTGATTTTCGGGGACTGATTTCAGACTAAGTCGAGGGCTGTGAAGAATAATAAATGGTACCACATGAAAGTGGGATAAACACTCTTTTGTTTTATACCATGTGTAGTGTGGCTCAAATAAATAAAATGGCAGTGGACGTTAGAAAATTAAATGAAATATTTAAAAAAAATAGGTGGGGGGGGGGTAGTGATTTTCGGGGACGGATTTCAGACTAAGTCGAGGGCTGTGAGGAATAATCAATGGTACCACATGAAGGTGGGATAAACACTCTTTCATTTCATACCGTGTGTAGGGTGGCTCAAATAAATAAAATGGCAGCGGACGTTAGAAAATTAAATGAATTATTTAAAAAAAATAGGTGGGGGGTAGTGATTTTCGGGGACGGATTTCAGACTAAGTCGAGGGCTGTGAGGAATAATAAATGGTACCACATGAAAGTGGGATAAACACTCTTTCGTTTTATACCATATGTGGGGTGGCTCAAATAAATAAAATGTCAGCGGACGTTAGAAAATTAAATTAAATATTGACAAAATAGGTAGGGAGGGGTAGTGATTTTCGGGGACGGATTTCAGACTAAGGCGAGGGCTGTGAGGAATAATAAATGGTACCACATCAAAGTGGGATAAACACTCTTTCGTTTTATACCATGTGTAGGGTGGCTCAAATAAATAAAATGGCAGCGGACGTTAGAAATTAAATGAAATATTAACAAAATAGGTAAGGAGGGGTAGTGATTTTCGGGGACGGATTTCAGACTAAGTCGAGGGCTGTTAGGAATAATCAATCGTACCACATGAAAGTGGGATAAACACTCTTTCATTTTATACCATGTGTAGGGTGGCTCAAATAAATAAAATGGCAGCGGACGTTAGAAAATTAAATCAAATATTTAAAGAAAATAGGTGGGGGGGGAAGTGATTTTCTGGGACGGATTTCAGACTAAGTCGAGGGCTGTGAAGAATAATAAATGGTACCACATGAAAGTGGGATAAACACTCTTTCATTTCATACCATGTGTAGGGTGGCTTAAATAAATAAAATGGCAGCGGACGTTAGAAAATTAAATTAATTATTTTTAAAAAATAGGGGGGGGGGGGTAGTGATTTTCGGGGACGGATTTCAGACTAAGTCGAGGGTTGTGAGGAATAATAAATGGTACCACATGAAAGTGTGATAAACACTCTTTCATTTCATACCATGTGTAGGGTGGCTCAAATAAATAAAATGGCAGCGGACGTTAGAAAATTAAATCAAATATTTAAAAAAAAAATAGGTGGGTGGGGGTAGTGATTTTCGGGGACGGATTTCAGACTAAGTCGAGGGCTGTGAGGAATAATAAATGGTACCACATGAAAGTGGAATAAACACTCTTTCGTTTTATACCATGTGTAGGGTGGCTCAAATAAATAAAATGGCAGCGGACGTTAGAAAATTAAATGAAATATTTAAAAAAAAAATAGGTGGAGGGGGGGTAGTGATTTTCGGGGACGGATTTCAGACTAAGTCGAGGGCTGTGAGGAATAATCAATGGTACCACATGAAAGTGGGATAAACACTCTTTCATTTAATACCATGTGTAGGGTGCCTAAAATAAATAAAATGGCTGCGGACGTTAGAAAATTAAATGAAATATTTTTAAAAAAATAAGTGGGTGGGGTAGTGATTTTCGGGGACTGATTTCAGACTAAGTCGAGGGCTGTGAAGAATAATAAATGGTACCACATGAAAGTGGGATAAACACTCTTTTGTTTTATACCATGTGTAGTGTGGCTCAAATAAATAAAATGGCAGTGGACGTTAGAAAATTAAATGAAATATTTAAAAAAAATAGGTGGGGGGGGGTAGTGATTTTCGGGGACGGATTTCAGACTAAGTCGAGGGCTGTGAGGAATAATCAATGGTACCACATGAAGGTGGGATAAACACTCTTTCATTTCATACCGTGTGTAGGGTGGCTCAAATAAATAAAATGGCAGCGGACGTTAGAAAATTAAATGAATTATTTAAAAAAAATAGGTGGGGGGTAGTGATTTTCGGGGACGGATTTCAGACTAAGTCGAGGGCTGTGAGGAATAATAAATGGTACCACATGAAAGTGGGATAAACACTCTTTCGTTTTATACCATATGTGGGGTGGCTCAAATAAATAAAATGTCAGCGGACGTTAGAAAATTAAATTAAATATTGACAAAATAGGTAGGGAGGGGTAGTGATTTTCGGGGACGGATTTCAGACTAAGGCGAGGGCTGTTAGGAATAATCAATGGTACCACATGAAAGTGGGATAAACACTGTTTCATTTTATACCATGTGTAGGGTGGCTCAAATAAATAAATTGGCAGCGGACGTTAGAAAATTAAATGAAATATATAAAGAAAATAGGTGGGGGGGGGTAGTGATTTTCGGGGACGGATTTAAGACTAAGTCGAGGGCTGTATTCGGTGTATTCGGTGGCTAAAATAAATGAAATGACAGCGGACGTTAGAAAATTAAATGAAATGTAGAAGAAAAATAGATTGGAGGGGGTGGGGAGAGTTATTTTCGGGGACGGATTTCAGACTAAGTCGAGAGATTTCGGGTATAATGAGTGGTACCACATGAAAGAGAGATAAACACTCTTTCTTTCCATACCATGTGTAGGGTGGCTCAAATAAATAAAATGGTAGCAGACGTTAGAAAATTAAATGAAATATAACAAAAAAATAGACTGGTGGAGGTAGTAATTTTCGGGGACGGATTTAATACTAAGCTGAGGGATGTCAGGAATAATTGATGGCACCACATGAAAGAGGGGTAAATTCTCTTTCATTTCATGCCATGTATTGGGTGGCTAAAAGGAGAGAAATGGCAGCGGACGTTAGAAAAGAAAATGAAATGGAAAAAAAAACAAAAAAAAACTGGTGGGGGTAATGATTTTAGGGACCGATTTCTGATGTAGAGGTATTTCAGGAATAATCTATGTTGCCATATGAAAGAGGATTAAACGCTTAAATTATTCCATACCAATTATTAGGTGGCTGCGGACTTTTGGTAAATAACAATACTGACAAAAAAAAAATCGTGCGGGTATTTGCGGAACGGATTTAAGACTATTTTGAGGACTTATAGTAATATTCTAGGTTGCTATATATAAGATGGATAAATACCCTATCACCCCATGTCGTGTATTGTGTGGCTCAGGACGAAAGAAACATTCGGGTTTGGTAAATGAAAATCGACCTGAAAAGGAGATCAGTATATTCAGATGTTTTTGGTTTATACCGGTAATTACTTCAACATGTTTTACGGGATATTATAGTGATTTTCAGGAATTATGTATGGTGCCACAGAAATGGGGGACAAAGACTTATACAATTATTGTGTGTATTTAATGGTTTAAATAGTACTGGGTATTTGTAATTCACTTCGTATATTCACATAAACGGATGAGCACAGTGTTTCGACGATGAGGTTCAAGGTCATGAACCGGTTGCTGAGAACTATCGTCCGCTCAGATCAGCTCAACCCGGCCGTCACATAAAGTAGTGACGTCACACCGTGGGCGTTCCCGTTAGTATTCTAGTTCTATGGATTATACATAAACTCTATGGGATTATACGATCTATGGTTAAAGTAGACTGGGGTCAATTCTTTACTTCCGGTTCAATGTGAGACGTCTCTCAAGCCCTTTTACCAATGTTATTCTTCCGCACAATATCCTCTTTTTCCACCCAAACCTTGAAACTGGCAAAATATTCAAAATTCAAAACCTTCCCAACAATTCCACATTTAAACAAAACGCCTGAAAAAGGGAGAAAAAAAAATAAGGGAAAATTAGGCTATTTTTAGCACAGAACTACATGAGCAGACGGCATTTTTCGTTTTGGTGATGCGGAGTCACGCTGTTATTGAATTTTGGAATAGTGTTGTGTGTTTTTTATTCGATATTTATGGTGTATTCGTACTATTACCTGTATTTGCGTTTTGTTTCCACAATGGGGGATACCGGCAATGTGTTGTCACAATATTTTGTTCGTTTAGCATCGTTTCATCGACTGACGACAGCTGATAATCAAGTCCAAGAGAGTGACACATCTTCTAATTCTATGAAGTTACTGAAGTTAGCAAGAGCTGGATTTTATTACGCTGGACCCGTTGAAGGTATTCAATGTTTTGTTTGTAAGTCTAAAGCAAGATATAAAATCTGGCTTGAAGAATCTCCAGTTGCAGTTCACCGAATATTGAATCCACACTGTCCATTTCTACTATTAGAATCATCTTTTTGTTCTAGAGAAAATAATTCTACTATCCTACAGTCACCAACTGATGGTGTCATTTCAAATCAT
This sequence comes from Patella depressa, assembly GCA_948474765.1. NCBI lineage: Eukaryota > Metazoa > Mollusca > Gastropoda > Patellidae > Patella > Patella depressa. The sequence goes on along the minus strand of OX419723.1, from coordinate 37,200,140 downwards.
TGTTGTACAAATAGTCAACAGCCAGAGAGTCCTACACAGTTACAGGAACCCAGCAACACTAACCAAGCTTATTTAAACGTTGATGAGAATTCAACCAACGTAATAAATAACCCAACAAATAATAATAGATCAAGATCCCAATGGTCCGATCATGTTGAAGAATATACAGGAAGAATCATACATCCAAGAATCGGTCACAAGGTTTTCAATGCTTACGAATCATTTCGTATTCTTACATTTCCTGATCCTCAAGATGAAAAAGCTGCAGAATGGGCTGCCCATGGTTTTGTTTACATTGGCAACGACAATGTTCAATGTGTTTATTGTGCAGGAGTGACATCATATCAAGAACAATTAAACATCATCAGAGATGTCCATGAAAACATCTCACCCAAAAGTCGTTATTATTGTCCCATGGTCAGTGGAATTGACGTCGGAAATGTGTCGAGAAAATTAGAAGAGTTAGTCAGAAAGAAGTTGATTGATAAAAACAACAGATCTAAAAACATGCAAACAAGTTTCCCGGTTCTACATCCACAGTTCAGAAAAATGGAAGAAAGATTAGCATCTTTTGAGCATTGGTCAAAACAATACAAACCAACCAAAACACAGTTAGCAGAGGCAGGATTTTTCTATACAGGTATTGTAGTAATTAGTATTAGCCCCATCTTAACCCAGTAGAAGGAGAACGGCAAGACGATAAACCATATAAACCCCATTTCATTTATTATACGTCCACATTCATAATGTGAACGTATTATGCCGTCGCCCCTGTCTGTGTGTGTGTGTGTGTGAGCTGACGAGCCATCCCATGTGAGAAAAAGTGTGTGCTGAACAGACCCCTAAGAGTAAAAAATTCTGAGAGAGGATTTCCTCATAGTGACGACCTGATCATAATGCCTAACAACCCCTTAGGAGAATGTTTTTGGTGGTCATAGATTTATCCTCACTAGGCTGCACTCATATCATATATATGTGCACATGCACTTAACATTTTACACACATTCCCATGCTAGCCAAGTTTTATTTGGAGTTACTTCCCTTATCCAATCATTTTGTCTAGAATATCAAGACATTCTGTACATTGGCCCTGTAAGGGAAATATATATCTGGATGTGCAGGACTATCCGAATTGCTCACACACCCGGTATATGCCCTTGGTTTACTTCAGAGGGATCAAAAAAACGAAAGTGGGTAAAAATGGACAAATTAAAAAAGGTGACCGCGTTTTTAGTAACAAGCATAGCTGTTTATATTGTGGAATTCTTGTTTGTAAACCAGTCGATCATATGGAGAGAAAACATGGTGATGAAAAAGAGATAGCCGATCTTCTTGAGTTAAACTGACAGTTCTCATGGATATGATTGCCAATGAAGATGTTAGAGAGCTAGCAGATGTTGCCAACAGGGCATTTCTGTTTGCTAATTTTGGTTAGTACTTCTGAATATCTTGATTTATACATGTCTTGGTACATTGGGTTTCTTTCTGTCAATTAATATTTTTCCTTCTTGTGTCAACCATTCCTTATGAGAGGCTAATTTGCATATTAAAATGGTTCATCTGTTATTTTCCAAGTGCTAGTGTTTCCAGTTAGATAAATCTTTGATAATACATACTCACTATCCCTATAATATGAAAGCATTTCAATACAGTTCCAGATCAAACAGTTTGACTGCTGGTAAATGTATGAACATTGTGATCTCCTCTTTAACTACTTCTAGGTAAAGGAGCTGTACGTGCTTATGATGCGTTAGAGAATGTCTTGAGTGAATTAAAGCTAGAAAATGCTATTTTTATCAAATCAACACTACTAAGGAAATACATTGCTACAACAACACAGGTAAGTCAGACCTGGAATCATATGTGTATCATATGAAATTTAAAGATGCATTCCCACAAAAGCATTTATCGGGTGGTTATTTCCAATAAAAGTATGGCAATTTTGGTATATCGAAAGTAGAGACACCCAATTTTACAAGAAAAATACTGGATTCCCTGAAATACACAAATGGAGCACGCACAGGACAAAAATAAGAGGGTGTCACTAAGTAACTGAGATTTTTTGTGTATCATATGACATTTAATAGAAGGGGCTGATCTCCGGTGTTCTTGGGCACATGGTTTGGACTTAAAAGTGAGCTCCTTCCATTCAAATACAGAATATTTCTATTTCGGTAAAATTCCCCCTATAGCCTTTGATCCAGTTTGATAAAATGTCATAATGATAACACTTAAGAAGTTTTTATTTTTATTGAATATTTGCAGGTGCTTAATATTTCTGAGAATCAACTTGGATGGATTACTAATCATTTAGGACACAACATCAACGTACATAAAGATTTTTACCGAGTTATAATTCCAGACAATTAGTTGTACTTATATTTGTATATTTTGTAATTCCAGACAATTAGTTGTACTTATATTTGTATATTTTGTAATTCCAGACAATTAGTTGTACTTATATTTGTATATTTTGTAATTCCAGACAATTAGTTGTACTTATATTTGTATATTTTGTAATTCCAGACAATTAGTTGTACTTATATTTGTATATTTTGTAATTCCAGAGGGTTCACAATAAAATGTCATTTCTTTGCGACCTGTCAGGCCTCAGACTTTGCCTTAATTTTTGAGCAATGAAGCTGAAATTTTCAGAGCATCTTCCTACATGTATTCCTGGGTGGCCCGGTAGATTTCAGCCCAATCCATTCAGTCAAAATGGAGATAGGGGCTCAATAGTTGTCAAAAAATGCAATTTCCATGGAACGTTATGTTTCGGACCGTCCAAATGTCATTTTTGCTCTGGTTTGCATTCTATTAAAGATAGAGGGCTGAAATTCTCAGAATCGCTTAGTACATGTGTCCCGGGCTTGCCTTGAAAATTTCAAGGGGATCGGATGTTTGGAAGGGACAAAAAGGGGCCTTTCTACTTATGCATAAGTCGACTTATTTCGCGTCGTGGCCTTCATGCGCATGTATCAGCCCCCCTATTTTTGGAACTATTGTAGCTAGGAAGCTGAAATTTCCAGAGCATTTTCCTACATGTATTCCTGGGTCGCCCTGCAAATTCCAGCTTCCTAGCTCAATTAGAACTGTTTTTATACCCCTTGAATGTTTGAGAAACAGATTCAGGTTGAATGCGTGTGATCCCCCCCCCCCCAAAGAGGCTTCATTTTTTGGCCTTCCCGAAGGAATATTTGCATGGGACTGGTCCTGTGGACAGGTACGAGGGTTAGGAAGGTTGTGTTAAAATTTCAGACTGATTGCAGCAAAATCAAGAGATTCCGAGGCTCTACAGTTTAGGTTATTTTGCGTCATACGCTTCCTACAGCATGCCTATGCGCATGTATCAGCCCCCCTATGACTGATTGGAGCAAAATCAAGAGATTCCGAGGCTCTACAGTTCATGTATTTTGAGCGCGTTACGACTGTTTCTTGAAAACTGTTTTGCATAATTAACACCCTTCCCGTAGGAATTTTGCCTTGAAATTTTTACGGTTTCTTCGCATGACATAAGAGACGGTTGTGTTAAAATTTCAGCCAGATCGGACGAGAATTAAGAAAAGCCGACAATTTTGTGCACATTTTTGATTTCCAGAGCATCATCCTGCATGTATTCCGGGGTGGCCCTGCAAATTTCAGCTTCCTAGCTCTATCAGAACTGTTTTTATACCCCCTCCAAGGTTGAGCGACAGAATGAGGTAGAACGCGTGTGATGCAGCACCCCCAAAAAGGCTTCAGTTTTTGACTTTCCCGTAGGGCTAGGGATCTGAAACTTTGCATGTCGGAAGGTACGAAGGCTAGCAAGGTTGTGTTAAAATTTCAGACTGATTGGAGCAAAATCAAGAGATTCCGAGGCTCTACAGTTCATGTATTTTGAGCGCGTTACGACTGTTTCTTGAAAACTGTTTTGCATAATTAACACCCTTCCCGTAGGAATTTTGCCTTGAAATTTTTACGGTTTCTTCGCATGACATAAGAGACGGTTGTGTTAAAATTTCAGCCAGATCGGACGAGAATTAAGAAAAGCCAACAATTTTGTGCACATTTTTGATTTCCTCAAAGTGGTAGGGTCCAAATGTCATCTTTGCAAAGCTCGGGTTTGCATTCTGTTAAAGATAGAGGGCTGAAATTCTCAGAATCGCTTAGTACATGTGTCCCGGGCTCGCCCTGAAAATTTCAAGGGGATCGGATGGTTGGAAGGGACAAAAAGGAGCTTTTTACTTATGCATAAGTCGACTTATTTCGCGTCGTGGCCTTCATGCGCATATATCAGCCCCCCTATTTTTGGAACTATTGGAGCTAGGAAGCTGAAACTTCCAGAGCATCATCCTGTATGTATTCCGGGGTGGCCCTGCAAATTTCAGCTTCCTAGCTCTATTAGAACTGTTTTTATACCCCCTCCAAGGTTGAGCGACAGAATGAGGTCGAACGCGTGTGATGCAGTACCCCCAAAAAGGCTTCAGTTTTTGACTTTCCCGTAGGACTAGGGATCTGAAACTTTGCATGTCGAAAGGTACGAAGGCTAGCAAGGTTGTGTTAAAATTTCAGACTGATTGGAGCAAAATCAAGAGATTCCGAGGCTCTACAGTTCATGTATTTTGAGCGCGTTACGACTGTTTCTTGAAAACTGTTTTGCATAATTAACACCCTTCCCGTAGGAATTTTGCCTTGAAATTTTTACGGTTTCTTCGCATGACATAAGAGACGGTTGTGTTAAAAATTTCAGCCAGATCGGACGAGAATTAAGAAAAGCCGACAATTTTGTGCACATTTTTGATTTCCTCAAAGTGGTAGGGTCCAAATTTCATCTTTGCAAAGCTCGGGTTTGCATTCTGTTAAAGATAGAGGGCTGAAATTCTCAGAATCGCTTAGTACATGTGTCCCGGGCTCGCCCTGAAAATTGCAAGGGGATCGGATGGTTGGAAGGGACAAAAAGGTGCTTTTTACTTATGCATAAGTCGACTTATTTCGCGTCGTGGCTTTCATGCGCATATATCAGCCCCCCTATTTTTGGAACTATTGGAGCTAGGAAGCTGAAACTTCCAGAGCATCATCCTGCATGTATTCCGGGGTGGCCCTGCAAATTTCAGCTTCCTAGCTCTATTATAACTATTTTTATACCCCCTCCAAGGTTGAGCGACAGAATGAGGTCGAACGCGTGTGATGCAGCACCCCCAAAAAGGCTTCAGTTTTTGACTTTCCCGTAGGACTAGGGATCTGAAACTTTGCATGTCGGAAGGTACGAAGGCTAGCAAGGTTGTGTTAAAATTTCAGACTGATTGGAGCAAAATCAAGAGATTCCGAGGCTCTACAGTTCATGTATTTTGAGCGCGTTACGACTGTTTCTTTCTTATGCATAAGTCGACTTATTTCGCGTCGTGGCCTTCATGCGCATGTATCAGCAACCCTATTTTTGGAACTATTGGAGCTAGGAAGCTGAAACTGCCAGAGCATCATCCTGCATGTATTCCGGGGTGGCCCTGTAACTTTCAGCCCAATCCATTCAGTCAAAATGGAGATAGGGGCTCAATATTTGTCAAAAAATGCAATTTCCATGGAACGTTATGTTTTGGACCGTCCAAATGTCATTTTTGCAAAGCTCGGGTTTGCATTCTGTTAAAGATAGAGGGCTGAAATTCTCAGAATCGCTTAGTACATGTGTCCCGGGCTCGCCCTGAAATTTCAAGGGGATCGGATGGTTGGAAGGGACAAAAAGGAGCTTTTTACTTATGCATAAGTCGACTTATTTTGCGTCGTGGCCTTCATGCGCATATATCAGCCCCCCTATTTTTGGAACTATTGGAGCTAGGAAGCTGAAACTTCCAGAGCATCATCCTGCATGTATTCCGGGGTGGCCCTGCAAATTTCAGCTTCCTAGCTCTATTAGAACTGTTTTTATACCCCCTCCAAGGTTGAGCGACAGAATGAGGTCGAACGTGTGTGATGCAGCACCCCCAAAAAGGCTTCAGTTTTTGACTTTCCCGTAGGACTAGGGATCTGAAACTTTGCATGTCGAAAGGTACGAAGGCTAGCAAGGTTGTGTTAAAATTTCAGACTGATTGGAGCAAAATCAAGAGATTCCGAGGCTCTACAGTTCATGTATTTTGAGCGCGTTACGACTGTTTCTTGAAAACTGTTTTGCATAATTAACACCCTTCCCGTAGGAATTTTGCCTTGAAATTTTTACGGTTTCTTCGCATGACATAAGAGACGGTTGTGTTAAAATTTCAGCCAGATCGGACGAGAATTAAGAAAAGCCGACAATTTTGTGCACATTTTTGATTTCCTCAAAGTGGTAGGGTCCAAATGTCATCTTTGCAAAGCTCGGGTTTGCATTCTGTTAAAGATAGAGGGCTGAAATTCTCAGAATCGCTTAGTACATGTGTCCCGGGCTCGCCCTGAAAATTTCAAGGGGATCGGATGGTTGGAAGGGACAAAAAGGAGCTTTTTACTTATGCATAAGTCGACTTATTTCGCGTCGTGGCCTTCATGCGCATATATCAGCCCCCCTATTTTTGGAACTATTGGAGCTAGGAAGCTGAAACTTCCAGAGCATCATCCTGTATGTATTCCGGGGTGGCCCTGCAAATTTCAGCTTCCTAGCTCTATTAGAACTGTTTTTATACCCCCTCCAAGGTTGAGCGACAGAATGAGGTCGAACGCGTGTGATGCAGCACCCCCAAAAAGGCTTCAGTTTTTGACTTTCCCGTAGGACTAGGGATCTGAAACTTTGCATGTCGAAAGGTACGAAGGCTAGCAAGGTTGTGTTAAAATTTCAGACTGATTGGAGCAAAATCAAGAGATTCCGAGGCTCTACAGTTCATGTATTTTGAGCGCGTTACGACTGTTTCTTTCTTATGCATAAGTCGACTTATTTCGCGTCGTGGCCTTCATGCGCATGTATCAGCAACCCTATTTTTGGAACTATTGGAGCTAGGAAGCTGAAACTGCCAGAGCATCATCCTGCATGTATTCCGGGGTGGCCCTGTAACTTTCAGCCCAATCCATTCAGTCAAAATGGAGATAGGGGCTCAATAGTTGTCAAAAAATGCAATTTCCATGGAACGTTATGTTTTGGACCGTCCAAATGTCATTTTTGCAAAGCTCGGGTTTGCATTCTGTTAAAGATAGAGGGCTGAAATTCTCAGAATCGCTTAGTACATGTGTCCCGGGCTCGCCCTGAAATTTCAAGGGGATCGGATGGTTGGAAGGGACAAAAAGGAGCTTTTTACTTATGCATAAGTCGACTTATTTTGCGTCGTGGCCTTCATGCGCATATATCAGCCCCCCTATTTTTGGAACTATTGGAGCTAGGAAGCTGAAACTTCCAGAGCATCATCCTGCATGTATTCCGGGGTGGCCCTGCAAATTTCAGCTTCCTAGCTCTATTAGAACTGTTTTTATACCCCCTCCAAGGTTGAGCGACAGAATGAGGTCGAACGTGTGTGATGCAGCACCCCCAAAAAGGCTTCAGTTTTTGACTTTCCCGTAGGACTAGGGATCTGAAACTTTGCATGTCGAAAGGTACGAAGGCTAGCAAGGTTGTGTTAAAATTTCAGACTGATTGGAGCAAAATCAAGAGATTCCGAGGCTCTACAGTTCATGTATTTTGAGCGCGTTACGACTGTTTCTTGAAAACTGTTTTGCATAATTAACACCCTTCCCGTAGGAATTTTGCCTTGAAATTTTTACGGTTTCTTCGCATGACATAAGAGACGGTTGTGTTAAAATTTCAGCCAGATCGGACGAGAATTAAGAAAAGCCGACAATTTTGTGCACATTTTTGATTTCCTCAAAGTGGTAGGGTCCAAATGTCATCTTTGCAAAGCTCGGGTTTGCATTCTGTTAAAGATAGAGGGCTGAAATTCTCAGAATCGCTTAGTACATGTGTCCCGGGCTCGCCCTGAAAATTTCAAGGGGATCGGATGGTTGGAAGGGACAAAAAGGAGCTTTTTACTTATGCATAAGTCGACTTATTTCGCGTCGTGGCCTTCATGCGCATATATCAGCCCCCCTATTTTTGGAACTATTGGAGCTAGGAAGCTGAAACTTCCAGAGCATCATCCTGTATGTATTCCGGGGTGGCCCTGCAAATTTCAGCTTCCTAGCTCTATTAGAACTGTTTTTATACCCCCTCCAAGGTTGAGCGACAGAATGAGGTCGAACGCGTGTGATGCAGCACCCCCAAAAAGGCTTCAGTTTTTGACTTTCCCGTAGGACTAGGGATCTGAAACTTTGCATGTCGAAAGGTACGAAGGCTAGCAAGGTTGTGTTAAAATTTCAGACTGATTGGAGCAAAATCAAGAGATTCCGAGGCTCTACAGTTCATGTATTTTGAGCGCGTTACGACTGTTTCTTGAAAACTGTTTTGCATAATTAACACCCTTCCCGTAGGAATTTTGCCTTGAAATTTTTACGGTTTCTTCGCATGACATAAGAGACGGTTGTGTTAAAAATTTCAGCCAGATCGGACGAGAATTAAGAAAAGCCGACAATTTTGTGCACATTTTTGATTTCCTCAAAGTGGTAGGGTCCAAATGTCATCTTTGCAAAGCTCGGGTTTGCATTCTGTTAAAGATAGAGGGCTGAAATTCTCAGAATCGCTTAGTACATGTGTCCCGGGCTCGCCCTAAAAATTGCAAGGGGATCGGATGGTTGGAAGGGACAAAAAGGTGCTTTTTACTTATGCATAAGTCGACTTATTTCGCGTCGTGGCTTTCATGCGCATATATCAGCCCCCCTATTTTTGGAACTATTGGAGCTAGGAAGCTGAAACTTCCAGAGCATCATCCTGCATGTATTCTGGGGTGGCCCTGCAAATTTCAGCTTCCTAGCTCTATTAGAACTGTTTTTATACCCCCTCCAAGGTTGAGCGACAGAATGAGGTCGAACGCGTGTGATGCAGCACCCCCAAAAAGGCTTCAGTTTTTGACTTTCCCGTAGGACTAGGGATCTGAAACTTTGCATGTCGGAAGGTACGAAGGCTAGCAAGGTTGTGTTAAAATTTCAGACTGATTGGAGCAAAATCAAGAGATTCCGAGGCTCTACAGTTCATGTATTTTGAGCGCGTTACGACTGTTTCTTGAAAACTGTTTTGCATAATTAACACCCTTCCCGTAGGAATTTTGCCTTGAAATTTTTACGGTTTCTTCGCATGACATAAGAGACGGTTGTGTTAAAAATTTCAGCCAGATCGGACGAGAATTAAGAAAAGCCGACAATTTTGTGCACATTTTTGATTTCCTCAAAGTGGTAGGGTCCAAATGTCATCTTTGCAAAGCTCGGGTTTGCATTCTGTTAAAGATAGAGGGCTGAAATTCTCAGAATCGCTTAGTACATGTGTCCCGGGCTCGCCCTAAAAATTGCAAGGGGATCGGATGGTTGGAAGGGACAAAAAGGTGCTTTTTACTTATGCATAAGTCGACTTATTTCGCGTCGTGGCTTTCATGCGCATATATCAGCCCCCCTATTTTTGGAACTATTGGAGCTAGGAAGCTGAAACTTCCAGAGCATCATCCTGCATGTATTCTGGGGTGGCCCTGCAAATTTCAGCTTCCTAGCTCTATTAGAACTGTTTTTATACCCCCTCCAAGGTTGAGCGACAGAATGAGGTCGAACGCGTGTGATGCAGCACCCCCAAAAAGGCTTCAGTTTTTGACTTTCCCGTAGGACTAGGGATCTGAAACTTTGCATGTCGGAAGGTACGAAGGCTAGCAAGGTTGTGTTAAAATTTCAGACTGATTGGAGCAAAATCAAGAGATTCCGAGGCTCTACAGTTCATGTATTTTGAGCGCGTTACAACTGTTTCTTTCTTATGCATAAGTCGACTTATTTCGCGTCGTGGCCTTCATGCGCATGTATCAGCAACCCTATTTTTGGAACTATTGGAGCTAGGAAGCTGAAACTGCCAGAGCATCATCCGGCATGTATTCCGGGGTGGCCCTGTAAATTTCAGCCCAATCCATTCAGTCAGAATGGAGATAGGGGCTCAATAGTTGTCAAAAAATGCAATTTCCATGGAACGTTATGTTTTGGACCGTCCAAATGTCATCTTTGCAAAGCTCGGGTTTGCATTCTGTTAAAGATAGAGGGCTGAAATTCTCAGAATCGCTTAGTACATGTGTCCCGGGCTCGCCCTGAAAATTTCAAGGGGATCGGATGGTTGGAAGGGACAAAAAGGAGCTTTTTACTTATGCATAAGTCGACTTATTTCGCGTCGTGGCCTTCATGCGCATATATCAGCCCCACTATTTTTGGAACTATTGGAGCTAGGAAGCTGAAATTATCAGCGCATCTCCCTACATGTATTCCTGGGTGGCCCTGCAAATTTCAGCTTCCTAGCTCAATTAGAACTGTTTTTATACCCCTTGAATGTTTGAAAAACAGATTCAGGTCGAACGCGTGTGATGCAGCACCCCCAAAAAGGCTTCAGTTTTTGACCTTCCCGTAGGACTAGGGATCTGAAACTTTGCATGTTGGAAGGTACGAAGGCTAGCAAGGTTGTGTTAAAATTTCAGACTGATTGGAGCAAAATCAAGAGATTCCGAGGTTCTACAGTTTAGGTTATTTTGCGTCATACGCTTCCTACAGCATGCCTATGCGCATGTATCAGCCCCCCTATTTTTGGAACTATTGGAGCTAGGAAGCACCTTTCTACATGTATTCCTGGGTCGCCCTGCAAATTTCAGCTTCCTAGCTTAATTAGAACTGTTTTTATACCCCTTGAATGTTTGAAAAACAGATTCAGGTCAAACGCCTGTGATGCAGCACCCACAAAAAGGGTTAGGGTTGGGTTAAACAGGTTCTTGATAACTAAAAGAACGCTGACCATAAGAGACTAGTTGAACAGTTTTGGGCTTTAAAAGTAGTTTATCTGATGTACGTAATGTTCGGCCAGGTGTATAAAGTTCTAAAAGATCTGAGAGGTAAACAGGAGCTAAATTATTTAAACATTTAAAAGTAAGTAATAAAATCTTAAAATCAATTCGATATTTAACAGGTAACCAGTGTAAATTATATAAAACAGGAGTTGTGTGGTCACATTTCTTAGTTAAAGTAACAAGTCTAGCCGCAGTATTCTGTACTTTTTGTAATTCATCTATAAGCTTTAAAGGTAAACCAACTAAAAGTGAATTAAAGTTATCTAATCGAGAAGTGACCAGAGAATTAACAAGTGACTTAGTGGCCTCTACAGTTACACATTTACGTATTTTACCTATATTTCTAATATTAAAATAGCACAATTTACAAATATTATTTACTTGAGCTCCCATAAGCATAAAACTATCAAAGATAGCGCCAATATTACGAGCAGAATAAGATAATAATATATCTCAATTACCAATTACAACAGGGGGGTTATCTTGTGCAGATTTACTTAATTGATGCCTTGATGGCCTAATAACAAATATTCAGTTTTATCATCATTCAATTTTAGAAAGTTCTTTGACATCTATTTTCTAATTTCACTAATACAGTTCACAAGTTGCAATTTTGATAAATTGAAAGAAGATGGACAATTAGGTGTAAATGAAATATATAATTGAGTATCATCGGCATACAAATGAAAGCTTAGACCATATTTTCTGACAATATCTCCTAATGGTGACGTATATTTCAAGTTCCGTCAAAATCGGATAAGAATTGTGACCTCTAGAGTGTCCACAAACAATTTGTGGGCAGACGTCCGGACGGACATGGGCGACGGCATAATACGTCCACATGAAAATGTGGGCGTATAAAAACCTCATAAGGCTGTTTAAAGGCTTCCCTTTTGAAAGTCAGCTCTTCAACTGTGGTCAAAGGGGAGACAACCCATTTTTTCCTCTTAATGGATAGATGAGCTGCACAAAATGTGTGCAAACTGGAAATTTTTAAAAACCTCATAAGGCCGTTTGAAAGGCTTGCCTACATGAGGCTGTCCTCCTTAGTCAAATTCCTCTTATGGGGGTCTCCTAACAAGGACCCTTCCTCAGATAGGTACACCCGTGGGTATGTGTGTGTGTGTGTGATGGTGTGTGTGTGTGTGTGTGGGTGTCTGTGGTTCGCCTACAGGGCGCAATTCTTCATGGATTTTCTTCAAACTTGGTATACTTATTCCTTATACCCCAAGGAAGATCCCTATTGTTTTTGGGGCATGCCCGACCCCCAGGGGCCGAGCCACGCCCATTTCAAGTATTTGTTTGTTTGTCGTCTACAGGCCACATTTCTTAACTTATAATCTTGAAACTTTGCATACACATTCTTTATACCCTAAGGAACATCCCTATCGTTTGGGGTGTATGCCCCACCCCCAGGGGCAGAGCCACGCCCATTTTCTTTGCGTGTGTCTTTGTGTCGCCTACAGGGCGCAATTCTTACTGGATTTTCTTCAAACTTAGTATACGTATAACTTATACCCTAAGGAAGATCTCTATTGTTTTTGGTGCATGCCCGACCCCCAGGGACAGAGCCACGCCCATTTCTAGTATGTATTTGTTTGTCGTCTACAGGCCACATTTCTTAACTTATAATTTTGAAACTTAGCATACACATTCTGTGTACCCTAAGGAACATCCCTGTCATTTGGGGTGCATGCCCAACACCCTGGGGCAGAGCCACACCCATTTTCTTATCGTGTGTCTTTGTGTCGCCTACAGGGTGCAATTCTTACTGGATTTTCTTCAAACTTGGTATACGTATTCCTTATACCCTAAGGAAGATCTCTGTTGTTTTTGGTGCATGCCCAACCCCCCAGGGGCAGAGCCACGGCCATTTTCTTTTTGTGTGTCTCTGTGTCGCCTAGAAGCCGCAATTCTAACTGTATTTTCTTAAAACTTTGTATACTTACCCTAAGGATGATCCGTATTGTTTTTTGGTGCATGCCCGACCCCCAATGGCAGAGCCACGCCCATGCCTTGTATTTATTTGTTTGTCGTCTACAAGCCACATTTCTTAACGTATCATCTTGAAACTTTGAATGATTATTCTTTGTACCCTAAGGAACATTTCTATCATTTGGGGTGCATGCCCAACCCCCAGGGGCAGAGTCACGCCCATTTTCTTTTTGTGTATCGCCTACAGGCTACAATTCTTAATCGGTCATCTTGAAACTTAAAATACTTATTCCTTATACCCTAAGGATGACCCCTTTTGTTTTGGGTGCATGCCCGACCCCCATGGGACAGCAACACCCATTTCGTGTATTTGTTTGTCTGTCGTCTACAGGCTGCATTTCTTAATGTATCATCTTGAAACTTTGAATACTTATTCTTTTTACCTTAAGGAAGATCCCTATTGTTTTTGGTGCATGCCCAACCCCAAGGGACAGTGTCACGCCCATTTTTTTTTTGTCTGTCTGTGTGTCACCTACAGCCCACAATTCTTAATCGATCGTCTTGAAAACTTTTTTTATACTTATTCCTTATACCCTAAGGCTGACCACTATTATTTTTGGTGCATGACGGACCCCTGGGACAGAGCCACGCCCAATGCTTTTGTGTCTTGTGTTCGCCTACAGGATGCAATTCTTAACAGATCCTTTTAAAACTTTACAAACCTATTCCTTATACCCTAAAGATGACCCCTATTGTTTTTGGTGATTTCCTAACCCCCAGGGGCAGAGCCATGCCCATTTTTACTTCGTGTCTATGTGTGTTGTCTACAGGCCACGATTCTTAATGGATCGTCTTTAAACTTGGGATATGTATTCCATATAGCCTAAGGACGTCAACTGCATGCCACGACTCACACAGGCAAGACACGACCAATTTTTGTGTTTGTCGTTTACAGGCCGCAATTCTGAATGAATCAGCTTGGTACTTGGTTTATGTATTCCTTATAGCCTGAGGGCGTCCACTATTGATTTTGATGAATGTCCCGACCCCCAGGGGCAGAGCCACGCCCACTTTTTGCCTTTAGTGTTAGGAAGGCACAATTCTGAATGGATTATCTTGGTATAGTTATTCCTTATACTCTAAGGACGGCAACTATTAATGTTGGTGCACGACCCTCAACGCTAAACAAACCAAACGCCTAGCGTTCTTGACAAAGTACCATATCAATCAAAGCAGGAATGTGGACGTATATTGTAGCGTTAGCGTTATGTTAATATTAGCCTACAAATACTGAAACACATTAATGTATTAGCCTATATAATACTGAAACACATTTATGTCGGATATATAGATGTATCAAATTTGAGATTTTCTTGAAAAATATGATTGGATAAATAATTGTTCCTATCCTTTTAATGTCACAGCTAACTTTGTAATACATAAATTCGGCGCAGTACGTTGATCTGGCTACTCTTAGGGTTAGGGTTTGGGTTAGTAAAGTAGCCCGGAAGTAGCCAGGTCAACGTACTAGGCCATAAATTCTTACTTTCAGTGAATTATTTGATAACTTTGCTCAGAATAAAGTAATTTGACTAAATCTTACATATATAATGCATCATCAATTTAGTCGTAGGCCTACACCTTTTATAAGTGTATATGATATAACAAGAGGTTTAGTACTGTACGTGTCAATAGATTTATAATATTAATATTAATACTTTATTTTCAGGGGTAGGAACTAAAGTTGTATGTTTTTGTTGTGGTTTATCTATCAGAGATTGGGAACCAACTGCTGATCCATGGCAGCAACATGCTTTACTATCATCAACTTGTACATTTATAAAACATATAAAAGGAGAAGAATTTATTCAACAAATGGCAGCAATCCAGGTAATTATTGAGACCTGTATGTTCTCTTTTATTGAATTATTCAACAATTTACCTTAGAAGAATAAAAAACTAAACATGTGAACAAAGAGAAAGTTTGTTTTGATGACACCAACTCTACATCATAATAAGTTCAATAAATTTACAACCACAGAGAATATTCATAGAGGATTGTAAGGACAACACATTTATTGGCTACAAAAATGTAGTTATTTCCCTTTGATTAAGCCTTGCTTGCATACAGTTTTCCCGTAATCTGGAAAACCTAGCAAGTCAAATTGTGGGAAAAATTGATTTCGACCCATATTTGGACTCAGTACACATGTATATAATAATAGGTTTTTTTCTCCTTCACCGAAAGGGCTTCTAATTATCTTAATCTGAAAAGACAAAATTAAATTGGTTTTATATTCAGTAGCTTAACAAAACAGTTTTCCTTTGTTAACTCAAAACTACATTCAACAGAGTTACTAGGTTTTTCCAGATTACGGGAGAGTTGTACAGTAAGTGTCTTTAGGACCACACCACACACAAAACCAAACAGATAAGACAGACCTGTAGACAAGACAAACTACATAGATACTGCAGCAACTAAACAACAAATATTAAATCAAGTGAATGGATTCAGGAACCAGTTGTAAGCATGCACTGCACTGTACAGTCCCCAAAATGATTTATGAAAAGCTTTCAGTTATTTCCAAAATGATGAATGTTGACTAACATTTGATATAAGTTTTAATGTTTATATAATTCAATTTAGGATAAAACTTCGACACATGTATAATAAATTTTATAAACTATTTTTCAGCAACTGGTTGAAGTTGATCCATCAGTGACAGGTTGGTAACTTTATTTTCTCTTTCGCTCACGTACATGTTGACAGATACAGCGGGGTTGGATGACCGAATGGTTAGAACGTGTGCGAGCTGTATCATAAAGCCTGTTATTGAGTCAACTGGCATGATTTCGTGGGTTTTTTGCCGGTCCTTCGGTTTCCTCCCTTTGCTAAAGACCCCTACGCTGAAGCGAATTATTGAAATAGAATTAAACAATATGTTGTTTGTGTTGAGTGGACGTTAAACCCCAACCCTGTCTCTCTCCATTTAAATATTCATAATAAGATACATGTATATAAAGGGAAGTAACTACATATAAGGCATGGAATTGGAGGTAACACTTTATCAACAAAATACAGTAATTGGCCACTTGGAGGAGATTTTCTCCTTATTTCTATGATTTTCGTATTGAGGATTCATTTATTTGCAAGGGGGATTAGGTGATCTAGTGGATTAACGCTTGCATGTGACTTCCAAAGGGTCTGTCATTGAGTCAGTGATTTCAATTCCCACTTGTATGTGACAAGGAGTAGGGTTGCCTA
Organism: Patella depressa; assembly: GCA_948474765.1. Lineage (NCBI taxonomy): Eukaryota > Metazoa > Mollusca > Gastropoda > Patellidae > Patella > Patella depressa. Next base: position 37,184,057 of record OX419723.1, on the reverse strand, counting down.
GAGCCAAACTTCGTTGTTAAAGAAATCTTCTAAAATATGATTTCAGTATTTATTATTATAAAACCTTTGAAGACTGAGTGAAGGGTAGGGGTTAAGCATTGGACACAAAATATACATTTTCTTATGCTTTGTATTGATGATGAATTTTATTTTCATATTGTTTGTTTTGTGTTTTACAGAGCCAGTAACATCAATAGGAGAATTAAATATAGCTGATCCGTACCCTCCAACCTTGTCTGCAACTCTACTAGCAGCTTATAGTACATGTGGGTACAACATATCTACTACACAATTACTTCATCTTTTACAACAATTCTTTATAAATACATGTGAGTAATATATACTCACCTTTATTACATATAATACCCAGTTACTATGACTACAGTATACCTGGTTACCATTCACATGTGCGCCTGTCCAGTCACGTGGGTTTTCTCCGGGCACTTCGGTTTTCCTCCTACTACTAAAGACCCCTACATGCAAACTAATTATTGAAATAAAATTGAACCATTTGTTAGTCCAAAATGACCTAGTTTTTGTCAACTGGACGTCACTTCCCATTTCTCATTCTCTCCATTGATTTGTGAGTGATGTAAATTCACTTTATCCTATATAAACTGGTTAATAGTTCATTTTAAAGAAAATGTAATGTTTCATAAATTTCGGACTAGAATCTAACACCAATGGAAGTGGGCATTTTACATTACAAACAGAAACAACAAATCCATAGCAACATTCAGTTTATGGTCAGCACCTAATCTGTGACAACATTCAGTTAATGGTCAGCCCTTATAATGACAGTGATATGGGGATGAATTTGGTTAAACTATAGAATATTTATGTTGTAATGTTATAATATATTATAGGTGGAAGATATCCAAGTATTGAAATGTCTAATATTTATGTTGTAATGTTATATATTAATTGTAATGAAAATCTTGTTGTATATATTATAGGTGGTAGATATCCAAGTGTTGACATGTTAAAGGCTGCTGTTTTAGCTGATGGGGAATTAAAGAAGAAAGATGACATGTTAGATCTACAGGGTGAACAACTACAGACTAAAGATAAACAGTTAGACAACTTAGATCAGGTGATGACTGTTAAAGACCAGTATTACAAGGCTACTGTAGCTTCTCTTAACCAGCACCATAATATTGTAATTGATAGTAAAGAACAAGAACTGATCCATAAAGATCAACAACTGAACCAACACATCAGAGAAAAAGACAGGCATATTGACAACTTGCAGACGGCTGTTGACAGACATAGAGCAAGGGAAGATAACTTACAGCAGACTCTACAACAACAGATAGATATACATCAGACTGAATTAGAAAGAGAGAGAACTCAGTTACAGGCTGAGATACAAAGATATGAGGAAGAGTTATCTAACTTGGTTACTGAATTAACCAGATTGAGATCTACAGGTACAGATTGGTTTAACTAATTGGGTTACTTTCTATTTGTTTAATGTCATGTTTCAGTTATATGTGGCATGAAATCAAATGGTGTTTAATGTTCTACTCAGACTGGGCAATAAACATGGGGTTTAACATCCACGCGACACAAACTAGGCCATTTCGGAACTAACACATAGTTCAATTTTGTTTCAATAATTTGTTTGTGCAGAGAGATCTTTGGCAGTGGGAGATTGATCTGAAGAAAACCCACGAGGTGAGAGAGAGAGAGAAATGGGGTTTAACGTCCACTGGACACAAACTAGGTCATTTTGGGACTAACATGGTTTAATTTTATTTCAATAATTCGCTTGCGTGTAGGGGTCTTTAGCAGTGGGAGGCAACCGGAGTGCCCGGAGGAAACCCACGAGGTTGAGCCACGAGGTTCAACAGATGACCCTAGTCGTTATGACTAACAAGCGAAAATTTGAAACCACTGCACATGACACAGAGACAGACCTTATGATTTTATCTGCATGTGTAAAACCACCACCACCCACCCATTATACTTGTTGTCCTTACTAAACAAACATCACAATACTGTAATATCATCAATTATACAGATCACTTTTATTGTAACAAAAACTTAAATAATTTATTGTATATTTCAGTCAATAACAGAGAAAGTCAACCGGACTCGCCAGCTGTCAATCAACCTGACCAGTCTGCTATAAACCGTGATAGATGTCTGTTTTGTTTATCTGAGACTCGCATGGTTTTATTTCGACCGTGTAAACATGTTTGTTGTTGTACAACTTGTGCTCCTCGTTTCATGGATTCACCGTGTCCAGTCTGCCGTACTCATGTACAGGATTGGGAGATTGTTTTTCTTTCTTAATTAAATTATCTTTTATTTATCACAGTGCTGGCCCCGAGTTCACAAAACATTCTCAGACTTGATTAAATGTATCAAATACATCAATAAGAAACTATGTGCAAAGTTTGTGTTTCTAGATCAAAGATATTTCTTATAAACAGTGATTGAAAAGTCTGAAAATGCTTTGTGAACTTGAGTTCTATTCGTCCATGTTTTTTTCATATAGTTATTGTAGTGTTCGTGTGCAGTGTAAAATTAATTATTATGATATTATTTCGTTAAGTTATTAGTTATCTTATTTCAATACCAAAAGAGAAAATAAAACATTTGTTGGAGAAGGGTGATACGGTATATTACCATACTCATGTTTATATTTTATAAAAAAATTCTCATAACTAGGCAATGAAATTTGAATACATTAACATTGTTTACATGTATAAGGTTTGGAATTAATTATTAGACTAATTAATTTTATGATATGAGTTTATTTATAGGCAGCAAATATATTAATACACAGTTTTGTTATCAAAAATTTAAAAAATCTAAAAAAAAATTGTATATATTTGTATATATTGAGTACATCATTCTTATGTTGTATTGTCGTGTTTTATCTATTCTTAATCTGTGATATATCTTTTGGTCTGTATTCATCTTTGACTCTCACTATAGAAATATATATAATTATATGTTTATGTTTGTATATATTTAATATGTTAAATTATGTAGTTTTAGATGATGTATATAAAACTTCTAGTGCTATCCTATACGCTGATCATCTATCTACAACCTACATCATCAAATTCTCCTCTTTTTAGGTATCGGACCACATGTAAATATTGTCAATTATCCCAGATAATTTTTTACATTTATTTATTAATGTATAAGATGCTAACCAACCCAATTTTAGGCCTAGGAATCTCAATATCGCAGATGGGCCTTTCAAACAGTTGTAAAAGAATATGATGTCCTGAATTCTGTCTGTTGGTGATACTTATCCTTGAATCACCAGACTAATTAGATTCAAGATGGTCATCAAAGAAATGATTTTGGGTCATTCGTTTATAAAATGGTTGGGAGATTACAACATGGGATTGAATGGCACCCATATCCAAACATTTTTGGGGACTTGACGGGTGTACTCTGTACAGAAGACAAAAGAGTATTTACCGCCACCCAAGAGATATATATCTTGGTTTTCATTCGACCACGTTTTCCTCCAAATGGGAGAGAATGATATTCAACCTAGGAAAAATAATGATAAAATTGTTTTTAAATTACTGGAACTGGTCCATTTCCTTGTTAATGTGAAAGGGGGTAAAGCATGTGATTGTGGGTCAACGATTGAAAAGGTGATCGACTTATTTAATAACTCCATTGATCACCTCAACACCCTGTTAAAGGCCAGGTCCTCCACCTGCCCTATTTTTATACTTAAGGGACACCGAGGGATGTGGTGGAACCGCCACAATTTGTTGCAACCTGATGATATCCACCTTCATGGGATAGGAAGAGAAAAGTTTGCCCAGAAAGTGTCGGCTATTGGCATTTGCCATAGGTGTGATTGTTTTTTAATTTGTAGTTTTCATAAAGTGTCAGTAGGCTATTGCCTGACTTTCGTGATTAGTTTTGTTTTTTTAACAAGTGTCAGTATTGTTGGATTTCCTCTACAATTACCTGTTAGTTTCTGCATCCAGTTGAACTGTTATCAGAGCCATACCATTTTCAAGTAGTAAAGATTTTTCCTCCGGGAAAGCTTTAACTAAAATATTTGGTATTTGAGCAATTGGGGGTAATGAAATTTGAATACATTGACATTGTTTACATGTTGAAGATTTGGAACTAATTATTAGACAAAATAATTTTATATTTTATGTGTTTATTTCTAGGCAGCAATATATCAATTGATTTCAAAAATTAAAAAGTCTGTAAAAAAAAATTGTACATATTTATATATCATTCTTACCGTGTATTGTCGTCTTTTATCCATTCTTAATCTATGATATATTTTTTGGTCTGTATTCATCTTTGACTCTCATTATAGAAATATACATGATTATATATTTATGTTTATATATATTTAATATGTTAAATCATATAGTTTTAGATGATGTATATAAAACTTCTAGTGCTATGGACAAACGAATTTGTAAAGTTTATTATTAAATATATTCTAGGCAAGGATTAAAATAACTGTTTATCATTTATAATTCAATTATTTCTAAACATTTTAATACTATTTTTTATACTATATTTTGTATTTCCTCATGTCTGATGGTCATAAACTGTCTATTCTACATATATCCTAAAGCAGCTACATATTATAAATGATCAGTTATCACTTTAATCTACATCAGATCAATTTCACAGTTTAATAAACACATCCAGTGAGAACGTTCGTTTATCATTTAAGTATTTTCTCAATACCTTTATCCTATCATGATGTGGCTAATTCTACCCATTGTTCCATTAAGTGGCTAATACTACACATTGTTCCATTAAATGGCTAATACTGCACATTGTTCCATTAAATGGCTAATACTACACATTATTCCATTAAGTGGCTAATACTACACATTGTTCCATTAAATGGCTAATACTACACATTGTTCCATTAAATGGCTTATACTACACATTGTTCGATTAAGTGGTTAATACTACACATTGTTCCATTAAATGGCTAATTCTTCACATTGTGCCATTAATACTTGGTTAATAACTACACATTGTTCCATTAAGTGGTTAATACTACGCATTGTTCCATTAAATGGCTAATACTACACATTATTCCATTAAGTGGCTAATACTACACATTGTTCCATTTAGTGGTTAATACTACACATTGTTCCATTAAATGGCTAATACTGCACATTGTTCCATTAAATGGCTAATACTACACATTGTTCCATTAAGTGGTTAATTCTACACATTATTCCATTAAATGGCTAATTCTACACATTGTTCCATTAAATGGCTAATTCTACACATTTTTCCATTAAATGGCTAATTCTACACATTGTTCCATTAAATGGCTAATTCTACACATTGTTCCATTATGTGGTCATTATTTTTAGGATGTACCATTAAATGGCTGTTACTTTTAGGAAGTGTCATTAAGTGGTTATCTATTTGTGTCACTTGTTATTTATAAACACATGCATTCTCTGTATCCCATTACAATTTTTCATATATTATATACCTATATTGAGAATGATTTTGGTTACAATAAAATGTCCAGTAAAATAGAAACATGTTTCTTGTATTTTTATACCACACATTTTCAGTGGATGTACATTGTCATCACCCCTGTCCGTCCGTCCACAATCTGTTTGTGAACATTCTACAGGTCACAATATGGCCCATGATTGTATGCAAAATCACGTTTTTAGCTTGTGGACACTCTAGAGTTAAACTCTTTTTTATCCGATTTAGATGGCATTTGTAATGCATGTTTATAACCCATAGATCTTGGTTCCTTTCGATTTTCGCGCATATTGCATCGTAACTTCCTGGATTACAGCCCCCTCATTGTACGAAAAAACTCGTTTTTAGCTGGTCCCCCCCCCCCCCGCGGCGACAGTTATCCGATTTAAAAAATATACATTTAAATATACCAGTGTTACAACCTGACAGTAGAGTTTGAATTTAGTGAAAATCTGACCGAAACTGCCCACCAAAATAGCCGCTTCTTGCACGCAAATAGTTATCATATGAAGACCTTGTTAATTTTTCCATCACTGGTTTTGTGGATAATACTGCAATCTATACATATATTTTTTCTATAATTCGTTTTTGTGCTAAAAACTTGTAAGAATTATGTCTGTTTCAATAATAGTTTCCATAAAACTGTATTTTCATTGATTTAGTCTGTAATCCTGTTATTCAAATGCGTTCTAAATTTCAATCAAATACCTCAAAGTTTAAAGAAAACAAAAACTGTCTAGAATTTAACAGAAATCAAAATGAAGTGTCTAGAATTTAACAGAAATCAAAATGAAGTGCGGTTTAACGTACTACTGTTCTGCTAGGAGGGATATTTTGCCTAGACAGCGGCACTATGGCCTACTCTTATATCGAATTCCAACTGTCACGGCACTTTTTAGATGTATGTCAATGTACTCTACGGTGTCCCTTGCCAGGCCCTCGGTCTTGTACTACTGCCAACGAGGAACCACGCCGGAAAATCCTTGTTAACTTTCTCGGTCAATGCAGGGATGGAACTCGGGAACCGTTTCACCCACTGATCCACCGCGGCTACCACAAACTGCAATAGTTGAATATTTTTTCTGTCCCCCGCCTTTCGAAGAAAGTTGGGGGACTATTAAAATGGGTTCGTCCGTCTATCTGTCTTTCTGTCTGTCTGTCTGTCCGTCTGTCCGTCACACTTTTTGGGACACAATAACTCTCTTCCTAATTGAGCTAGAATGTTCAAACTTAGTGTATGTGTTTATTAGGTCAATGCCTTGATGTAGTTCGAAGATGAGCATTTTCTGCTTAGGGTAAGCAGAGATAAGCAATTTGATTGGTTGATGCTTTGGGACACGATAACTTTAGTTCTAATTAAGTGAGATGTATGAAACTTGGTGTATAGTTTCATTACAGTAATACCTTGACTAAGTTTGATAATGAGCATTTTCTGCTCAGGGTAAGCAGAGCGATACACAATTTGATTGGTCGAGACTTTGGAACACAATAACTCTCTTCCTAATTGAGCTAGAATGTTCAAACTTGGTGTATGTGTTTATTAGACCAATGCCTTGATGTAGTTCGAAGATGAGCATTTCCCGCTTAGGGTAAGCAGAGATAAGCAATTTGATTGGTTGATGCTTTGGGACACGATAACTTTAGTTCTAATTAAGTGAGATTGATGAAACTTGGTGTATAGTTTCATTTCAGTAATACCTTGACTAAGTTCGATAATGAGCATTTTCTGCTAAGTGTAAGCAGAGCGATACGCAATTTGATTGGTCGAGACTTTGGAACACAATAACTCTCCTTCTAATTGAGTTAAAATGTTCAAACTTGATGTATATGCTTATAAGGTCAATGCCTTGATGGAGTTCCAAGATGAGCATTTTCCGCTTAGGGTAAGCAGAGATAAGCAATTTGATTGGTTGATGCTTTGGGACACGATAACTTTAGGTCTAATTAAGTGAGAGTGATGAAACTTGGTGTATAGTTTCATTACAGTAATACCTTGACTAAATTCGATAATGAGCCTTTTCCGCTCAGGGTAAGCAGAGCGATAAGCAATTTGATTTGCCGAGACTCTGGAACACAATAACTCTCCTTCGACTTGAGTTAAAATGTTCAAAATTGGTGTGTATGCTTATTAGGTCAATGCCTTGGTGGAGTTCGAAGATGAGCATTTTCTTCTTAGGGTAGGCAGAGATAAGCAATTAGATTGGTTGATACTTTGGGACAAGATAACTTGGGTTCATCTTGATTGATGATTTTTAAGCCAATGCAATGACTGCATTCTCATTCAGTAATGGCTTCGACAGTAACAGTGTATTGAAATGATTGACTGGGACACGAGGGCCCCCTCCCTTGGCCAGAGGGGCCCTTTTGTCAAGCGTGGGGGCTCTTTTGTCTGCCTTTAGGGTCCCCTCTAACTAGGGTACATTTTCATTTTTTTCGTCGGTTTTAGCATTTTTCTTTATAAAACACTTTTGGATGACACTTCATGTACAGTTTGATTGCTCGATACGTTTGAAAATTGAAAAAAATAAATGTGCGATTAATATAATATGTGTCATCTATTTATTTTGGGATTTCGGCGGGCAAGCTGACTTTTCGGGCAGACGGGTAAAGTAAAATTTTATTCCATTCTACTTTGCAAAATAAAGTGCCCGAAATCTAATAAAACACTGATTTTACGGACTGGAATAGCAAGATAAAACGTTTTCCAAATTTTACTGGGCGTTGGGGGTGGGGGGTCCATACAAGATCAGTTCCGCTTCTTCGCCTATCGAAAAAAAACGGCGCCGATGTCTGTAAACCCGTATTTTCCCGGACATTTCTAGTTTTACTTTGCTTCCCTAACTGTCATCGCGCCCTAATATAACACTAATTTTACTTTTCTTTTGAAATTGAATACCACGAATTTGTATTGAGTTAACTGTCGATTAAAAAAATTTGTCTGGAGCCAATTAACTTTGTGCAACATTATTTGGTCATCGATTATTATTTGTGAATGCAGCAGCAACAGTCTGATTGGATGGTTGGAATTCAGAGTGGGCTTTCGGTAACAAAACCATTGGATACTTTTGGAGTTGCTTGCACGGGCCAGAATAGCAGAAAACGCATTTGCGGTGGTTAAATTTTCAAAATTTTCTCCGGAAGGGTAAAACCCCCAAACCCGGCGACAATTGATTGATTGTTTGGAATTCGGGTCAACCAGGTAGGCTATATTGGACCAAATTGAAGTTGCTGTATTCACAGACTGGAATAGCAGGAAAACGTGTTTGTGGCAGTTCAAAAATCTTTCCCAACGGTCCCTTCGTTGACTGTATTAGGCTATATTAGACCCCTTTGAAGTTACTTTGTTTAGGGCTGGAATAGCTGGAAAACTTGTCTGCAGCCCTCAAAACTTGTTTGTTTTCTTGGGGGGGGGGGGGATACAAGGTAAGCTCCGCCTCTTCGTCTTTCGAGGAAGACCGACACCGCTCTCTGTCAACGAAATTTGTTGGTGGTATTACAAGTCTTTGGAGTCCAGTGAGAATAACAAAATAACCAGTATTAGTAAAAATATAAAGTTTAATAGCAAGAAATAAGGCACATAATAAGTTGAACATAAAAACTTCAATTTAAACACTCTAGTTCACTGCATTAAAAAAAAATCGTTGTTTACTCATGAGTAATAGATATCACCGAATTTACCAGTAACCCATGGATACCGCTTAATTTACTCGTAACTGATATATACCACCGAATTTATCAGTAACCGATAGTGTCTAATTTACAAATTTAAAGGGACTATCCCTATTTGAACAGGGTCTCAAAAATAAAAGTCCGAGTACGTATGAAATTTAAGCTCCAAAATACAGAGTTATAGTGTATTTGCTCTGAAAATTTTAGCTCAAAATATTGAGTCGTTTGGACGTGAATTTCAAAACTTCTTATCCGGACACTTTTAAGATTTCGGGCCAATTTTTTCGTCGGGTGACCTGATAATCGATTCCCGTTCCTTTAGATGTGTATACAATGAATCAACCATGTGCTGTACCTGATAACGAAAGGTAAATTTCACCTAGACATTATTTTTTATAAATTAAAAGTCTGTTTTTATCCAGACACTGCATAATATCGCTTGGAACACCCCAGATGAAGACTTCTGGGCTTAACTTGTTTGAAAACGTTTCAATATATTGCGTTAGTTGCTGAACCCTAAGGTAGAGGATTTTAAGGGATTTTAACACACAATGAAGCCGTTTTATTCTCCAAAATACTACCGGGATTGACCCTTTAACTTGTTACTGGTAGATATTGTCTAAATTTACTCGTAACCGATAGATACTGTAAAACTTACTGATAGATACCACATAATTCACTTTACTGTTAGAAATTAATTTATTCATCAATAGATACTGTCTCATTTACTTGTAACCGATACTGTGTAATGTACGCGTAACTGATAGTAGCTGTCTAATTTACTTGTAACTGATTGATACCGTCTCATTAACTTGTAACTGATGGATAATGTCTTCTAAATTATGTGTCTGAAAGTAATATTATGTTCTAATTGTTCTAACAATATGGTGATTTGTAGAATTTATAGCAATAATATGTACTACCTGTTTAACAAGACACAACAAATCAGATGCATAAAAATGGCCGGAATGAAATAAATTCTTAAAATTAAAACCCAAAAGATGCCCAATCTGGGTAATAATTATCTTGAAAGATGTTTCATAGGTCCACAGAAGCGTCATGATGGCCACTTTCAAAAATAATTTTGACACGAAAGTCAATAATTTAATTTAGTATTGATCCCACGTTCATCAATAATTTTGTTTAGTGTAAATTTGATTTTTATTTGATTTTATATTAGAATAACTTTTTTTGAATTAACTTCTAGCTCGATGTCTGTATACGGCAAGATGGACAATAAAGGTTTTTAATAACGGAATCAGTGACGGAGTAAACAATGAAACAATAGCACTGTAAAATCACAAATATAATATAAATGTATATAAACAAAGAAAAAAAAAACATTTAAAATATATAAACATCATTATCCGGTCATCGTTAGTTATAAGGTTAACAAACATAACATTGTCCCTTATATTCATCAAGTAACCTCATAAAAACAACATTAAATATAACAGAAAAGGGGGGGGGGGGTATGGTGTTATCTGTTGATAGGGAAGTCTCCAGTGGGTTGTCGAAACTATCTATGCGCTTGCGTAGAATCTTCCGAGTATCTCCACCGGGATTAACATAGGGTTTAATTTTAATTCAGTAACGGTTGGCTGGAACTGGAGGACTCGGAGAAAGTCCACGAGGTTGGACAGGCGACCCCACTTCTTGTCACTAACAACTGGAGATTCGAAATCACGACAGTTGACTCAATGACAGAGTTAATGATACAGCGCGCAGGTGCCAACCATTTTATTAAGATACAATCAAGACGGATAATAATAAATTCTATAATTGTGTAACCATTAATCTGTACTTTAAATATAAATATACCTGATAGATTCTAATGACTATTGATCAAAATACAGAAATATTACAATATGATTTCAGAAACAACGAGAAGATGCATTATAATAATTTCATTTAGATTTCAAAACAAATTTCTTAAGCAATATTATAATTTCAGTAGGTTTTCAGTTTGGGGTAGTGAATTTCAGAATACTGTGGCGGTATATTGGAATGTTCTTGTCATTGCCCTTTTCTTACTTTTTGGAATTGCTAATTTAAATTGACTTTCTGATCTCGATGTCATGGTAGTTTCGGTCAATTCAGAATTTTGACAAAATGTGTTTATAACTATGATGGTAATTTTTCTCTTAGAATTTTGAAGGTGAGCATTCTTTGGTTGTATTGAATGCGTTGGTAGATTGTAAGCCAAATTGGTGATTTAAATAAAGTTTATGCAGGACCTCAAGTTTACTTTTATTGGCTTTACCCCAAACTGTACAGTAATGCAAGTATGGTAAAATATAGTCGTTAAAAAATAAATTCTAAGATGGTGTGGTAAATAAGGTTTTAACTCTGTCAGGAGGTAGATTTTGAAGGAAATGATTTGGGAAATTTTGTTAATTTGGAGATTCCACATTATGTTAATTTGGAGATTCCAATCTAAATTTTGATCAACAGAAAGTCCTAATAACACATTTTCTAATGATTCGCGTTTAATTCTTAATGATAAGCTGTTTGTGGTTGTTTGGTGTTTTGAAGATATTAGCACGGCTTTGGTCTTTTTAGCATTCATTACCATACCATTATCATTACACCAATTAAATACATTTAGTGAATCCTCTTGAAGGGCAATCTCTATATTAGCTAGATTATTGCTAGGGAAATGAAGGGTACTGTCATCAGCAAAAGATCAGTATGGCATTTACCGACATGAAGTTGGAGATCGTTTATAAAAATCAAGAAAAGTAACGGACCAATACTGGATCCCTGTAGGACACCACATTTCACATCAAGCCCCTAAGAATACTTGTAGTTTTAGAATTAGAGAAAGGTCATTTAAAAAAAGCATATCCATTGAAATGTTTGAAATTTCTATATTCAAGTTCAAGATAACAATGCAGCCTGATGTTTTCATCATTTCCTATGATAAAAATAACTGGATAATGGTCACTAAGACCATAAACTGGAATATTTAATTTTATAACCGTATCGAGAGAGTTTGTATATAGATGATCTGTTATTGTTTGACTATTCTGAGTACACCTTGTCGGAGAATCAACAAGTTGGTGTAAATTGTTTATCGTTAAACGTTCAGATCATTGTTTAGGAATGCTCAGGTTAAGATCTATATTAATATCACCCATAATATATAATGGTGTATTTGAACTATTAATAATATCTAACTAGCTGTTATACCAGTTTAGATTAAAGGCAGGAAGGAGGTCGGTAAACCAAGTATGATAAAAATGATTTTCAATATTTGGGTGTAATTTCGATCCATATATTTTCAATATCCCCAATCTCTAGATCTAGTCGCCCCAACCAATTTTATTGCATCTATCTTTTCGAATTATTTCCAAATTAGAAATATCCATGTGTGCTTTATTAATCTTTGAGTGTAAAAATGTTTGAGTTAGACCTAAAATATCAACCTATAGATTCATCAAGAATAAAATCATTTACTTCATCGAATTTACTGTAAAATCTGTTGATATTTAGAGTTTGAATCCATGTCCTTTATTAGTTTGTTTGTCAGCTATATTTGTAAAGTGGTTGTTGAAGAGTTCGGGATCAATCGGGAGAGACTGGGTCATATTATTATTACTGTTGACAGAGGTTTTAAATGCATTCCAAAATTGTTTAGAGTTCCGACTGTCAGAGACAAGACTTTTTAAGTACTCAGACTTAGAAGATAGGATCATAGATTTTAGGCTGTTTCTACATTTTTTGAACATGGCTATATTTCCTTTCTTCTTGTGTTAATCCCTATTTCGCATCATTTCTAATATTTCACTGGTCAACCAGGGTGGTTTTGTGGCAGTTTTGACACGTCTAGTTTTGAGAGGAGAATGCTTATTTATTATTGGGGTTAGAATATTATACCATAAATCAAGACACACATCCGGATTATTGGAGTGAAGTATATTATCAAAGGCTGCCGAGGCTAAGTCATTCAGGTAGTTGGCTTCGTTGATTTTTTTGAATGATCTATAGCTGATAATTATCCTGAAAAGATGTTTCACATGCCCACAGAAGCGTCAAGATGGCCACTTTTAAAAATAATTTTGACACAAAAATCAATAATTTAAGTACGTATTGATCCCACTGAATAACACGTTCATCAATAATTTTGTTTAGTAAGAGGAAATTAGATTTTTATTTGCTTTCAAATTAGAATAACTTTTTATGAATTAACTTCTAGCTCGATGTCGGTATACGGAAAGATGGGCAATGCAATAACCACTTGTAATAAAAGAATCGACCACAGAGTAAGCAATGAAACAATCTTTACGAAATGGGGGGTGGGGGTGAAATCCGGGTATAGTTAGATAATCATTGTTTGATGTTTTGGTTTAATTGTGTTTCTGAAAAACCTACTATATGATAGTTTTCAATTAACAGCATTAGTTCATCTAATTTGTTATATAAATGACACATATTTAGGTGACAGAAGCGTAGTAAATTTAAAAAAAAAAGATAAATAAAATAAATCAAAATATATATATATATATATATATATATATATTAAAGTAAATAAAGTACAAGTACTTCTTTGTTTACGGTAGATAATGCATAAAAAAATAGAAAAATACGTCCAGGTAAAAAATTCTCCACTTTACTTCATTCTGACATACATTAAATTATATAAGCTAGCTGTCTGCCCTCTATAGGCGTCTTCAGATATTAATAATGTATACAAAAATATATATACACACAAACGAGAATCAATTACGTATTGCCCAAGGTGAGATTAAAACAATACATAAATGATTGCATGTACACGTACCTATAAAAACAATCACAAATACGAATATTTGGATACAACTAAAAAAGAGTAACAAGAAAAATGCTTGTTTACACTAAAAAAATCTTATTTACACCACAATCAATTACTATCGACTGAATAAAATGAATTGGCTAAAAATACCTATAAAAGTATTAAAGTGACATACACATAATTTTCAATCAAGGAATGTGTAGAAAAATGAGATCATCCATGGAGTGTGCGGTTCAGCTTAATCCCGCGGTTTATCAAATAGGGTTAAAATAAAACCAAGTACGAACAATCCAAACCATTACACAAAATTCGAAGTCCTAAAAAATCCCGCGGTTTATCAAATAGGGTTAAAATAAAACCAAGTACGAACAATCCAAACCATTACACAAAATTCGAAGTCCTAAAAAACATTATAGGCAAAATAGTGTAATCAACAAATGAACTGTTCATCGTGTCCGGAAGAGTAAGCTCACCCTGCCTTTGCGCCACACCCGCCATAGCTGCATCCAAACAATTAATCGAAATAGAATGCCATACAGTAAAGTAGTAATCAGCACACAGGGAACTAGACTAACTCACACTTATTCGTAGGAACGCGTAGTACGTTAAACACATCCTATGAATGTAGCACACATGAATTGCCAGAAATACTCTGGAGCACTATACTGCGATATTTAAACAACTTAGAAAAATAACATGTACCAAACAAACTATTTCTGAAGTTGGCATCAATGGCACTGATCAGCACCCAGTAGATCTCTATACATGATGTATTGTAGCATGGCATGTTATGTACATGTTATATACGTTTATGAGTTCCTGGAGACTGGGGGCCACACGCTACTTTTGATGATGTTCGTTGAAAATGATCTTGATATATGTACACGTGGTGGTTGTGGAAATCTTGTATCTGGTAGTGGTAAATGATGTTGAGCTGAAGTTGAATGTGTAGTTGCCAGTGTGCTTTCATCAGATTTGAGGCAGTTTACGGGTATCCCCTTGTATAGGTGGGGTTTCTTTTGAGTATTGAAGCCAGTCTGCCGGATCCTTTAAGGTTAAGGTGAGCCTCGTTGCGATAAAGATGGTGCTTGATTTTATTCTGATCATCACGGCGAGAGACGCTGGCTGAAGTCCTAATAAACGTGCTTTTAGTAGCACATTATTTAGGGTGTGAATAGGTTGGTTTTTATTTTATTTATTAATGTCCTGATTTCTGCTGTTGGTAGGAGCTCAAGAAAATTCACATTTGTTTTAGGGGAACTTGTGTTTTGAAAGTTTAATGAGGTTAAGGTACGAATTCTTGCAGTCGTTGAAATCAGAATGTGGAGAAGTATTATTTGATCCAATCAGGAAAGCAATCTGATGAGTTTCTTCTGATAATTGGCATTTTTCAAGGAATTTGTATTATTTTTCAACACTAATAGTGCGTACTGCTGTGTCACCGCAACGATGAAGATGAAGTGAGTTCCCAAGAAATATTCTGCAAACTTGATTCGTGTATGGAGCTAGTAGAAATGGTGTCAAAGAGATCGGCAGTACTTAAAGTTAAATCGTGGTTTTCGTATAAACTGCCTGAGAAACCTTCTTGCTTTTCTCTAGATTGGTCAATTTGATGGTGCCGGTTGGGGCTGTGATGCAATGACTCTTTCACGATATTACTTAAATCTTCAGTTCTGTTATTGCTAATGAGGTCAACGATTTCGGGACAGTGGTCGGTTAAAAAATGGATTCTCCGGAGCCATTCACGAGGATAGTGGACGTAGCATTATAGTAATTGATACCATATTTGTGTGGTCTTTTACTCTCAAGCGAGGTAATAGTCATAACTGTATAACTGCAACTATTCTGTTTGTTTACTTTTAAAAGCTCTCGTTGTTCCAGGCTTGCATAGTATAAATTAATCATTCGATGAAATTCATCGTAGTATAGTAGCCGCGGTTCCAAATAATGTGTACCACCCCCCCCCCCCCCCCTGAATTTTATCATACAGATAAAGTTCTTATGCTGCTAGATGTTTCAGTAATACTTGTTTGGCAAGAACAACATTGCCAATGTTCTATTGATCACGCATAGACATGTAACAAGAATTGTGTTAACTGTTAGTCACTTTGTGGATCCTCACTTCACACGAATATCATGGCACATCTGGTGAAAGCTTACAGGATTTTGAAACATGTCCAGTTTCTCCACAGTTGAAACAAGTGGGAGTTTTTACACACTTGATTGGTTTCAGGATATCTACATAATTATTAAATGTTTTAACTAACTCAGCTGTTCCTAAAGCAATCAAATGCTTTCCTTCTTTCCCAGTACATGTTCAAATCATAAGAAAATATTGGACGATGTTTAATACAGGATATAAACGAGCTCTTACACACTTTTTCATGAGTTGTCGTGTGTCTTTTACACATGTCTGTTCATCATTTCGCTTTTCTTCATTCTCTCTGGTTTGCGACATAACCTGTACAAATCTATTATTTTTTATAGTTTCACAAAATTCTTCCTTAAATAATAGAAATAGTTCACAGTACCACTCAGATTATGCTCCGCCTGGTATAGGCATTCTCTTTGTTGAGTCATCTATATGTATTAACAAATTTCTACCATTATATGATTCTCTAAAAGTAGTCCACATTTTCCTTTATCTTGGAATTGGCTGTTATTATAGTATGCAAATAAAATGTTTTTCATGATACCATGAGAAATATATGGTAATACTGCAACATTCATCAGTATAGGTCTTCAATGTAAAAATAATCCTCAGTATCCAGAGTTACTGGTATTTCATATTCCTGGTCGTCTTTACTGTCGCTTGTATCCCTCTTCCGACCACAGACAGGTGAAAGGTGAAGTATGGATTTAATGTGGGTTAAGAATGGGGCCACTTTATTCAAAATTTAACAGCAACGTATCAGTAATAAATAGATTGGTATCCTCAATTTCACTGGTCCTATTAGTTTTACACTGATGAAAACCACTGTTGAGTCAATATTAAAATCCCAAATCCTGAACAGAACTAAACAAATATTCCACAGAAACTTTTCACAGTAAACCCTATAAATTCCATGTAGAATTCCGCTTGCTTTTTTGCAAAAGAATGAATATGAATTTGAAACACAGTTTAGATTAATTTTCTGGAGCTTGTCAGTAGCATGACGTTACTTGGCGGCCGTCGTTTTCATTGAGTAAGGGGGATTCTGTGGAAAAAATGGATGGTCGGAAGCTGTGAGGGTTAGAAGATCTTCTTTCTCTTTCTCAGGGATAGTAAAAATTTAAAAACCTGCAAAAGAACAGAATGTATGTATGATCCTTCATTTTCACAACAAAACATCACTATGGTTACTCTACTAATTCAGTAACGTCTATTAATTAAATAATATTATATATATCATCTATATATATCTGGTCGTACATTGTTAACGAATAATCCTATTAATCCAATAATCCACTAATGTCAGTTGAGAGATGGACAAATACATCATTTTCTTGTTAAAAGTAAACATTTTATTCTAAAAGTGTAATTTTAGAAATCAGAACAACGGGGTGGGGGGTAATTTTCCTTATCTTTTTAACCACAGACCTGGACAATCAACCACTTCACTAATGTAGAGTTAGACAGTGAATAAAGGGTTCGGTAAGGCTCATGTTTTTGAGTTTACTGATGAGAAGGGTAGTAACTCTGCAAGCAATCATTGAATCTTGGGTCACTCATAGGCCTTGCTTTATACAAGTACCATTTCAAACCACACAGGAAATGAAATGGGGTTTACCAACCGGGTTAGGACGAAATATATACTTGGTGATTTAC
The DNA here is from genome assembly GCA_948474765.1 of Patella depressa. Taxonomy (NCBI): domain Eukaryota; kingdom Metazoa; phylum Mollusca; class Gastropoda; family Patellidae; genus Patella; species Patella depressa. The sequence goes on along the minus strand of OX419723.1, from coordinate 37,166,328 downwards.
GCAGGAAGTGAAATGCGGTTTACGTCGTGATTTATGACTATTATCTTGCACATCACGCAATGGTTGTACAAAAATAACGGGCTACTCGTTGTAAGTGAAAAGGGGGTTTTCGGTCTCTAATTCAAGAAACTATTTTAACCAGCCATGGAATGTGGAAATATTCTAATCACACCATCCACCATTTGTTTGGGACTGACTGTATTCCGTGTCGCTTGATTCCAATTATCAGGCCCGTAGCTAGTCCAAAATTGTTAGGGGAGCAAAGGCTTCCGGGGGCACCGATGGGGCTTCTGGGGGCACCGATGTACATACACCGCGGGAGGGTTTATATAGTGCTCTCCATAGGCGTACGGGGGTTCGGGTTTGAATTTTGAAAATTATCAAGTCGTTTTGGGCGCCCATTTCATTCATGGGCGCCTAACCAATCTCACTGGCATTATATTATAGGTGGTGTGATCTTGGCATTATGGGCACACATGACCGCGGCATTATGGACGCCCCTTTTTACTAAGGCACCCCGCAAATCATGCCGTTTTGTGCGACCCATTGATCTAGTCGTGGGCGCCCAACCGATCTGATTCGGTATTATGCACTATGTGCGGCCCAACATTATAATTGGCCTCACCAATCATGTATTTATGGGCGCCTCTCCGGGATAAGGCACCCCACAGATCAAGCCGTTGGAGACCTTGGTCGTTGGTCTCGTATTGCGTCATTTGGTGCCCATTGAGGGAGCCGATTGTTCCCCAAGGAATAAAGGGAAGCTCCCCCCCCCCTCGCTAGGTACGGGCCTGATTATGTCAAATCGGGTATGGCAATCGAGCATCCCCAACTTGACCAACTATCTGTGATGGCTGTACTCCTATCAAGGGGGATAAATCTTTGATGTTTAGATACATTCAGACCACTCATCTCTGCCACAGTCAGAACACTAGACTCGCAGCCGTGCAGTGTGTCTGGTTCTTCACATGTTAGTCCCAAAATGGTTGACGCATAGTGACAATGAGTTACAAACATCTATTGGAGTCTAATCGTTGGGTTTTATTCTGTAAATTCTTTTGGAGAATTGTTGTTGTACATAATTAAGCGCTGTTTTCGATCTACTCACCAGAATAACGATTCTTGTGTGCTGTCATGATTAGGCATTGTTTTAGGTCTGGATCCGATATTTACGGTAATATTGGTAAACAATGGTTCGTATGTTAAGTGTAATACCGTATAATTCATTCCAACTATGTCATTTAAACCATCTTCTGGCCATCGACCTCGCCAACCAAAAAACAACTCATTACTGAAATACAAGTAAAAATACTTAAAAACTTGCACAGCTAAAATGGATGATGATAATATCCCATACTGAGACTGTCTGTTGACATTTAGCTCCGCCTGAGAACAGGCCCTAACCAAATTAATCAACATAATAATTCCTATCTTAGTTGAAAACACTGAGTATGCTCTTAGAAATATTTATAAGTATTTATTTCTCTTCTATTGTCATATTGAATGAAATGAAATTTGTTTATTTAGCGGTTGTGTGTATGAAAGATGTCAAATGAAGCAGAGACGAATCACGAAATAGTCCACTAATTATTCAATATGGCGGCGCCCATGAATGATAATTTCACAGGAGCGGTTTTGTTTGGAAAGACAAATTTAGCAGTATATCTAACATTGTTTTGAAACACTAAGGGGAGTTTATAATGATAAAGACATTTTGCTAACTTAACATATTTGTTTACATAAACCACATGCTATTGGGTATAGAATGCAGTCGGCCTACCAGTCGATAGGCCACGTCCCGGAAGGATCATGTGAACGTTTTAAATGGATATCATTTAGGGCAGTGATGTGTTCTCAAGGTATGAAATAGTTGGATTACATATCTGATGATAACTGACCCAGGTTCAGCCTGAGATAAATTGCCCATGCTCAGTCTGAGATAATTTACCCACGATCAGATGGAGACAATTTACTCATGTTCTACCTGAGATAATGTATCCATATCTAACCCCAGATAACATTCTCAAGCAGAGATAATGCACCCATGTTGCCTATGTTCAATTCTAGATAACTTACCTATTTTCACCTCTAGATAATTTAGCATGTCGCACCATTTTAAATCTTCCGATAGATTCTGGCGGTCTGGTAATCAATAAACCAGTTTCTTGAATTCTGACAAAAAATCAAATTTTCGATTTTAATAAATTACAAATATTCCATTCTTGTTTTCGAGGAGATTCATAGATTTTGTGGTACACAACAGTCAGCCATTATTTGGGGTCCAGTCAAGCAGTCTGCTTGTGTGTGGTGATATGTTCTCCTGCACTAAATATTAGGGCAGACTGGTTACCATAGCAACCAATAGGAATCCAGACATTAGGTCACTTAAACATAACCAAATCCCATTTTATTAGAATAGCCTAGGAAGTTGAAAACAATAGTGAACAGTTTATATGAAGGTTAAGAGTTTATTACAAACTTAGGTTGACAATATAATATATATCTAACTTGACTTACCTGGCAGACAAATCGTCATCCTCATTTCCCCATCCCCAATAAAAATTAGAATAACCATTGATACGCTGATAATTTTCACGATTGATAGCAATAACACCTCCAACAATATTGTAATACATAACACTACAATATATAACACATAATACAATATATAACACATAATACAATTATATATAATTATAAAACATAACACATATAATAATAATTATACATAAATATAACATAATAATATAGAATTATAATATATAACACAGTAATATATAACACATATAACAAGTATATATGATTATAATATGTAACACTGTAATATGTAACAAATATAACAAGTACATATAATTATAACACTGTAATATATAACAAGTATATATAATTATAATACATACCACTGTAACATATAACAAGTATAACAATTACAGATTAATATAATATATAACACTGTAATATATAACAAACAGAACAATTATATATAATAATATAATTTATATAATAATATAATTATAATATAACAATTATATATAATAATATAATTATAATATAACAATTATATATAATTATAATATACCAATTATATATAATTATAATATAACAATTATATATGATTATAATATATAACCCCTTAATACATAACAAATATATCAATCATATATTATACTAACAAGTACATATAACAATTATACATAATTATAATATGTAACACTGTAATATATAAAGATTATATATAATTATAGCATAAGAAGTATATTTAATCCTCTATAGTAAACATAAACTACTCCTTACAAGACATTACGGACATAATTAGATCATTAATGGGGAGTAGGCTTTACCTTCAAATCAAAGATCCTCTAACACCCATCACTATTTCTAACACACATCACTATTTATAACACATAAAACTATTTATAACACCCATCACTATTTATAACACATAAAACTATTTATAACACCCATCACTATTTATAACAGACAACACTATTTAAAAACACCCATCACTATTGAATACACAAACACGTATGTTTTCATTTGTAACATTTATAACAGTTGTTTAACCAGAGTAACATTGATAACAATCTAATGTAACAAATTAACATAACTATGAAACGTAACAATAAAATGTAACACTTATTTATAACTATGGAGAATAATCAAACATCTTTATAGAAACTTACTGATATCTCATTTCACAAATGGAAGAAAACACATAAAAATTAACAATTGAACGTAGAAACGAAATGTAACAATGGAGTATTGTAAATAATCAAATGTAACTGTAAAATAACAATTAAATATTAATAACTTACTGATATCTCATTTCATCAATGGCGGACGACAGATGGCGGGCATGTTGATCACACATATATAAATTCTGATCATTCTCCGGTAGTAAGTCGACATCGTGAAAAACAAAGCAATCAAAATCATCGAACTTGAGGGCTTCCAGATAGCCAATATTCATCAGTTTGCCACGGTTGAACTCGTCTAAACCAGACTGGAAGTACATACATGTTTATCATATTAAAGTTTATTTCGGGACTAATAGCGAGCCAACGTCTTACCCACTTAGACCACCGTGATCGATCACCTGAATCCATATCGTAATCTTTATAACCAAAAACAGTCCAAACTGTGATGTCATTGGGGATTTACCTAATTTCTGTTTATTTACGTGATCCTTCTGGATCCTATTCATCAATATTCACCTTAACCCGGTCAAAATTATTCTGTTCTAGGGTAAAATAGGAACAAAAATGGCAATAAAAAGGTTGGCAAGTGGGAAAAACAGATAATTGCTATGAAAAGACGGACTACATGGATGAATCATGAAATCAGGGGAAGTAATTTCAAGTCTTAGTCCATTACAATGCAAAACTACAAGTCTTAGTCCATTACAAAGTAAACCCATCTTACCTGTTCAATTACAAATCTTAGTCCATTACAAAGTAAACCCATCTCACCTGTTCAATTACAAGTCTTAGTCCATTACAAAGTAAACCCACCTTACCTGTTCAATTACAAATATATATGTTACATTTACCTGTTCAATTACAAATATTCGATACTCTATCAGCTGTTTCACCAACATGGCGTGTAATCGGTTTAATAAAATCTTTAAATGACGAAGGCGATCACGATACGGAACTATAATCGCTACCTTCTGCAACGCAGAACAACCAACGGGTTTGGACACACCACCTATTTTTACATGCTGATATTTTTCCAATATAAAATCAAATTCTGGGGCTGTAAAAATGTCTACTTTTATCAATTCTGAAAAAATAAAAGAATTCCCGAGTGTTGTATATCGAAGTAGCTAGATGGAAAACAGGAAAAATCTTGTGATGTCAACGTACAATATTACTTAGTCTGTGGTCATTATCCTTTAAGACACTCGATCAAGCTTGAGCGCAGGAATCTGGGTTGATTAGAGTTTTTATCAAGCACCTTTCAACTTAAAATGACTCTCCATATCTTGTTTTATATCATTGACAAATGATCACAAGTCAGTGTGTAATTATGATACTCCTTTTAATCCTAGCTACATACTATGTAAGGCACCAGTTAATGCATTGCTCGTAGTCCTGGCCACATCAGGCGACCATTCTTCCGTTGCTCCTAGTCCTTACATAAGGCGACCATTAAAAATAATGCTCATGCCAAATTTGAAGAAAATCCATTAAGAATCACGGCCTGTAGAGTGTTTACAGACTAAATATTAATATAGGTACCACCCTGTTATTGAAATGATTGATCATGCCGAATTTGAACAAAATCCGTTAATAATTGCAACCTGTAGAATATTTACAGACAAAATAATAACAAAAAAGCGGGATTGGCACCACCCCGGAGAAAACCCACGAGGTTAGACAGACGACCTTACTCTTTGTCATGGACAAGCTTGGGCTGGAAACCACACCACTTGACTCAATGACAGACACACAGACAAGGGCGGCGGCATAATATGTTCACATTATGAACTGAAATGGGGTTTAACGTCCTACTGTTCTGATCCGACTGAGCTAATGAAGACGGTTCACATTATGAATGTGGACGTATACAAATGGATACGAATGCAACTCAAACTGCAATGTGAGTGTGAATCTACTTCCACCTGATCAACCATTTTCTTTATTGCCAGATTTTTGTTCCATAACACGACAACCCGACAACCCGACATCACGACAACTCGACAACCCGACATCACGACAACCCGACAACCCGACAACCCGACATCACGACAACTCGACAACCCGACATCACGACAACCCGACAATACGACATTTTTACCCGACATCACGACATTTTTGTCTCACAGGGGCGCTTACGTGGTCTCTGAAATGCCATTTTACTGGATTTCGGGGTCCCGGGGAAAGGTTTTGCAAAATTCTGATGGTCGAGTAAAATACGTTTTAATTTCTACTAAGATTACATATACAAATAAAAATATAGAAATACAATAGATCGCCTTAACATTTCATAATCTAATGATCTTTTACGTAATTCTGAAACAATGCTTCCGGTAACGTCTTACTAACTATTCGACTAATTATAATGTTATAGTATGACGGTCAATAATATAATCAAAATCTTCGTAGCAAGCTCGCAATTTAGGTTTCACACAACCTTTTTCCTTCTATTGTTGCATTGTTTACGTCATTAATTTTTTTCGTCTCAGACCGACTGCAGTGAGCACTTATTTTGAGACCAACTACGTGACTTAAAGATACGCTATGGGCGATTAGATAACGAGCTGGCAGTTCTCACTGCAATAGTTAAAAACGAGCCCGTAGCCAACTCATAAAATTTGGGTGGGTGGGGGCTACGGAATGTTTTTAGGGTGGGGGGCTTAGCTACGGGTCCGTTTAAAAACTAGACACTGTAAAGGCAATTTGCTGAAAATTTCAGTCAAATTAATCCACTACGATCAATTAAGAGATTGAAATTTCCGCCTAGCCTCGATCATCAGTACCATAAAAACATAGTCTCTATTATCCATTTATTGATTTTATCGTGAAGGGAAGTTATGCAGTGAATCGGGTCATAATCCAGTCAAGTCAAGATCGCGAGCTATCGATGCCAAATAATAATAGTGTATATTTATAATGCGCAAATTTCCATACAGGTATGCATGCTCAAAGCGCCAAACACTATTTACACTATGTATCATTCACTATTTACACAGCAGTATATTCGGTCAAATACATCTGTATTCACAATTAAACAGACGAGTCTTTAATCTGGATTTAAATGATTCCAAGTAAAGAGGCACATTTTTAACTTAATGGTAATGAATTCCATAAGTTGGGAGCTGTGAACCGGAAGGATTTGTATCCGGAAGTGTGAAGGTTAAATTTAGGAACTTCTAGTAGATTTTGGTTTTGGGATCGTAAATTAGGTCGAGGAGTGTGCATATAATAATAATGTCCTAAAATCCAACCGAAGCTGCTCTTTGGTATGAATTAGAGCAGACAGATATATTGGAGTATTTTCATTGGGGCATCCATATGCATGGCACAGGATTTTGTAATGTATTCTTGAATGGACAGACAACCAGTGAAGATCTTTTAATAGCGGTTGGGTGTGAACGCGTTTCGAAGTGCGACTGACTATCCTTGCAGCAGTATTTTGATTATAGCACGGATAAGTTAATTAATGTATAATAATTGATAATTTAGATAACATTTGAGGTCTAAAGCAATATCCGCAATAGGCAGATTAAGCTCTTTCATAATGTATGTTTTGCGACTGACTATTTTTTATTTGCTTGAGGGGCGGGGCATCCCCACTCCCGCAAATTTACACCCCTTCTGGCTACGTAGAGTCTATATATCTATGATACTGTAAGTATCTTCTGGCTACGTAGAGTCTATATCTATGATACTGTAAGTATTTTCTGCCTATAGATGACGACAATCACTACTTGGCTCTCCACCCAAATATGGAAACCAATAACTGGACGTGTTAGTCTCAAAATGGTGGATGAGATGTTCAAATCGGTAGGAAACTTGAGGACCCGAGGAAAACCCACGACGTTATACAGGCGACCGTAATACGGAAATTTACGTACAAACTTGGGTTTAAACCGCATGTTAGAACATTTCGTACCGCTGCCTACATGTACTCCACAGTCCTAATGACCTAAATCAACTAGCTTCAATCAGTCATATATATGTATAACTCACCTAATTTATCTAGATCCACTCGACATTTTCCGCTATCTGACGTGTCTAAATGTGGTAACCGTAGTAACGTGGAAGGGGAGGTAAACACACAATGACTACGATAATTAAACAATGAAAATCCAACAATCGATAAATAAACAAAGATCAAACTATTGATAATAACATTTTTAAAAAGTTTTGTTTTTGATGCCATTTCTAAAATACCCTTATCGCCTCGTCAATCGAACTCCCTTTGTTTGCAATATCACTCTAGGGTCCCTGGTACAAATTCACCAAAAACACAGTATATAATAATGCTAGTTGAACATGAAACGTTTCGTTATGTGTGTTAATTTGCTGTACCGGTATCTCTTCTTCATGCTACGTTTTACAATCTGAAAACATAAACACGATACATAATTTAAATTACCATTTCGTTATTCAAAATGCATGTTTAAAGGCCCCGGGTGAAAGCTTCTGCTGTCTGAAACCATAATTAATACCCAATAAACACATTTGACAGTATATATTGATTGTGTGATAAATTTTACTGCCATATCTCCTTAGGACATTGACCTAGGTAAACAGCTGTCAACACATGATGTATCACTACTCTGTAATGTAATTAGATTCAGTAAAAGTTAAATCTATACCAAGAATTATATTTATTTATTTGGGCGTGTAAAAAAGGATTGGGTGATAAATAAAATTTCCAACTCATCTTTTTTGACATCATAAACCAACAGCAGTTCATTTATAAGCATTATATGTACATCTAATGGTGAATTAATCTTATACAACATGGCTGCAGTCTTTTCGGTTGTGTACCTTAATTAGTTGCGCAGGACGGAGGGCCTGATAAGGACAGCTGTCTAGTCGTTCGGATGGTAAGAAAAACCGAGGTCCCTTGAACACATGGGTGTGCACGTAAAAGATCCCTTGCCAGTTGGAATTCGATATAAGAGTAGGCCGTAGCGCCGCTGCCCGGGCAAAATTTCCCTCATAGCACACTGTATAACGTATGTCCGTCTTCCATTAGGCCAGGGCCCGGTTCCTAGAAAATTCGTAAAGAAAGCACAAAGTTATGCTTCATTTTTTTTTACGTAAAAATCTTAATAAAATACCGTCCGTAGAAAATTCTAAAGACCGTTCTTACGTAAGCACAATTCAAGTACGAGTCTAAGCACATTGTGACTGGTAAAATGAGACTATTGTGCTCTCAAACGTCATAAAAAACAGTTTTGGTATGCCTAAAAAAAAAAATAAAAAACAACTTAGCCACGTGACCCCCACCCCCCACCCAAAGGATTGAGAACAAGCTCGAACAATCAAGGGCCATAATTTCAGGAAGTGAAAGGAAAATATAATATCTCCGCTGTTTAAACTTGATGTAAATGTTCTTTGTGAATTTCTTGACTGAGTTCAATGACATTTCGCGCTAAAGCTAAGCAGAGCTAACCAATTTTATTTGTCGATGCTTTGGGACAAGATAATCTTCATTCTATCTGATAGAGAGCGACGAAACTTAGTGTATAGTCTGATTGCTCCATACCTTTGAATAAAATGTGCGATTAATTAATATGTGTCATCTATTTATTTTGTAATTTCGTCGGGGTATATCAGTTGATACAAGGCTTGGCATGAGCATAAATGTCTCATTATAATTTATGTATCTGAAGCCAAAATACAGACCTGTACTCTACGGATTCAGATCATGAATATCGCACCCTAAATAATCTGTTTATAGCCGACATTATTATAATAAAAGACAAAACTTACCGCACTTGGTTTTTCGGTACGCCCCGATTAAATGCAGTTTAACCTCCTACTTTTCTAGACGGGCGTGCCTTGATGTTATCGGGTAATACTGAATTGACTCATGAAGTATTCATATGCCTTGAAGTAATGGATTTATTTACATATTTTATCTTGTATAACAGTTGTAAAAATGGAAATCAATACACGGTATGTATCACTACTGTGTCACAGATGGGCCAATGACGTCTAGGGCTTTTCTTCGGACTTCACGTTGTGGGACTGTGACACTCTAGAGACACGTACTGTGTGTCCGTACGGCCAAATCTACTGTGTCACACTGTCGTTTGTCTAGGTAGGACTTGACGCTGTGATCAATAACAATTCAACACTTTTCTGTAATCTTGAGATATTCTTTATATGTTACGATAAGATATTCTACAGCACAAATACAACTATTGTTCTTTAGGTATATAACATTCCCGGTCTGAGTTTAATATCCTTTTTAACTCAGACCTGACGACTTTAACGTGGCAAAAGCCACGTACGTTTTTATAGTTCTACATAATGTTCACGGCCTCACGCTAGGATAAGTCTACACCCTAGGCTCTGATCCCGGGCAGCTCACGGTACTATCTTCCCCTTGAATTTATCGAATGATGTCTGCGTCCGGCCTGTAAGCCGGGGCAGCTCCCGGTTTGTACTTCCCCGTGGATCTCTCAAATGTTGTCTGAGCGTAAATCAAACAAACTCTCTCCTATATAGAATGTATAATGCGTCATCTATTAGGGCGGGACAATTACCATTTATGGGTAAGTGTTTCGTAAAGGCACCGTTTTACGTCAACAATATTCTAGTTAATTGTACTAATCTGTGCACGTGAGGACTGGACGATAGTACCCTACTTTCCAGAAATGGATATTGACATATCTGTCTGTGAGTTAGTCTAAGATAGTAGTAGAATAATGCAAGCTACTTCATTACCCTAGTTTTCGCCATACATCATGTAGGTAAAGAATTCTATACTAAACAGAACACTACGTCTATAGTGTTACAGGTAGAGTTACTATGGGATCGGGCAACGATCTGAGACGAAAAATTAAAATGTTGTTATCGGTAAAAATTATTCTGCAGGTGCAGCCGTCAGTAATATGAATATGTTTTTAGTCAAATCTCCGAGTGTGCACGTTAAAGACCTCATATAATGGCCCAAAAGTTTTCTCCGTTACTAAATCCATTTTACGGCAAGTTCAAACTAATCTGATTAAAATTAATTCAGTTATTAAGTTTTAATTATCTGAGAGCCAAAAACGTTTTTCAAATTTTCAATTACAATCTTAATCCGGTTGATTTGCTGGTGACGTCACAGTCACGACACACACTATACACATTATCTATACCATGGTATTTCTATTATCTATACAATATATCGCTGCTTGTATCATATAACACTATCAATACACACTATTAGTTGACAAGCGTCTATTGACGGTCCAATCATCACGTGACTTCCCTAATCATAATCACCAAATTATTGTCTTACGTTGTTATAGTTTAGACATTTGCGATTGGAATATTTTAGAGTGATTTTAAAATACCGTATCATGCCGTACATCCATTCAGCGTCCCTTGTTTTAATATTCCGCGTGGCAAATGAAGACGACACACGCAGTTAGCGTATTTACCGGCAATTTGGATAACCCTGTAATACATGATATCCCAACCTTTTATCTATACAGAAATACAAATGATGCCAGTCATTTGTCGATATATTCAGTATGTTAAACTATATATAATAATAATAACCATTTCTATACACAAAGAACAACTTTTATCGATCGTAACTCCATTTGAAATTCACAGCGACTGTGGCATTTTCCGATGACTATATGCATAACAATAGATCGCCCTCATTTCTCAGCCAATCAACGCTGGGAATCTTATCACCATGTACGGTTCAGTGCACGATGGTAGAGGGTATTAAAAACGCTGCCGTGAGAGAAGAGAACGACCGTACATTATTGAACAAATTCTAAATTGGATCTTAAATAAAAATGAATTACAAACAAATGATTCCGTAGTCAATTGTTTTATTTCATTAGGGGGATTAAGGAATCAGCCAGGCGTTAATGAATACACACGCCGACTGTTTATAGCTTCACGGCAGAGTCGCGCTCTCGAGGAATTTCAGTGCCTGCCTGTTGCGGGCCTGGAATTCTTTGGTCCGAACGAATGCCCGTCTCTGAGAAGGAGAGAGAAGCTGGGGAAGGGGCGAGCTGGGCTGCCGTTCCTCGAGACTGCCGATGCGTGGTCTCGCGGCCGAGTCTCGATGGAAATTGCCCCGGGCCGACGAGCTGGGCTGCCGTCCCTCGAGACGGCCGATCAGAGGCCTCGCGGTCGAGTCTCGGTGGTAATTCCCTGGGCCAACCGAGTGCCCGCCTCGGAGTGGGAGATAGAAGCGGGGAAAGATACGATCAGGGCGGCCAATACGTGGCTTCGCGGCCAAGTCGCACGCTCGAGGAATTAGAACCACAATACTCTTCTGACGGAAATGTATCTCAAGTCTTTCGGACTGCACACTATGGTAGGGGGACTCTACCATAGTCACTTTAAAACACATTATTAAAATTGCTGTCGTGAGCAGGGAGGGCTGGTAATTAAGGAATAAACATTCCGAATAAGCATTCGGTCACTGTGACGTCACTGGCGTCTGAGGGGATTAAGAATGCTTTTGATAACTGGCAAAGTCGTTTTTACGGGAGGTCTATTTTTACGACTTTGAGTAAAGATAGCTGAATTAATTTCAGTCAAATTAGTGTGAACTTGTGGTAAAGTAAATAAAGTAACCATGGACTACCCATATCGAAAATTTCCAGGTCCATTACATGTGCACTTTAAAGGACAATATTGGTGTATTACATAATGACAGATGCTAGAGACTCGTCGTGCCACCTTGACACGTGATATCAACCTGTTTGCTATCGACACCCCTGGTATTCTTGGTAGAATTCCTTATGTCATTATGTAACCTTAACTTGTTTTATTCCACTGTCTTTGATAAGCAAACTCTATTGAATGATAAACCTGATAAGGGTGATAGTAATTCGATATGATAAAGGGAAATAATAATTAAATATATATAAAGGGAGGTAATAATTCAATATGTTACAGAAAAGGAAGGGTGACCCACCATAAATGAATTACTCAAAATATCTCGACAAGTACACCAAATACTTATATATATATACCAATACAAAGCCTTAAATCACTTTCGCACATTTATAGTCACTAAATAAGCTGTTGTACTTAATAAGCTATGACCATTTAACCATCTAAAAATACTAGACTGAAAAATGGTTCCGAGTGTCATCCATAACATCCAGACACTTTTGAGTTCTTGCTTACGAACGTTATTCAGAGATATTATTTGTACCAAACAAAAAGATGCCGCTACTAAAGGTACAATTAGTGATAAAGAAATTTAAAAAATAAAAAGAACGTAATTTCTAAAGGTGATGTAATAACTAAAAAGCTAAATTTTACTGTTATTCACAATCGTTAACAATAGATTTTTTACGGTTGTAATAGTTGATAACTTTCACGCCCAATAAAGTGCACGCCCAATGGCTATTTATAGTTTCATAGACTACACGGCCGAAAATTAACATACTGCGGAGTGACGGATCATCAGTTGAGAAAATGGTGCATATTCGCCGTGTCGAGACTAACTTTCTGTAGAGAAACTTTCTATAGAGAAATTTTTAGTGCATGGGTCACCGTTGAAAATGGAGGCAGACCACCATTAATGGCTATTGCCCATTAATTGAGATATAAAACTTTGAAGCAGCATACTTAAAACATGCAACTATTCGCCGTACGTATCACCGTGACCAATCTGTTTACCCTGGCTTTATTCCTCCGCTAAATTACCAAAACTTGGCCAAATATTTTGATGCAAACCATCTTCGCCAAGTCTAGACAAAAGGGGGGAGAGAGAGAGGGGGAGAGAGAGGCGCGGGGTGCTATAAAATAGACGATATACAATTTGTGGGTATCGAGATCGTAAAATGTAATAGAAGTCTGCCAGGGCTTAACCTCCGATTCAATATTTTCCATAATTTTCCATCAATGTTGATGTCTTTATAGTGCCGAGAAAAAAAAAAGGATTCTAATATCCAATTTGTAAGACACAGTAAACATACGAGTCGTGTAGGCTTTGGTTTCTGACGCCATTTGTAGTGAACAAAGAAATATAAACCCTACAAGAAACTGGGGAATTAATAGACAGAATGGAAAAAGCAGGCGAAAACGATTGTTGTTCAATTTGAACTGTTCACGTAATTCACAAGACATAATTCATAAAAAAATTACAATATATTTATTAGAAATTGAATATAAATCATTCTAGATACATTCATATTACATTAACATGTGCTTGTAGAACCGGTTTAATTATTGACTTCTATTTTAAGATTCCTTCAAATAAGATTCGTGAGAAAGACATATGCCTTTGAATGTTTAGAAATTATGATATTAGTATGTGCTATATAAATGACGTATTAAGTATATAATGATGTCTGCGATATCATCTCGGTGGAAGCGGACGCTAACTAAACCTATTTCACTCACATATATAATGATATTTATTTTCAGTATCTTTGTATTTTCTGTGCGCTGACTTTGGTTTCATATTTAAGATCTAATGTTGATTTCATTGACCATCAAAAAGGAACTAAGCATCCATGAAAACCCTTTAAGCGATATATTATATTATTACAAGTCCACATTTGCCTTCTAATATATATGACATTATTTTCCCTTTTTCCACCATTTGCGCCATATTGGGATATGGATGCATCGTAATGGCTTGGGAGTGTTCTTAATGGATTCAGCGACCCTGAAAACTATAAAAATGACATATTACAAAGACAGTTTGATGACATTTGCACCCAACTATAAGTCTTTGTGCTATTTCGGCCACCATCTTGGATTTTTGCCTCTCTTGAGAGTTGCCCACACTTTCCGGAGGTTTCAACGTCCTACTCTTCTGCTCCTAAACTCGACTAATGAAGACAGGCATATGCCATACAGTGTGCTATGAGGTAAATTGTGCCAGGGCAACGGCACTACGGCCTACTCTTATATCGAACTCAAACCAGCAAGAGATCTTTTACGTGCACACCAATGTGTACACGATACCTCGGTTTTTCTGCCCATCCGAACGACTATTAAATGAAGATATATCTCTGTCTGGAAAAATCAAATGTTCACTAATATTATTTCTATATTTATTTTAGTATAAAGAACGACATGACAGATGTCCTTGTCAAGCCCTCCGCCCTGCATCACTGACAAGGGGAAACCACGTCGGAAAATCTGGATGAACTTTCTATGCCAATGCAGGGATCAAACACGTGACCTCCAGGCTAGTGAGTCGGCGTTTTACCCACAGTAATCAGATTGAACGTTTATATACTCTTCCAAAAAAGAAACGCAATGTGACATTTCGTATACCCTCGCCCTACATCCCCTCGTTGCAACAGGAACCACGTCACGCAGCTGAACCGAACTGCTCTCCGGTGTTGCTGTGGCCATTCCCTCAGGTCTGAAACCAATGAGGTTTCACGTAGGCGTTTACGGACTGCCTGATTTGAGATTCTACGCCGTCGAGGAATTGCTGCTGCAATAGAGGTCGACGTTGAGAACCGTTTCAGCAAATGACGTAACCGGAAGTGACGACCAGGGGCAGGTGGGGTCACTCTTGTTTGGCCGGAGGTTGGTCGGTCACACAATCACTCCCCGCCTATGTATAAATAATAATATTAATTAGTCTAATATACAAACCGCACAAATTTAACATGCAAACGCATGTTATTCCACAGGTAGACAGACAGGACCGCTTTTAATCTCCAGTGAAAACTCTCATGTTGCCCTGATGGTGTTCTCAACCACTATCAAACATTTATCGTGCAGGGCCGTATGTAGGATTTTAAAAGTGGGGGTGTGGTGGGGTGCCAATATAATGCCCAAGTCGCTCGGAGCGGGGACTGCCGCAATAAAAGTTGCTAGAAAGTAATCGGGGCGCTTTATTTTTCTGGGAGTGCAATGTACCGCCCTGCACCCGGCTGAATACGGCCCTGATATCGTGTTTGAGATTATTCACAAATTGCCTCTACCATGTACCACACGGCCCAACGTTCATCAGTATCAGGATTCAGGGTATACATCGTTTTCTTCCTAACTCTTATTGGGAATATGTCACCGAAACTACAATAAAAACTTGTTTTCAAAAACATTCTAAAGGGCGAAAGATTTACTGTATTTAAAGAAAAAAATTAGATCAGCCGGCTGAAATCCCATCTTCGATATTTTTTCATTCTTAAGGTAAAGTCCCCGTTCCCGCCTAAAATGATATCATACAGACAAGTATTCAACCTATAAAAGCATACATTCTTTTAAAATGTCTCTTTATTCAAGCGAACCAAGAAAATTCATATCTTTCCCTGAACTCCCAGCCAAATCCTGCGTTGCCATCTGGAATAATAATAAAATAAGAGATAGTAAATTTACCGATTACGATAATTCCCAATAAGTAAATTTACAAAAGCTATACTTCTCGTTTGAGAAATTTATGTTTTATTTCCTTTGGACACTTGTTCGCGTAAATCTATTACATATCTACCCACTTTTCACAACCCTCAATATAATAGAGCATAAAATAGATAGTAAATAGGTACAATTACTTGGGATCCAAGATGGCGTTTTTTCATGACCTCATACGAAATTCCTGGCTTCACAGTTGTCGCAACTTTATCTATGTACGGCTTTGGTACTTAGATATATAGGATTAATTACATTATACTGGTATATTCATCTGTATTGTACATCCATCCAGGTATGATAAAACATACACATGGGTTCAATTTCACCTGTATTATAACACCACACATTATTATACGACCGGGGTGATAGGCAGGTATACAGTGTCACCTGTATTATACAACCATGTTATGATGTATCGTAGGAAGGTATCCGGAGTTACCTGTATTATACGACCAGGTGTTATAAAGGTGTAACATATACAGGTAATCGATGTTACCTGTATTATACAACCAGATATTAATTAAAATGGTGAATTGTGAATAGAAATTCTTACAATATTCAACAGAGAGACTGCGGATAAAACATACACAACTCCAATAGGGAGGCAGACCACCAATGATTTTAACAATCTCGGTACCCAGTTCGTCTATTTCTAGAAAGTCTCCCCCTGTCTCTTTTCTCCTCTTCTGCATGCATATTCGTGTTGATTTCTTGGTCTGGAATGGGCGAAGAGGGCTTGAATTAATATTTTCGGACAGGTTTTGGTTAATATTCATGATTTTGGGGCCGAATTATAATGGTGTTATCAGGCTGGCGACGGCGATATGTACGGCAAATAGTTACATGTTTTTAGTATGCTTCTTCAAGTTTGTATATCCAAAAATTTTGGTGGTCAACCTCATACAAATTTAAGTGCAAAGACATGGTCATTTGTTCCTCTGTTTGTAGTGAAATTCAGCCAAACGAAAATTTTGGGAAAAGTTGGAGGTGAGCAAAGAGTCCAGAATTAACATTGAAGTCAATGGGGAAATTAATAGTGGTCTGCCTCCTGTATGTAAACAAACTGACAGTGGATGAGAGGCCTAAATTTGATTCTATGATCTGCAAATTGTCAGAAAATGTGATATATGACATATTGATAATAAAAAAAGTGAAATGGCAAAATTTCAAAAAATATTTGACAAATTTGTGTGTTTTTTTTTTATTTTAGTCCAAATTTTGTGATTTTCAGAGTTTATTTACTTTTCGAAATTAGTTGAAAATGTTTTAATGTATCATTTGTACTTTTTCTGTATCAGTACAATAATTTCATACAATGATAAGTTGTCTCAAAATTGTCAGATTACAACCCCCCTCCTCCAACCCCCCAACCCCCACCCCAATGTTGATTTCAAAATATTAATTATTCACCTCTTGTATAATCAATCAAAATTTCTTGCATGTCGTTATTTATATTGTTAAATAACTTGGTAGGGATCCAAGTGTTTGTCAGAAATTGAAAAAGTTGTCAGAAATCTAAAAATTATAAAATTTAGTCCAGTTGTGTACTTCTGATGTATGTTATAATGTTCAAAACATGAGTGAACTGCATTTTGCTGTAGTGTTTCTCTGACTTAACACAATTTTAATCTTTAAAAACCTGAAATTGTTGCATTTCCCTACTCGAGAAAGCAGGGAATTGTCTCTGTCTTCATTTTGACTGCCCCCAGTCCCTTTTCATGAACATGATATTTGGATATTCAATTGACCATTTACTGACTCCAAATTAACAGCCATTGGGTTGTGTGCTTGAATTGTAACCATGGCCCTGTTTCTCGAAATATAAGATCCAAATTTTAGTAGATATGGTAATTTTGATTGGCTAAGCACTAAAATCAACCTTATACTATCCAATAAAATTACTAGAACTTGGGTTTTATCTTACATAAAATTTCGTGAAATTCATGGATTTCTAAGACTTTTTGTCTATGGCCTATGACATTTTTTTTCCAAATGAGTCAACACCTAAAGATTACTTACGTGGACACAAGTTGGATTTGTTACCACAGCAACATTTTTAGGGGGTCGGCTTACAAGTTTCATAATAGTTCCCTACAGTTCCCTTCAATACAACCAATTTGCAGCGCGCCTTCTCGTATATTGACCACGGTTTCTAGAAATAAATGCCTTTTACCTCAGACTTTCCGAGAAATAGGGATTTTTTTTTGCATTTTGAGACATACAAAGTGTAAGAAATGGTCCATTTTGCAGAAAAAGGTAAAAGAAAGTCAATATTTCTTCTGTAATTTTTTTTTTTTTTTTGATTCTGTTATAATAATTTTGCAAAAATAAATGTGACGCTATAAAGAAAATAATCTTGATGATATATGAACTTTTAAAATCATATAGAAGCAGACTACCATTACATTGCACCATCTCGGCACTCAAATTGTAGTTCGTCTATTTATAGCAAGTCTCTCTCTGTTTCTTTTCTCCTCTTTTGCATGCCCATTTTTGTTCATTTCTTGGTCTACATTAGAATGGGCGAAGTGGGTTTGAATTAATATTTTCGGTCAGGTTTTGGTTCTTATTCATAATTTCGAGGCCGAAGGATACCGGCGTTATGAGGTCGGCTACGGTGATATGTACGGCAACTAGATACATGTTTTTAGTATGCTTCTTCAAAATTTTGGTGGTCAATCCTAACCCTAACCCCAAATGTTGGTGGTCAACCTCATACAAATTTTAGTGCAAAGACACGGTCATTCGTTCCTCTCTGTTTGTAGTGAAATTCAGCCAAACGAAAATTTGGGGAAAAATTGGAGGTGGGCAAAGAGTCCATAATTAACATTGAAGTCAATGAGGAAATTAATGATGGTCTGCTTCCATAGTTGTCTCCTTAAATAATACAGTTACTTCCCTTGAATCGCAGAAAACGGGAGACGTGAAAGTTTTAAGAAAGTCACGTCATCACAAATATTCGTTTGGTCACGTGTAGCCTACAGTGACCGGGCAGAGGTTCTTCTGCCTACTTGTACTGAGTTCCAACAGACAGTGGTTCGTTTACACGACTAGAGGGTGGATCCCCAACAGATAACAGTCTGGAAGTCGATGAGACAGAATATCCGCACAACATACGTAGACCGGAAGTAGGTACAACAATCCTGTTTTCAAACGTAGAGAGCTTTGACTGTTAATAAGTGTGACAGTAATATATACATAGTGAGGTATTATTTTCCAATATACAAAAATAAAAAGGACATTTAAAACAGTTTTATATCTGGATGACAGTATCTGTGCAGCGGAATGTGTGATGAACGTGGAATTAGAGAAAATGGCGGCTTCGGCCACCCATATAACTGTGCTCTATTTACACTGTCGAAGTTTGACCTTGAATGAGAGGCAAAAATAGAAATATAAGTAAAATACAAACAGCTAAGCTAATGCCTATAATACTAACAACCATAGACGCCTTTCCTTTAAGTCTCGAGGCTCTGTAATGACCGGCTAGATAATCGCGGTTCGATTTGACAGACAGAATCACAGCAATAATTCCAAACGGTGGATTAAAACAAATTGATACAACCACGGCTAATCCAATATAATTACCCGGACGAACCGGAACCGGATGTTCAAGAAATCTCCCATCCGCCTGTTTTAAAAACACAGTTCCGGTTCCGCCCGGACCACATCCACTTTCACTATCCTGTCTATAAATGGACTTCCGATCGGGTCTCTTTCCGGTAGCCATCTCCACGTCACGTTGTGTTGGAGTTGAGTAGCACAACATTGTGATTAGTATGTTGTTGTTGTTGTTTTTATATATCAGAATATAAATAAATATATCTCTTTGATTTGAAATATGGTTGTCACTCACATCACAAACAAACAGATATCTACATCAGTATACTAGCGAGTCAAGTAAATATCCCACCGCAAAATGAACAACATCCTTGCCTTGTAGATTAGCACGTTTATTTGGACAGACTCCTCGTCCAATATTAATGATAACAGTATTAACACATTTCACACAATAGAACAATCGTTAGCAGAACTTCAATAATGACGATCGCCAAGTCAATGATCAACCATTGTTATGTTTCAAATATCCAGAATAACTTCAACAATGACGCTCCTCAAGTAAATTAATCATGTATTAAATGTCTATTAAACGGCTATTATTTTCCTAAAGGGAGGTAACTAGTGTCTTATTAATGTCATATAATTTCATAGTGAATTACGACACGACGTAAACAAATCTAAATCTAGCGATACACAGAAATGTATTCGACACTTTTTAATTTCGTCTATTGATATATCAGCTCTAATTAGTTGTTTTAGCTACAGTTTAGCATAACACTATCAAGAATGACAAACACCTCCATTGTGATCAAGATCTACTGTTATTATGTTCTCGTGAAGAACGTAAACACGTGCCTAAAATACCAAACCGCGGATAACCGCGATTCCCATTTCAAAGGTTAAGCGAATACTTTATCAACGGTGTTTGTGGTATCACGTTGGTTTCTGCTTGACATTAAAATCAGATAATAACAATCACGTGACGGTATCAATTAGGAAGAACGTGCGATCGTTTGTCCGTTAACAAATTGATGGATGATATAATAAATCAGTTTAAATCAGCTGGGACAACACAATTTATCTGAGTGCCATACAACGGCCATTTTAATCCTTATATAGTAATCTTCATATGTCAACGAGGGCCAATAACAACTTGATACCTGTTTACGGGTCATTTAATAGTTATCAACATTTATATATCACTCAAATTGATATATCTACATATTGTCTTGGATGTCGTACACTCGGTAGTGTATGCTTTCCACTAGAACATGTCACATCTTGTCTTTTATAGTTGATAGAGTCCAATAATTAACGGTAAATAATAAGAAATAAATAACCGATTTACAGTGACCAAATCCAGCTCACACTCGGATTTTAATGCACACCGTATGGACAAATACCTAAGGGTAGTACCATGCACGTGATTACACAGCTCGACAATTATTTATTGTTGATTTTATGATTGTAAGCAGCAATGATCCCGTACAAAATTATTTATTTCCACACTGCACAATTCACAACAAGATCACAGCTTTATTACGATCAACGGTAAAATTATAAACCAACTCACTGCCTCGCTCGTGTTAAAACCCTGGCTCTATTCCTATTTGTGGTAAAATTATAAACCAATTCACTGCCTTGATCGTTTTAAAATCGTAGCTTTATTCGCTCTGTGATAAAATTATGAACCAACTCACTGGCTCGCTCGTATTAAAATCCCGCCTTGTATTAAATCTCTATGAGTAAGGTGGATATTCGATATTACTATTTTCTGCTACAATAGCCTCAATAATTATATCATATTAATTGAAATCCGGATATTGTTCACCACCTTCCGGGATCACTGGCCACGTGTAACTGATCGCAGATCGTGATTAAGAATTCTGTTGTTGTTCTGGATTCTGTGGACTTGGAGTAGAATTAGATCTGGTTTCGTGATAAATGGAATAAGATTCTAGTCGATTGCGACGGTACTTTCTCTTATCTCTTCTGTTATATATAAGCCATCATGTGAACCTGGAAACAGACAATATAATCCATGAATTAATATAAAATCACAGTCTTCAATGGGGGCGGGGGTAGCTTGGGAGGTTGAACTGTTAGATTAATCTATTGAACCGTAAACCTCAAAAAAATTATTTACGAAAGCAGAATCTTGATGGAGTAAGAGTTAAACTAGAAGTAAGATTTTAATTTTTTAATTTGAGAGAGAGAGAGAGAGAAAGAGAGTGGAGAGGGAGAGTGAATAAAGAGATTGAGGGCATGAAGCGAAAATAAGGGCCAAATAACGCGAAAGGGGGGGGGGGGTAACTTCCACTCGACACTCTTTGATTGGATGCCTGAATACGATACCCACGGAGACCGCCCCCCCCCAATCCCCACCCCCTCTTTGTTTTTGCGTTGTTTATGAAATTAAGAACCTGATTTGGAAAAACATTATCACTCACATGAAGACTATAACTCGTGCCCAGTTGAAATGAACTTACCAAAATAAATTGAGTCTAAGTTAAACATACATTATGCAAAAGCTAATTCTTAAATCAGCCTATTGCGGGTCTTTATTTAGGCCTGAAATGTTATATAAACTAGTAATATCCACTAGACACAAACTTTGGACTAACACATGGTTCATTTTTTTTCGTAGGGGTCTTTAGCAGTGGGAGAAGCCGGAGGACCTAAAGAAATCCCACGATAGGCAACAGGCGACCCTAATCCTTGTCACGCACAACCGGGGAATCGAAACTACGCCAGTTGACTCAATGACAGACCTTATGATACAGCGCGCACATGCTAACCCCTCAAGATGCTTGTGATATACATATATAATGTCGTATAATCCATGGTATATTAAACTAGCGGGTGTTATAGGTTATAACACAGGCATGACGTAACCATGGGGATTGATCAAACCAAAACAATAGTTCATCTATAAGTAGTGATACAAGCGTCACTGTCAAGATGATGTTTTACATCTAGTTGTTATAGATTCCATTTCAATAATTATATTGAATAAAACTATATCAATGATATAATGTTTAACGTCCTACTGTTCTTCTTCGACTGGGCTAATGAAGACAGACATACGCTATACAGTGTGTTTTGGGGAAAATTTTGCCTGGGGAAGCGGCGCTACGGCCTACTTTTACACCGTTCCTTGCCATTCCGGAAAATATGGTAATTCATATGATTTATACGTGGAAAGCGAACCCGAGCCCCCCCGGGCGAACCGTGGCTCCGGATAAACCAAATATTTTATTATTTTAATCAGAATGGAAAGTTCGTTCGGGTGGGAGGGAAACCGAGGTCACGTGAAAGATCCCTTGCCAGTTGGAATTCAATATAAGAATAGTCCGTAGTGCCGCTGTACGGGCAAAATTTCCCCCATAGCACACAGTATGGCGCATGCTCGTCTTTATTAGCCACATCGAAACAGAGCAGTAGGGCGTTGACCATACATTATATAAGAGCTAAATCTGCCTATTGCATGTCTTACTTTAGGCCTGAAATGTTATCTCAATCATTAATTAGACTTTAATTAGACCAAGCTGATTACGATACTGATCAATATTTCATTCCGGTTTTTTTTATATATTTTCAGTGGCTTACACTACATGAAGATCTGACAGGTGGTAGCTATAGGTCACGTCAGAGGTCATACGAGCGGCTTTTGATCCTAATGATCATATGACGTCAGACATTTGATTAACCTATCAGCATTGATCTAACTAGTGGATTATCCACAGTTCCGTGCAAAACCCGTCAGTAACAGACCGTTTCATTGGCCTATTCCTTACACCAATAAGAACGCCTATTATATAACAGCTATTCCAGATAGTAAAGACAAATAAAACGAAATTCTGAACCCTAAAAAACGAAGCGAAATAGGATCTGTGTTTTAATCAGATTTAGAAATGATGATGGAGGCTAGGTCGAAAATTTAATGGCTAAATTCTCGGCTCAGAATGGATCAATTTGACAGATATTTTCGGCAAATTCCCTTTACATTATATAGTTTTTAACTATCATAGTTAGAACTGCCAACTCGTTATCTAATCTTCCATAATGTATCTTTAAATCCTATATCAAAGCAGAATCGAAAGCACAAATTGCAACTTCAACTGTGTATCCTTTATAATCGTTAGTTACACATTACTTGATCTACTGGTTTCCACGTTCAAACAGAAGATTGCTGTTTTTGTAATTGTCTTTGCTTATAAATCAACCCGTAAAAAACATGTCTGTCAAATATAATTATAAAATCCATCAAAGTTTTGTTATATTACAAGATAATTATTCCTTACATTCGTTGCTTAAAGAAGACATCACAAAATACTCCATCTTGTTCTAACATTGTAATCATTCAGGGCATACAATATCGCGGGTGCATGGTGGTTAAGTGGGTAAGACGCTGGCTCGCTAGCCTGGAGGTCGGTGTTCGATCTAGTCGTTCGGATAGGGCGATAAACCAAGGTTCCGTGTACATATTGGCATGCACGTAAAAAATCCCTTAGCAGTTGGAATTCGATATAAGAGTAGGCCGTAGTGCGGCTGCCCGGACAAATTTCTCTCAAAGCACACTGTTCGAAACAGATCAGTTAGACTTAAAACCCCATTTCATTAGCTACAATAGCGTGCTTTGGAGCACGAACGTGTTCGCAATCAAAAACCTGTGCTTTGAAAATAAGAAAACCGTGCTCTGTAAAGAATGGTGTCGTGGCCTGAAAAGCTATAAGGTATCGATGCCTTCTGACCGCTCAATCTCTAGATTCACTCAGTAAAGAGACTTTAAAAGACAATAATCGGATTTTATTTCCGTTTTGTTACTGATGGAATACTATCGTCACAAAAGTTGTGTGTTATCTTCCTAGAGCTGGGTGTCCATGCGCATAGCCAAGTAAACTGCGTCAGAATAGTTCATTGATGCCGTTTTTTAGCTCTGAATTTTCAAAACTTCCCCCACCGGACCACCCGCAGCCACTAAATCTGTGTTACAAGAGTTTAACCTTAATTTGGGCACTGGTAATCGATAATGGTGTAAGCTAATGCCTGGGTAGCGAAGATGATTTAGGGTTGGACTTCTCGCCTCCCGTGACGATGGTGGTGACGGGGACTTGGTGGTGGACGTCCAACCTACCTAACTTCGTCGTTTCCGCCCATTTGTCGTCGAATTCCAACTACCCCATACCCTGTTACTTACACACCACTGTGTACACAGGATATTGTTTTTGTTCTATCCGAACGACTAGACGTTGTTGTCCTATCCGAACGACTAGGTGAGGTGCCTCGCCAGATTAAAGAACAGGGGCCTATTTCACGCAATTTTAACTAAGATAAGATCCCAATTTTAGTAATTTGATTGGATAATATTAGATTGATTTTAGTGCTTAGCCAATCAAAATTGAAGTATCTACTAAAATTGGATTTTATCTTAAGTTAAAATTTCGTGAAACAGGGCCCGGAGTATTAGTTCTAGTAATTATGTTAGATCCATGTCCTGTAATACCATTGAGTCGTCTGTTCTTGATGCATCGCTTTTGTTTTAGCGACTTTTGACCCTATGACATCATACATTGATGTTACTAGTGGGTTACCCACAGTTCCGTGCACCTCAGGCAAAAAACCTCGTTTCATTGGCTAATCCCTGACATCATCCACAACACGTCAATTATGATAACAACTCTTCCAGATCCTAGTGTAGTAAAGACAAGTAAAACAAAATTCTGAACTATAAAAAAGGACAGGGAGAGAGAGAGAGAGAGAAATGGGGTTTAACGTCCACTCAACACAAACTAGGTCATTTCGGGACTAACATATGGTTTGATTTTATTTCAATAATTCGCTTGCGCGTAGGGGTTTTTAGCAGTGGGAGGAAACCGGGGTACCCAGAGGAAACCCATGAGGTTGAGAAGGCGCCCCTATCTCCATGCCACATACGCTCACACCAGGGCTCGAAACCACAGCCGCAAGCCAGAGGTGACCGGCCAGCTAGAGGTCGAAGCGCGGCACTCTAGACCACTAGGCCATCCCAACCCCCCCGTAAATAAAAGGGAATAGGATCTATGTTTTAATCAGGTTGTTGTTGAGACACCAGAATGTTCTTTGTACCACTGTAATTATCTGGTTGAATGTTTCCTCCAAAAGAAACCAGCGTGTTTAATTAACAAGCATTGCGTGTCAAATGTCAAACTGACTTATATTCAAATCGATCAGTTCCAAGGTCACCGTGTAGAATGTCATGAAAGTTGACCAAGTTCATCAAGACAAAGTTGTGTAAAAACAAAACCAAATGGAAGCTGTACACAATACTACATTTTATAATAAACTAAACCGTGCACGTAAAAGAGCCATGGACAGCTGATGTAATTCAATAGTTGTCCGTGTACAACTTCCTCATTATAGCACAATGCCGTGTATGAGGATACGGTGATTCCTCCGCGTGAAAACGGTGATGTTAAGTCCTGAACAGTGTACGCATTACCTGCATTGTGCTCCATATCCAGGCGTTGCCGAATTGTAAGGATATTGGATTCTAGCATAGGATGTTTCGGGTTAGAAACACGACGTGAGCCTAATCGATTCTTGTTTTGTTTTAATCCTGGTTCCCATCGCTCATCCAAGCGAGTTAAAGTGTTAACCAGGTGAGTTAACGTGTTAGCTAGGTGAGTTAACCAAGCGAGTTAATGTGTTAGCCAGGTAAGTTAACAAAGCGAGATAAGGTGTTAGCCAGGTGAGTTAACCAAGCGAGTTAATGTGTTGGCTAGGTGAGGTAACCCAACGAGTTAATGTGTTAAATTTGTTAAAACACGAGCCACTAGGTGCCGCTCTTACTTGACACTACGAATAAACTACATAAAAAGAAATTTGTTACGCAACCATTCTAACGCACACGCAATTGTTTGCAGACAATTGACGGCTACAAATCACACGTCTGCAAAATGAATTATATAAATTCAAACCTCAACCTTCCATATTTCTGTTTTCAGTGCGACTTGACACGATCACTTCACTAAATATTATCAATATTTCCATGAGTAATTCGCCTCTTCTGTCATCTTGATTCTAGTAATAATACCACGATAATCCCCGAGTCGGCTGTCTATGAACCATTAGTCCAGCGTAATATGCGACCATTGTAAGGTATTAGATTTGTCTAATGGAACTCAGTGTATCGCATATTCACTATAGTTCTGTCATAAAGAGATAATACACATCATTCGGATCAGACAACCTGTTATGACGAAGGAAGGGTGGGGGGGTGTACCGTATTCATTAAATTTTATGTTGCCTTGTTTTGCGATAGCCTGTGTTGGCCACTGTGCAAACAATCCGAATAATACAAAAATTCTGTTTCATTTCGTTTGTTGTACTTCAAAACTGCGTTTTACTTGTCTTTACTACACTAGGATCTGGTAGAGTTGTTATATTACGGACGTTCTGGTTAATGCCAAAGATCAGCCAATGAAATGGTCTGTTGCGGTGAGTTTTTTGGTTTTGTTTAGCGCGATATGTGCTCGGAACTGTTGATGGCCCACGTATAACATCAGAACTGATTAGTTTTAACTGCCTAACGGCATGGGGTCAAAAGACACCCGTGTGACTCCTAACGCGACCTTCCACTACAACCGTTATGAACGTATTAATAGGCCATCGAACGTATTAAAAGGCCATCGAACGTATAAAAAAAGAAATATAGATCTGTATTCGAATCAGATTTCTGCGCAAACAGATGACGTGTATGTAACTGGGAATATGTTCAACTATTGAGACCAACAACGAAACGAGGATTAATTCTATTCACCTTGTCCCACCAATAAAAACATTTTAACAAAATACAAACAAGAGGGATTATCGTGTGTATTTATCAGTGCCAGTCTATTAATAGAACGGTACACCTGGTTGTCATGGTGACCAGGTAAAGTTCAATCGGTGCTATGTTACATCTGTATGTAATTAATCTGTGTTAATGATTAAATACGTTCACCTGAGACAGGGACAGAGAAACGGGGTTTAACGCCCACTCGAAATACAATTGGTCGCTTCCCGACTAGCAATTATAAATAGTTAGATTTTTTATTTTCAATAATTCGCTTGCGCTACGGGTCTTTAGCTTCAGGAGCAATTCGGGGAACCAGAAGAAAACCAACGAGCCTGGACAGGCGACCATATTCCTTGACACGTACAGGCAAGGAATCGCAACCACGCAATTCGACTCAATGACAGAGCTCATGGTCTAACTCGCACCCGTTAAACGATTCGGCCACCAAACCCCTTTTATACACACGATTATGCAGACCTTTAGGTATTTATTGCCAACCCTACATGATAAATGAAAGTGTCACGACGATTCATATAGATGTAGGTGACTGAGGTCAATAGATATGAAACTCTAGATACGATCATTCATTAGACAGAACGATTGCGCATCCATTTTTGATGTTACGTCACAATTCCAAGATGGTTGTGATGACGTCACACTCGCTTCCTAATTCATAGTTCGCTCGTACTTATTATCAATAAAACAGAAAATAATATTTAACATAATGTTGTATGGTTGCACGCGGTCCACGACTTGTCTCGATTCCAGGTTTGGTTTGATTTCTTGAATAGCAAGGTGTCTCTTTGTCTCTTTGGTACCATGTCTTCGATTAGAATGAGGGTGAGGGACGACAATTGGTTTGTCAGAAAAACCGACTAGAAAAGTATTGCTTCTCCAAGTAACTTCTAGTCCGCCGGATAAAAACAGATTTATATGTTTTCCTGGTAAAAAAAGTCCTATCAGCAGAGAGGTTTTCAGCAACCCAGCTATATATTTGCATAAATCTTGCGTTTTTACTTCAAACAAATTGTTGAATTGGTCGGTCTCGTGGCACAAGCTCTACACAATAAGGTTTTTGCCTTCAATGGTCTGCGAAGGTAGATTTGTTCATTTATAATATTATGTGTTTTTCAAATTTGTCGCAAGTAATACACTACAAGAGAGAGAATGAGAGAGAGAGAGATTTAATAAGTTTTTTTTAGATGACTTTAAGTAACATCAGTGGAATTAAGCCAATTAACTCCTGCACGAACCTTTAGCGCGTTACACCATGGATACCAAGGTAGTTTGAGTCTAAAAACAGACGGTGTTATTTGACAAGCAGACGATAAGCTACCATGGAGTCCGATATCGATCTCTAATGGAAGGGCGCCATTTTTATATAGTTAAACAACATGAGTTATAATAATTCCCGTTTATCCCATCCCCGTATCGTCATCTTTGTTGACCGATCGAACGCCGATTGTTCGAACGCCGATTGTTCGATGGGTTACAGGCGTTCAGGGGGATATTTTGTCTCTCAACTCGTTTGTAGCCTAGAAAACAAATTGTTAGTCTCAAAATGTATTGGAAAAGTTCTGCACGTAGTTAAGCTCAATTTAACTAGTTTAAGATATGGAGAAAGGGAAGGGGGAGGGGGTGGATTGATAGGCAGACCAGGCGACTATTTCATGGAACATGCAACTGTCGGCCTTGCTTACTTCTCTGCGTACTAGAACCTATGCTTGAATTTTGGGAGTATTTGATGAAGGGGAAGAGATCTTTTCAATTTTTTGCTGAGTACTACGTCCTATACTTGGGTTTTGGGAGGCTGGGTGGCAAAGAATTGGCCCCGAGCATCAGTCAACCTCTGCACGTCACTTATGGGGTTTGAGATGAAATA
The DNA here is from genome assembly GCA_948474765.1 of Patella depressa. Taxonomy (NCBI): domain Eukaryota; kingdom Metazoa; phylum Mollusca; class Gastropoda; family Patellidae; genus Patella; species Patella depressa. The sequence continues at coordinate 37,137,035 of OX419723.1, read as the reverse complement.
GGGTTTAGCGAGAGGGAGATAGAAATGGGGTTTAACGTCCACTCGACACAAACTAGGTCATTTCGGGACTAACATATGGTTCTTTTTTTTCAACAAATCGCTTGTGAGGAAACCAACGAGGTGTGCATGCGCACGGGAAACCTGCTCCTTGTCAAATACAATAGGGCAGACCCGATCTAACGCGAACGAGGTTAGAATAGTCGGTCACCATAGCGCCGACATAAATAAAATCTTGTAATTAACGTCCACTTATCACGACGGCCTGATTTCCGATACGTGCAATATCAGGTATGATATAAGTAGTATTAACATGGCTTGACATGTTACAAATATAACTCCATTGTTACAGATATAACTTAGATAGAATAGAATCTAACCAATACATCTAAACCCTTCTGTACTTACTATCAACAGAGATATTATGTAACCAACAGTATCTGTCTATTGCAGAGGGTTGGGTGGTCGAATGGTTAGCATGTGCGCGCTGTATCATAAAGGAGTCATTGAGTCAGCTGGCGCGGTTTCGAATCCCCGGTTGTACGTGACAAGGAGTAGGGTCACCTGCCCAGCGTCGAGGGTTTTCTCCGGGTCCTACGGTGTCCTCCCACTGCTAAAGACCCCTATGCGCAAGCGAATTATTGAAATAAAATTAAACCATATGTTAGTCCTGAAATGGCCTAGTTTGCGCCGAGTGGACGTTAAACCCCAATTCTCTTTCTGTCTCTGTCTGTCTGACTGTCTCTCTCTCTCTCTCTCTCTCTTTCTCTCTCTCTGTCTATTGCAGGTCTTTATTTGGGCTTTAATTAATACATAAACTATAATTTAGACACCTATGAACATTGAATGACCACAATCAACACTCTGAAACATCGAATGGCAGAGATTTAAACGGATTGAAAAACGACCACTATTTAAGTTTAAAAAAACGTTGATCGACCCGGTGCTAAGCATTGAATAACAAGTATCGTTATTTCGGTAATAAACAATCCATGTCACATCTTTTCAAATTTTCAAACAATGATAACTTCTCGCTCAGAATATACATATGCAACTACTGGATGAACCAGATGGTCCATATTAGCTACTCCCAGGTCACCATAGAAACACGAGAAGAAAGATGGCGTTAAACGTCTACTCGACACAAACTAGGTCATTTTGGGAGTAACAGATGATTCATTTTCCAATTAATCGCCTGCGCGTAAGAGTCGCAATAGATTCCCTATTTAATGTTAACGCTCGCCTCGCCTCTCTCCCCGGCTCTTACTTTTTCCCAAGTTTTTGTTGGGTTGAACGCATACTACCACAGGTGTAGTAACATGTGGCAAAACCACGTGCGAGGTTCACCATAGACATCTTGAGATATATATAACTGGAAGTAGTATACTAGTAAACATGCAACTATCCGCCCTATCCTCCAGTTTCAACATTCATCCAGGCCCCGGGTTCACAAAGCATTCTCATACTTACTCAACTTTCAAGCACTGTTTATAAGAAATATCTTTGATCCAGAAACACAAAATTTTGCACACAGTTTCTTATTGATGTAAATTTGATACATTAAAACAAACATTTGAGTAAATTCCTACTTAAGTCTGGGAATGGCTTTGTGATCCGTGAGAAAACCTAGCTTCAAATCCTAATCTTCCATTCCACGGTAAAATAGTTGACACAAATGGTTATACAATAAAGTGAAATAAGCGAGAGAAAAAGAATTACTAGCGGAAACCACATTCCTTGGTAACCGAGAAGACGTAATGATGACTTACTATGGTATTTCCGGTGTGAAGTCAACCATACGTCATGTTTTGTCATGATCCCATTACTACAATGTATCTATGTTCGCTTCATGACTCTACGACAGCAATTACAGATCGTATCAGCACGTAACTCGGACTAACTTTTACTTTCAAACTTAACAGTTATTTAATCAATTGAATTTAACGTCTGACCAGCAGTCCCGGATCCAGGATTTTGTCGAGGGGGTTGGGGCATACGTTGGAACAAATGCCGCATGCATTAGTGGTTTGGTGTAGTCCCTAGAGTCTTCTTATATGATACCGACCCTAAACAGAAACTAAATTCTGGGAATGCCATTGCTGGCTGCAGGTGCTGGTCTGAACCATGTTGCCCAGTCTCAATGGGGTTGAGGGGGGAGGAGGCATGTAAAAAGTATGGGGTACACGTGGGACGGGATAAGTGACAAGGACGCAATTGCGAGCTTTGCCTCATGGTTTTGATATTTTGCGCTGCCTTGCGTTTTTGTGCGGTTCTCAACATTATTAGTATAACCATAATGCTTAACAAGTCAAACACATATCGACTCTAACATGTTCCAAACAGCTCAGTATTACCCGGCGGCACTGGGAGAGACTTTTGTCCAAGACTGTATAAAATGAAGATTGGTGGATATGTGTTATCAAATATCAATACAAACCTATAGACAGCACGCCAGTACGGTCGCAAGCCAAAATGATAAGTCGCTAATAACGCGTTCTGTTTATTTCCTAATTTCTTCTTTTCGAGTTGTAGTATGGCTTGGTATGCGTGTGGTCGCCTTCTCACTGACATCAATAAATGCTAAAATATGACTTCGCCGAAAGTCGACAAGACGGTACACAAGCCAAAATGCAAATCGAAAATAAGAAATTAAGAAAAAGCGAGTGTATTATTTCTTAATTTCCTATTTTCGAGTTCATTTTGGCTTGTATAGCGTGCTGTCGCCTCACATTTTGTCGTAACTTCTACTTTTTGATATTCTTGTTTTGAAGGGTTGAAAAGTAGAAATTATGAATGGTAGTTATAGGCTTCCATAGTAATCTATTTCAGTTCATGTCAAGTAAAACAACGGGCCTATGATATAAGATGAGACTTGGCTTCAAGCAGATATCCAGTAAGTTCAATTACTCGATTGATTGGAAAAGTTGATGTACAATCGACGGATTGGACAAGTTTGTATACATACATGTACGATCGACGGGTTAACCTTGATGACGTTTGCTACTGCCGAAGTGTTATTTTCTGGGGGTTGTAGCTTATTCCAACACTAACGACGAAAACTCAGATAAATAGTTAAAATTGTACTTTTAATAAACTAGTGTACAAAACTGGTTAACGGTCACAATAACGAGATAGGTATCGCTAGGGCGAGCCGGTCACCAGACTAAAGTTACAGTAGAATACAGAACATATATACAAGCTTAGGATTAAAATAATTATATAATAATATTTGATAAAATGTTAAATTGTACATAGGAAACAGATGTTTAAATACGGAAGAAGATATGGACATAACCAGAATGCTCGTTAACTATAATTACGTAATATATATATCGTTACATTAAGTATAAACTCAAACAGTTAATAGACTTGAAAGATTAGTGAGATATCAATTCGGACATTGGTCAATTACTACATAAACTAAAATCATATAATAAAATATATACAAAGATACACTATAACACTACTTTAAATCTATTTCTATTTCTAGATAATATTGTCGAGCTATTTTAAGTTCTAAATATACTGATCACATGATGCCATATCAAAAACACATCTTGTTTCATATTACAGACTATTTTCAGTAGATACTGATCTCGTCACGAATAATCATTCTAGGCAGGATAAGTATGATCTCGTCACTATAATGCTGATTATTCTGGGCAGAGAAAGGATGCAGAGCCAGAACAAGGCATCGGTTATACAGATGCTTACGTGGTTCCTGTTTATAGTGGCATAGATGGGGTTTAACGTCCACTCGACACAAACTAGGTCATTTCGGGACTAACATATGGCCCATTTTTAGTTCAAATATTCCGAAGGGATCTGTAGGGGTCTTTAGGGGTCTGCAGGGGTATTGAATTATGGAAAATAAAATGTTTCGATGAGTCAAATGATGTCGCCATTCGAGGAAAGAGGTAGATATATTCCCAGAAATAATTTATATCCCACTACATCCCATTCGTGGTTGTCGGGAATGTTTTATGATGGAGGGGATATTATAAAGAAAGTGGGGCATGTAGCGCCTCACTAACCCCAACCAACTGTCACTTTCATTATACGTGCCCGAGGGTAGGGATAGGATTATGTCCAGACAGTGATGGTTTCAACATTTATAATCAATAGTTAAATAACGGCGTCTCTCTCTCTCTCTCTCTCTCTCTGTCTCTCTCCGTGCATGAAATAATACATAGGATATGGGATACGTAGTCTATCCCCTGGAGAGAAAGATAGAGAGAAATGGGGTTTAACGTCCATTAGGCACAAACTAGGTCATTTCGGGACTAACACATGGTTCATTTTTATTTCGCTAACCCAAACCAACTGACACTTCCATTATAATTTACATAATCTATATTTTAGTTCCACGTGCCCGAGGCGAGAGATGGAATTCTGTCCAGACAGTGTTGGTTTCAACATTTTAATCGTCACGAGACGATTACTCACAATAATCAATAGTTCAACGACTCACGCTCTCTCTCTCTCTCCCTCTCTCTCTCTGGTTAGACGATTCGACATTCCAACTCCCGTCCAGTACAGGTATTAAGGATCATCTATGAACCCCCCTAGACTATTTAGCCTCCCAACCTCCCCGATTCACTATAATGGATCATATAAATTACCTATGATTCAAAGTCCATCGTTTATAGGTTTAAACTCGTAAAGTTTATAGGTTTATTGATGAAGTACATAAGACACAGGGGCCATCTCCCGTCAAAATTCAAAACTAGTAACTTACTTTTTTCTCAAAATTAAGTTAGGACCATATTTGTAGTTACTAAGGTATGTGCCTCCTGTTGTCGTACTAGATATTCCAATCTTTTTATTTTGTAAGCATTTGTTCCCATGACACAATCTAGCAAATTCCTTCATTTGCCTAATATACCACACAAAAGCAGTAGTTCATTCATTGCGTTTTCCTTTGCTTTCTCAAAATAAGAAAACAGTGAGTTACTCGGTGTTGCCTATCGACCACTCATCGTCCGTCTAAAGGGTCATATTTGAAATGCCTGTAGGGTATGGAGTCATCGTCAGGCGCGGATCCAGGGGGAGGGGGCAGGTGGCTGTCAGGGGTAGGGGGGGGGGGGGTGGCGGCAGGGGGCTATGTGTTTCTCCCCCCCCCCCTCAGCCCCAGTGACATAGTTAATTTTCATTTTCGTTTGCTTTGTTACTGTTGTAGTTCACATATCTGCTCTTTAATACATGATATAAACAATGTCTCTGCCCAAACAATCCAACTTTGTAACATATTACCCGTTTCTCCAATGTGTGCCCCCCCCCCCCCCGCTCGACAAAATCCTGGATCCGGGCCTGATCGTCGCAGACAATTCGACAACCCAACATCTGTAAAGGGTCATATATGTAAAAAAAACCTTTGATTCTGAGTCCATTGTTTCAGACAATCTGTCGACGACCTAGCACGGACAGAACGCAATCAATTCAAAATCGATATCTTCATATGAAGTCACGTGATAAAATCTTTTAGATAAACATCATTCCCGTCAGATGACATGGAATTTTAGACAAAATAGAAAACTGATGATTACTTCAGACATCCGTTAACTATTCAACTTATCCGACGGTGTCCTGGAAATATTTCAAGAAAAGTATTTCTAATATGAAATGAAGTCGGATTAAACGTCTGCCCTTTTTTTTCCTCAACCGACCTGACGAAGACGAACATGTGTCATGCAATGTGCTATCAGGATAATATTTTCGTACCTGTTTCACGAAATTTTAACCAAGATAAAATCCAAATTTTAGTAATTTGATTGGATAATATTAAATTTATTTTAGTGCTTAACCAATCAAAATTGAAGTATCTGCTAAAATTAGGATTTTAGTTAAGATTTCGTAAAACAGGGCCCTGATCAGAAATCCAACGGTGGACCTCGGGTTTTTCGTCCCATCTGAAGGAATAGAGAATGTTCCATGTCCTCGCCCTCCTGCACCACCGTTATCTGTTGATGGAATATAGAAATGAAATGAAATGGGGTTTAACGTCCTACTCTTCTGCACCTAAACTGGGCTAATGGAAGACGGGCATGCCGCCATACAATGTGTTATAAGAGACATTTTGCCCGGACAGCGGCGCTACGGCTTACTCTTATATAGAATCCCAGGGGATCTTTCACGTATACACGAGTCCATTGGTCGTCATATTCGAACGACTATTCATTGTACCTTGCCAGACTCTCCTTCCTACACCACTGACAAGAGGAACCACACTGGAAAATCTAAAAGAACTTTCTCGGCCAACGCAGGTTTCGAACACGCGACCTCCTGGTTAACGAGCGAGAGAGAGAGAGAGAGAGAGAGAGAAATGGGTTTAACGTCCACTCGACACAAACTAGGTCATTTCGGGACTAAAATATGGTTTACTTTTATTTCAATAATTCGCTTGCGCGTAGGGGTCTTTAGCAGTGGGAGGAAATCGGAGTACCCGGAGAAAACCCACGAAGTTGGACACGCGACCCTACTCCTTGCTACCTACAACCGGGGATTCGAAACCACGCCAGTTGATACAGCTCCTGTAGCGAGCCAATGTCTTACTCACTGAGTCACCGCGTATCCCTCGGTTGTATGGATATTTTTTGTTAGACTATATGGAATATTTCAGTAAGCCTACACGTTAGCCTAATATACCTTGTATTCACTTTATACCGCCATCTTAGCGAGCCACGGTGGCTAAATGAGTAAGAAGCTGAGTCGCTAGCTTGAAGGTTGCGGGTTCGATCCCGGTGTTGGCCGAGAAAGTTCATCAGGATTTTCCATTGACAATGGTGTTGGGTGGGGGTACGAAATCTCGAAGTACGCCTTGGTATTTGGAATTCGCTATAAGAGTAGGTCGTAGCTCGGAACACTGTAGGGCGTTTGCCCGTCTTCATTAGCCAAGTTGACTCAATTGGAGCAGAACAGTAGGACGTTAAACCCCATTTCATTAAATACCGTCATCTTGTTTTTCTCTGTAGGCCTATATGTCATTCCAATATACTAATACCGCCATTCTGTTTTTCCTCTGTAGGCCTATATGTCATTCCAATATACTGTACTATCTATTCATTTCATACCGCCATTTTGTTTTTCCTCTGTGGGCCTATATGCCATACCAATATACTGTACTATCTATTCATTTCATACCGCCATCTTGTTTTTCCTCTGTAGGCCTATATGTCATTCCAATATACTATCTATTCATTTCATACCGCCATTTTGTTTTTCCCTTTGTTTGCTAGACTATACCTGGACGAGATTCCATACCGCCATGTTGTTTTCTCTTTCAACATGTAGCCAAGATTGTTTAATAACCTTCAAAGAATATTTTGCGTGTTTTTATCGTCCAGATCACTATCTCCAGAACATGTTAAAGTTGCTTTATTTGGTTAAATTTAGATACAGTAAGTGATCATTGTCCTTCAGGCTAATTGAGTTTTTACTTTCTGTTTCGTGACATCCCATTTCTCTTTTATGTAATTTTCTAATTATCTATTTATAAACTCAAAAATAAAAAAACATAATTCAATATAAAAACACAATGTGGCCATTTGTCTATTTATAAAATCAAAAAAGGTATTTCCATATATGGCGCCAAGAAAGAAAGTTCATCGAGATTTCCCGGGGTGATTTTCTCCTTGTAAGTGGCGCAGGACGGGGGACAGGGAGGCTGTCTATTCGTTCGGATTGGACAACAAACCGAAACCAAGTGTACACATTGGCGTAAATGAAATAAAATTGAACCATATTTTAGTCCCGAAATGACCTAGATCGTGTTGGTATTACAGATGGCGACTCAAAGATGGCGGCGGCATGAGTCGTGCACGAGACAGGGTGGTCACACGTTCATCCGGGCAAACAGATTTAAATTCTAGGCCAGTATATTTATAAGGCTAGATTAGAGTATTATCGCGTGACATAGTATAATGTAATTCACGATGTTTTTTTATTATTTCCACTGGGCTCCATGTCAACTTGATACTAATAATATTTAATGGATCCTTGAAGTATTTTAATAATATGAATGTAAAACCAATTATTATAGTCATTAGTTTGAAATTTTATTATTAACGGCCAATGGTATGATACCATAATGTCGATATTGATATACCACAGTTAGAGATAGATATACCACAGTTAGTGGTAGATATACCACAGATAGAGATAGATATACCACAGTTATAGATAGATATACCACAGTTAGAGATAGATATACCATAGATAGAGATAGATATACCACAGTTAGCGGTAAATATTCCACAGTAAGAGATAGATATACCACAGTTAGAGGTAGATATACCACAGATAGACATATATATACCACAGTTAGAGATAGATATACCACAGTTAGAGATAGATATACCATATATAGAGATAGAGATACCACAGTTAGTGGTAGATATTCCACAGTTAGAGATATACCACAGTTAGCGGTAGATATTCCACAGTTAGAGATGGATATACCACAGTAAGTGGTAGATATACCACAGTTAGTTGTAGATATGCCACAGCTAGTGGTAGATATACCACAGTTAGTGGTAGATATACCACAGTTAGAGATAGGTATACCACAGTTAGCGATAGATATACCATAGATAGAGATAGATATACTACAGTTAGAGGCATATTCCTGAAGCAATGGCGCGAGAAATCCCTCTCTTACCATTGCTGGATAGAAGTCATATTCTTAAAATTGGGCGGGGCGTGTCTCTTTTTAACGTCCAATCAAACCCCTCCTCTCTTCTCGCATTCGGCATAATTTTCAAAATGGCGCACTGGATAATCGAGCATAATAAATTTCGCGGGTTATGACGTAAACAAGTCGCGATTGTCATTAGATACATTGCGGTAACATATTTTGAGGTCTGGTTAACCCCGATATTGTTTGTTACAATGTAGGTCATTGGTTGGTAATGGCACTACTGACCAATAATAATTTAGCACAACAATGTTCACTCAAGATAGCAGTGTGAAGTTGATTGGTTCTAATCAAACGAAACTCTGCGCAGGAGTATGAGTTAGAGGTAGATATACGACAGTTGGAGATAGATATACAGTAGGGGCCATCCGGGCAAACTTTCCCTCATAACAGAGGGCATGTCGTATGAATGTCTTATTTGCCAAGTCGGGGCAGAACAGTGAGACATTGAACCCAGAACAGTGAGACATTGAACCCAGAACAGTGAGACATTGAACCCGATTCCATTTTCATTTTGTTGTAATCCTTGGATGTCACGCAATGAAAGCTCACTGTTGAATATGTCAGCATGCTTTTTTCATTGCGTGTAAAGAAATTACGGAATTGTTTTATAACCTTAATCAATATTTCCTGGCAGATTAAAAAATTGTTTTCTCTCAGGCGAACATATTTTCTTAAAATGATTATTACATTTTAATTTGATTTTATTTTCCCAAATGATCAGCCCACGTCCCGAGTATTTTTAAGCTTGGGTTAAAATCCCCGCTAACTCGAAAACAAATAGTCAGTCCGTCCAGTGTTACGACTGTCAAGGTTTGTTCAAATCTTTGTAAAAACTAAACCGGCCTATTACATGACTTTCTCTAGGCCTGGGATTTTATCTGAATTATTAATTGGGCATTAATTAACTGATTGCGTTACCGGACTTGAGTACATTATATGATAAATAATTTAACGTAATATTGGATAATCGAGACTTGGTTTGTTATCATATATACCAAAAACAGTAATGACGACCGAGACTAGCCCAAAATTCTATGGCTAATATTTCGGATCAGATTGGAGCAAATTGACTGATATGTTCAGTATATTTTGTTTATATTATCTAGTTTTTAACTATTATAGCGAGAACTGTCAGCTCTTTATATAATCATACCCAATGATATCCCAAATTTGTAAAAAAAAAAAAGGGGGCCCCTACTTATTTGGGGGGATTACGTGGCCTGGGGGTCGAGTGTTCGATCCCTGCATTGGCGTGGTTTCCCTAGACTATTTAGCCTCCCAACCCCCCGGTTCACTATAATGGATCATATAAATTACCTATGATTCGAAGTCCATCGTTTATAGGTTTAAACTCGTAAAGTTTATAGGTTTATTGATGAAGTACATAAGACGCATGGGCCACCTCCCGTCAAAAGTCAAAACTAGTAACTTACTTTTTTCTCAAAATTGAGTTAGGACCATATTTGTAGTTATTAGGGTATGTGCCTCCTGTTGTCGTACTAGATATTCTAATCTTTTTATTTTGTAAGCATTTGTTCCCATGACATAACCTAGCAACTTCCTTCATTTGCCTAATATACCACACAAAAGCAGTAGTTCATTCATTACGTTTTCCTTTGCTTTCTCAAAATAAGAAAACAGTGAGTTACTCGGTGTTGCCTATCGACCACTCATCGTCCGTCTAAAGGGTCATATTTGAAATATCTGTAGGGTATGGAGTCATCGTCAGGCGCGGATCCAGGGGGAGGGGGCAGGGGGCTGCCCCCCCCCCCTCAGCCCCAGTGACATAGTTAATTTTCATTTTCGTTTGCTTTGTTACTGTTGTAGTTTACATATCTGCTCTTTAATAGATGATATAAACATGTTTTTAGTTTTGTCTCCACCCAAAAAATCCAACTTTGTAATATATTACCCCTTTCTCCAATGTGTGCCCCCCCCCCCCGCTCGACAAAATCCTGGATCCGGGCCTGATCGTCGCAGACAATTCGACAACCCAACATCTGTAAAGGGTCATATATGTAAAAAAAAAAACCTTTGATTCTGAGTCCATTGTTTCAGACAATCTGTCGACGACCTAGCACGGACAGAACGCAATCAATTCAAAATCGATATCTTCATATGAAGTCACGTGATAAAATCTTTTAGATAAACATCATTCCCGTCAGATGACATGGATTACTGATGATTACTTCAGACATCCGTTAACTATTCAACTTATCCGACGAAGTCCTAGAAATATTTCAAGAAAAGTATTTCTAATATGAAATGAAGTCAGATTAAACGTCTGCCCTTTTTTTCCCCAACCGGGCTGACGAAGACGAACATGTGTCATGCAATGTGCTATAAGGATAATATTCTCGTACCTGTTTCACGAAATTTTAACCAAGATAAAATCCAAATTCTAGTAATTTGATTGAATAATATTGAATTTATTTTAGTGCTTAACCAATCAAAATTGAAGTATCTACTAAAATTAGGATTTTATCTTTAGTTAAGATTTCGTAAAACAGGGCCCTCGGTTTTTTCGTCCCATCTGAAGGAATAGAGAATGCTCCATGTCCTCGCCCTCCTGCACCACCGTTATCTGTTGATAAAATATAGAAATGAAATGAAACGGGGTTTAACGTCCTACTCTTCTGCACCTAAACTGGGCTAATGGAAGACGGACATACGCCATACAGTGTGTTATAAGGGACATTTTGCCCGGACAGCGGCGCTACGGCCTACTCTTATATAGAATCACAGGGGATCTTTTACGTATACACGAGTCCATTGGTCGTCATATTCGAACGACTATTCATTGTACCTTGCCAGACTCTCCTTCCTACACCACTGACAACGGGAACCACACTGGAAAATCTAAAAGAACTTTCTCGGCCAACGCAGGTATCGAGATAGAGAGAGAGAGAGAGAGAGAGAGAGAGAGAGAAATGGGTTTAACGTCCACTCGACACAAACTAGGTCATTTCGGGACTAACATATGGTTTACTTTTATTTCAATAATTCGCTTGCGCGTAGGGGTCTTTAGCAGTGGGAGGAAACCGGAGTACCCGGAGAAAACCCACGAAGTTGGACACGCGACCCTAATCCCTGCTACCTACAACCGGGGATTCGAAACCACGCCAGTTGATATAGTTCCTGGTTAGCGAGCCAATGTTTTACTCACTGGGTCACCGCGTATCCCTCTGTTGTATGGATGTTTTTTGTTAGACTATATGGAATATTTCAGTAAGCATACATGTTAGCCTAATATACCTTGTATTCACTTTATACCGCCATCTTAGCGAGCCACGGTGGCTAAATGAGTAAGAAGCTGAGCCGCTAGCTTGAAGGTTGCGGGTTCGATCCCGGTGTTGGCCGAGAAAGTTCATCAGGATTTTCCATTGACAATGGTGTTGGGTGGGGGTACGAAATCTCGAAGTACGCCTTGGTATTTGGAATTCGCTATAAGAGTAGGTCGTAGCTCGGAACACTGTAGGGCGTTTGTCCGTCTTCATTAGCCAAGTTGACTCAATTGAAGCAGAACAGTAGGACGTTAAACCCCATTTCATTAAATACCGTCATCTTGTTTTTCTCTGTAGGCCTATATGTCATTCCAATATACTAATACCGCCATTCTGTTTTTCCTCTGTAGGCCTATATGTCATTCCAATATACTGTACTATCTATTCATTTCATACCGCCATTTTGTTTTTCCTCTGTGGGCCTATATGCCATACCAATATACTGTACTATCTATTCATTTCATACCGCCATTTTGTTTTTCCTCTGTAGGCCTATATGTCACTCCAATATACTATCTATTTATTTCATACCGCCATTTTGTTTTTCCCTTTGTTTGCTAGACTATACCTGAACGAGATTCCATACCGCCATGTTGTTTTCTCTTTCAACATGTAGCCAAGATTGTTTAATAACCTTCACAGAATATTTTGCGTGTTTTTTTTCGTCCAGATCACTATCTCCAGAACATGTTAAAGTTGCTTTATTTGGTTAAATTTAGATACAGTAAGTGATCATTGTCCTTCAGGCTAATTGAGTTTTTACTTTCTGTTTCGTGACATCCCATTTCTCTTTTATGTAATTTTCTAATTATCTATTTATAAACTCAAAAATAAAAAAATATAATTCAATATAAAAACACAATGTGGCCATTTGTCTATTTATAAAATCAAATAAGGTATTTCCATATATGGCGCCAAGAAAGAAAGTTCATCGAGATTTCCCGGGATGATTTTCTCCTTGTAAGTGGCGCAGGACGGGGGACAGGGAGGCTGTCTATTCGTTCGGATTGGACAACAAACCGAAACCAAGTGTACACATTGGCGTAAATGAAATAAAATTGAACCATATTTTAGTCCCGAAATAACCTAGATCGTGTTGGTATTACAGATGACGACTCAAAGATGGTGGCGGCGTGAGTCGTGCACGAGACAGGGTGGTCACACTTTCATCCGGGCAAACAGATTTAAATTCTAGGCCAGTATATTTATAAGGCTAGATTAGAGTATTATCGCGTGACATAGTATAATGTAATTCACGATGTTTTTTATTATTTCCACTGGGCTCCATGTCGACTTGATACTAATAATATTTAATGGATCTTTGAAGTATTTTAATAATATGAATGTAAAACTAATTATTATAGTCATTAGTTTGAAATTTTATTATTAACGGTCAATGGTATTATACCATATTGTCGATATTGATATACTACAGTTAGAGATAGATATACCACAGTTAGTGGTAGATATACCACAGATAGAGATAGATATACCACAATTAGAGATAGATATACCACAGTTTGCGATAGATATTCCACAGTTAGAGATGGATATACCACAGTAAGTGGTAGATATACCACAGTTAGTGGTAGATATGCCACAGTTAGAGGTAGATATACCACAGATAGACATAGATATACCACAGTTAGAGATAGATATACCACAGTTAGAGATAGATATACCATATATAGAGATAGATATACACAGTTAGTGGTAGATATTCCACAGTTAGAGATATACCACAGTTAGCGGTAGATATTCCACAGTTAGAGATGGATATACCACAGTAAGTGGTAGATATACCACAGTTAGTGGTAGATATGCCACAGTTAGTGGTAGATATACCACAGTTAGTGGTAGATATACAACAGTTAGAGATAGGTATACTACAGTTAGCGATAGATATACCATAGATAGAGATAGATATACTACAGTTAGAGGCATATTCCTGAAGCAATGGCGCGAGAAATCCCTCTCTTACCATTGCTGGATAGAAGTCATATTCTTGAAATTGGGCGGGGCGTGTCTCTTTTTAACGTCCAATCAAACCCCTCCTCTCTTCTCGCATTCGGCATAATTTTCAAAATGGCGCACTGGATAATCGAGCATAATAAATTTCGCGGGTTATGACGTAAACTAGTCGCGATTGTCACTAGATACATTGCGGTAACATATTTTGAGGTCTGGTTAACCCCGATATTGTTTGTTACAATGTAGGTCATTGGTTGGTAATGGCACTACTGACCAATAATAATTTAGCACAACAATGTTCACTCAAGATAGCAGTGTGAAGTTGATTGGTTCTAATCAAACGAAACACTGCGCAGGAGTATGAGTTAGAGGTAGATATACGACAGTTGGAGATAGATATACAGTAGGTGCCATCCGGGCAAACTTTCCCTCATAACAGAGGGCATGTCGTATGAATGTCTTATTTGTCAAGTCGGGACAGAACAGTGAGACATTGAACCCGATTCCATTTCATTTTCCTTTCGTTGTAATCCTGGATGTCACGCAATGAAAGTTCACCGTTGAATATGTCAGCATGCTTTTTTCATTGCGTGTAAAGAAATTACTGAATTGTTTTATAACCTTCATCAATATTTCCTGGCAGATTAAAAAAGTGTTTTCTCTCAGGCGAACATATTTTCTTAAAATGATTATTACATTTTAATTTGATTTTATTTTCCCAAATGATCAGCCCACGTCCCGAGTATTTTTAAGCTTGGGTTAAAATCCTCGCTAACTCGAAAGCAAATAGTCAGTCCGTCCATTGTTACGACTGTCAAGATTTGTTCAAATCTTTGTAAAAACTAAATCGGCCTATTACATGTCTTTCTCTAGGCCTGGGATTTTATCTGAATTATTAATTGGGCATTAATTAACTGATTGCGTTACCGGACTTGAGTACATTTTATGATAAATAATTTAACGTAATATTGGATAATTCTATGGCTAATATTTCGGATCAGATTAGAGCAAATTGACTGATATTTTCAGTATATTTTGTTTATATTATCTAGTTTTTAACTATTATAGCGAGAACTGTCAGCTCTCTATATAATCATACCCAATACCCCTTTATGGTATCCCAAATCTGTAAAAAAAAAAGGCCCCTACTTATTTGGGGGGATTACGTGGCCTGGGGGTCGAGTGTTCGATCCCTGCATTGGCGTGGTTTCCCTTTGTCGGAAAGGTCCCGTTTACACATTGGCGTGCACGTAAAAGATCAATTGACAGTATGAATTTGATGTAAGAGTAGGCCATAGCAAAATTTCCCTCATAGCACACTGTAAGCTGTATGCTTACCTTCATTAGCCCAGTTCGGAGCAGAACCGTAGGACGTTAAACCCCATTTCATTTCATTTCTTACTTATTTGGAAAGAAATTCCACGAACCCTGAAAGATGGTAAACACGCGAAGATCGAAAGTTAAAACAGAATTAACAAGTAAACTGTCGAGGACAATTTAAAGATAAGTTTCATCCCGAGAGTAAATGAAAATAAAATGGTTGTAAGGTCCTCCATTTCTGGGCCTGTTTCACGAAATTTTAACTAAGATACAATCCAAATTTTAGTAATTTGATTGGATAATATTTGATTGATTTTAATGCTTATCCAATCAAAATTGAAGAATCTACTAAAATTTGGATTTTATCTTTAGTTAAAATTTCGTGAAATAGGCCCCAGTCCTGTAATCCAAAGGGGTGTTGCTATTATATTGAAGACATGCGGGCCTCTTGAATTTCTGATTAGTTATAATGGGAGTTGACGTCAGGGTCAAACTGTAGATTAAACGAGTGGCTTTTGACCTATGACATCCGACATTGATTAATCAATAAGCGTTGACGTTACTAGTTGTTTGCCCACAATCCCGTGCATTAAAGGGCTAATCCCGATAATTTTTGGAGAATAAAACTGTTTAATTTTGTGTTTAAAATCCTCTACCTAAGGGCAGAGAAACTAACTCAGTATTTGTGATACGTTTCAAATAACCTAAACCCGTCAATCTTCATCTGGAAAGGAAACAAGTGTCCCAAGCTGTATTGTGCGGTGTCTACGTAAAACCAGGCTTCTTTTATAAAAAAATAATTTGTAGGTGAAATCTACCTTTCGATATCACGGGAGTTGATTATCAGGTCACCAACGAAAAAATAGACCCGAATTCTTAAAAGGGTTACGTGTCTGGATAAGCAGTTTTGGTATTCACGCCCAAACGACTCAATATTTTGAGTGGAAATTTTGAGACAAGGTTAATACACCAGTCTTCGATATTTTGGTGTTTAAATTTCATACATACTCAGACTTTTATTTTTGAGACTCCGTTTTAAATGGGATAGTCCCTTTAAAAGGTCAAGAAGTCGCCGTTTCATTGGTTTATTCCTCACACCACCTGTTATATATCAACTCTTCCAGATCTTAGTGTTTGCTTGTCTGCGATATCACCTCGGTGGAAGCGGACGTTAAATAAAGCTATTTCACACTCTTAGTGTTGTTAAGACAAGTATAACGACATTTTGGGGGGTTGGGATGGCCTAGTGGTCTAGAGTGTCGCGCTTCGACCTCTAGCTGGCCGGTCACATCTGGCTTGCGGCTGTGGTTTCGAGCCCTGGTGTGAGCGTATGTGGCATGGAGATAGGGGCTTCTCAACCTCGTGGATGTCCTCCGGGCACTCCGGTTTCCTCCCACTGCTAAAGTCCCCTACGCGCAAGTGAATTATTGAAATAAAATTGAAACCATATGTTAGTCCCGAAATGACCTAGTTTGTGTTGAGTGGACGTTAAACCCCATTTCTCTCTCTGTCTCTCTCTAACTCCGTAATACCCTACATATTTTTTCGCTAATTTCAATTGGCTACTGACCCAGTTGGGGGCTTATCCGATTCCTTGATATAAAATATCATAGCCAATTTTTACCTCTCACTGAAATGTCCACCTGTGAGAATGGAGATTCAAAAATCAAATTTCGTTCAATGTCAAGGTTTCCGTGGGGGTCGCCATGTTTGATGTAAGTCTGTTCGAGTCAAGAGTCAAGACCTCTAATTGGACAACTCTATTGTTTTACGTATCTGTGGTAAAAGTGAGATAACGTACTTATAAGTTTGGAAATTTCAGACTTATGTAGTTACGGCTAGATGTTGTAAAGCACGCGTTCGTTGTCTTGGGAACATGGTTTTGTACTGAACAGTAAGAGATTCAAAGACGGATCCAGTGCCTTTTTTCAGACCCAAATATGTCCTCTCCGAACGTTTACTTAGACGAAAATATTGGCCAAATAGCTCTTGGAATGTCTACAGATGCAAGGAAATGACGGATAATTGTTTTGCCCCAACTCCTCTGCGTGCCTCGTCTCCGCACTACGTGCCCCCATTTTGCAGCGCCCCCCTTTTCAAAATTCCTAGATCCGCCCCTGAGATTAAACCTGATTCACCCATTTTGTTAAACAGACGCTAACCACAAACTACATTCTTATCCTTATCCTTTCTCCACAATTTTCTCAAATTACTTTTGTTTCTTTTGTAAGAAAACACGAAGATGTGATGAGTAATCACTTTCTTTACGACCATGTTGACTTGTTGTTTTGTTTTTGTCTGGAGTCAGAACTCAATTTCTATAACCTTGCCGTAAACTATAATTCCGTATACTGTCGTGTTATAGATTTCCTATAGTGTTTCAGTTGTGCTGCTAGCTATATAGAGATCTTGTATTTACGGTTCCTGTCGTCATGTTAGCTATACAGTTAGTTCGCCCCTCCAGATACTGAACTTGTTTATCAAGAAAACATGTTAATTCCTCGCCTCGACCATGGATTAACTTATATAATGTTATAAAGGCAGGGGCCAATGGCGGTTGTTGTCAATTGTTATACATTAGGGTACAGCTATATAGTTATTTTACATGTACATCCCACGTCGGACACAAGTGAATAAAATAATATCAAATAATGGATGCTTAGAGAATGTTAGAACAGATTTAAAGGGCCGTTAAAATACAATATCATAACATTTAAAGGGCCGTTATACTAAAATAAAATAAAACCAAGTAGGAACAATCCAAACCATTAGGCAAAATTCTAAGTCATAAAATACGTTATACAAAATAGTGTAATCAGCAAATGGACTATTCACCGTGTACAATATACACGACAAACAGTGGTAACAGGTGTCCGGACGAGTAAGCTTACTCTGATTAAAACACAAATCCAATTTCGTTTCGTTTTTTATAGTTTAAAATTTCGTTTTTACTTGTCTTTACTACTCTTGGATCTGGAGGACTTGTTATTTAATTCGTGTTCTGCCTGAAATGAGGGGTCAGCCAATCAAATGGTCTGTCGAATCGACCGTTTGACCTTTTCATGCGTGGAACTGTGGGTAGATATTACCAGCGGATAGAAATCAAAACAAAACAAAAGTAGATTTTAAAAAGCATGACGGTCGCTAATTTGTTAATCGAATGACAGACATTACCGGGCCAAATGTCCCGTGCTTTATACCTGACGTCATAGAACGTGAGCTCCCACTATAACTTGTTAGATCTACATGAGTGTAGGCCATCGAAAGTATAAAAAACGAAACGAAATATAGATCTATATTTTAATTAGATTGGAGTAAGCTTAACTTGCCTGGCACCACACCCGCCACAGCTGCATCCAAACTACTAGTTGAAATCTCGGTAAAATAGCGTGATTGGCTATAATGGACTATATCATAAAACATTTAAAGGGTCGTTAAAATAAAGCCGTTATTCATACCAGTGTAATCTCAGCTTAGCTAAATTTATTTATTTAGAAAACCCACCCCTTCCAATGTCTATTCAGAATCACACAGAACTTCTTACAAACCTCGAAAAGCGGTAGCTAGACGGTGCTGTTAACCGAGGCCATTATTTATTTAGGATTTTACAGCGTGGTTTCGGTTCCCGGTTTTACGTTACAAGAAGTAGAGTCGCCTGTACAACCTCCTGGATTTTCTCCGGGTCCTCCGGTTTCCCCCCACTGCTAAAGACCTCTACGCACAAGCGAATTATTGAAACGAAATTAAACCATGTTAGTTCCGAAATGACCTAGTATTTGTGGACGTTAAACTCCATTTCGCTCTCTCCCTAACCCTAACACCGCCTGATGCACAGGCTGACAGTAACAAGTAGACCTTAGCGCAAATTTTTCCTCACATCACATCGGTGCGGATTTATTTGATTTGTAAAGGAAAATGTTTGATCTAGGTTTACGTAAGACGCGCTTTATGGAGAAGGTCCACTCACATCTCGACTGACTGCCACGTGCAGGTATCTAAATGGTTCGTAATTAAAGGGCTTGAAACCCATGGGGCCATTCCAATTTTCAGCAAAATATTCCGTGGAACAATACTCAGGCAACGGATTAAAGAATTTCTATAATTTCCGGCTTCATGACATTTGACATTTCGACTCCTTTTTACAATGCTTCTTCATGGCGACAGAAAATCTCGGCTTTAAGGTGATTACTTCCGGGTTTACTGGAAAATCCGGATATGATTACCTTCTCGTGAATTAGAATTTCGTTTTCTGAACTTCTATAAATTTATAGAAGAATATTTACGGTGTAATAAATATGCATTTTAAAGGAAGGAAGTCTCTATCTCAATATTATCGACTATCGTCGACATTCAAAACACGACTTCTTGATCAATTTAAATCAACATTGATGTTGTTATATTACCGTGAAAAGATGTGATTCTGATATCTAATATTTGAAACATAGCGAATATTTTAAAATTGGTACACGAATCGTGTGTTAGAATAGAATGCTTATGTACGTTATGACCCATTTGTGCCCAAGTGTCGTATGTTTATCACACGCGAAGCTCGTCGCCGTAAATTACAAACTGTGCTATCCTGGGCAATGAAGATTGTCGTCTTCATTCACTACGTTTGGGCAGACAAGTTAAAGTCAATGTCATTCATTCATTTATTCAACTTCCTCAGAGATATATAACCCGAATGCAGTCTAACAGAAAATTAAGAAAATGATGAAATCTTACAAAAACGAAACTATATTACTAACAAAATACGAGAAATTAATAGAGGAAGCTATGAAATATAGACGACCTATTTTACACATGTACCGAGCTATGACATATGAACGACCCATATACAACTGTAATCAGATTAGAAGCCATCTAAATACACAGTCGACGTATAAACTATCTTCAGGTAGCATAATCCAGTTAATCCCAGACTTCGTTAATACAATCTAATTCACATGGACTGATGATATTTACGATCAGACACTTGGTTTACCAATGGGGACTCTCTTATCTCCAACCGTCACCAATGTCTTCATGGCCTCATTAATAATACCCATGGGCCTGTTAAGGAAAATTGTCGATTATTTCCCATGGAACTCAGCATCCATTCTACAGATGGAATATGAATAAAACTCAGGGCAGGGGAAGCAGGGAGTACATAAAGAAAAATAATTATAAAATAATACACTCGATTATGATCACACAGTGGTGCTCTTGAGGCACTGATCAGTCGTTCGGTTTTAAGGGGCGCCGCACGCCAATGGGTTCGTTTGCCCTGATCTAAACTTTCTTATATCACTTAGGTGGAGGCTATGGCGCTTCTCCCTCCCCACGCTGCTGCACCCCCCCCCCCCCACTTTTAAAATCCTACATACGGCACTGATGAAATTGTCCCCTTTTGATAAGACTTTGGTTTTTTTTTCAGAAAATATTAAGACTGGATGGGTCCTCAAAATTTGGCGGAAAATAGGTCATTGTCTGGATTATCCAGTCTTTTAAGTTACCACGTACTGAATCTATCAAAACAGCTCGCTTGTCAACGATGACACTCTTTAAAATTTTGTTGTGTAAAGGTTTCAATTGAAATGGTAATTTTCTCTCGTCATGAATCAGACGTATGGCTTCTCACAATCTTCTTAATTCTTCATCGCGATGCATGCTTATTCCTCGTCTCTATTTTGTTTCTAATAATAGATGTGCCAAGTGAATTGTGGGATATATTTCAACCACGATTTATAGAATCTAGCAAAATCGGCCCGGCTTCATAAGATCTAGCACTTACCGATACTTTCATTGGATACTTTAGCCAAAAGGTTCCATTGCCCATGCGTAACCAAATGTTTGGTTTTTTATGTGGTAGATTATCCAGTAATTTTCGTCAAAAATTGAGAACCGACCCAGACCCTCCGTGCGTTGAAGACTAGGGGGTTCTGGGTGACAGAGACTAGTTCGCCCCCACACACGCTCTATAATTAAAGTGGCGGATCGTCATTTTGTGGGATTATTCAATAGTGCTAGCACGATTTATCGTTAAATCGATGTTTTGCGATACACCTTCCGTACAGCGACCAGAAAATACATAAGGTCGCCGACAAACGTGAACACACATGCGCGAAGAAATGTCGGAAAAAAGTCACGTTCTCACACCTTTCCAGGCCAGATCACAGAACTTAGGCGTTGCTTTGAACTGTTCATCTCTTGCAAACTACAATATTTAAAAAGAAATAAAATGGGGTTTAACGTCCACCTGTTCTGCCCCGACTGGGCTAATGGAGACTGGCATATGCCATACCGAGGGAAATTTTGCCAGCACTAAGACATCAACTAGAGGCGATACACAGCATTTAGCCAAAGTAAGAATATTGATAGGATTCTGTTTAATTCGTTTGAATAAGCCGGGTGGGGAGGGGTATCTACACTTAAAGTAGCTAAGTCTCTAACTCAATACTGCGTTTCCGCGTCATTTGTAACAAGTGACCAGACAGAACGAGGCTAAACATATTCCACAACTCATGTCAATAGCGACGCCATAATTTATCTAGCGAGCATGCGCAATAGACTGGAATAACCAGATACTAGAAATTTCTATTCGGTTGAGAATCATGCCGAATTTCGCTGGACATAACTGATTTGAAATTTGAGACAATTGAATGTAAACCAGTCCATATACAATCCGATTACATTATGTTATGCGTCAAACTGATCCCGCAGTGAATATTCGCTTGGCCGCTACAATCACTGATAAGCATGACATCGACGAGGCTTAATGAGTACGGCATATTAACTTTTTTACTCCGACAAATTAAATTCTCAAACATTTTTTTGAGGTAAGAGAAAAATAAATAAAGACGTATTTGTAGTTAAAAAATATTTCCTATTTAGTGTAAATGGGTATTAAAATGAGTAAAATGCATCATTTTGCCCGAAGCAGTTAGGTGTTAAGTAAACATTGCACGAGCCGTTGAGCCAATGACTACGGCGCTTGCTGTCAACGCACGTGTTCTGGACAGTCATCTGTCACAGAGATAATTCGTGAGTAATTCTCTGTAAAACAGATTGGTTATGCGTTACGACCCATTAGGGTCAATTTCTAGGTCCCAAATATTAACGATTTAGCCCCTTTAATATTTTGATTTTGATCACGTGTTTAGATATTAAATAAATAAATTTCCCGAAAAATGCAAATGACGCCAAAATAGATTTTAAGTGGTTTCTCAGTGAGAAAGGATTTACATTTTGACAGATCAAAACCGCTTTAATGGCGCCATGACAAAAGTAAAAACTAATGGGAACTTTAAATAAATTGTTAATGAAATCAATAAAAACTAATGGTTATCATAGTGTTGATCGATTTTGATATTTTTTGGATCAGTATCGAAGTCTGTATTTCCCTTTACTCTACACTGCATACGGGTATTTGGGTGGGGTAGATTATAAAATATGGATTTAAAAAAACCGAGAGAAAACGGAAAACGAACGTAAAATGTGGATTTTAAAACAAAAGAAAACGAATTGACTATAATCAGATTAATATAATCTTGGCGTTTTTCTAGAGAAGTTCACAACATAAAGGTCACAGAAAAAGAGCTCCGGGGATATCTCGGCAAATTGCTTCCGTAACATCATACAATCTTGATGTAAAAAACGTTCATCTGAGTTTAATGAATTGTGTTTGAGTCAGCTGTATTAAGCACGGTATCTATGGATATTCAATTTTTATTTCTTCCGATTTAACGGGGCACCAGAACCATCGCGACACATTGGGATAGGCGCTGGTTCACTTACCTATTCCAGAGTTAGGCGTTGACTCGGTACCTAGGATCGACCCCAGTCACTAACGTACCTTGGGATTTGTCATTGTCCGATATGACCCCCCCCCCCCGTCAGTGATGGAGGACGAGAGGACGGTGAAAGGGTGGGTACCAAAACCCCAGATACCGTGTACACCTTGATATGTACGTAAAAGAACTCTTGAAAAGGGAACCGGGTTTAAAGGGGCAGTCCCGTTTTAAACAAGTCTAAGCGCCAAAATATCGAAAAATGCTGTATTACCCTTGTCTCAAAATTTCAGCTCAAAATATTTAGTCGTTTGGGCGTGAACACCAAAACTGCTTATCCGGACACGTAACCCTTTTAAGAATTCGGGTCTAATTTTTCGTTGATGACCCGATCATCGACCCCCGTTTATTGAGAGGTCTCTATAGTGAATGGCCCATGTGCTGTACTTGATGAAGATTGGCGGGTTTAAGTTGTTTGCAAACGTATCACAAATACTGAGTTAGTTTCTCTGCAGTTAGGTAGAGGATTTTAAGCGATTTTAATACAAAATTAAGCAGTTTTATTGTCGGAATTAGCCCTTTAAAGGAAAACATGCAGTCATGAATACTGTACGAATTTCAAGTTGTTTGCCCCTCTGACTTCGTATTGTTCTACAAAGCAGTGGGGTCATTTTGTTTACCATAAAGTTGCCTGGTGTCGAGCTAGTCTGTTTGCGTCGATGAATACAGGTTTCAGTTATTTTCTTACGAATTGGAACAAATGAAGCTAAATCTGGTGGACCACCCCTTCACGCCGCCCTATTCGACTTTCGCAGCGATCCATCGCGGCATCCTTTGACGTTAGCTCGCGCGAAACCGAGGGACAGCTTATAACAATTGCAATGCTTTTTATCGTTAATTATTCGTGGCTATTTATTTGAAATGAAAACAAAGTGTAGGTTTGGTTAGAGGAACTATGAATCGTGTTCAGGACATAGTATTGTGATGCTTGGAAATAATTAATAATTATTGAGAATAAAAGGGGTGGGAAGGGATGGGGGTGTTTTAAAGTATCATCGTGGATATCTATTAAAGTTTATGTACGTACCTGCAGATGATAGAACCTAGTGATCAGAAGCGACATGTTAGTTTTGTATCCGCACGTTAACCTATATGTTGGTATTTAATAGATCCGTGTTGACAATCAGTATGGTACTCGAGTTCTCCTTCACCTCACGTTCAACACAATATCCGCAATTAAACAATATCTCTCTCCCTTCCTGTACAACTCAAGCACCTTATTACCAAGGTTACCAGTCAGTATTAAATGTCACTCTAGTCTGACGTCATCGTTTGTTGTTCGTCTGCTGGAAGGCTGATTATCCTGTGATGATGGCGATATGATGGCCTTGTTTACATATTCTAAAATGTTCATCTGCAGGTTTCTAATTCGATTTAGCTTCACTAACGCAAATCATATCCTTAATGAGAAATTTTACGGTCGTGTTGCCACTGGCATTCCGGGGTTCCATTTTATTATTACTTTGTGTTCGTGAATGTAACAGGTTTTATTAACCGCCTTTGATTAAAATATTTGGACTCGTGAATTCAGCTTAAATGAAGTGAAATGAAATGGTTTAAAGTCCCCATCGGCTAACCTAATAGTGACGGACATACACCATGCAGATCGCTATGAGGGGAATTTTGCACTTCGACCTACTCCGAGTTTCAACTGCCAAGAGTTCTTCTGGGTGCACGACAACGACTTTACATCGAACCCTGCCAAGCCCTTCGTCCCTCACCACTTTCCAGGGAGACTTATACCAGAAATGAGATTGGTGCAGTTTATTCCAGAAGTAAAAGTCTAGACGTTGTGTATAAGAAATGTTTGGCGGTGATAGGATTGAGTAAATCCGAAGACGGCCATAATAAAGTATGTTTTAATGATGGAAGTATTATTGAAGGCCAACTTCAAGTTTGGCCAAAGGTCACGTGATGTAAACAGGGCTGGCACTAACCCTAACCCTAGGCCTAGGCCTAACGCTTACCCTAAACTTAACCTACAATCCCTCCAACAATCACGTGCCCTAACCATATTTTACATCTCAGCGACTTTGACGAAAATTTATTTGGCCTTAACAAATAAATCTAGCAATATTTTAACAATATATGGATTTTATTCAAATGTAAATTGCTGCAATTTTAGGAAAACGCATCAAATTTATGATATCTATAAATATTTGTAATAGTACCCAGTTCTCCTGTTTTAGCCCCATAAATTTTTATTCGGGTTGTTCTCAAGTCGCTGGGCGTATTGGGCGGGGCGGGGCGTGGGGTGGGGTGGAATAACACGTGCTTGTTAAATCACAAGGATTGTCACGTGGTGCGGTACGTGACGAGGAGTAGGGTCGTCTATCTAACCTCGTGGGTTTTCTCTGGGTCCCCCTAGAACCCTTGGCGCAAGCCAATTATTAAAATAAAATTAAACTATATGTTTATCCCATATAGTATGAAATAAAATTGAACTGTATATGTTAGTCCAGAAATGACCCAGTTTGAGTTGCGTGGACGTTATGCTCTCTCTCTCTCTCTCTCTCTCTCTCTCTCTCTCTCTCTCCCTCTCTCTCTCTTTCTCTTCGATAACGTCCTCTTTAGGAAATCGTCAGATGTAGTCAAAAACCGTTAACATAATATGGCATCAGTAATATGTCTACGTCACGTGATTCCAAGCATCCATTATTGATGAGACTCGAGACAGAACATCAATTAAAAAAGCTTCCTTGATTTATGTGTTTTAAAATCAATAGTTTAAACTTCGGGGAAAACATCAACTTTCCTGGCAAACCGTTAAAAATACATAAAACATTCACTTCACTGACAAACCATTAAGATGCATAATAAAAAATGAAAACCATTATTTATGTCTGTATTTTCTAGCGAGTTAATATGCTAACGGCCGCTAATTAGGTCAGGAAACGCATGCCATTAAATCTAAATTATGTGTTCTGCGGGATCGTTCGATTATTAGCAGTATAGTGTAGGCTCATTTGTAATTTCGTGTCATTTTTTTGGTTAAAAGCAAAAACTCTGTTCATTTTGAAAGAAGCTATCATAAGTTTTATTAAAAAAAAATATGGTGCCATTTTGTTCCACATTCTAAACCAAAATCCAAGATGGCGTCCAAAATGGCCGCCGTTCAACAATAATTCAATATCTTCGCAAGTACACATGATATGATGCCAAACAAAGTATCTAAATACATGTATAGGGTTTCCGACACCAGAAATCCAATGGAACCATCAAATTTAGGCTAAAGTTGTGATTTACATGACTAATTTCAAGATGGCGTCCAAAATGGCCGCCGTTCACACTAAATTTTGCTTATTTCGATACAGTAGTCCATACAGTGATATTGGGAATGGATGTACAAGTATAGTTTTGGTCACGTGGTAAGAACAACTCCTAAACGTTAGTTATTGTTCAGTGTCATTGTATGAACGAAAAAAATGCAAAAGTTCGTGGTGTGTGGGTATAATTTTAGCAACGGACATCAAACGTCTTCGCACTTCTCATTTATCCCTGGTTGGCTTGTTTGTTGTTGCACGTGAAAATCCAGCATGTACTGAATTCTGTACATGGGATATTGTTTTGCAACAACTACACCTTCCTCCACATCCAGATGTACATCCGAACTTGATCAGGAGCTGGTGGATTCAAACATCGAACGGCAGAGAAGTGACTTGAGCCTGCGTCAAATGTCCAACCAACTTCAGAGGTTCTAGGAGGCATGGTGATTTTATCAGCTTTCTACCAAATCATGGCGCATGTACATGTATTGTGCACGCCGAATATGTAAGTCCAACGAACCAGAAGTTGGTGGGAGGTTTTCTCCTACGGTCGCATGATTTAAGAAGAGTAGTATTAAGAAGGCGGTAAATGGATATCTAAATATATGACGTCATAAACTATTTTACGTAGCGTGGCTGGATTCATTCACTTGATTGTGTGTATTGCAGTCCTCCTGATGGGGTGTCTCTGTAATCGTGATCTCACACGATATATATATATAGCGAATATTTGTGAAATTGTAATCAAATCATGCATAGAGCGTCTCTGTATCTCTGTAATTACATCATATAAGCTTAAGCATTTAAAATTGTCCTACGTAATCTATACTAATAGTTCACACTGTCGTTTGTTTGTTTGTTTGTTTGTTTGTCTGTTGAGGGTTAAGAGCTACACTATGGCTGACGTATGGCTGAGGTTTGGTGTTTAGGGGGGAGTAATATAGGCTAGATTATGATGGCCTATCACTTCTGGTTTCGGAGTTCCGGACACAACCCGTGCAGCGTCCGGTCATCCCCTAGTTTACACATATATATATTTGTAGCAAACTGGTCATAATCTGGAATCATATCACATGACCGAAGAAACGTTCTAACACCACAAACATACCATTCAAAATGCTTTTTAACAGTTGCAGGACTAGCTGACTACAAAGCTTGTAGTTTCATGGATAATACACATAACAGTAACCCAACCTATTACAATACACATAACAGTAACCTAACCTATTACTAGACGCATAACAGTAACCCAACCTATTACTATACACATAACAGTAACCCAACCTGTTACTAGACACATAACAGTAACCCAACCTGTTACTAGACACATAACAGTAACCCAACCTGTTACTAGACACATAACAGTAACCCAACCTGTTACTAGACACATAACAGTAACCCAACCTATTACTAGACACATAACAGAAAGTCAAACTAGGGGGGGGGGGGGTATAGGTATCTACATCCTGTAACGACCACATCCAACAGGGGCCTACTTTATCCTAATCCAACACTATTTGGGAGAAAAGTTACAGGCCTAGATTTTTCCTCGACTAATATTTTACAATATCTTTACGACACTTGACATAAATCTTCGGCCCAATTACCCCCTGCCCCCTTTCCCTAAAGAAAAAAAAACACGGCGAATTAAGATGTCCAAGATAGTTTATGAATGTGTTTCGTGATCAATCTTGCCAGAGGAAAAACGAGAAAAATTATTGAAAATTACATCGTTTTCATCCTGCTATTTTCAGACATTCGATAAAAGACTGAACATATATATAATGAGCCTGGAGTCACGGAAAACTCTCAGACTTAATAGAAATTTATCCAATTTGATATCACTTAATACTGAATTTCAGTATGAAAATCAGAGATTACAGAAATAGCATGTTGATAAGGTTATATCTGATCTCGTCCGACCCAGAGACGAGAATAATAAACTAGAAACCGTATTAGGTTCCAGTAGCCGTGTGGCCAGCAAAATCCAAATAAATATAACTGAATACAAATCAGTGGACTTCAGAATGAAATTCGGGTTTACCGTCCTATTTTGCTGCATCAACCGGGATGTTGAAGACGGACATACGCCAAAAAGTGCTTTCAGGTACATTTTGCCCGAACAGAAACCAAATTCCATTCATTATAGGAGAGAGAAACGAGACTTGCATAGGGTTCCGTTTTATTTCAATAATTCGCTTGTGCGTAGGGGTTTTTATCAGCGGGGGGAAACCGGGGGAAACGAAGAATACCCACGAGGTTGGAAGGCGACTCTTTTCCCTTTCACGTAGAACCGGTCAACGCCATTTGATTCAATGACAGACATTATGATAAAGCGCGCATACACCGCCCCCCCCCCCCCCCCACCACACAAACGAGCTAAGGAAGACATACATACGCCATGGTTTGGGACATTTTGCCCAGACAGCAGCACTACGGCCTATTCTTCAATATTTTAATTCTAATTTTGTCCGATGCTAAACTGACAGAGAACATGCATATTGCTGAATTACAAATCGAAAATCAACAAATTCGAGACGTTTTCAATGGTTGGCGAAGGCGTGTCCTAATTGAGTAATAAATTGTCTCCGTGAGAGTAAATAACTTATGGACCGTCATCACAAAAATCAATTGATCATTCTATAAACGACGGTAAATAAAACTGTAGAGCGCCTGGGTCAATTGTGTTTCTACTACAGGATGCCATATATAGATTATTAAACGCTAATTATAGAATTTACAAAGTAGATCGAACGGGAGAACTTGTTCATGGTTCAATATGGGAAAAGCATGACTTTGTTACACTCAACCCTTCAACGTGGATACAGAGCAGAGTGATGAACAATCATTTTAAGGTATCTAAACATACGTTATGGAATCGTCAAATTCCCGGGTCAGATTGGATCAATTTGATTGAAATTTTCAACAAATTGCCTGTATATTATGTAGTTGTTATAGTGAGAACTGCCAGCTCTGTATCTAATCTCCCATCATGTATGTTTAAGTGTATGTTGGGGACTGGATGGCACAGAACCCGGTACACGCAATTATAATGAGAGAGAGAGTAATGGGGTTTAACGTCCACTCAACACAAACTAGGTCATTTCGGGACTAACATATCGTTTAATTTTATTTCAATAATTCGCTTGCGCGTAGGGGTCTTTAGCAGTGGGAGGAAACCGGAGTGCCCGGAGGAAACCCAAGAGGGTGAGAAGGCGCCCCTATCTCCATGCCACATACGCTCACACCAGGGCTCGAAACCACAGCCGCAAACCAGAGGTTACCGGCCAGCTGGAGATCGAAGCGCGGCACTCTAGTCCACTAGGCCATCCCCCCCCCCCAATTATAAACACATCCAGTTAGATTAGATTCGTACACCCCCACACCACCCCAACGCCCTGTCCACCCCACACCCATACAAACACACATTCAAATGCTTCAGGGGCTTCAACACCATGGCGAATGTATTTGATCCATTTAAGATCATCAAATTCAAGGCAATTAACGGGCGATAATACCATGTTATTTCTATTACTGTCTTTAATAGTGCCGCCATTGTTTAAATGTCAACACGGAATAACGGTTGGTGACGTTAACTAGAGCCAGGTTAATAATTGTCTACTCCTTGTAGACGACAAAGTCGGATACCAAAATATCTAATCAGCTTTAAGTCACACGCAATACAATTTACATCTAATGTGATGTATAACATTTATAGAATTAAGAATTGATTTCTGCATTGACGTCCCTATAAGTTTCTTTCACGGAAATCATTTTATAACACAAGTCCAAGCCAGCAGATTGTCACAAGGTTTCTCTGTCCGAATTCTTCAAATTTAGCTGGATATTTGTCTAGGAGGAAACCGATTGAGCGTACCTCAGTTAATAAAACCAAGAAACCAATTAACAATGTCCGTGCAATTACATGTAAAATGACGTACATATTAAACTTAGGCTTGCATGTCTACCGTTAGCTTCGGTTATTCTCGAATAATGACGTAAATTGATCTCTATGTGCCGAATGCATGACGTACGCTGTATGATCACAAATATGTTAACATGGACGGATACAGGAATTTTGATATGAGGAGTTTTGAGGGTATGCTCGACGAGGTGGACCATTTTCTCACCATTTTTCCCAGAATAAACCCATGGCAAATAAACTAAAAATATCAACATTAAAAAAGTTTGCGACATTGTTATATTCGACATTCCCGATAAATGAGATATCAGAAAAGAAGGAAACAAGATCGGGCCAGCCACATCAATTCATTTCAGCTCTTTGAAGCTTGGCATATACAAATATACTTTTTACGTTTTTCTGTTGATTGGGCCTTTTTAGGTTTTACACAATACAATATAATCAGTAGTAGGTTAAATGACAACATCTTTTCGACATTTTTCGGTTGATTGTTCAAAGAAAGAAAACATGACAAAGTAAACTCAAAAATTGCAACGTGTTGCGTGTTACGCGTTGTTTAATGGTCCCGTGCAAGACATTACGTAATAGCACGAGTGCAATATCTATATTGCCCGTACCATAACAAACACGACTTACTGGTCAATTTAAATCAACAATGATGATGTCTTACCGTAAAAAGATAGGCTTCTGATATTTAAGACAAAATGAAAATTATAAAATTAGCACAAGAATCGAGTACCAGATTATTCCGAACGCCATTTGTAATGAAGCGTCTCGATGAACAAGGCTAAATACATTCTTCATGAGAATTCCACCGGTTTAAGAAGGGGGGGGGCGATTGGTTAGCGTGTGCGCGCTGTATCATACGGCCTGCCACTGAGTCAACTGGCGTGGTTTCGAATCCCGGTTGTACGTGGCAAGGAATAGGGTCGCCTGTCCAACCTCGTGTGTTTTCTCCGGATAATCCGGTTTCCCCCCACTGCTAAAGACCCCTACGCGCAAGCGAATTATTGAAATAAAATTGAACCATATGTTAGTCCGGAAATGACCTAGTTTGTGTCGACTGGATGTTAAACCCCTTTCTCTCTCTATTTTTCTCTCTCTCTGTCACTCCAATGATGCAGACTGGAATAACCAGACATCAACGAAATTAAACCAGTTTCTATAATTCATATTAGATGCGTTGCGACCTATTTGTATCCATCTCTAGGTGACAAAATAATTGGAAATAATGCTACGCCAACATCAAAGGATGACGTCACATCCGTATTTTAATGGGTATTGTTATCTCCCTTTACTGAAATAAATAAATTTGAATATAACTTATGTGGATATGCATTTAAATATACTTTACTGTGTCAACTTTATCATAAATTACTTTCTGTATATTTGTTAAATAATGTTGAATTTGTATTGTTGACATGAGCATTTTGTTTACGTCTTATGACCTGGGAACGACATCTCAGAATCATTGGCATTCTGACGAGACGTTCTACTAAAGGTGTTATCCGGCACATGTATCCTGGGTCAGTTTTTCCCATGGGTATATATGTTTCAAGGGCCGAAGTGAAGCTTTCGTTATTGCATATATAGTTATTAAAAGAATGGGATGACAAAAGTTTCTGCTAGATGGATGGGTTGGAGCAGAATTCCCCACACAAACAAAACGCTACAATATTTCACGGTCAGAATTGAAAAGCAGACCCACAATAGATGGTGCCTTCTTGACCTTTAGGGTTTGCTCGGAGTTTTCCAATTTCATCCAACGGGAAAGATTTTTATGCACAATGCATTTAACTAAGACAGCTTGTCTGCGATATCACCATGGGTGAAAGTGGACGTTAAACCCCACGCACAACAAGGACAGGACAGGAAGGTAACGCGTATAAGAACGAAAAAAAAAGTTTCTACCTGTTTCAGTCTCCTCTTTATCCGTAATTTCCAATAATTTTAGAACAAATAAAGTTAAGGATAAACCGCCCCGCATACTTGTTTTTGTAAACCGTGGCGAAGCGAAATTTCTAATGGCAGAGGCTGGAGAAGAACAGTAGGACGTTAAACCCTATTTCATCCCTAATGGTTCTGTTCACTGATTGGACCAATTAAATATGCTACAATGAGCTTGAAACCTGCGTGAAATGAAAGTTAAAGTCATTATGGCGTTCGCTCTTCCTTTATAAGTTAATCTACTAAAAGGCGCTAAAATCCTGTCTGTAGCTAAAAAAACAATCCGTTCAATGTAAGGATATAGATTTTTATTAAGAAACGGCTTGTAAGTAGCAAACGTAGATCGATATCGATTACCTGGATAATGGTGGAGATAGACAACCAGATTAAAGCTAGATTTAAACTTGATTGTATAAAAACTAGGAACTAATAATGTTGGTGGCATGTCATTCCTGGGGGCTAATTCCAGATGAATAGAAATTCTTATTTCCGTGTTGATTTAAGATTAACGCGTAATGTTTCTTTACGGTTGGCGAGGTAAAATACTGGATGCCGCGTTACACACTGAGCAGCAGTGAATATTCGCTAGGCCGCTACAATCGCTGATAAGGATGACATTGATGCAACCGAATGAGTCCCCAATAAATTAAATTCTAAAACATTTTTTTATGTATTAAAAAAATAAATAATGTCGTTTGAAGTATTTGTAGGTTAAAAATATTTCCTATTTAGTGTAGATTGGTAAAAGATCCTCTGACAGTTGAAATCCGATGTAAGAGACGGCACCGCTGCCCGGGCACAATTTCTCTCATAGCACACTATATGGCGGATGCTCGTCTTCATAAGCACAGTCGTAGAAGAACAGTAGGACGTTAAACCCCATTTAACTTCATTTCATTTCGATCCCATTGTACGTGCACGCCAATCAATATGTACGCGATACCTCGGTTTTACGTACCTTACAGACAACTAAACAGCTGTCCTCGCCGGGCACTGAGTCCTGCATCATTGACAAGGGGAAACCACACCGGAAGCAATGGGATCGAACCTGAAACGTCCTGGCTAGTGCCCCACTCTGAGCCATTTATTGCATTAAACATATAATACATGACTTGAAAACAGGCGAAAAAAGTGAATTTAGTGTTTGTGGCTAAAATCGTCGAGTGGGATTTAAAATGTCGGTGAATTAGCTTTGTTTTTGTTCTTAAATAAAATGAAATGAAATGAAATGCTCTTTGACGACCTGCGAATGTGTGTTTACAATGATTGAAATAGTCTGATTTTTTTTTTTCGAGCTTGCGGGGATTTCAACCGAGACGTAAACATACTCGGGGCGTGTGCTGATCATTTGAAGAATGGAATCTAATTATTCTTTTAAGAGAAAATAGTTTTTTTTAATGTCAGGAAATATTGATGAAGGTTATAAAAACAATTCAGTAATTTCTTTATACGAAATGAAGAAACATGGTGACGTATTCAACAGTCAGCTTTCATTGCGTAATAATCTAATGAATATACAGATCTATATTTCGTTTCGTTTTTGTTTTATATACATGCACTTTTGACGGCCTACACTACATGAAGATCTGAACGGTTGTAGTGGAAGGTCGCGTCAGAGATTACATCACACGAGCAACTCATGACCCTATGACGCCAGAAATGGATAAATCAATCAGCGCTGGTGTTTCTAGCTGTTTACCAACAGTCCCGTGCACACCAAGAACTCACCGAACCCGACCGTTTCATTAGCTAATCCTGTAACCAGGACGCGGGTATTTTAACAACTCTTCCAGATCTTAGTGTTGTGAAGAAATGTAAAACGAAATTCTGAACTATAAAAAAACTGACACGAAGTACGATCCATAATCTAATCAGGTTGATTGCGCGACATCCGAGGCTTATAGCGAAAGGAAAATGAAATATGTGCTATGAGGGAAATTCCAACTGTCAGGAGATCTATTATATCTACGCTAATATGAACACCTAGACAGCTTCCCCCCACCCCACTGCACCACTGACAAGGGGAATACGCGATGAACTGTCTGATCTCAAGCGGAGCTAATTGTGCAGACAGACAGCGTGGGTTTCATACGGTCTACCATTTGCGTGTTAACAGCACCGTCAGTCGGATTATGCCGTCACTTGAAACACTATTTCATTTATATGGACACGAACCCATTACTTCGTCTGAACTGGTTAACAATAAATTAATATGATTCTGTCTCACTATAGTCTTTCTGGGAGCCACGGTGACTCAGTGGGTAAGACTCCCGTGTTGACGGGGAAAGTTCGTGGCTTTTCTGGCGTGGTTCCCCCTTGTCAGTTGGTCAGTTGTGCAGGACTTCGGTTCGGGCCTGGCGAGGGACAACATATAGTCGTGAAATATTGACATGGTCGTAAAAGAACCCTTGGAGGTTGGAATTCGATATCAATCTTAGCCATGCTGCTGTTGTCCGAGCGAAATCCCCATTTTATTTTATCGCCGCAAAGGACTACATTTTTAGATAGATAACTCGGCCGAGCCGTTCATACTGTTCGACATTGTAGTAGTATAATGTCAAACTGTCGAACAATTATCCAGAAGCAACACCAATCGCCAGTCCTTCTCATGATATAGCCGCCTGGCTATCAATCAACTGTCCTTCCCAAGATATAGCGGACTGACCATTAATCCCCTGTCGGTCCCTAGATGTAGCGGACTGACCATTAATCCCCTGTCGGTCCCTAGATGTAGCGGACTGGCCATTAATCACCTGTCGGTCCCTAGATGTAGCGGACTGACCAT
Source organism: Patella depressa (assembly GCA_948474765.1). Lineage (NCBI taxonomy): Eukaryota > Metazoa > Mollusca > Gastropoda > Patellidae > Patella > Patella depressa. Next base: position 37,102,019 of record OX419723.1, on the reverse strand, counting down.
TAATACCTTGTCGGTCCCTAGATGTGGCTTACTGAGCGCCAATCCCTTGTATGTCGCTAGATGTAGAGGAGTAGCCATTAATCACTTGCCCGCTGCTAGATGTAGCATCAATAGCTTTTCCTTGTCGAGAGAGATGTGGCAGAGAGGACTCTAATCCCTCGCCCGCCACTACATGTGGTGGAATGACCATTAATCGCTTGTCTTCCATAGATGCAGTGGACTGACCATCAATCGCTTGTCCTTCTACAAATGTAGCAGAATGGCCACCAACTCTAATCGAGACTCCATCCCCAGATCTGTGACCATTTCTTTCGGAATAAGGTTTGACCATGCGGTCAAAATGGCATGAGGTTGAGTTTGACAAACATTGTTGTCGACATACGCCATGTAATTTATTATGTTATAGAGGTTATTATTATTATTATTATTGACAAATTCCGATTTAAACGATCGATCCAATAGGACGTCCACAATCCGAAAGAAATGTAATATGTCGTTTCAGAAGTCGTGGGGACGAAAAACACGAGTGCCGTGTTCATGCTGAATCTAGAGTCCCTGAAATGACATTTACTGGACTTTGGAGAAGATTTGACAGAATTCTGATGGTCAGAAAACACTTATAACATGAGAAAAATTGAGAACTGAGAAATTTGTAAAAAAATGCACAAAAAAGTACTATGAACCTGTGACAACTTATGACAGTGACATGGACCTATAGCTTCTATACACTGTTGTTGTAATAAACATAAATTAGCAAAGATATGGCTGTCATATTTTCATCAATCGCCCTCCTTTGTCAAGTTTAACCACCAATCTGCGAAACTTCACAAGGTATTTTAATTGAGATTGGTCAAATTCTGGAGACCGGAGTTCGACCTTTTGGCTTTATATTATTTAGATATACTTTGCTAATATTGAAAATCATCCACAAAACACCTAATTGACCTTTATAATGTCGCCTAATTTAATTGTAACCTTTTACAACCTTATAAGGAAAGTATACGTGAACCTTTGGCGCGTATTGTGATATCCAATCAAACCAATCATACATATACACAGATATATTCATACATATATTAAGTATTTGGGATTTTTCACCTTCTATTTTGGCCTTGTTTGTTTACCTCATTAATTCAGTCAGTTGCCAATGCATTACATGTATTTGGATGCCGATTACAGCAACAGCACTTATTTTGACTGATTAGACCCCCCCCCACACACACACATACACACACCCACACACACACACACATAGATGACTAAGTGGGTAAGACGCTGACTCGCTAGCTTGAAAGGCGGTTGTTCAATCTCTGCATTGACCGAGAAAGTTCATCCAGATTTTCCGGCATGGTTTTCTCTTGAAAGTGTCGGACGGAGGGCCTGACAAGGACAGTTGTCTAATCGTTCGGATGGCACGAAAAAGCAAGGTACCGTGTACACATTAACGTGTACGTGAAAGATCCCTTGGCAGTTGGAATTCGATACAAGAACGCTCGGGAAAAATTTTCCTCATAGCACACTGTATGGCGTACCCGTCTTCATTAGTCCAGTTTATGGGTAGGACACTAAGACGTTAAACCCCATTTCATTTAGTCACATAGAGTCGTATATTGGCCGTTACAAATTATATCCAATATAATTAATCATGAAGCTGTCTATTATAACATTTTCTAAATACGTTTATTTGATTTCTCTGACGCGCTCCCATTCACGAACTGTCTCGTCGTGTCCAACAATCATTCCCGAGGGATCATTTTGTTTTGCGTTTATTTTGCTAACCGTTTTCTGATAAAAGATGAACCTTGATTAGCGCTTCCATTCCCTGGACTGTCATTTTAATCCTGTCTGTGTGTTTTTATATGAGAGTTATTGTCGTGCTCAGCAGTATAGTCAGGCCATAAATTCACAAATATGATTACATACGCGAAACGAATCAACGAGGGTAGTGTTTGTACTTTTATTACCAGACGCTTATAATAAATGAGATGAAAAGGGGTTTAACGCCCTACTGTTCTGCCGCTAAACTAGGCTAAATGAATACGGGCATACGCCATACAGTGTGTTACGGGATAAATTTTTTTTCCGGGCAGCGGCGCAGTGGCTTACTCTTATATCGAATTCCAACTGCCAAGGAATATTTTACGTGCCTGTCAATGTATACACGGGCCCTCGGTTTTTGGTCCTATCCGAAAGACTAGATAAATGTCCTTTCCGGGATATCTGCCCTGCACCACTGACAATTAGAAACCACGTCGGAAAATCCCGATGAACTTTCTCGACCAATGTACGGATCGAACACGCGACCACAAGGCTAGCGAGACAGCGTCTCACCCACATAGCCAGTGTGGCTCGCGGGTTAAGATAAACACTGGCTTTCTCTTCGAGCGTAATTAACGTCTAAAGTCGAAAACTTACTGGTGGCCAACTTTCTACAGGTACACTGTAACAAAAATATCCGTGAAAAAACGGAAAAAATTCCGGTAACAAAAATTACCCGGAAAATTTTATCCGTATTTTGTTTATCCAGTAATTTACAGAAATTCTCTCAATTAACATAAATTCTTTTTTCTAATACAGAAAAACATCCTGGTAATTTTAGTTTAGAGTAGAAAATGATCAAAATTTCATTGAATTTAACATTGACTTTATATGCGTGTGCGAAATATCTTTATTTAACGTCCGTTTCCACCGAAGGGCTATCGCTGACGATATTTTTACGTAACCTCTTTTGGCTAATATAAGAGTACCCTCATGGAGAAAAGGGTGTCTAACAACTTTTAATGGTCAGTGTTAGGACCGGTTAGAGGCATTCAGATGTAAGTTACGGTATTATCAATTTGCAGATATGTTATCTCTGCCATAGAGACAAACCGGCTTACACTGGCCAATCGGTTAAATTATCTAGATTTAAGCGTGCTTTTGGTTCCCTGACAATACAACTTTACTCGCCGGGCGTTGCAATTTGTTTTTACACAATTATGAAAATACTTACAATCTGATTACCGTATGATGAATGGGAGTACACTTTATAGATCTTATAAACAATGGAAATTAGATATACATGACTATTAATATACCAAACTTTACAAAATATGATCCTTCATATTATGGTTAATAAATTGAAATGTATACTATAACATGATAAGTATTAGGAATGATTATTATATGTATTCGATTTCTTATCGTTGCATTTGAAACCAGAAATAGTCCGTTATATAATGGAATAAAACATTCTATCCCTAAATTTCACGTAACTTTCCTGTCATTCCACTGTTTATTCCGTAAAATAAAAGAACTGAGTCCGTTACAGAAGCGAATAAAATATTTTATCCCTAAATTTCACGGAAATTTCCTGTTTAAAACTGAATATTCCACAGAATTACATAAAACACGTAATTTGAAGAAATAATTCACTCTTTTAACACAATTTCTCAAAAAAATCCTTCGATTAACAGAAAAAAGTTGTTAAACTCTGGAATTCGGCGACATTAAAAATGGGAATTTTTTACAGTGTAGGTTTATTCTGTTGTTCAGATTGGGAGATTGAAATTGTAGGTCAGTTGGGGGATATTAACCCTAACCTTTTTTTTAGAGAGAGAGAGAGAGAGAGAGAAATGAGGTTTAACGTTCACTCAACACAAACTAGGTCATTTCGGGACTAACATATGGTATTATCTTATTTCAATAATTCGCTTGCGCGTAGGGGTCTTTAGCAGTGGGAGGAACCCGGAGTGCCCGGAGGAAACCCACGAGGTTGAGACGGCGTCCCTATCTCCATGCCACATACGCTCACACCAGGGCTCGAAACCACAGCCGCAAGCCAGAGGTGACCGGCCAGCTAGAGGTGAAAGCGCGGCACTCTAGACCACTAGGCTACCCCCCCCCCCCCCTTAACTTTTTTTAGAAAGACTGAACCTGGATCCAATTAACCTTTTACCTCTTTTAAAGGAATTAGTATTCCCAGAATACCCATTTATATAAAGCGGCCATTTTGGATTCCGGAAATACCTGAACCTCCTCAAACGGCCTACAATTAGCATCTGCCGTTCAGGCCCTCGAGTTCACAATGCATTCTCAGACTTACAGATACATTATGATAGATTAGTTAACGAGTTGTCCGCTCTCACTCTAATAGTTAAAAACTTCATAATGTAAAGGCACTTTGCTGAAAATTTCAGTCAAATTGATCCACTATGAACCGATCATCAGAACTATAATCGTGACGGTAAAAAGCATAGTCTTGATTATCCAGTTAATAATTAAATCAAAAAGGAAAGTTTTGTAGTAAATCGGGTCACAATCCACCAAAGATCACAGGCTAGCGATGCGATCGGGAGTTGATTATGGTCTGGATAAGTTCATTAATGTCTAATTAATAATTTAGATAACATTTCAGGCCTAAAGAAAGACCTACAATAGGCAGATTTACTCAACTTTCAATCACTGTTTATGAGAAATATCTTTGATCCAGAAACACAAAACTTTGAACATAGTTTTTTACTGATATATTTGATACATTAAAACAACAAACGTTTTATAAAGGGCTATATTTTAGTAAACATTTAGTTAACTGAAGTCCGTGAATAGAAAGAGTCGTATTCGCACCCACATAGCAAATATTTTCGGAGATATTTTTAACATGGAGATTATTGTCATGGTTATATGGTCTGCGGTTGATAAACCGTCTGTGCACTGGACCAGAAAGTAACTGTTCGGACCCTTACGTCACCTTAGATCCAGTGTCTGCTGAGGGATTGTCAACATCTTGCCAGGGCAGCGGTGGTATGTATTAGAAAGATGATGTACAGGGACCCATCTTGAATAGAACGCCAGTTTCGGCATACAACACGTCGCTCTGTTGCAGGCCAAACTCTTGTAACCATTGACATAAAAAATAGAAAAAATCTTAGTTCCTAATGATTACAATGTGGTGCCATTCCATCGCTTCGGCAAAAAGTCTTCTGAAAAAAACCTCCCCATCCCATAGGTTCGACTAAACCCCCTCGCCGCTCCGTAAGTTCTTCTTAACCTTTCCCTATTCCATAGGTTCGGTTGTACCCGTCTCTATTACATTTTGCGCAGACAGCGACACGTCAATCGACTCATATTTCGAATTCCAATTGTAAAAGGTTCTTTTATGTCCACAGCGGCGGGTACACTTGAACTCAGTTTTGCGTCCCATCCGAACGCGTCCATTGCTATGCAATCAATCTGTCCAACACCAAAAGGGGGAACCACACCTTAAACAACAGATGACCAATGTAGGGATGGAACACGGGACCTCCGGGTTAGCGAACCAGCGTATTACCAACTACGCCACAGTGGCGTATGATGCTTTAACATCACAAGGTAATTGTGGTTTTCAGCAAAAAATTAAAAATAAAAGTGGTTAGGCCTACCTTATTTTCTGTTTTTACTACTCGATTGTCATTTCCTAGCCCGTTCCTTATTCACTGAATGTAAACAACGAGTACGAGTAACCTCCTCATCCAAATCCATGCCTTCTCTCACTAAACACTTACTTAAAGCTTTCTAAATTATCATCGATTCGAATATTTGATCAGGATATCGCTTAACAAAGTCAGACAAAACTCATGGAAAATCTATAGTCGTCGACTGGATTCGCGCGGTGGATGGAACAACATCTCGTGACAGCTAGAAGACTTGCAAAGCTCGTGTAACGACAACGGTGTACTAGTGTTCGATGTCCAGACAAAGTTGACGACGTTTGATAATAATCAAAAATAGAATCGATCTCTTAATGGTTCAATAATTACTGGGAGGTAATTAGATATTCAAGAAGGGCAGACATAAATCCAATTGTCACCTCGTAAAATTATTTAAAGACAAACTAAAATGTTCGTAAAGTCATTCAGCTGTAAATCCTGACATCACAGAAAGCATGTTTGGCGAAATGCTATTTAAAGGCAAGATATGGCGGTCGAGTCTATTTTAAACCGTTGTCCATATATGGATCATAGAGGATAGTCTATTTTCAAACTTTTACCAAATATGGAACATAGGCGAGAATCTATTTGAAAGCTTTAGAAACTGTTTTAAAGCGTCAACTATATATATTGATCATGAGAGAGTCTATTCTAAAACTTTGCCAGTCTAGGGATCAAATAGGGAGACTATTTTAAGGCTTTGACCACATATAGCAGGGGCGGATCCAGGAATTTTTGCAGGAGGGGGTTTGCCAGGTTTCTGTTACGGAAATCTGCCATCATCGTCTCTAAATTACATAGGCATACATACAAATTGAGTTTTTTAAACAGAGAAATCATTTTTATGATGATGTAGGATCACTTTGTGATGTAATTTCATTGATGCAAGGCATTATTTTTTTTTAATGTAGCTGAACATCTGTATAGATCAGCAGCGGATTATAGCGGAGGCCTGGGTGAGCCCGCTGTCGACCAGAAATTGTTTAGAAAGTCTCCAAAAATAATAATGAAACACAAAACGCTACATCCTCGGCGAAAACATAACAAAAGCCCCTGAAATCGCGATTCCCCTAGTCCAAGTAAAGTAAAGGGCCTCTGAATCGGAGTAAAGGAGACCTTTGACTTGAGTGTAAGGGGTCCGGGGTCCAAGAAAAGGCACATCAATCGGAGACCGTTTACATCAATGCGAGAGGCCCTGTCTTCCAATAGTAAGGCAGATTAGTCACCTCATCATTTGTCAGGGCCCTCATGAGCAGACCAAGTTCTCGTTTTATGCTCAATGGGTGCTGGGTATCCGCTAGCCTTCGTTATGACGGGAACTTGCTTCAAGATATACTGTACCTAAGAGATGTAGGATGCCCTGGAATCAACTCCATTAATCGTACGTCTCATGGCTTTTACTTACAATGTCTGTGTGTTTATGGTGTATCAACTCCGTGGGTTTGTCCTATGCTTCCGGTTTCCTCCCACTGCTAAAGACCCCTACGCGCAAGCGAATTATTGAAATAAACCATATGTTAGTCCCGAAATGACCTAGTTTGTGTTGAGTGGACGTTAAACCCCATTTCTCTCTCTCTCTCTTGTCCTATGCTTGTTTGTTTATATGCTGTGCCATCCTCGTGCACTATAGTGTCAATCGCGAATCACGTGCTAAGTCTCTAACTCAATATCATCCAAAATTTTCGATTTTGAAAACACGAATTATTCGTCAATTAAAATCAGCATTGATGTTGTGATCTTACCGGGAGAAGATGGGCTACTGATATCCAATATTTAAGACGAAATAAACATTTTACCATTGGTACACGAATCGTGTACCATAATGCATTTCAGGGACTCGACAAGCGCATGTCCGTCTTCATTACTCCAATTGCTGCGGAAGGAGGACATTAAACCAAATTTCCCTGGTTTATCCTCAGATTTGAACACGAAATTGATCTAAATTTCCTCTACGGCGATGTAATTTTCAAAATTTTTCGGGGAACGGATCTGAATACTCTTTTACTGGGGCCCTTCGGAACAACTCATCTCTGTTTGCCGACCCGTTATAAACCGCTCCTTAACAATTTTCCGGCCGGCTGGCTGGGATAGTTCGAGGACCCGGAAACACCCACGAGGTTGGACAGGCGACCCTACTTCTTGTCACGTACAACCGGGTAATAGAAACCATGCCAGTTGACTCAATAGAAACCATATAAAACAGCGCGCACGTTCTAAGCAGTTGGTTCCCCCACCCCCCTCAGAGAAACAGAACATAATGGCTACGTCTAAAAATATCCCAGGTTTTAACTTGAAGATGATATATCTCTATATTGCCTGATAACATATTATTCTGTTTGGATTAAGAGGGTGGATTAAGAGGAGGATTACCGGTATATGAACAGACAGTAAATGGGAGGCGTGGGAATGGTCAGTACGATTAGATTTTTGACGTAATGTCAGTCAGTTTTACGAAGAACGATAACAAAGAAAATAACCAGATTACCATCGGATCAACCTCGACTTAATACGTCATTTTCCTTGGTGACGTATTTGATCACGTGGGAGAGAGCGAGTTTTAGGACTAACATACAGTTCAAATTTATTTCAATAATTCACTTGCGTTAGAAACCCTCAAATTGTTATAGATTATAAATGAAATAAATGCAAACTTTGTTATTAAAACATTTCAAACATGAAATATCTATTCTACTTTAACAATCAGAGACATATTGCAAACATGGTTTCTTGTCAAGAAGATTCTAGATTAATTTTAACACGCCACATGTTACCGGAGTTTTATCGAGTATAAAAAAAATTCAAGGAGATTAAAATTGGTTTGAGATGCCATTTCAGCCTATCATAATTTCCTGTTAAAAACTTTAAAAAAATAAAATTGATATAAGAATACATTTCTGTATATTTCATACTTTCTCTAAAAAAAACAAAACACAAAACAAAAAAAACCCAACCCATCTTAATTGATGAAACGAGCTGGGAGCTGGTTTATCGTATTCAAATAGAGTGAATGCAATGCGTGAAATTAAAGGGACTATCCTGATAAGAACGGAGTCTCAAAAATAAAAGTCCGAGTATTTATGAAATTTATGGACCAAAATATAGAGGCATGGTGTATATACCTTGGCTCAAAGTTTCAGCTCAAAATATTGAGTCGTTTGGACGTGAACGTCAACACTGCTTATCCGGACACGTAACCCTTTATATTTCGGGACAATTTTTTCATTGGGTGACCTGCTAATCGATTCCCATTTCTTGAGAGGTCTATACAGTGAATGACCTATATACTGTACTTGATAACAAAGGGTAAATTTCACCTACATATTATTTTTATAGAAAAAAGTCTGGTTCTATCCAGATACTGTATAATACAACGGTCTCCATTTCCATATGAAGACTGTCAGGTTTAAGTTACTTACAAGCGTATCATAAATGTCGGGTTAGTTGGTCAGTCTTGGGTAAGGGGTTTTAAGGGATTTTAACAAAAAATTAAGCAGTTTTATTACCCAAAAATTATCGGGATTGGCCCTTTAACAAAATTTATTGTCCGATCTGTTTCTCAGAATGTTTTCGATGAAATATGAAGCGGGATCAGTTGTGACGAGTTTATTAAATTAATTATTTTAGGGGGGGGGGGGTGTTAACGTCCACTCCACTAGATCTGTTCAGGACTAACATATGATACAATTTGAATTCAATAATTCGGTAGCGCGTTGGCATCTTTAACTGTTGAATGAAACCGCACGACTCAGAGAAACCCCACTAGGTAGGACAGCCAGACTTATTTGTCAACTTTATTTTTACGTGGAAATTTGAAATGGGAGGCCGAAGTTTCCTGTAAGTCTACGAAATAAAATGTGCGTTGAAACCCCAAACACCGTTTACAACGATTGACACGTTCGGAGTAGAAATCCAGGTTTATAAGAACCGGGTTCCTGTAATTTCTCTGGGGAATTTTGTAGTCTCTATTACTCAGACGAATATTTTACGAAGGGAGTCCTGGGTTCGACGGTATAGGTGTCGAATGTTGGGTGGCGTGGGAATCGCGAGAGATCGAGACTATGCATTCCGTTGATCAATGGTTTATGGCTGTCGAGTGTCGTGGTAATCGCGACCCTGGGTGTCTTACTTCTGATCAAAGTTGTCACAGGTAGCCAAAACAACAGATATATCGTTACGGCCCCTTTTGACTGTTGCCAATGCAATATGCAATAATTGGGGCGAAGGAAACACAGAATAAAGGGACAATATTGGTGTCAGAGATTATTACATATGTGACAGAACTGGTTATAAACACGTTTCAGTTATAATTCTAACACATAGATCATTTCTACGATAAATGCGTAATGAAGATTTCAAGAAAGGGAAGTGATGAACGCAAAAGGGAAACACTAGTTATCCTTCTATATAATTGACTGAAGTGACGAGTGATAACAGATACACAATACGATGTGTTCTCACTGGTAATTCCTTATTTGATAGCGTTGTCCTTTAACTTTAATAATTATAATTCAATTTTATCATCATTTTATTTTACACAACACATCCATCTACACATAACAGGGATTTATCTAAAACATTTCTCTCTCTATATATATATATAGGCTACATAATAATAATATCACAGTCAATTCAAACTTTTAAATAAATCTGTAATACAATGTCCAGCAGGGTGATATGTAAAGTCAGCTAACCCAACTAACTTTTATTTTGGGACAAACAGTAATAGATGCGAATTTAATTAATTTGATTCCAATAAGAGTTCATCCTCAACGGCGGAATGGAAGTCTGAGAAGACAACCTGTCCTGCAGGAGCTAAGAAAGATTTAATTAACAACTCGAGAACAGTGGACGATTTAGGATGTGGCCGACCAATGGTGACCCCTCGGCCATCACCTACTCAGAAGAGGGTTCATTCCCGAAAGGGCACACTCAGAAGGATACACACTGCCCTAGGGTGTCCCATGGAACAGTTTGATACCCATTTTGTGTTTGTACTGAGATTTGCATTTAATATAGATTGGGCGTGGTCAAATTGTGACCTTTGACCTACTGTGGGTTAATCTCCAAAACTGACTAATCATAATTGGATTTATTGGGATCCTAAGAAAAATTTAGACAAGGTTTTTGTACTTCAGATGATAACTGAAATTTTTCTAGCTCTTGGAATAAATGAATTATGCAGGTGCGTGGCCTACTTTTTGTTACTGGTGGGTATAGGTTTCTAGTCACGTGCATCGAGAATAGATACGTCATTTGGAGATCCCCACCTTAATCCAATTAACACTGATATAAAAAACACACTTTGTCTAAGACAAAAATACAAACAATGATATAAAACAGCTCATAACACTCACTATTCACAAAACAATGTTTAAAAACACTATTTACAAAGCCTGGGTTAAAAACACTATTTACAAAAAGAAATTTAAAACAATATTCAGAAAAACAGTTTAAAAACACAACACTATATATTCTCATGAACTGGTTTAAAAACACAATTTACAAAATAAAAAACAGTTATAATAAAAATCCTTCACAAAAATTGAGTATCAAAAATGTATGAATAAATAATTAAACAGCAGTCTATAAATTTTCTAACTCTAACCATTATCATGGATAACGTGCGTTTATAACTTTATGTATATAAATAGCCTTTATAACCGTTTTTACAAGTAACGTTTATAACAGTATTTATATAACACGTTTATAACTGTTTTCATACAGGTAGCGTTTATATAAGATACTTTTATAACAGTATTTATATAACATACGTTTAAACCCATACTGTACATATAGGCACATTTCAGGGCTACCATAACAATCATATATCAGGACTATTATTATAGTTACATTTTAAGGCTATCATAACAGTCATTCAGGGTAATCTAGCATTGCAGAAATTCTGTGCCCCCTGCCCCCTGTCCCATGATGCCCTGAGCATATGGTTAGTTTGTTTAATATACTGCAGCCATGAGCAAACTGTTAAAAGGTGCTGCGTCAATAGTGTGTCATATCATGGACCTTATGGTCATATTTTTCAACACATTCATTGTGCAAGAGCTAAATCTGCATATTGCAAGTCTTTCTTTAAATTATTAATAAGATATTTATTAACATAACAAGACCGTAATCAATTGTTGATGCCAGTTGGTGGGGACGATTTTAAAGAGATTTGAAACAGATCTGCAATTCAGAGGCTGTTCATGATTAGCCGTAAAAATGAATAATCCAAACAATGACAATTGGAGCTACAGTGTTTTTGAAATGAGGATTTCTCGGTTCAGAGTCAAAAAATTTGACTGAAATTTTAATCCTGTTCTGTTTATGTTATGTATTTTTGAACAATTGTAGTGAGAACTGTAATGAAGACCCTTTAATATAATTTTCGTTAATCATTGATTATTTTATAATTTGGCTAGGTTATTGTGTACAACAATGGCTTGTTTGACATTAATATTTTTTATTTTTATTTGATCGAGCTATGAATATTTCTTTTGGTGTTCTGGGCCTTACATGCTGATCAGGCACTTTCACTCGTCTTTTATCTTCATCGTAAACAAACATCCGATCCTTGAAAACAGAAAATATCATTTATATAAACAACACGGGAGATATAATGAAATGAGGTTTAACGTCCTACTATTTTGGGGGGTTGGGATGGCCTAGTGGTCTAGAGTGCCGCGCTTCGACCTCTAGCTGGCCGGTCACCTCTGGCTTGCGGCTGTGATTTCGAGCCCTGGTGTGAGCGTATGTGACATTGAGATAGGGGCTCCTTCTCAACCTCGTGGGTTTCCTCCGGGCATTCCGGTTTCCTCCCACTGCTAAAGACCCCTATGTGCAAGCGAATTATTGAAATAAAATGAAACCATATGTTAGTCCCAAAATGACCTAGTTTGTGTCGAGTGGATGTTAAACCCCATTTCTCTCTCTCTCTCCCCCTACTGTTTTGCTTACAACATACAGAGTGCTATGTGTGAAATTTTGCCCGGATATCGGCACTGCAGCCTACACTTACATCAAATTCCAAATGTCAAGGGATCTTTTGCGTGCACGTCAATGTGTACATGGTACTGTGGTTTTTCATCCCATTTGAACGACTAGACAGCTGTCCTTGTCAGGCCCTCCGTCATGAACCAGTGACAGAAGGAAACCACACAGGAAGAAACCCACAGGAGAGAAAGGTGATGGGGTATGGAGATGGATGATGGGATATAAGGTTTTATTTAACATTCAGAACTTTTTTGACAAGAAAAAACATGTATTTTTTGGTGTTTACAATTCACCCAACCCTCACCCTGCCAAGAACCTGGAAGTAAATTGTTAAAATTCCAGCAGATGTGACCTGAATAAATGTAGTTTTTATATGCATTATTAATGTGTACATTATTAATGTGCACTGTGCCCATCAAGTAATCTGCAACATAATTACAGGACAATGAAGGGCAAGAAAAACCAATAGCATACCGTTCTAGGTTCAATATTCATTATATTGTTAAATCTTCTTTCTCGTTTTCTATCCTGAACAAATAAAATATATGATAAAAAATATTCTATGTTTTATCCAAGGGAGGTTATATCATATAAACAATGCTTTATCCAAGAGGTTATATAATATAAACAGTGTTTTATACAGGGAGGTTATATAATATAAACAGTGCTTTATCTAAGGGAGGTTATATCATATAAACAGTGTTGTTTACAGGGAGGTTATATCATATAAACAATGTTTAATATAAGGAGGTTATATCATATACATAATGTTTTATACACAGAGGTTATGTTCAATCTTGTATACAGGAAGGTTATATCAAATATACTCAGAGGATTTACGATATATTTACACACTTCTAGACTATATCACCTATAACAACTACTGATGTTTTATACACGGGGGTTGTATCATTTACACATAGACTATATCACATATATTGACTTTATATTTCAGGTGGCTAATCACTGTACCGACTTTACTGGGGCAATATTAAACCTCAATTATTTTGAATAACATCCTAAAAATAGTTTGCTGTCTACTACATAATGTTTTATATCTAATACACAACCATTTATAAAGGAAGGTTATATCCAATAGACCCAATTTATATAGGAGGGTTATATCCAATACACAACCATTTATAAAGGGAGGTTATATCCAATACACAGCCATTTATAAAGGGAGGTTATATCCAATAAACGAGATTTATATAGGAGGGTTATATCCGATACACAAAATTTATAAAAGGGAGGTTATATCCAATACACAACCATTTATAAACGGAGGTTATATCCAATACACATCCATTTATAAAGGGAGGTTATATCCAATAGACGAGATTTATATAGGAGGGTTATATCCGATACACAAAATTTATAAAAGGGAGGTTATATCCAATACACAACCATTTATATAGGGATGTTATATCCAACAGACGAGATTTATATAGGGGAGGTTATATCTGATACAAGAGATTTATATGGAGAGGTTATATCCAATACACAACAGATTTGAAGTTATTTCATGGAGGTATTTTCCAACTTACCCAATATGATATTCCACATGAGATAGGAATCCACAGAATCAGGGTAAAAATCATCACACAACCCACAATATTATCTCTAAAAAATATCACTGAAATATACAATAATTACATTAGAGCTGTATTATCAATCCCATATAATAACAAGTTCTGGTTGTCTCATGGTAGGAGAGGGAGAGAGAGAGAGAGAGAGAGAGAGAGAGAGAGAGAGAGAGAGAGAGAGAGAGAGATTAATGTCCACCCGTCACAAACTTGGTAATTTTGGGACTAACATATGGTTGAATTTTTATTTCAATAGTTTGATTGCACTAGGGGGTCTTTAGCAGTGAGAGGAAACACAGGGAATTGAAACCAATGTCCAACAATATTTGCCTGTCACAGTCATGTTTAGATAACTACATAATAACAGTTATAGCAAATGCAATTCAGAAATCATAAATTAGTGTTTTTAATAAACAGCATTTCTGATCAACAGTCTAAAGTGACATTATTTATAAAACATACATAAACTTACAAATAGCATCTAAAGAGATATTATCTATTAAATTAAATAGCCTCTCGACCAAACTCTGGGCAGCTTTCTTACAACTTCCCTGTAAACATTAAAACAGAAATATATCTAAAGTAAACAAGAAATCATCAGGTAATTAATGTCTTTGACATCATTTGAGAGAGTTTGAATCCCACACAAACCAATGAAATTTTGAAAAAATTGAATCCATAGAAGGAACATCGGATCAGTCCAAAAATGGTTGAAAATATGTCAACATTTGGCCATCACATGAGAGGATATATGATTTATATAACACTGGCCAACATCAACTTTAATTTTCTTGAAATATTTTAATAGGCCTCTTGTTAACCTGATTCAATCATGGCCAAGCAATAATTTTGATTTTGTTTTATTAATGGAATTTTAAATGATCTGCTTGAATACAAAATTTGGATTAAGCGGTTAAAAATTAGATATTGACCAAATGGAATTGGTGTCCCTTTGATTTAGCCGGGTCTTAATTCAATTTCCAAATATCCCGGGATCGATCTTTAACAAGCTTTCAATGTGACAGACTGAACTTATCGAACGACTAGATTCTGTTCCTTGTCAGAGCAACTGTTTTGCACCGCTGACAAGGGGAAATTACTCTGTCTAGCACCACTGACAAGGGCACATCACCCTGTCTGATAAATCTGGATGTACAATTTGTGATAATTTTACTTACAGCCACACAGTAGCCTTGAGCACAGGGTCTTCCATCAGGTAACGATTTTTGTGGTTTCGTGTGACTACAAACTCCGTGGGTTGAATTCCGACAACAACGTAAACAAGATGTTGACACTGTAATAAAAAACAATCATCATTGAAGTCTTAATGAATGTCACTGCAGAGATTGGTAATTCGGGGAGTCTTTATAAAACGTAGAGAAATGGGGTGTAATGTCGTCCATTCCTTATTTCAAGACCAACATATCGTTCAATGTTATGTCAATAATAATTTGCTTTAGTAGTGTGAGGAAACTGGAGGAAACCCAGAAACACCCTTAGCATGGACAGGTGACCCTATCAGGGGAGAGGAAGCATAGACAAATCCTTTTTACCAACACTGTCCAATGGGGTTTAACATCCTACTGTTTTGATCCTAAACTGGACTAATGAAGACGGCCATACAGTATGCTATGAGTGAAATTTTGCCTGGGCAGTGGCGCTACAGCCTACTCATATGAAAGTTCAACTGCTAAAGGATATTTTACGTGCACACCAATGTATACACAGGACCTCATTTTTTTTGTCCAATCCGAACGACTACACAGCTGTCCTTGTCAGGGCCTATGTCCTGTATCACTAACAAGGGGAATCGGGATGGAATTTCTCAACCAACGCAGGAATCGAACACCCGACCTCCAGGCTAGCAAGCCAGCTTCTTACCCACTTAGCCACCGTGATCTCCTAGTTAGCAACAAAACGAAATACAGTTAAATAGCTTGGTCAAGAGAATTGTTGATAATTCAGTCGAACATAAATATATCTACCTTCTTCACAAACACAGGGTTGAAGACCTTGACCTTTACAGATCCCTATACACGCCCCTCCTCGACATACACCACTGAAAGTAAATGAATAGGGGTTTAATGTTCTTCTTTTCTACACCAAACAGATTATTGGACTAAACATTCTGAACAGGGCTAAGCAAGACAGGCATACACCAACCAGACTAAATGTTCTGAACAGGGCTAATGAAGACTGACATCACCACGCATTGTGCTCTGGGGTTTACTTCAGCCTAGACAGTGTCATTTTCACCTACTCTTAATAGAATTCTGAAGGGATCTTTACAGTCAGTCCTTCTTGGGGTGCTAAGGCATTTGATATCTTAGGACATTGAATGGGCAGAGTTGAAATACGCAGTGAAAGTCCAGGAGAATAGCAAGATTTTCATGCCCTGTTCTGTTTAGCATCCTATTTGTACGACTAGATAATGTTCCATGCCAAACTGTTGCTCCTACACAACCAACAATGTGGAAACATGCTGGAGAATCCTAATGAACTTACTCCATCAACTCTAGAATGGAACAGGGTATCTCCAAGCTAGTGAGTCAATCTCTTAATCACGGAGTCCTCGCTACCCCCACCCCCCACCCAACGATAATAGTAGAATATAATTTAACAACTGAAAGCATAAATTCTACATCTCTGTGTTATAAACACAGTCATATATTAAATAGCATACAAAACATTAGTTTAACAACGATCACTTATATCATTTAATGATAAAAATTATCATTTCTAAAAGGCCTAGGTTCACAAGTCAACGGTACATCAAAGAGTAGGTTACATTGATTGGATGAAGATTTCACTGGTTTTGATTTATAGTTTATAAAAATTATGATTAGTCTTGATCACTTTGTCTTACCCGTCAATACAAGGTGTGCCATCATCAGCATTTAAAGATGCTGGACAATCTAAGCTATTTCCTGGGGTGATAAAGTTAAGGCATGAATAACTTATTGATAGTTCCAGTCTTCTCAAGTATCGTCAACAAACAAAACGTGTGATTAAAATAATGACTGTACATTTATATAATTCAATACAATTGGTAAACAAATAACCAAAAGTTTCGTAAATAACATTTATAATGTGCTACACCGCAGTTTATCCTCATATTTAATCATAAAGCCTAAACA
The DNA here is from genome assembly GCA_948474765.1 of Patella depressa. Taxonomy (NCBI): domain Eukaryota; kingdom Metazoa; phylum Mollusca; class Gastropoda; family Patellidae; genus Patella; species Patella depressa. Next base: position 37,084,859 of record OX419723.1, on the reverse strand, counting down.
GATATGTCTTTAGACCACATTTGAAATGAGTCAAAGTAGAAAAGGATCAAAATTCATTTAGTAGAGAATTATGAAAAGATTTGGTACCAAAATTTTTCAATTTCCAAATTAGTCAAGTAGGTCTTATTTTGATTATTTGATCATAAGTCTCTTGGTTTTTTATGACAGTAGGCCTATCAGATAAATGAAATATGACAATCTATGCTCAAAGTTCAAAGCCATAAAAAATGCAATGAAATGTGATAAACTATATGCAGTGGAAAATGTAATCCTGCTTTCCATGTTAACGTTTTTGCAGCGTTTTTACGCTAATAGGATCACTTCTAGGTAATCAGCAGAAACATGTACATAGAAAACAGACTTAAAGATGCTTGTTATCTCGATTTTGTCAAAGTGTAAGCCCGCTTTCCATATAAATGTTTTTTCAGCATTTTTGCCATAATGAGTTCATTTCCATTTAACCAGTAAAAGCTGCACATGTAAAATGAGTGTAAATATTTGTTGTGGATATTATTATAAAGGATATGGACAATAGCTGGTTTTTTTACACGAACTAAAGGTGTCGTTTCTACAGACAGTACCAAGAGGTGCTCGACGACAGTTCAAACAACATTCATGATTCACAGGACTGAAAAAAACATAAAAACATTCATTTAGACAAAATTCTTGATTGAAACAAAATAAAAACAACATCCATTTAAAGAGAGAGAGAGATGAAGTTTAACGTCCACTCAACACAAACTAAGTCATTTCGGGACTAACATATGGTTCAATTTTATTTCAATAATTCGCTTGTGCAGAGAGGTTATTAGTAGGTGGAGGAAACTGAAGGACCCAGAGAAACCCCACAAGGTTGGACAAGCAACCCTATTCCTTGCCACGTACAACCAGTTGACTTTGGGACAGACATTATGAGGAGACGGTTAGCGCAGCCAGGTTTAGGTTTAAATTGTAGAAAAAAAGAAGAAATACAACTGACCTACATTCAGACATAGGGGCAAGTTTACAAGATGATTTACAACATTTATCCTGCGCGTATTTGCCGAGAAACCCAGCATCACATTCCTCGTCAGTACCAGCATCGATTTTACCATTACCACATAATGTGACTGGAGTAGGCTCTACAATCAAACACATAAGACTGATAAAAATAACAACTAAGGGGGATAATTTAGTCTGTCAAGGGAGACAACCCCATAACTTTCAGTCAAAATGTTTCGTATTAATCACATATCGGCACACAGAGCAGTCAAGTATGAATAATTTTCTACGATCTTGAAGACTAACAGGTAATTTTTTCAGACGTGAAAGAAACAAAGCATCAGTTTCAGTTCGATTTGTTAGCGTCGGAGTTACGTATAGGCCTGTAAAGATCTATGGGGTTGATGTGTATAATATCTTTGACACTGTGGCCTTAAACATTCATCACCGTTCACCCTTGTGGTCTCAATCCAGTTATCTTATAATCTAGCTCACGTAGTCACAGTTTACTATTAAAATACATTGAAACACAACACAATTTATATGGCAATAACATTCACGACAAGAGGATACTGGTCGAAACGTCGTGCTATATGTATATAAAACAGTGATTGTGTTCAATATAAATTGTGTTGTGTTTTATAATGTGCTCAATCGCTCAGAGCCACTCAAGACATTCACCATCTTTACAGACACCTGTGTTATTTTGCGGAAACGTTTAATGCACAATTCATCAATATTATAATATATCAATTCACAATTCATCAATATTATAATATATCAATTCACAATTCATCAATATTAGAGTTTACTAATTAAGAGGATACCAATAAACAGGTGAGATATTCCACTCACCTTTAAAACAAGAATCAAGTTTTGCCTCCAAAACTTTCTGTACAGACACTTTACTACAATCAGAAAATTTCTGAAAAAGAAAATGACATGCGAAAATAACAACAAACAAACACGTAACAGCTGCTCTATGGTCAATTTGATTAAAATACATTTTGTTTGTTTTTCTACTACATGAAGATATGACCTGTAGTATTGGAAGGTCATGTCAAAGGTCATACGAGCAGCTTTTGACCCTATGATGTCAGACATTTGATTAACCAATCAGTGTTGATGTCTCTAGTGGCTTACCAACGAGTTATATAACAACCTTCTCAGATCCTATTGTGGTAAAGACAAATAAAACGAAATTTTGAACTGTAAAAATCAGGCCCCGAGTTCACAAAGCATTCTCGGACATAGTTGAGAATTTACTCAAAATTGTTTGCCTTATTTTAACTAAAGTATAGCCTTTTATAAAAATTTTGTTGTTTTAATATATCAAATACATGAATAAGAAACTATGTTTGTGTTTCTGCAATAAAGATATTTCTCATAAACAGTGATTGAAATTTGAGTAAATTCTCAACTTAAGTCTGAGAATGCTTTGTGAACTCTGGGCCTTATTGCTATCACGAAAAGAGCAAAAAAGAACTTACGAAATTATTTGAATCATATCCTGTAACTGAGAATGGATACATGAGATATTTACCATCGCCAAAAATACTGGAGGGGGCGCAGTTACCTGAATCACTGTCATGTTCACTACCCCAATTATGACCTGTATAATAATAATAATAATAATATCAGTTACTTGGTGAGCGACTTACACAAGAGTAGACATGATGCATATAATTTAGCTTGTCACAAGACTAAAATGTAATCCCAATTGTGTAATAAAAATGTTACATTAGTTGGAAAGTATTTGAATAGAAATGGATTCACACATTAAGAATATTTGCATATGTTTTCAATAACGGATTATCTATAAGATACATTATGTAAGAGCTAAAACAGCCTCTTGCAGGTCTTTCTTTAGGCTTTTAATGATATCTAAATTATTAATTAGACAATTATTAACATGACAAGACTATAATTAACTCTCTAGACCATCGGATGACAGAGATTTTAGTGGATTTAATCTCCCCCCGATAATTAAACAAATTAAAGGATGAAATGGATAACCAAGACCTTTGTTTAGACTTGGAACGTCACATAAACTATTCAATAGACACATGACAAGGCCATAATCAACTCTCAATGCCATCTGATGGGTACGATTTCATTAGATTTCAACATCCAGTAATGATTAACCACAAAAATGGAATACATTCATAGATGTCAAATTAAAAAAAATAAAGTAACTTACCAATTTCTGTTTTTAACACATGAAAAATAAAAATTTAAACAAGATTTAATTAAATGTAAGTGGAATATTGTAATTGAGAAACACATTGATAGAACACAAGGTCTATGGGAAACAATTAGTCCACATGATAATAAAGTTTCAAATATTTTATAATCCTATCAAGATATTTTATAATTCATTTAAGTTATCTTTGGAAGCAAATTATATCCTGCAAAGTCTAGAGATCTGGTTTTGTTTCCTTGTAGAGCGGTCCTCCTGCACTTATTATTTAATTTCGACACATCTGTAATCTGTAGCTATCTAGAGATTTGTATCTAGGTAACGATATTTTTTCAGAGTTCTTTTGAATTGTGGTATATTATGTCTTATGGTCGATTTATACACTGCTAACCAAAGCTTACCATTTGATCTTCCACAAAAAATGATTGAAGCCATGTTATTAGATGGATCATAATATGATCCCAACAGATTTGATCATAGTGTAGTATAAGTTGACCCTTAGGCTGTGTTGAATTGGAACTATGTTTCTTGTCGCCCGCGCGCTTAGGATCGGGGGGTCTATTTTCGGCCGCATAGCTTTTCAACACAAAAAAATTTTGAAGTTTTATTTGAATGTTTCCGACATTTTTAACAATTATTTTAGAAATAAGTTACCCCGTAATGTCTCGTTTATCAATATTTACCGGCTAAACAAAAATAAGTGACATTATGTTGCAGTCTGTTGCCGTGTTTAATTCAGAGCGATATAACAGTCGATTTCGTTGGCGGATAGCTGCAATTTACACAAATTTTATGCGCCCATGGCCACTTTGCTCTATTAGATGTATTTCAACTAGTAAAACTTTTAATATAAATCTAAAAACAGGTATTCCACAAGCGAAATTCTCGGCTTTCGCTCGGCGCGGCCATGTTTTTGCATATATAATGAAGTTATTTTAAGAATAAGTTATTTGATTGGTCGGTCGCTAAGGGCAATGGTTGAAGTGTCCAATCGAGACAAGCAGATCATGTTATTAGGCATGCGCTCTGAGCTGATGTCCTAGATATTCCTTCTCGTCAGTTTATCGCTAATATTCTTGATAAATACGTCATTGTTTGTAGATATTTTTGAAGACTTTCAAATAAAATGGCTTTAGATTTTTTGTAGATCACTCAATAAGTTTGACAGACACCCATAATCCAATAAAGAATAATAATACCATTACTAAGTTCTGTTGTTTAGGATAACATTTATGTCATTGTATGTCAAAGTTACATGCATATGTGTCAAAGTTACACATGTAAATATACACATAACAAGAAATAAAATAAGCCAATATTGTATAATTTATAAGAAATACATAACGTAAAATGAATTAATGGAACATATCCCAAATCATTTTTTTTCTACAGTTAACAATTTTAGTCAAAATTATATCTCTGAAAGTTATGGTCAGATTTTATTGAAACTTGGATCCACTTCCTATACTAACTTTGTGCAATAGGAGAATTTTTTTTTTTTTTTGAAGTCTGCAAAATAATTGCTGATGTATTGCACCAAGTTAAACATTTGGTGTTGAATATTGTTTGCCAATTGTTTGTTGAATCCAAAAGTTAATTTAGTAGGGGATATTGTTCAAACCAACTTTTATTTGGTGATGGCATTCAAGTTTTAAAAAGTATTTCAAACAACTTTGTATTTTACTTCATTATTTCATTCATTCAGTTTACCATATAGGTTAATACCTAGGAATATGAATTAACTTTGAGCTTTTGGGGGTAGAATAAAATCAAAATGATGGTTTGTGTTGGTTTGTATACTTTGTGTTGAAAAATAAACTTTGTGTTGTGTTTGCCTCACACCCTCATTGGATTGTCACGAAGGTAGTTACAAGAAACATAGTTTCAATTCAACACAGCCTTATGCAATCATGTTTTTGAAGCTAAAAAGATGTGTCATCTTTTATATAATTATATTTTTCTGTGTTTTCTATGATATAAAGTTATGTGTTCCGTGATATATAGCTATTATATCAGTACGTACCATGTACCGTATCTATTATATCAGTACGTACCATGTACCGTAACTATTACATCAGTACGTAACATGTACCGTAGCTACTATATCAGTACGCACCATGTCGTGTATCTATTATATGAGTACGTACCATGTGCTGTAACTATTATATCAGTACGTACCATGTGCTGTTACTAAATCAGCTTGTTGTGTTAATACAGTATCACCACCAGTATTTTTAGTTGTTGTCCATCCTGTATTATAACTCTTCACTACACCACCAGACGTCTGACCTACAAACAATATAAACATACAACAAATCCATCACTTTCTTCATACGGTTTCCAATGTCTGTGTCAGATGAGTGCCCGCAGGTTTGCCATGGGTTTTGTTTATGTATAGTGTGGAGACCAAATACTGGAGAGAGAGAGAGAGAGAGAGAGAGAGAGAGAGAGAGAGAGAGAGAGAGAGAGAGAGAGAGAGAGAAAAGAGAGAGAGTTTAATGTCCACTTGTAACAAACAATGTCATTTCGGGACTAACATGATTCAGTTTTATTTCAATAATTCACTTGCACGTAGGAATCTTAAGCAGTGAGAGGAAAGCAGAGGACCCGAAGGAAACCCACAAGGTTGGATAGGCGACCCTACTCCTTGTCATCTAAAACCGAGGAATGGAAACCATGACAGTTTAATCGACACAAATTAGGTCACATTGCGAATATAATATGCTACGTATTTATTTCAATAATTCGATTGTGTGATGGGTTCTTCAGCAGTGGAAGGAAACTTGAGGGGCCAAAGTTCCAGAGATAACCTACATCTTGTCACATACAAATTTAGGGGCCAAACCAGGCTAGTTGACTCAATGACAGACCGTGTGATCTAAATGACATAGTTTAGAGGACACAACCTCCTGACCACTCCTCTTACTGGATAATTTTTCAAGTTTTTTCTGAAAATAAAATATGTCGGACTTGACTTACTTGGGGAGCAGATACCACCGAGACCAGATGTCCTAGCTGGAGAAATATACGCCAGGCCTAAAACATTGTTTGTAAAACTTTGATGTGTAAACAGGTGCCCCACACAATAATTCTGTAACGTTTCATCTCGTCCAAACGCCTACAAATAAAATATCTTATATATTACAGTATTCTTCATAATCAATGCAACGAAAATGAGCTAAGGGAAATAAATGGGTTTAGAGAAATGAATTACAATTCTACTTCAATCAAGTGCATGCTCTTTCAAGTGCTTGCTCTTTGCAGTGCGATGAAACTGGAGGACCCATAGAAAACCCATGAAATAAGCAGGTCATGCACAAAAATAACCAGCGATTATAAGGTTATTGTGTTGACGGGTAAAGCGTTTGTGGAACTTCTACTTATATGATGGTAGTCTTATTTCCTTTACATATGCGGGGGGGTTGTGATGGCCTAGTGTTCTAGAGTGCCGCGCTTCGACCTCTAGCTGGACGGTCACATCTGGCTTGCGGCTGTGGTTTCGAGCCATGGTGTGAGCGTATGTGGCATGGAGATAGGGCCGCCTTCTCAATCTCGTGGGTTTCCTCCGGGCACTCCGGTTTCCTCCCACTGCTAAAGACCCCTACGCGCAAACGAATTATTGAAATAAAATTAAACCATATGTTAGTCCCGAAATGACCTAGTTGTGTCGAGTGGACGTTAAACCCCATTTCTCTCTCTCTTTACATATGCTAATATAGGGATGCTCGTCAGTCCAGAACGTCCCGTATTGACAGAATTACAATCGAGTGACGCAGAATTCAGTCCTGTCACAATTCTGTTAGCATCGAGAACCAAGGTGGTGTGAGTAATCACAGGTCATAATTAAACACAACGGATATGTTTCCAGTTGCCATGGTTGATTTAGCGATTTAATTATGCAGTCGACACATGAACGCGCTGTAACCTCTAATTTCACCTCTTTACTCGATTGTCACTATTCCGAAACCTTCAATCATATATCTCCAACGTGCACACAGGTAGTCCTTAGCTTTCTGTCCTATCCAAAGAACTGAGCTGTTGCTATATTATGAGACATGCAATGTTAACAATGCATACTTTGCCACAGACACAAAATAATACTCACATCAAGGAAATCTCCCGTTGCCCAGTCGTCTTTCGCCCGATTATAATGATATGTACTTATTGTTGGGGCATCGTGTATACGGATCTATAAACATCAAATAAATAATGTAAGTTATAAGCTTCATTTTATTCAGAGTTATTGAGTTATTATAACCTTAACTCATTTATAACAGATATTAACTCAATTATTTATAACAGATGTAGAGTTATTGTAGTCATTATAACCATGACTCATTTATAACAGATGTAGAGTTATTGTAGTCATTATAACCATGACTCATTTATAACAGGTCTAGAGTTATTGTAGTTATTATAACATTAACTCATTTATAACAGATCTAGAGTTAATGTAGTTATTATACCATTAACTCATTTATAACAGATCTAGAGTTATAGTAGTCATTATACAATTAACTCATTTATAACAGATCTAGAGTTATTGTAGTTATTATACCATAACTCATTTATAACAGATCTAGAGTTATTGTAGTTATTGTATTAACTCATATATCTAATTTAAGTAGAATATAATGGGAAGTTACCAGTCCTAATTCTAGACCAAGTCCAGTAAGTTGTTGAGTTCCGCCCCAGTTAGTCTTACGATAAATTGCGTCAGTTCTCTCGATCACACCAACCTGGAAAATCAAACACATTGATTGATTAAAACAAGCCAACAGTGAGGCTGATGTCCCCCGCTGAAATCCCAAAATAAATAGATGACACATATTAATTAATCGCACATTTATTTTTTTTCAAGTATCGAGCAATCAAACTGTACACAAAGTTTCATCCAAAAGTGTTTTATAAAGAAAAATGCTAAAACCGACGAGAAAAATGAAAATGTACCCTAGTTAGGGGGACCCTAAAGGCAGACCAAAGGGCCCCCATGCTTGACAAAAGGGCTCCTCTGGCCAAGGGAAAGGGCCCTCGTGTCCGAGTCAATCGGTTCGATACACTGTTACTGTCGAATGAGAATGCAGTCATTGTATTGGCATAAAAATCATCAATCAAGATGAACCTAAGATGAAATTGCTTATCTCTGCCTACCCTATGAAGAAAATGCTCATCTTCGAACTCCATCAAGGCATTGACCTAATAAGCATACACACCAATTTTGAACATTTTAACTCAATTCGAAGGAGAGTTATTGTGTTCCAAAGTCTCGGCAAATCAAATTGCTTATCGCTCTGCTTACCCTGAGCAGAAAATGCTCATTATCGATCTTAGTTAAGGTATTACTGTAATGAAACTATACACCAAGTTTCATCAATCTCACTTAATTAGAACTAAAGTTATCGTGTCCCAAAGCATCAACCAATCAAATTGCTTATCCCTGCTTACCCCAAGCGGAAAATGCTCATCTTCGAACTCCATCAAGGCATTGACCTAATAAGCATATACACCAAGTTTGAACATTTTAACTCAATTAGAAGGAGAGTTATTGTGTTCCAAAGTCTCGGCCAATCAAATTGCGTATCGCTCTGCTTACCTTGAGCAGAAAATGCTCATTATTGAACTTAGTCAAGGTATTACTGTAATGAAACTATACACCAAGTTTCATCACTCTCACTAAATTAGAACTAAAGCTATCGTGTCCCAAAGCATCAACCAATCAAATTGCTTATCTCTGCTTACCCTAAGCGGAAAATGCTCATCTTCGAACTCCATTAAGGCATTGACCTAATAAGCATATACACCAAGTTTGAACATTTTAACTCAATTAGAAGGGGAGTTATTGTGTTCCAAAGTCTCGACCAATCAAATTGCGTATCGCTCTGCTTACCCTGAGCAGAAAATGCTCATTATCGAACTTAGTCAAGGTATTACTGTAATGAAACTATACACCAAGTTTCATCAATCTCACTTAATTAGAACTAAAGTTATCGTGTCCCAAAGCATCAACCAATCAAATTGCTTATCTCTGCTTACCCTAAGCGGAAAATGCTCATCTTTGTACTCCATCAAAGCATTGACCTAATAAACACATACACCAAGTTTGAACATTCTAGCTCAATTAGGAAGAGAGTTATTGTGTCCCAAAAAGTGTGACGGACAGACGGACTGATAGACAGACAGACAGACAGACAGACAGACAGACGGACGAACCCATTTTAATAGTCCCCCAACTTTCTTCGAAAGGCGGGGGACAATAAAATGGGGTCAAATGTCCTATATTATACATCATTTGGATGAATGAAGCCGGGCAAACACCATTCTCTAGGGAAATTTTGTCTTGACATCGATGCTATAATCTACAGCTTTTATGATTTCCAACTGTCATCGCAAACGCATATAATACTGTAATATGAATGTATATAAACTGATTTACATTCAATGGTTTACGTTTTTAATCTAATTTCAAATCACTTATGTTCAGTGCAATACGCCTGAAGTCTCAAACATCAGGTCATTTCGGGACTAATATATGATTAAATTTCTTTTCCATAATTCTCTTTAGCAGTGGGAGGAAACTGGAGGGCTGGGAGAAAACCCATGAGGTTGGACAGGCGACCCTACTACTTGCCACGTACAGAGAGAGAGAGAAATAGGGTTTAACGTCCACTCGACACAAACTAGGTCATTTTGGGACTAACATATGGTTTCATTTTTTTTTAATTTCAATAATTCGCTTGCGCGTAGGGGTCTTTAGCAGTGGGAGGAAACCGGAGTGCCCGGAGGAAACCCATGAGGTTGAGAAGGCCACATACACTCACACCAGGGCTCGAAACCACAGCCGCAAGCCAGAGGTGACCGGTTGCCACGTACAACCAGGGAATCAAAACCACGCCATTTGATTCCATGACAGACCTAATGACACAGCGTGCACGTGTTAACCATTCAGTCATCCAACTCTCCTGTTTCAGTTTGTGAACAGGTCTTGAGTGACGGCGTGATAACAACAATGATTGTCTAAATTCAATGATGATATATATAAAATAACTCACAATATAACTGGCTGTTCTGTAGATATCACTTCTACCAATGGCTACGTAGAATTTATAATCTGCTACAGCAAATATTGCACAAGTGTTTTTAGTGGGTGTGGCTCGTTTCTTCCGTTTCTGTGTGTCTGAGTCAGTTTTTGATTCTGTGGTTGATGTATCTGACGTACCATCGTCAACTCGCGCCGATTCACAGTAACTGTGTCTGTTATCAAATAAATACACAGACTTCATTACAACAGATAGTTTGGGCTGAGAGAGAGAGAGAGAGAAATGGGGTTTAAAGTCCCTTCGAAACAAACTAGGTCATTTTGGGACTAAGACATACATGGTTTTGAATTTCATTTCAATAATTCGCTTGCGCGTAGGGGTCTTTAGCAGTGGGAGGAAACCGGAGGACCCGGAGAAAATCCACAAGGTTGGACAGACGACCCTTCTCCTTGTCACATACAACAGGGGAATCGAAACCACGGAGTTGACTAAATCAGAGGCTTTATGACACAGCGCACTCGTACTAACTACTCAGTCATCCAACCCCCCCATGTTGGAGTGAAGTTCTCATTTCAAATGGCAGTGAAATTGACAGAAAGGAGAAATTATGTCAGTCAATTTAACCTTAAAATACAAGAAATGAAATGGGTTTTAACATTCAACTGGACTAATGAAGACAGGATTATGCCATACAGTGTGCTATGAGGGAAATTTTACCCAGGCAGCAGAACTCTAGCATATCGAATTTCAACTGCCAAGGGATCTTTGACATGCACGCCAATGTATACACAGGACTATTTTTCGTCCCATTCGAACGACTGGACAGATGCCCTTCTCAGGCCCTCCGTCCTGCACCACTGACAAGGGGAAACCATGTTGGAATAGCCTGATGAACTTTCTCGGCCAATGACGGAACTGAACAAACGAACACCAGGCTTGCGAACCAGCATCTTACCCACTTAGCCACCAGGGGGCTCCCTAAAACATATGACATACGGTTATATATTTTGATTTAATGTGTAACCACACCTAAAAATATATTTTAAAAATTGGGATAAATGAACAAATTTTTGAAACAAAATAGACCCTGCATAAAACACAAGAGTATAAAATCAAAAACTGTCATCATCAGTGTGCCAAATATCAAAATGTATATCAATACCAATATTGGTTTAGAATAAAATCAAACCCACCGATCTTGTCCTTTGTCTGGCCATTGCATGTCGGAACTACGATAGGCCACCATTTTACCACTTCCTATCCCATGATTCTTATCATCTATATGTCTCCATGCAGACTGAAATAAAAAGTCATGCGCATATACAGACCCATCTTTTATACACCTCACAATTTATCATATCATCATTGTCAATTGTATAAATGATATCATTGTCAATTGGGTTTCCTCCCATTGCCCAATACGCTGCCTACACACAATCCAATTATTGACATAAAATTGTATCAAATGTTAGTCCTGAAATGACCTAGTTTGTGTTGAGCGGACGCTTAACCCCATTTCTCTCTCTCTTTGTGTCTAGTGCTGTTCTCCGACACTTACTATCAACACTTACTCTCGTACAACAATAACAAAAAGTCCTGTCAGATAAAATTTCATCAGTTTTATTGTATGGAAACACCCGTCTAATGATACATTATGGGAGATTAGATAACGAGCTGGCAGTTCTCACTATAATAGTTAAAAACTAAATAATGTAAAAGGAATTTGCTAAAAATTTCAGTCAAATTGTTCACCAAGATTTTAGCAAATGAATTTTGAGCCTAGCCTCGATCATCATTACTAAAGTCGGTATGATAAAAACATAGTCTCCATTAGCCATTTTTTGGTTTAATTATTAATGAACGTTTAGCAGGATTGTAAGCCAGTAACTATCTCAGGCTAGCCATGCCATCGAGAGTTGATTATGGTCTGGATCAGTTAATTAATGTCAAATTAATAATTTTACTAATATTTTAGGCCTAAATAAAAATGCACAATTGACAGATTTAGCTCCTGCAAAATGCATGTTAAATGATGCCTACAAATACATAATTTTGCCTTTTATTTTGTTTGCAATATGACATATTTTCAAAATAAAAGGTTTAAAATTTTCCAGAAGAAATCTGCTTGAGCCTGAGAATTCTAATGTGTCATAATGATAGAGAGAATATCAAAACGGAATAAACCTACCTCAATAACATACAACTCTCCTTCCAGTAAAATAGTTCCTGTAAAACTCCCATCTTCAAAATAACCATGTACTTCAGATTCCTCTTCATCTGCCATAGTTATATAACATGTACATGCACATCATTATAGAATATACAATGTATAGTACATTATTATATAATATAACATGTACAGTACATCATTATACAATATAACATGTACAGTACATCATTATATAATATAACATGTACAGTACATTATCATATAATATAACATGTACAGTACATCATTATACAATATAACATGTACAGTACATTATTATATAATATAACATGTACAGTACATCATTATATAATATAACATGTACAGTGCATTATCATATAATATAACATGTACAGTACATCATTATACAATATAACATGTACAGTACATTATTATATAATATAACATGTACATGTACATCATTATATAATATAACATGTACATCATTATACAATATAACATGTATAGTAGGGAAAGAGAGAGAGAAATGGGGTTTAATGTCCACTTGACACAAACTAGGTCACTTTGCGACTAGCACATGGTTTAAATGTACAGTAGGGACGTATATCATTGCCAAAAGTCTGAAGATTGACAGCACTTCAATATACATTTTTCAAGGTTTCAAAACACTTATGTCATGGCATACTTTTCAAAATTGACAAAACTTCAATATACATTTTTTGATGATACAAAATACTAATGCCATGGTGTACTTTTTGAAATACAAATTACAATTATCAATCTCTTACATTTTAACTTTGCTTGTGTCCATTCTGAAGAATGAAACAATTTTGAATTAGCTACTTTCAACATTGCCTTATGCGCTTTACAGTGTCGACCTACATATCTGCAGGTTTACAATGTCAAATATGTTAAAACTTTTGGCAATGTAACACTTCCAGTAGCTAGTACAGTACATCAGTATTTACATATCTATTACACAGGTTCACTATTATCAGAAAGAGAAAGACAGGCAGACAGACAAAAATGGGTTTTAACTTCCAATCGACACAAACCAGGTCATTTCGGACAAACACATGGTACAATTTTACTTCAATAATTCATATGAGTGAAAGGGTCTTTAGCAGTGGGGTGAAAACGGAGCATCCAGAGAAAGCCAATAAATTTAGACAGCCAACCCAACTCCTTGGGATCTAAAATGTGGCACTTGTCTCAGTAACAAACATTATAATCTAAAGTGCACTAATAACACCCACTTCCCTCAAGCGTATGCATGCCCCACTCCACTCAAAGGCACGTATTCCCCCTCCTCTGAAGTGCACATATCCCACTTCTCTCAAGCGCTTGTATCCCCCCTCCGCTCAAGGAAATAGAATCATATCAACGTTGTTGTGAGAAGTCTGGAAAGATATGTTAACCGACTTTGGCTGAAGGATTTAAAAATGTCTATACAAACCTTGTACTTTTCCCTCGTAGAAATTTCCTTCTTGTAAAGCTGCGATTGTTTCACTGCCATCAGAATGAACTACGCTGATTTTAAAATTTGGTGAAAATATTTCTGTTCTTGGTTTCAATATTAAATGAAAGGACCTAAAAATAAACAAAACAGGGTTTTATTATTATTTGGATTTAGGTCTGGAATACCACCCGTGTCTTGAAATTGATTTTAGAAAAACAGTTTTGAATATCATTAAAATATGCTTATATTAATAAAATCAAAGAAGAAAACTATATTTAAAATCTGGTCAACTCCTAGATCCACAGATAAACAATTTCCTGTGAAGCTTCAAATCGACAAAAAGATCTTTCTTATCCTCTTTTTTAAATACATTTAAAGCCCAGATAAAGAGTTTCCTGCTTACAGGGTTTAACAGCCACTAGACACAAAATATGTCATTTTGGGACTAATGTACAGTTCAATTCTATTTCGAAAGAAACCGGACAGGTGACTCACGGCCAAGTCGGACAGGTGACCATATTCCTTGTGCTGTACAAGCGGGAGATCAAAACCATGCCAGCTGACTCACGGCCAACTTACGATCTGACATGAACTTGGTAAAAGTTTCTACCACCCAACGAACCCATGACCACTTGGATCAAAGACCAGTCGGACCAACTGATATACCACTCGGCCCAAACAAAAAGACCACTCGGCCCAAACAAAAAGACCACTTGGATCAAGGTGATATTTTAATACATTGATAAACTTTGCGTTTGTTTTAATATGACTACACGAACCAATAACAAAGTGTTGTTTTAATAAATTGTGTTTGTTTTAATATGACTACACGAACCAATAATAAAGTGCTGTTTTACTCAATTGATAATTGTGTTTGTTTTAATATGACTACTCGTTCCGAGTGGTCTGGATACACACCCACCACCGCCCTACCTGTTAAAAGCTGTGAGTGTTATTTCTTTAATGAGCTGTTCGTTATCATTGTGTCGCTCATCGGTGTAAAGACTACGTCGATATCGACCACTCGATTCTGGAGTTGTTATTATTTCATAATACGACAACTTGTCTCCGATATCAGCTAAAAAAAAAACCCACAAAAACATCTAGCGATAAATTAAAAAAAAATAATATCAGGGCTGCTCAAAATGACAGAAGTAAATGAAATGAGGTTTAACATCCTACAATTTTGCTCCGAAACTTAGCATACGCCATACGGTGTACTAGGAAGAGAATTTTGCCCGACCAGCGACGCTACTGCCTTCTCTTACATCGAATTCCAGCTGTCATTCAGGTATCGTGCACGTGCACGTCAATGTGTACACGGGACCTTGGTTTTTCGACCCATCTAAACAACTAGACAATTGTCCTGCATCACTGACAAGGGAAACTATGTCAGAAAATCAAAAATCTTAAAACAGCTGATATGGTCTCAACTTGAGACTCTCAAGAGCATGCGTTTATACATAAACTTATTTTTTGAAATGAACGGTGCTAGAGTTTGTGACTGAGTGAGGTCAAAATGGGCACAATTAACGTCCACGCTAAGTCGACTAGGTTCAATACCACTGCGACAGGGTTCCATTTCACTAAAAAATGAAATTTTTCTCAGTTCCGGTTTATAAATAGGCATATATATTGAAATTTATTGAGCTCAAATTAATTATTGAATATAGCAATATTGCTCAATCAAACCTATACAATGCAAATAATTTTTTTAAGTCAATATTGCAATAAAATGACAACGGTAATTTGCATAGTACATATAGGTCCATAGCTCATATAGGTCCATAGCTCATAGGTCCATCCATAGCTAATATTAATTATTAATTAGTGTACTACGGTAAATATAGCGCATTTCACTTCTCTTCTATAGGCCTACATCTATTTTTTTACTAACCTGACACTGTCAGAAAGAAAAGAGGAAGGGTTAACAATATTTGAGATAAACCCTCCATTACTGAATCGAAATCCTCCAAAAATCTCAAAATTCCATAAAAAGAAATATCCTCATTCCCCCTATTTGTTTATAAAATAAATCGTTGCCGAGAACGCTTTACACAGCGCCATCTCGAGGATAACTCTTTTCGTATCGATTCGACCCGACCATCCACCGAAACACACCGGAATTCATTTACAATCACCGGAATTATTTTACCATCATACAGAGAGAGAGAGAGAGAGAGAGAGGAGAGAGAGAGAAATGGGGTTTAACGTCCACTCGACACAAACACAAAGTCATTTTGGGACTAATTAACATATGGTTCAATTTTATTTCAATAATTCGGTTGCGCGTAGGGGTCTTTAGTAGTGGGAGGAAACCGGAGTGTCCGGAGGAAACCCACGAGATTGAGAAGGCGCCCCTATTTCCATGCCACATCCTCTCAAACCAGGGATTGAAACCACAGCCGCAAGCCAGAGGTGACCGGCCAGCTAGAGGTCGAAGCGCGGCACTCTAGACCACTAGGCCATCCCAACCCCCTTACCATCACAGATTAGTACCAGTATAGTATCTGATGAGTTGTTCAAACAAACAAATTTAAAAAAAAATGTAGGACTCAAACGTTTATCTGTGAAACCGTGGGTTTCGATGATATGAAAATTCATAATTAAAACGATGGAAAACAGACAATGTGTGTGTTTGTTGATTTGTGGTGAGTCATTTTTGTTTTTAAAAGAACACAAAATATAATTGTTCGTTTTTAAACACGTAAATAGTTTGGCTTTTAAAATGAATAATAATAAAGTATTAAGAGGTTTATAATTAGAAGTAAAATATTTAGTGATTGTTTGACTGGAATTGAGTTAAGTTCCTAATTAGGTAGTTCCTTTTGGAACTGTCTTTGAGCGAGCGATATCCTGTCAAGGACAGTTCTAAAAGGAAGTACTAAATTGTTTAACAGATGGTCCATGATCGCTGTATTTGCCGTGAAGATATTTAAACTCACATTCACATATAGTATTCGCGGTTTTATCTATAGCCCGATTTACGGGAAGTTTTTTAAAAAGAGTTTTGTCTAGTAAATTCGAGAAGAATCGGTATATATATATATATAAATTAGTAGCGAATGTTAATGCTTTGTTTTGTGGGGTTTTTTTTTTTGTTTTTATGGGTTTTTTTCTTTTTAGAAATACATGTAGAGAGATAAATCGTTGTTAATTTTGATCAGTTCTTTGAAAATTATCTTAAGATTGGTAAAATGTGTTCAAATCATCCATTATCATTTATCTCATGTAAAAACACCATATGACAAAATCCTATGTTAATTTATTTTCTATAGATGTACCTTTTGTATTTTCTACAAATGTTTGCTATTTTTTCTTAAAATTATATTTTGATTTATATGAATTTTGTTTTAGTAAAGGGCTTTTTTATAATGCACTGAAATCCACGTCACGATAGATTGTTATAAGCATGTTAGGAATCGGGGTGGATGTAAGGCGGTAACTCGCTAAACAGAAGGTCTCAAGTTAGCTCCCGTTGTCCGTGAAAGTAGCTGATTATTTTTAGGCGTGGTTTCACCTTGTTGGTGTTGCAGTATGACTATCTGCTTAATTTTAGTTGGATGTGGCAGAAACAACGCCGGATTAACCATGGGGCACCATGGGGCACAGGCCCCAGGGCCCACCACATTAGGGGGCCCCCCACAAAAATCTCAATTGCGCGCCTCGAGCATAGTCGGACCGAGGATTCCAACGGCCGGTGACCTAGTGACGGGGCCCCTCCGATGCTTCGAGGGCCCTCCATCGGAAGTCCCTTGGGCCCCCTCAATCCATGTTGTGTTGCGATCGACATCCGAGAATTCGGTGTAATCTGGTGATGGGTGTAACACATGTTTTTTTATTGTCGTGAGATCTTCTATCGAACCGACCATCGTCTAACTCGAATTATCGTATAACTCGAACACATTACACGTCCCCATCATTTCGAGTAGCGCGAAATTTGCTTCAGATTGACGTACGATTGTATATTATAAGCTGTAGTTGTTGTTGTTGTTGATATTTGTTGTGGGTATAAGCTGAATTTGATGAGATCCACACCATGATCACACGAAATATTCATATTTCTTAATTAAATCTCGTATTACCATTTTGTTTGTCATCCATCGAGTCCGGCTTGG
This sequence comes from Patella depressa, assembly GCA_948474765.1. Classification (NCBI taxonomy): domain Eukaryota; kingdom Metazoa; phylum Mollusca; class Gastropoda; family Patellidae; genus Patella; species Patella depressa. The sequence continues at coordinate 37,066,894 of OX419723.1, read as the reverse complement.
TCGTAACGTTACGGCCTCCATTCATCAAATCATCGTGGGGGTATAATACGATTCCAAATCAAGTAACTCCGTTATTTATCACTGAGCTACTTCAAAATTAGGTTTGATGTCGCTCTGCCCACTTACAGTCTCCTCCTTTAGAATGTCATCATTTCATAGCACTCGCATGGATTGGTCCACTGAAATAACGCCAGAATGCGCTAATTTGGTGGCAGAATTTTATTTTTTTCTGGGTAGGTACTTCTAAATGGCTCCAACACAAGTGCCTGAAATGCCAGGTAAATCACGTTTCTGGCCTCCAATTTCTGAAAATTTCGGAGGGGGGTGAGAAAACCCCCAGACCCCCTATGCGGGGGTCAGTGATCAGGCCCCCCCACATGTTCCAGGCCCCAGGGCCCCCACCATGTTTAATCCGGCATTGGGCAGAAATATTATAAGTAACAATAATCAATCGTTGTTTTGATGAAAAATATTGTCAATTTTGCTTACTTTTTGCGAGTGTCATTCGCGTTCGGCTTTGCTACATGGAACTAAATAGGACCATATCTTTTACCTCGACGTTTGTTATCTAGTAGTCAATATGTTTAATCAAATAAGTTTTAACTCTTTTACTATATATAGTTCCATCGATTCTTCAACAATAACACTTCACATACAAATTATATAGTCTTCGGTATGGTCTATGCCATCTAGAATAACACTCGAGGCATGTCGAACAGATAGTTTCTAGTCTGTTACTTGTTTTAAAAAACCTGTAAGAAAATTTATGGATGTATTATTCATTTTGATTATGAGTATCCGGTGAAGTTAATTTGTCTTGGACGGTAAAACGAACGCATAAGTTCGCGTAACTGGCAGAAATAACTGATGGGTCCCGAATGTTCGCGGTGTAGCTCTTTTGGGCGAAGTAAGAAAAGTACGCCCATATGTTCACTCTTCCGGTTGTAAGAATGTCAACAAATTTTAATACACAATACTTGTTTAGACAGAATACGTCTTTGTAGATACAGGTAAATTAACCAGCAAATATATATGTATAAACCCTCCTAAATCATTGATGGAACCTACCGATAATTTAGGAAATAATTCGAAATTTTTATGGGTCGTTATAATATCATAAGTACTAACAACAGACATTTGAATCATTGACAATGAATGATTAATTTTGACCGAGACGATTAATTAATATTTCATTCTGATCTGTTCCTACCGCATGGATACCGGTTGTTTTTTACTTTAGTAACAGATTCTTATATCGGCTTTGGTCAAAACATAACTGACTTGAAATTAGAGTAAAAAGTTTCTATACAATCATATTACATTATTATATCTGTGTTGCGACTTAAAACACCAATTTCATATTTTTTAGTTATAGTTTTAAAATATATTAAAAATAAGCATTAGAATAGATGGTATCTGTAAACAGGCCTACCTTGTTAAAGAATAATCCTATTAGTCCTATAATTCACTGTTGCCAGTTGAGAAATTGACAAAAAGCAAAAGACATAGATATGAATATGTTTTGAGTTTTGACTCTCTTAGAAAATATGAAATTATCACTTTAATTAAATTTATAAAGAGATGGAACGATGTAAAAAATTTAAAAATATTTTCGTTTTTCCAGATTGATTTTAATCTCAATTGTATAAAATGCGGATTGATATTGTTTTTAAAAAAATGAAAAAAAACGTGTGATGTGAAAATTATTTTCATTATGTCATTTTACATCACTGATGAATTTGGTAAAATGCTTGGCCGAGATTTAATAGAGAACTTATAACTCTGGTTGTGTTGATATTGCTTGTATTATATGTTAGTCCCGAAATGACCTAGTTTGTGTTGAGTGGACGTTAAACCCCATTTCTCAGTGTATCTGGTTCTGCTCTTAATTCTTTTAAACCAACCGTCAGTGACAGTTACATATGTAGTTTCATCCCTGTGTTACCAGAATAGAGCTTTGATCAATCACCGCTCTTCTTGCAATACGCTAAAGATTCGATCTACTGTATATTAAAATTCAAGAGTCATGGTAGGTAATAAGATGATGTCTAGCAAGCCTGGGTGTCACAGGTTCACTCTGTCTGTCCTGCACCACAGACAAAAGGGAAACCCCGCCTGAAAATCTTGATGTATTTTCTCCACCTACACCAGGACTGAATACGGGCCGGGGACCTCCTGCGGCTTCTGTAAGAATTTTATGAAGAGGTGATCATTATTGCTATCAGAAAAGATACAGCTTGTAATAATAGTACTTGACAATCGAAACTATCCTGTTATTGTCAAATGGCTGCATGGTTCTAATCTATTTTGAATCGAAGCCATCAATTTCCATCTGTTTTGGGTCAAATTATGACCATGTGAAAGGTAAACAGTTAACTTTTTGTTGGCTTTCACACTAAATCGATGAATAATATTATGAACGACCTCAATATAAAATGGTTTCTGGGAGCAGAAGCTTTCACTCAGGGCCTTTAAACTTTAAACATAAATTTTGAATAAAGAAATGGTAATTTAAATTTGTTATTATGTACATGTATCGTGTTTATGTTTTCAGATTGTAAAACGTAGCATGAAGAAGAGATACCGGTACAGCAAATCAACACACATAACGAAACATTTCATGTCCAACTAGCATTATTATATACTGTGTTTTTGATGAATTTGTACCAGGGACCCTAGAGTGATATTGCAAACAAAGGGAGTTCGATTGACGAGGCAATAAGTGTATTTTAGAAATGGCATCAAAAACAAAACTTTTTAAAAATGTTATTATCAATAGTTTGATCTTTGTTTATTTATCGATTGTTGGATTTTCATTGTTTAATTATCGTAGTCATTGTGTGTTTACCTCCCCTTCCACGTTACTACGGTTACCACATTTAGACAAGTCAGGTAGCGGAAAATGTCGAGTGGATTTAGATAAATTAGGTGAGTTATACATATACATGACTGATTGAAGCTAGTTGATTTAGGTCATTAGGGCTGAGGAGTAGGCAGCGGTACTTAATGTTCTAACATGCGGTTTAAACCCAAGTTTGTACATAAATTTCCGTATTACGGTCGCCTGTATAACGTCGTGGGTTTTCCTCGGGTCCTCAAGTTTCCTACCGATTTGAAAATCTCATCCACCATTTTGAGACTAACACGTCCAGTTATTGGTTTCCATATTTGGGTGGTTAGCCAAGTAGTGATTGTTGTCCTCTATAGGTAGAAGATAATTACAGTATCATAGATATAGACTCTACGTAGCCAGAAGATACTTACAGTATCATAGATATAGAGTACAAGGAATACAAGAATTGACGCCTTATGTAGCTAAGATTATAAGCAATACAACTACAAGAATTTGGGAGTGATTTACATGTAGCTAGGACTATGAGCAATACAAGAATTGTCGCCTTATACAGCTAGGACTACAAGCAATACAAGAATTAATTAAGCTAGGATTAAAAGGAGTATCATAATTACACACTGACTTGTGATAATTTGTCAATGATGTAAAACATGATATGAAGAATGATTTTAAGTTGAATAGTGCTTGATAAAAACTCTAATCAACCCAGATTCCTGCGCTCAATCTAGTTTGATTGGCTTAAAGGATAATGATACATACTAAGTAATACTGGACGTTGACATCACAAGATTTTCGTGTTTTCCATCTACACAACTTCGATATACAACACTCAGGAAATCTTTTATTTTTTCAGAATTGATAAAAGTCGACATTTTTACAGCCCCAGAATTTGATTTTATTTTGGAAAAGAATCATCATGTAAAAAAAGGTGGTGTGTCCAAACCCGTTGGTTGTTCTGCGCTGCAGAAGGTAGCGATTATAGTTCCATATCGTGATCGTCTTCTTCATTTAAAGATTTTATTAAACCGATTACACGCCATGTTGGTGAAACAGCTGATTGAGTATAGAATATTTGTAATTGAACAGGTAAATGTAACATAATTTTAAGATGGATTTAGTTTATAATGGACTAAGACTTGAAATCCTCAAGGTTGATAAGGCGCCGTTATCTCCATGCCACATACGCTCACCCCAGGGATCGAAACCACGGCCGCAAAACAGAGGTGACCGGTCAGCTAGAGGTCGAAGCGCGGCACTCGAGACCACTAGGCCATCACAATCCCCAAAATTGAAGCAGATGTTGAATAAAGCTATTTCACACACACCTTCGACCCTTCAAGAATTCTTGACAGTGTCCCAAGGTATGATTCCCCACTTGTATGTGACAAGGTAAATAGTCGCTTGTGCAACCTTGTGGGTTTCCTGTGGGTTCCTCTCACTGATTAAGACTATCTATTAGTCCCGAAATAAACTTTAATATGATCACATATATAATATACTTCAGTCTGGTTTGGACAAGTTCAACCGTGGCAAACTGATGAATATTGGCTATCTGGAAGCTCTCAAGTTCGGTGATTTTGATTGTTTTGTTTTTCACGATGCAGACTTACTACCGGAGAATGATCAGAATTTATATATGTGTGATCAACATGCCCGCCATCTGTCGTCCGCCATTGATGAAATGAGATATCAGTAAGTTATTAATATTTTATTGTTATTTTACATAGTTACATTTGATTATTTATAATACTCCATCGTTACATTTCGTTTACAAGTTTAATTGTTACTTTTTATGTGTTTTCTTCCATTTATGAAATGAGATATCAGTAAGTTTTTATAAAGATGTTTGATTATTCTCCATAATTACGAATAATTGTTACATTTTATTGTTACGTTTCATAGTTATGTTAATTTGTTACATTAGATTGTTATCGATGTAATGCTGCTAACGCTCACTAAACAACTGTTATAAATTCTACAAATGAAAACACACGTCATTGTCAGTTTATATACATAAGGTTTGTGTATTCAATAGTGATGGGTGTTTTAGACACCAGTAGTGACGTCTTTTACAGCTAGTTACACACCTGTTAATTAACAACAACTGTATAATTTCTAACCAATTTCTATACATAATGAACATTGTAGTGTATTTTGTACACGGTGAACAATCCATTTGCTGATTACACTATTTTGCCACTACGTCTTTTTTAGGCCATCAAATTTTGTCTAATGGTTTGGAATGTTCGTACTTGATTTTATTTTATTTAAAATACCTCTGTGACATGTACATGTAGGATTTCTAATGGCTTTCTTTACATAGTAAACATTAGTTGATTTAATGAGGGGGGTTGGGATGGCCTAGCAGTCTAGAGTGCCGAGCTTCGACCTCTAGTTGGCCGGTCACCTCTGGCTTGCAGTTGTGGTTTTGATCCCTGGTGTGAGCGTATGTGGCATGGGGATCGGGGTGCCTTCTCAACCTTGTGGGTTTCCTCCAGGCACTCTGGTTTCCTCCCACTGCTAAAGACCCCTATGCGCAAACGAATTATTGAAATAAAATAGAAACCATACGTTAGTCCCGAAATGACCTAGTTTGTGTTGAGTGGACCTGAAAACCCATTTAGAATACTTGATCTTTAAATGGGTGGAAGTGGATGACCGAATGGTTAGCACATACATACTCTATCATAAGGTCTGTCATTGAGTCAGCTGCCATGGGTTTTGATTCACCGATGCAATGTTCTGTAACCGAATTGGAATGAAATGAGGTTTAATGTCCTACTATTCTGCTCTTAAACTGGGCTAATGAAGATATATGCCATACTGTGCTGTGAGCCTGTGAAAGAAATTTTGTCTGGACAGCAGCACAAGGCTTACTCTTATATCAAATTCCAATTTTCAAATGTTCTTTTACATGCAAGCTAATTTGTATCTTGTGTCCTCTGTTTTTCATCCCATCGGAACTACGGGGAGGGAGGGGGGGATTTCAAAAACTCCTTGAGTCAACACTGGGGATGAACATGTAACCTCCAGATGGCTTCCGATCTGTGAGGAAAGTTTTGATTTCTAAGTCAGTAGATCTTTGATTTCTAATTCAGTGGATCTTTGTTGATTTCCAAGTCAGAGGATCTTTGATTTAAAGGTAATGCCTGCTCCCCATTAATGATCTAATTCTGTCCGTAATGTCTTGTAAGGAGTACTTTATATTTACTATTGATGACTAAACATACTTCTTATGCTATAATTATATATAATTGTTATATATTACACTGTTACGTATTATAATTATATATAATTGTTATATGTGTAATGTACATTGTATTACTGTGTTATAGATATATATATATTTGTTATATGTGTTATATATTACAGTGTTATGTATTACTGTGTTATATACAGCGTATTATAATTATATACAATTGTTATATGTGTTATATATTATAATTATATACAATTGTTATACATGTATGTGTTATATATTATAGTTATATGTATTATATATTATAGACAATTATAGTTATATATAATTGTATTATGTGTTATATATTACTGTGTTATATATTATAATTATATGTGTTATATTACTGTTATATATTTTAATTACAGTGTTATGTATTATAATTATGCTGGAGGTGTTATTGCTATCAATCGTGAAAATTATCAGCGTATCAATGGTTATTCTAATTTTTATTGGGGATGGGGAAATGAGGATGACGATTTGTCTGCCAGGTAGGTCAACTCAGATATATATTATATTGTCAACCTAAGTTTGTAATAAACTCTTAACCATCATATAAACTGTTCACTATTGTTTTCAACTTCCTTGGCTATTCTAATAAAATGGGACTTGGTTATGTTTAAGTGACCTAATGTCTGGATCCCTATTGGTTGCTATGGTAACCAGCTTGCTCTAATATTTAGTGCAGGAGAACATCACCACACGCAAGCAGACTCCTTGACTGGACCCCAAATAATGGCCGACTGTTGTGTACCACAAAATCTATGAATCTCTTGTAAAGCAAGAAAGAAATATTTGTATTTTATTGAAATCGAAAATTTGATATTTTGTCAGAATTCAAGAAACTGGTTTATTGATTACCAGACCGCCAGAATCTATCGGAAGATTTAAAATGGTGCGGCATGCTAAATTATCTAGAGCTGAACATGGGTAAGTTATCTTAGGTTGATCATGGATTCGTTATCACCGGTTGATCATGGGTGCATTATCTGTGGTTTAGAATGTGATCTGGGGTTAGATATGGATAAATTATCTCAGGTAGAACGCGAGTAAATTGTCTCCATCTGATCATGGGTTTGATTGCCGGGGGCTGAACCTGGGTCAGTTATCATCAGATATGTGATCCAACTATTTCATATCTCGAGAACACATCACTGCCCTAAATGCTATCGATTTAAAACGTTCACATGATCATTCCGGGACGTGGCCTATCGATACCCTAAGCACGTGGTTTATGTAAACAAATATGTTAAGTTAGCAAAATGTCTTTATCATTGTAAACTGCCCTTAGAGTTTCAAAACAAAGTTAAGATAAACTCCTAAATTTGTCTTTGCAAACAAAACCGCTTCTATGAAATTATCGTTCATGGGCGCCGCCATATTGAATTTAGTGGACTGTTTCGTGATTCGGCTCTGATTAGTTTGTCATCTTTCATACACAACGGCTAAATAAACAAAGTTCATTTCATTCAATATGACAATAGAAAAGAAATAAATACTTATAAATATTTCTAAGAGCATACTAAGTGTTTTCAACTAAGATAGGAATTAAAATGTCGGTCAATTTGGTTAGGGCCTGTTCTCAGGCAGAGCTAACTGTCAACAGACAGTCTCACTTTGGGATATTATCAGCATCCATTTTAGCTGCGCAAGTTTTTAAGTATTTTTACTTGTATTTCAGTAATGAGTTGTTTTTTGGTTGGCGAGGCCGATGGCCAGAAGATGGTTTAAATGACATAGTTGGAATGAATTATACGGTATTACACTTAACAGACCAACCATTGTTTACCAATATTACCGTTAATATCGGATCCAGACCTAAAACAATGCCTAATCATGGCACCACACAAGAATCGTTATTCTGGTGAGTAGAGCTAAAAGAGCGCCTAATTATATCACCATATAGTCTGATTAGCACATAATTAACGGTAATTTTGATAATTAGGTGAAAATAAACAAAATAAGCGTGCTGATTATTCACAACTGGTCAAGTAAGCTGCATTTGTGCTTTTTTTAAAGGGATAATGTCTTATTTTCTAAGAAAAATCTCCCCCTCTTTGTTTTGATGGCCAAAATGACACTTTCATAATAAAATGTTTACTTTTAACAAGAAAATGATGTATTTGTCCATCTCTCATCTGACATTAGTGGATTATTGGATTAATGGGATTATTCTTTAACAATGTACGACCAGATATATAGATGCTTTATTGTAACATAATGTAAACACCTGACTTTAAATACAATGACGGTCAAATGATGATATAATATTATTGAATTAATAGACGTTACTGAATTAGTAGAGTAACCATAGTGATGTTTTGTTGTGAAAATGAAGGATCATGCATACATTCTGTTCTTTTGCAGGTTTTTAAAGTTTTACTACCCCTGAGAAAGAGAAAGAAGAACTTCTAACCCTCACAGCTTCCAACCATCCATTTCTCCACAGAATCAATCCTTACTCTAATCTTAGCCCCACTCTTCTTACACCTACATGTATTTGACTGCTCTCTTGCTCTCCTTACCCCTGTATGATCTACAAAACCCCTCCTTACCCCCATATTAACCCTTACACGATGAACTACATGTCTACTTGGGTACTTCCTACCAAAGATTAATATTTATATTTTTTTACATTTTATATATACATGTATATACAATATATTTTTTCTGTTCAGTTAATAATTCTATAATTTATTACCACAGTGATGATGTTATGTAAAACACCTCTCAATGGTTAATAATAATAATCAAAATATTTACATTTATATAGCGCTAGTACTCCATGTACAGATGCATGCTCACAGCGCATACAGTCAATGGTTTAGACAGGTTTGATATTTTTAATTATATTTTAATTAATTTGGTTTAACTTCTTAAATAGCTGATCAATCAACAAAATTAAATCTGTATTCATTTAGACAAAAAACGTATATCTAACTTGAAAATCTATTGGGGTTGGATGGCTGCACGCTATATCATACGGCCTGTCATTGAGTCAGCTGGCATGGTTTCGAATCCCGGTTGTACATGGCAAGGAGTAGGGTCGCCTGTCCAGCCTTGTGTGTTTTTTACGGGTACTCCGGTTTCCTCCCACTGCTAAACACCAATACGCGCAAGCGAATTATTGAAATAAAATTAAACCATATGTAAGTTCGCAATGACCTAGTTTGTGTCAAGTGGACATTAAGCCCCATTTCTCTCTTTCTCTCTCTCTCTCTCATGGTATGTTACTCTCATACTGTGTTGAGTTGAGGGGACGTTAAACCACATTCCATACCATAGTATCATTGTTATAATAAAACCCCTTCCTGGTATCCTTATTATTATATAACCCCTTCCTAACAACCGTTATAAAGTCCTAGGTATCATCATACATTACGGCAATAATCCACTGCATAACTTATTGTCATTTATGTCATAGTTTCTTTCGGATGAATCCTAGTCCAGAATATAATTATTAGTTGGTCCTTGTCAATGTTTTTGATATCAGTCTGGCTTTTTATACGCCCACATTTTCATGTGGACGTATATTGTCGTCGCCCCTGTTCGTCCGTCCGTCCGTCCGTCCGTCCGTCCGGACGTCCGTCCGTCCACAATTGTTTGTGAACAGTCTACAGGTCACAATTTTTATCCGATTTCAATGAAACTTAAAACATAGGTTTATCACCCTAAGATCTTGGTTCCTGTCGATATTGGCATGTATCGGACTGTAACTTCATGGGTTATGGCCCCTGATTGTACGAAAAATCACGTTTTTTAGCTTGTGAACAGTGTAGAGGTCACAATTTTGAACCGATTTGGATGAAACTTGAAATGCATGTTTATAACCCAAAGATCTTGGTTCCTTTCGATATTTGCGCCAATCGGATCGTAACTTCCTGAATTATGACCCCTGATTGTCCGAAAAATGGCCCTTTTTAGCTTGTGGTCCCTCTGGAGGTCAAAATTGTTATCCGATTTAAAAAACCGTTTGATTATATCACCGTTCCATGGTTATGAAGGTTGAGTTCGAATTTCGTGAAAATCGGACCAAAATTGACGGACAAAATGGCCGCCATTTGTACGCGAATAGTGTGAAAATATGTTATATCAAGGTTGTGAACAGTGTAGAGGACACAATTTTGTAGCGATTTGGATGAAACTTGAAATGCATGTTTATAACCCAAAGATCTTGGTTCCTTTCGATATTTGCGCCAATCGGATCGTAACTTCCTGAATTATGGCCCCTGATTGTCCGAAAAATTGCCCTTTTTAGCTTGTGGTCCCTCTGGAGTTCAAAATTGTTATCCGATTTAAAAAACCGTTTTATTATATCACCGTTCCATGGTTATGAAGGTTGAGTTCGAATTTCGTGAAAATCGGACCAAAATTGACGGACTAAATGGCCGTCGTTTGTACGCGAATAGTGTGAAAATATGTTATATCAAGGTTGTGGACCTTATAGAGGTCACAATTAAGAATTTTGAACCAATTTTGATGAAACTTGACATGTATGTTTATAACCCAAAGATCTTGGTTCCTTTCGATATTTGCAACCATCGGATCGTAACTTCCTGAATGATGGCCCCTGATTGTCCAAAAAATCGCCCTTTTTAGCTTGTGGTCCCTCTGGAGGTCAAAATTATTATCCGATTTAAAAAACCGTTTGATTACATCACCATTCCATGGTTATGAAGGTTGAGTATGAATTTTGTGAAAATCGGACCAAAATTGACGGACAAAATGGCCGCCATTTGTACGCGAATATTGTGAAAATATGTTATATAAAGGTTGTGGACCTTATAGAGGTCACAATTTCGAACCGATTTTGATGAAACTTGACATGTATGTTTATAACCCAAAGATCTTGGTTCCTTTCGATATTTGCGCCCATTGGATCATAACTTCCTGAATTATGTCCCCGGATTGTCCGAAAAATCGCTTTTGTTCGCTTTTGGTCCCTCTGGAGGTCAAAATTATTATCCGATTTAAAGAAACGTTTGACTATATCACCGTTACATGGTAATGAAGAGAGAGTTTGAATTTCGTGAAAATCGGACTAGAATTGACGGACAAAATGGCCACCGTTTGTACACGAATAGTGTGAAAATATGTTATATCAAGGTTGTGGACCCTATAGAGGTCACAATTTTGAATCGATTTTGATGAAACTTGACAGGTATGTTTATAACCCAAAGATCTTTGTTCCTTTCGATATTTGCGCCCATTGGATCATTAATTCCTGAATTATGTCCCCTGATTGTATGAAAAATCACCCTTTTTAGCTTGTGGTGCCTCTGGAGGTCACAATTATTATCTGATTTAAAAAAAAAACGTTTGATTATAAAAACCAAACAAATTCTAATGATTTTCAGATAATTCCTTGATATGCGACAACTCTTGTTGACTGCCCGGACGATTTGGCTGCTGTGTGGGCGTATGTTTCGTTGCCTGTCAACCTATTTTTCTGTTAAGATGTTAAACTTTGATTGTTTTATCGTTTCGTTAATTACGAGACTGTATTATTTTTACAGTTCCCACAAGCTGTAAGTAACATTATTATTATTCAATATATTTTCCATTTATGGTATCTAAAGCAAACTTAGATAATGCCTAAACCTTTATTTACTTGTATATCAAACTTAAAATAATTTTTATTTATTTGTGTTTTTGTTGTACCAAACCAGTCTGTTGTGACGACTGTTACTGTTCTTGTAATCAAAATAAAGTTCTAATATGTAGAACTATTTTATAACATCCTAAAGTAAACCTCCAAATGTAACACTATAACGTCAAAAGTTAAAGCGGTAATTTCATATTTTCTGAGAAAGTCAAAACATAATTATTTCTATGCCTTTGTTCAAAAGGTTGTCACCTCACTATTATACGATCATAGGCATTATTTCCCACACTTGGAAATCATTCAGCTGGAAATAATAACAAAATTACCCCCCTTGTTTTTCTATTCCCCCACCCCCTCCCATAGAATAGCTATCTTCAAACGTTTGAATTTGAAGTTGAAAGTGATACTTTTTGTCAACTGTTTAACTTGCAATAGTGAATTATAGGATTGATAGGATTATTCTTTAACATGGTAGAACTGTTTATAGATACCATCTGTTTTAGGGCTTTAACAAGGTAGAACTGTTTATAGATACCATCTATTTTAGGGCTTTAACATGGTAGAACTGTTTATAGATACCATCTATTTTAGGGCTTTAACAAGGTAGAACTGTTTAAAGATACCATCTATTTTAGGGCTTTAACAAGGTAGAACTGTTTATGGATACCATCTATTTTAGGGCTTTAACAAGGTAGAACTGTTTATAGATACCATCTATTTTAGAGCTTTAGTTTGATATATTTTATAATATGAAATGGTAGCTTTAACGTGATGAATCGTATATAAAGAATGATCGTAAACGTTCGAATAATACTGTAAACGTAACAAGAATAAAGTATCGGTAGCGACAGTGTATGAAAGATACATTATGGGAGATTAGATAACGGGTTGATGGTTCTCACTTTATAGTTAAAACTAGCTAATGTAAAGGCAATTTGATCCACTATGAACCGATTACTAAGCGAATAAAAGTTCCGCTTAGTTTTGGTCATCATTACTAAAGTCGGTAAGACAAAACCAGTAGTCTTGATTATCCATTTAATCGTTAATCACGAAGGACAATTTTGCAGCAAATCGAACTACAATCCAACAACTAGTCTTGGCATCGAGTTGATTATGGTCTGGATTAGTTAATTAAGTGTCATTCCATGAGAAAACCATGCAAAATCATGCAGAATCGGGAAGGTGGGGGGTCGGCAGATCGAGTTCATCTTGGGGGGATTTTATGGACTCCTTGAGACTACTTCACAGCCAGAAGAACCGATCTCAAAATTTAACCGTTATTGAGATACAGTCTCGGGCTGATTTTTGGCCAATTTTGCCCTTTTTCAGGTCAATTTTGGTCAATTTTCAGCCACTTATTCTGGTGAGTCTATGGTTTGGATGAAATTAGTGGTGGTTGGTGATGTTAGTGGGGGTCTTCCTGTGCCCCAATATACAGACCTTAAGGTCACATCTATTCTCTGGGAGTAATGGTCAGCAAAAAGGTAACATATGGCGAATAAAGTAGAAAATATACACCTTCGAAGATTAGCCCTATTTTCTATGATGCGGGGGTGGGTCAAAATATCGAAATGGTTTTATGCACAGCTTGACCCCCTCTATTGATATAAGAAATAAAATCTCTGTCACCTCGTTTCATTCAATGCGAAATCATATGTCAAAGTTGGTGAATTTTCCCTATTGTAATCTCTGATTCTCTATGAAATGGTCAACTACTTTCATACATGGTAAGTCAGCTTTCTCCAATTCTTTGCCAAATCATTCGCCCATGCTCGCTGGTAGCAGCAGTAAACCGGCTCGAGCAAAACTGGTCTATTTGATGAAGCTTGGTATCCAATGCAAGATGCGCCCGGGACCGCAGAAAATTGAGGTTTTTCTTCATTTTTGGCCATTGAATGTGGCACATATCCCACACATGAGAACTAAAATGACTTCATCCAATTGAAAGACTGTACTAAAAACATTTAAATCCACTCTTTAGCACATTACGTAGCAATAAGTGATGTGAGAACCGAATTGGAACTGATTTCTTGACGTATAGTGGAAATTTTGACCTTAATGTGCTGCCTCTTGCTACCGCTTGGATTTCAAACGCAATATTCACAAAGGACGTAAACATCCCCTGTATGGTACCACACCTAAGGGAAATATATAGACAAACCGTGCTGTGTCACTTAGAATCAGCTAAGTTTAATAAAATACTATTGAAAAAAGAAAGGAATAAAATTGTGTCTTTGAAATATCAATAAAAACCTTCTATGTGTGCTTGACCACAACTAATTTAGCAGAAAAGAGTTGTGCGGTATATACACAATTGGCCGAAAAGAGTTGTGCGGTGAACCTCTAGTTGACTGGGTAAAGTCATGGGCTTTAGAAGTCCTCAAACATGCTGCCTTGAGTCTGATATAGCTGTAATACCTTTACTGAAGGTGTTGTTAGTTTTAGATATTTTTTTCTTCTATTCTAGGTACATACCGGAAATGTGATGCTGTCCATAATGAGGAATGGACCGTGAAAAAAAAACAGGCTAGTTCTTCAAATACATAATATGTCATGGGGTCCAAAATTCAACTTCATCATATAATCATTTTCAGAGCCCAAAATGGATCTTGTCAGACCTTGTAAAACTACATGTGTACATGAAGGGGAGTCAAAATGCTGTATCAAGCATATTTTGCAAAATTCACTCTTTTGCTTAGTCAGAATGAGAATTTTCTTGCGCATCTTTTCATCTGGTTGTCGTATTTCTAAGCCAATAAAAAGAGGGTTTATAGATATTGTTTCAAAATGTTGTATATGGGGTGTTCCAAAAAAGGAAATTATTAAGAGCGAAAATGTTGTATTTTCTTGAAAAAAATCAACTTTGTGTCTCACTTAAGTAATACAATCAAATGAAATATAGCCAGTAGTGTTTTATGATTAAATACTTATTATTGAAATTATTGTCTAGGCTTACTTTGTGAAATCTATGAAATTGAAGCAGGTAAAGGTGAATATTTTCCGGAGATACGTCTTTGCTGTATAGAATTGCAAATAACGAGCTTTCACTCATTATTTCTGTACTAGATGTTGAGCTTGATATGTGCAGGTAGTTACATACTGTTTAAATGGCTACACATGCATTTTGTCAATAAATATTTGAGAAAAGCTTCAGAAATATGACCTTTTACATACAACATTTTGATTCTTATGCTTGTCCTGTGCTTGTTTAGGCTCTCCTGGACGATTTCCCAAAATCCAGATACGACCTTTTGACTCCCCACCCACGATATTTCTACCAGGGGCCACCTCTCAAAATATCAGCCGCAACGTATATTTGCCATTGAAAATTTTCTTGTATCTAGTCTCAGAATGATTGACTGGCCGGTAACAGGGACCAGACTAGTTGATCTGTTGGACACTTGATTTGTAAAGAAAATTTTTCAAATTTTGATCCATGCAAATACTTAGAAAATAAATTTAGTAAATTATTTTATATGGAATAAGTTTAGAAAATTGTTTTATGTGGTTTGAAATTACTGTTGGAACTGATGACATCCCTCCCACTTTTGGCAGTTCTATGTACTAGTAGCTGTTACAGGAAGTGGTGGCGGTGTTTCAATACTGCTACCCATAGCTGCAGATGATGTAGTAGCAGTAGATTGATAATAGCTGTTAGAGGCACTACCAGTAGCTGCAGATGATGTAGCAGTTGGATGGATGTCATCAGTTCCCACAGTAATATCAAACCACGTGAAATAATTTAGTTTTAAAAGGCCTGTCAAGATCCATTTTGGGCTATGGAAATGATCACATGATGAAGTTGAATTTTTGACCCTATACCATATTATTTATTTGAAGAACTAACCTGACTCTTTTTACAGTTCATTTTCTCATTATTGACATTGTAACATTTCCAGCATATACCTAGAACAGAAGAAAAAAGTTCTAAAATTAACAAGCTAGCCTCCAGTAAAGGTATTACAGCTATATCAGACTCAATGCAGCTAGTTTGAGGACTTCTGAAGTCCATCACTTAAGTCAGTCAATTGTTGTCGATTACACATACAAGATTTGTTTTTTTTATCGATATTTCACTTACCCCATGCAATAGGAATAAACAGAATAAACAGATTCTAAGTGACACATCAAGGTCTTTGTATGGATTCCCCTTATGGAATATTCCGTTTGTAACCGAGGCGGTAGCGATGGGCAGCACATGTTACCTTTCCATCTAAACTCGACGAATCAAGATAAGAAAAATACATTTTGTCAAGAAATCAGCTCCCATTCGGTTGTCACATCACATAATGCTATGTAATGTGCTAAAGGGTGGACCTTAATGTGATGTTCTTATATTAGTACACTCTTAGTACACAGCACAGTCTTTGTATGGATTTCCCATAGGTGTGGTACCATGCAGGAAATATTTACGTCCTTTTGCATTTGAGATCCAGGCGGTAGCGACTGGATCAAAATTTCCACTTCGTCAAGAAATCAGTTCATTTTCGGTTCTCACATCTCTTATTGCTATGTAATGAGGTGGACCTTAATGTTTTAAGTACAGTCTTTCAATTGTATGAAGTCATGTTAGTTCTCGTATGTTGGGATATGTGCCACATTCAATGGCCAAAAATGAAGAAAAACCTCAATTTTCTGTGGTCCCGGGCGCGGCCATCTTGGATTGGATACCAAGCTTCATCAAAGTGACCAGTTTTGCTCGAACAGGTTTACTGCTGCTACCAGCGAGCATGGGCGAAGGATTTGGCTAAGAATTGGAGAAAGCTGGCTTACCCTGTATGAAAGAAGTTGGTCATTTCATAGAGAATCGGAGATTTATAATATGGGAAATTCACCAACTTTGACTCATGATTTCGCATTGAATGAGCCGAGGTGACAGAGATTTTATTTCTTATATCGATAGAGGGGGTCGAGTTGTGCATAAAACCATTTCGATATTTTGACCTACCCCCGCATCATAGAAAATAGGGTTAATCTTCGAAGGTGTATATTTTCTATTTTGTTTGCCATATGTTATAATTTTGCTGACCATTACTCCCAGAGAATAGATGCGATCATAAGGTCTTTACATTGGGGCACAGGAAGACCCCCACTAACATCACCAACCACCACTATTTTCATCCAAACCCTAGACTCGCCAGAATAGGTGGCTGAAAATTGACCAAAAATGACGTGAAAAAGGGCAAAAATGTCCAAAAATCAATCTGAGGCTATATCTCAATAACGGTTAAATTTTGAGATCGGTTCTTCTGGCTGTGAAGTAGTCTTGAGGAGTCCATAAAATCCTCCCGAGATGAACTTGATCTGCCGACCCCCACCTTCCCACCTTCTGCATGGTTTTCTCGTGGAATGACTCTTAATGTCTTAATTAATAGTTTTTATAACATTTCAGGCCTAAAGACCTAAAAAAGACAGATTTAACTGTTGCATAATGTTTAAAGATTGTGTATATTTATTGTTAAACGACTCGTAAACTTATTTCTATTTTAATAAGTATGAATGTATTTATGTATCGCGTGAACAATAGTTGTCTGTAGATGTAAATGTCAACTCATCTCTATCGTGTCATCTTTTATATACTCAGCCAAATTAAAAACTTGACACTCGGGATTTTTGGGATTAGATTTTTAATATTTGGTATTTTGGTTTAAGGTAACTATTTTAGTGTTGTGTTGTGCACAGACGACCTTGACGTCAACAGAAAGCAAGAATACGTCTCGCCGAAAATCCTTGACATTGATAACGTTCGTGATGTCACAGTACCCCCAAAAATGAAATTCACAGACTTGGAGAACAATCGGAATAAAGTGTTTAGTAACGGTTGTGGCCTCCTCTAGCGTCTCGTACTGCCACACAACGTCTTCTCATGGACTTCAGAACATTAGTAAACACTACCCGAGGAAGACGTCGCGTCTGCTCAGCAAGAGCTTGTTGAAGGTCCTGCAACGTCGGTGGTGGATTCACTTGCTGACGAACACGTGGACCCAGTTCGTCCCAGATGTGTTCAATAGGATTAAGGTCGGGGCTAAGCGACGGCCAATCCAGGACTTGGACACCGGCACAAAAGAACCCCAAACCATGACGCTGCCGTCACCAAATCGGCCAACTTCTCTGACGCATACTTGAGCGTAACGTTCACCTCGTCTGCGGTACACTCGGACCCTGTCATCGGCAAATCTCAAAGTGAATCGAGATTCGTCACTAAAGACAACCGAATTCCACTGTCTTTGAGTAAATCTTATGTGTTATGTGGCTTACACAAGTCGGTTACGGCGATGAAGAGGTGTGAATATTGGTCCATTATAGGGCCTCCGAGCTCGAAGACCAGCAGCCTTCAAGCGATTTCGAACAGTTTGTGCAGTTACCCTTCCACCAAACATCTCTCTACTTGTGGAGGTTGCAGTGACAAATCTGTTTCTAAGATGACGTAATCGGATTGCTTGATCTTCCTGGAGTGACGTCACACGTGGCGCTCCCGCCCTTGGGCGATCGGCAATAGTTCCAGTTTGAAGCACTCTCATTCTAAGATTGATTTTTGTCTGGCGTGAACAATTAAAGGCTATTGCAACAGTGACCACAGACTGACCAGCATAGCACGTAGACGTTCTACATTTGAAAAGCGCGGCATTTTCTAACAAAGATGAAAATAACAATTTTAATTTGTTTTTCCGGTTCAAGTTACGTGTACGTGTTCAGTTTAAGCAAACTTGCATCGGTTGACCTCACTAGTTTGTGTTTGCACGTGTTTTTCAGGTTTTTCATCTTTATATGCTCAAAGGACACGTGATCCACGTGACTTTACAATTTTATGAAATTAAAGGCTTCTTACTACTCACTATCGTTAGAAACACTTTAAAATTTATTTGACCTACCAGAAAAAAAAAATCAGTGTCAAGTTTTTAATTTGGCTGAGAATATATTAAACTGTGTAAATTATCACTTTATAAGTGTATTATTATCGTGTTATTTATAATATAGAATCATATTATTATTATTATTCACATGGTTTAAAAAATAAAACTCTTGTTGTCTAAAACATTTTAATTGTTGGTGTGATCCAGTAAGCGGTGCGTTGTATCATACGGCCTGCCATTGAGTCAAATGGCGTGGTTTCGAATCCCCGGTTGTACGTGGCAAGGAATAGGGTTGCCTGTCCATCCTCGTGGGTTTCTAAGGGTACTCCGGTTTCCTCCCACTGCTAAAGACCAGACGCGCAAGGAAATTATTGAAATAAAATTAAACCATATTTTCTACCCGAAAAGACCTAGTTTGTGTCGAGTGGACGTTAGACCCCATTTCTCTCTCTCTCTCTCTCTCTCCATCAAACGGGGTCCTATCCTAGTTACATGGCCGTGTTATCCTTGGGGCCAATTATCTTAGTCACCGGGCCGTAGATGCCATATTTGTAACTGTTCTGGTTCCACTCCGTTTGGTATTGTCATTTTATATAAAACATCAAAACAATAGAAACCTAGATATTTACATTTAGTCGCCACTTAATGTTATTTTTGAAAGTGATTTTCTATGTTACAAGAAACTGTCTGTTATTATATCGTTAATGTAAACAGTAAATTAGAATCCAGTATGAATCACCGTAGACCAGGGTCCGTATTCAAAGGATAACTTAAGTCTAAGATAGCCACTTAACTACTAGATTTCACTTAAATATACGTAACTTCCTGTGAGTTAAGGATAAGTGTTATTCAAAGGCAATGTTAAGCATCAAATTTTACCTTAAAGTTAAGCTGCCTTAACTTTTAAGTGTCTATCCTTTTAGCGGGATTCAAAGGCTAATTTAAGTGAGAAAAACCCACTTAACTTTAAGTGACCTATGGGAGGTACCTTAAAGTTAAGCGAGATTATAATGACTTCTTTTAATCACAGTACACAGTGTAGTAGCAGGCCGGTTATGGCGATTTTAAAAGTTAGCGGATTGAGATCGAAACACAGACAATGTCGCCGAGCGTAGTTGGCCTCAAACATTTTTTTTATCAGCTTTGATATGGTGGCTGATTGTTATCACGTCGTGATGTCAAGATGTTGCCCTTCAGGATTCCTCTTTGACAGGGGTGTAGGATAGAGGGCCCGACAAGGGGTGACATCTTGTCCTTCGGATAAGACAAAAACCTTACTCATAATGAACATATTGGTGTGCATGTAAAAGACCCCTGACAGAACAGTAGGACGTTAAACCCCATTTCAATTAATTTTCCTAATTTTATGCACCAATCGGACTATTTAGGCTGTAGTGACATAATAGTGTATAAAGTTACTACCACCAACATGGTTATGGATTTTTTTCTGGTTATTTATCATGATGATTGCTCACCCAAGCTTGCCACCAATAATTTACATATTTAATTTTAATCAGTAATATTTATTCGTGTAGAAATATGGACAATGTACCGTCAACGCCAGGCCCGTCGAATTCTAAAGTGTAGGAACTGACACAATTTCTATGAATTTCCCAAATCTAATGATAGATTTCATTGATCAACACTTAAATGATTTGTACAGTTCAACTAAAAAGCAAACGGTCTTTGCGTATTAC
The DNA here is from genome assembly GCA_948474765.1 of Patella depressa. Taxonomy (NCBI): domain Eukaryota; kingdom Metazoa; phylum Mollusca; class Gastropoda; family Patellidae; genus Patella; species Patella depressa. The sequence continues at coordinate 37,046,643 of OX419723.1, read as the reverse complement.
TAATATATTGTTTCTATCGTTATACATATTTAAAATAATACAGTTTACAATATCCATCATAACATTACCACTTGTCAAAAATTGAAATCTATTGAAATTGATTTTTGTAATAACATCTACGAAAACAACTGTTCCAGCAGCGAATGCGTACTATCATAATTTATCATACATTATTGTCATTTTATTCTGATGCTTTACAATATGATATTGACATTTCATAGTAATGACAACTAAAATTTTAATAGAGTATAGTGATGCTCTTAAGGGGGCATAGCTTGTGTGCAACGTGAGTATTTCGTGATTTTTGGCAGTAGAGGGTATTCCATAGTTAAAAATGCATACTTTTTGGCTGATGTGTGTATTCCATATTTTAAGTGAGTAGTTAAGTTTTTCATATAGCCAAGTATATGTAAATTAGAGCCTTTGAATACCGATTTAAGGTTAGACACTTGGCTAAGTGGAAAAATTAAGTATTTTTACTTAACTTAGAGAAAACCTTTGAATTCGGACCCAGCAGCCAAGACCGGGTGTTTGTATGCATAAAGGGGCCCCTAAGTTTCCCACCTGAGGTCCACCCGGGACATCATTTTATCGAGGGTGCACCCTTTAAAACCCGGCATTATTTTCTTTTTTCTTTCCTTTTTTTTTGCATGGTTTTGTCGAAGTTAATTCTAAAAATAGTACAATATTCTATAGGGGGTTGGCAGTAGCCGAATGGTTAGCACGTACGCGTTACATAATAAGGTATGTTATTGGGTCAACTGCTGCGGTTACGCCTCCCCGGTTGTAGGCAATAAAGGGTAGGATCGCCTGTCCATTCAGGTCCTCCGGCTTACTCCTTCCGCTAAAACGTAATACGCTATTATATTAAGCCTAGCTTGTGGTTGCGTCCAGTCGCGGATAAATTCAGTCGTAGCGACAAAATCTCTCAGTCGCCGTCAGTTTTATCGCAACATAAGCTAGGCCGTGATTTCCAGTCGGGACAGTTTTGACAAAACCATGAAAAATATAAATTATTGTTGAGTTTCAGAAGGTTCCCCCTTGATCTAATTATGCCCTAGGTGGACCTCTAAAGGAATGAGATACGACACTTATTGGGCCCTTTTATGCATTCAAACATCACTCGACTCGAATAATACTGCGCTTGTAATTGCAAGCCCCCTTTATAAATGATGTTATGATGTTTTTTCAACATTCTTTCTTTTAACTAAAACTCGAGAGATGATGATTTTAATTAACGGAGATCGAGCTTATTGCTGCACTTATTGTCTTTCATTGTACCTTTTTATTTCCGGTACATGTATTTGGTATCCGGATCGAATCGTAAACAGCTCATTGATCTGTGGTAGTTGATGGCGTCGTGGAAGTGTTTCTTGTAACCCAAGAGAGCCTTATTGATGTCCACAGTGAGCGGAAGTGTTAAAGGATAGCATTGTATTGTCACGCTAGATAAACCAAGAGAGCCTTATATGTCCACAATGAGCGGAAGTGGGGACATATTTTATTATCACTACTTATAAACCGGTTGTTGGGGACGAACGTGCGATTTCGATGTTAACTCAAGTACCAGTGTCGTACAATACAGTTTTTTTTTAAAAAAAACAATTTGCTGTGAACACCTTCATATGTTTAAGGTTCGCGAAAAGTGTACGGTTTTTTTTCTGAATTTACACAAGTGAATTGCCTAGAGGCAACATATTCTATTGTCCTCGCATTAATTCATATTTCTACCATCTTGAGACTGAGCCGCTGACATAAACAGCAACTCACGCTTTCTACTTCATATTAAATCGTGTATAACTTCTGATGTAAACATATACAAGTGAAGAGACTGGCGGAGGAAATATCACCTTATATCGACGTTCTCGAGCTAACCGCCAGTTAGAGCGTACCTTATTACCGAGGACACTTACTTAAAAGTTAATTGAGAGAAACGTATAAGAAATGGGGATTAACCAAGTCTGACTTCCTGTATATGTGCTGTAATAAATACGGATTAACCAAGTCTAACATCCAGATGACCAGTTATAAGAAATCGCACATTGTATATGTTTAATTTATCTACTGTGACATACACAATGAAATGTATAATAATAATATTAGTTTTTGTATTTTGTGTTGTAAAGACTAGCTTCATTTCTACAATATCGTTTAATAAAAATGATTTTAACGATATTATCATGGACATAGAGATATTGAAGACATTCGATTCAGTTAAATCGAAGACAGAATGCGCCCTGAAGTGTACGGAGAATTTAGATTGTTTGTCGTATTTTTATAACAATGTTGAAGGATCCTGTCAAACTCATCCTGTAGTGTTTATCAGTCCAGTTGATGGCGTGGCTAAATCATTTACTACCTATTCTATAGTATTTGACGGTAAGTTATTTTATAGTATTTGACGGTAAGTTATTTTATAGTATTTGACGGTAAGTTATTATATAGTATTTGACGGTAAGTTATTATATAGCATTGACGATAAGTTATTCTATAGTATTTGACGGTGAGTTATTTTATAGTATTTGACGAGAAGTTATTTACTATATATATACGTTTTTGCACAGTGGTAGCATGCGTATACACCTTGGGTATAAATATGAAATTCGATTTTGCCTTCATTAAAATAATATTTTAAGTAGCTACTACCTATTCTATACTATTTGACGGTAAGTTATTTTATAGTATTGGGCGGGTAGTTATTCCATAGAATTTTACGGTAAGTTATTCTATAGTATTTGACGGTAAGTTATTTTATAGTATTTGACGGTAAGTTATTCCATAGCATTTATTATATAGTATTTGACGGTAACTTATTCCATAGTATTTGACGGTAACTTATTCTATAGTATTTGATGGGTAGTTATTTTATAGTATTTGACCGGTAGTTATTTTTAATTTTGGACCGGTAGTTCTTCTATAGTATTTGACGATAAATTATTTACTACATATTGTTTTTTGCACAATGGTAGCATTTCTATACGCCTTGGGTATAAATATGGAATTCGATTTTGCCTTCATTAAAATGATATTTTAAGTAGCCACTATAGCCACATAATTGTAATTTTGATTGCTTCCCAATCAACTCCACGATGTACGGCAGCGTGCCACCATTAAAAACGAAATAAGATCATTGTTTGAATCAGACTGACTCTACCACATAGCATAGTAAAGACAAGTAAATCGAAATTTTATACTATAAAAAACGATCTGCGCTTGAATCAGAATGATGGAAATATAGACGTGTCTTTCATAATATTGAAGAGGTACTGTGGTTCGGCTAGAAATGGTTCCACTACTTATGCCTTCCGTCATACTTCAGGCAGCTATAGTTATCGTTACATTATAGTAACTGTGGTTCGGCGAGTAAGTAGCTGGTATACTATACGTATCTTGGGCGTTCTTCGTGACTGTCCAGTCTGGATGCCCCTTGTCACGTGTGCAGTGTGGAGTTGAGGTCGGGAAGTTTCTAGTCGTGCAGATGGGGCGAAACCCTCGGTATCCCTAGTGATCGTCTTCTATTCCACTCCATGAGGGAGACACGTATTCAAATCATCGTTATCGACCAATCAAATAAAAATCGTCTGATACAAAGGATATAACTGTCATCTTGTCGCAACGAACAAACCGCCATATCGCCGTGAACGTAAGCAATGAGTTTAAGTCTGTTGTTATTTAAACTTATATTTGATTGGATCGTAGAATCAAGCTACGATCAGGGGAAGATAATTTCAAAACGTGAATACTGCATGGATTAATGCGGGATATAGTGGAGGAGGGTGGAACAAAACTACGGAGGATACCGAGGATCGGGTGTGCACGTAAAATAAGGATTGTCACTTGGGATCCGACTAAGACTATTTGGGAAGATTAAGAGTATTCACTCTACAGGGAAACGTCCCCTCACATGACATCGCATGTTATTTGAGGGACTTTCAAATTTGATGGTAATATATTTGACTAATTTTGTATTTTAAGAACAGTGACACGGTAATATAAAAGATATACGTTGTATTATGGGAGATTGAAAAACGAATTGGCAGTTCTCGCTATAATAGTTAAAAACCTGATAATTTAAAGGCAATTGGCAGAAAATTTCAGTCAAATTGATCCGGTTTCCTCCCACTGCTAAAGACCCCTACGCGCAGGCGAATTATTGAAATAAAATTAAAAACCACATGTTAGTCCCGAAATGACCTTGTTTGTGTCGAGTGGACGTTAAACCCCATCTCTCTCTCTCTCTCTCTCTCTCTCTCTCTCTCTCTCTCTCTCTCTCTCTCTACAAATCTACACAGTAAGCGTTTTATCAATATCGATATCGATTTTGGTTAAACAACTCAAGCGGAACGATAAACAATTTCTAATGGGAATCGTTAAATTGAAAAACAAATAATACACTTTTAATCGACATTCATCAGAAACACTTCATTAAATAGTCAATTTTGTTTTCTTGAATTTTGTATCATCAAAGGTATTTTAACAACTTTAAAGGTACACCATGTAAGATTTAGATAAGGAGTTGATGGTTCTTCCTCTAAAGCTGCGTTTCCTTTAGTACGGGTCTAGTCCGCCTCCGGTCCGACTCCGGTCCGGGAGCAGACATGACACACGGCAGGTCGTGTATCCTTATATACGGTTTTTCAAGCAGAAGGGCTCTCTTTTCAACATGGCACGTGTCTAAGAAAGGGCGAAAATTGGAATTTCCCTACCTATTTTTAGCTTTTTGCCGTGCGGGCTACCCAAACTGTGTTGCCTTATGTGCGTTATGTGTGTTTACGGACACGGTTTCGCATGCGCTTCCGTACCGAACGCGACATGGTCCATTTCGAAAAACTGTACCGGACGCCGCATAGAGAACCGTATCCGCGCCCGCACATAAGGAAACACTCTTCTTAAAATTCTATGAAACTGTTTTTTCCGTATCCGCAACCAGACCGGAGCCAGGCCGGATCCGTACTGAAGGAAATGCAGCTTTTAGTACCGGTCCAGTCCGTCTCCGGTCCGGGAGCAGACATGACACACGACAGGTTGTGTATCCTTATATGCGGTTTTTCAAGCGGAAGAGCTCTCTTTTCAACATGGCACGTGTCTAAGAAAGAGCGAAAATTGGAATTTCCCTACCTACTTTTAGCTTTTTGCCGTGCGGGGTACCCAAACTGTGTTTCCTTATGTGCGTTATGTGTGTTTACGGACACGGTTCCGCATGCGTTTCCTTACCGACGCGACATGGTCCGTTTCGAAAAACCGTATCAGACGCCACATAGAGAACCGTATCCGCACCCGCACATAAGGAAACACTGTTACTAAAATTCTATGAAAGTGTTTTTTTCCGTATCCGCAACCAGACCGGAGCCAGCCCGGGTCCGTACTAAAGGAAATACAGCTTTATTGTTAAAAAATGACTGTTGCCATAGTGACCGTTTATCATAAAATAAAAACAATATCTCGATTATACATTTCTAAATAATGGAATTATCAAATGACGATCGTGTTCCACTCCCTTTTATGAGCTTGTCTAAATGTCTTAGCATCTTTAAAATACAGTATGTATTGATAAAAAACAAATCAATTATTTTCTTTCTACGTAATTGTGATATTGATAATTGATATTTGAAGTGCAACATGAACCAAACACTATTTTAAATAGGTCTTTTATAAAACAAAATATGGAAAATAAAAAATATATAGACAATAATTATTATATGAATCAATAAATCTCTGCTTCTATTGAACGGCTACATTGTTTCGGTGTATAGCAAATTTTATAACGTCTCAATAATAATAGTAATTTGTGTAACTTCAAATTATAGCACGTTTATAACACCAATTTCATAACTTCAATGTGTAGTACATTTTATTAGGTGCAGAAGAGTAGGACGTTAAACCCCATTTCATTTCAGCACATATTATGACTTCAATGTATAGCATTTTTTGTATATATACATAACAGTGTATAGTAAGGGTTTTACTGCCATGTATAGCATTTTTTTTTTTCCAATGTTTATTTATAAGTTTTATAACTTTGTGCAACTATGGCTGTTAGTTTGCACACTAGCAACTTACAATTACAGTCATTCATAATTCTATCATTAAATTACAAATTGTGAGCAATATTTAAATGAAGTTGAATCAACCGGGCTGACGAAGACTCGTGTACTGCGAAGGGAAATTGTGCCTACCCTCAGTATTTGAACAGCAGCCTATATAGTAAATATGTTGTTGTCATCAATAAAACCATTCTTCACATCTTGTACTTCACCCCAGTCTATAGATACATCAAACATATACATTACTGAGCGCCATAGAAAACACACTTAGTTTTTCGTATAACAAAATGATCCTATAAACATATCTTATTTATTTTGCTTCGTATTGTGAGGAATATTCAAATGGGAACACGCCAATAACAACACATTTATACACTTATACGTGTTTAATCTGTAATCAACGGTACAAAGTCAGAGGGGTCAAACCCAAAAGTACGACACCGATGGTTAATTCCAAGCGACTTCGCTGCAAAATTAAGTGATGCGTTTTCTATGGCTCTCAGCATATAATCGTGATTTAGATCATATGCCCTTTCATTGGGTAAAACGGTGTAGTTTCGATCCCAAAGCGTCCAACCTTTTCACCCTAATGGTAAAGACACAATTTGTCAAACAAACGATCGTTGACTGAATGGTTAGCGCGTGTTCGTTGAATAATAATAATTGTTATTGAGTCAACTGGCGTGGTTACGATTCCACGATAGTAAGTGACATGGAGTAGGGGTCGCCTGTCCACCGCCCTGGGTTTTCTACGGTTCTCCTGTTTCCTCCCACTGCTAAAGACCCCAACGCGCAAGCGAGTTATTGTAATAATATAGAACCACAGCCTAGTTTGTGTTAACACCTCGCCTCTCTCTCTCTCTCTCTTGATGCAAAATAACATTTCGTGTTACGATAGCGGGCAGATACCGTTAGAAATCAAAATAAATTCTGAATATCATGAACTGCGCATGTCCAACGGGAGTTCGGACTAAATAGCGAAAATAAAATGGAACCGTGGAATACTTGCTCAGGAATACACTCTCTTGAACCATTTAATAACCCGAGCGGTATTCAATGACCATTGAGTTCTGTCTATATATAAAACGACTACTGTAAAAATTTCTAAACCTCTCCAGCAGACCAACAATTAGCAGCATCACCCTATAATGGAAAACGATACAATTATCCAACTTTTATTAAAAGCTTAGAAGCCTGAGACCAGACAGTTGTTTTTAGTTTTTATTCATTACGTCGATCAAATCTTTTTAAGAATATTCCTTTAGATACTGTTCTTAGTTTTTGCACTTAATATCATTGATTAATTTAACTCATTTTTTTTATTGGATTGACTTAATTTAACTCAAAAACAGAAATTGTATTATTTTTTATCAATGATGATCAATAAATCAATGCCTTCCTGAAGACCTTCTCTTTTTCAATCGTTTTTTTAAACGAATGATAACGAGGATTGGGTGGGTGATCTAGTTGTCTAGCGGTGCATTTCGTTTCACAGGAAGTGCCCTTTCGGTCCGAAACTCATAGGCGTACGATCCAGGGGGCGGGGTCAGGGAGGCAGCTGCCCCCTAACTTTCGGGCAAGCTGACTTTTCGGGCAGACGGGTAAAGTGAGAAAAAAAAAAATTTCATCAACTTGGCAAAATGAAGTCCCCGAAATCAAATAAAACATTAATTTTACGGGCTGGCGCCATGGGATATTCCGGGGGTTGCTTACACGGGCTAGAATAGCAGAAAACGCATTTGCTGTGGTTAAATTTTCAAAATTTTCTATGGGAGGGTAAAACCCCAAAACCTGCAGCGACGATTTATTGGTTGTTTGGAATTCGGGTCAACCAGGTAGGCTATATTGGACCAAATTGAAGTTGCTGTATTTACAGCAACTGGAATAAGAGGAAAACGTGTTTGCGGCAGTTAAATTTTCTCCCAACGACCCCTTCTTCGTCGACTGTAAACGATTGATTGCAATTCGAGTCAGCCATCTTGATTAGGCTATATTAGACTACTTTGAAGTTGCTTTGTTCACGGGCTCAAGTAACAGGAAAGGTGTTTGCAGCCAAAATTTTTATCTTGTTTAGAAACATAATTCTGCTCCAAGGCCCTCTTTGCCGAAGATGAAGGCATCAGGTTTTTTCATCAATATTTCATTTTATGTTAGCTTCACAATTGCAATTATCATAATTTTCATCTGATCCTAAAACGACTAGGTGCAAACATTGTTTTGACTGATCTTATAAGCTTTACAAAAAGTATAGATTATTTAGCAGGGAGGACATTTTAGCGGAACTTCACGCTAGAAATTTTGGCTACAGACCTAATAATGACTGCTACAATCTTAGAGTTTCCTTCACAGATTCATAAGGTTACATGCCATGTCTTCAAAGTACAGATTTCAGGTTTTTGTTCCGAGGCAGGTTGAAATAGACCTGGGCTTTCAGACGTAGTTTCGCCCGTCAGTAGCACAATCAATGTGAGTACATGTTTGTGTTAGCATCGATTAAGACGTCAAAAATTCGATATTTATCGATAAATACGAATCATAACGCACAAGGATTTTCAAGACGTGTGAGGTATTCAATCTTTTGTATTTGCTGTGGGGTAATCATCTGGAAATCGCCTTTAAGGCGAGAATTTCATATTTTTAAGTTATATTTTTAAAGTGTATTAAAATATAGCCTTAAAATAGATGGTGTCTATAAACAGTCCTACATGTACCTTATTAAAGAATGATCCTATTAATCCTATAATTCACTATTGCTAGTTGAGAAATTGGCAAAAATATCATTTTCAACTTCAAATTCAAACGTTTGAAGATAGCTATTCTATGGAGGGGAATAGAAAACAAGGGGGTAATTGTGTTATTGCTATTTTCGGTGTGAATGATTTTTAAGTGTGAGAATGGTACCTATGATCGTATAAGAGTGAGTTGACAACCTTGTGAGCAAAAAATATAGTAATAATTATGTTTTGACTTTCTTAGAAAATATGAAATTCTCGCTTTAACGGCTCATGAAATGGGGTTTAACGCCCTGCTGTACTGCTCCGAACTGGGCTATGAGACAAACTTTGTGCTCTGAGGGAAATTGTTCGCTTCTCTGACAGCGACACTAAGGCTTACTTTTATATGGAATTTCGACTGTCAAGGGATTTTTAACGTGTACGCCAATGTGTACACGGGACCTCAGTTTTTTGTCCTGCATCACTGACAAAGGGGGGGGGGGGGACCACGCCGGCAAATCTGGATGAACTTTCTAGGCCAATGCAGGGATTGAACACCCGACAGACTAGCGAGCTAGCGTCTTACCCACTTAGCCACCGTGTTTTCCTTAAGTAGATAGAATATTTTTATTTCGTTACAATTAATCAGTACGTACTTTTCAGATTTTTAACAAGGTCGTCGATCTCGATTAAAATGACGTATTTTTAGTATTTGGCGGTTTTGGGCCAAAACGAACACACCGAACCCAGTCTTGCGTCGTATGGAAGCGTATCGTTGCCAGTGCTGGCTTATAGTAGTGTACCCGGTTGATCTCACTGTAGTTTCCGTATACATGTATGTAAATAAGTCACGTGATATTCTGCATTTGCATATCAAAGATAGTGATGTGAGTAAGATGCTATGTGGAAAGCGTGAAGAACAAATGAGATGTGGCTGAGAGCAAATGTATTGAGAGAAATGTTGATACGTCACAGATTTTCTAATAAAATATTTATGAATTGAAACATTACATTTGACATTTTACATCTAACATTATAGGTATGTTGACTTTATCATTACCGGTATTAAGAATTTGTACATTGTACTTTTTACACATAATCAATGGAGATGGCATTTTAGCCGGGCATTTAATATTGGCAGCAATGGCCTTCCATATATTAATAACATCGTACTAAATTAAAGTACATTATTTTTTTATATCAAAGTAAGTATTGTAATTGTGACAACCTTGAATATCAGCGTAATAATCTTCAGTAATTGATTAATCGACGTTGTTATTGTAAAATCTTCGTTCCGTATCTACCAACATTGATCTGTGTGATAATATTATATTTGGTATTTGTTTAACCAGATCTATCACATCGACTGGCACAAGCATTGTTCTTTAAAGAGGGGATATGTGTAATTAAAGAGAGAGAGAAATGGGGTTTAACGTCCACTCGACACAAACTAGGTCATTTCGGGACTAACACGGTTTAATTTTATTTCGATAATTCGCTTGCGCGTAGGGGTCTTAAGCAGTGGGAGGAAACCGGAGTGCCCGGAGGAAACCCACGGGGTTGGGAAAGCGCCCCTATCTCCATGTCACATAGGCTCACACCAGGGATCGAAACCACAGCCGCAAGCCAGAGGTGACCGACCAGCAAGAGGTCGAAGCGCGGCACTCTAGACCACTAGGCCACCCCCCGCCCCGCCCCGCTACGTGTAGTCAAGGTAAACTTATTCGCAATCTTGTTTAAATACAGATTTATACTTCTTTTGATGACCAACACTACATGAAGATCTGACCGGTAGTTGCGATAGGTCGCTTCAGAGGTCATAAGAGCGACTTTTGACCCTATAACGTCAGAAATTTGATTAACCAATCAGAATTAGGATTACCCACAGTTCCTTTCAAACAACGCCTAAAGCTCGTCGTAACAGACCATTTCATTGGCTAATATCTCACACCATTCAGAACACGTCAATGATAGCAACTCTTCCAGATCCTAGTGTAGTAAAGACAAGTAAAACGAAATTTTGAACAATAAAAACGAAACGAAATTGATCTGTGTTTTAATCAGATTGACTCAGTTGTCATCAGTAATCAGCCGATAAAGATGCATACTTTAAGAGTAAAAAAATCCGCTCATTCCAGATCTTTTTTTGTAGCTTTAGATATTGTTTTAGTTTGCAAATATATTAATATTTTATATGAAGTGTAGCCATTGCTTCGTCAAGTATGCATATTAATTGAGAAATATGGCCCCACCCCACCCACTCTTCAACGTAAGTGTGGGAAGAAAAGAAGCCTATTTTGTCGTTTACCTGTTCGGGGTTAACGTGTCCGTTATCTCCTTGTTGTTTTGTTTTTGTTGTTGTTTATTTTGATTGTCACTTTATAAATTGCAGTTGGATATATGAAATGAAATTGCGCACTATAAATAAGCTAGCTGCCCCACACTCCTTACGTAGTCGCCGGTTGGATGTGACAAGGAGAAGTGTCGCCTGTCCAACCTCGTGGGTTTTCCCTAGGTCCCCCGGTTTCCTCTCACTGCTAAAAAAAACCCTACGCGCAAGCGAATTATTGAAATATAATTAAGCCATATGTTTGTCCCGAAATGACCTAGTTACTGTCGAGTGACGTTAAACCCCATTTCTCTCTCTCTCTCGCATTTTGCTATCTCATCAGGTGTTTTGTTCAGATGACGGGGTAAGCCGAAGGTTAAGACATTCAGGCCTGCACGATTAGCGCAATTGAATCCGGCTACTGTTTGGTCATTCTTGATAACAGATGTGTGACGTCAGTAGAATCGTGACGTTATTTAATGTTTCATGTAAAGTGATTGGTTAAGATAGTTTCCTATTCAGTTGGCGCATGCCATGTCGCCCACTCGTGTTTACGCAACTGGCAGTTTATTCGGACCTGACAGAAATTCGATTCCGGAATGCTCAGATTCCCACAGATTCAAATTAGTGGGCACCTAAAAGATCCCTTGGCAGTTGGAATTCGATATAAGAGTAGGCCGTAGTGCCACTATCCCGGCACAATTTCACTCACACTGTATGGCGTATGCACGTCTTCATTAGCCCAGATCGGAACAGAACAGTGGGACGTTAAACGCCATTTCATGTTATTTCTATTCCGATTGTGGTGATTGGATTCCAACAGCCCAGAAATCTTCGATGGAAACGGACGTTACATAAAAGCTATTTCACACACATATAATATTGATTTTATTGATAACAAATATCGATTGTTCAATAAACGTAAATATACTGAGCGCCATAGAAAACGCATCACTTAGTTTTTCGTATAACAAAATGATCTGTGTCGTACTTTTGGTTTTGACCCCTCCGACTTTGTACCGTTGATTAGCCTACAGATTAAATATCCAGAAGTGTGCAAATGTGTTGTTATTGATGTGTTCCCATTTGAATATTGTTCATAATAAGAAGCAAAATAAATAAGATATGTTTACAGGATCATTTTGTTATACGAAAAACTAAGTGATGCGTTTTCCATGGCGCTCAGTATATTTATCGTATGTTAAAAATGCATTATGTAAGATACTAGTTCCAAGATAGATACATGTAATCAGGGGCGGATAAAGAGGGAGCCCCCCCACCCCCTTGCTCAGCTACACGAAAAAAAAATAATGCCTTGCATCAATGAAATTACATCACAAAGTGATCCTACATCAGTATAAAAATGATTTCTCTGTTTAAAAAGCTCAATTTGTATGTATGCCTATGTAATTTAGAGACGATGATGGCAGATTTCCGTGACAGAAACCTGGCAAACCCTCTCCTGCAAAAATTCCCGGATCCGCCCCTGGTAATGAAACATGAATATCGCCGTTTGAAGTTTTAACTGTACTTGTTTATCGAGAATAAGCCTCAATTCACCATTATTAAATTTAATCATTGAATGGCGATCATATTTAAATCCGTTTAAATCCATGCCACCCACTGATCTAGAGCGTTGGTTATAAGCATGTCTTGTAAATAACAATAATATTTAGCATTTGAAACCGAGAAAACCTGTAAAGGGCCGATTTAGCCCCTACAGAATGCATCATTAAATATCTTATGGAACATACCAGGAAAGATGTTAAAAAAAAACAGCATTGATACACTCAGGGATCAATGAATTCCTGATTCTTATTACAAAAAGTAAAAAAGAAAAGAGAACAGAAGAAATCGTTAATTAATCAATATATAGAAATGGGTCTATAGGATGCGATCATTTGTGAATGAATTAAATGTTCTATTGCTCTACACCGACTGGGCGTATGAAGACGAGCATACGTCGGTCAGGTCTATTTACCAAGGCCACCGGCAGGTCCATTTACCAAGGTCATCTGCAGATCTATTTACCAAGGTCATATGCAAATCTATTTATCAAGGTCACCCGCGCATCTATTTACCAAGGTCATACGCAGAGCTATTTACCAAGGTCACCCGCGGATCTATTTATCTAGGTCATTTGCAGATTTTCCCAAGATCACGCAATTTTAACAGGGTTAAGGCACGTGAGTGTTGCTGTGGATTGTGGATTAGGGTTAGGGTAATGCTTAACGTAATATGCAGATGGCCTTAATTCTCGGATCTAACCTTCAATCGAGCACCCAGTCATAATACAGTTAAACACCGTTCGATTCGAATCAAGCATAGTTCAGAGTATGTGTCGTATATTTTTGTTTTGTTTTTTTTTTGGGGGGGTCGGGGGGGGGGGGGTATATTTACAGTATCAAGTTTCTGTCGTATAAATATTTATAACTAAATAATGATATTCATTGTTATATTTACAGTATTAGGGTCTTGTCCTATAAATGATGGATACATCAACCATAGAGGCTATAATTTATGTTACAAACCACATAAACCATTGGTGGATCGTACAGGCGCCACCAACAAATGTGGCGGAGACGGCGACGTTCTCCTTACTAGTTTCAATACTCAACAAATTAACCACGTGGCTCAGCAGTTAAACTCATCGTCAGGTTAGTATAACAGAACATCATCATTATCATCATCATCACCTTGTAAGGCACAACGTATAGCTGGCCGGTCACCTCTGGCTTGCGGCTGTCGTTTCGATGCCTGGTGTGGGCATATGTGGCATGGCGATAGGGGCGCCTTTTCAACCTTGTGGATTTCCTACGGGCACTCCGGTTTCCTCCCACTGATAAAGACCCCTACGCGCAAGCGAATTATTGATATAAAATTAAACCATATGTGTACCGAAATGACCTAGTTTGGGTCGAGTGGACGTTACCCCCCCCCCCCTCTCTCTCTCTCTCTCCTGAATGGTCACCATATGCAAACATACAAATAGTAAATGGGAGGGAAATAAATAAGGACAACAGGCGGATAGGGGCTACATTTATATGACTTATTAGTGTCTATTCTCAACTATAGACAGACAGCCTACGTTTAGTATGATTCAGTGGAAATGATATGAAATGGGGTTTAACGTCCTACTCTTTTGCACCTAACCTGGGCTAATGGAAGACGGGCATACGCCACACAGTGTGCTATGAGGGAAATTTTGTCCGGGAGCCGGCGCTACGGCCTACTCTTATATCGAATTCCAACTGCCAAGGGATCGTTTACGCGCACTTCAATTTGTACACGGGACCTCGGTTTTTCGTCCCATCCGAACGACTAGACAGCTGTCCTTGTCAGGCCCTCCTTCTGCATCACTGACAAGGGGAAATCACGCTGGAAAATCGAGATGAACTTTCTCGGCCAATGAATGGGATCGAACACCCGACCTCCTGGCAAGCGAACCAGCGCCTTGCCGACTTAGCCACCGAGATTCCCATGATTCAGTGGAGACCAGAACTACGTTATACCTCATTTTATCATCATTAACTGACAGATTCAAATCTAATCTTTTTAGGACAAAGTCTAGCGTTAAAGATACATTCCCGCGTACAAACTGAGTAATTTCATGATATATTTATACAAGTGCTAGACAAATGCATCTTTTGTTCAAGAATATTCTACAATCAATTCAATTTTTGCCATCACGTTTGACAAGTTTAAAAAACTCAACATCAACTTCATTTAGATAATGAACATGGAATCATAACAAAGAAGAAGTAACTTGGCACGCCATTAGTGATGAATTGGATTTGAATAAAATCAACTGTTTCCTGGTTGTTTGTACGGTTGAAGCCCCAGGGAGTTAAAGATACATTCCCGGGTACAAACTGGGTGATTTGATGATATATTCAAACTAATTTATCATAATTTTGCTTCAAATCCTTCTCAAAACAGTGCAATTCTATCGATCAAAAGAGGTCGTGTTTGTGTCACGAGACGTACCCCTCTCTGCACCTAGCAACGGATGCGAAGTCGGAGGAGAAAGTATTGCTTATACAAGACGATGTTGTCTGTAATCGCTGACTATTTATTACAAATATCGAATCCTAATTAAATTCTAGGATTTTACTCAGCCCTCGTCTTTTTCCGTGATTTTTTCCCCGAAAGTGCTGTACGTCTAACTCTTCATAAAGTTTATCAACATGTACTTAAGGTGCTCAATCTCCGTGTGGAACTTTTGACATCACCCTTACATTTTGTCCTGTATACGCTCCATGAGTGTTTTTCACGGAATCCAGTATTTTCCTGGTAAGATTTAATATTTCGACTTTCCATATATACCAAAATTGTCATACTTTCATACACAAAAACCACCCGATTAATACTTTTCTGGGAAATTATCTCTAAATATTTTACAGATTACAGGGCAGTGACAGGAGGTTTTTATATTGATGGTAGTGACGAGGCGGACGAGGGACAATGGGTGCTGTCTGATGGAAGTTCCATTGATTGGAGTCTATGGTTACCAGGACAACCACAAAATAAAACCGATGAAGACTATCTAGCCTTAAGATACGAGGAAGAATATTCAACAACAGGTTTTAACGACGCTAAAACGACCTGGCTTAAAGGAGTAGTTTGTCAAAAACTCGTGTGATTATAGATTTAAAGTTCCATGGTCTATTTTATACGTTTTGTAGTTTTATTTACTCTCTCCAAGTCACACCAAGTCGCAGAAACTGAAGGTTTCGAAATGATCGACGTAGATCCTAATGCATAGTAAAAGTAGGGATTGGGGGTGCGGACATAGATATCGATTCTTCACACGTAGTCTAACACCTTAGCAAGATGACGTGCTACCCATTGCCTTAACTTTCAATTTTTTGATAGGCACACTTCCTGCAAATATATTGTGGCCTCCATTTTGGATCTTCAAGATTACCACTATGTAAAAACTTATGTGTAACCCCCCCCCCCCACACACACACACACACACACACACACACACTGACTTTGACCGAAAAGTTCTAAGTCTTAAGTGGAAAGATCAGTTTGGTTGAGAATCAAACTTTTGCCACCAACAAGTACAATCATTGAATGGATTATAGACGTAAGAACAACAACTTGTGAACCTATTGTTTATAAGGCATTCAGTGATAGGACTAACTTGTGAACCTTCTTATTGAAATCACCAGAAATGGACAAAACTGGCTTTAGGGCACTCATCAAGTACCTGCAACTGAGAGAACTAATCCCAACACACATACACGCCGACAATGTCTTCACTTCAGGGGATTGTGTCCTTTCCTTTGCCACAGTAAAGAAGTGGGCTGTGGAATTTAAGGGTGGCAGGCAGAGCTTCGACGATGACCCGCGTTCTGGAAGGACACCAACAGCAACTTTTCACGATAACATTACCTGGGTATGTGGCAGGGTGATGGCTGATCGGCGAATGACTGACTACTCGACTTATTGCCAATTAGAGCATCTCACACGAGAGGGCTGGGCATATTATGGCTAACGACTTAGGAATGACAAAATATTCTGCAAGTTCGGTGCCAAAGTTCTTGATTACGGATCAGATACCCGACGTCCCGTGACAATTGTCGCCGGTTTGAAGCAGATACTCCTATTGCGTGGCAGAATTGATAATCGTGGATGGGACCTGTTTCCTAAAATGAAAAAGGGACCAGTCAGAATCCAGATAAAGCCACCCTGGCACTCGTGGGGAGATTTCATTATTCAAGATGGCCGTCATAAGGGTATTTTCTGGTTATTTAGTGGGGTAAAATTCGTGACTTTGACATATGGTTTCAGTTCAGATACTTCTTATAATGTGTGTGTGGGAAGGGGGAGCGAGTGGTGATTGTAATGTGAGGTGACGGGTGCGTGTAGAGGTTCATCTCGTTGCTCTGTGTTTGTGTTGAAATGTTAGCTGCACTCTCTGTTATTGGATCTGATTATAAAATGTTGCCCATCTTTTAAATACATCATCCCCATTTCGCAGACTTTACTTCGAATTTTTTCCTAGTTCCACTTAAGACCCGCAGTGACTCAGCGATTAAGGCGCTTGCTCACTACCCAATCGACCCCGGGTTCGATCCCGGTGATGACAGAGAAAGTTTATGGATATTTTGCAGCTTGGTTGCCCTGGCTATTAGAGTGGTACGTCAGAGTAAAACGTAAATCTTTTTGTGAAGGCCAGATCAATTTTCCTCAAGGTCGCTGAGATGTAAATAAGGTCTGGGCGAAATTGAAGGAAAGGGTAATGGGAAAGCATTAGTGCTAGATCCAGGGTAAGGATTAGCGTCAGTCATCTCGTCACTTTTGACCAAAAGTTGGACTTATCCAGTACACCCCAATGCCACCTAAACTCATGCATGTGGACGAATGTGCAAAAACACAAGCTTCCGGTTCGAGTTGGGTTCAATTTTTTGTCAACAGGATGCTTTATTGGCAAAAAAGTGAACATATTGACAAATATATTATTAATTATTCAGTCACTCATCCCAGCGACAAGTGTTGAAAATAGAATTACACAGATTCCGATATGGACAACCGATTATTGGCTGTTCTGTATAGTAACCATGACTACCACTATTGTATAGTCGTTTATTTACATCTGAAAAATAAAACAAAAAATATTTACATCTTATTATCGATATAATCTGATTTCAAACACGGAGTTTGGAGGTGTGGCTGTGATGAATGTTAGATATTACTACTAATTACTAGTTCCTAATGTCATAATCATGTATCTAGTTGTTATCCTTTCTACTGTAATAGTTTCATCTGGCAGATATTTAAAGTGGCAATTTAGTATTTTTAAGTTATATGTTTAAAATGTATTACAATAAAGCCTTAAAATACCTTAAAAAAGATGGTATCTATAAACATTCCTTTCTTGTTAATGAATAATCCTATTAATCCTGTAATTCGCTATTGCCAGTTGAGAAATTGGCAATAATATCATTTTTAACTTCAAATTCAAACATTTGTGTATAAATATTGCATGGGTAGAGTAGAAAAACAACGGATTTTATTGGGTTATTATTTCCGATTTGAATGACTTTTAAGTATGGGAAATAATGCCTATATAATCGTATACTATTGAGATGACAATCTATTCAGCAAAAGACATAGAAATAATTATGTTTTGACTTTCTTAGAAAATATGAAATTCCCGCTTTAATGCAGAATCTGTCCAGAGGTTGTGTATCGAACTGTACCATATTTACTGTAATAGTTTGGTCTGTCATATATTTAATGTAGAATCTGTGCAGGAATGCGTATATACTGTACCGGTAATAGTTTCACCAGTAATATGTCTAACGTAGAATTTATCCTTGAGATTGAATATCTAATGGGGGAACCCTGCTGGAGTTATCTTCCCTAGATGTCACGTCATAGAATAGATGTCGTCTGCCTCATTGTTTACATTTATTATATTACTACCATCATCTTTTTTTTAAAATCTTTTTACATACTTATTATTATATTATTATTGTATGAACACAAGGTACAATTTAATGGATACACAATTACTGAGTTTGCTAATAAGCGACGTTTCGACGAGGATACTCTCAAACTCAGTAATTGTGTATCCATAAAATTGTACCTCGTGTCCTAAATGCAATTCAAACAAGATATTATTGTATGGTTTGTTATATCTTGTTTCTTGTTGAACAGTTATCCCGTATCATATCCCCTATAGAAATGTGTATCTAATTCTACTGTATTGGGAGTTCTGTATAATGAACTGTTGAGGTTTATTTAGTGCCTAGATCTTAGTCTAAAGGCCTATTCACAACAACGAAAAAATTGTCCGTGATTTTCCATCGCCTACGAATTATCATTCATCTGAAACACGTCCGATTATACCAGCCGTTTCGTCGGCCATATGTAAGTATGTTTGTGGGGGACAGTCTAGCCTATACTATACCCACCTGGATTGCTATACGTGTATATATTTTCAAATGCACACTTTGATACAGGAGATAGTTTGTGTAGCTGTTTCCTTTAAGTGATGTCCCTTTATTTAGCATAACGAAACATCACTGATAACAAACGTGGATAAGCTCTATTTCATTAGACCAACTTCTAGTTAGGTCTATCCCAGCCCTAACCCTAACCCTAGCCCTAACGCTTACCCTAACCTACAATCTCCCCATCAATTACGTGCCCTAAACTTATTGTCATTGCAGTCAACAAGAAATATGTCCCATCTCCGACAAATATTCCTCAAACAAATGGCCTTTCAAAACAAGGGGGTGGGGTGGATGGCCGAATGGTTAGCACTTGCGCGCTGTATCATAAGGTCTGCCATTGAGTCAACCGGTGTGATTTCGTGTGATTTCGCCTGTTCAGCCTCGTGGGGTTTCTCCGATTCTTTCGGTTTCCTCCCACGAGCAAGCGAATTATTGAAATAAAATTAATCCATGTTAGTTACGAAATGACGTAGTTTGTGTCGAGTGGACGTTAAACCCCATTTCTTTCACTAATCAGGCGTTTGCCCTTGTTAATGGTATACGACGGGGGGCCTGGCAAGGAAAGGTCTAAAGTTGTTCTAGACAAATGAAATTCCAAACGCGAGTATGACGTAGTATAGCTGCCTACAAGAGTAGGCCGCAATGCCGCTGTCAGGGCAACCTTTCCCTAATAGAACTCTGCACGGCGTAATATGACAGTCTTCATTAGCTCAGTCGGTAGGACGTTAAACCCCATTTCATTTCACTGTTAGACAATAACGATACGGATAAAGTCAACCGGATGCTTGTTGTTAACGGTGGTGATTCAATAATATTATAAAGGTTTAATAATAACTTACTCTCCCCCAGGAGAACAACATGACATCGACAGCGTATCATCAGGTTCTATTTTACAATCACAACAATAATTCTCAATTTTCTTCTTCTCCCCTCTCTTTATAGGTATATGGGGACTGAAATAATAATAATACTAATCTATTCGTATTGCGTAATATCCGCGCATGGTATGCCCAACGCACAATCAATAAACAAACATATAGGTATACGGGTAAAAGTCTTGTTATACAGTATATGTGGGTAAGGCGCTGGCTCGCTAGCCTGAAGGTCGGGCGTTCGATCCCTGCATTGGCCGAGAAAGTTCATCCAGATTTTCCGGCGTGGTTTCCCCCTTGTCAATGATGCAGAACGGAGGGCCTGACAAGGACAGCTGTCTAGTCGTTCGGATGGGACGAAAAAACCGAGGTCCCGTGTACACATTAGTGTGCACGTAAAAGATCCCTTGGCAGTTGGAATTCGATATAAGAGTAGGCCATAGCGACGCTGCCCGGGCAAAATTTCCCTCATAGCACACTGTAAGGCGTATCCCCTTTTTCCATTAACCCAGGTCAGGTGCAGAAGAGTAGGACGTTAAACCCAATTTCATTTTATTTCATTTATATAGTATATGTCATGGTATACAGTATATGTCATGGTGTACAGTATAAGTCATGGTGTACAGGTTTATGCCATGGTATCGGCGAGTTGTCGGCCAGTTACAATTACCGACCCCTCACTTTCGTTTCGAGACTTACGCCTGTTTATAAATCTGTCGGCATCAGAAAATGGCCGTGGGAACAGTGGGGAAGATGATCCGCCCTCCACAATAACTTACAAATGTTTTCGTTTTTCGTTCGCAAGGCTGACACCCTCCCCCACATTTTAATATCGTTACGACGGACGTGTTCGGTGTGGTTATAAGTCAGTCAATTTACTAACCTGTTCCGATTAATGTAAAATTCACATTCTGTTACACCTAAAATAGAAACCAACAACATTCAAGAACAAGGCAACAAACAGTAGGCCTATATTTATACACAAATGGTCATTACTATCACTGTGAGTGATGACATCGAGGTGAGTTAATTGACTCTCGATATTAGCTTTTTCTTCTGCGAATAGTCGCCCAGAGATTCCACAATGTCGTGTCTCTACTAAAACTTGCTATCGACCCCTAGAAAATCCAACACGCCAATTTCTCTGCTATAGTCCCCTAGAGAATCCAAAACGCAATTTTCTCTGCTATAGTCCCCTAGAGAATCCAACCCGCCAATATCCCTACTAAAACTTGCTATAGACCCATTAAGAGTCCAACCCGCCAATGTCCCTACTAAAACTTGCTGTAGACCATCAACACGCCATTTCTCGACTAAAACATAGATAAATGTTAAAATATGACTACCATATTGTAACCATCTTGACTCAATCAATTTACCTTTCTGGACATAATTTCAATCGTCCATAATGTTGTTAGTCTGTTATGAAATTATTTAAATTTTTGATATGATTCGTACAAAATGATTACGTATAACATGTTTCCCGTGTTGGAAATATTGTTTCTATTTAGAAGAGAAACGACCTTGGCGACTCGGTCACTAATAAAACCAAGGAATTACATCAACAATAAAGCTCTAAATAATTTCTTATTGGAGTTTTCACTTAGAGACTTTGCTTAAAATCTAGTTTTCTTTACCTTTTGCAAAATCATCAAAATAACACTGTGAAGTCACAACGGTTAGCAGAAGTGAAAGTGTAATAAAGATGGCCAGGGTTTTCATCTTGAAAGCTGAAAATATTTTAAGATATATCAAAGATGCATTAGATGTCATTTGATTTCACATATCATATTCAAAATATCTACCTTCTTCTTATGAAGGAGTAAGAAAGGGGGTTTGGGTCAATAGTAACTCTGTGTTAAAACATCAATAGACGTAATGTCTACAAAAAGGGAATTTGGATCAAAATATGCTCGTACTAAAATCACTACAGAATTAAACTTATAAATTGATGATAATAATAATACAAAAATTATGGATTTGCAGAGCGCTAATCATATATGTGCTTGGAGATTGATGTCTTTAACTGTGACTGTGAAGTTTGCAATGTTTCAGGGCCCGGTTGCTCTGTTAGCTAACGGATTCATTAAAGTTAATCCAAGAGAAGACTGTTTGTTCATTGGCTGAATTTAAAAAATTTAATTTCAATGTACATGTATAACAACTTCATAGAAGTTACTATTAACAAGAAACTGAAGACAGGTGAGACAACTGTGCAGTCTGTTCACAAAACTAGATTAAAGACAAAAAGATAACTGTAGAATTTACAACAGAAAACACTATAGAATACTTTACTTTTTCCTTTAGAAATTTTAGCGTAAATCTGTAAGAAAAATAATGAGATTTGCACTACAGAATTATGGGGCCATTATTTCCTCTAGTCCACCAAAATTCTGTAGAATAGTATAGAATTTCATCCTATAGAAAATGGAATAGGCCCGCATCACCCAACCCGCTAGAATGTTCTATAGAAAACTACATTGGTAATCTATGACATTTTGCTACAGCCAACTAATGCCATCATTAAACAGATAACGGAGCCCCAAACCTCCATTAAATATAACGAAAAGTTAACGGGACTTCCAGCAACAGTCTTTCTCTCTGTTAAAGTAAACGATGAGGAACCGGCCTCAGATCTCTTGGTGTATATGTGAAGTCGGTTCCATAAAACCACATCACATCGCTGTATAGTTCTATAAGTTATACGTGTAATGTCTATATAATTAAACACTAGAATTGATCTTAACACTATTAAAACTATTATAGGTTAACTCGTATGAAAGCGTATGAAAACCAATACAGGCTATTATGTGTAATGTCTACAACATCAATTTGACACGTATGAAAACTCAATCTGCATAAAGTACAGATCTATATTTTGTTTTGTTTTTTATACTTCCGATAGCCTACACTACACTAAAGACAAGTAAAACGAAACGAAATAGGATCTTTGGTTTAATCCGATTGGTGAAAACTGCAATAGGTAATACCTATATAATGTCCATAGAATTAAATTTAACTCGTACAAAATCCGCTACAGGTTACAGTTTGAATGTCTACAGAATCAATTTAACTCGTCTGAACACCAATGTGCTATGCCCACAGTATTAACATTAAATCAGTTACAAGTGCTATGCCCACCGAATTAAAATCAAATCTGTTAAAACCACTTTAGGCCACAAGTGTAATGCCCACCGAATTAAATTTAACTTTACATAACTAAAACCACCATAGGCCTCAAAAGCAGTGTCTACAGAATACAATTTTATTCGTTTGTTATGGACTTTCGGGCACCATCTGGAAGTCGACAGGAGTTAAATGGTTGCCTTGTCGAGTGAAATCGCGTAAATACCAATCCTTGTTCTGCAGGTCAAGATATTTCTTGCACAGGCACATGAACGGCTTACAATAAAACTTCTTACTAATGCTTAACTATATCTGTATACTGCAATTATATAATCAAGCAGCAGTAAGAAGTTTTATTTTAATCCCTTCGTGTGCCCGTGATTTCAATTTCCTTGAGGTTTAAGGTTTAATGCTTCGTTACTATGGAACGTCACCAAACATGAAATGAAAAGGCGGGTCACGTGTGTAACAACCCCCTTGTCTGCTCTGGCTGGGCTAATGAAGACGGATCATCAACACCACCATTTAACAAACAAACAATTAATTTAAGTCCCTGATAACCACCGATTGGAGCCCTGCTACTCTCCACGCACCTCAACTTTCTCTCGCGAGAGTCATCAAAGACTCCTGCAAATCAGCTAAATCGCTGATTAATAACAACTTTCAGTTTTTGTTTATTTTTAATCTGCGTAATCTCCTTAATTCAAAAACATGTAGAATTCCCTCTTGCAATATAATTAAGAAGATTTCTTTTTTGTACCGGAGCTTTTTTTTTCTTCTCATTTATGAAATTTACAGGAGCTTTTCATGGCTCCAGCACAATTTTATAAAAAGTGGTGAAATAGATTGTGCTCACTAAACTACGACAATTAATACCCTTGATGATAACCGACTAAACGATAAAAACAGAAATTGTTAAGTTCATCATTTTTACCTGCTTTTGCCCGGAGCTAATTCCAACGTATGAGTGAATGAATAGTTTTTATAACAGCTTTTAGTCGCAGATTTCAGTTGTGTATTTGCTATTATAATTGTTAATAATGATAATTATTAAATCGATACATAGAATGAATATACAAAGAATTAAAGTAATAACTGTGTAGGTATAAATACTAGAAACCCTCATCGACCGTTCTACACGCCTGCAACTTTTAAGTCCAGGAGGCTGTTGCACGAACTTTTAACTAAGATAAAATCCAAATTGTAATAATTTGATTATATAATATTTGATTGATTTTAGTGCTTAGCCAATCAAAATTGAAGTATCTACTAAATATGGGATTTCACCTTTAGTTATGATTTCGAGAAACATGGGCCCAGGATTATATCCGGTTAACTGATTGTATAGCCCGAGTCATTAGGTGGGATAGTTTTACTTGGAATGAATAAATGAATGAGAGAGAGAAAGAAAGAGAGCATCCACCTGACACAAACTAAGTCATTTCGACATTAACTTAAAGGTTAAATTTTACATCAATAATTCGCTTGCGCGCACAGGGTCTTTAGCAATGGCTTTTTAAATAAATGTTGTTAAATTCTTGAATGATAACGCTGGACCCCCATAACTACGACCTTCAGACTAGCGAGTCAGTGCCTTTCCCACTCAGCCACCGTGACGCCTTAGTTAAAATCTAGAAAGAAATTGTTATATATCGCTACATATTGTTAAAAATCGAAATGCCTGTGAATAGAATACATTTACATAGAGTAACACCTGGTATTTTACTGTACTAAAGTAACGATGCATTATATTATATTTGGCGTTACAATATAAAATCTACGCTAAAACCTACTAAAAAAAAAACCCAAACACAGATTCAAAGTACCAGCGTTAGATAATGTCCTGGGCCCTGTTCCTCGAGAGAATGTGTACAGGCTACTTGTATATCGCTTGTTTACATAGGAATTAATGTTGGTACAAACAGACAAAAGTTTTATACAATTCTTTATATCGCTTGTTTACATATACACATTAGCGTGACGAATGTACAGGCTAATCACACGATAATTTCTAACGCGTGTATATCGCGTGTTTGTTTATCTGTAAACCTAAACATTGTGTGTGTTTAGATAGGAAAAAAAAACACCATTAGACCGTTTCAAAGTTGCTGTGATTTTTTGTAACGACTTAATCTGTGGATTGTTGTAGGTTTTTGTTAGACGTTTAAAGAGGGTAAATCGCTATTCTGTGGCATCAAGAAATTGACACAAATGAATGAGTCACAACGCATATATCATGAACCTCTATACATTCAATCGTTTCTGTTTTTACTCGGCGAAAAACACGAAGCGTCCGAATTGAGTTGCAGTCTTTGGCATCTTATGTCATTCTACATTGGATGTCAGAAGCCTACCCTTTCACGGTAAAATAACAACATCAATGTTGATTGAAATTGGCCAATAAGTCGTGTTTGGATGACAGTGGATGATATTGAGAATGAGACCCCCTCCTTTAATATATTGCTAGTTAGATGTTTTATTGTATCTGAGGGATTCATGAACTTGTTGACTGTGGGTATCCGTTGGACCTATTGTTGCATTGCTCTATTTTTATCACTGTAAAGGGTAGGTCATTGACATGCAGTGAGACTGTTTAAGGCCGGTTCTCCCGTTTGAGAGAGGGTTATCAACGGGGATTATCGAGAACCGAAGTCCATCCCAAGTACACATTGGCTTATTGTGGGTAGACCAAATATATGATAGTTGAGGGTATACAAAGACTAGCAGACGTGGGGTGCCCGAGCAAAATAGTCACATGTTAGTCTCAAAACACCACACTATTGATGCGGACGAATTATGGGGGTTTAACGTAGTACGTTTATGTATTGATGCGCAGTATTAAAGTAGTACGTTTAGGTACATACTCCGCGCAGTGTTGCGTTTAATTAGAGGTAATCCTACTACACACTTCTATTCTGAGTGGATATTGTTGTTTTAAATTTTGATTGGTCAGTAGTCCGTCTACCAACCAATCACTAGCTGCCCGACAACAGCTTTACATTTAAAACGAGTGTCAATATTGGACCAAATATGTTTACATAACGTTACGTCATGACTCACGCTTTTATTATGCCTAATTAACCCGTGCATAGCAGAATACTGCAGTAAAACTAATTGTGTGACAAACGAGGCTATCAAGTCGAATGAAATGTAAACAATACTGTTTGGAAACGAACATACTTTCACCGTTTTTAATAACTTAAATCACTGTCCAAAGTTTTAGGGAAGACCCAGATTAAACGAAGGACTGTACTTAAGTGATAGTTGTCATTGAACGGAAAGAGAGAGGGAGAGAGAGAAATGGGGTTTAACGTCCACTCGACACAAACTAGGTCATTTAGGGACTAACATATGGTTTCATTTTATTTCAATAATTCGCTTGCGCGTAGAGGTCTTTAGCAGTGGGAGGAAACCGGAGTGCCCGGAGGAAACTCACGAGGTTGAGAAGGCGCCCCTATCTCCATGCCACATACGCTCACACCAGGGCTCGAAACCACAGCCGCAAGCCAGAGGTGACCGGCCAGCTAGAGGTCGAAGCGCGGCACTCTAGACCACTAGGCCACCCCCCCCCCCCCCCCCTGAACGGAAAGAATAGACACACTCCCGCATAAGTTCAAGAAACAGATGCTATTCCAGCAATGGCCAGAGAGGGATTTCTCGGGCCAGTGCTTCAGGAATATGGTTTAGGTATTGATGCGCAGTATTGTTTTCATGCGATCGAGACGCTAAACACCATGCGACTATGTGAATATAGAAGACTTACAGGAATACTTTTCTGTATTTAAGTGCTTAAAGTTTCGTAAACATTTTAATTACTGGACAGTGCTGTGACAATGTGTGAACTATAATTAATGACCGAACGAACGTAACCTTCTTATTTATAACGTAACTTTAGTTAATTGTTCACTTCCGTTGTTGGCGACAGCATGGCGGCTTGTATGATTATGTTGTCAATAAAGTAAACTTTCAACATGAATTCTGAAGTTAACACCTGTAGTGACATCAGGCCGACATTGATTTTGGGAGCAACTATTTATTCACTTCATTTGTTAAAATGTTTATTAATGCTTACAATGTCCGTGTGTTATATCATTCGTCCGTGTGTTTGTATGTTAGGTTTCCGGGGCAGAACAGCGGAATGTTAAACCCCAGTATTATTGTAATGTTCATTCTCCTTAGCCCGATTATCAAAAAAGAAACCCCAGACTACTAAAATCAATCATAAGAAAACTGTTGTATACAATTTTCAGGTTTAGCCAGTTCTTTCGGTGTAATTGGCCGAGAAAGTTCATCGAGAAATTACGACGCGATTTCGCCTTGTCAGTGGTACATGACGGAGTGGCGCGACAAGAACAGGTGTCTAACATAGGAGAGCATTTTCATTTCATCGGCAAGAATCGGCAGTAGATTATTTTCATGATTTTATTGTCTATATTTGTTCGGAATGTTTTCCCGAAGCAGTGCCTATTCGTATTTTTATTGTGCCTTAATCGTGCAGGAAATTATAATCATTTTTGTATTTTAATCATTCAGTGAATGTAGGGTTGATCCAAGGGAGATAATTTGATTATGTAAAATTTACTACTTTTGTAATTTTGTTTGTATGTGTTAAATTTCTATAATTTGTATTATTCTAATGTTCCAGAACTTAGGATATATGGTATTATCATCGCCCATATTTCGTTTTAGTTGAGGCGAGGGTCCGGTTTTTTTTATTTATGTATGTTTTTAATAAGAGTATGCCACTCACTTTTGTGGAGCTTACTGGAAATATATAGTGCTTCGCAGAAGAAAGAACTGATCTGGTATATTCCTGAACATCACATGCTCAAACATACAGTTACATAAAACACAAACACCATTATGCAATGGATCACGTACAGGGCATCGCCTTGAATATAAAGAACGAGATATTATATAAATTATATTCCTCTCAAAAGGGGTCGGTTTTCTGGTATCATCCAGTCGGACTCCCTGGTCAGTCTTAGTCCGTAGGGTATAGGGTTTCTGGTCTTCTTGAGGCTTCGGCTGTACGGCTGGTTGACTACGTGTGTGTCCCGGAACGAAAAATCCCCATCCCCTATTGGGTTAGATACCCCCCTCCCCCTCCGGTTAACCCTGCGTTCCCGGCGATCTAACCGGTGTAATCTATTGCGGCCCCCAAATGTTGGCCAATTACTTGGAAGCATCCATCTTCTAAAAAAAAACCACTAGCACGGTAAAGACATGTTACCTGCACACCGTCAGTCTTAAGAAATTATATTGTGAATATTCGTTCGGTACGGGATTAGCCAGCAGCAATTCGGGTAATTCGGAACGAATGGGACGGGACGTCTTGCCAACGTCTCTAACAATGTATTAAAAACAACGTCTTCAACAATTCAGCTTAATAAAAACATCAGATACAAACAGCAACAAGTATTCTAATAATCAAATCAAATCATAATACCTTCAAACAAGTCACATGACGTATTGGATAGTCAATTAAATTCATGTCGTTTGAATTTATGATTTGAAAGAAGACAGAAAAACAGTTGTTGATGATTTGGAAAATAAAATCGATGAGAAACTGAATAGTTTTAAAGATGAAGTAAGAGGTAATTCTTTAGATGTTCAGTCAGAGGTTAAGAAACTTAAACTTGATTCTGAGCATAAGTGGTCAAAGATCGGTAATAAGATCCAGTATACTTTTAATTCTGAATTGATAGTATGGGGTTTAGTTAACGGGAAACTGGAATATTGTCAGGAGGTTATAGAAGAAATTTCTGATAAACTCAAACAACGTAACAAATTGATAGAATTAGCAGACACCTCAGAAGGGGGGTTAGCGGTGTATATGATACCAGAAAACCGACCCCTTTTGAGGGGTGTAATAAAGTGGATCGGAAGATAACAATTCATTGCTTTAGGGAACACCTACCGTATTATTATTTCGCTGAGGAAACTACTTTAGACCCAGAGATACTAAGTAAACAGGTGAAGGCTTTAGACCATCAATGCTACATGGTTGGGGACTCCCCTTGCGATTTGGGCTTCACCATGAAGAACAGGCGTCTCGTGAGGGAGGGTTCGTTGAGGCCAGAAACATTCCCTACACTCATGAGCCGTATGTAAGATGAAGCACTGGCCCGAAAAAGACTTCTACACCCCGGTGCCGATGGATTCCCCAGTATGTCTCTTGTATTGGCGCTGCCTTGTAATCCTACTCAATCAACTGCATCCCCGTCAGCGAACAAGCTTTAAACACTTTTGCTCTAGGACCGTGGCTGCTCCGATGTCCACCCCCGCAGAGCCAGAGAACTGGGATAAGGAGCTCCTGAATTTATTGGACGGTTTTATTGACCGTCGGATTGAAAGGGTGTGATTAGCTGAATGATACGGTGTACATGTATACCGCTACTGGTATGATTCTGTGAGATCAAGTTGTCATTTAATTTGTTTTTTAAAGTTATTGGGGAATTTTGTTTAATAATAAAATAAAACCAAGTACGAACAATCCAAACCATTAGTCGAAATTCGAAGTCCTAAAAAAACGGCCGAGGTGAAATAGTGTAATCAGCAAATAGACTGTTCATCATGTACAAAATACACGACAAACAGTGGTAACAGGTGTCTAGAATAGTAAGTTTACCCTGCCTGGCGTTACACCCGCCATAGCTGGATCCGAACTATTAATCGAAATCTCGGTAAAATAGCGTGATTGGCCAATGGACTATCAGTATGCAAAATGCACGCGATGAACAGTGTTAACGATGTAGTAGACATAATCAGAGAGATAGTAAATAGGATACGCGTCAATTAAATATGTCTAGAATAATAGCTGAGAGAGACATGTTATATTTACCAATCAAGTCAATATGACGGCCATAAAACTTTTTAAAGGATTTTATAAGTTTAGTGCGCAAGTATCCTTGTAGTTGAATCTTAGTTGACAAATGTCTCGATCTACTTAAAAAAATCAGAATAAAAAGAACACGCCCTCGCGTAACGAATTAGCTGAGACATAAACACTCCATAAGCTGGCGATACGGGAATGTTACTATTGATAAATGGAAAGTTAACAATCGGAAAGTCAAAGTCATCACGTTTATCATACAATTTAACACTCAATCTATGGCAATTGTCAAAATCGAGACGCAGATCCAAATAGGAAGCGTAATTGTCACTGTCAGTAGTATTTTTAATTTCAAGCTCATCAGGATATATGAATTCTACATAATCACTAAATTTAGGATTATTCAGTGATAGAACATCCTCATGAAATCATTTAGCAATATATGTTACAGAATGACAGATGCTAGAGACGCGTCATGTCATCTTGGCAGGTCATATCAACACCCCTGGTGTTCTTGGTAGAATTCCTTATGTCATTATGTAACCTTAACTTGTTTTATTTAACTGCCTTTGATAAGCTAACTTTAGTGAATGATAAACCTGTTATCATGCATGATACATTAGACAGGTCGTCGCCTGAAAACCATAGGAGGTCCAGTCAGGGCTAGGAGTTAGGTCCGGCCAGGACTGAGCGAAGGCCATGGGCGCCTTAGTACGAGACGAGACGACAGCTTCTGGAGTTAGCACACTCGTGCTAAGCCAAGCTAATTAAGTCATGACTCCCCCATATAGTTAGTTCTATGGTCGTTTACATCACGATGTTTGTACCTATTGTAAAAAGCCGAATAAAAGTATAATTAGATGTATGTTCAAGTGTTGTCATCAAAGAACTGTTTTAAAAAACCAATACTGTCACAATAAATCCATCATACAGAGTGTGCATTTAAAATAATTAAAACATAAAAATATCACAGATAAAACCCTGAGTTCTGAACAACCAACAGTGAAATGGAATAACACTTCAACAGAATTATTATATATAGTGGAGCAGATAAAGGCACCAATCTTTGGCAAGAATCGTGCAAATGATGATACACGTATCAAATTTGGCACAGTGTTCTCCAATGGTTTCTAATCACATCTGTCCGATTGGCCAATTGCAAACCCGAGATGGCGGCCATTTTTCAACTTGATGTTGTGCTTAGAAATATTTGTAGTTGCCTGATTTGCGTGGTCTAAGTTACACACGAAATAAAATGAAATGAAATGTGGTTTTATGGCACATCAGCACCAACCGGGCCATATTGCGCCAGACATATGACGAGCTATTCGAGACAAACTAAAAATTAATCACAGTAGTAATCTATATATACATAAATAAAAACAAATATCACAGAGATTATCAATTAAAAACAATTATCACAAAACTTTATGTATATATAATTAGAAAATAACAAATGAAATTTACAAATATACAATTAAAATTTTGTGTAAAAATTTGTCTCTTTTAAAAAGTCTAGTAATCTACAATATAGACCCGGTTGGGCAAATAATTGATTTAAGGACTGGCAACGGTAATGATTAGATCTAATATCCTTAAGATACTTGCACTCAATCAAAATGTGCTTAACTGTCAAAGGAACATGCCAGTGTTCACATTCTGGTTGAGGCTCTCGCTTTAATATGAAAATGTGAGTTAAAAAAGTATGACCTATGCGAGAGCGACACAAAACAACTTCATCCCTCCTGTTGGTTTTATAGGAGCTTGGCCATTCTCCTAAGAGAGGCTTAATGTAATGAAGTTTGTTAGTGCCTGCAAGATCCCAAGACCGTTGCCAGCGGTCATAGATAAAATGATTAATACATGTTTTAAAATCTTTATATGGTATTAAAATATTTGATAGGGGAAGATCTAAAGCACCTTTGGCAGCTAAATCTGCTTGATCATTCCCCTTTATATCAACATGACTAGGGAGCCAGCAAAAGACGATGTCTTTGCTGTTCAACTCGTAAGATAGTAGCAGACGATAAACATCTGCTACTAATGGGTGTTCAAGCTGTTTATTGTTAATTGCTTGTAAAGAGGACAGAGAATCAGTAAAGATGATATGCTTTAAAGCTGAAGAGGACTGAATGAACTCCAAGGCCTGAAGAATGGCCTGGAGTTCGGCTGTAAATATGGAAGCAGCAGGTGGGAGACACACTGAAATGGTCTCAGATGGCGTCACAGTAGCCGAAGCTACCCGATCACCATCCTTAGAACCATCTGTGTATATAGGAGCATAATCACCATACTTAGACCTTAACTCTCTAAAGAGAGATTGGAACACCGTAGAGCTAGTATCTCTCTTTTTATGTTGAGTAAGATCGAAATCGATCTTTGGGGGAGACATAGCCCACGGGGGAGTCCTAAAGACAGGGGTATTCGCAATACTGTCGAGGCTGATGCCAGCCTCAGACAATAGGGGTTGTATGCGAATACCGAATGATGGAATGACTTTAGTCTTCACCAGATATAAATGTTCATAAAGCGGTCTAAATATGGTGTTAAATGAAATGTGATATGAAAGTGATGCTATCTTCGTAGCATACTGCAGGGCCAGTTTATCACGTCTGTTGTGCAGTGAGGGCTCATGAATTACACACGAGCGTACCCGATTAATGACCTACTTACTGACCGCCGCCATATTGGTGTACGACAACAAAGCATTCAATATGGCGTCTGCTAGTACATCGACTGTGTTATCCGAAAAGAAGAATGTTCATAACCTGAATAAAAGTGGCAATAGTGCTTATTCCAAAAGAGAAAATACACTTAGATATAGAGATGTGTTAGATGTCCCAGAAAGAGAGAGGTATAAAGGGACAAGATCCTTACGAAATTGCAGCTTGGTCTACGAATGTCAGTGATCTTCCAAGTACAACATATATGGATAGTATCAAATATTTGTTTACTACAAGTGCATACACAAAAGATCAGCTGCGCAGTTACAAAGGTCTCGATGCATACAACCAGATTGTAGGCTATGTGGTTGGGTTCGAGACACAGGTGTATGCATTATCAACAACAAAGGCATCGTCACAGCTAAGGTTAATTTTTCTTTCTTTAGATCTACGAATGGCATGATTGATACTGAAATTATTAATTTAATGTAGATTCCAAGTTAACCCGGCTACATGTATTATTTATATTTTAATAGTGAGATTCTATTCAATAATAATGTTTCCAGTTTTCCTATTTTATATTTGTTATTATGATTATGAATTATTCAGTTTACATTTACCACTTTCCAATCATTTGAACCTCAAATCAAATCTGTTTGTTCTGATTATTTCCTAATTCAAGTAAACTAAGTTTATTGATTTGTTTTTTTCTGATTTCAGGTTTTGCACTCCCAGCGTCTAAATGACAAGCCTTTAAGACCCTGGGTGATTGCAGAAAAGGATGGTCAAATTCTAAATGGCCATTGCAACTGTATGGCTTGATGAGGTGAATAATGCACTACTGTTTTACATCGAAGCAGCGGTAAAATTACACACATCTAAAACAGTCACAGAAGAGAAAGCCTACGTGTCTCGTATGAAAAACTTAAAAATATAGACTTCTCATCTGCCGCAAGTTTAAAGAAAACGTATGGTGCAAATGAACATACTGTGATAGATACTCCACGTTTTGCTAATTTGTTAAAGAATTTATGTGAGGCCCCTTCCAAGCCGGCTATTTTATCCCTAATGCCAAAATATTCAGATGCGTATGTGCCAGAAGTTCTTCAAGGGGAACTGCCTACTGTGTTGACCGAATTGTTCGAAAATTCTTCTGTCAATTCAAACGACAAAGAGCTTTTAGGCAAATCATACAATATAAAGATAGGTGTGACAGAACAACAGGCAACACATGTGGAAGTTTTAACTAAGACAGTAGGCTAATAACATCACATGGTTTCGATTTCGTGCTAGGGGGGTTGGGATGGCCTAGTGGTCTCGAGTGTCGCGCTTCGACCTCTAGCTGGCCGGTCACCTCTGGCTTGCGGCTTCGAGCCCTGGTGTGAGCGTATATGTGGCATGGAGATAGGGGCGCCTTCTCAACCTCGTGGGTTTCCTCCCACTGCTAAAGACCCCTACGCGCAAGCGAATTATTGAAATAAAATTAAAAACCATATGTTAGTCCCGAAATGACCTAGTTTGTGTTGAGTGGACGTTAAACCCCATTTCTCTCTCTCTCGATTTCGTGCTGGTCGGATTACAGCTTCCAGGATGAAGTCTGTTTGCCATACCCATCCAAACAGTCCATCCCAGAGTTTAATCCAAAATATATGCTATCCAGATGTTGTCAAGTTCTCTTCTGTGGCAACAAAATGGGGGTGTGACCATGAAAGACATGCAAGGGAGATGTTTACCAGTTTAATACAGGTTGAACATGACAATGTACATGTTAGAGATTCTGGCCTGGTAATATCTCCCCAACCACCACATTTGTGAATCCCCTGGTGCTATTGTAACATGTGACTGCTGTGGAAAAAGTACATTGGAAATTAAGTGTCCTTACTGCGTAAGAGACAGTGGATTATCTAATAAAGAAACTGGTTATTTGAAAGCAGATCAAAATGGAAATTTAAAATTAACAAATACCCATCGGTATTACTACCAAGTTCAGACACAGCGCTTGGTGTATGTGGACTTGAGCGTGCTTTTTTGTTGTTTGGACAGAAAAAGACATTCATGTTGAAGAGGTTTTGTTTAATGAATATGTTTGGAAGGACATTTCTTTCGTACTTTCATTCTTCCAGAAATAATTGGTAAATTCTTTTCCCAAAGCAGGTGTGAAAAAAAATAATGCTCTTGTCAGCCCTAGTAGTCAACAGAATAAGTAACTACATGTATCTGATCATTGGTGCTATTGTAGGGACATTGAACATGGAAGTATGGTAGGCTGTGATAATGACCATTGTAAAATACAATAGTTCCATTTTAAATGTGTTGGCGTTAAATCTATACCCAAAGGAAAATGGTACTGTCCCGATTGCCGTAATTTGCATCAATTTAAAACAAAATAAATATACTTAAAAATCTTTAATACATGAAAATACTTGTTGTTTTTACATATGATTCTTTGATCAATGTTTATTTTAATTAAATGGTACAACTGAGTTACACAAATTTGTAAGAGCACAGCAAACTAAAACAATTTTGTCCACTGTCAAGGAATTCTCTCTTTCAGCTGAATGGATAATGTCATGTGGCAGTCTTGTTGAAAGCAATGAATACTTTTGCCGCACAACACCAATGACACGTTCAACATGAATTCGGCTATTGGCAATTCTCCTTGTGCGTTCGACATCTAAAGCCCCCAGTTCTGCTTTCCCTCGTGTCCACCCCGGCAGAGCCAGAGAACTGGGATAAGGAACTCCTGACTATATCAGACCAAACCTAACCAAACTAAACAACCAAGTTTCCGAATTACTACGCTGGGCTATAAATAGATTGACCGCCTGCTGACGGGTTTTCTTCAAGTTTTACTACAACAAGTCAAGCGACAAAACAGTATTCACAGATTAATTATAAGGTAATTGAATTAAGTTTCAATTATTGCGGACATAACTCGGCAACCATGTTGCCAGTAATAAGATAAGGACCCATCCAACAATAATACCAACAACAACTCCAGGTTAGGGGCAAACTTTATATAAGACACGACATACCAGCATACAAATACAAAGAGACAATGGAGACGCACGGGACAGGGATGAAGGCGGAAACGGAAGTGTTGGCCGGTTGTACTTGGCTACAGGACATAGCCTATCTAAATGTACAACTTGATTCCATACACATTATACATGTATGGCGTAAACAATACCACCTTCGATAATCGATTCATCGTTGATTTGATTATCCAGAGAGTATTATACTATAACTCGATAGATCAAAGAATTAAAGAAAGCCTTACCTAAGCCATATATGACAACCATATGTTAATAATACCCGAATGGTGACCTCCCCAACTAGATATGATCTAATAAAATAAACGAAACCAAGTCTCACATAAAACGAACTAAACATAGTTAAAATATATATTATCATTAAAGATTTTGAAAATAAATATAATCAATATAGATATTTATTTCAATAATTAATAAGTAAAAATCGATTTTAATCATGAAATAGAGTAACTCCCGTAAATTATCCTACTTGACATGAAAATTAACAGGTATGATTTCAGATATAATCCATGGAAACTCTAGTAAAGTATGTAGGGTATCCATCAAGAGAAACTACTCCATCCCAGTTTATTCAACTGCTATAGTTGAGGTAACCATGGATAGATTTTGGGTACAGGATTTCGCTTAGGCACTGGCCGAGGTTCACAAATACGCCCAAGAGAGAGAGAGAGAGAAATGGGGTTTAACGTCCACTTAACCCAAACTAGGTCATTTCGGGACTATAACATATGGTTTCATTTTATTTCAATAATTCGCTTGCGCGTAAGGGTCTTTAGCAGTGGGAGGAAACCGGAGTGCCCGGAGGAAACCCACGAGGTTGAGAAGGCGCCCCTATCTCCATACGCCCAAGAAGATTAACCAAAGAAGCCATATTAAGACGTACAATCAACGAGAACATGGCCACAGAGAAGTTTATCCACTTGTTGAACAAGACAATACTGACGCTGGTTCAGAGTCGCTCACACCAGTTGGCATCCGAGAGTGGAGATATCGCTGTCATTCGTTGACCAGGGTGATGCTGATGGGGTTGTTCTAGTAATTGTTGAAAACTCCGCAAAAATACAATGATTCTGTTTTATTATATTCTGCGCACATGTACATACATTTTTAAACTGCACTAAATAATTGCTGCATGGTGGCTTCATTGGTTTCTTCATTATATTTTAACCATTGCCTTATCTCTTTTCAGATGGCTTCTAAGATAGGAAATTCTGTAGCATAGTGAAGGTTGAGTTTCTCGATGATAGAGAAGTTGCCGTAGTAAATGCAGATTGGGTGTTGCCAAATGGATTTTGTTTTTGGCCGCCATTTAAAAATGCTAGTAATGTGACAGTATTGGTTCTTAAATCGGGTTCTTTGATGACAACACTGGTATAACTTCAAACAATGGTTTTATTTCTTCTTTTTCACATATACAATAGTTCTACAACATTACTTATATAGACCGGGTTTTTCGTCTGGTTGCCGTCTTGTTCCCAGCTCGGCTCTCTGGCCTCGACTGATTCTAAAACGGTTTGTCTGATCTTTTAATTACTGGGCCGAACCTATGTCCAGCCTTGCAGTCTCGATACCACACCCATGCACCGTAACCTGATTGGTCAGTATCCGGTCGGGGTGGGTTAATAACCTGGACGGACATATAGTTATTGGCCAATCAACTAATTCCAGGTATTATATTTCAGATTATATTATGACCGGGATTGGCAGCTGGTCATTATATAATAACAGATTAAGCTTCCCGTGCAGATTGCTTTACTATTCAAGATCTTGCGTAACTCGGGACAGCTGTGATGATTAATGACTTCCTAACGACCTTTGTCTGTCTGTTAGACTTATCATGTTTACTGCCATCTTTTGACCACCTGTGATCTGTCTACTAGCCCTGTGATAAGATTGCTAATTGATTTCGTGAGGGTATGCAATTATATATCCCCCCAATTTTGTAACATTCCTCACATTGCCAAAGAAAAGTTATTTTGCATAACTTTTTAAAACTGTTTACAATATTAATTACAATATGAATAAAATGGAACTAAAAAATAGAAAAAGAAAAGAAGATAAACATTTGTAAAATGTATACAAAAATGTTTAAAAAAACAAAGGAAATGTAAATGAAACACACAAATTTAAAAGTTATATATGCATTTGTAAAATGTCATAATATCCAAAATTGTCTATAAACAAAAGGAAAATGTAAATGAACACACGAATTTAACAGTTATATATGCATTTGTTAAATGTCATAATATCCAAAAATGTCTATAAACAAAAGGAAAACGATAAACACACGAACGTAAAAGTTATATATACAACACCCGTCACACACGTGGGTCGATGCAAAAAAAACAAAAAATCAAACGAGATCCTGGAATCACACAACACAAACTACTCTAATTATTCACATATATGGTGGAGTCTGGAATCACGAAACAAACTACTTTGCACTCTGGAACCACGAACACACACTATTCTAATTATTCACATATTATGGGGCACTCTGGTCTGATGTTCACACACGCAGATAGATGCGCGAATAAGGCGCAAAATTGCAGGGAAGTACAAAGAGTATTCGTCTTCTTTGACCGCTACTTCGCTGTCGTAGCTAACTGTAGGGAAGGGTACAATTGATGCCCTTCCTCTTTTACTTCTACTTCTTCTGTTCCAGGTTCCGGTTCCGATAATGGCGAGGGGTTAGAATTTTCCCTGCTTTGTGTAGATCCACTATTGGCATTATTTGCCACCATTTGTTTTGTCCGGTAGTCCTTTCTTTTTTCATACCGTTTGGCCAAACGGTGTTTACTGACATGTCGTGCTATGAAAAATATAATAACCCCTATCCCTATAGTGATCCCTATCCCCGTTAATAATATAGGCCAATGTACCCAGGGTTTATCATCTACTTGTACATTATGGAGTGAACTCAATTGGTTTATTAAACTAACAAGTGGAACAGATTTAAGATCCCTCAGGTGATGCGGCAGTGGGGGAAATGAGTGGTTGGGAAACGCAACCGTTAGAGGACGCCATAAATGAAGATTAGTTAAATTGAATCGGTATTTCAAATTTCGAAAGGATTGGGTCGAATGAAAACGGCTTTCTTTTTGAAAATAAGGCAATAAGGTGATGAAAGTGTTAGATGCTGAACAGGTCATGTTCAGTTTAAGCAGATCAATCGGAGGATTTGCAGTGACGTGAAAGTCAGAGGTAGAATGTTTATTATGGTAACAGACCAAAGAAAAATGGAGCGTCTCGCGAGACGTAATGGCCCAAACCCCGTCCATCAAATAGTTTGCTATCGGAAGAATAGTTTTTGGCTGAACAGTTACGACACAAACACGTTTTATTAATTTGTGATTTCTCATAAAGAGGGATGTAATACATAGTTGGCTAAGATTAATTGGATAGAGAGAGCTCCTAATTGAACAAAAATGGACCACCTTATGGGAGCATCGGTCGACTTCACTCTGGGAAAGAAGGGCGAATTGGGTTCGCTCGGCATTAATTGCTAAATATTGACTTTCTAACTTGTAATTTGCCACCATTTGATTGAGATTATGATCATCGGTAATTGAGTGATTAGAGATGAATGGGACAGGCAAATTATGAGCCTCGAAAATTTGAAGTTTGCGATTGGAATCAAGAAGTGGGATGTTTAATATAATAAGAATTTTTGAGTCCGAAATTAAAGCGGAACAAGTTAGGAGTTTATAGTATTGCCAAAGGTTCGAAATAAGAGCGGGAAGATGTACGCTACGCGGTAGATGGGATCGAATAGTGAATAGTAATGACTTAAGGTCAGATGGGGATATAGTACTGGGAGAAATATGTCCCAGCGATAGCATATTAAGCTGCAAGCTAAGTTGGTCGAAATAGTTTGAGCCCTGAGTGATAACATTTTGTAGTTCTGCCAATAAATATTGGATCTTGTATGAAAGGTGGAGAAAATTTTTGATTCTTATCACCTCATTCGTGACATTTTGAAACATTAGTTGAGCCTGTGTCTCGAACGATTTGAAGTTGTAGATCAAATTATTAATTGTGGCTCTATTTTTAGCAATCGCGATCCGGGAAGTATTTAAAATGGATAAACTTTTAGAAACAATATGGATGACATTATTCTGGTTTGCAGCAAGTTTATTTATATTAGATTTGATTGCATTAAAATCTGATTGGGAGACGGTACCAAAAAGGAAACTTAAGGCTTTGCCAATTATGGGAAGTAATGCGCGTTTTGAACGTTTACTTTTTAATAAGGGAAACTGGGAAGATTGCGAAATCAAGTTATAATAGTGTTGTTCCACAATGCGCACCTTTTGGAAATCATTTGCCAACAGTTTCGTAAAAAATATATCGTCGGAAGCGCGAGAATAATTATTTATAGTGTCATATAAGGTAGTGAACACCCTTTTTGCATCCTTTTTAAGAGAAGCGATGAAAATTTGGGACGGTTTTAAATCCACCATAAACGTAACTAACCAACGAGACCGGGAAGTCGAAAAATCACTAACAGGTCTAAAAATGACATTTTCATACACGTGATATCCAATCGTAAGGCCAAACAGTAATACAAGAAGAAAATGGAAACTACGCATCTAGGATGAAAATAAACAAAAGAAAAAAATTAATTAAACAACATTAAACATCTATTAATAACCTATTTACACATAGTTCGAAAAAGGGGAGACTTAATTTCCAAGCATTCCTAGTATGCCTGATAAAAGATTTTTCAAATCCGAGTTCTTGTCAGTTTGGGTTTTAAGGAGTGGGTCATCGGAAGAAGAGATGGGCAGGGGATCAGTTTGTTGAGAATTGGCAATTATGTCGGGTTCGCGCTCCGTTTGTGCAGATTCGTCTGTCGTGTGGACAGGTTCTCGCGTTACAGCGTCAACGTCCATGGGGTGTTCTTTGTCGGGGGACTGGGTTTGTTTGGCGCGAATTCTATTGGCTAATTCCATTAAAGGAATATCATCTTCTGAGGATGAATCGTCACGTGCTTGGCGAGTATTTTCGATAATATCAAAATTGGATTCCACGTCACTCTCGTCCCCGGAGGAGTCGTCGGAGTCTGGTGGAATGACGTAGTTGGCAGCTCTTTGCGGATGCTGATCGTCGGGTCTGGGTATTTTCCAGGAATCGATTTTGGCTAGACGCATGTGCTCAGCATGTGATTTCAAAATAGAGCCATCGAGTTGGT
The DNA here is from genome assembly GCA_948474765.1 of Patella depressa. Lineage (NCBI taxonomy): Eukaryota > Metazoa > Mollusca > Gastropoda > Patellidae > Patella > Patella depressa. The sequence goes on along the minus strand of OX419723.1, from coordinate 37,005,840 downwards.
TTTTTAAAATAAAAGTTAGCGGGGAGGTTTGTTCGATAATTCTAAAATAAGGTTTCCATTTGCCCTGAAGTTTACTAGAGCGCATGTGATTTTTAACATAGATCGGATCGCCTACTTGAAAATTAACTACTTTCGAATTTCTGTCCGCATAATGTGCCTGGCGACGTTTGGCTTGCTTCATGTGTTTGTGCACAAGCATGAATGACTTGTGCTGGTTTTCTAGAGCAATTTTATGGAAATCATCACCAAGGTACTTTCGACGCGGTTTAAGTAAGTTATCAATCGGCAAAACAACATCGCGATTATATAATAAGTAAAATGGAGAAAATCGTGAACTTTCGCTGATATTAAAGCGAATTGCTGCCAAAGTTTGATTGATATATAAGTCCCAAGTTTCAAGATTGTCTGCCATTTTCTTTGAAAGAATATCATGTAACGTTCTGTGAAATCTTTCAACACGGGCATTTGATTGTGGACGGTAGAACGAAGTAGTCACATGTTTGATGTTTAATTCAGCCAGTGTCTCATGCATCATTTTGTTTTCATTTTCGGTACCGTTATCACTGACCAATTGAAGCGGTGTGCCAAAACGCGGAAAAATTTCTTCCAAAAGAAGGTGTGCTACATTTGCAGCCGATTTATCCTTAACCGGGAAACTTTCAGGCCAACCACTATACCAGTCGACAAACGAGATTATGTATTTATTTCCGGAAAGGCTGATTGGATATGGGCCGGAAAGATCAAGTGAGATTTTTGCAAACGGGTAAGGCGGTATGTCGGTATCTTGGAGTGGAGGTTTGACTTTCTGTAAACAACGTGTTTGACAGGGTACACATTCAGCGACGTATTGGTAAATTTGTTTGTATAAGTTAGGCCAATAATATTTCTGCGCTACCATGCTATATGTCTTATCAATACCAAGGTGAAAATAATCATGATATTGCTTAAGGACTTCATTTTTGATGTGAATTGGTACGTACAAACGAGGATTAGGTTCATCATAGGTGTTAGAGATATAATGTAATATATTATTAATTAACATAAATTTCTTGTGAATACCGGGAAGGTCTTTATCACTTTTCAATTGCGAAATAATTTTTGAAATTTCTTTGTCTTTACATTGTTCTTGGTACATGTCATAACCGTCTACCGAGATGTCGTCCTGGGGACGTACTTCCGGAACAACCTCGCACTTTGCAAATTCGGCAGGGGAAAATTTGTTGGAGTTAATAACATTAATTTCGAAAGTATGGTCGTTAATATCGGGCTCTACGGGAACTTCAGGTGAATTATTTGGTTTGTATGTCATTCGGCTGAGAAAATCGGCTATTACATTCTGTTTTCCGGGAAGATATTCAATAGAGCAGTTGTAGCCGGTGATGTTTAATGCCCAAAGTTGGATTTTTTTATTTTGCATTGGGGAGTCCAAAATGTATTTGAGAGGTTTATGATCAGTGCGAATAACAAAATTGGCGTCATGGAGGTAGTAATCAAACTTTTGGAGTGCGTAGTGAATAGCAAAACATTCTTTTTCGATAGTTGACCATCGTGTTTGCGTGTCCGACAGTTTGTGCGAAAGCAAATAAATTGGGGCTTCAAATTCGTCGCCACTTGCGGACATCTGCTTCTGGACTAAACAAGCACCTATGCTATAATTACTAGCATCCGTATACAGAAGATACGGTTTGTTGGGATCAGGGTAAACAAGCAGGGGTATTGAAGCTAAATGATCTTTTAACTTGTTAAAGGACAAACGACATTTTTGGGTCCAATCAAATTTTGCGTGTTTCTTAGTAAGTGCGATTAAGGGGTCTGCAATGAAAGAAAAATTTGGGATAAAGCGCCTGTAATATCCACACATACCTATAAAACTTCGAATATCGGTGACTGTTTTAGGTTCAGTCATGTTATTAATAGCTGACACCTTTTCTGGATCAGGCTTAATCCCATTCGGGGTAATTACAAAACCTAGATAATTGGTCTCCCGCTGAAGAAATTTACATTTGGATAATTTCAATTTTAAATTATGATCACGGAGACGCTGAAAGACGGTCTCGATATGTGCATAATGCTCGTCCAAACTAGAGGAAAAAATTAGAATATCATCTATGTACACGATAGCAAACGCATTAAGGTCTTTAAGAACGACTTGCATAAGATGTTGAAAAATTCCTGGCGCATTGGCGATCCCGAAAGGCATGGCATTAAATTCAAATAGGCCACGATGACATGTAAATGCGGTTTTTTCGCGATCTGCCTCGTCCATCTTTACCTGCCAATATCCGGACTTAAGATCAAGGGTAGAAAAATGAGTCTTATTATGCAATTGCGAAAGAATATCGTCTATTAATGGTAGGGGGTATGAATTAGGTTTAGTGACTTGATTTAGTTTCCGAAAATCGACACAAAAACGCTTTGAGCCGTCCTTTTTTGATACAATGACAATGGGAAAACTCCAGGGCGATTGAGATGGACGGATGACCTTGGCGTCAAGCATTTCGTTAATTGCTCTGTCAACAGTATCACGTTGGTTTAGAGGAGTACGGTATGGGCGGAGCTTAATGGGAGGGTGGGAACCGGTATCGATTTTCATTTTGACGGTGTCGGTTTGAGTTAAATCTTGATCTGTTTTGGCAAATAAATCTAAATTTTTTTCAAGAAACTGTCGCATAACTGAATTGTGTTCTTGTGGAACATTAATATTATCTAACGTATCTTCCGAGGTAGAGATGTGAGGGAGAGTTGACGTGTCACTGATAGAATTAATATTATTCGACTCAAGTGCCGCGACGTGACCTACAACACAGCCTTTACGTAAATAATAGTTTCGATTAGTATTATTTGTAATTGCGATAGAAAATGTGTTATTGGATTTTGCGACATTGATACTGTCATGTAACTTTAAACCAGGTTGATAACTCATAAAACCCTGAGTGACAGGTGCCACTGCATAAATACCAGCTACGATCAGATTAGCTGAATTTTTTACACGTGCGGGACAAAGAACGGACGCCTGCGGCTTAACTTTGACGGATTTAGTCAGGCGTAGAATTGATGACACATGTGCATCTTGAACGAATGGGATATACTCATTTTGAACTTTAAAATGACCGTTATTGTAGCAAAGTTGTATACCATGGCCTACTAGCCAATCTCTACCTAATATAAAATTTCGATTAATATTAGAGACGACGTAAAATTTTTGATTTAACAGGACACTACCGACGCGAAAAGATAATAAAACATACCCGTGTATTTGCAAGGAGCCTCCACTGACGGATTGTAAATTAATATCTGGCTGTTGCAGTGGTGGTTGGCTACGGAGCCGTTTGTATACTTTAAAATTAATAATACTACAATCGGCGCCACTATCTATTAAGGCACGATAACGTTGTTTTTGGAGCTTAATTAGACAAGAACTAGGATTTGAAGACAAATTTAAGTTAAATAAAGGCGTACTAGGAATTCTGTGGGAGCCGGCGTCACTAGCCTCGAAGCGAGTCGGCACTATTAGTTTAAACGTGCTCGTGTGTTGAAATTATTTCCTTGACGTCTTTGATTAAAGTTTGGTCTTGATTCACGGTACGGGTTTGATTGTGGAACATTACAATCCCTACGAATATGACCTGGTTTCTGACAGTTCCAGCAGATTATACTCTGATTATTGTTTGAAAAACGTGAGTCTTGACGATTTGGTTGAAAACGGTGATTCTGATTATATTGTTGAAAGGATGATTCGTCGGAATTTGGGCAGTACCGTTGGGAGTTATAAGGGGAACGCGTATTACTTGAAAATGCATTAATATCAGCACGTTCACGTGGTTTCGATCGACAAATATCTGAATGGTGACCTAATTTATGGCAATATGAACAACGGTGTTGGGGGCGGACATGGTCAATTTCCATGGGAACAGGATAGTTTTGGGTTTCTCTAGGGAAAGCATCAGAACGTAATGCGAATCTAGACCTAATATTTTGTTCTGCCATAGCGATGACAACAGCTGCCTGAAGTGTGGTGGGATTATCACGTAATAATTTGAGCTTTAGATAGTCTTTGTTCAAGCCATTTGCAAATGTGGTAACTAGTTGACGCTGAATTGGGGCGAGGTCCATTTCCGCTGTGGAGAACGCTTTCGTGGCCAAAGAGATAATTCTTTCGGCGAAAATTTGTACGTTTTCATCACCTAATTGCCTAGCTGATTGTAAAACACTTAGGGCGAATTGAGCATCATTTACGACGTCATAACGGGTAGCTAATTCTTTTTTTACGTCATTCCAGGGGGCCTGAGGGTGTAGAGGGATATGACGGGATAAATAATCACTAACTGTTCCACCGCTAGCTTGATATGCAACATATTTAATTTTTTCGTCAGGGACATCAGCTAAAAGGGCATATTTCTCAATACTTTTGATCCAACTAGTAAAAAATTCGGGATTTCCAGAAAATGTTGGAACCAACGGAGTAACTCCATGATGCTTAAGTGTTGAAGACAACCCGCTTATTTCCCCAGTTAAATTGTTAAACATAGCGCTTATGTCAGGATTCACCGTAGCCATGGTTAGAATTTAGAAAGAGACTCACCTTTTTTATATACAAATAGCTGTGATCTGTGAACTTCTAGTGGTTAGGACTTCAATCGTTGCTCTGGTCAGACGGCATCAATTAATATGTGACAGTATTGGTTCTTAAATCGGGTTCTTTGATGACAACACTGGTATAACTTCAAACAATGGTTTTATTTCTTCTTTTTCACATATACAATAGTTCTACAACATTACTTATATAGACCGGGTTTTTCGTCTGGTTGCCGTCTTGTTCCCAGCTCGGCTCTCTGGCCTCGACTGATTCTAAAACGGTTTGTCTGATCTTTTAATTACTGGGCCGAACCTATGTCCAGCCTTGCAGTCTCGATACCACACCCATGCACCGTAACCTGATTGGTCAGTATCCGGTCGGGGTGGGTTAATAACCTGGACGGACATATAGTTATTGGCCAATCAACTAATTCCAGGTATTATATTTCAGATTATATTATGACCGGGATTGGCAGCTGGTCATTATATAATAACAGATTAAGCTTCCCGTGCAGATTGCTTTACTATTCAAGATCTTGCGTAACTCGGGACAGCTGTGATGATTAATGACTTCCTAACGACCTTTGTCTGTCTGTTAGACTTATCATGTTTACTGCCATCTTTTGACCACCTGTGATCTGTCTACTAGCCCTGTGATAAGATTGCTAATTGATTTCGTGAGGGTATGCAATTATATATCCCCCCAATTTTGTAACAGTAAGCTCAACAAGTGTGTGATGAATTGTGTGCAAGCAGATGAAAGTTGGCCAAAACTAAAAGTTAGGAAATTCTTCGAGACCAGTAAGTATATTCTTTAAAGAAATTATTGACTTGATCTTGCATAGCTTTAGAGTACATAAACTGGTCAAAAGCATAATGTACAAAACATTGTATATATACTATTCAAAAAAAGTAGGGGATATTTGATTTTGGGGGCATAATACTAAAATATGCAAATGACTACGAAAAAATTCACTATAGAACCTAACAGAAGAAACATTTCCAGTTACATGTGACGCCCAAACGCACCAATAGCTACCGCATGGAATGCAGGTGATGCTTGGGATCATCATGGGGTCCAACCCAAGATTTGCACGACTCTGACATTGAATGTTACAGTCATTGTGGCATTGAATTCCAGGGTGGAAACATCAGTTTAATTGTTTTAGTGACCAGAAAACAAATTTTGATATACGTCGGCTTACCCAAAATGAAAGGTTACGTGCCCTTGGCATGCTACAGATCGGCACAACACAGGTGGTTGTGGCGCGGACGATGAATGTTTCTCAGTCTGTCATTCCCTTACGCAAATGAAGCAATGACGCCACCCATAAGAAGCGTGGATGACACTTAACCGAGACCTGTTCGAAGTGAAAAATTTGATATCCGAAGTGTTCATTTCTACCGCACTTGCACAACAACACTTCAAATTTTCAATGAAATAAAGAAGGCAGGAATGATATTGAAGCGAGGATGACACCATACCAAATATGCTAATTAGGCTTCCGCGAAGTGTTCACTTCAAGCCAGTGCTTGTCGCGTGTTTAGCTCACTTCAAGCCAGTGCTTATTGAGTGTTTGGCTCACTCCAACCCAGTGCTTATCAAGTGTTTTGCTCACTTCAAGCCAGTGCTTATTGAGTGTTTTGCTCACTTCAGGTCAGTGCTTATCAAGTGTTTTGCTCACTTCAAGCCAGTGCTTATTGAGTGTTTTGCTCACTTCAGGTCAGTGCCCATCGCGTGTTTTGCTCACTTCACGCCAGTGCTTATTGCGTGTTTTGCTCACTTCAACTCGGTGCTTATTGAGTGTTTGGCTCACTTCAAACCAGTGCCTATCGCGTGTTTTGCTCACTTCAAGCCACTGCTTATTGAGTGTTTAGCTCACTTCAGGTCAGTGCCCATCGCGTGTTTTGCTCACTTCACGCCAGTGCTTATTGCGTGTTTTGCTCACTTCAACCCGGTGCATTTTGAGTGTTTGGCTCACTTCAACCCAGTGCTTATCAAGTGTTTGGTTCACTTCAACCTAGTGCTTATCAAGTGTTTTGAGCATGCTCAGGGTCAATTCATGTAGTTTCGCCCCCTTTCTATCTTTTAAATAAAATAAAACCAAGTACGAACAATCCAAACCATTAGACAGAATTCGAAGTCCTAAAAACGTTATTAGGCAAAATAGTGTAATCAGCAAATGGACTGCTCTCCGTGTAGAAAATACACGACAAACAGTGGTAACAGGTGTCCGGAAGAGTAAGCTTACCCTGCCTGGCGCCCCATGCTAACAGTTAGTATACCAAACATTTAATATCATTCCTAAAATTGGATAATAATTGAGACCTCGAAATGGACCACAAGCTAAAAAAAGTCAATTTGCGTACAATCAGGGGCTATAATTCAGGAAGTTACAATCCGAGATCTTTTGAATTTTTCGGGCTCAAACGGATAAAGTTAAACACATAAAAGAATAAATAAAATAAAAGAATAATCTCTCTCTCTCTTTCTCTGTGTACTGTTCGAGAAGAGGGCGCCACCAGATTTCATCAAAATCGGTTCAAAATTGTGACCTCTACACTGTTCACAAGCTAAAAACGTGATTTTTCGTACAATCAGGGGCCATAAGCCATGAAGTTACAGTTCGATACATGCCAATATCAGGGGCCATAACCCATGAAGTTACAGTCCGATACATGCCAACATCGAAAGGAACCGAGATCTTATGGTGATAAACCTATGTTTTAAGTTTCATTGAAATCGGATAAAAATTGTGACCTGTCACAACCAATTGTGGACGGACGGACGAACAGGGGCGACGACAATATACGTCCACAAATTGCTTTGGATCGATTGGCGGGAGTCCGCCAATTGGCGGAAAAATCTCATGTATGCATAATTCAGGAAGTTACGATCCGATGGGTGCAAATATCGAAAAGAACCAAGATCTTTGCGTTATAAACATACATGTCAATTTTTCATCATAATCCGTTCATAATTGTGACCTCTATAGGGTCCCACAAGCTGAAAACATGATTTTTCGTACAATCAGGGGCCATAATCCATAAGTTTTGATCCGATAAATGCCAATATCGAAAGCAGCCTAGATCTTATGGGGATAAACCTATATTTCACATTTAATTTGAGCAGCCATTTTGATGAACTGTCAAAGTTTCGGGAAAAAAGGTCAAGGTTCGTTTATCGCATTTATCCGTACTAAAACCGTGCTGAGACAGGATAGCGCTTACACTAAGAAAATTTAACCGCACTGCACCTCGTACCGTGTCGAAACCACCTCATTTCAGTAGGCCAGATTGGCATGGTACTCAATATGGCACGCCTATGTTTGACCGGTTTACACTACAAAAAAATTAACCATGCCAGGTAACATTCCTGGAACACTTAAAATCTGTAATGTAAATGGTGTTAATGTGTACACTGGACCTTGTGTTTTTTGGACCATCCGATTCTGGACACCGTGTTTGCCAGGCCCTCCCAGTCCCACAACGCTCCAGAAAATCTGGAGGAACTTTCTTGGCCAACCCAAAACTTCTTGATTAGGGTGCCTACGTCTTCTTAAGCCTAATCATTTACAATGTTCTAGGCTAAATTTGACCTGTAAAGAAAACTTTCATAAAAATCAATTTAAATATATTACCTACACATATGACTGTTTCACATCATGTCATACCCATCTTGGAATTCTTTACTTTAAAACTGGAGTTTTTCTGAAAAAAATGGGAAATGGGGCTAAATGAAGATGAACATGTATACGCTATGCAGCACTTGGCCTATGACCATGGGGTCTAATGTCCTACTCTTCCGTACCTAGCCTGGGCTAATAGAAGACGGGCATATGCCATACAGTGTGCTACATGTATGTGGTCAGCTGCTCTATGGCCTACTCTTGTATCGAATTCCAACTGCCAAGGGATCTTTTACGTGCACATCAATGTGTACACAGGACTTCGGTTTTCTGTACCATCCATACAACTAGACAGCTGTCCTTTGACCATGAGGGTTTCTGTTGCTTTGAGGAAAATTGTGTCCTTTTGTTTGTAACAAATTCCTACTGTCATGGGTTTTTTTACGTTTACATACTACATGTCCAACAGATGCTGTTTTTTTTTATCCTATCTGAATCCGACAAGGAGAAATCATGCCAGTAAGTTCTGAGGAATTTACATAGTAACACCAAGATCGAACCCTGAACTGTAACAGTGGCGAGGGTGGATTCCATGTAATTTCCACATGGGAAATTATTCAATATGTTGAGAGCTGAAATGAAATGGGGTTTAACGTCCTACTCTTCTGCATATGCCGTACAGTGTGCTATGAGGGAAATTTTGCCTGGACAGTTATGCTACGGCCTATTCTTACATCGAATTCCAACTGCCAAGGGATCTTTTACGTGCACATCAACAATGTGTACATGGGACTTCGGTTTTTCGTATCATACGAACAACTTGACAGCTGTCCTTGTCAGGCCCTCCGTTCTGCATCACTGACATTGACAAGGAGAAAATCGAGATGAACTTTCTCTTTCAATGCAGGAATTGAACACCCGACCTCCAGACTAGTAAGCCAGCAGCGCCTTACCCTCTTAGCCAAATGATCCCCATATTGAGAGCTACGGTACTGGCAATGACTTTTTCTGACAGGATATCTGAACAACAGGTCGTCCAACCGGCAACCATGTCGTCCATGTATCAAACACAAGGACCATTGAACTAACCGATTTCTGATCATCAGACATGGACGGTGACAGCCCATGTTTACTTCAATTTACCATCTTATCTACACATATTATTCACATACCTCTACCAGCACTGGTGAACTATTAATTTACAAACTCTGGAAAAAAATAATAAAGACGAAAAATCATCTGCAGTGAAAATAAGAATGCACCCGAAATTAAAACAGGTTGTTCATGTTAATCATGATTTTTATATTGATCTAGGCCTATACAGTCATTGTTTTTTGAGGCGCGCGATCGCTCGCGAGCGCCTGCCGCGCACCTGAATGTCGGCCGAGGGGCGGTTTTTCTCCCTCGCCTTAAAATTGAAAATCGCTCTCCATATTTGTAAATCATAGACATGTATTCGATCTCCGCCATACTGTCATTGTGAAATTAAATTATTTGGTGTATTCGATTATTATGTGATCGCACATGGTAATAAAATTCCGATGAATATGTTGCTAAAAATAGATGGCGCCAAAGCGCCATTATTGGTTAATTTAACTGAAATGAAAAGTAGAACTCTCGCGAGACGTGAGAAATTACAAGAGATGGCACGTAAAAATTTCTAATGCGAATAATTTCGGAAGAAATAGATTATATTTTGATGGAATTTTCAAGCGTTTATGATTATATTTTGAATGGGGGTTATGTTTACTAAAATAATTATACAAGCTAAATATATTTAGAAATTTCGACAAGTATTTCTATTGGAATACCGTAAGTAGTTATAGACGATAGCAGAAGTTTTACTTGACCGTACGACCACGAACGAATGATATTATTTAGCAGACGATGTATATTATCAATTATGTAAACAGGAATGACCCCTTGCACCAAGTTATTGATCTTAAGAACCATTTTCCATATACAGAAAACTAGTCACTCTTCTTAAAGGGACAATAACATTCTTGCTGGCTTGGTAGCTCCAGAAAATAAATAATACCCTTATTCTAAGTACTAGATGTTTAAATGTCCTACCTGTTGTGTAAATTATCCATTACAACCCTTTTTTATTTGTCCAGAGGGTTCGAAAATATTTTAAAATCCAAGTCACATTTGAAAAGGTTTACGTTAGACTTTTCAAATCAATTGGTTGAATTTTTCCAATTTTTTAAATTAGGTGTGTTAAGATGAAATTTATATCATCATTTAATTGGAATATTCTAAAATAATACGATTTGTTGACCAGAATGAAGATTGGGACATATTTTTCAGTTACAACAAGAGTGTTATTGGGGCTTTAATATCAGATCACTCTCCTTAACTTCTAAATCACTCTTCTTATCGAAACTGGGAGAGCTTTTTTTAGGAGAGCGATTTTTTCAATTTCTTCATTTAAGGGGAGCTTTTTTCGACTCTCCTCTAAAATACAAAAAACAACGACTGCCTATATATAAATTTGCTTAGTAGTATTACTACATGTATAAATAATAGTCTATTATACATGTAGTATTACTACTAAGCAAATAAGTATAGATCAATATAAAAATTATGATTATTAAATAGAGTATAGCCTACTATTACTAATTTACTACTATATAGTATCATAGTATATAGGTCAAATGATTTAATGACAACAATATTGTGAATTGAACAAAACTAACTATGTCATCATCAATGCCCGGATGGCAATAATAAATAAGCCATGATGAATAGATGTAGTTCAAATTAAGCTGAATAATTTTCTTGGCCAAATCGTCAAATTATAAACAGGTAACATAAGCGACCTCATAGCAGTGTACATTTTAATTTTTCTTCATCAATCAATGAAATGGACCCTTCCCCAGTTCCACGCCATGACGACACCAAATCCAAATGTGAAAATGCGTGCGAGAATTCGCAGACTAAACTTATTTTTCCAACTTAGACATTTTGTTACTGATAGTTTTAACTAATCATTAAAAAGCCTAGCTATGTGAAACAAAAAATGGTCTTAAAACTTCCAGAAATATTGGTATTGTTACAATTGAATAACTTACCGGTACCTTAAATTGTTTGAATCACTAAATCAAAAAAAAATGGCGGCATAATTTGAGACGAAGGCTACGATTGGATTAAATTTCACTTGTTGACCAATCCGAGCGATCTTTAGAAAATACGAGTAAAAAAAAAACGAAAAGAAATTTAAAATTCTTTATAGGGCCGATAAGTAAATCCCGCAAAATTACGAGATTTCACGAGAAATTGAACTTCCGGTGACATGTGTTAGTATCACGGAGAACGCTAGATCGGCGACGGTCCTACGCATTTTAGCACATATGACGTCATATATAGATTGTGGGTTAGGGTTAGGGTAAGGGCTAGGACCTGTAGATTTGGTCAAAGTCCCGAGATATAAACAGGGCTAGCCCTAACCCTAACCCATGATCAAGCCTAACCCTTACCCTAACCCACAATTCACATATGACGTCACAATTTGCGTAGGACCGTCTCCGATCTAGCGTTCTCCTAGTATCACGCGATTTTGTTAGCCTGATAATGTTGATTGCAAATTGCAAGCGAGTAAATTGGGTTAAATATTTATTCATTTGTGCCTACCCGAAACAATGTTGTACTTTTCGCTCACCAGTTACTAATTTTATAAAAAAAACAAAGTCATAAATTATGCAAGAGTGAGAGTTTTGGAGATTTATTAGCTGTGAAAAATGACGAAGCGACGATCGACTGACTGCCGTCTGCCAGTACGAGTACGACGATTCAACTCCGTTGAGTCCTTGAGCAGGTATGTCGAAAATCCATTATCATTAATTAGTTAGGACTATAATTTGTACAATCTAGTCATCGTTCCATTTATTTGATAAAATACAAATCAAGCGATTGAAAATAATATACTGCATAGTTAAAGCCGGGGACAATTGCCAGAAAAACTAGGCTTGGGCTGTCACATCGAGCGGCTTGTAAACGCTTACGGAAATACCAAACATGTTTGTTTACTGTATTCATACACGTTTAATATATATTACGGATTGTCTTTTGACTTGGAATAGTCACACACACATTCCATTCATCCACTTTCCAAACCACTGAACTTCGAAAAATGTTTCCGAGTAGAATACCGTATATTTAAGTGAAAATTTTACAAAGTTTGGGAATTGATAAAGCCAAAAATAATGAGATAAAGATCAAGTTGATTTTTTTTTTTTTTAAATCTAAATGTAGAAATAATTTTATCAAATTGGACTTGGAGAATCATGTGCAGCTAAGCAGAATATCAATGGAATTTGTAATATTATTTCTTTTTTGTGAGCAGAATCACATTATAATTTATAATCATGAAGAAATAGATATCAGATTAGTGTTGTTAAAGGGGTGGATTTGTAAATAAATTAGGGCCTTTGGGAAAAATTAAACGATTCTGGTTGAAGCCTAAAGGAACTTTTTAGTAAAACCCTTTTTCAAAGTCGTGTGCAAATTCCAACTACGTGAACAAAGTGGTACTTTCTTGGCATTAAGTTGGATTTGATTTTATTTTATACCCATCTGTAAAGTGATAGCCTATGAAATCTGAGAACTCCGTTTTAATTTAAGCATAACAAATACTGCAAATTTTATTCAAACATACTAATAATTAATATGTATTTTTTTTTTTCAGCCCACCAAAATAGAAGCCTCTGTATTTACTTTTATGAAGAATTTTCATTTGATGACCACAGGGATTTTTAAACTGATAAATTTCTAACATGGAAGGAACAATGTGAAAATAATGCTTAAAACGGTTATTGGCACTGGGCGATTGTTTCATCCATAAATTCTAATTTTAAAACAGTTTTCATTGAACGATAAGCAGGCTTGTTATGTGAGTGCCTGAATGACTTTGAAATGCATATTTCTTGTAAAGAAGTGGAATACATATAACTCTCAACTGTACATTAATTACACATTTCTTTGTTTTGGAAAAATTTCAATAAATATATTAATTGAAATCATTGGATTATTGTGAAATATTTCTTTCTAACAGAATGTTGGGAGAATGTACCAGGTATAGAGATTATTTATCTATTCACAAAATTATAAATTTTCCTCACTCAATGAAATAAACCTGATATTTGTGTAAAAGTCAATTTCTAATATACATACATGTATCTGTTACATGTACATGTATTCAGTAAACTGCAAAAATTATCAACTATAATGTATAGGGATAGAATAGCATTGTACTATCTTTAGATTTTCTGGGTCTCTATTATATTGCAATGTAAATACACATATAATGAATGAATGAAATGTTGTTTAATGGCACGTCAGCTCCAACCGGGCCATATTGCGCCAAACATGATGAGATTAACGAGACAAATTAGAACAATATCACAGGGGTGTATTCATATATGTAATTAAAAACAAATATCACAGGAAATATAATTAAAATTAAATATATCAATTCCTTTACATATATAAATATTTAAAAACACAATATATGATAAATATATACAATTAAAATTTCGAATAAAAGTTTGTCTCTTTTAAAAATGCTAACAATTTATCATAAAGCTCCGGTTGAGCAAATAGCTGACGTGCTGACTGACAACGGTAAAATTTAGATCTAATATTTTTGAGATGATTGCACCCAATCAAGATGTGTTTTACTGTCAAAGGAACATGACAGTGAACACATTCTGGTTGAGGCTCTCGCTTCAAAATGAAAATATGAGTTAAAAAGGTATGACCAATGCGAGAGCGACACAAAACCACTTCATCCCTCCTGTTGGTTCTATAGGAGTTTGGCCAGTCTCCTAAGAGAGGCTTAATGTGATGAAGTTTATTTGTGTCTGCAAGATCCCAAGACCGTTGCCAGCGGTCGTTTATTAAAGAGTTAATAGACGATTTAAAATCGGTGAACGGTAAAAGAACTTGTGATACGGGAAGGTTTAAAGCAGACTTGGCAGCTAAGTCTGCTTTATCATTCCCTTTTATGTCAACATGACTGGGGAGCCAGCAAAGGACAGTGTCCTTGCCGTTAAACTCGTGTGATAGTAGCAGACGATAAATGTCTGCTACTAATGGGTGTACAAGCTGCTTGTTGTTTATTGCTTGTAAAGAGGACAAAGAATCAGTAAATATAATGTATTTTAAACATGAAGAGGATTGAATGAACTCCAATGCCTGAAGAATGGCCTGGAGTTCAGCTGTAAAGATTGAAGCAGCTGGTGGAAGACGCACAGAAATGGTCTCAGATGGTGTCACGGTAGCCGAAGCTACCCGATCTCCATCTTTAGAACCATCTGTGTAAATGGGAGCATAATCACCATATTTAGACCTTAACTCTCTAAAGAGAGATTGGAACACCGTAGAGCTAGTATCTCTCTTTTTATGTTGAGTAAGATCGAAATCTATCTTTGGAGGAGATACGGCCCACGGTGGAGTCCTAAAGACAGGGGTATTCGCAATACTGTCAAGGCTGATACCAGCCTCCGACAAAAGGGGTTGTATGCGAATACCGAATGATGGAATAACATTCGTCTTTACCAGATATAAATGCTCATGAAGAGGTCTAAATATGGTGTTAAATGAAATGTGATTTGGAAGTGATGCAATTTTCGTAGCATACTGCAGGGCCAGTTTATCACGTCTGTTGTGCAATGAGGGCTCGTGCGCCTCGACGTATAAACTGTCCACTGGAGATGTACGAAATGCTCCTAAACTGATTCTAAGTCCTTGGTTGTGTATGGTGTCGAGCTCTTTGAGATAAGACTCGCGGGCAGACCCATACACAATACACCCATAATCGAGTTTTGATCTTATTAAAGCTCGATATAATCTGAGCAAGACCTTACGGTCTGCTCCCCAGTCAGTATTTGATAAGACTCTCAATATGTTGAGGGCTTTCAGACATTTCTTTTTAAGGCTTTTAATATGGGGGATAAATGATAATTTCTTATCAAATATCAGCCCCAGAAATTTGGTTTCATCCACAACCGGAAGGCGATTGCCATCCAAATAAAGTTCTGGATCTGGATGCAAACCTCGTTTCTGACAGAAATGCATGCAGACAGTCTTGGATTTCGAAAAACGAAATCCATTTTCGGTTGCCCATTGTTGAAGTGAATTCAAACAAAGCTGCAACTTACGTTCGATTATCCGCATGTCTGTAGAACCATAGCACATCTGAAAGTCATCAACATAAAGAGCGCCGTTTGTACCTGGTTTAAGGCACGCTGGGATCGTATTTATCTTTATAGCAAAAAGAGTAGGAGATAAAATGCTTCCCTGTGGAACCCCCATTTCCTGAGGAAATGGGTCAGAGAATATTGATCCCAGTCGTACCTTAAATGACCTATCTTCCAGGAAATTTTTAATGAAGACAGGTAAGCGACCTCGTAGGCCGAGGTTATGGAGGTCGCGCATGATACCATGTTTCCATGTAGTATCATAAGCTTTCTCCAGATCAAAAAATATTGCAACTAAATGTTGCTTCTGGATGAAAGCGTCCCTGACGAATGTTTCAAATCTAACGAGATGATCAAGAGTGCTCCTTTGGGACCGAAATCCACATTGGAGGTCAGTAATAAGGTTGTTGGACTCAAGGTACCAAACAAGCCTTCGATTGATCAATCTCTCCATGGTTTTGCAAATACAGCTAGTTAAAGCGATCGGACGATAGTTGGTAGGATTCATATGATCTTTTCCCGGTTTAGGGATAGGAATTATTGTGGCTTCATGCCACGAAGGAGGGAAATTCCCATCAACCCAAATCCGGTTGAAAAGATCCAGTAATATTAGGAGTGTTGGAAAAGGTAAATGTTTTAAAATTTGGTAGTGAATTTCATCTGGACCAGTTGCAGTGTCCCGAGCCCGCTTTAGCGAATCACGGAGCTCTGCAATGGAAAAATGATCATTGTAGTACTCATCATTGCGGGACTTGAAATTAAGTCGCCTTTTCTCCTGTTGTTGTCTAATGCCTCGAAAGGCATCAGAGGAGAAATTGGATGATGAATTGAATGAAAAGGTACTGGCCAGAGAATTGGCAATATCAGGAAAAGTTGTTAAGGTGGTGTTATCAACATTGAGATGGTTAACTGATAAAGCACTACTTTTACCTTTAATCCTACGAATCCTGTCCCATACCGACTTAGATGTGGTACGGGAATTGATCCTAGAGACATATCCTTGCCATGAAGATTTCTTTGCTTGGCGTATGGTTCTACGGGCCTTCGCTCGGACCATTTGGTATGCAGCAATATTCTCCATGGAAGGATGTTTTTTTAATCGTCTCAGGATACGATCACGCTCTTTAAGAGCGGATTTGCAATCGTCATTAAACCATGGTTTATTGAAACGTTTTGGTTCAGTCGTGGTTTTTGGAATCGCCTGCTCAGCTACATCTTGTAGAATTGAAGTAAATAAGGCCATGGGCTCATCTGCATCTTCTAACTCCTTTGAATCAAAAGAGAAGAGACACAAAGATTCGAAAAGAGCCCAATCAGCCTTATGTAACTTCCACCTCTGGGGTCTTTCGACCGGAGAGGGACCGTTATTATCAATCAAGATAGGAAAGTGGTCACTACCACACAGATCTTCATTTACTCTCCATGTAAAATCCTGAAACAGGACCGGAGAGCAAATGGTGAGGTCGAGGGAAGAAAAAGAAGCTGTGGCAGGATGTAGATAAGTAGGCGAGTCATCATTTAGTAAACACAAATTATTAAGGTTAATGAAGTCCGCTATTTGTTTACCTCTGTTGTTATCATCAGGACTACCCCAGAGGGAATGATGACCATTGAAATCTCCCGTTATAATAAACGGGAGAGGAAGTTGTGCAACAAGGTCATCAAGATCTCTGGGATTTAGATGTAAACTTGGTGGAAGATATACAGAACAGAGTGTGATGGGAATATGCAAAGTCACCCGAACTGCAACTGCCTGTAAAGGCGAGTTGAGAGTGACTTTACTCTGAGGGATATCTCCATTAAGAATAATAGAAACACCCCCATGAGCTCTACCATCACCAACGGCATGATGATGATAACCAACAAAATGTCTAAAAGACAAAGTGTCAGAATTCCGTAAAAAAGTTTCCTGTAAACAAATAGCTAAAGGATTATATTTTTGAATTAAAAGTTGGACTTCATTAAAATTTGGTTTTAAGCCACGACAATTCCATTGGATAATGGAATTTACCATTGTCAGGGATAATTTATTTTTGGCGGTTTACCGCCAAGGGGGTCATTATTGGCCCCCTCTACGGTAATACCGTCCATCAGATCAACCCCATATTTTGTGAAATGGATAATAGGGTCCTGTGAACCCTTTTTACCCTTCTCACGCAACTTTGCTAATTTCCGTTGCCTTGAGGATAGATATACTCTTTCCTGTGAGGGCGGGACAGCCGTTGACTGCGAACCTGACCCAGTGGACCTGGGATCAGGAGTTGCAGCCTTCGACTTAACCAATGAAGGAGGTACCTTGCCATTCTGGGCAGAAGCATTGGGACTGGTCCCAACAACTTCAACCTGGGGCAAGGACGATGAACCCTCACCAGGCAAGGACAAAGCTGTTTGAATCGAGCTCTCACACAAATGAGAAGAGCTCGAAGCCCCTTTATTCTGATCTGATGTCGTCAAAGTCTTCATTTCTTGTTTATCAGGCCAGGTTATGTCTGTCTGAACGCAGATGGATCTAGTGGAAGTTTTAACTGCACTTGCAAAAGATTTCCCCTGTGGTGCAATGGGGAAAGGTGCAGTTAAATCTACCTGTTTTCGTGCATCGAAATATGAAATTTTCCGTTCAGACATAATCTGTTGGATTCGTTTCTCTTTCTGCCAAATAGGACATTCGCGAGAGTAAGCAAAGTGCTTACCCTTGCAGTTAACACAACAAAACTCCGCCTGACAGGTAGCGTTCTCGTGGCCATCATGACCACAACGAGCGCAGGTGTCTTTACCTCGGCAGACAGTTTTGCTGTGTCCAAACTTTTGACATTTGTAACAGCGAAGAGGGTTGGAAATGTACGAATCAACAGGTATGTTGAGATAACCTGCCTTGAGAGTCTTTGGTATGTCGGGACGATTGAATGTGAGGATGTAGGTGCTTGTTGGAATCACCTTATCTCCTCGACGAACACTGATTCGTTTGACGTATTGTACACCTTGAGGAGAAAGGTATTCTACCATTTCTTCCTCACTGCTGCCTTCAAGGTCCCGGCAACGAATTACACCTCTACTCGAATTCAAAGACCTATGGGGAGACACCTTAATAGGAATGTCAGCCAAAGATGAAGATTTAAGAAGCATGGTAGCATGCTGCTCTTTGGTACATTCTACTAAGAGTGCTCCATTTTTTAGTTTTTTGATAGCCTTGGGCTCACCGGCTAAGCCAGCTATGCCTTTGGATATCAAAAATGGTGATACTTTAGATAGATCTTTGGAAGGACTCTCAATTAAGAGGAACCTCGGCCAAGACTTTGACATTTTACAATTACTATTAAATATATTGGAAACGTCGTCTGAACTCGGACGTTTCTGTTTATTATTTTCTTTAACTATTGGGGTGGGGGGGATTGGGGAATCCATGAAAGTATTTTTTTAAGGTTCACCCCTCGTCGTCCCCCAGGTTACTTCCCTGCCTACCAGGGGGAGGACTAGCGCGGGTAACCAGCGCATGGCCTCAGGGCTCGACGAGGGGTATACTCAAGCCAGAAAGTAAAAAATACTTGTCTAACCTGATTGACCCGAGCCGCCGCCCTGTAGAATGTACTAAGGACACAAAGGTAGATAATTGCTGAGTGAATAAACAACAGAGCATTACACTGGGAAAGGGCACATTCTACAGAGCTACAAACGACCAAAGCCGATTGATCAGAGTGGGCCACTCTGACCTCCCGTCTAGGTGAACCATGGGCCAAAGCAATGTGTTGCAGAGAAAGGGCTCGCAAGCCAAATCCCCACTCAATTACCAGGATTCCACTCTCCACCGACACGGGTCGCAACGCACGGCAAACACGTTGCCCCATTACAGGGATCCTTTTAGTCGCCTCTTACGACACGTAGGACATACGAAGGGTATATTCTTATCACCCCCTACACCCCAGGGGGGAAATACACATATAGGCTTTTCATATTTCAGATTTATTATTTCTATTAAAAAACAAAATTGATTATTTCGTTCTGATTCGCAGACCGACAAATGTTCTTGGTAATCTATGAGAAATAAACTTGGTGCCAATCCAAACTTTGTCTTGATATCTAATTCATTCTTTATTTTAAAATAGGCTTCTTTTCAAACATCAGCTTGCTTGTAGCGTGCATAATATTTACAATGCTGTCTGAAATGTAGAAAATTGAAATGAAATAAAATTAAGAATATTTGACTGAACAGCAGCTCCACAGCCTACGCTTATATCGAATTCCATCTATCAAGGGATCTTTTACATGCATGCCAATGTGTACACAGGACCTCGGTTTATTATCCCATCCAAGCGACTAGACAGATGTCTTTGTCAGGCTCCCCGTCCTACATCACTGAATCATGCCGGAATATCTGGATGAACTTTCTCATTCTTAGTCAATGCAGGGATCGAACACCCAACCTCCAGGCTAGTGAGTCAGCGTCTTACCGACTTAGCCACCGTTGCCCTGTTACTGAGCAATGTCAATTAGTGTAAAACATAAAATTTAGCACCAATTGTTCAATGGGAACCATCAGCAGTGGAAATAAATGTGTTCTGAATTAAATGAACAACCATAGGCAATCATTTTAGAGAAATGAAATGGGTTAATGTCCTACTCCAACTGGGATAATGAAGACAGACAGACTTTACACCATACAGTGTGCTATAAGAGAAATTTTGTTAAGGCCTACTCTTATATCAAAATCTGACTGCCAAAGGAAACTTTTACGTATACACCAATAAGTAGTCTGGACCTCAGTTTTCCGTCCCATCCAAACGACTAAACAGCTGTCCTTGTCAGGCCCTCCGTCCTGCACCACTGACAAGGGGAAACTACACCGGAAAATGTCGAACTTTATCGGCAAACACCAAGATCAAACCTGTGACCTTTCGGCTAACAAGCCAGAGTCTTACTCACTTAGACAGTTGCTCCGCAATCATGATAGATAATTACATGATGGCACTGTTATAAAGGGAAAGGAATCATTTTACAGGTATTCCTTTCCAAATATATAACAGTGTCATCATGTAATTACTGTTAAGGTAAGTAGATACTGCTATGTATGGCTAACTTTTTTTAGAATTCTGTCACAATTAGAACCGTATATGCCTACCTTTAACATAACACCAAGTTATATTTAATCAATATTATGGTATAACCTGTCACAATGGTTTTTCCCTCTTCATTCATCTGAGGAAGAAAATGTAATAAATATCAGACAAATGCACTGCCAAACAATTTAAATACTCCACATATTGTGTGTCCTTATTTATTTTTCTTTTGATAGTTGATCACTGTTTTGTAAGAAATAGGTTGGCCTATATCATGATGTCATGATGACTAGTATTGTCTTAACTTTACAAATCTTCACAAAAGGCTGTGAGATATCCTGCCTGCATATCCTGACTTTTTTTTTTGAGAAATGATCACCTTTTCCTTTAGAAAATATAGGCATATCACATGGCTTGGTATTATTTTAAATTTAATTTACAAATCTTCACAAACTGCTGTGTGATATCCTGCCTGCATGTTGTGACTTTTTTTTGAGAGCAGATCACTTTTTTTATTAAAGAAATATATAGGCCTATATCACAAGGCCTAGTATTTTTTTAAACTTTAGTTTACAAATCTTCATAAAATGCTGTGAGAATTCTGCCTGCATATTGTGATCTCTTATTTTTGGACAGGTGATCCCAGTTTTTAGAAATAGGTAGGCCTATTTCATGAGGCCTTGTATTCATTATTTTAACTTTACAAATCCTCACAAAATGCAGGGGTATATATTATATATAGCCTGCTTTTTTGAGATAGCTGATCATTTTTTTAAAATATTTACGCCACGGTAGGCCTATATCATTTGGCCAAATATTTAAACTTTACAAATCTTCAAAAAATGCAAAATCTTCTTGAGTTGAGGCCTGGTATTATTTTATTATTACAAATCTTCGGAAAATGTCTGTCAAGTAAAACCATACAATCCAATCCAAGGGTACTAAATCATACTGAATATAGGCCTAAGTAAATTGAAATATTTCAATAATGATATTCGTCCATATTCGTTATTTGACAAATTACCTACTTCTTGAATCAGAACACCTTCCACGTTTTCTACGGCAGTTTTACGCCCATCCTCTCTGTGCTAAAAACTTGAATATTTCCTCAACATCATATTATAATCCACCAATATGCTGAAATAAAACACGCTGTAGAGCTAGTAAAGTTTTAAACTTGTCGAAAAATTCAAGGGAGATTGTGAAACGAGCCACTCGATTTTTATAGATTTTTTTTTAATCTTAAAACACAAGTAGTACTAGGCCTAGTAGGATTACTATAACACTTTTTTGCAAGGTTGCATTACCTGTACTTAGAATTAAAACCCATGGGAATAATTCTTTCAACTTTATATAACAATAAAAACTTTAAAATATAAATTTCTCGAAGCACTAAATGTGCAGGCGGAGGAATAATTATGTACTGGTAATGGGGTTTGTTTGTAAACAAATCTAACTCAGACCGCTACTATACGGTATTGGATAAGGCTAAAACTGTGAAACCAAGGCTTGGGTTAGAGCATACTATTTCAAGAATAATATCAAATATGTTTAAATAATTGATTTACATACCTTGATAAACAAACTAAAATATCTGTTATTTTTCTTTTGTAAAACGAAAGTAATTGGTGCCGCGAACGCTTCATCGATTCACAATCAATGCCTTGCGAGGCATCGTCTTTTCCGCCATAGCTGGGTACATGTCACCGGAAGTAGATTACCGAAGAAATCGTCGCGAGACTTAGCGGCCCTATTAACAGACATTATTTTGTCTTTGGTTATAAATTTATTTCCTAAACAAATTTTGAATTATGTAAGAAAACATTATTTTCCGTTATTTCCGTCGCATCTATCGAGTCTAGAATCTAGGTCACTAAGAAAACATTATTTTCCGTTATTTCCGTCAATCCATGTCGCATCTATCTGCTAGCCTAGAATCTAGGTCACAATCACAGTATAAAATAACTGTTTCAAAATATAAAAAAATCCTGCTTTTCTATTAGACTTTTAAAGTTTGTTTGTCGTGAAATAACTGCCCTTAAAATTACATCGTTGTTACTTGTTGTATAGGTCTATTCATTATTGAACAGTTCAAAAAAAAAAGTAAATAAAAAAAAACAATAATAAATAAATGAAATGAAATGGGGATTAACGTCCTACTGTTCTGCTCCTAAACTGAGCTAATGAAGACGGGCATAGGCTACGCCATACAGTGGGGTATGAGGGAAATTTTGCCCGGGCAGCGGCGCTACGGCCCACACTTAATATATCAAATTCCAACTACACAGCTGTCCTTATAAATAAATAAATAATAATAAATCAACAATAATTTAATTACTTTATCACCATTTTGACAATAATAATAAGGCTAATTTAATTATACAGCTATATAGACCTACAATTACAAATTTAGTTTATGATGTACAGTGTAGGCCAACATCTCTATATTCATTTAAGAAACAACTTAAAAACACATTTTTAAACAGGATTCTGACTGACTTTGTATTAATAGTGAGAGAGAGTAATGGGGCTTAACATCCACTGACACAATTATTTATAAACTAGGTCATTTCAGGACTAACATATGGTTTTTAATTTTATTTCAATAATTTGCTTGGGCATAGGGGTCTTTAGCAGTGGGATGACCCAGAGAGAACCCTCATGTATCACCAGGCCTTCAACTCAATGACAGGCCTTATAATACAGCGCACACCTGCTAACCATTCAGCCCGGGCCACGCCCCCCTCCCCAATCGAATTAGGCCGCCCAAATATTTCGGCAAAAATGATGATTTCTTAAGAGTGTTCTTAGCCGGCCACATCTTCAGCCCCCCGCCCCCCCCAAAACATTCTGTAGCCCCCCCCCCCCCCAATTTTATAAGCTGGCTAAAGGCCCAATTCAGCCATCCAGCCACCCTGTATTAATAGTTCCGGTAGCCTATTCTTCCAAAGCAAATGCATTTCATTGTATCAAAATTGTTTTTCAATATTTTTAACTTTTCATGAATTATAGGTTTTGAAATTTCAATGTCATTGAAAATATGATATAGTTCTTGGGCCTACTATTGTTTTGTTTTTTTAAATGACAGATTCTCGCAATTTTAACATAGGATATAGACCTACTTAATGTCTTTTCGAGACTAAAACATGGTTCAATTCTATTTCTAAATTTTGCGCATGCATGTAGGGGTCTTTAGCAGTGGGAGGAAACCGGAGGACCCGGTGAAAAACCCACAAGGTTGGACAGGCTACTACTCCTTGTCACGTAACTGCCGCATAGAAACCATGCCAGTTTACTCGGTAACAGACCTTATGATACAATACACACGCGCCAACCATTCAGCTATCCACCACCCATCCAGTTGGCGGTATATATCACCACTATCTGCGCAAACTCCAAAATTATCTGACAGATTATTCCCTGGTTTCATCAGATGGAGCAGTAAAACAGGGGAGCCACAGTGGCTCGGTGGAAAAGATGTTTGGCTCAGTAACTGAGAAATCACACGTTTATCAGAATTTTCCGGTGTGGTTCCCCATAGCAATGCAGGACTAAAGGCCTGGCAAGAAAAAAATGTAACAGAGTGCACATAAAAGAACCCTTGGCAGTTGGAATTCAATGTGTCTGGGCAAAACTTCCCTTATATCACTCTGAATGGCGTATTTAATTCGATATTCCTGTTTTCATTCAACCAGTCAAAGAAAAACAGTAGGATGTTAAACTTAAACCCCATTTCATATCAGTTGCTTGATGCACTGGATGAAGGCTCACTATATAACCAGTGTTGGCTGGCCTAGAGATCAGAGAGAGAGAGAGAGAAATGGGGTATAATGTCCACTCAACACAAACTAGGTCATTTCGGGACTAACATATGGTTTTTAATTTTATTTCAATAATTTGCTTGCGCGTAGGGGTCTTTAGCAGTGGGAGGCAACCGGAGTGCCCGGGTGAAACCCACAAGGTTGAGAAGGCGCACCTATCTCCATGCCACATACACTCACATCAGGGCTCGAAATCACAGCCGCAAGCCAGAGGTGACCGGCCAGCTAGAGGTCGAAGCGCGGCACTCTAGACCACTAGGCCATCCCAACCCCCTGGCTGGCCTAGACAGTTCATTTGGATTTTCTGACCCGAGGTTTCTCATTGTCATTGGTGTAGGGCAGAAGGGCCTGTCAAGAAAGTATCCGTAGTTGTTTGGAGTAGTTAGGAAATTGGTGTACATGTAAAAGTGCCCAACGCCGTATGTACTAGTGTAGTATATTATGTAGGCTAAAAAAATCCATGGCGATTCCGATTGTATATGTAATTTGATAAAAAAAAATAAAAAGTAGGCCTATTAAATATCAAATAAGTCAGGATAGCTACATTATATTTAGGCCCTAATGAAATTCAAGTATCAAAACATTCAATTCTCGTCGGCCAATTTTATTTTTGTCTTTGCCAATGGCTATCGGAGGAATGAGCGTACCCGATGTACATGACCTATTTTTAGGCTACAGGTCGCCGCCATGTTTATGCCATGGACAATTACAAACCGCCACCTCTCGGTAATCATGGAAATATATTTTAGTACTATCAAACATTGATTGTTTTTCGAAGTAAATAAATATAAATGCGCCAGAAAATAATTTACATATTTGAAAAGAGCAACGAACGTACTTTTCTTGACCGACCGTCAAAAAATACGAGTTCCGCAACACTGACTTTCGCCGCTTTCCATGACAATGTGACCAATGCGTGTGATGTCATCATGTGCATTAACTCTATTCCCTCATTTTTTTTTAAAAAACAAGGCGTAACAGCCAATAACCACCAATTTGATTAATTATTATGTATAAATAATCACTACAGGATTAATTTTCCCGACACAGAAAGGGGGATATTGCAATAATAAGCTGTATATCTTATCTAGTATATATATGCGATGGACTCCGTGTAGAGCGAACCTCGCTAATGTCACTTGACCTATTTTTAGACCGACGCCATAGTATATACATTCACTTCTGGTTGACTCAGTGTAGGCCCTACCGTTCAAGTTCAAGCGAAGAGGGGCTACCATAATTTTCGGGCTTATATATACATTATAAAGTAAAATAAATAAATGAATATAGGCCTATATATTTTTTTACTGACCTATAATATCGATCGATACCACTTTGGTCAGTTGATTCAGCGTACGGTACCGTTTGTCCAATTAACCTCGTGGGTTTTCTCCGGGTGCTCCGATTCTACGACACTGCTAAAGATCCCTAGGCGCAAGCGAATGATTGAAATAAAATTAAACCATATGTTAGTCCTGAAATCACCTAGTTTGTGTCGAGTGTAGGCCTACGTTAAACCCTATTTCTCCCCGACTCTCTCTCTCTTTCTCTCTCTCTCTCTCTGATCTCTCTCTCTATCTTAAGCCTACCGTTCGACGAAAGAGGGCGCCACCGATAAAGTAAAACACATAAAAGAAAAAACAAAAGAATACATTAAAGAATAAACTCTCTCTCTCCCTCCCTCTCTCTCCTTTAGCGTCCCGTTCGAATAAAGAGGGCGCCGCCAGATTTTTTGGGCTCGAACGGATAAAGTTAAACACATAAAAGAATAAATAAAATAAAAGAATAATCTCTCTCTCTCCCCCCCCTCTCTCTCTCTTAAGCGTATCGTTCGACGAAAGAGAGGGCCACCAGATTTTTCGGGCTCGAACGGGTAAAGTAAAACACATAAAAGAATAAATAAAAGAATAAACTCTCTCTCTCCTTTGGCGTCCCGTTCGAATAAAGAGGGCGCCACCAGATTTTTCGGGCTCGAACGGATAAAGTTAAACACATAAAAGAATAAATAAAATAAAAGAATAATCCCTCGCTCTCTCTCCCTCGCTCTCTCTTAAGCGTATCGTTCGACGAAAGAGGGCGCCACCAGATTTTTCGGGCTCGAACGGGTAAAGTAAATCACATAAAAGAAAAAACAAAAGAATAAATAAAAGAATAAACCCTCTCTCTCTCTCTCCCTCTCTCTTTTAGTGTACCATTCGAAGAAAGAGGGCGCCACCAGATTTCTCGGGCTCGAACGGATAAAGTTAAACACATAAAAGAATAAATAAAATAAAAGAATAATCTCTCTCTCTCTCTCTCTGTCTTTCTCTGCGTACCGTTCGAGAAGAGGGCGCCACCAGATTTTTTCGGGCTCGAACGGATAAAGTAAAATACATAAAATATATATATATTGGTGGCCTATAACATCGAGCGGTACCATTTTCTAGTTGTGCCACTCTGATTAAGATGCATGATGTGATTGTCTTACGGCATCAATTAGCCTATTGTTCCATCAATTAATTTTGAGAGCAGGGTTATTTGTTTAAATCGAGTAGGCTTATAATGGATATGGATTTTAACAGGCGGTATAATGTATATATAAAAACACACGGTGACTCCCCGATATTATTTGTTAAAGAGCGGAGCTGTGTCGGACTCGGGGGTGGGGGGGGCGCACTACGCGTCATTTTATTTCATCATTTATTTCATGAATTTTTTAAAGACGTGGCGATGAAATGATCATGTTGTTGTTGTTCTTGGTGTTTAACGTCCGCTTCCACCGAAGGTGATATCGCAGACAAGTCTTATTTTTCATTTTCATTATCTTAGCGCACGCGCAGGGGTCTTTGCTGTGGGAGGAAACCGGAGTGCCCGGAGGAAACCCACGAGGTTGAGAAGGAGCCCCTATCTCCATGCCACATACGCTCACAGCAGGGCTCGAAACCACAGCCGCAAGCCAGAGGTGACCGGCCAGCTAGAGGTCGAAGCGCGGCACTCTAGACCACTAGGCCATCCCAACCCCCCTTGAAATGATCATCGATATGATCGCTTTTTAACAGTCTTTCAGAAGTGGAGATGAGTAAATGGTCAACAGTCTTTCAGAAGTGGAGATGAATAAATGGTCATCTATATTCACTATCTCCAAGAGGTGTGAATCACACGCAGTTGTATATCGACTATTTTTCAGAAGTGTTGATAAGACGCAGTTGTATATAGACTATCTTTTAGAAGTATTAATGACACTCAGTTGTATATCGACTATCTTTCAGAAGTGTTGATAAGACGCAGTTGTATATAGACTATCTTTTAGAAGTATTAATGACACTCAGTTGTATATCGACTATCTTTCAGAAGTGTTGATAAGACGCAGTTGTATATAGACTATCTTTTAGAAGTATTAATGACACTCAGTTGTATATCGACTATCTTTCAGAAGTGTTGATAAGACGCAGTTGTATATAGACTATCTTTTAGAAGTATTAATGACACTCAGTTGTATATCGACTATCTTTCAGAAGTGTTGATAAGACGCAGTTGTATATCGACTATCTTTCAGAAGTGTTGATAAGACGCAGTTGTATATAGACTATCTTTTAGAAGTATTAATGACACGCAGTTGTATATAGACTATCTTTCAGAAGTGACGATAAAATGCTCTGAAAACAGACTATCTTTTAGAAGTGACGACGAAATTAGCATTTCGATGAAGTTTTTATAGCACTGCAAAGGAAGCGTTCCTAGAAGTGTCTCAGAAATGAACGCTTCGTTGGAAGTGTTCCTGGAAGTGTGTCAGAAATGAACGCTTCGCGGGAAGTGAACACTTCATTTCGGTACGGGTAAGCAGGCTATGGTCCAGATACCGTGATACACAATCTGTACAGGACAGACCTCGCTCAGGTCGACAACTCAAGCCCAGGATCGATTTATCCGTACCTTGGCCTTGAGAAATCGTGTCATCACAGCAAATCAGATCAGCGCTCGTCTTCAAACAGACACTGGTGTGAGAGTGAGTGGCCAGACTGCATAGGGGTCACCTTCGCGCCCGACGTCCTCGCGTGATCCCTTGTTTGAGAGATCATCACATTCAGGCAAGACGTCGTTTGTGTAGGGATCGTCAACACTGGGATAATCGCCGCTGGAGCAATGTGATGTTTTCAGATGAGTCAAGGTTCACTGTTGATTTTTTGGACAGACGTAGGAGGGTGTGGCGTCGTCGAAACGAGCGCTTCCAAGACGTTAACGTCATCAGACATGATCGATTTGGGGGTGGTTCTGTTATGGTGTGGGGAGGCATCATTGTTGCTGGAAGAACGGCTTTACATGTTGTTGCAGGGCGTGTTACAGGCCAGTACTACCGGGACAACATCTTGACAGTCCATGTTGTGCCGTTCGTTTCATCTTCCAGGATGACAACGCAAGATGTCACAGGGCCAGGATCGTTACAGGTTACCTCCAACAACAGAACATCACCACATTACCTCTCCCCCATCGAGCATGTCTGGGACATGCTTGCACTGAGGTTACGTCATCGTCAACAACGTCCTGCCAATGTCCAAGAACTTGCTGCTGCGTTGCAACAGGAATGGGACAATCTGGACCAAAATGACCTTAGACGTCTCATTAGGAGTATGCCATGTCGGATCAATGCTTGCTTGGCAAACAGGGGAGGATTTACTGTGATAACTTTGCTGTTTGACCCCGGGTATCATTTTACCCTTATAATGGTCAGTCTGTGCCTTACTTAGTCTAACGATCATTTGGAATAAATCGATGAATGTGAACTTCATTTCATTTTGTCATTTGTTTCTTCGTCAGTTTCATTAGGTGACTTTAATAACACTTAAAAATCAAATATCCCCTACTTTTTTTAATAGTATATTCCATATTTATTGTAGGTGACTACAGCAAAGCCAGAGAGAGTAGCCAGAGCTGAAGAAACATCACAGGTGGAATCCGATGGGGTAGAAGAGATCCAGCAGAGGAAAAGAAGGTATATTTAAAAAAATATTAATTCCGCTATGAAAATTATGAAATTGATTATTATGCACCAATTGATTGAGATTTCATGGATATACAGTTTTAAGTTAATGCAGTTTACTAAGAAAGAAGATTTTATTATTCACAATTATTAAATTTTAGGCAACCTGTTCGTTTTATTGATTCATCTAGTGATGAAGAAGATGAGCCTCAAAAACACCCATCACCACCCGTGATAACTAACCCTGGATTAAGTAAGACACTAAAATATATTAATTTCAACAGTAAAAATGTTAAAAATTGCTAGTAAATGCTGTACATGTAGGTAAAATGAAATGGGGTTTAACGTCCTACTCTTTTGCGCCTACCTGGGCTAGTGGAAGACGGGCATACGCTATACAGTGTTCTATAAGGTTTATTTTGTCCGGATTTCATGTTTGTGCATATATTTAAGGTGTGTATTTTGAATTTCAGGTGGTGGCTTAAAGGGACAATAACATTCTTGCTGACTTAGTAGCTCCAGAAAATAAACAATACCCTTATTCTAAGTACTAGATCTTTAAATGTCCTACCTGTTGTGTAAATTATCCATTACAACCTATTTTATTTGTCCAGAGGGTTCGAAAATATTTTAAAATTCAAGTCACATTTGAAAAGGTTTACGTTAGACTTTTCAAATCAATTGGTTGAATTTTTCCAATTTTTTAAATTAGGTGTGTTAAGATGAAATTTATATCATCATTTAATTGGAATATTCTAAAATAATACGATTTGTTGACCGGAATGAAGATTGGGACATATTTTTCAGTTACAACAAGAGTGTTATTGGGGCTTTAATTTCCTCCACACCAGTAGGCGCGCCAAGACGAGTAACAGCATCTGAACCAGAAACACCAGGTAATTGAAATGACAACTGTCAAATGAATCAATTTGTCTTGTAGATAATTCTGGCTGGGGAGGTGTGGAAAATGAAATGAAATGAGGTTAAACATCCGACTGTTCTGCTCCGAACTGGGCAAATGAAACTTTGCCCGGGCAGCGGCGCTACAGCATATTCTTATATCGAATTCCATTCGCCAAGGGATCTTGTACGTTTAAGCTAATGTGTACACTGTACTTCGTTTTGTCCCATCCGAACGACTGACTTTCTCGGCCAATGCAGGGCTTGAACACCCGACCTTCAGGTTAGCGAGCCAGCGCCTTACTCACTTAGCCACTGTGTCTCATAAAGCTCTTGGTAAAACAGGATCTGATTCTTCGAATGATAAAAGTCACAAAGCAGTTGATATTTGGAGTAGGCCATAGCAATCGGCAAAATGTTCCTATTGACACATTGTATATCACATGCTGGTCTGATCCCGGTGGATGCTGAAAAGTAGGTACTTGCTCGATGACCAGGTGTAGGATTCGTTCTCTAGGGACTTTCACGGGTGGTGACTGGCATGAAAAAGTATCAAGTTGACAAAGTCCCAAAAACCCTTGACAGTTGGTATTTGGATTAATGGTAGGCCATAGCACTAGGCAAAATTGTCATATTGTACATGTTTATCACGTCTGTCATCATTAGCCCAGTCGATGCAGAAAAGTAAGACGTTAAATCCCATTTCATTTCTTAACAAATAGTCATATTAACAAACCGTAGCCAAGTAGGTAAGGATGCACCAGGATATCTATCAATTTTATCTTCCTATTCTTTCAGCTTACATGCTGCGAATAATAACGATGCTTAAAAAAATAAATCAAAGAATTGACGAAGTTGAGAAAACACAACGAGAACAAAACGCAAAAATGAATCAACTTTTGATCGTTGCCGGTGTCGCTGGACCAGAATTAGAACTTCCAGCGTTACTTAAATTGCCCATCGCTACAGTCACAGAATGTAATGGTATAATGATGTCACTGAAAGACAGAAGCACAAAAGAGTTTGGTAGGTTTATTTTGTTCATTAAAATTTTCACTAATACATTAATTTCAAAACATGAAATGAAATGGGGTTTAACGTGATCCCCAATTTCAGAACAATATCATCCAAAACCTAATAGAGAGTGAACATTTCTATAAAAAAAATATCACTTTTGTTTTTACAGATCTTACATTTGAGTAGCATTGATGGAACAAATGCGAAAGAAGCGACCAAAAGAATTATGAAAGTTTTATCTACGGATTCACTGGCCACGAATAATAATTGGAAGGGAAAGGGGGACAAAACAGCTTTTTGTACACTGATTTTTAAAGAAGTTATTCAAAGTAAGTAACAATTTTTTAATATCGTCACCCCTCTCTCTGTCTAGCATAATTGCTAACGGACACTCTAGAGGCTGAAAGTAATACCCGCTTGGCTTTAAATATAAAAGTCCTTAGGTCGTTATTTGGAAAAGTGTTGTTTATTTCATAAATTTGTTTCAGGGGCTGTACGGAAAAATCCCATGACAAAGAATGCAACGGATTTAGAAATAAGTGATTGTATAAAAAATTGGCTGCGTTATGCTCCGGAAAGAATCAAAAAGGGTATCTTGTAAATAATATGTTATTTGTCATAACCTTTTCTGGATGTGTATTTTCTTATAATGTGAGTAATTTTTTTATGCACTAGCTCTGATTATATTCCTTGCGTTTAGTAGCTGCACTTGGGAGCTCTGTCAATTTTTATATGATAGATTCGTTTTTTATTTTATTTTCATAGTTGTTTTGGGATGGGGGTATCCTTTATAGTGCTAATTGTTCCCTTTGTTTGGTTTTTGATATCGATGTATGTTTGAATGAAATTTCTCTGTAATGATGTTGTTATTTTATGTTGTACATGTATATAGTTATGGTTTGTTCATCACAGTGCAGGGATCACGTGGCTAAGTGGGTAAGACGCTGACTTGCAAGCCTGGAGGTCGGGTGTTCGATCCCTGCATTGGCCGAGAAAGTTCATCCACATTTTCCAGCGTGGTGTCAGTATTGCAGGACGAAGGACCTGACAAGGACATCTATCGAGTCGTTCGGATGGGATGAAAACCCAAGGTCCCGTGTACACATTGACGTGCACGTAAATGATCCCTTCGCAGTTGGAATTCGTAGGCCGTAGCGACGCTGCCTGAGCACAATTTCCCGCATAGCACACTGTATGGCGTATGCCTGTCTTCCTTAGCCCAGGAGCAGAACAGTAGGATGGATGTTAAACCCCATTTCATTTTCATCACAGTGCTTGTATTCTTGTTTTTATCCCTGCTCTCAATTATGAAATTGAATCAGCCACGACAAATAGCGACAAGGCAGAGCTGTTAGCGAAACCGTTTGATGATGGCTGTAGCGATACAACTCACAGTGAAAAATTCTTAAAACGAAACTCAGAATTTCATAGGAATAAACCATCGCGTAACCTAGCAGACGAGCATAAAGCCATTAACTTACCCTTTACCCTAGAGGAAATGCATAAAGGTGTAGGCGGCAAAATTGACTCGGCGACAGGCGAGGATCAAATAAACTATAACATGTTAAGAAAACTCTCAGGGTCATTACGCAATTTACCTGGAATTATTCCATATTCATGGTCAGAAGGAATACTTCCTACATGCTGGAAAACAGCAACGACAACCCCATTGATTGAACCATTAAAAGATAATAATGCAACCAGTTCGTACAGGCCTATAAGTTTAAACTCTACGTTGTGCAAAACACTCGAGACTGGTAAATAATAGGCTAAGATATTATTGTGAAAGTAATGGATTAATCAGCCCAAATCAAATTGGATATAGACAGCAGCGCTCCACTATTGATCATATTGTAAGGTTACAGAATGACGCCATGACTTCACTATCTAAAAAGAATAATTATCTATGTGCAGTATTCGTCGACTTCGCCAAGTCATTTAGGTTGATGGCCTATTTAAAAAAAAGTACATGGGCTGGGGGTAACAGGACGAATATTCCATTGGATTGGGGATTTCTAAACGATAGGCAAATTCAAGTTAATGTAGGTCTCTCATTAAGCAATAAATATGAACTCAAAAATGGCATACCACGGGGTTCCGTTATAAGCCCGACACTTTTTTAATATCATGATTAATGACCTTCAGTTCAATAACTACATTAAGAAACTCATTGACGTAGCAGTGTATGTAGACGAAAGCTGAATCTGGCATTCAGCGAATAACTACGGTACGGTTAGAACGAGAATGCAAGAAGCTCAAGGAAAATTATCGAAATGGTCCAATGATTGGGGATTTCGAATACCTGAAAGTAAAACAATAGATATGCTCTTAGTCGTCTATGAAACTGGAATTGGACAACATCCAAATTGAATTCAAAGCCCAGGAAAAGTTTCTAGTGTTACCATCCATAACGCAGAATTTAAGACAATATCCACAGCTCTTGAGTGGCTTATGTCATCCACCATTCAATAAGCAGTCATTGTGTCTGACTCCCTTAGCAGCATAAAGTCAATCATACATGATAAAACAACATCTAGACCAGAAATTGTTAAGAATATTAAAGCGAGTGTTTGTTCCCTCCGAACGAAAAATAAAACTGTAGAATTTACATGGATACCGCCCAATGTTGGCATAGTAGGCAATGAGTGTGCAGATAATATATTTCTCAAAAGAATCAGGCTCTGCGATACCGAAGAATTTAAATATAGCGTTCATAGCATTGTTAAAACTACAATTAAATCTGAATGGAAACTTAAAACTACAATTAAATCTGAATGGAAACTGAGTTGGCCAAGGCAAACGCTTTTAAATTCAAATTAAATAACGATCGGGTTGTAAAAGCTGAGGTCGATCGCCCATCTCGCAAAATCTGTAGTGCGAATGTAGCCAAAATTTGACCGTTGATAACCATGTCATAATTGCGTGCAATAAATTGTTAAAGAACGGACTCCCTAAGTCAACTGGATGCTTTAATAATATCAGAAAAATTAACATTAAGATAGGGAACTACATATCTAGTTACAAATGAAGGAATGATTGTTGTAGGACAGTATTGTGACCTTTTTTACTACCGGAAATAGTAAGTGCAGGAGAACTGCACCACACACGTCTACACAAAAACACCGACAAGACATCATACTCAGAGAAAAACAAACAATACAATTCAAAAAGAGTGAATGGATCCGGAGGCTAGCCGTCAGCGTCCACTGCGCTGTACAGTCCCGGGCCTTTGGTGACACAGACTTCACTCATATTTGAAAACAATTGGGAATACAATAAAAGAAATAATTATGTAATGTCAGCATGAGTCATGATCTGTCATATGTCAGAAACACGAATACAGGCATAGTGTATTAATTCCGTTATACAAGTAACCACACCGGTAAATGTATCAGAGATGCATTGAATCAATAAAGAAGAGGATCGAAGTATATTGAATGCATTTTGGGCACATATTATAATCATCACAGAAACAAACAAAACTGAATACAAGGAAGCAAAGGAATGTAGACTGCCTCGGAAGACAGATGTCGGCTGACTGAATTCCGTGACGTGAATTTGCAGTCGTAGCTTAGAAGATGCAAAGTTTCCCCGATAAAAAAGGGCGATAATCCGGATAAAATAGCGTTAAAAGCTAAAAAAAACAACTTATTAGTTTTTGCGACCAACTGAAATTGTACAAACCATAAGATATTATAATTATTATATAATACCCCACACAAGAAATGCAAAACAGGAATGCTAGAAGAAATCATAGGCTATGACTGTGTATATATATAAAGACATAATAAATAAGGGCGATAATCCAGACAGGAGAATAAATAATGAATCATTATCCAATATGTAGTCAATTCAATCATATATTTGTTATAATCCATGTCCACGTTTTGAACTAGTAAACTTACGTCATGTCGAATACAATGGAAGCCATGCAGTTCGACCGTTCGTAGTAAGATTTAAAGATTATTCTGTTGTAATATTTTAATGTCATATGTATCTAAGTTTATTATTGTTCCATTTCATAACTATTATCTTGTATGTACTATTTATTTGACTCGTCATTCATAATATGCTTTTGAAATCTAAATAGACAAAGCACCACTGACCGCGTGCAAAAGACTGGCAGGTAGTAGGCGTGGTTAAGCTGCCACGTGACTCACTAGCTTATAAAAGTATGTTTGGTCGGGAAATCTGGGAGAAGTCATGATGCGTCTACGGCATTATTTGACGAAGCACGGTCTCCGTGTCAATGCTTATTTTGGGGAGGGGGGTTCGCTTTTCCGTGTAGAAAGTGATCAGTTCAATGTAGCTCCTTAGCTTTCAGAAATTGTGACCAAACAGATTATGAACTATGAACAAGACAATCGGTTAAAACTCACCAAAAGTAAACTAATAACTTCCAGAATTATTATCACACTACTTACACTTTTAATACCACAAAATTGACTGACAGATTTATGTATATCCGACCGCTTGTCAGGGCATCGGATGTTCAACGAAAAGTCCAAAGTCGATTCAAAAAATCAGCCTTGGGCCCGATTTTCGAGAAATGAAGGGTCTGTAACTTCTCTTCTGATAGGGATAAAACGCACTGTTATATCGCATAATGGAAATGGGCGGTAACCTAACTTGCGTCCTTGAAACAACCAGTGAACCATGCTTGGTTAGTAGCAGATCCGGTCGAACATCAAAATTTGCGAGAACTGGCATGTTTACACGTACGTTCAATTATGCACTTACGTTTCGCTGTTTAGACTGCATCTGTCGTCATCTTTGACCAGATTATAGGAACTGACAAGTCTTTCTACATCGCACGAATGCGGTTATAATTCTGGCCAATGTTATCGTGATAACTTTCCATTCGACAAAGTTATCTTCAAAACATCTGATAGAATTTTTAATTTGCCAGAGCTAGATCATGCGGTATTAAGATAGTCTACAACATCGCCATAGCCATTGAAGAACTCTGCCTTGTCCTAGTCTCGATCTATGTAGTTGTACGCTTTCTGTATATCTGCATCACTTGCAGAACCATTGCGTAACGCATCCGGAGAAAAGGTACTTAACGCCATAGCTAGAGGTTCGTCACTAGTGCCTTTTTCAGTTGATAAGCGTTCGTCCAGAAAGTTCACCAGACTTTCTATCGTTTCTACTCTTATAGCACCAACAGCACGTTGGCCACTAGTGACGTAGAGGTGAGCTTTCCGAGCAGCCCGCTTTTCACGTGTCTTCAGTTCAATTCCATCAAACTTGTTACCATCGATCTTTTCTTCTAGCCCACCAAGCAGTTGAGTAGTAATAGTTTCTGTAGTTTCTTCACAGAGGCATCTCGTTTTGCTTCCAGCTCGAAGACAGTCATCAAATCCGACTGGGTCGATTTCTGAAACTGTTTGCATTAAATACCTTCAGCTTCCTTGTAGGTAGACTTCTCGGTTTCTAAATGACGCATCATTGGACCGAAATTGTTCAGAACACAATTTATTAGCGTGTACGAATATTCCGTGAAACGGATATCATTTACAGAAGGAAAACTGTGCCGTGTTCTCTTTTCTGTGTCTAAATCTTTCAGCCGATTTGAAGGTCTGTTATAATAGCTCACAACAACTTTGGCATTTGTTATTAAATGTTCGATTTCAGGTACATTGTGTACTAAATCTTTATGTGCTAACTGTGAACGGTGCACTGCGCACCAGATTTTCACCAAGGGCAGGTCACTACAGTTGCTTTCCTGGCGGTCGTTCTCCAACTTGGCCCACAAGGACGTTCGATTCCCAGTGTTGGTGTTTCCTCCATCCGTTACAATAGAAGACGTTTTACCAAACAACTGCTCCCAGAGAAGTCCAGATTATTCCACCGCTTGGTGTAGACCGCTTGCGCCGCGTTCAGACGACTGATCAAATCCTAGGAAATAAGTCTGTTCTGTACCGTCAGCAAGGACAAATTTTGCCATTTGCTATTGAAATGTTAAAGAGTTTTGATAGGGGATTACTAAAAGAATTGGCTACGTTTTTTCAAAATAATATTATTGATGTTGTCAAGACCACATTATGTTTTCTTTTTTTAGGGAGAAGAGTGCAAGTTCAACGTCATATTCATTCACATAGAGGTCCTTTATAGTCGTGTTGTATTTTGTAACAAAAGGGGGAACATTGGAAGATTTAGAGTTTGTTACTGACTGGGACACACAGTAATCGTTCATGAGATTTACCTTATCAACATTTTCAAAATATACAGTATCATTCGATTTAAGTGGCGGTAGTTTATATTCAGAATTTCCATTATTTAAAGACCACCATTTTGATTCATTAAAGTTATTTTCATTTATTAATCTATCAATTTTATCTAAGTAGGTTTTTTGGATTTTCGGATTTCGTTTGTAACTAAATTTCGTCTTTGTCTAAATAAGTACTGTAGAATTTCCAAATATAGGTTTATTTCCCAACGATTCCAGTTCCATTTGATATTGGGATGAATCGGAAAGTAGGGGTCACATTTAGCTTTTGGGCAATGAGCTTGTGGACCTTCCAGAAGTCACAATTTTCATCCTGATTTTGATGAAAGCTTAAATATATATTCATAACCTAAATATCTCGATTCCTTTCGGTGTTAGAACATATCGGTCTGTTTCTTCCTGGATTATGGCACCTGGATGTGAGAAAGATTTCCTTTTTAGCTTGTGGATCCTCTGGAGATCACATTTTGTATCCGATGTAAAAAGATTTTAAAATGCAAAGATCTGTGTTCCTTTCGATACTTGCGTGTATCGGACCCAAACTTCCTGGATTATTACTCCTGCTTGTCCATGTCTTCCATGGCGATCGCTTGTTGAAATATTTGTATATCTTTTTTTGTTTTGTAAAATTGACGGGATAAAAGTCAATTTACGTGAAAATATCAGATACTATAGTTTTGTCCTGTTTCGTGTTGTATGTCCTTCTCCATTAGCCCGCTTGACATTTAAACCATAGTCGCTCGGGTGGTAAGAAAACCCCAGACCCCATTACCCCATACAGCGTGGTTTTACCCAAACAGCGATGCTATGGCCTACTCTTGTATTCCAACTGTCAACCCTATTTCATTTTCTACTTTCTGCACCAATCGGACATACACTATGCAGAGTGAGTGATATGACGGAAATTTTCAATGGACCGTGGCATTTCATCGATTTTCAACTTTGAAGGATTTTGTTATGTGGACGTTATTGTGTACAAAGTAGCTTGTTTTGTTATATTTTTCGTCCCATCCTCAATACTAGACATTTTTATTTGTAAGGCCCTTTGTCTTGCACTACCGACATGTAGAAACTGCTCTGCAAAATCCCGGAGAACTTTGTTGAAGGCTGTGAAAGCACTATTCGACCAAAGGTATCATCCGATCTGTTTGAACTTTATATGCATCATATAATGAAGCCTATTGAATTTCAACACTTTCCGTTCGTTACGTGCAATAATAGGCATCTGCACAATCCCTTACGTCATCCTTTGTCTAGAAGTAGATCTGAGGTGATTCAGACGAGACGAGGCTACGCGGGGGCGTCTATAAGTTAAGATGGGACCAGACAGGTCTTGAGTTAAGACCGGAATGCGATCATGTAAGTAAGTCGGGAGTTGGCACCCAAAAAAGGTGTCGAGCTAAGCTAGAACCATGGTTCCCTCAACGTGATATGTTTAAAGAAGAATAAAAGTATTATATGGAGTTTAAACCAGTTTTGTCGTCACGAACCTGACATAAAGATCCAATAAAGTAACAGCTGCCATGCTGTATATGAAAAACAAATTTTATACATATGGTAGATTAACTCTTCGGGAAACAGATTGGGAAAATAAAATTTATTTAAGCAATGGACATGTTTAATTCAATGAATTATTCGCATGGCTGCCATGTTGCATATCATAACCAAATTTTAAACATATGGTGGATTAAGTTAGCAGGAAACAGAATGAAACAATAAAATTTCACGGAAAAAAATGTATAGAGTTAGTCCAATCCTTGTATACCGTCCCGGTGAACAGTTATGATACAGACTGGACAATTGTGCATCGATGGATGGCGTCACAATTAATGGGCGGTTCCTAGCCCGTGTAGTACGACCGTTCACTCTGCCGATATTGACAACAACGTTGCAAGAGCTAGGGTGGTGTAAGATGAATCATTTGACTATTCAGTGGATCATAATCAGAACTGGCTTAAAGATGAATCATTTGACTATTCAGTGGATCATAATCAGAACTAGCTTGGTGTGATGGGGGCTCTAAGAAGAATCCATTGGCTATTCAATGGAATTCCGCGAAAATTGATTGAACTTTGGCGTCCTTTCCCCCACGCCTCAATTCAGACTCGTAGTAAAGTTTCACGGTGCTGAGTTTCTAACAACAAGTAATAATAGGGTTATTTAAACATACATGTACATTATATAAGAGTTAAACCTGCCTATTGTAGGTCTTTCTTTAGGCCTGAAATGTTATCTAAATTATTAATTAAAAGTTACTCAGACCATAATCAACTCTCGATGTCATCGTTAACCTGCACTATTTACTGGATTAGGATCCGATTTGCTAATTAGCTTTCATTTACGATTTAATCATTAAATGCATAACTGAGACTATGCCATTTATCGTGCAGACTTTCGTAACGACGATCGAGGTTAGGTGACCAACGTGATAGTACCTCAAATCGTTCCATGCAATCGTCATTGCCCCAATTATCCTTCGTGTAATTATAAGTTTGCTTAGATTTTTAAAACCCTGTCGAAATCTCCCTGTAAAGTAATGCCACGTGTTAGCTTAAGCCACTGTTTAGTTTATAATATATAGTTACATGTATTGTAGTTATACATTTAAGCATGGGTTCAATTCGGGCAAATTTCATGCGATGCGTCTAACATACCAACCTGGCGTTTCTTTTGCTGCTTATTATATATCACACATAGTCAAGCAGCTTTTATAACACATGTATAAATATAGCACAAATAATGTATCTTATCAATCCATATTTATTGCCTGGACCGTTTTATATCAGTTACATTTACCGTAGCCTGTACAGTAAATCTGCCGTTAGTGTCAACAAACCCGTTTTGTAGTTCATCCCAGCCTATACCTACCTCACCAAAGAGTGGCATATAACCAGGTATAAATGTACGTGTACCTTGTTTAACTAGTGATTGACTCTCATCATTGATATTTAACAGTTTTACTGTAAAACTAGCTGTAACAGATTTAATAGTTTTATCTTCTACTTCCTTCATTCCCAGGCCAATAAATAATCTTGATGTATCATGTATAACACATACACACCATGGTAATTCTTGTATTATTA
This sequence comes from Patella depressa, assembly GCA_948474765.1. Taxonomy (NCBI): domain Eukaryota; kingdom Metazoa; phylum Mollusca; class Gastropoda; family Patellidae; genus Patella; species Patella depressa. The sequence continues at coordinate 36,965,376 of OX419723.1, read as the reverse complement.
CATCATCACTATAGTACTCTTCCCCTACCCTCACTATATGGTTCAAACTAAAACTACTGGTAAATGTTGTTGGTGTTTGTACTTCACCCAGTAGTCGTTTTAAACAGTCTACATCGAATACCACCATAGAATAATATGGATGTCTCACTACAGGTTTCTGTAACTTTGTTGAAACGTTGTAATTTGCTTTTGTCTGGATGTCTGTTAATCCATGGTTATCTACAGCTGTAATTATACATCTATGATGTAATATACGATCAGCATAAAGACACCATTCTTTCATTTTAGATGTCATCTTTGCAACATCTTCTACCTGTTTGGTGAGTTTCCGGGTTTCATCTTCACCAATTTTATTGATGTCATCTTTAATTGTTCCTCCCATCTTCGTGGCTTTTTCACAAATATCGTCTATTTGTTTATCAACTTTATCACAAGCTGTCTTACACGAGTTGTTCGTGTCAGATATTTTGGTTTTTAGATAATAAGAATGCTCTTGTAACTGTTTTATCTTCTTTTCTGATTCTGTTTTCAGTTTCATGACAATTTCTCTCATTTCCTGGTCTACTTCATTTAAATCTGCCAATGTGTGGTCTTTATGATCCACCATTACACAAACAGAACAGCATGGTTTACGACAATCTCTACAATAAACTTCTATTTCTTTCTTCTTGTGTTTTGTACAATACTGTTTATCATCATCATCGTCTTCTAGATAAAAGTTGTTGACAAACTGACTCGTACCACCTGATGGTACTGTGGTCCCATTTCGACAAATAGGGCAGTTGAAGAATTTGTTTCGATGAGCGTGGACCTTGATATATTCACCTATACACTTTTCACAGAAAGTATGGTGACATGGTAGTAATTTTGGTTTAGTAAAGTTATTTAAACAAATAGAACAGGTGAATTTAGACGCCATCCTAAAATCCAAGGAAATCAGAATAACAAATAATTGCCGTTATAAATCAGTTGTAGAACACATCCGCTGATTGTACAAAGATTCTCTTAAAGTATATTCTGATAGACGTTTGAAATGACATGGTTGTATATGTAAGTGTCACCTGATAGTATACTTTACAATCACGTGATATATTTGAATAATCCGATTAGATCAAATACCTGATAGTATACTTTACAATCACGTGATAATATTTGAATAATCCGATTAGATCAAATATCAGTTATAATATACTGATTTAGCTCTTGCTTAATGCATATTTAATGATAAAGCTATTTGAATGGGTTGCAATAGTCACTGGTAGGGGTTGTCTACTTAAAGGTAACCTGATGATATTGAAAGAGAGAGAGAGAAATGGGGTTTAACGTCCACTCAACACAAACTAGGTCATTTCGGGACTAACATATGGTTTAATTTTATTTCAATAATTCGCTTGCGCGTAGGGGTCTTTAGCAGTGGGAGGAAACCGGAGTGCCCGGAGGAAACCCACGAGGTTGAGAAGGCGCCCCTATCTCCATGCCACATACGCTCACACCAGGGCTCGAAACCACAGCCGCAAGCCAGAGGTGACCGGCCAGCTAGAGTTCGAAGCGCGGCACTCTAGACCACTAGGCCATCCCAACCCCCCTGATGATATTGAAATAATACGATTAGGGATATATCTATTTAAATTAACCACATTTTATAAAGATAAATTATGTACGAGCTATATCTGCTTATTGCAGATGTTTCATTTGGCTTAAAATGTGTCAGTTATTTTATAGACATTTATTAACATGAACCCGAACCCATAAATGGGATTAACGTCATGCTGTTGTGCTTCGTTTCTAATAAAACACCCCCTGGGGTGTAGGGGGTGATAAGAATATACCCTTCGTATGTCCTGCGTGTCGTAAGAGGCGACTAAAAGGATCCCTGTAACGGGGCAACGTGTTTGCCGTGCGTTGCGACCCGTGTCGGTGGAGAGTGGAATCCTGGTAATTGAGTGGGGATTTGGCTTGCGAGCCCTTTCTCTGCAACACATTACCTTGGCCCAAGGCGACTTAATTTCAAGTCCCGTAATGATGAATGCTACAATGATCGTTTTTCCATTGCAGAGCTCCGTGATTCGCTAAAGCGAGCTCGGGATATTGTAACTGGTCCAGATGAAATACACTACCAAATTCTGAAACATTTACCTTTTCCAACTCTCTTAATGTTATTGGATCTTTTTAACCGGATTTGGGTTGATGGGAAGTTCCCTCCTTCGTGGCATGAAGCCACAATAATTCTCATCCCTAAACCGGGTAAAGATCATACGAATCCTACCAACTATCGCCCGATCGCTTTAACTAGCTGTATTTGCAAAACCATGGAGAGATTGATCAATCGAAGGCTTGTTTGGTACCTTGAGTCCAACAACCTCATTACAGACCTCCAATGTGGATTTCGGTCCCAAAGGAGCACTCTTGATCATCTCCTTCGATTTGAAACGTTCGTCAGGGACGCTTTCATCCAGAAGCAACATTTAGTTGCAATTTTTTTTCGATCTGGAGAAAGCATATGATACCACGTGGAAACATGGTATCATGCGCGACCTCCATAACCTCGGCCTACGAGGTCGCTTACCTATCTTCATTAAAAATTTCCTCGAAGATAGGTCATTTAAGGTACGACTGGGATCAATATTCTCTGACCCATTTCCTCAGGAAATGGGAGTTCCCCAGGGAAGGATATTATCTCCTACACTTTTTGCGATAAAAATTAATACAATCCCAGCGTGCCTTAAACCAGGTACAAATGGCGCTCTTTATGTTGATGACTTTCAGGTGTGCTATGGTTCTACAGGCATGCGTATAATCGAACGTAAGTTGCAGCTTTGTTTGAATTCACTTCAACAATGGTCAGCCGAAAATGGATTTCGTTTTTCGAAATCCAAGACTACCAATCGCCTACCAGTTGTGGATCAAATCAAATTTCTGGGGCTGATATTTGATAAGAAATTATCATATAAAAACCTTAAAAAGAAATGTCTGAAAGCCCTCAACATATTGAGAGTCTTATCAAATACTGACTGGGGAGCAGACCGTAAGGTCTTGCTCATATTATATCGAGCTTTAATAAGATCAAAACTCGATTATGGGTGTATTGTGTATGGGTCTGCCCGCGAGTCTTATCTCAAAGAGCTCGACACCATACACAACCAAGGACTTAGAATCAGTTTAGGAGCATTTCGTACATCTCCAGTGGACAGTTTATACCTCGAGGCGCATGAGCCCTCACTGCACAACAGACGTGATAAACTGGCCCTGCAGTATGCTACGAAAATAGCATCACTTCCAAATCACATTTCATTTAACACCATATTTAGACCTCTTTATGAGCATTTGTATCTGGTAAAGAGGAATGTTGTTCCATCATTCGGTATTCGCATACAACCCCTTTTGTCTGAGGCTGGTATCAGGCACGACAGTATTGCGAATACCCCTATCTTTGAAACACCACCATGGGTTATATCTCCTCCCAAGATCAATTTAGATCTTACACAACACAAAAAGAGAGATACTAGTTCCACGGTATTTCAATCTCGCTTTCAAGAATTAAGGTCTAAATGTGGTGATTATGGTCCAATTTATACTGATGGTTCCAAAGATGGTGATCGGGTAGCTTTGGTTACTGTCACGCCATCTGGGACCATTTCTGTTCGTCTTCCTCCTGCTGCTTCCATATTTACTGCTGAACTCCAGGCCATCATTCAGGCTTTGGAATTCATTAAACCCTCTTCATCTATAAAACACATTATATTTACTGATTCTCTGTCCTCTTTGCAAGCCATAAGCAATAATAAACATCTTGTACATCCATTAGGGGTGACTTTGCATATTCCTATTACACTCTGCTCTGTATATCTTCCACCAAGCTAACATCTTAATTCCAGAGACCTTGATGACCTTGTTGCACAACTTCCTCTCCCGTTTATTATTACGGGAGATTTCAATGGTCATCATTCATTCCCTCTGGGGTAGTCCAGATGATAACAACCGAGGTAAACAAATAGCGGACTTCATTAACATTAATAATTTGTGTTTATTAAATGATGACTCGCCTACTTATCTACATCCTGCCACAGCTTCTTTTTCTTCCCTAGATCTCACCATTTGCTCTCCGGTCCTGTTTCAGGATTTTACATGTAGAGTAAATGAGGATCTATGTGGTAGTGACCACTTTCCTATCATAATTGATAATAATGGTCCCCCTCCGGTCGAAAGACCCCAGAGGTGGAAGTTGCATAAGGCTGATTGGGCTCTATTTCTAATCTTTGTGTCTTTTCTCTTTTGATGCAAAGGAGTTAGAAGATGCAGATGAGCCTATGACCTTATTCACTTCAATTCTTCAAGATGTAGCTGAGCAGGCGATTCCAAAAACCACGACTGAACCAAAACGAATAAACCATGGTTTAACGACGATTGCAAATCCGCTCTCAAAGAGCGTGATCGTATCCTGAGACGATTAAAGAACCATCCTTCCATGGAGAATATTGCGGCATACCAAATGGTCCGGGCGAAGGCCCGTAGAACCATACGTCAAGCAAAGAAATCTTCATGGGAGAATTATGTCTCAAGGATTAATTCCCGTACCACATCTAAGTCGGTATGGGATAGGATTAAAGGTAAAAGTAGTGCATTATCAGTTAACCATCTCAATGTTGACAATACCACCTTAACAACATTTCCTGATATTGCTAATTCTCTGGCCAGTACTTTTTCATTCAATTCATCATCCAATTTCTCCTCCGATGCCTTTCGAGGCATTAGACAACAGGAGAAAAGGCGACTTAATTTCAATGATGAATGCTATAATGATACATTTTCCATTGCAGAACTTCGAGATTGGCTTAAGCGGGCTCGGGATAGATTTTAAAACATTTACCTTTTCCAACACTCCTCATCTTACTGGATCTTTTCAACCGGATTTGGGTTGATGGGATTTTCCCTCCTTCGTGGCATGAAGCCACAATCATTCCCATCCCTAAACCGGGTAAACATCATACGAATCCTACCAATTATCGTCCGATTGCTTTAACTAGCTGTATTTGCAAAACCATGGAGAGATTGATCAATCGAAGGCTTGTTTGGTACCTAGAGTCCAACAACCTCATTACTGACCTCCAATGTGGATTTCGGTCCCAAAGGAGCACTCTTGATCATCTCGTCAGATTTGAAACGTTCGTCAGGGACGCTTTCATCCAGAAGCAACATTTAGTTGCTATATTCTTCGATCTGGAGAAAGCTTATGATACCACATGGAAACATGGTATCATGCGCGACCTCCATAACCTCGGCCTACGAGGTCGCTTACCTATCTCCATTAAAAATTTCCTCGAAGATAGGTCATTTAAGGTACGACTGGGATCATTATTCTCTGACCCATTTTCTCAGGAAATGGGAGTCCCCCAGGGAAGTATTTTATCACCAACATTATTTGCTATAAAAATTAACACTATTCCAGCGTGCCTTAAACCAGGTACAAACGGCGCTCTTTATGTTGATGACTTTCAGATGTGCTATGGTTCTACAGACATGCGGATTATCGAACGTAAGTTGCAGCTTTGTTTGAATTCCCTTCAACAATGGGCAACCGAAAATGGATTTCGTTTTTCGAAATCCAAGACTGTCTGCATGCATTTCTGTCAGAAACGAGGTTTGTATCCAGATCCAGAACTTTATTTGGATGGCAATCGCCTTCCAGTTGTGGATGAAACCAAATTTCTGGGGCTGATATTTGATAAGAAATTATCATTTATCCCCCACATTAAAAACCTAAAGAAGAAATGTCTGAAAGCCCTCAACATATTGAGAGTCTTATCAAATACTGACTGGGGAGCAGTATCAGCTGGTATCAGCCTCGACAGTATTGCGAATACCCCTGTCTTTAGGACTCCACCGTGGGCTATATCTCCGCCAAAGATTGATTTCGATCTTTCTCAACACAAAAAGAGAGATACTAGCTCAACGGTGTTCCAATCTCTCTTTAGAGAGTTAAGGTCTAAGTATGGTGAGTATGCTCCTCGAAAGATGGTGATCGGGTAGCTTCGGCTACCGTGACGCCATCCGAGACCATCTCTGTTCGACAACCACCTGCTGCTTCTATTTTTACAGCTGAACTCCAGGCTATTCTCAATGCCTTAGAGTTCATTCAAACCTCATCCGTTTTAAAACACATTATCTTTTCTGATTCTTTGTCCTCACTACAAGCAATTAATAACAAACAGCTTGATCACCCACTAGTAGCAGATATATATCGTCTGCTACTATCATTCGAGTTAATCAGCAAGGACATTGTCCTTTGCTGGCTCCCCAGTCATATGGACATTAAAGGGAATGGTCAAGCAGACTCGGCTGCCAAGTCTGCTTTAGATCTTCCCTTATTTGAATTTTTAACGCCATATAAAGATTTTAAATTTGTAATCAATAATTTCATATATGGCCGCTGGCAACGGTCTTGGGATCTTGCAGACACATATAAACTTCATCATATCAAGCCTCTCCTAGGAGACTGGCCAAGCTCCTATCGTATGAGCAGGAGAGATGAAGTTGTCTTGTGTCGCTCTCGCATAGGTCATACTTTTTTAACACATATTTTCATCTTAAAGCGAGAGCCTCAACCAGAATGTGAGCACTGTCATGTTCCTTTGACAGTGAAGCACATTTTGATTGAGTGCAAGCATCTCAAAGATACACGATTACGGCATTACCGTTGCCAATCATTACATCAGTTGTTTGCCCAACCGGGTCTTTACTGTAAAGCGCTAGACTTTTTAAAGGAGACAAATTTTTATCGAAAATTTTAATTGTTTATATTTGACTTTCACTTTGTTTTAAATACATATACATATAGTTGATATTTATTTTTAATTGATGTTTACTGTGATATTTGTTTTTATTTATGTATGTGTATATATAATATTGTGATTATTTGTTTAGTTTGTCTCAAGAAATCTCACCGTATGTTTGGCGCAGTATGGCCCGGTTGGAGCTGACGTGCCATAAAACAACATTTCATTCATTCATTCATTGTGTCGAGTGGACATTAAACCAAATTGCTTTTTATACGCCCACATAGAAATGTTTTTTTTTAAAATTATTGCAATGTTATTTTGTTCTTACAACATGTTATTGCAGAAAAACAAATTGCAAATGAACAAACATAAAATTGATTAGTCTTTGTGCATCAGAAAATACAAAATTTGATCAAAGTTTAATCAAAGCCACGTCTCAATTACTGTTACGGACCAGAATATGTGGAATTTGATATAAGAGTAGGCCGTAGCACCGCTGCCCGAGAAAAATTTCCCTCATAGCGCACTGTATGGCCATGGCGTATGCCTGTCTTAGTCAGGTGCAAAAGAGTAGAGCATTAAACCCCATTTCATTTCATTTCTCTTACTCACACGTCACGCCAGCCAGCTTTATGACTAACACCGGTATTCCACCAACACGCGTTATGCTAGTTACTTTAAACTTCCAATAGCATTTTTTTAAGTTATATTTTTAAAATTTATTAAAATAAAGCCCCAAAATAGATTGAACCTATAAACAGTCCTACCTTGTTAAAGAATAGTCCTATTAATCCTATAATTCACTATTGCCAGTTGAGAAATTGGCAAAAATATCATTTTCAACTTCAAATTCAAACGTTTGAAGATAGCCGTCCATGGAGAAGAATAGGAAAACAAGGGAGGTAATTGAGTAACTATTTCCTCAATCAACCAGTGTCACCCTTTCTAACCCCCCCCCCCCCCCCCCAAAATTTTGTCCATGATCGTATAATGGTGAGTTGACAACCTTTTGAGCAAAAAATATAGAAATAATTATATTTTGACTTTCTTAGAAAAAGTGAAATTGGAACTTTAAGGCCCCCGCACACGAGCCGAAAACTGCGTACGCAAATGGCGCAGCGTCATTTTCGTACGCAGTTTTCGGCTCGTGTGCGGGGGTATTTTCGAGTGCATTTTGACGTTCGCCAAATATCTGTCATGTTTGATATTTTTTGACGCAGCGCCAACTGCGCTCTCGTGTGCGGGCGACTCAGCGCTATTTGCGTTTCATTCGTCGTCAATGCGCATGCGTCATCACTACTGCACAATGGCGGCACCTAGTGAGTTCGTCAGTGACGCAATTTTAGAGGATAAAATCGTCGATTTATGGCAAGAATATCCTTGCCTATATGATACAAAATGCGTAGAATTTCGAGACCGCTGCCATTTTCGGATGAGTGGTGGTCACGTGAACGACACACTTGCCGCAGTAGCTTTCGCGCAGCGTCGTTTTCGGCTCGTGTGTGGACGCCGTATTTCTGCGTCAAATGCAAAATGCGCTCGTGTGCGGGGGCCTTTGGTAACGTATATTGTATCGACTCAACTCTCTACTACGTTACTGCCGCATGCTCTACAAAACTAATATACGTTCTAAGGCTATTGTGTAATCCTTACCGTTTATTTTTCATCGCGATTAATCTTTGGCCGCCAAAAGGAATCATTTCTTGCCACGTTCAAAACAAATTTAGACAAATCCAACACTATTGTCATGTAAAATTGTACGATTCAAAAACAAACAACTTTCATTTGAATTGGGCCGCCATTATCAAACTCACGCTCAGTCATTATTCCAAATTTAAGAATGGAATTTCACCGAAAACGAATATTCGTGCTGTACATAATCACTAAAGTTGTTTTATTCAACATAAATGTACAATTATTACATAAAATCTATAAAATTGAACGACACATTATATAGACCTTCTTAAAATGTTTTAAATATATGTTATTCTTATGTACAGCACGTTTATGGTAAAGTCCAAAGTACCCATAATTTGCTGTGAAAATTAGTTTCACGGCATAGTTTAAGAAGTTGTTCATCTTCAAGGAAACTGCTGACTGAGATAACGGCATACTATATACAGATATACATTGTACATTTTGTATAGACTAAGACCAATTAGCCTCATTTTTAGGTTATTGTCCTTCCGTCCGTCTCGGGGGTTGGGATGGTCTAGTGGTCTAGAGTGCCGCGCTTCGACCGCTAGCTGGCCGGTCACCTCTCGCTTGCGGCTGTGGTTTCGATCCCTGGCACTCCGGTTTCCTCCCACTGCTAAAGACCCCTACGTGCAAGCGAATTATAAAATTGAAACCATATGTTAGTCCCAAAATGACCTAGTTTGCGTCGAGTGGACGTTAATCCTCTCTTTCTCTCTGTTAGTCCCGAAATGATCTAGTTTGTGTCACGTGGCCGTTACTCCCCAGCCCCCCCCCTCTCTCTCTCCAGCTCGTCTCCATTAGCCAAGTCGGTCCATAACATCAGGACGATAATCCCCATTTCATTGCACGTCGTTATAATGGGATAGGATATCACTTCGTATCACATAAAAACAGAGTAAGTTTCACCTTGGTTCAACTGGCTCGTTACGAAAATTGAACAATTTACCCCCCCCCCCCCCCCCGATAATCTTTACAATAGAATAGGCTCCAACATCTTCACACATCAAAACTAAACACGACCAACGTTACAACGATAAATTATCTCAAATCCCTATCGTTGACTAAGCATCAAATAACTTTAATAAATAACTATACAACACTAGCAGATCCAAGACACAATTTTATATACATACTGTCTATTAGTTCACTTTAAGGTCTAGTAATCAGACAGAAGTCATTAACTAGGTGTTATGGCATTATTATAGTAAGTGCGGGGGTGGGGGGGGGCTGTACCACACACAATTACACAAAATAAATCTACAGACAAGACACAACACACAGAAATCAGAAACAAATGTACATATCGGATTAAGTGAATTGGCCCGGAGGCTGGCCGTAATCGTCCACTGAGCTGTACAGTACCGGGCATATAGGTGTTAAAACTGTGACTATTTAATGATTGCCCCCAGTTTGTGCATTCAATAGTGATGGGTGTTGTAAATAGTCGCTCTTTTACACCAGGACCCGATTCCTTGAAAATTCTTAAGCACGTTCTTGTGCTTAGATTTGAAGTTGACTTAGCATGTAAGTAAACTTACTAAACTATACATACTAAACATTAGTTTATAATAATGGCGATTATCTGGTTTAATGACAAATTCATTACTCTAGGACTTAATCATTGAAGTTAAGGTATTAGCGTCGAAATATACTGCATCAGTCATTTTCATAAGAAGTGTATCATATATATCAGTTATTTGTACGGTAGTCTGTACAGTAAATATCTTGTTTTTGTTAATAAACCCGTTCTTCAGTTCCTCTAGTTTACCCCAGTCTATTGCTACATCATGTACAGAATCATCTATGGACGAGACTGTATCATAAGAAGTCACAAATACACCATCTGCGCATTGTTTAACTAGTGATTTACTCTCATCATTGATATTTAACAGTTTTACTGTATAACTAGCTTCAGCACATTCAACACTTTCATCATCTTCTTCAAAACCAGTTTTAATATTTTTATCTTCTACTTTCTTCATTTCCAGTCTAATGAATAATTTTGATTTACGTGCAATACGTATAACACTCACATAGCATTTTAATCCGTGTATTATTACATCATCACTAAAGTACAACTCATCTGGCTTCACCTGATTCAGACTAACCCTACTAGTAAATGTTATTGGTGTTTGAACGTCACCCAGTATTCGCTGTACAGGTTTTCGTTCATATGTTGGCACTTCACCTAGTAGTAGTTTTAAACGGTATACATCAACCTCCACCATAGAATACTGTGGATGTCTGACTACAGGCGTGTCTAAATGTGGTGATATGTTGAAATCTGTTTTGGTTTGAACATCTCTTAATCCATGTTTAACTACAGCTGTAATTATAGATCTATGTTGTAACATATGATCAGAATATTCACACCATTCTATCATTTTAGATGCCATCATATCAGAAAATTCTACTAGTTCGGCGAGTCTACTGTTTTCATATTCACCAATTTTATGGATGTCATCATTAATTGTTCCTCCAATCTTCCTGGCTTTTTCACAAATATTATCGATTTGTTTCTGAACGTTATCAGAAGCTGTCTTACATGATTTGTCCAAGTCACATATTTTGGTCTTCAGAAAGTCAGAATGTTTCTGTAACTGTTTTATCTTCTTTTCTGATTCTGTCTTCAGTTTCAAGAATTTGTCTCTAACTTCCCTTTCTATGTCACCCAAATCAGCTTTCGTGTGATTTTCATGACCCACCATAACACAAACAGAACAGCATGGTTTGCAACAATCTCGACAATAAACTTTAATTTCTTCCTTCTTGTGTTTTATACAATACAGTTTATCATCATCGTCGTCTTCTAGATAAAAGTTGGTGACAAACTGACTGGCGCCCCTTTTGGGTACTCTTATTTTTCGGCGACAAACAGGGCAGTTGAAAAACTTTTTAAAATGAGCCCCAGCCTTGATGATGTCATCTATACATTCTTCGCAGAATGTGTGATGGCATGGTAGGAATTTAGGTTTAGTAAAATTATTTAAACAAATAGAACAAGTATGTTTAGAAGCCATCTTCGACGTAATTCCTACTTTTTTTATAATGCCTTTAATAAATAAAAATAAGGTCCACAGATCAAGTTATATCATGTATCGGGCACGAAAAATCCTAGTTATTTTATACTCCGATGGCAATTGAGAATAATGTTCATAACAGGTTAATAAATATACGCCCAACTCCGGCTAGCGATGAAATGCGTTTGGCAAGAAACTGAATACGATTCGCGTTATCTAATCTAATACACCCTACCTTTAGTCAGTGAAATCATTCGATGGACTTGAGACTGACATAGATTGATATATTCAGATCAGCCCACTTCATATCAACAAACATCTTCTGTGATATATTTGGTGGTAACAGGATGACTCCACTAAACACAAACAAAGTCCACCAGACAACGAGACAAACACATCAAGTAATATAAAACACACCTTATATCAAATCAAGTCAATGTAAATCAGATGTGATATATGATGACTTTGATGCATTTTAAAATGAAGTGTGGTATTATTAATATATATTATAGAGAGATGAGGTGTGTTAAAATATATGATATAACCTAAAGGGACTTTAAAGGGGGAGTATATAGAAGTAAGTATATGTGTTTAAAGGCCCAGTTACTGTGATATATACTGAGCGCCATGGAAAACGCATCGCTTAGTTTTTCGTATAATAAATGATCCTGTAAACATATCTTATTTATTTTGCTTCTTATTGTGAACAATATTCAAATGGGAACACATCAATAACAACAAATTTGTACACTTATGGATGTTTAATCTGTAATCAACGGTACAAAGTCAGAGGGGTCAAAACCAAAATTAGACACTGACATCTGTGTCGTACTTTTGGTTTTGAACCCTCTGACTATGTACCGTTGATATATTAAGAGAAGAGTCTATGGAGTGTGTATGATATATCTCATGTGTTAAAGGGTCAGCCACCGTGATATATTGGAACAATCAATTTAAATTCGAAAGACTAGATACTCTTGCCACCCCCACCCCCCTTACAATGGCTAAGATAAACATTGCGAGGGAAGAGGTAGAAATGATTGACACATCCGAAAGACTAGATATTGCCCCCCCCCCTATTACTAAGGGAAACGTCACAGGGAAATCCAGCTGATGGGATAGAAAAGATTGACACCCTGCATTTAACGTCTCCTTTGAACAATTATCATAAACACAGAAGTCTATTATTTATCCCTAATAAACATAAGAACTACCATGTGAACAGAAACGTAAGAAAAGCTCCTTTTCCATTATAATTGTTCTAATACAAGCTCCATCACATTTTGGAATGTTGTTGGGGGTTTTGAGAGACCAATTGGCATTGTGTTACAATGAAATATACTCTAATAGCAGCTTTTGTTTCGAATTTGTCTTCTTTCGACATTGCTATTTGCTAATATCCATTTTCAAGATATAAAGTGCTGGTCAAACCAAACCGTTACGGATAGAATTTGCCCCTAATTCATTAAGAGCGTCTTCCAAATCAGCATTCTGGGGATTCGTGTGAAATAATCAAAACAGTTTTATACACAATGGTTTTATCCTCTGTACGTCAACGCATACATGGATTGTCCGACCTTTTATAAAAAAAAGAGAGTAGAAATTTAAGTTTTGACTGATCAACAGTAGATGTATTATATATAGGGGGATTCCACGTCAAGTGTACACAAGGTTCTGACATGACCATCACAGATTTTGATGATTTTTGGTGTGCAAGTTAACCATGACGAAAAAACATGATGTGCAAAATTTTAGCGCTGGGAGCCCCATGGGGCCCCATCAGGGGCATTCCGAAATTTGGGCCTTTTCGGCTGACCTTCAAACTTTGGAGATCCATAACTTCGTCCCTAGTAATACTACTTACATGAAATTGGTATCAAATTGTTCAGAATACATGGATCTTTCTAAAGATCAGGAGCACAAACTCGACAGAACAAAACCCAGGCAGATGTTGTTGACCTTGACCTTGGAACCCACGCCCCCATAAAGGGGCAGCTTCGATTTGGCCAATTTTTCGTGTGAACATTGTCCCGCCTATGATTAACGAACACACAAAAAATCAAAATGGGATCTCCATGGGAACAGATTTTAGGAGCCGGTCAAGTCAGGTGCTACACAGTTATTCAAGTGCACACGACCTTATCACCACGACATGACGTCGTAACAACAACTCAACGAACCTGATTTCGGCCGTGGAAAGAGATGCCAACGATGAGCAACACGCGGTGTCCAACTAAAATAGTACCTATAGTAGTGACATCGGCCACACTGTTGTTTATTATAGTGCTTTAAGCTCGTAACGTTGCATTCTCATTACTCACAAATTCGTGTGGGGAAAAATGTGGTTCTATTTTCGAGGTGCGGTAAAAATTTGAGGTCTGTACACTATTAATGGATCGTCCAGTGACAAGATAGGTTGCCAGGCAATGAAAAATACGCCCAGCTAAGTCGTCCTGGCGTCAACAAGAGTTGTCGCATATTTTTACTTTTGTCAGTAAGGAGAAAGTTTACAATGCATGAAAATCTTATTACTAGTAATAGCCCATTAAGTAATAGTTAGAATTCGTCCACAAGATATTTCAAAGTGATCAAGGACCATAACTCTGGCAGTAATTATGACCTTAAACAATGTGTGTAAATTTAAAGTCAATTGCATAAAAACATTAGCCTCTAGAGCATCCACAAAATATTTCAAAGGGATCGAGGGCCATAATTCTTGCAGTAATTATCGGATATCACTGAAAATCAATAGTCTTCTTCGTCTAAACACTGTGTATAAATTCAAAATCAATCGGATATTAACATTAGCATCTAGAGCATCCTCAAGATTTTTCTAGGCCCATTACTCTGGCAGTAATTATCGAATATCGCTGAAAATCAACAGGTTTCTTCGTCTGATGACCTTAAACACTGTGTATACAAAGTCAATCGATTATTATCTTTAACCGCTAGAGCATCCAGAAGTTTTTTTTCAAAGTGATTAAGGCCCATAACTCTGGCAGTAATTATCGAATATTGCTGAAAATCAATAGGCTTCTTCATCTATTGACCTTAAACACCTTGTATAAATTTAAAGACAATCAGATATTAACTTTGGTCTCTAAAACATCCACAAGATTTTTCAAAGTGATCGAGGGCCATAACTGTGACAATAATTATTGGATATCGCTGAAAATCAATACGATTCTTTGTCTCATGACCTTAAACACTGTGTATGAATTTAAAGTCAATCGGATATTGACTTTAGCCTCTAGAGTGTCCACAAGAAAGTGTGGACGACGGACGGATAGACAAACGGACGGACGGACGGACAGGGGCAACGGCAATATATGTCCACATTTCCATGTGGGCATATAAAAAACAGAGAGTACAAGTTATCATAGTGAAATTAGTGATCAGAAGTCAGCTTGCACAAAACAACCTACAGTGAATTCGAATAAAATCGACGTCTGTTTTAGCGACCAAGATGGACTTCATGTCCATCAAATCTGTTCCCATGGAGATCCCACTTTGATTTTTTGTGTGTTCGTAATATATAGGTGGGGCAATGTTCACACGAAAAATTGGCCAAATCGAATCTGCCCCTTTTTATGGGCGTGGTTTCCAAGGTCAAGGTCAACAACATCTGCCTGGATTTTGTTCTGTCGGGTTTGTGCTCCTGGTCATTAGAAAGATCCATGTTTTCTGAACAATTTGGTACCAATTTCATGTACGTAGGATGACTAGGGGCGAAGTTATGGATTTTCAAAGTTTGAAGGTCAGCCGAAAAGGCCAAAATTTTGGGATGTCCCTAAAGGGGCCCCATGGGGCCCCCAGCGCTAAAATTTTGCACATCATGTTTTTTCGTCATGATTAACTTGCACACCAAAAATCATCAAAATCTGTGATGGTCATGTCAAAATCGCCCAAATTTTGTGTACACTTGACATGGAATGCCCCTATACACATAAATCTGATCTATATATATATATATATGTAAACATATAAATATTTACATACTGCAAGAGATGTCATGCAACTCATTTGATTCAGGGTGTCTTTATTCAATAAGCCAACGAAATGACCTGTAAATGTGGACTGATAGACTTTAAAATGTTATATATAGTTTGGGTTGCTTTAATCTGATTGGCAAAACAGATTTTTATTTTTTTTAAGAACATCTTACGTTGTCACCAATCGGATGTCTAAAATATTCCTTCTAGAGATTCAACTTTAAAAGATAGGTTGCCAGGCAACGAAACATACGCCCATAAAAGCTAAGTCGTCCGGGCAGTCAACAAGGGTTGTCGCATATTGTTTCTTTTATCAGTAAGGAGAACATTTACAACACATGATAATCTTATTACGAGTAATAGCCCAATAAATAATTATCAGAATTGATTAGAATAGTTTTGATGGTTTGTCCCAAGGCCTTTGTCCACAAGATATTTCAAAGTGATCAAGTGTCAGAAATTATCAGATATCACTGAAAATCAAATAGGATTCTTCGTCTCATGACCCTAACCACTGTGTACAAATTTAAAGTCAATCGGATATTAACTTTAGATTTTTCAAAGTGATCAAGGGTGATAACTCTGGTAGTAATTATCGGATATCAATGAAAATCAATAGGCTTCTTCATCTCATGCCCTTAAACACTGTGTATAAATTTAAAGTCAATCGGATATTAACTTTAGCCTCTAAAGCGTTCACAAGATTTTTCAAAGTGATCAAGGGTCATAACCCTGGCAGTAATTATCAGATATCACCGAAAATCAACAGGCTTCTTCGTCTCATGACCTTAAACACTGTGTATAAATTCAAAGTCAATCGGATATTAACTATAGCCTCTAGAGCGTTCACAAGAGTTTTCAAAGTAATCAAGGGTCATAACTCTGGTAGTAATTATCGGATATCGCTGAAAATCAATAGGCTTCTTTGCATCATGACTTTAAACACCGTGTATAAATTTAAATTCAATCGGATATTAACTTTAGCCTCTAGAGCGTTCACAAAGATTTTTCAAAGTGATCAAGGGTCATAACTCGGGCAGGAATTATCCACAGGCTTCTTCGTAGCATGACCTTACACACTGTGCATAAATTTCAAGTCAATCGGACATTAACTTTAGCCTCTAGAGCGTTCACAAGAAATTGTGGACGATGGACGGACGGACGGACGGACCGACAGACGGACGGACGTGGGCGACGGCAATATACGACCACATTTCCATGTGGGCGTATAAAAATGACAATCAATAGCTATAATATGATTTTAGTTTTTTTTAGTAGACATTTGGTATGAATATTAATTACATCAGTTGATTCACTGCTTAAACAATCGCAAATAATAATACAGTACAGCGTTATGAACAATATTATAAATATGAACATCCTACAGTACACATAAATATATACAAATATTTAAAATGAAGAAACTCTATTCCCCCCAAAACCTATATTTTTCATTTCTAGTTCAATGAAATATCAACAAATGATTTATAACAATACATTGATGTAACAAGTTTACCATGGTTACCCGATAATTTTGTTAAAAACACTTTTGAACCTGTACAATATATTTTGTACGCCTACTGACATGGGTGATCACAATATAATCCAACAAGAAATGTGGTTGTGTATAATAAAATCATGGAATATAAACAACAGAACAATGACAGAGTATCACATACAGTTACAATTGACGAGACACTGAAAACGCCAAAAATATTATTCATGATATTCAACGAGTTTGGATGACAACCTCCAAATATCTACAGGTATTTCTATCACCAAAATATGAAAATTGACATCTGTTAAAATGAAAATTATTGTCATATGTATTTTGTTTTTATTTTTATGCCCTGAATTTGTCCTGACTAGAATGATATAAGATATTTCTTTAAACTGATGAATATATATCTTCAAAATAATTTATAGATTGTAAACAGTAATAATAATTCGCTATTAAACTAGTGTTTATGAATATATCTCGTCAAAATAAATTATAATACAATAATAACAAATTCTTAATTAAGTCCTTGGAAGAAAATAATTTAGGTTAATAAACCTATTGTTATAATAATGGACAGCGCGACCGTATCTCAGGTCGACACGATCAGTTTTAGATAATGGTAGATAGTCAAAACACGTTGTTACTTCATGCAAAGATTGGCTTCATGTTACGAATTGATAATAACATTATCAACTTAAACATTGTTCATGAATATATGTCCATATTCGGTCATATGAACCCAGCATTCAGTCATCACAGTCACCATTTTCATATTTTGAATTCCTCAGTAAAAATATTAGTATAGTCAGTTAAAATTATCCATGCGTTATAATCCTTGCATTTCTTTCATTAATTCATCTAAAGATTTCTCTGTGCTGTCTACTGTCTTCTCGTTAGACGCCTAAAATATAATTTTATAAAAATTAAATCAGCTTTTTGTTATCTTTGGCTATATTAATATTAGTATAAATCATGTACATGTAAGTCTACATGTCCATACGATCTGTCTTTACCACAGGAAAACGACCCGTCTATAATGCATGTTTAGCTGTCTATAACACCTGTCTTATAACACATGTGTATAACACCGCGGTCTATAACACCTGTTTGTAACACGTGTCTATAACACCTGTCTATTATATAAAGTGATTACCTGTGTTGGAGCAGGTGTTGTATAAGCAACCTTCAGTCCTTCCACCAAATTTGGAACCTGGCCGTCAGCTTCTTTTAATTCATCTTCTGTTGTTTCAGATACAAGCTGTATTTCTAGAAAAATACACCAGATCATTTTCATTTGACCACAGACTAAATATCTTTAGCTGCATATATAATAATAATAATAATAATAATAATAGGGGATGCAATTGGTGCTATATATATATTCAAACACAAAGTTATTTATTCATGATTCGACGATATCAATTTTATAGAGTTATCTATAGTGGCCGTTAGTCTAAAAGTTTGGTTGGACATATCTTACCCCAGACATTATCATCATGAACTATTTCTTCTACCTTTTCTTCGGTTTTCTCTACTTTTGGTTTAGTTGCTTCTTTGATCTATAACAGATAAAACGGGCAATATTACTCATGTTGGTATATATGGTTAGTATTACTCATGTTTGTATATTTGTCAAGAGGAAGCCAGATGAGAGCAAACAAAAACAGTAAAATTTACAATTTACAAAAGGGACATCAGCATACTGTATACAGGTTGATAGAATAGCGTCGACATATCTATGTTAATACGCAAAAAGAACAGCATAATGTATATAGGTATATAGAATGGCTTCGTCATATCCCTGTTAAACTTTAAGGACTATTTCTGTACTGGCGTCACGTCTGTATTTTAATGTGAATGAATGTTTGAAGGATAGTGGACGTGAACAGCTTGGGACAACTAGACCACTCAACACCTGGGGCCGGTTGCTCAAAACTAAATTGTTTTAACGAACGATCTGTTAAACTCTAATGGATCGTTATCTTGGTAACGTGTCGTTTGTTAACCGCATGTTAAATTTCTGTTGCTGGAAAGTCAATTATATTATCCGTTAGCTAACGGATTCATTAAAGTTAATCCAAGAGAAGACTGTCTGTTCATTGGCTGAATTTTAAATTTACATGTATATAAGAATTTCATAGAAGTTAGTATTAACAAGAAACAGAAGACAGTGGCACAACAAAATGTGCAGTCTGTTACAAAAACTTGATTTAAGACAAAAAGATAATTTACTATAGAAAAAACTATGGAATACTTTATTTTTTCCTTTAGGAATTTTAGCATAAATCTGTATGACAAATTATGGGATTTGTACTACAGAATATTTGGGGCCATTATTTTCTATAGACCCCAAAATTCTGCAGAATACTATAGAATTTCATCCGACAGAAAATGGAATAGTCTCCCATCAACCAATCCTCTAGAATGTTCTATAGAAAATTACACTGGTAATCTACATGTGTGACTTTATGGCTTATTATAACATAGTTTGAGTTAAAATAAATAAAAGATGATCTGGATTCAACATTTTATTCTAGCATACTAGATATCGGTATACTATAAAGCCGTATCTGGTAAGCCACCAAAGCTGGTCTGATTTACATGAAAAACCAAAACCAATTTATACTAAATTCACTTTGATAACACGGGCAATTAATAATATGGAACAAAAGGACTTATGTAAAGACTACATAATTCAATCATTTGTCATTGATAGATTATCTCACTATAAGCATATGGCTGGCTACAGAACAATTGATGTGTGACAGCTAACGCCAGTAAATGTCATTAGTGATCAGCGGATTATCTAACTTGACCATTATACATATGGCAGCAGCATCTGGTTCTTTATTAAATGAAACAATAGTGTAGTCAATTAGAGAACAGTGGAGAGTTTATTACACATGCTGTCATAGGATAACTATAATCTTTTACCTATCACTGTTTCTCACACTAATGCCACCGTTAAACAGATAACGGAGCCCAACACCTCCGTTAATTATAACGGCAAGCTAACGACACGTGAAAGTTAATGGGGCTTCTAGCAACAACCTTTCTCTCCGTTAAATTAACGATCCGTTAACTCCATGTTAACGGATTGTTAAAAGTTAACAGAGCTTTGAGCAACTCGCCCCTGGATTGTGTATGACTGGAGGAAAATACGTCGCATCACAAATTTACTCGGCTGGAGAAAACTTGATCCGTCAATATCTAGAATATGGCCTGGGACAACCTTTGTCATGTCGTGCCTAAAGGTTGTGTAATTTTGAAACAACATGAAGACCAACAGTAGAACTTTAACCCTGACTTGAAACACCTAGGCCATGCCTTGTTTAAAACGTGCACAGCGTGAGACACCCAGACCATGCATAGAATTAGATATAGTGAGCTGAGTTTACCTGAAACGCTTGTTGTTGTTTCTTACAGTAACTATCATCACATTGTGGATTAGGTCGTAATATCATACTTGGAAAATAATCTTGTAATGCATTATAACCTAAATAATACGTCACATCTCCAAAACCTAATAAATATCTGAAATATATAAACATAACCTCTAATAAAATTATAAAGACCTGAAATATAAAAACAAAACCTAATAAACATCTCAAATATAAAAACAAATATTGATAAACATCTGGAAAATATGAAAATAACAACAAAAGCAAAGCGCGGAATAGGACAATATTGGTAAACTTCGACCATTTATAACGTCAGATATCGATAAAACGCTTATGTTCTCTTCAAACTATACTGAGCGCCATGGAAAAAGGATCACTTAGTTTTTCGTATAACAAAATGATCCTGTAAACATATCTTATTTATTTTGCTTCTTATTGTGAACAATATTCAAATGGGAACACATCAATAACATTTTTCCACTTATGGATGTTTAATCTGTAATCAACAGTACAGAGTCAGAGGGGTCAAAACCAAAAGTACGACACAGATGTCAGTGTCCTCCACAGGTTCTTTCTTACGCACACTGTGCAGCGACGTCGCATGGAATTAACCAATGTTTGAAAGTAGGTCTGGGGCAAATTGTTCCATTCTTAGACAAGAGCAGCTTCTAAAGCAGCAATGGTGTGCATCTGTGGTCTCCGATACAGACGGCGTCCAATCTCATCCCTGACATGTTCTATCGGTGCCATGTCCAGTCCAAGACATTGATGTTGTTAGCAGCCAGGTAGTGGACCAGGACGCTGACCGTCACGTGTTGATCCAGTAACTCGAACACGTTCAACCAACCTTACAATAGTGGACTGATGCCAATTACCAGCATCTGATATAAACAGACTCCAGAAAATTCAGAACATAGCTGCACGTATCGTCTCTCTAACTAAAAAATCTGAACACAGTACTTCAAAACCTCGATTGGCTACCAGTTTATCGACGAATTCATTTTAAGATTGTTGACATTTTAACTTTTAATTGTCTAAATAATAGCTGTTCCCCACAGCATCTAATGAACATTTAACCCCGTATAAACAGGAACCTGTGCTCTGTTGACAAAAACTAAAACTGGTGGAAGAATTACATAATCATGTAAAAAAAAAACTCTACTAATGTGACTGTTTTTAAAAAAAATCTCTAAACAAAACTTTTTAAACGAGCTTTTTAGCTATGAACATGTTGACATTTGAATGTTTTAGAACTATTTTGTTTTACATTGTATGTATTTTAATTGTGAAGGGCGCTGTGGGCCAGCTTGTTAGCTGGAGCACTCCTCGCTATACAAATTGATTATTATTACAGTTATTATATTAGTCTCTATCGTGTTCACACTTCAGGAGTCTACAGCTTTTCTGAAAAGTTGGGGGGGGGGGGCGTATATCTCATGACTTGCCCAGGTGGTTGGTGGCAACTCTTGAATGGCTTGGTGATGTTGATCCAGGACCCGGTTCCTAGAAAATTCTTAAAGTAAAAACAAAGTTATGCTTCACTTTTTCTTACGTAATAATCTGAATAAAATACCGTCTCTAGAAAATTCTCAACACCGTTCCTACGTAAGCACAAGTCAAGTACGAGTCTAAGAACATTGTGACTTGTTAAATGAGACTATGGTGCTCTCAAACGTCATAAAAACAGTTTTTGTATGCGAATTACATCATAAATTTGTCGTCTGCTTCCCGGCAAATGGTCGATTTAGATGCATGTGACACAAGCTAAAAAAAAATGATAATAAGAAATAAAAAAGCAAGCACTCTGAAAATTTGTGGGAGCACCTGATCTAAAAGTAGCCTGTGTGTTTGTGTTGTTTCCTAATAATTGGTAAATAAATAAAATGGTTTCAGGGCAGAAGCGAAATTTTCTATAGCATACTTCTCGAGAATACGTTTCTAAAGGATTTTCTCTGCCTTTAAATTGTATCCTACGTATCAAAAGATGTAGGAAATGCCGTGGAATAACTAACTGTCAGCCATCTTGTTTGAAGCAGAAACAGACTTAGTTAAGGTTGGAAAGCAAACCCTATACCTTGCTTGAGACTTGTGCTTAGATAAGAACAAAGTTGCGCTTAATTTTTTTCTAGGAACACATAATAACGTACTTGTGCTTAATCTCAAGTCTATACTTATAATCTAAGCACAAGGACGTTCTTAAGAATTTTCTAGGAACACAAAATGCGATAAGTTTACTTAAAGGGACAATAACGCTCTTGCTGGCTTGGTAGCTCCAGAAAATAAATAATAGCCTTATTCTAAGTACTAGATGTTTTAGTGTCTTACTTGCTGTGTTAATTATCCATTACATCCTATTTTACTTTTCCAGAGGGTTCGAAAATATTTTAAAATCCAAGACACATTTGAAAAGGTTTACGTTAGACTTTTCAAATCAATAAGTTGAATTTTTCCAATTTTTTAAATTAGGTGTGTTAAAATTAAATTTATATCATCAATTAATTGGAATATTGTAAAATAATACAATTTGTTGACCAGAATGGAGATTGGGACATATTATTCAGTTACAACAAGAGTGGTATTGGGGCTTTAAATGCAAAGTCTACTTGAAATCTAAGCATACGAACGTTCTTAAGACTTTTCTAGGAATCGGGCCCAGGTATTGCATCATTCCACGTCAAATGGACCAGTGCTTGTAAATTAGGTAAAACTGCAAAGTTTTATGACGACTGTATCTCGCATTCATATTGATTGGGATATGACTATTTGAATCAGGGTACCCTTTCTCAAGTCTTGAAACTACTATTATATGACTATTATATGACTATTATATGACTCGTGTGATATATTATAGTCATATAATAGTAGTTTAAAGACTTGTGAAAGGGTACCCTGAGTCAAATAGTCATATCTCAGTCAATATTAATACAACAGTCATATAACTTTGCAGTGTTACATAAATTTAAATGTGCTATAGTTTTTTGATAATTTTCGGGCATGGATTTTACGGGGTGGTCCCCAAAGGTCCGCAAAAGGATAAGACAAATTCACTCGGATGGAACAAAAAGCCATGCTCATTCAACATCTATTTAAGATATTGTGGCAACCCCATCAAGTTTAACGACTGATTTTATGATAAAACTAGCTGTATTATCCGGCATCGCACAGGTTCAACATTTATAATAACACAACAACCAATCATTGTCAATTTAATCATATAAAATAAACAACAACATTAAATACTGTACCAAATACAAAATAAATAGAACTATAAAATACTGCATTAAATATAAAAGACATCTTGTAAAAAAACTAGTTTTTCAGAAGTAATATTAAAAATGTTCCTTCTCTAATCAGGTCTAAATTAGTATTTTAACTTTAGCATGTACAAGGTCTTATTGTACAGGGTGAAGGTCTTATTGTACAGGATGTAGGTCTTATTGTACAGGGTGACGGCCTTATTGTACAGGGTGGCGGTCTTATTGTACAGGGTGGCGGTCTTATCGTACAGGGTGGAGGTCTTATTGTACAGGGTGTGGGTCTTATTGTACAGGGTGTGGGTCTTATTGTACAGGGTGAAGGTATTATTGTATAGGGTGAAGGTATTATTGTATGGGGTGTGGATCTTATCACATTTATAACCCACAGTGTTTCTAATCACACAGTATTTATACCACATAGCTAGTGTTTCTAATCAATCAGTATTTATGACCTCTATCATTTTATATCAGTTATGTGTACAGTAGCCTCTATAGTGAATATTTTGTTATCATTAATAAATCCGTTCTTCATATCTTGTAGTTCATCCCAGTTTATATATAATACACAATATATATAATCACCAGGTGTAAATGTATCAGTATCTTGTGCAACTAGTGATTTACTCTCATCATTGATATTTAACAGTTTTAATGTATAACTAACTGTAACAGAATTAATAGTTTTATCTTCTACTGTCTTTAATCCCAGGTCAATATATAATACTGATGTATCACGTCCAACACCTACATACCATGGTAATCCTTGTATTATTACATCATCACTATAGTAGTCTCCACCATACTTCACCTGGTTCAAACTAAAACTACTAGTAAATGTTGTTTGTGTTTGTACTTCACCCAGTAGTTGTTTTAAACAGTTTACATCAACCTCCATCATAGAATAATATGGATGTCTGACTTCAGGTTTCTGTAAATTTGTTGATACGTCATAATCTGTTTTGGTTTTAACATCTGTTAATCCATCTTTATCTACAGCTGTAATTATAGATCTATGTTGTAATATACGATCAGCATATTCACACCATTCTTTCATTTTAGATGTCATCTTGTCATCATCTTCTACTAGTTTGGTCAGTTTACTGTTTTCATTTTTACCAATTTTATTGATGTCATCATTAATTGTTCCTCCCATCTTCCTGGCTTTTTTACATATATTGTCTATTTGTTTATCAACTTTATCACGAGCTCTCTTACACGAGTTGTTCACGTCAGATATTTTGATTTTTAGAAAATCAGAATGTTTCTGTAACTGTTTTATCTTCTTTTTAGATATAGTTTTCAGATTCAAGAATTTGTCTCTAACTTTTCTTTCCATGTCATCTAAATCAGCCAAAGTGTGGTCTTTATGAACCACCATAACACAAACAGAGCAGCATGGTTTACGACAATCTCGACAATACACTTCTATTTCTTTCTTCTTGTGTTTAGTACAATACTGTTTATCATCATCGTCATCTTCTAGATAAAAGTTGTTGACAAACTGACTGGCACCACCTGATGGTACCGTGGTTTGTTGTCTACATACAGGACAGTTAAACTTGTTGGAATGAGTCTGGGACTTGATGTAGTCATCTATACATTGTTGACAGAACGTGTGATAACATGGCAGTAACTTGGGTTTGGTAAAGTTATTTAAACAAATAGAACAGGTAAATTTAGAAGCCATCTTGTGATCCAACCCTAGATAGTTTACAAACTTCAACAAACGTCCATTAATTAATCACATACTAAACACCCAGCTTTCAGGCCAGTTAAATCTACTGATGGACTAAAAATTTGACGTCCATCCTTCAGCCAGTTGATTCAACCAATGAACTGAACGATATGAATTATCTTGTCTAATGCACCCTGAACCTTCAGCCTATTGAATCATGTGACTGGACGTTATGATCTGTGTTGTTATCTTATCTAATATCGTATTCACCCGTGACTACTTATCCCATCAATAAAATTCTGATATGCTAAATTTGCAAACAATTCTTGTTTTGTTTTGTGATAACATGTTTGATAGGTCTATGTTAAAGAGACTTTGTGTAGAAATTAATTAGCATGTATTATAAAGTCAATAAAGTTCAAACTATTACAATAAACTTCTACACCAAGTTTTATAAAACCTTAGTTTAACTGATCACAATGAATTTATACATCAAGTTTGACATTACATGTAGTTAAATTATACAGCCATATCTTTAACAAACACTCTGCAATTTGAAATGTTTCCAATGTCCATTTGATACAAACCAGGTCATTTCGGGACTAACATATTTTATTATTTCAATAATTCACTTGCGCATAGGGGTCTTTTTGCAGTGGGAGAAAACCGGAAGCCCTGGAGAAAACCCAAGACGTTGGACAGGCAACCCCACTTCTTGTCATGTACAACCAGGGATTTGAAACCATGCCAACTGACCCAATGACAGGCGTTATGATACAGCACGCACTTGCTAATCCCCCAGACAGAAAAAAATAGAGATAAACTACACCTGAACAATGTCGGCAAACATAAACTACTAACTAATGAATCCTAGAAGTACAGTAAGAGCAGGACGACAACATAACACATAATCAAATACACAAGACAAACCTACGGACCTGACACACAATATATACACACACCTAACACAACATGTGTATATATCAGATCAAGTGAATGGATCCCCCCACCCCTGCCCAGGCTCCAGCTGTAGTCAGTAAACATATCGACACCACCTAACACAAACAATTAAACAATTGTAGACTCTTCAGCACCTGTACAGTCCCTGGTCTCTAGTGATGTTAAGGTGAAGGTCATCAATTAAAATAGCAAAAGGAATTCCTAAACAGGAAACTTATATTAATATTGGGAGTATTTTGGTATATTGGAAGTATTTTCATATATTGAGAGTATTTTAGTATATTGAGAGTATTTTAGTATATTGAGAGTATTTTAGTGGATTGAGAGTATTTTGGTGTATTGAGAGTATTTTAATCTATTGAGAGTATTTTCATGTATTGAGAGTATTTTGGTGTATTGAGAGTATTTAGTATTTTAGTGCATTGAGAGTATTTTAGTGCATTAAGAGTATTTTAGTGCATTGAGAGTATTTTAGTGCATTAAGAGTATTTTAGTGTATTGGGAGTCTTTTAGTAAATTGAGAGTACTATGGTAAATTGAGAGTATTTAGGTAAATTGAGAGTATTTGGGTGTATTTGGAGTATTTTAGTGTATTTGGGATATTTTAATCTATTGAGAGAATTTTAGTATATTGAGAACATTTTAGTATTGATTTTAGTATATTGAGAGTATTTTGGAATATTGAGAGTATTTTCGTATATTGAGCGTATTTTCGTATATTGAGCGTATTTTCGTATATTGAGAGTATTTTGGTGTATTGAGAGTATTTTAGTATATTGAGAGTATTTTGGTGTATTGAGAGTATTTTAGTATATTGAGAGTATTTTGGTGTATTGAGAGTATTTTCGTATATTGAGAATATTTTAGTACATTGAGTATATTTTGGTGTATTGAGAGTATTTTGGTATATTGAGAATATTTTAGTACATTGAGTATATTTTGGCATATTGAGAGTATTTTGGGAAATTGAGAGTTTTTTCGTATATTGAGAGTAAATGTATGTAAGTTTAGTAGATTGGGAATATAGAGAGTATTATATTAAGACAGAGAGATAGAGAGGGGAATGGGTTTTGACATCCGCTCAACACAAAAAAAATCATTTCAGGACTAATATGGTTTAATTTTAATATCAATAATTTGCTTGAACATTCAGGTCTTTAGATGTGGGAGGAAATGGACGGACGACCCTCCCCCTTCGCATATTGAAATTAAAACAACATCACATGACTCCATGTTAAACCAGAGGCCCACCGACATCGGTTTTAGTACCGATGTATCAAGAGGATATTTATCGGTACTTACTTGAGAGTATTTTGTACCAGGAATCCAGCAACAACGGCCATGGTGGTAGGTAAACTAGCAGCACAAACACCTTCTCTCTTTAAAGTCTTCTCATCTGTTTTAGTTGCTACAACTAATGGGGGAGCACACTGCAATAAATATAAAACATTACATAGAGGAGCACATTGTCGAAAACTATTAAAATATCAAATACTCTTTTCTCCATAAGTTGATTAATGACAAAATAAAACTTGGCAGACACACAATGATAATTCTTTAAAAGAGCTGCCCAGAATCCAATCCTTTCAGTCCTAAATACGAATGTAGTGTGACTAGAATAGTGACATGATAAAACACAACGAATAGAGTGAGAGAGAAATGGGGTTTAACGTCCACTACGTACAAACTAGGTCATTTTGGGACTAACTTATGGTTTCATTTTATTTCAATAATTCGCTTACCCTGGCTGGCGCCACACCCACCATAGCTGCATCCAAACTATTAGACAAAATGTCGGTAAAATAACTACATAATGTAAAGGGAATTTGCTGAAAATTTCATTCAAATTGTCTCACATTGAACTGAGATATTAGCAATGGAAATTTTGGCCTAGTTGCGATCATTATTAAAGTCGGTACGATAAAAAACATTGTCTCGATTATCATTTTCATGAATGTAAGTCGCAGAGCAACTCGGAACCTAGTCCAATAAATATCACATACTAGTGATGCCACCGAAAGTTGATTATGGCCTTGATAAGTTAATTAATGTCTAATTGATAATTAAGATAATATTTCAGGCCTAAAGAAAGACGTGTAATAGGCAGATTTTGCTCTTGTATAATGTTTAATCAACATTTTCAATTATTGTATCAATGGTACATGACCATCGAGTCGAGACTATGTTATGATGAACTCTGCAAGGTCTGATAACTTCACTATATAACTAGTAATTTGAAATTTTCAATGCACTTTATTTTTTAATTATTGAGCTATTATACCTGGAGGAATTACCTCTAAATCTTACATCATGCATCTTTATTATAACTATTATAACTGGATCAACTAACCCTATATCTAAATCTTACATACTGTATCTTTAATATAATTATTATAGCACAAACAACCAGCTCTTTATCTAAAACTTGCATAAGGTATCTTTAAAGGGGCTAATGAGAAAAACATTAATTGTGACTGTATGGGGTGAAGATGTATAACCAAGTGTAGTTTCTGACAGAAGACGATCGTTGATGGTTAAAAAACTTACAGCAAAACATGACGTTTCTCCTGGTATTATAAACTGTATATGACCAGACACGGCATTTTCACTTACTCCCGATTCTATCCAATTCTGACCTAATTCATTACATGCCTGCAATAAAATATAAACAATTTATAATTCATTACATGCCTACAACAAAATATAAACAATTTATAATTACAATGTGTCAACTGTAACGAGCCACCATGGCAAACCACCCATTTAACTTATGTTATATATTTGTGATCTAATAGAATGTTGAATTACAATTAGTGAAGTATTAGAATGTTGAATTACAATTAGTGATCTATTAGCATGTTGAATTACAATTTGTGTTCTATTAGAATGGTCAATCACAATTTGTGATCTATTAGAATGTTGAATTACAATTATATCTAGAGGATTACACATGTTTATCAACCACATTATGCAGTAGATGCTAGGACAAAAACATGAGATTTATATAGTATGTTATCATGCTTAATCTGCAGTACATGCTTTCAGTTTTCATTAGCACAGTTGAAGCAGTAGGACATTAAACGCATTTCATATCATTTACAAATATTTCCGTTTTAACTAGAGAGATGGACAGAATAGGTTCACCGGATGTGTTTGCAAATATAATGTGAGTAAGTAAGTGGAGTCGGTATATATTGTATTATTGTTATTCATCCAGTGGGGCACCTACATGTAGAGCTGGCCGATATTTTTTTTTTTTTTCGATGTAAAATTTCACAGAAATAAAAACCATCAAAAAATACAGTCTCCAGAAAAATATTGAAAAAAATATCTGTTTGCAGGGATATCACCCAGCTCTACCTACATGACTGGAGAGGGTCATGGGTTTGAATCATGACCGATGAAAAAACAGTCCTGATAAATAATGTGGACGACTCCAGGCACAAACTTACTGTATTTATTCTGACATCGCACTATTTAAAACTTACCGTATTTATTGTCATTCTGGCTTCAAAATTATCAACACAACTTAAAACTAAATTAACAGATTCTCCTTCTTTTAGACCACCATTTCTAAAAATAAAAAAAATTAAAGTATTTCAACAAGCTGTTCCAGTTATCTCCCTTGATCACTCAATTTTCTTACAAATAATAATGAATAGTTTCCAAAAAAATAAATACATGTATCTATTTCTGCAAAATAAAAAATCAATACAATTATTTAACTAACAACATGTTTATTTGTGGAATATAAATTATTTATTTTTTGTTTTGCCGCTCCATTTATCACACATTCTATAAAAAGATATTTCAAATGTTTGCACCTTTTATAGACATTAACAATAAATATTGAGGTAATTGAAGAATTCTGTCGGTTTTTGATAGTTATAAGGTAGTTAGTAGTATTGTTTTAGAAATGGGAGATATTTGGTAATATTTGGCTAGTCTTAAAAACACTTGAGCTACCAGGTATTGATACTATAAATAGAATTAACTAAATTCAACCACAGCACTGGGATAGTTTATCACAATATAGAGGTTGTATTGTGCTGGTATTGGATAGTATGTAATGAACATTGGTTAAATTATCCTACTCGTTTATTTATGTGTTGAATAGAAAACTCAGATCTTCTTAAATCAGAACACTGAATAAGCTAGATAAATGAAAGTGAAATGTTGTTTAATGGCATGTCAGCTCCAACCGGGCTATATTGCGCCAAACGTAAGGTGAATTCAACGAGACAAATTAAAACAATATCACAGGGATGTATTCATATATGTAAATATCACAGAAAATATAATTAAAATTAATATATCGATCCCTTTACATATATAAATATTTAAAACACAATATATGATAAATATATAGAATTAAAATCTATCTGCTACAATTCAAAGGTTCTTTGAATGGTTCAATGGGGGTTTAGCAGTGGGAGGAAACCGGAGGACCTGGTGAAAACCCACAAGATTGGATAGACGACTCTACTCCTTGTCACTTAAAACAGAGGAATCGAACACTATGTCAACTGACTCAATGACAGACCTAATGATACAACCATTCGGCCATGCAACCCTTCTGATTGAGTCAGTGTCATGGCTTAAAATCCAGGCTTGTGTATGGCAACAGTAGAAAACCTATATGCATGCATGACATAACCTAGTCTGTTTTGATTGACTATTAAACCGGTGTTGCAAAATGAGCTGGTTTCTACTTTAGAAAATAAAATATCAGACAGAAATAGAAAACTTGACTTACTTGATTCTCTCCATGAAATGATTAAAGTTGTCCATCGTGGTAATATTATAATTATAAACTTCAAATTCTACATCGGGATTAATTTCTCTACAAAAACAGAAAAATAAAACAAGTTATCAATTAGGAATATATCAACTGACGATCTGGGGCCTGTTTAACAAAATTTTAACTAAGATAAGATCCCAATTTTAGTAATTTGATTGGACAATATTAGATTGATTTTAGTGCTTAGCCAATTAAAATTGAAGTATCTACTAATAACTGAATTTTATCTTTAGTTAAGATTTCGAGAAACAGGCCCCTGGAACCTGAATTTTCACCTCACTTGCAATATGGCTAAACTAATTTAGCAGAGCGTTTGACAGAATAGATGAGAGAAGACGACCCTGTAAACAAGACAAACTGTAAACAAGACATTCATTCAATATCAAATCGTTGTTTAACATTTTGTAAAAATCATTTAAAATCACCAAAAATAATCTCATTTGTATGTGTGTAGAGTTTAAAGCCCACTGATTAATTTTGATAATGAGTGTTCAATTTACTAGTATTTAATTTTATGATCAATGTTCAAAAATTAGTCATTATACATCAAAAATCAATTGGGTTTATTTTCTTTCTAACACTGGTCGGGAAATTAGACGCTTGTGGAATGGACACTCATTATAAAAACTGAATGATCAGCTTTAAACTGGACACAAGTAAACATTAGATGATTTTGGGGCATTTCAAACGATTTTTACAAATCTGAAAACACAGATTTGATGTTAGAAGAATGCGAAAGAAATAAGTGATAGATGCACAAGATTAAATGATACCCAGGCCCCGAGTTCACAAAGCATTCTCAGACTTCAGTTGAGAATTTACTGAAATTTGTCCATCTTATTTTAACTAAAACATAGCCCTTAATAATACTTTTGAAGTTTAATGTATCAGAAACACCAGGAAACTATGTCAAAGTTTTGTATTTCTTGAAAAAATATATTTCTCACAAACGGTGATTGAAAGTTGAGCAAATTCTCAACTTAAGTCTGAGAATGCTTTTGGAACTCGGGGCCAGGTTACAGTGTAAACATCCCAAGGAAGTAGCAGACAGTCAGCTACAACAGACGGCAGAATGAAAGGGTGGGTGTATTATTGCTTGTGTAAAATTCTTACTTGAGTGTTTTTTCAGCAGCTTCCACTTTACTCATACCAGCTTGATGTGGTTGATAAAATAAGCGGTTCATATTGGCCAGCTCTACTTTATCATAGTCAAACAACAATAACTAAAATAAACAACAATAACTTTATCATAGTTAAATAACAATAAACAACAATATCACACACAACTCAGTTTATTATACCATCCGAATGACTAGACACTGCCCTTGCTCAGACACTCCGTCCTGTATCACTGACAATGGCAATCCAGGCTGTAAAATCCTGAGGAACTTTTGGGGCTAGCACCAGGATCGAACCAGGAACCTCCGAGATCTAACCAGGGACCTTCGGGATCGAACCAGGGACCTCCAGGTTAGGGAACTGAGGCCTTACTCATTGAACCACAACAGCTCCATGGACAAAGAAAAAAGGATTTTAAAATGGAAGCAATTGAAAGTAATTTGTTGTTGGGACCTGGTACATACCATTCTCCACGCAAGTCTCGCTCTATCAAGCATTTGACTCTGCCATCGGCTTGCGTACTACATAGGTTTGACCAAGAGGTCATCGATCACATGATTTACTACATGATCAAAAATGTCAGAGAAATGTACTTGACGTTATAAACACTTTATGATTTTATGAATTTTAGCCAGTTTTAGGCGTTATAAACACTTTATGATTTTTCGATCATATTTCTAACATATATCGAAAATTCTTTCATTTGAATTAACTACAGACATTTCTAAATTAATGGTTGGGTCTATCGATCTTGTTGTACAAATATTCATTCTAAAATTATTTCCGACCAATTAACCCTGTGATATTACGCGAAAGAGTTTTGTGTAATTTTTGTAAATATATTTTTACTTTGCAATTGTGATCACATTTCTATTTAAATATGGTAATAGTATGAAATAAATACATTATCATTTATTTGTTTTAAATCGTATCATTAAGCATTGTCCATCAACACCAAGAATCTTGGTGGCGTAGACAATTGAGGCGTTAGCAGAGGTAAGTGTGGACTGCAAGGGAAGTCAACTCTGTTTGGGAGATTGTGTACATACCTTTCCGATACCACACCTGGTTAACATCTCCGCTGTAACACTCCCCACCCCACCCACTCCCACAACAGCAACTGTATATTCACGGATTTTCTAAAAATAAAAAACAGGGTTTAATTATAATTTTAATGAATTGTTGTGTTACCATGGTACTGTATGTGTTACCATGGTACTGTATGTGTTTATATTACACAGGCTAGTGTTACTTTCATAAGATAGATTTCTACTATAAATGTCTGGACGAGGTACCGGGGTCGATGCTCTACCAAACAGATGTACAGTCGACTCAAAACTCAGTATGAAATCACAGTTAATGGTCAACATAAGACAGTTTTCTAATATAAATGTCTTGAAGAGGTACTGGGGTCGAAACTCAGCCAAGTCATGTACAATCGACATGAAACTCGGTATGCTTGTTCCTAACACAATAGCCCATCGATTGGTTGATTCTTTGATATGATGTCACAATTTCAAGATGATTGCGATGACGTCAGAGTCAGATCCTGGTCCAAGGGGAGCTAACTCATTAATTCAATGCAACTTGGCGTTGTTTGATGTACATGTACCTGAACCATAATTTTTGTGTTTTTCTATTTTTTCTATTTATTTTGTCGTCTGCTTACCTCATAATTATCTACTATTCCCATCCTCTTTAACGCCATCAATCGACTGGAAACAAAATCAAATGGAATTTAACGTCCTAATTGTGGGAATAAATCGGGAATCCGAGGGATATTCTGATGTTAAGGCCTACTTGTACTCTTATTTCCAATTCCAACTGTAGAGGGTTCTTGTTTGCATAAGTACAAGAGGGGCTTATTTCCCAAAAATTCACAACTGATCTGAACGGGTGGAGTATTTCTTGAAAATTACTCATACAAAGGGTTTTGAAGTGATTTAATTGAGGACACTAAGCAAAAAATATCTCCGGGAAAAGAATTCCATAAATGCCAATATTCGTTTATCCGTGTCTGGCACAAAGTTAAATCATTAGGTAGGTACATGTACATGTAACGGTATAGGCCTAAATAGACACATTCTCTTATATAGAACAAGATCTTTAAAGTTCCAATAGCATATTTTCTAATAAAGTCAAAACATAATTATTTCTATTTCTTTTGCTCAAAATGTTGTCAACTCAATATTATACGATCATGGGCAAAATTTCATGGGGGTTAAAATGGTTGAGACAGGCTTATTGAGGAGATAGTAACTCAATTACCTCCCTTGTTTTCCCATTCCTCTCCATGGACGGCCATCTTCAAACGTTTGAATTTGAAGTTGAAAATGATATTTGTGCCAATTTCTCAACTGGCAATAGTGAATTATAGGATTAATAGGATTATTCTTTAACAAGGTAGGACTGTTTATAGGTACAATCTATTTTAGGGCTTTATTTTAATACATTTTAAAAATATAACCTAAAAATATGCTATTGGCACTTTAAATGAAATGAAGACGGCCATATGTTATGCAGTGTGCTATGAGGGGCATTTTGTCTGGACAGCTGCAGAGCAGACTATTTTTATCTAGAATTCCAAGTGTCAACTTTCTTTTACAATAATCAGATAGTCACAATTATAAATGTATATAGGACAAGGAAGTCACATATTGTCTGGGACGAAGTTTACAATTCGGGTGCAGGTAAATTATTATGGTGTGTATCATAATATAAATAGACCACCTATTTGAAAAAAAAAATAAATAAATAAAATTAAACCTGTATGGATTGGAATCAACAACTTCGGAACTCATCTGTGTAATTTTCGGCCGATTTATTTGTTGTTGTTTTTCATTTCTTTCTTTTTGTAGCTGAGCTTCCAATTCTTTTATTTTCTTTTGGAGACTTTCTATCGTCGCCATGTTGTGTTTTAAACTGTTGTTATCCTAAACGATCTACTGTTAGCACAAGTTAAAATTATTTGTCGCAATATGTTTCGTCTAGAATAATTGTTGATATGATGAAATTAAACGTGGAGTCAATCGAGATTGATCGGTCTTTTTGTCGTTGATTTATAAAGGGAAGGAAGGGCTGGACAAACATTCTACTTCCCGGTACACCGTTTATAATTTACACCAAGAAGAGCTGAATTGGGTAAGATAACTCCTGCTGATAACGTCAACCACGCCCACCTCCTTGGTGTCATTTGAAAGTTATTTAATTGGATTGAGTCATTATGCCATACAAGATAATAATAGAGGCGGATGATATTACTGTAAAAAATGTTGCCGCTGAGTGTATATTGTAATAAAATATCGCTTTGAAGAGACGACCATTGTTTAGATCGGTAACATTTATTTCTGTTACCTCTTCTTTTTTTTTTAAAAATAATTTTTAGTGAAGCCTGTACCATAACAGGCCCGGGACTGTACAGCGAAGTGGACGCTTACGGCTGGCCCCCGGATCCATTCACTTAAATTGATATTTTCCGCAGGTTAATCTTTGTTTTTCGTGTAGTGCGGTCCTCCTGCACTTAATATTTAAGTTAGGCCCCTGCCCTACTTATAATATAAGTTAGGCCTAGGCTGCTGTTTTTTTTTAGTCCTAGTCGACGTTTAGAGGAGTATTCTCTCAATTTTTCCAAGCAAGTTGTTGTTCTTCCATAAGCATATGATATATTTTATTGCCCCATCCAATTACTAAAACATCTAAAAGATTATTAGGATTTAAACCGAGCGTGGACCAAATTGCATTGAAATAAAGAGTTAGCCCCCCTTAACTTGTGGCCAGATTTTGTATAATATTATCTAGTATCAGCAAACTGCACGCTTCACCAGAATCACTCACGACAGCTCAGAGAAACCGAGCGCTTGGAAGACTCGACGCTGGCCATACTACCCAAGCCGTTGTCAATCACTTCCAGGCCAATATTCAGACCATAGGCTTCAACAAAGCTTTTCGGACCACCAACACCACGGATGATCGTCCCGAACTTTCTGAACAAGGGTTACCACAAGGCGAAAAGACCGTCATGTTGTGCGACAACACGTGCAGAATCCCTTCCCAACTTAGGTATCTGAGAAAGCGCGCCAGACAGTGGGAACACGAGAAAATGAAATGAAATGGGGGATAACGTCCTGGGCCCTGTTTCTCGAAATCTTAACTAAAGATAAAATCCTAATTTTAGTAGATAATTCCATTCTCATTGGCTAAGCACTAAAATCAATCTAATATTATCCAATCAAATTACTAAAATTGTGATTGTATCTTAGTTAAAATTTCGTGAAACAGGCTCCTGCTCTTATGCACCTAACCTGCGCTAATGAAGACGGACATACACCATACAGTGTGCTATTAGGGAAATTTTGCCCGAGCAGGGGCGCTACGGCCTACTCCAACTGCCAAGGGATCTTTGACGTGCACGCCAATGTGTACAAGGGACCTCGATGATCCCCGAAACACGGGTAAGACCCATCATACCGATATACAGTGCACAGAACAATATCAAAGGTTATGAACCGGCCAGACCTTTGTCCTGAATTAACCCCGATTCAACATGATCTCTACTGCCTGGCCCGTGTTTTTATTATTAAAAGTTTTGTTTGCAATTAGTGAGTTTATAGTTTTGGATGTGAGCTAGTCTAAATTAGTTTTGGGTGGTGGAATTTCTATTGTTTTGGCCTTGAATTGAATTGTAGTGTATTGTCGGGATTATGGTGTTTTATTTTAGGGTTGAAATGTCATAGTTTTCTCATATGGATTAGTATAGTTGAAAGGATAATTCGTTGGAGTCTTTCAGTTCTTATGGCGGTCCCTTTATGAAAATGTTGTTTATCAGGGGCCGGTTGCTCAAAGCTCCGTTATCTTTTAACGATCCGTTAACAGATCGTTAACTTTAACAGCGAGAAAGACTGTTGCTGGAAGTCCCGTTAACTTTAATGTGTCGTTAACTTGGCGTTATATTTAACGGAGGTGTGGGGCCCCGTTATCTGTTTAGTTGGCTGTAGCAAAAATTCATAGATTACCAATGTGGTTTTCTATAGAACATTCTAGAGGGTTGGGCGATGCGGGCCTATTCCATTTTCTATAGGATGAAATTCTATACTATTCTACAGAATTTTGGTGTTCTATAGGAAATAATGGCCCCATAATTCTGTAGTGCAAATCCCATAATTTTTCCTACAGATTTACGCTAAAATTTCTAAAGGAAAAGATAAAGTATTCTATAGTGTTTTCTGTAGTAAATTCTACAGTCACCCTTTGTCTTTAATCTATTTTTGTGAACAGACTGCACAGTTGTCTCGCCGTCTTCAGTTTCTTGTTAATAGTAACTTCTATGAAGTTGTTATACATGTAAGTTGAATTTAAAAATTTTAAATTCAGCCAATGAACAGTCATCTCTTGGATTAACTTTAATGAATCTGTTAGCTAACGGATAACGAAATTGACTTTCCAGCAACAGAAAATTAACGGACCGTTAACAAACGACACGTTACAAAGATAACGATCCGGTAGCGTTTAACGGATCGTTAAAATAACTTAGTTTTGAGCAACCGGCCCCTGGTCATCAGCGATTCTTTGTCCTGGTTGGTCATTCGTAGTTGTAGATGGGATAAAACTAAATTACACGCATGCACCATTACAACATGTTACAGATTATCAGATAAGGTCACACATCGGCTCTTTTCCACAAATGGGTATGCTAATTATTTTATATATTATCTAATTGATAAGGTGAATTTAAAATCGAAGTGAGAGACTATTTTTACATGTGTTTGAGATATGATTATTATTATGTAATACTGTGATCTAACATTAGTTGTAAAATAGTCGTTAATATGAACAGACGAATAATGAATGACAACTTTGTATTTTCAGGGCCAAGTATAAAATATATTTATAGTTGTGTAATGTCGGCATGAATATTGTTTAATGGTGATGTACCGTACAAGGTATTGTATTAGCCCGTCTTCCATTAGCCCAGGTTAGGTGCAAATGAGTAGGACGTTAAACCCCATTTCATTTCAGTATAAATTAACCAGCATCCTAGTCCACAATTACGCTTTTATTAGATCGTTCACTATATTGTATGCTGTCCTCAATAGATGTTTCGATACAATAAATATCTTATCTTATCTTATAATATAAAACTGTATCATGTGTGATTAGTGGAACATATGAACTTATTTAAAACCCTTTCTCGTGTTCTCAATCAAGAAATCGATCGCCCCAAACAACGCCGGTATTACCTACCACCTTGTACCACACTATTACAAGTGATGAAAAGGGTAGGTCACAAATGGAGTTTAACGTCCTACTCTTCTGCACCTAACCTGGGATAATGGAGGACGGGCACACGCCATGCAGTGTGCTATGAGGGAAATTTTGCCCGGGCAGCGGCGCTACGGCCTACTCTTATCTCGAATTCCAACTGCCAAGGGACCTTTTACGTGCACGCCAATGTGTACACGGGACCTCGGTTTTTTGTCCCGTAAGAACGACTAGACAGCTGTACTTGCCAGGCCCTCAATTCTGTATCACTGACAAGGGGAAACCACCCCGGGAAATCGAGATGAACTTTCTCGGCCTATGCAGGGATCGAACACCGGACCTCCAGGCTAAACAAAATACAATAAAAAGATTTGGCAAGTTTTATACAATGCGTCTTTTCAGGGTAACATACCAACCTGTTACCTGGCATTTCTTTTGCTGCTTCGTATAGATATATCGACAAATAACGAACTGGATCAGAATCAACGTATGTGGTCTTGGGACATTTTTTTAAAAAAACAAAAAGGGTGTTTGATCTCAAATTCACATAAACCATAAATTAATATGATTTATTTGCAGTTATTTAAGTTTGTCAGTTGATAGTCAAGTGTTTTCAACTTTATGTACTCGAATGGTCGGTCTGGCGCCCACACAGTATATCTACTGCTACAGTTTGATATACGACACGTGGAGTAAAGTAAAACAAACTGAAATGGGGTGCTAGCGTCTCAATTTTCTACACCAATGGGACTGGTGTACAATGACCTACGGTAGTACTTCCCATCCGAACAACTAGACCCTGTTTCTTTTTTGCCCGGCCCTCCGACCAGCCCCCGTACAAAATTGCCGAGTAGTAGAACCAGAGAAAAATATAATGAAACATGGGTTTAACGTCCTACTCTTCTGCACGGCAATCTGTACGCGGGATGTTTTCCTATCCGAATGACTAGACCACATTCCTTCCAGGCCCTTCGCCCTGCACCAGTCCGGAAATCCCCGAGGAGGTTTCTCGACCGGTATCCGTATCGAACGAAAGAAATGAAACCTGGGTTTTACGTCCTACTTTTCAGCACCAACTGGGCTAACGACGGGAGGGAGAGACAGAGAAATGGGGTTTAACGTCCACTTGACACAAACTAGATCATTTCGGGACTAACATATGGTTTAATTATATTTCAATAATTCGCTTGCGCGTAGGGGTCTTTAGCAGTGGGGGGGAAACGCTGGACAGGCGACCATACTCCTTGTCACGTACAATCGGGGATTCGAAACCACGCCCGTTGACTCAATGACAGACTATATGATACAGCTCGCACGTGCTAACCAGAACAGTACGTTAAACCCCATTTCATTTTTTCTTACGCACTGGACCATCGCGGTTCCCATGACAACGATAATATGTATATAAAAATGTTAATGCCTTGCCTATGTTCCATTTTAAAAATGTCGAGTGGACGTTAAACCCCATTTTCCTGTCTCTCTCACCATTTTTAAAAACAAAACAGCATGAATCATGTTTATAATAGTAACACTCGATTAGTAATGGCGACCGGAGACTTTCCCAGATTATTCAACTCTCGATTCGTCTGTCTTACTTTTATAAAAACCTACATAAAACTAATTTTCTTCTAACGTAACAAAAGATACATTTGTCTTCTATGGTAATGGCGTAGACATTCAACATGTCGTCTGCCTTTAAAGGGAGTATCAACATTTTGTTGACGATTGCCGTTGGAATGCCCGGGTTTATCATCCTAGTGTTAGTCCAAGACCCGGTGACTATCTGGGCCGTAGCCATGGGTCACTCAATATTTTATTTATTATATGCTTGTGCGAAATAGATCTACTCTACTGACATACAGACTGCATTTGTGTAAGTGTGGCGGGCAATGAACCATTTTCACTGAAGTTAAATGTCACTTTGATTGAATTCACACACAGATAATAACCATCATTATAACTAGGCTACCCAAATATACGAGAACATATCTCACGTCACACACATAACAGACGTCATATCAAATCGTTTATAACCATCGAGATTTACTGGTGTGGTTTCCCTAGGTTTATTTCACAAGGACATCTGCAGATTTCCTGAAGGTCACGATATGTAAGTGGTGCTAGCTCTAACCCTACCCCCGCAAACCCAACCATAAGCCTAACCCTAACCCACAATCTTACTATTAGAGTAGTTTTGACCCTTCGTGCTGCAGAATGTTATCGTTGTCGAGCTTCGCTCCTGTTTGCTCACTACACTTATTGTTTTAGCGTTTCCCGAGATTGTATCTGGATTATCGCCCTTATTGTTAAAATTGTTAGACGTTCTAACACCTGACGTCAGAGGCGATCACTTTAAACAGGGGCGGATCCAGAGGGGGGGTTTGGGTCCCCCCCCCCTGCTCAGCTGCATAAAAAAAAATTATGCTTTGCATCAATGAAATTACATCACAAAGTGATCCTACATCAGTATAAAAACGATTAAGCTGTTTAAAAAGCTCAATTTGTATGTATGCCTATGTAATTTAGAGACGATGATGGCAGATTTCCGTAACCGAAACCTGGCAAACCCCCTCCTGCAAAAATTCCTGCATCCGCCCCTGTTAAAGATTATTTCTGTTACGTCTTTTTTGTAAATCACTTTATTTTCATTTCGAGTGAAGCCTCTGTACCACAACAGGCCTGGGACCGGACAGCGCAGTGGACGCTTACAGCTGGCCCCTGGATCCATTCACTTGATTTGATATTTGTTTATTTTTTGCAATGTCTATTTTCTGTCTTGTCATCAGGTTTATGTTGTAGATTTTTTTTTCGTGTAGTGCGGTCCTCCTGCACTTACTACTAGACAACAATCACGTATCATAACCCTATTTACATCTGGTGGCATTATAAGTTAAAACATTTCATTGCTCAAACTAAATTGTCCTTTAATGTTAAAACAGCCGTTTCATTTCATTTTATACTGAATTGCCCTTTAATGTTTTTGACGTCATTGGTAAAGCAGACGAACAAATTGTGTAGCTATTACCAGTCATTGATAGTACCGGTCCACCGGATGTCGCACTAAGTTGACCTTCCAGCAGACGGTAAACAAGGGCGATGGCCTTCCATCAAACGGATTTAAAGCACCAAGCAACTTCCGGTATGTTCGATGTAAATTGATATTCGAACTAAGGTGAAGAGATGTTGTTTTGACATAAAACATGGCCGATCGAGATCTCGAGACGAGGAGGTTGTTGTAGTGCGCTCCCTTGTCCCTGACGATTGGAATTTTAGCACCAGCTTAAAGAGACATTGAAATAAAACAAAACGGGCACGGTGGCTCGGTGTGTAGGCGCTGGCTGGCAGTACCGAAGGTTAAGGGTCAAAGGATCGACCCCGGTCTTGGTCAAGTGAATGTCAAACCCAAAATATTTGTGCATTTATCATATTTGTGAGAGTGATAATTGAAATTTGTAAATAAATAAAGAGATGTGGTGCAAGTATGGAATATACATATTCCTGAATCAATGGTCCATTAGCTATAATCAAACGGAACACTGCGAGGAGTATTGGAATATCAGGAACCCACCCACATTCCACCCCAACAACGTGTATGGGTTTTCCCGATTTCTACTACTGCTTAAAAGCGCAAACGAATTATTGAAATAAAATTGTGATTGAGACTGTATTCACCAGACACGTCCCAGGTCTCCAGGTTCCTTAGCCCCGAAATGACGCCCCCCCCCATCTCTCTCTCACTCTCTCTGTTCCGTTCGTGAAATCATGCCACTTCCTTCACTGGGAGAAATCCTAACAAGACACCGATCGCGGGGATTGTGTGACAGCAAGTACTAACAATATACAAGGAGTGCTGTATGCTACTTATTCCATATTACTGTACCCAGTGAACCCGGGCATCAAACAGGTCATTGACATTATGCATCCCACTACAAAGTTACTATGATCTATCATCTAGTACAACACTCCCCTATTCAAACCAACTAACTAAAACACCCATTATTACCAAGTGTAACGCAGAATATACGTGAATTGAACTGAAATGGGGTTTAACGTCCACCTGTACTGTTCCCACTGGGCTAATGAAGACGGGCATACGCCAGACAGTGTGCTATGGGGGGCATTTTGTCACGATAGCGGAGCTACGACCTACTCTTTTATCGATTTTCAACTGCCAAGGGGTCTTTTACGGCGGCGCTACAGCCTACTCATATATCGAATTCCAATTTCCAAGGCATTGTTTACGTACATGTAAATGTGTACACGGGACCTCGGTTTTTCGTCGTGTCCGAACGACTAGACGGCTTTCCTTGCCAGAACTTCTACCTCCAGGCTAGCTATCCAGCGTCTTACTCACTTAGCCAACGTGGCTCCCAAGGAAATAAAAGACGAGGATAAAGCCATATTCCCGAAGCAATGGCCCCAGAAATCCCCCTCTGACCATTGCTGGACTGGCTTCTGCTACTTGAACTTTTGAGGGAGTGTGTCTATTCTTCCTGTTCAATTAAATCTATCACTTGAGTACAGCAACATGAAAGTCCTTCGTTTAATCTTGGTCTTCCCTAAAACTTTTGACAGTGATTTAAGGTATTAAAAACGGTGAAAGTAGGCCTATGTTCGTTTGCAAACAGTATTGTTTACAATTCATTCGATTTGATAGCGTCGTTTGTCACGCAATTTGTTTTATTGCAATATTCTGCTATGCATTGGTTAATTGGGCATAAACTATCGTATCAATGAGCGTCAGACGATTAACTATCGTATTAATGCGCGTCAGACAATAACTATCGTATCAGACCAATAACTATCGTATCATTGCGCGTCAGACTAATAAGCGGGCTCTCCATCGGAAGACAATGGGACGATGCCATGCTTGAAAATCCGAGGGAACTTTCTTGGCCAATTCCGGGATCGGAGTATGAATATCGAAGTAATGCGCAGTGAATTGTCACTTCTGTGAACATTGAACCAATGATCATCAAACAACTAATTCAGATCAGATCATGTCTATTGAGCGCCGGAACCGTTGGAGACAGAGAGAGACGAGAGAAGAGAGAAGGAGGAGAGGTATAAATGAAGGTTTACGTCCACTCAACACAAACTAGGTCATTTCGGGACTAAGATATGGTTTAATTTTATTTCAATAATTCGCTTGCGCGTAAGGGTCTTTAGCAGTGGGGGGAAATCGGAGGATCCGGGGAAAACCCACGAGGTTCTCCTTGTCACGTACAAGTGGGGATTCACAACCACGCCAGTTGACTCAATGGCAGGCTTTACGATACAGCGCACATGCTAGAACGGTCGGAAGAGACAATGAAATGAAATTAACATGAAATGGGTTTTAACGTATCAATGTATACGTGTATGTTATAAAGTGTTCTATGAGGATATTTGACTCGGGTAGCGGCAATATGGTCTACTTATAAGTTGAATTCCAACTGCCGATTGTTCCTGTACGTGCACTCCATCGTGTACGCGGGACCTCGTTTTTTCGTCCCATCCGATCGACTATACGTTGACAAACCCTACACTTCAAACTGATAAGCGACCTAGTAAACACCCAGCTGCCCCGGAATACAAAAACTCCACGAAGACAATGACCAGATAAGTGAAACGGGAGCTCCACTATATAACCCAAACTGACAGATCCCATGGGATTCGCAGAAATAAGGAAGTGATGAATTTCTCTTCTCGTTAATAATAACTGACTGTCGCCTCTACCAGGAATTAGTTAACCTACATCTACATGGCACCAAAACCACAGATAGCCTGCTTGTCTGAAGAACGATAATTGAATTTCCTGAATCGATTGAAGACAGAATTACAACACACACATTACGATGAGTCACCAAGCGTTGTGGAAAACGTCATAGAATAGTAGGCTAATACGTTTTTTGATAACAAAATAAAGGCAACGTGATATGCCGTCTAGCGTGTGTAGGAATCGTGATTTTGTTTACCCTGGATATTTCCAGGACTATTATCATAGTAGTAATTAAAATATAGGACGAATAGTCCACGTTCATAAACACGTGTTATATTACACAACAGACCCGTGTGTGTGTGTGCAGTTCGTGCTTTAGAACATAAGCTTTGTCATTCA
Source organism: Patella depressa (assembly GCA_948474765.1). NCBI lineage: Eukaryota > Metazoa > Mollusca > Gastropoda > Patellidae > Patella > Patella depressa. The sequence continues at coordinate 36,920,818 of OX419723.1, read as the reverse complement.
GTCAAATGGCGTGATATCTCTTTCAATTGTGTGCATGACATGGATTCCTCCAGCTGCTAAAGACCCCAACGCGCAAGCGCTGTTTTTGAAATGTAAATGAACCATATGTTAGTCCCGAAATGATCTAGTTTGTGTCGCGTGAACGTTACTCCCCAGTCCCCCCCTCTCTCTCTCTCTCTCTCTGGGGGGTTGGGATGACCTACTGGTCTAGAGTGCCGCGCTTCGACCTCTAGCTGGCCGGTCACCTCTGGCTTGCGACTGTGGTTTCGAGCCCTGGTGTGAGCGTATGTGGCCACTCCGGTTTCCTCCCACTGCTAAAGACCCCTACGCGCAAGCGAATTATTGAAATAAAATTAAACCATTTGTTAGTCCCGAAATGACCTAGTTTGTGTTGAGTGGACGTTAAACCCCATTTCTCTCTCTCTCTCTCTTCGTGATTTTTAGTGTTTTCTGTCCCCTTTAAGATTTGTAGATATTTTCAGGATGAGACAATAAAAGCACGTGTTATATATTATATTATATACATTGTGTATATTTCATGTTCTAAGATAAACCACGTGTAGTTTCTAGTCACCACGTTTGTTATTCCACGTCTTTAGTTTTGTTTTTTTACCAAGATCACTACCCAGAAAAACGGCTGCAAGTCTTGACCGCGTGACCTCCTCCATCGTTTGATTAACTGATATGTTTCCGCCGGGGGAATTAGTTCGTCAGCGATATTTCAGTAAGCGTCATTTAATACTGTATAAATAAACTGGGAGAATAGCGGGTAAATGTCATGTTGTTCCATCAGAAGACGAGTTATAATTCCACCGAGAATCGTGATGCGTCCTTTATCTATTCAACATCAAGTTATGATCCCAACCCGTGGCGGATCCACGTGTAGGGCTAATACTCCCGACACCCTCTTAAATGGAAACAATGAATTAAAATAGGATTTAACGTCCTACTGTTTTGCTCCAACTCGGATAATTAAGACGAGCATACGCCATGTAGTGTGTTATGAGGGAAATGTTGCCCAGGCAGTGGCGCTACGACCTACTCTTATTTCGAATTCAGTTATCAAAACTTATTTTACGTGCATACCGATGTGTACATGTGATCTCGGCTTTTCCTCTCCTCCCGGTCGACTATCCGTTGTTCGTAGCTGGTCACAACGTCTTACGCCACAGTCAAGGGGAAACTATGCCAAAAAATCCCGATAAACGTTTTCGACAAATACAGGGATCGAATACGGGGCCTCCGGGTTGGCGAGCCCTGTCTAACTCACTGAACCACCGCGACTTTCCAATTTTAAAACAAAATCAACCAGAACTTCGAAAACGTAGTACTGACGTGTTTCGGTACATCAGGTCACGTCATCAAGTAATGACGTGTTTCGGTACGTCAGGTCACGTCATCAAGTATTGTGTATAGTAGTATCCAATACATATTAAAGTGGAAAAACCTGTAATTTGCAACTCTTAATAAAACCGGAAGTTATACTTAAACACCGAAGTTTTCGAAAATCGGAATCAAAATGGTGACTGAATAACGATTTTAAGGGGTTTTTTTGTAAAAAACCAATATGACGGCCAAACCATTGATGATCTTATGGATCAAGATAATATTTGAGGCGGATACCACTATCTGCGATTTTTAGTTGACTATTAATGTTACATTCCCGGGTACAAACTGGGTGATTTGAAGATATATTAGGACTAAAAACATTCAAACCAATCAATTTATCATAATTTTGTTTCAAATCTTTCTCAAAACATAGCTAAGTATATCCTACTATAAAAATCGATCAAAAGAGGCCATGTTTGTGTCAGGGTATTACCCCTCTCCGTACCTATAGTAACGGCGGTGGAGACAGGGGAGAATTCATTGCATACACAAGACGATGTTGTCTGTAATCGTTGACTATTTATTACAAATATTGAATCCTAATTAAATTCTCGGATTATCCAAAATGACATCTCTAAGAAGATCGGTTGAGAAATAGCCGAGATATGGAGAATCTGAGATTAATTTTGTCATGTCCGTAAAACGCTTCCGGTTCGTCAAAAATGACCCACGGAGGCCAACAATATCTACGTTGGCAGAATATTTGCACCATGCAGATTTTTGGCTGCAAACCCGGACTAAATTCCGTTTAGAAAAATTTAAAAGTACCCCCCCCCCCACACACACACACAGACATTTAAATACGTTTTCGAAAACGGTACGTGTTTCTATGTTGGTTGGTGTGAAACGTGTAACATTTTGTTGTTTGAGGTGACGAAGCTGATGAAATCGAATGCTTTAATTGTATCCAGATATACGCCACGCCATTGACACCCCGAATTTAGAAACATTTCTTGCGCCCCTACCCTCTCCTCTCCACCACAAGCTAATATCCGTCATTTTTATTTCCCTATTTCACATTAACATTTTATGTTCAGTTAATTTGCTTTTATGATCTTAGGTTATCCTGGTTACCCTAACATTTTTAATAAAAAAAATTGTTTAAAATGTATACAATGTGTTGTTTTCTGAGATATAGTTTCCCTGCAGTATTCTCATTACTTCAAACATGTTATGTATTCAGTCTTGTTATGGCACAATTTTTTCTTCTTCCATGTTTTATACATATCTCTTGTTTTAAATAACTCATGTACAACGGGGGTTAAAGTCAGAGTTCTTATTGTTCACGTTCCATTCAAATGTTTATAGTGTGTTTTTCTTTGTTCTCATTCAAGCTAGTTTCTTTCATCTAATTTTGTGAAAGAGTTTGTTGTCTTTAGAGGGTTTTGGGTTTATATAATTTAACGGGATGAAATGATATGGATTGAATTACATCATCCTACACTAGCCCGGCAAAACAACATGGGCATAGTAATGATGTCTCCTTTCAGAGAATTTTTAACGCCTACTCGGACTCCTTGTCAAATCTCTGCTGTTAATGCGACCTGTTTACATGTACGGCGCTAGGTCTGGTCGGAGAGGGGGTGGGGTGGAGTGGAGGGGGTGGAAGGGAAATCTCAAGCCCAGTCGACACTTGACAAGGGTGGCGCCTAGTTGTATGTCCGCTGTCATATGCACGCAACCGTATAAATGGAACTTTAGAAAGGGTGGGGCAGAATGTAAACTGATATTACTGAATGAGAGAATGGGTCCACTCGACTCAAACTAAGTCATTTTGACCCTAACATTTTGATAACGGGGGACTACGCTGGAAAATCTAGATGAACGTTCTCACCCAACAACCAGGTCGAACATGTGACCTCCACGTGAGCCAGCAAACGTCTCACCATGGACTGTCCATGGTCTTACTCACCGAGCCACCGCGACTCCCGTGAAATGATACTATTGATAAAAAAATACCCAGAGGGGTCAATAACAACAAACGGGTTTCTGTAATATAAGTCAATACTCGAGAATCGGGTTTCGAATTGAGTGTTACATCAATAAGGCCGATACTGTACTCGATTCTCATTAGTGGTCACAAAAATATTCACATGTCTCCAACATTAACGATGATTAGCCTGATAAGAGGTACGCCATAGTAATTGAAGCAATTTCATCTCATTATCAATGACGTCATGGCTTGCATAAGTTTGACGTCACGAAAACATGTGTTCTAGACTCATTATGAGATTTCAAGGCAGGCGACATTTTGTGAATCGGTTTAAGCGAGCCAGTATGGGCGGTCACGTCGTTTGATGTAAGTCTAATGACATCACTGATCTTTATACCGAGAATAAATTACACTGGTATGGTGTATAAATGTTGTTTCTATTAACTATACAGGGACTAAATCCAAGCAAGATAAGCACGCATTTAAAAGTCAAAATCGCGAATCGTGAGAAGCCGATTAAGTTCTCCACCATATCGAAAACTTTACCCTGTTTAAAGATGCATTAAGCATTATGTATGATTTAGATAAAGATCTAACTGTTCTTGTTATAAATGTTTAATAAAAGATGCATTATGTAAGATTTAGATAAACAACTGGTCGTTCTTGCTATAATAATTCCACAAAAGATAATGAAAAGGGAATATATTAATAATTTCAGTCACTGAGATTTTTCTGAGCCATGTTGTGAGTGTTTGACGCAAATAGTCTCGATTATCAATTACCATATTGCTATGGTTATAAACAACCTCTCGATTAACTATTTTAAGGTTAAATTAGTAAATGGTAAGATAAGGATACCTGTAAGAGTATTGAAACGTTGCATGTAATAAACAAAGAAGTAGTAAATCCATAAAGTTGTGTTATTATGAATATCATACCTCTACTTCTAAATGTCATTCAAGGAACTTGTTTTAATCTATTTAATAACACGTCCCTCCGATGGTCTAGAGAGCGTATCACGTGGGTGAATATATACTATTTGAACTATTAGGAGATTTAGTTCTTACGTCTTTAAAGAGGAGTGCATTTTAAAATATCCCGGAAATGGTATTTTCTTTTCTCTGTTCACGTATCTACGCTACTATCCCTTGCATTGTTGTTTGGATAGGTCGAAAAGTGGTCGTGGTCTATCCGTGTGCACGTTGAAGTGCATGCATAAAAAGAAACACTGACACTTACGATAAGACAAAGTTTAGACAGGCCCTGAGGCCCATCGAAAAGCGTGACCGTGGAACAAAATAAGCGTAAGTCAGTGTAAAAATGACGTGCAGGACGGAGGAATTAGCAGGGACAGTTGTGTTGTCGTTCGGTTTTTGACGGAAAACCAAGGTCCCGTATACATTGGCGTGCACGTAAAAGATCCCTTGGCAATTAGAACTCGATGTAAGAGTAGACCATCGTTCGGCTGCCCGGGCAAGACAGGACAGTAGGACGTTAAACCCCATTTTATTTCGGTTGCGTCTGTTATTTTACACGGTGCTTTCTAATTATGTCGAATATCTGGACTTGAGAGAGAATCGCTTTAAATGTAGATCATTGACCTGAACGAGACCGTTATTAATTAAATATGGTCTCTTCAATAACAACGTTTAATCAACACTTCCCCATCTCAACTATTAAGAGCGCACTACAATGAACCAGGAACTTCGGGTATCATTCTCCCGAGCAGAGCTGCCTTCATTTACAGTTTACATTAAACTCTGTTAATGGCTTATTTGAATACACACCGAGATTCTTGGTTTCGATAGACAATGATCAACAACACGATGAATACAATATTTATTTCTGCTACTGTTGCGATATATGGTAATATATTTATATATTACAATCAACATGTTATAGGATATCTTTGTATATATTTTATTACTATTTAGATTTTATTCAAAATAGAAATTGACCAATGGCCGAATTGATATTTTACTAATCTTTCTAGTCGTTTAACTGTTTAGGTTTATACTTGATGTAAGGATATATAATTATGTAATTATAGTTACCACACATTCTTTCGATGTCCATATCTTCTTCTGTATTTAAACATCTCTGTTTTCTTTCAAGTATATATTATATAATTATTTTAATCCTAAGCTTGTATAGGCCTACATGTTCTATATATTCTATTGTAACTTTAGTCTGGTGAACGGTATAGCCCTAGTGATAGCCTACCTATCTATTTATTGTGACAGGTTAGGCAGTTTTGGACAATCGTTTATTAAAAGTACAGTTTTAATTATTTAATTCGAGTTATCGTCGTTAGTGTTGAAATAATTTACAACCCCCAGAAAACAGCAATACGGCGCTATGATAAAATAGAAATATAATCATATTTATTGTAAAATAAAAAAAAATATTTACAAATATTCGTTGAACTCTTTCGCGAGAGATTATAACGGGGTTTAAGGGCCGGAAATACGAACAGAGCATTTCGATGTGCTTATTTAGAATATATACGCGTGGATCCGCTGTAACGGTTGAGAATCAGTTGGTTTAAACACATAAAGGGTATACAGTAATTGACGATATCTCCCCCTAAAATTGACTAACACACTCGTAACCCGGAACTTGAATTCACCCATTGTGATGTATTTTGAGTTCTGTCACACGAGACTGTCTGATAACACACTACTCACTGACGAAAATGACTAAAAAGAGGATCAGTGCTTCGCGGCCCTTACCAGATAAAATAATAGACCGTTCAGGCGCTAAACTTGAACTGGTTTAAAAACCCCGGCTCGTGACCCGTCTTTTGGGTTGGTTTTTTTTTTATTAAACTGGTTCATTTATGCCGTCTGAACGGGTTGGCTTAAAAACACCGGCTGCAGGTCGCTTTGAGCATGTGTAGTACGCAGTAAGTTACATTCCGGTGAAAATATCGGGTTCCGGCAGTGCCGATGTTATCGAAAGCGTGAGAGAACCGAATAAAGAAAATAAATCTCATGTGCAGTTAACTTTAACCTCCGACCGAAGAGGAAAGAGAAGTAAAAATGATTTAGCTTATAGTACGATTATGAACTGGTTTAAAAATAAGCGTGTGAACGGTACCCTAGTGTCAACTTGTAACATAGGGTTAAATTTTTAAGATTAAAATAGCCCTGGTCTAGTGCTGCAGATAAGAGAAACCTTGATGCATGAGTGTTGACCTTTGACCTGTATAATAATGATGAATGCTATAGAGAGGTCTTGTTAGATATTAAACATGTCTGGTGGCTGTAATAAAAACTCTCGATAGACCAGTAAATACACCAGATGGTCAAACAAATCGCCAGCAATCTATTTTAAAGAGACGATCAGAAATTTGAGTGAAATATACCATGCCACGCGTTCGTTAAGATGAGAGAAATGGGGTTTAACGTCCACTCGACACAAACTAGGTCACTTCGGCACTAACATATGGTTTAATTTTATTTCAATAATTCAGTGATGCGTGCAGGTCTTTAGCAGTGGGAGGTAACCGTAGGACCCGGAGAAAACCCACGAGGGTGGACAGGCGATCCTACTTATTGCCACGTACAACCGGGGATTCGAAACCACGCCAGTTGACTCAATGAAAGGCTTTATGATACAGCCCGCATGAGCTAACCATTCGCCCCCCCCCGATCCAAATTTCAATCCAGACATACAAAAGTTTGATAAATTAAAACAACAAAGTATTTATAAGGGGTTGTATTTTAGCTAAAACAAGGGGAACAACTTTGAATAGAATCTGTGTTATCATGTAGCCCCATAGAAGATGCCCAATGTTTATAATTAGCAAATTCTCGAGAAGAAATCGTTCCACTCCCCTTCCCACCACTATGTACGTTACTGATTCTCCATCGGAAATGGATGCCTAGGGCCGTCACCCTCTCTGCCCCCCACCCTCACTGTAAACCACTAGTGCTAATACTGAACGTTGAACAACTGATATTTTTGTTTAGATGCCCCCCACTCACTGTAAACCACTGGAACAACTGATATCCTCTTTAATTTCTATAAAAACCAGACGATGAAAGAAGGTTATTTTTATATTTATAATAACTGATGGTTTAACGTTCTGATATCTTCAAGTAACTTTATTACATGATATGATAGTTAAAGAGCCAGTGACGAAAAAAATGCCCCATCAGTACTCGAAGGTTTGAGTCTGTTAATTGGCAGCTATTGGTAGGGTAAATTCAAAACACCAAGTCTTACAAGGTTCCAGTGGAGCATTTGACAACGAGGGCCAGATCAAAACGCTAGAATTGACTACATATAGCCAGCCGTGTGGCACTTATTTCAATCACATTACAAATTTTTAACCCACGTCGCCACTTTTTAGGGCTTTCAGAAAGGGACAGACGGCAAAAACGTTAATGAAAAAAATAAAGCTGATCTTGTTAGTTATGAGGAAAAGTTTGCCCTTTTGATCTGACCCTCGCTGCCAAATGCTCCACACATACGTCACATGACTGGGTATTTTGAATTTGACTCCACAATAACTGCCAATTAGCACAGTGAAACCTTCTATAACTTTCGTCACTGGCCCTTGGTCTATACATCTTCTGGTAGATTAAGATAAATACAACCTTGAAGACAGACGACCGATAAGATGATTAACCAAACACCATCTGGTTATCCCATTTAGCTAACAGGCGAAATCAAATCAAATGGGGTTTAATGTCTACTCGACACAAACTAGGTCACTTCGGGACTAACATATGATTTATTTTTATTTCAATAATTTGCTTGCGCGTAGGGGTCTTTATCAGTGGGAGGAATCCGGAGTACCCGGAGAAAACCCACGAGCTTGGACAGCTCACCCCACTCCTTGCCACGTACAACCGGGGATTCGATGAGGGAAATTTTGCTCGGGCAGCGTCGCTACGGCCTATCTCTTATATCGAATTCTAACTGCCAAGGGATATTTTAAGTGCACGTCAATAAGTACACGGGACCTGGATTGTTGTCCCATCCGAACGACTATATAGTTGTCCTTGTCAGAACCTCCGTCCTGCATCACTGACACAGGCGCGGATCCAGAGGGGGGGTTTGGGGGGTCCCCCCTCCTGCTCAGCTACATAAAAAAAATAATGCCTTGCATCAATGAAATTACATCACAAAGTGATCCTACATCAGTATAAAAATGATTTCTCTGTTTAAAAAGCTCAATTTGTATGTATGCCTATGTAATTTAGAGACGATGATGGCAGATTTCCGTAACAGAAACCTGGCAAACCCCCTCCTGCAAAAATTTCTGTATCCGCACCTGTGACAAGGTGAAACCACGCCGGAAAATCTGGATGAATTAGATCGGGCAACGGCGGGATAGCACACGACCTCCAGGCTAGCCACGTGATCCCCCCACCAAAAAAAAAAAAAAAAAAAGATTGAATGAAGGCGAAGTAGACGTGAATGTAAATTCCGACAAGGATCAACTAGTTACGAGTAAAGGACCTGAAGAACATTTCCATCAGAAGAAAGCAATATTTCAATATTTCCGATTTTCCTGACTGTGAATTTGACATTTGAGAGGGATTGAGCGGACTGTGTCAAAGGGGCTGACCCCAAAGCTACTTAACAAAGAGACTGTTCGGCTACAAATATTTTCAAATCTTGGAGTGTGTTAAGAAATAATTCTACATGTGGAAGAAGAGAACATGTGTAAGATATTTCAGACATGGATAATCGAATTGTTGAGGGAAAGTTGGAAGTTGCCTTCCAATTTTTTTTAAGATATCGAATTCTCGAGAGCAAGTTGAATTTTTCTTCCGATATTTTTGATAAACTTTTGTAACCTATAACCAGTGTGTGTATATGTTTCAGTTGTAAAAAGGCGATTTGGTACATGGAAGTGGGTGGAGCAATGCAACTGCAGAAAAAAAAACCCCACGAAATTAAGAGCCAGAAATATATATATATATATATATATATATATGTACATATATATCACACCTTCTGAATGCAAATAACTGTACCATAAACACTTGTAAATGTCACGAAAATAAAAAAAAGTGATTTCTGTTTCTTTGTAATATTTTATCAACGTCATCAGAGGTTAATATGACGTCATGACAGATTGATATGTTAAATAACTTATATGCTCATTAAAGAAAAAACAAAAAAACTACCATTAGTTGTATATTGCATATATACTCTTATAGATGGAGACGATAAATATAGCTACACAAATAGAGAGAGAGAGAAAGAGGGGGTTAACGTCCACTCGACACAAACTGGTTCATTCGGGACTAACATAATATGACACAAATTTATTTCAATAGTTCGCCTGCACGTAGGAGTCTTCAACAGTGGGAGGAAACCGGGGCCGTAGATAAACAGGGGTTTGGACAGGAGACTCATTGCAGCGCCGCTTTAAAACATTCGCCCCACCCCAACCCCGCTACATAAAGTTTACAACCTATATCGTATTGCGTGCACGACGATGAAGGAGGGGTGGGTCCATGACATAAAACCATTACAAGGTTAGTTGGATACATCAAACAAACAAACAAACATAATTATGGGTATATAACGATATCGTTACATAATTATAGATACATAACGATACCGTTACATAATTATAGATATATAACGATACAGTAACATAATTATAGGTACATAACGATACAGTAACATAATTATAGATACATAACGATGCAGTAACATAATTATAGGTACATAGCGATACATTTACATAAATATAGGTACATAACGATATAATAACATAATTATAGGTACATAACGATACATTTACATAACTATAGATACATAACGATACAATAACATAATTATAGGTACATAACGATACAATAACATAATTATAGGTACATAACGATACAGTAACATAATTATAGGCACATAACGATACAATAACATAATTATAGGTACATAACGATACATTTATAATAACACAAATGACTGACATACAAAAGCTTATTAAATTTTAATCGTCCTGTAACTTTGATGATCGTGAATATTTTGAATTGTTAGGAATCATTCAACTTTAATCGAACGATTCCTGGCAATTCAAAATATTCACGATAGTTACAAGTTGAAATTCGGCCCTAGATATAAATAAGTATAAAGAGTTATGTATGATTTTGCGAGATGTTAGAAAATGAATTTTCACCCACAACCCATCACCGATCTATGTTTCGTTTCGTTTCGTTTTTTATCCTCTCAGTGGCCTTCACTGGTGTAGCGAAGACAAGTAAAAAAAAAATTTGAACTATAAAAACCGAAACGAAATAGGATCTGTGTTTTAATCAGATTTTTATCATCGTTAAATTTGTTTTGTTTATTATCAAAATGATGTTTGGCTGATATTTACACGTGAATATAAATCATACTGACACTAAAATATTAAAATCACAAGAGTTGCTGGTCATCAGATACAATTCTCGTGTGGAACAGTTTAATAACTTAATTAGAATATTGGGAACTGTGTCTTCTAATCGTATCCATGGTGGCCGAGTGAGTAACAAACACAACAGTATTTAATTATCAGATTGGAATCTAGCTACCCGTCGTCGGCTACATTTGGAAGCCAGAATAGATTTTTTAACGCCAGTTATCCGTCGTCGGCTACATGATGTGGAGCATTGAATAGATTTTTAACGCCAGTTATCCGTCGTACCGTCGTCGGCTACATGCATGATGTGGGGCATTGAAAAGATTTTTAACGCCAGCTATCCGTCGTTGGCAGCATGTGGGGCCTAGAATAGATTTTTAACGCCAGTTATCCGTCGTACCGTCGTCGGCTACATGATGTGGGGCATAGAATAGAATTTTAACGCAAGTTATCCGTCGTTGGCAGCATGTGGGGCCTAGAATAGATTTTTAACGCCAGTTATCCGTCGTACCGTCGTCGGCTACATGATGTGGGGCATAGAATAGAATTTTAACGCCAGCTATCCGTCGTTGGCAGCATGTGGGGTCTAGAATAGATTTTTAACGTCAGTTACCCTTCGTGGGCTACATATGGGGCCTAGAATAGATAATTAAAAAACCTACCTGCCCGTCGTCCGCTACCCGTAAAACCTCAGAGAGAGTGTGACCTTCAAGGGCTACCCGTGGAGGCCGGGATATCGCGCCACATGATTTAATGGCAAACCTTGTGGTTGTGACCTAACGCGCACGCATTGAACCATTTGGGCAGTCACACTCCTTTCAAGAAAAACACGTGAAATTATCTTTTCCGGTAGGTTGCTAAATAGGGTATTTTAAAGAAAAAATCCAGTATTTAGACACACTGGACGATATATGGTTATAATGATTGTATATAGTATATTAAGATATAAGAAAGTCGTATCTACATGTATATATTATATACCTTGATATCGTGCCAGTAATTACCAGTACATGTACAACCAAATAAAAAATAAACACACCAGAAAAATAAAATATTAAAAACACTCAAACAGGATAAGAGCACGTGTACAAATTATATAAATTACAAAAATCAAATTGTTAAAGAGACATTGTGTTAGATTTAGATAATGAGCTGATTTATTTCACTATAATAGTTTTTAAAGCAATACGAGATAATGAAAAGGGAAAGTCTTGAAAATTACTTTATTTTGGGAAGACATATTGCCGTAGTGTAGTATCGATTGCCCTTTCTACCGTTGTTACGATAATGAACAAAGTCTCGATTATCCATTTTGTAATTAAATCATTAAAAAGCATCCCATGGTTTCGAGCGTTTATTATTGGTTTGGTATGTGAATAAATGTTCTTGTTTTCGTATCTCAAAAATAGATAATGACACATTAATATATTGAAAATTTCACTCAAATTACTATTCTGAGAGAAGTTATCTCTGGTTGATATTTCCACGTGGAAGGTTTATTATCGCAACAACGGTACTTATTATTCGAGACTTTGTCGATTCGCCATTTTTAAATTAAATTATTTTAAACTATTTAAGTCACTGCCGCGTGATGGTGTAGAGGGTTGATTATGCGAAAAAATCTCTAAATAATAATTTTAATAACATTTGAGGACAACCGAAACGCATCCGATTTGCGGATTTAGCTCTTATAAAATGCAGCTTTAATTTATGTTTTGACATAATGTAGTATAGTCTGTTTATTATCGTAGCAATGTTACCTCTTAATCGAGACTACGCCTTTATTTACCAGTTTTAAATCATTAATTAGCGGTCGTGTTTCAATCCGTTTAAATCTCCACCATCCGATGATATAGAGAGTTGATTATCACTCGGCAAATCTCGACAGATTCCGTAAACTACATCTAGTCTCGGCTGTATGACAGTAAGTGATATGGTCCTACGCCCATACATTTGCGATGCGGCTACTGGTTTACTTTAACAGGAAAACTTGACGCTATTACACAAATTGGGAACCTATTCGGCTAGCGACCTATTCGACCGATCGAGCTGCAACCTGTTCGTTGGAAACCTATTTAGAATAAAGACAACAGTCGCCTTAACTCATCTTTTTATCAACCAATAAAATCCAACGTTTTAGGTCTATCAAATGAAAGTAAAATATATTATTTTCATACATTCCTTTAGCTCAGAATAGAAGTGTAATTTCGTCATTATCTTACAGCTGGATCGGTCGAATAGGTCGCTAGCCAAATAGGTCGCCAATTTGTGTTCGGTATGGGCGCAGCCATGTTTCATCCGGGACCTTTAAAGTAGTTCCAATATGGCGGAATTCGTCATACAGCCGAGGTTAGATGTAGGTTCCGGAGGTTACGGAATCTACCGAGGTTTGCCAAGTGAGTTCATTATAGGCGTGCCATATCCAAATAATGATATATAACATTTAAACTTACAATAGGCAGATGTAGCTCTTATATACTATATTTTGGACCATGTATTTTTTCAATACAACAAACACATCTCTACGTCTTTGATTATAACGTCACTGAGTCGTGCTCTATTCATAAGGACTTTGACTGGATGCCAAAGTCAATCACCGCTTCCTGCTTTATTCATAACGTTATTTGACTGGATGCCAGTTTCTGATGCAGATAATAAACAGTTTTATAAAAAGGCATACTGGTAATAATTTGACAAAAAATGAAAGAAGATAAAATACTGGTCGACATGTTTATCAGTTGTTGAGTGTTCTATCAAGATTCAAGATGGAGTAATTTCATTCATATAGTTTATACGGTGCATATATCTGTTAAATTCATTCGACACAGTTTTATAATATATTCTATAGGAAGATTTCTGACAAGCAACATCCTGTCTTACTGTATGCAATCTGGTTGAGGCGAAAATTTTATTTTATTCTGAGGATGGGACAAAATGACTCGTCCGCCCAGAAAGAAAGAGAGAAATAAAATGAAATGAAATGGGGGTTTAACGTCCTACTGTTCTGCTCGTAAACTAGGCTAATGAAAACGGGAATACAGTGTGCTATGAGGGAAATTTTGCCCGGGCAGTGGCAAAACGGTCTACAACTGCGGAATCGAAACCACGCCACCTGACTCAATGACAGATCTTCTGATGCAACGCACATGCAACCTCCCGACAAATATTGATCTGTGTTACTGTGCGGCTATCAGGTACTAGCAATTATGGTAACCAATTCTGTCTTTACCTTAACCATTGAATAAAACAACAGAGGCCTACACAATATGAACTCATGCTAGTCAAAATTACATATAAAAACAAGAGCATCGATGGGCTCGCTCGACTATCCACGGATTTGGTTATCAATAATTGCACTTGTCTACATTTGTCTGTGTTCTCGAAGTCATCATTACTAAAGTACGATGATAGACATAGTCTCGATTATCCATTTTCTTGATTTAATCATGAATGAGCATTGAGCAGCAAATCTTGATTATCCCGGATGCAGTAGAGATCTAGGACGTTAAACCCCATTTCACCTGATAGAGCAGAGAGCGAGGACGTTATACTTCATTATACTTATTATTCCGGGTGGAGCAGAGGGCATTATTAGTCCGACCGGGCTAATGAAGACGGGCATACGTTATGCGGTATGCTATGGGGAAAGTTTTGCCCGAACAGCGGCGCTACGGCCTACTTTTAAATCGCATTCCTACTGCCAAGGGATCTCTTAAGTGCATGATAATTTGTACACGGGACATCTGTATTTCGTCACATCCGATTAACTATACGTTTTCCTTTCTTAGAACCTCGATCTTGCACCACAGACAAGGGGGGGGGGGGGGCACACTAGGAAACACCCAATGAACTTTCTATGTCAACGCAGGGATCGAAGTGAAACAAGGACCGTCCGGGTTAGCGAAACAACGTCTAACCTACAGCTCCACCGTAATTCCGTCTCACAAAGAAGCACGAACAAATAGAATAAGAGGACCTAGCAGTACACACAGTCTGGTTCGAAATGTTGCCAGCCAGCGTCCTACCCACTGAGCGACCGCAGCACCTCGGTTCGTGTGTACCTATGAATAATGATGTACGCTGAACTATTTAACACAACGGGCGTGTCCCAGATAATTGGATAAAACAGTTGCCAGATAAAGGCACGACCTTTAAACAACGGCAAACGATGGTCTAAATATTACAATATATTTTACACGTCTGCAAGTTTAATAAGCCGTCTGGTTGAAACGTTTGGCAGACGAACACAGGTCTGTGTTTAAAACCTGGATGGAACCGGAAGGGAGGAGATGTGTAACGGGTCAAAGGTCAGGTAAAGGTCAGAGGTCAGTAGGGGTGTATGATATAAAAACACAACACACCTGGCTTTACCTGGTTACAACAATAATCGACATCTGAGTCTGTCAAGACGAAATCGTTCCTGCGAGTAAAATGTCACATACATGAAAAATACATTATGTAAGAGCTATTTTAGCTTTAAATTGTCAGCGGGTCAAAGACCTCATGAATAAAGCACGACTCAGTAACGTTATAATGAAAAACGGAGAGATGAGTTTGTTGTATTGAAAAGTACGTGGTCTAAGATATATTAAGTAAGAGCTACATCTGCTTATTGTAGGTTTAAATGTTATATAAATTATTATTTAGACAATTATTCATATGATAAGCCTCTAATCATCTCTCTATATCATCGGATGGTGGAGATTTAAACGGATTGAAACACGGTCGCCATTTAATGATTTAAAATGATAAATGGAAGCGTAGTATTAATTGAGAAGTAACGTGCTACGATAATAACTGAACAATGCTACATTTTGTCTAAACTTCAAAAAGTGACCAACTCGCTCAGAATAAAGTAACTTGAATGAACTGTTCAATATACATCCATTTCATTATCTATGTTTTGAACTATTATATCAACAACATGGCAACACCTGTTACAAATAACATATAAAAATTTAATAAAATGAAATAGGGTTTAAAGTCCTATTGTTCTGCTTTGACTGGGCTATTGAAAGAGGCCATACACCACACAATGTGCTATGATGGAAGAGTAAGGTCCCCTGTCCAACCTGGTGGGTTTTCTCTGGGTCCCCCGGTTTTCTCCCACTGCTAAAGACCCCTACGCGCAAGCGAATTCTTGAAATAAAATTAAAAACGATGTATTAGTCCCGTAATGACCTAGTTTGTGTCGAGTGGACGTTAAACCCAATTTCTGTCTCTCTCGCTATGATAGAAGGTTTGCCGTTATGATCCGTCAGAGTTCTAGCATGTGCGTCAATCATTGAGTCAGTGGGCGTGGTTTCAATTCCCTGGGTCCGCCAGTTTCGTCCCACTACTGGAGGTTGGATGGCTTAAAAGTTAGCGCGTGTGCGTCGTATCATAGGGTCTGTAACTGATTAAAGTGGCGTGGTTTCGACGATCGCCCACTTGTACGAGACAAAGATTAGGGTCGCCTGTCCAGCCTCGCGGGGGGGGGGGGGGCGTCCCGGTTCCTTCGGTTTCCTCCCACTGCAAACAAGCGATTTATTGAAATAAATTTTGTAAGAAATTAATTACCGATATTTTAAAGACAGTAGGTAGAATATTTGGTAAAAAATAATTTAAAAAACATGACGTAACAATCCTCCACGTTGTTTATATTATAATCTAGGTGTCACAAAACGGAAATTACAGATCTAGGATTCTAGGCTTTGATAGACGTGTTGCTTGGTGCTTTCAACCTATGGTAATATTATACACGGCCATATTTAATACAGAGATGAAATGGGGTTTAACGAACTACTGTTCTGCTCCGACAGGGCTAACCATTCGGCCATCCAAACCACCGATCCTCTTTTTGACTCACAATTATATACAAGCGAATCAGTGATATAAACTTTTCATAAACTGGACGTTGAACCCCATTCCAAACATCTCTCTCTACCCCGGTAGAATATAAATACTAGTAAATCAAGGTCATTTTGGAACTAACATATGGTTTAATTTAATTTCAATAATTCGCTTGCGCTTAGGGGACTTTAGCAGTTGGAGAACACCGGAAGTCCCGGATATAACCCACGAGGTTGGACAGGCGACCCTATTCCTTGTCCGGGGATTCGAAACCACGCCAGTTGACTCAATGACAGGCTTTATGATACAGCACGCACGTGCTAACCAATCACACACACACCCCCCTCCACCAAGTAAATCAAACAAAACAAGACCAGATAACATTTTCTAGTCGTATAAAGAAATTGCCACCCTTTGTATTGCCGTGAACTATAAACAAGACATGTAGGCCTTAACAACAGACGCCATGTTGTTTTTATTTTAACGTTATTTTGTAACAAGACCCAGCTGAGAGTTTACTTCACCTTCACAATATTTACAACATAACTCACAACACGTTAATTAAAGGTGTCAAACTTCTACAACTCAAAAACATATCGTTTGTTTACAAGATGGCGTCCATTTGACTGATAGCGTGACCCGTTTACATGGTGACGTCATGCAACAAATTGATTCACTGCCGCCTTCTGCTGTACATTTCCTGGAATGAAAATTTGACGTGTAAAAAAACCCAGGTGTAATGTGTATTTAAACCACATTTTGGCCATTTTAAATCAATTACAACATTCTGGTACCATTAACGTGTATTTACACACAGATTGTTATAAAATAAAATGTCGGACCACACATTGACAGCCATTTCGTGACCAATGTCAACAGTAGTGACGTATATTTATGTATTCAAACATGACGTGTATGATTTTGTAAGAGATGTAAAAACAAGAATACGATTTGAAGCAGAAACAATTCTGTTATAAATTGGAATGAAATTGTGTTCTCTCTTGACTGGGTTAATAAGACGGACATACGCCATACATTTTGCTACGAAGGAAATTTTGCCCTGGCAGTGGCAATGTCTCCTACTCTTTTATCGAAGTCCAACTGCCACGTGATCTTTTACGTGTATATCAATGTGTACACGGGACCTCGGTTTTTCGTCCCATTCAAACAACTATATAGCTGGTGCCATGTTATAAACTGTCTGATTGTTTTTGATTATGTCTGCGATATCGCCATTGGTGGAAGCGGAAGTTAAACTACCATAATATGGATTTTTCAAGACCGGTTTATAAGTTGACAGGGCTGACGAGGACAGTGTGCCTAGTCTAGTCGTTAGGATGGGACAAGAAAGTTCAGTCGAACGTTCGGTATGTATGCAGAAGCCCGCAACTGTTTGGACACAATTCCCTTACACTGGTAAACAAGACCTGTCAACCTACCAGGCTCGTAGCTAGTGGGGGCCAAGGGAGGCATAGTTGTCTGCGCTGGAACAAATCGGACACCTTATGGGTGCCTTTGCCCAATGGTGAAAGAATCGGTTACCACAATGAGCGCCTTTGGTGCTCTTTCCATTGGTCACAATACGAAAACAACGACCAACGTGCCCCCCTCCCTGGTAGCTACGGGCCTGCTTACATTTCAACGTTACGTTAGGCGACCACCTTGTGATCATTGCGAATTGGTAGCGAATATTCTCCACTGTGTTGTATTAGCATTAAGAATACGAATGGGAACAAAAATTGAAGTGTTCTTTTACTGTTTAAAGACTTTCGGAATAGCAACATTCTCAATATGTTTACGCTTTCTAACGCCTTCATGGTCATTCAAAATTACAGATTTATTATGTAACCATTCGGTAAACGGTTGGCCTTTCTTGTTACAATAAACAGAAGTTTTTTCAATTTCAGTAAAATTACTTTATATAGTGAAGTTTTGACAGGATAGCTGCGATTACCAAGTACCGTTGTTGCTACGATAATAAACGATGCCTCGGTTTGGCATTCAAACCCACATTACGCAAGTGATAAATCTTCCTATTCTAGGTCTTTCTTCGGGTCTGAAATATGATCTAAATTATTACTTAGACATTAATTAACTTATCCAAACTCTCGACTTTCACTGGATTGGAATCCGATCTACTGCTCAGCGCTCATTGATGATTAGATCAAACACTGGATAATCGAGACTGTTTTTAATCGTATCGACTTTAGTAATGATGATCGAGACTAGACTTAGAATTCAAAGTCTAATATCTGATTTCATAGTGGAGTAATTTGTCTATTTACTTTATCTTTTTTTGAGCTATTATAGCGAGAGCTGTCAACTCTTTATCTCATCTCTCATAATATATCTTTAATAGTGTCTAATGCACTCAATATCTCACTCACCCAGTGACCTAGCGAGGTGAGGATTTCCACATACAATAATTGATGTCAAAATAATAATTTATATAACATTTGAAATAAAAATAAAGACCTGCAATAGACAGATTTAGCTCTGACATTTAACATCTTCAGGTTCAAGTTAAATCCCTAATCACAAATTTATATTTTAACACTTTCTTTTCAACAGTGAACCAAACGATCTTAACTCAGCCATCATCCATCTTATTTCTTTTGGCCTTGTCTTTAAAAATCTCAACGATTTTATTATCGTGTACTTGTTGACCCGGACTATACAAGTAGATGCGATCAATAGGGTTTTAATCATATTAGCAGGTTATTACGTACATGCCACGCCTCCCCTTTCAAGTGTGCTTATAATAACTTGGCAACATCGTCAACCTAATTCCAATCGGTTACACCGGCTTCCTAATCAGTACATATATCTTGTTGTATAATTCACGTGTTTTATGTGTGTACACCAATCAAAATTTCCTGTAAATGGTTAACGGGTTAAAATTTTATGGTTTATGAGTTAATGGGAGTTAATTATCGAAGCTAACGTAGATTCCAAATCCAGGATTTAGGATAGGTTGAGAATTACCATTATGGTTATAATGTTGAAAACCGCATTGAAACGGCTTGATTTTGTGCCATTTGCGAGGGGGCGAAACACTCTGTGGGGCGCGAAAACTCAAAACCATAGCGCAAAGCTCGTGGCTGAGACCCTGAATAGGTAAAAAGATCAGTGAATGTTACAATACAACAGTGATTAGCTGTTAATTCATCGGGGTTTTTTATTTATAAACCTAGTCATTGTTTTCACTCGTAACAAAACATTATTTCATACCGAATAAAGTAAATGTCCGTCAAAGCCGATTTTTGTCAAGATCATCTGGCATCTATTGTCCACTGTCACTTTGTTGCTAAACTGACATTTTAGCGCCATCTATATTACATTCAGAGTTACACCCCTTGGCGGCTAATTTAAAAGTGTTTGTCGTCACATGTGCTTTTTTTTCATAAAATGAAAATAATTCATGTTTTTGTTTTCCCAGTTCAATGGATAATATTATCAAATGATAACCACGGTTGACGCTAGAGTATTGATGTTGGTACAAAATGACACATTTACAAAATTATATCGGAGTCAGCGGCGGCCAAATTTATCGATGAATCTATGTTTGCTCCACCAGATGCTTTGAAGCGTAATTTGTTTCTTGAAATAAGTCCTAACAAACACTGAGACTTTCTTAAGAGGTCACTTCCGTTAAGCGGGCAGTCATGAAAATTCCCTTGAGTGGCTGCTGAATACGGGTTCTACTGTAAATGAAACACCTTGTTATTCTTATCCGACGGGGCTAATGAAGATTTGATGTTTATTGCGTCGTTTTTCTGAAACTTGTAGTTATTCCCCTATCACAATGTAAAACACATTCACGTTATGTTGCAGAGAAGTCTCGAGACCATACACAATTACCACGGTCTTGGCCGCCACTATTATTTTATAATTGTAGTCATGTTTTACCAGTAGTAATTATGCAAATTATAATAATAGTCACGTACTCCTTCCTAGAAGCAATTATGTAAATTATAGGATATAGGTCGGTGATCATGTTCCGTGGTTTTGATTCCCATTAGGAACTCTGGTTTCCGTCAATCAAATGGCGACCATCCACGGAATTCAACCTCAGCCAAGTCTAATAACCAATGCTAACTTAGATCATATTACAATTAACAGTTTATTCCTGTGACCTATTCCAACTTGTTGGCACGTTTCTAGGCAATTCTAGGATGGCGTGGTTTAAAATCACAGCTTGTATATGACAAGGTCACGTGACGTCCTCTTTAGTGGTAGGGGTCAATGCAATGGGATGATTCCGTATAGAAGGCGCTGTCTCATTAACAAGGGCGTCAGGGGTTCAAACCTGGTTGGGTGTGACAGGTCCCTGCGATTTCCATTGCTTCCCCTTGGCGTATTGCGAATGGCATAATAAGGAACAGCTTACTCGTTTGGATGAGACGAAAAACAGAGTTTGCTAAATTCTAAGTAAAAGTATACCGTAGCACCGCTGTCCGGGCAGAATGTTCTCATAGACCCGTCGTCATTGTGTCGGATGATGTTGTAGAGTAGCATTTCATTACATTGTATCGCGTCATGTAAGCTACGTCATCGAGTAAACTCTATCTCTCTCTCTCTCTCTCTCTCTCTCTCTCTCACAACGCCTTTAATGATGACGAATTCTGAGTGTGAACAGTATGACGAGATACTTATCACACAAACTGTTACATAAAGTAGCCATTTGTCACAATTTCCACGCAATTGACAAGTATGAAGAACGATAAGAAAATCAATATTCTCGTACTCGAATGACTGCTGTAAATTATGCATAGTGACGTTTTTTAAGAATGTCAACCGAGGGTAGGAATTGTGTGTCGTTATTCAAATACCAAATAAGGCTGCGAACTGAATCATTCTTCGTTATTTATTATTCACCAATGTTATTCGCGATTCAAATATAAAGCTTGATATGTCTAGGACACGTATCCCCCAGTAATATAAAACATAACAGCAATTATTATTCTAACAATCAATAACGAGCTGTTTGTTATTCGTTTTTCACCTCGTTATTCGGGGTGTTCAACTGTTCATGTATCTTAAACTAGGACAACAACAGAATAGTGGGTTACAATGTATCCACTAGCAGTATAAATGGCTTAAATGGTCGTTCAATAACCAAGCAGGTTGTTATTCAAGTGCGATGAATAACCAATAATGATCTGTTTGTTATTCGATACTTTAAAGCTCTTTATTCGATAGTCAAAATGGAAGGTTTTTAAAGCGTTTATTTTACGATTTACTAACAAACTAATATCCCACAGCAGTATAAAACTAGTTAAATGACGTATAGTCGGACAATAACCCAGATGGAGAGAGAGAGGGAGAGGGTGAGTGAGGGGAAGAATGCGGGAGGGGTGTGGAAAGAGAGGGCCAGGGGTGACAGAGAGAGGAGGGAAAGGGAAGCGTGGGCCTACTCCTAGTCACGTACAGGCTTTGGATAAAAACAGGCTGCTTAACACAATGATCATTGATTAGACCCTTCGACTACCCCTCCCCCACTCCCAACACCTAGCCAAATCTTTTATTCACTGAAAACAACTGGGCTGTCGACAATAAAGCCTATCGATGATTCAATTCTCGTGGCTTGACCACACCCATTGTTCCGATTGACAGACCTAGCGGGTTGTCGACTGACTCCCTC
The DNA here is from genome assembly GCA_948474765.1 of Patella depressa. Taxonomy (NCBI): domain Eukaryota; kingdom Metazoa; phylum Mollusca; class Gastropoda; family Patellidae; genus Patella; species Patella depressa. The sequence continues at coordinate 36,898,651 of OX419723.1, read as the reverse complement.
GCTGCCTTCCACTGCTAAAGATCTCTGGGCGTAACTGAATTATGTTAGACCTATGCTAGTTTATGTCGGGTTGACGTTAAAAAGTGATGAAGTCTCTTTGAGGTAACTGAATCCATTGTACAACCCTGAGTCACAAGTTAGCTGTAAATGACTTGAATTCAAACCATCGATACTATACGCGTTAGAGCTAAAAATATTCAATTACGAAATTTAACCTGAAGCTGTACATGCTTATGATGTCATAAACATATGGATGTGACATATGTAGCACTCGTGGGTTTTCCCAGACTCCGGTTTCCTCCCACTGCTAAAGACACCTACACGCAAGCGAATTATTGAAATAAATATAAACTGTATGTTAGTCCCGAAATGATCTAGTTCGTTTAGAGTGAACGTTATAATCTGAATGTTCATATTGTATTTAGCATTCAATTATATAACCATATACTATTATACACTGGTCACATGGTCTCACGAGTTCGATTTAGACCATAAGGCCTGTCATTGAGTCAAGTGACGAGGTTACGATTCTGCATTTGTACGCGACAACTCGTTGATGTTCTTCGTGTCCTTCGGTTTCATCTCACTGCTAAGATCCCCATTCACAAGCTATTTATTGAAACACGTTAGTCTCTCTCTCTCTCTCTCTCAATCTCTCTCTCGTATACTGTATGAAACCTACAACATCTGTGTTGATTGGTTGTGTACCAAGTGAACTCTTGATATATTATAATATTCACTAATCATCTGTATTGTTTGTATAATATCGTATTTTACACGGTTTAATCCCCACACGATTACAGTTATAGCCCATTGTATCATTAAAAATATAATCTCTCAGCTTGGATTCAATGGGATTAAACACAGGTCACTCAAATTACTTCAACTGTGTTTATGTCGTCTGAATAGAATTATAGGTTATGTCTGACCAGATATCGTTCATGTCGTCTGTAATAACCAGCGTGTATCTTTAAGTTGCGTGTAATAACCAGCGTGTATCTTTAAGTTGCGTGTTTTAACCGGTGTGTATTTTTAAGTTGCGTGCAATAACCAGTGAGTATCTTTAATTTTCGTGTAATGACCAGTGTGTATCTTTAAGTTGCGTGTCATAACCGGTGTGTATCTTTAAGTTGCGTGTTTTAACCGGTGTGTATCTTTAAGTTGCGTGCAATAACCAGTGAGTATCTTTAATTTTCGTGTAATAACCAGTGTGTATCTTTAAGTTGCGTGTCATAACCGGTGTGTATCTTTAAGTTGCGTGCAATAACCGGTGTGTATCTTTAATTGTCGTGTAATAACCAGCGTGTATCTTTAATTTTCGTTTAATAACCAGTGTGTATCTTTAAGGTGAGCGTTATAACCTGTGTGTATCTTTAAGTTGCGTGCAATAACCAGTGTGTATCTTTAATTTTCGTGTAATAACCAGTGTGTATCTTTCAGTTGCGTGTCATAACCGGTGTGTATCTTTAAGTTGCGTGCAATAACCTGTGTGTATCTTTACGTTGCGTGCAATAACCAGTGTGTATCTTTAAGTTGCGTGTTATAACCGGTGTGTATCGTTAAGTTGAGTGCTATAACCGGCGTGTATCTTTAAGTTGCGCGTAATCACCAGTGTAATAATCATAAGAATTCCTGTGTTCGATCGCGGTGTTCGTCGAGAGCCAACGTATAGTCGTTCGAAGGGACGAAAATCGATGTACGCATTGACGTGCACGTAAAAGATCCCTTGTCAGTTGGAATTCGATATTGTGACAGTATTTCATTAGTTCTTTAATCAGGATCTTGATGACAACACTGGTATATACATCTAATAATAGTTTTATTCTGCTTCTTACAATATTAGGTACAAACATCGTAATGTAAACGACCGTAGAACTATTTATATGGAGGGAGTCATGACTTAATTAGCCTGGCTTAGCATGAGTGTGCTAACTCCAGAAGCTCTCGTCTCGTCTCCGACTCCTAGACCTGACTATAGTACTCCTGAGGTACCTTAACTAGGCGCCCGCCTAGCATGGCCTCCTGGACCTGCCTGACCATTCGTTTATGTTCTGAGTTTATAAACGTATTCAAGACAAAAGAGCTCATTAGACACCTGTCTAATGTATCATGCATAATATCAGGTTTAACATTCAATATAGTTTATCAGACAAAGAAAGTTAGATAAGACATGCCAACAACAAGTTCTAGTTACGCAATGACATAAGGAATACTACCAAGATCTCCAGCCGAGTGCTGATAGCAACAGGTTTATGTTACAATCACTTACACGTATTTTGATATGGCAGGACGCTTCTATGACATATGTCATTGTGTAATATATCTATCCCTCTTTTTAGAAAAAAATATGAAATATTTTTTTAAAGCCTTTACAAATTTGAATATAACTGGGATCGATAATATCTACCCTAATCTTAAAAGATAAAAATAACAATAAGAATGAAAAGACATATAAATACAAACAACACTTGTAAAATGTCGTATACAAAAATGTCTATAAACAAAAAGAAAAGGTAAATGAAACACACACGAATTTAAAAGTTATATATACTTGTAACATGTCATAATATCCAAAAATGTCTTTAAACAAAATGAAAAGTTCAATGAAAAACACACGAACTTAAAAGTTATATACACACAATCGGTCACACAAGCGAGTCAATGAAAAAAAAACAAACGAGATCCTGGAATCACAAACACAGACTACTCTTATTATTCACATAAATGGTGGAATCGCGAACACAAACTACTCTAATTATCTTCTTAGACCGATTATTTGGTGGAATCGCGAACACAAACTACTGTAATTATCTTCTTAGACCGCTACTGCACTGTCGTAGCCAACTGTAGGGGTGGGGTACATATGATGCCCTTCCTCGTTCCAGTAATGTTGAGGGGTCAGAATTTTCCCTGCTCCGTTTAGTTCAACTATTGTTGTTGACCGGTAGTCTTTTCATTTTCCATACCGTCTGGCAAAACGGCGTGTTATGACATGTGCTATGAAAAGTATTAACTGCCACCCGTGCCGAAGTTTTATCATCTGCTTATCATATATATCATGGAGTGAACTTAATTAATAGTTAATCAAATTAGCAAGTGGAACAGACTTGACTTTAGATAACGATCTAACGATATTTACAATTGAAATTAGGGAGTCATATTGTTTTATCTCAAGAATAATGAATGATCTGAACACATTTAACCCATCTTAAATAAGATATTTTTGAAAGAACTAACGGTTTATCTCTATAATTTTTAAACACAACACAAAACAAGACAATACGTTCGCTCTAAATCCGAGCACAACCCTCCTGGGGTTAAACCACTTAACATAAACTTCTCCCGTTACATATCGGGGCATTTCCCATTAAAACTTTGGGGTATTACAAATAAAAATCTTAATCCCGTAAATATCGGGTCTTTCCCATTAAATATTTGGGGTATTACAAATAAAAAATCTCACCCGTAAATATCGGGGCCTTTGCCATTAACTATTTGGATAATATACACGTATAGACAAAATAAACGAAAAAAACTTAGAGATAAACCCGTTAATACTTTGTGAATGTAAAATTCCTAATTACGATGTTGTTAACTCAATTCTAGTTAAACAATCACAAAACATTTTACTGCGCAATATAAACCTGTTAATACTAATTTTAAATGCCAAAATATGTGTTCAAAAACAAACAATTATAATTCATAATCTTTTAAAAACAACATGACGCATTTTAAAACAAATAATATATATACAATTTTGTTTTCGTCATTTTCCTGTTCCACTACTTGCTAATATTAAATTTAGTAACTACACCATGATATTTAACGACGCGTGATGATAAACTGCAGATTTCCAGTTAAATTATAATACATAGCACTAATGTCATTTTTTTCACCCTCGCCATGGTAGGATTAGAAAAGACTTACCCGTTGGTAACTGGGACCTGTGAACTTCAAGCGTTGGTCTGGTCTACGGCACCAATTAATATGTGACAGTATTTCATTAGTTCTTTAATCAGGATCTTGATGACAACACTGGTATATACATCTAATAATAGTTTTATTCTGCTTCTTACAATATTAGGTACAAACATCGTAATGTAAACGACCGTAGAACTATTTATATGGAGGGAGTCATGACTTAATTAGCCTGGCTTAGCATGAGTGTGCTAACTCCAGAAGCTCTCGTCTCGTCTCCGACTCCTAGACCTGACTATAGTACTCCTGAGGTACCTTAACTAGGCGCCCGCCTAGCATGGCCTCCTGGACCTGCCTGACCATTCGTTTATGTTCTGAGTTTATAAACGTATTCAAGACAAAAGAGCTCATTAGACACCTGTCTAATGTATCATGCATAATATCAGGTTTAACATTCAATATAGTTTATCAGACAAAGAAAGTTAGATAAGACATGCCAACAACAAGTTCTAGTTACGCAATGACATAAGGAATACTACCAAGATCTCCAGCCGAGTGCTGATAGCAACAGGTTTATGTTACAATCACTTACACGTATTTTGATATGGCAGGACGCTTCTATGACATATGTCATTGTGTAATAATATAAGAGTAGGTCGCAAAATTTCCCTCATAGTTCACTGCATGGTGTGTATGCCCATCTTCATTAGCCCTGTCGCAGCAGAACAGTAGGAAGTTAAACCCCATTTAATTTGATTTCATTTCATTTCGTGTAAAATGTTTATTGAAAACAACAGGTGGTGGTATAGTGAAAACAAGTCTATTAAATTTAATTGATATATTAAAAATTGTTATAAATATATTTAAATAATACTATTTTATCATTCTTTCATCTGAATTCCTCTCGGCCAACTGTAAATAACATGTATTATAATGACTAGGATCAATACACGTGCACCTGGAGACTCCCGACATTATAATTATGTGGTTATATACTTTCTTTTCAATAACAACCACGTTAATAAGAGAGAGTGAGAGAGAGAGAGAGAGATGGGGTTTAACGTCCACTCAACACAAACTAGGTCATTTCGGGACTAACATATGGTTTTAATTTTATTTCAATGATTCGCTTGCGCGTTGGGGTCTTTAGCAGTGGGAGGAAACCGGAGTGCCCGGAGGAAACCCACGAGGTTGAGAAGGCGCCCCTATCTCCATGCCACATACGCTCACACCAGGGCTCGAAACCATAGCCGCAAGCCAGAGGTGACCGGCCAGCTAGAGGTCGAAGCGCGGCACTCTAGACCACTAGGCCATCCCAACCCCCCAGAGAGAGAGAGAGAGAGAGAGAGAACAAACTAGGTCATTTCGGGACTAACACATGGTTCAATTTTATATCAATAATTCACTTGGGCATAGGGGTCTTTAGCAGTATGAGTAAACCTGAGATCCTAGAGATACACCCAAACAAGATCCCGTCTACACAAGTTTCAGTAACTGTACATATTGATATTAGTGTGTGTTGTCACCGTATACTCAAATATACTGCACAGTTTTATTCAATGTTTGTGTTTCACAAAGATATAATGGACTGTATTCAACATTAATCGGATTGTTAACACACTCATGGTAATCATTATAAACAGATTATTATCATAATCAGACATGAAATGAAATGGGGGTTTAACGTCCTACTGTTCTGCGGCGACAGGGCTAATGAAGATGGGCATACACCATGCAGTGAACTATGAGGGAAATTTTGCCCCGGCAGCGGCGCTACGGCCTACTCTTATATCGAATTCCAACTGACAAGGGATCTTTTACGTGCACGCCAATGTGTACACGGGACCTCGGTTTTTCGTCCCATCCGAACGACTAGATAGCTGTCCTTGCCAGGCCCTCCTTCTGCATCACTGACAAGGGGAAATCACGCCGGAAAATCGAGATGAACTTTCTCGGCCAATGCAGGGATCGAACACCCGACTTCCAGGCTAGCGAACCAGCGCCTTATCTACTTAGTCAATCACGATTGTTTATTGATAATTTCAAATAGTTGGGAAGGAAAAGACTAAGGTTGGGAATTATGTAGCTTAATGGCGGGTTGTTGAGATTATTTAGACTCTGTCTGGTTGGATTTCACCAATATCGGAGTTGTGAATTCATCATCTAATCAATAGAGGGAGGAGGGGGGTAAGTTGTATTCTGCAGTTATACTCGTTTCCTGGCAACTCTATGGTAGTATGTGTTTTGAAAGAAAAAACATTTCATAAGATTCACGAGGCGTGTGTCGCGCCAACAGGGGCAGCGACAAACAGGTTCATCTTACAGACTGAAGTCAAGTCTTGTTTACAAATAATCTACAATACTTGACAAGCGCCAAATCTCTTGGAAAAAATGTCGACTCCCAGGTGAAAGGTTAGAGGGGAGGGAAATGAATCCATTTAAAACAGATGTGGAGTTGTTTATGTTGATGTCTGGGTGACAAGAGCTACATTAAAATACAATAATAATATTTACAATTCTATTTTCTAAATATGTCTAATTTTCTGAGTTGGTTTTTTTTTTCAATTCTTTTTAAAATTCAAATTCTTGATCTTTTTTTTATTTTTTTGCTATTTGGTGCTAAATCAAATAATATATACTATCAAACAGACGGACCATCACCCCCCCCCCTCTACTCAAGGTCTGGCTTGGAGCAAAATGAAATGACATGAAATGGGGTTTAACGTCCCAGTGTTCTGCTCCGACTGGGCTAATGAAGACAGGCATACAGTGAGAGCTATGGGGGAAATTTGCCCGGGCAGCAACACTATATGGCCAACTCTTATATGGAATTCCAATTGTCAGGGGATCTTTTACGTGCACGCTAATGTGTTCACGGGACCTCGGTTGTTCGTCCCATCCGAATGACTAAATGGCTGTCCTTGTCAGATTCTCTTCCTGCAAAATTGATATGGGGAAACCACGTCGGAAAATCCCTTTATCGGGTAATGCAGGGATTGAACCAGCGACTTACAGATTTGGGGGTCAGCGTCTTACCCACTTAACCAACGTGGCTCTTTGACGAGGTACAAAGCGTCTAATCGTTCGGATGGTACGTAAATCGAGGCCCCCTGTACACTCACGACGTGTGGCATTTTAAAAAGACGCTAAAACCCTAAATGGTTATAGTTTATTATTATCACGGATCTGGAAAACACTTAAGGATAAGGAACGCAATACTGGATCAATATGACTCGAATATCAAGTTTAAGTTGATATAATTGTGATGCTGTTGACACCTGAAGACGTGATTAACTGGTCGCACATCTGTTTTGAAGTGGGAGATGTGTTCAAGGGTTATGTTGAGATGAAGCCAATAAAGCCTTCAGCACATCTTCATTAACCAAGTTTCTTCAAGTATGAGTTACTCGGGTAGACATGTTATCCTATTCGTCAACTTGAGTTTCAACACTTCACTCGACTCGATAAAAAATGTATCAGTATAAGGTCAGTAATAACAGACGCCACAGCGCACCAGTTTATAAACAAAATAAAACTTGAATATTTAAAGGGAACGCTGTTTCATAGTTAAATTATCAAGAAAGTCATTCTTTTAGGAAAGGGAATGTGGTTAGACGTCTCACCAATGCAATACATAGGTCTTATTTGGCTTTGCTTGGGAGGAGAATTTGGCCTTACAGCGACATTGCCTTTTGTGCTTTATCGAGTTGACAGCTTTTTAAGTTTGTTTCTTGCGTAGCCTACATTTATGCGGACGGACTTGGGATTCTGCTCTGAAATTGAAAGGGAATGGGAAACAGACAAAGCCTGTGTTATGACCTCTGTTTTGAACAGCATTTGTAGTGGACCTGGGATCTGTGCCATCCGAACGACTGGACAAACTTATATGTCAGTCCCGTAGACTTATACCTGACAGGTGTGCGGCGGTCCCAGATTCTTTATGGTCCACACCCGAGAGAAATGTGCTCAACTACCGCAGTCATTACCAGGACCTCACTGCTCAACTAGCAGTGTCCTCCCTGCCCTAATTACCAGTGGTCCTACTGCCCAACTACCGCCGCCATCATTATTTTAAGAAAACCAGCTGACGATGACGTCATGAAATAAGATTGAGGCTACATTCTTCTGATGGTTTGTCCTCAATACGCTACGAACCCGTCTGATTGGCGACAGTTCAACCAATCACAACCTAGTTTGTATCGATGCCTCAATCTGATTCAGCGGTTTCCAAACCTTTCAGCCCAAACGGCAAAGACAAGAAATGGCGTAAATATTCTACAAACATGACTAAATGTCTACTGTTTACATAATTAAAAAGGTTCTGCTCAATTATTTTAAACAAAATTTTAGTATCCCTTTAAAATCTGCCACTGCCGTCTTGAACTACTTTTCCCGCCCTTGACCCACTTCGTGTTCCAATATCAGGAATAAAAACAAGTTATAAGATGGAACTGGTACCGTGTGAATATTATCTTGATAAACTTTCGGCCTGGAGGTAGACTCCACAAATTCTAAACTTCAAGCACGTGCCAAAATATACACGCAGACTTTTATTTCCTGCACTGGAAATAAAAACAGAATAATAACACGAAATACAAGTTGTCTCGGCGTGTTCTCATTTTATACATAATAATGTAATCATTTATAAGGTCAAGTAACTCCCAGCTGCATTTAATTATTTAATCTAATAAGTTTGGTAATACAGTCTGTTTATGTAATGACGTTATAATAAGTTTGGTGATATTGCCAGTGTAATGACGTTATAATAAGTTTGGTGATACAGTCTGTTTATGTAATGGCGTTATAATAAGTTTGGTGATATTGCCAGTGTAATGACGTTATAATAGGTTTGGTAATACAGTCTGTTTATGTAATGACGTTATAATAGGTTTGGTAATACAGTCTGTTTATGTAATGACGTTATAATAGGTTTGGTAATATTGTCGGTTTATGTAATGACGTTATAATAAGTTTGGTAATATTGTCGGTTTATGTAATGACGTTATAACAAGCTTGTATTATATTGTCTGTCTGTGCAATGACGTTATAATACGTTTGGTAGCGTATTATCAGTGTAATGACATTACGATATAATAAGTTAGATAATATTGTCTGTCTGTGTAATGATGGTAAAAATAAGTTTGGTAATGTTGTCTGTGTAATGTCGTGGTAATAAGTTTTGTATAGGCTCATTTCCGTTAACCCCCAGTGATCTTCTTGTCAATTAGGCAAAGCTCTACTTCTTGGGCACTGTAACCCCTAAAATAAATTACCCAGTCTTTTACCTTGTGTTTGACCCCGGGACCTGGGCTCAGCCAAAGTAATTTGATATTGCTTCCTTATCCTAAGTATTTAAAGTTCTTAGCTGGTCAAGCGTAAGTAAGATCCTTCATTGAAAATACCAGGCGTCACTGTACAAAAAGATTTTTATTTTTTAAAAATACAAATACTAACGGAAGTGGGCTTAATATTTTTATTGGTAAAATAGACCAGGTTTTCTTGTCAAACTGACAGAGATGAAAGATTTATATAAAAACACATGTTGTGGTCTACATAACGATGTTGTGGAGTACCACGGTGGTGTCACGTCGTTAGTATTACCATGATATTGTGGAGTACCACGGTGGTGTCACGTCGTTAGTATTCCCATAATATAGCAGTGCTATCATACCGTTAGTATTTTCAGATTGGAATCGATTTGCGGATTTGTAATATATACAGTAATCTCTACCTAATTTGGTCAACCCCCTTATAAGATTGCCACCAGATGTTGCTCCGTCTGTGGTGGAGAGCGTTCCGCCCAAGATAAATTTAAGGTAGAATTAATATACAGAGAAAATAATTGACATTAAAACCAATGTGAGAATATTTGGTGGTCTGATTCCAGTTAGTTATCAGACGATATTAGAGCTTGCCATGTGTTACAGGTTGAAAAACATTCTTAAATTTCATACATATTTTTTCTGGCAACTTTTTTCTAGAAAGTTTAAATTAGACGGATATCTCACATCAACTACATCCCTGAAACTGATAACTAATTTGTTTGGCATACGATTTTTTAAAATTATTTGCACCACCAAAATATGTAAGAGAGCCTGAAAATGAGGCCAGTAACATTCCTGGGTTGACGCGCGGCCATTCATGTTCTGGGGAATAGTTGTTTTTGTCTCCAGAATTTATCCATGGTAAAAGAAGGACGTTGCTCCTGGAACGGATGGGAGTGTGTTCCTGCCACCTTGTTTGTGTCTTAAGTTTGAAGACTCGATTATCAGATCTTTTGCATCTGGTAAGGTAATTCGAGGGGAAGACTTGACGACTCCATTATCCGGGCTTTTGCAACCGGTAGGGTAATTCAAGGAATAGATTTGGAGACTCCATTATCCGGTCTACTGCGCCGTGAATCTGTGTACTTCGTGGGTTAAAGCCCCAATAACACTCTTGTTGTAACTGAAAAATATGTCCCAATCTTCATTCTGGTCAACAAATCGTATTATGTTAGAATATTCCAATAAAATGATGATATAAATTACATCTTAACACACCTAATTTAAAAAATTGGAAAAATTCAACCAATTGATTTGAAAAGTCTAACGTAAACCTCTTCAAACGTGAAATGAATTTTAAAATATTTTCGAACCCTCTGGACAAATAAAATAGGTTGTAATGGATAATTAACACAACAGGTAGGGCATTTAAACATCTAGTACTTAGAATAAGGGTATTATTTATTTTCTGGAGCTACCAAGCCAGCAAGAATGTTATCGTCCCTTTAAGATTTGGAGACCCCATTATCCATCATCTAAGCGACCTTGAAGGCAGGTGGACATGAAATGAAATGAAATGCGATTAAACGTCCAAATATTCTGCAGCAACAAAGATGCCGAAGACGCGATGCAGTGTTCAATGATACGGGTTCTTTTACATGCACTCCGATATGTACATAGAAGCTATGTTTTTTCGTACCATACGACCGATTTAACAATCTTCCTAGCCAAGCCCTACACCGGGTTCAAAAAGAGAGATGCATTAGAAAATGCAGTCGTTACATAGAAGGTTTAGAAGGTTGTACAGATGGCCTAATGACGCTCGAGGAGTGCAACTCTAATATCATGCTACGTTAACAACACGTGTTGTAATAACGCGCGGGGTTATACAGCTTTAATAGCATGCTACGTAATCCAACTCGTTTAATAATGACTACATTACACAACCCGTATAATAATGACGCCCAGGGGTATACAGCTTTAATACCATGCTAAGTTTATACAACCCGTGTTTTAATGACGACCAAAGGTACATAGCTTTAATATCATGCTACGTTAACAACACGTGTTGTAATGACGCGCGGGGGGAATGCAGCTTTAATACCATGCTACATTACACAATCCGTGATGTAATGACGCCCAGGGGTATACAGCTTTAATACCATGCTACATTACCCAAACCTTGTAGTAATATCAGAAAAAATATATAAAAAAACCCTCCGATTAAGAGATAAGTTACACCAACTGTTGGATATTAGAGAAGTAGTTTTTTTATCTCTATAATAACAACAAATGACGTCATCAAGATATTATCATAAATAAATAAATAAGGAAGACGCGATGGCTCACTGAGTAAGACACTGGATCGCTAACCTGGCGACTCCGTGGTGTCAACATCCCCTTGTCAGTGTTGTTAGACGGAGGGTCTGGGGGAGGACCAAAACACGAGGTACACATCGGCGCGCATGTAAAAGAACAGTTTGAATTCAAACAGAGAGAGAGAGAGAAATGGGGTTTAACGTCCACTCAACACAAACTAGGTCATTTCGGAACTAACATATGGTTTAATTTTATTTCAATAATTCGCATGCGCGTAGGGGTCTTTAGCAGTGGGAGGAAACCGGAGTGCCCGGAGGAAACCCACGAGGTTGAGAAAGCGCCCCTATCTCCATGCCACATGTGCTCACACCAGGGCTCGAAACCACAGCCACAAGCCAGATGTGACTGCCCAGCTAGAGGTCGAAGCGCGGCACTCTAGACCACTAGCCCCCCCCCCCCCCCTTGGAATCCAAACACAGAGTGGGTTGTAGCACCACCGAAACATAGGACCGACGGATCTTGTGGTATCGATCAATGTGCATTTTGCTTCTTTATTTTAACAATACAAAGACAAGCATTGAAGATATTATATTTATAATTTGAACAACCAATACACCATACGTGAATGTAATATCATTACAGATTACGGCCATTGTCTTAATTCACGTCTGCTTCCATTGCTAAATCTTGCCCTGGTTCGGTCCTGAACAGCGATCTCTCAATAAGCTTCATTTATACAGCCCGGGAAAAATGTCCCCCATAGCACACAGCATTGAGTATGGCCGTCGTTATTTACCGCTGCACGGGAAAAAAAGTCCCCCATAGCGAGAGAGTGAGAAATGGGGTTTAACGGTCACTAAACACAAACTAGGTCATTTCGGGACTAACATAAAGTTTTAATTTTATTTCAATAATTAGCTTGCTCGTAGGGGTCTAGCACACGGCATGGAATATGGTCGTCGTTCTATACCGCTGCCCGGGAAAAATATTTCCCATAATGCACTGCATGGCGTATGTCCGTCTTCATTAGCCCAGTCGGTGCAGAACAATAGGACGTTAAACCACATTTCATTTTATAAATAAATAAAATAAACACACCACAAGTACTTTTACTTAATTTGATCTTATATAAAAACACGACATGGAAACCAAGACATAAAATAAATAAAATAAACAAGTTTAGTCCATTTAATGTTTCATAAAAAAAAAACACACGCAACCAATACATACACGTCTACTGCCAGCACAAATAAAAACAAACTAAAACATTCTCTTTTGACAGACGAGAACAGAGAAATAGAATCGTTTTACGAAGGCAAAAAACAGTTCACAAAGATTTGGATTGAATATCAGACGAAACATTACAACTCTAGTCAAAATGAAAACATGGCGAAAGAAATGAAAATATTAGAAAAGGTGAAAATAAACAGAACTGCGTTGTCTGATGGGTAAATAGAGAGGCAGGTTTGGGTTTAATATGACATAACTGCACTCGAATCTAAATCTGAATAGATTATTGTACCAGTAGTGGTGTCAATGATGAAGCGATATGATTTGTGCCCTGGTGCTAGTCTGGATGAGTTAGGCCTACTCATTGTCTATTAATGATTGAGGACTGGACTGATTCTGTGACGCTTTGCAGACCCTGGTATAGTCGCGATACCACGGAGGTTATTATGGTCGTTATAGTCAGTGATGTAATACTGGGACAACGATACCGCCACAGACATACTGGTTGTTATAGTCGGTGGTGTAATATCGAGACGCCGATACCACCACAGGTATACTTTTTGTTATAGTCAGTGTTATAAATATAATACTGAGACGCCGATACCACCACAGATATACTGGACAGATATAGTCAGTGATGTAATACTGAGACAACGATACCACCACAGACATTCTGGTCGTTATAGTAAGTGATGTAATACTGGGACAACGATACCACCACGGATATACTGGTTGTTATAGTCAATGATGTAATACTGGAACAACGATACCATTACAGTTAGTATGGTCGTTAATATCACCGGTGTATTACTGAGACCATACTGTGGTGTCCTAAGTTTGTTCTCTAGTCGGGCAAATGAGGGCAGACATACACCGCACTGCATGTTCTGTGGTGAAAACTTTGTAGCGAATACCAACCGTCTTATGGGATGTTTTACATGTACACAAATGACTACAGGGTTAAGTCTCGCTTTATTTCATTAGTTGTATTTATCATGATATGATAGATAATAGAATGTCTGGTGATATCTAGCACAAACCCCGCAGGTTGTCATGTCTGGTATAATCGTGTTGATATGTAGTCCTATTCTATGAGTCTATCGAATGATTTGATGGTTAGAAGATCTGTGGGAACGAGACAAGAAGAAAGCATGAAAGTTGTTTTGAATACCTGGAATATCTCTCCTACAGCTGTTTCTATTCTTCCAACAATTGGTTCCTTTATAAAACAAAACATACCTCCCACTGGACTTTACCGTTGTCAACACCAACTTAGAACGTAAACGTCATCTCTATGTGAATATCGACTTTGTTACTTAAAGGGTCAATAAACAAAAACGTCATCATATTTTGAAACGCCACAAGACCTGAAACATCACCGTTGTCTGCAATGACATCATGATCTACCAGCAACGTCATCATGATGTAAAACGTCATCATTGTCTGCAACATCATCATGATTTGAAATATCACCATTGTCTGCTACTTCATCATGATTTTAAAGTTGACGTGAATTTAATGCCGACTTCAAGTAAACTAGGTTCCAAACGGTAGGGCATAAGCATCTGAGTCTTTTTCTGGTTGCCCTGTGTACCAATGCAGACGATACGATCATGTGATCTGAACACCGAAGTAATAAGCGGTTTAACAACGATTGCGAGAGGGAGAGAGAAATTGGGTTTACCGCCCACTTGACACAAACTATGGTTTAACATATGGTTTAATTTTATTTCAATAATTCCTTTGCGCTTAGGGGTCTTTAGCAGTGGGAGGAAACCGAAGTACCCGGAGAAAACCCACGAGGTTGCACAGGCAACTCTACTCCTTGCCATGTACAACCGGGGATTCGAAACCACGCCAGTTGACTCAATGGCAGGCCGTATGATACAGCATCGTGTTTTTAACATACATAAATAATCCCCCTTTCTCTCTCTCTCTCTCTCCCTCTCTCTCTCTGGAGACAAGAATTTAATCCAGATGGAACATTGTTAACATGTAAATTATTTGTCTGAATGATGTTTGAAAGAGAAACCGAATCCAACTATTGTTTTCCCTGTGTAATTGTTGGGTCATGTTAACAATTGTTGGGTCGTGGTATCTATTGTTTAATATGGTAACAGTATAAACCCACTACTCCCACGAGCATGTCTATAATACAAAGCTGATGTTTCACTATACGTATCAAGTTTCGTATATATTTGTTGTCGGCTTTGTTGAAAATCATCTCCAGATTATCGGGTTAACCAGAAGTCATTCTGGGTGAAACTGTAACATATTTTATAGTTTTATAAAAACAGAAACATAGACAGAAATATTGTGAGAATGTCCCACGTGATGACGAGTTCCATCGTGTGGTGATTTTATTGTTTTAGGTCCGATCATGTTTCATAATTAATAAATATCATAGAATGAATCCAATATGTGGCCACGTGTTTTAGTCAGCTGGTAGAGAATTTATCTCATCATGATTTTCAGGGTTTGTTATGATATCTATAATCGTTTTAAAATCTGCATGTTTCCATGTCTCTTATAATTCGACGTAATTGTTGTTTTAATCGTGGTGGTTGTGTTTCCCCGTTGTTGTTTGTGGTTGTTTTTGTTTTCGTATTGTTGCTTGTTTGTTTGTTGTTTTGATATTTGTGTTTCGTTTTGTTTGTTTTTGCGGTTGTGTTTTTATTTGTTGTTGTGGTTGTTCTGTTTTCGTGTTGCTGTTTGTTGCTGTGGTTGTTCTGTTTTCTTTTATGTTGTTGTTGTGGCTGCTGTGTCTTGGTGTTACTGTTCGTTGTTGTGATTGTGTTTTCGTATTGTTGTTGTTTGCTTGTTGATGTAGTTGTTGTGTTTTCGCATAGTGTGTTTGTTTGGGGGGGGGGGGGGTTGTGATGTATTTTTGTTGTTGTTGTAATGATACACTGTTCGTATTGTCGTTTGTTTTGTTTATTATCGTTGTGATTGTTTGTTTGTTTGTTTGTTTGTTTGTTGTGGTGGTTGATAAGCATCGTTTTCATTTTACAATACTATTACTGTATCTATACCTGAATCAGGATCTGCATGCCAAACATCTTCCACTAGATTCATGGCTTTATAACACATTTTATTATGAATCATTGTCCTTGATGAATGAGCTGGAATCAATGAAGTCGGGCGATGCTGTTCCGCCGGGTGTCTCTCTCCCGTCTGTTGTAATATGATTATTAGACTGTAAAGATGCACTATGTAACGTTTAGACAAACAGCTGACAGTCCTCGTCATGATAGTTTAAGCATAATAGACAATGAATGGGGATATGTTGAAAATATTAGTCAAATTACCTCATTCTCTCTCAGTGAATAATATCGTGTTATGATAATTAACAAAGTCTCGATTATTCACTTTTAAATTAAATTATTAAATGACTATCTTGTTCCAATCCATTAAAAGCTCCGACCATCCGATGCTCCTAGAGGGGTGATTATGGGTTTGATACATGAATAAATGTATACATGTCTTATTCATAATTTATATAACAATGAAGCCATGACATTGATCTTCAAGCGGTAGATTTACCTCTAACATGATTCGGATGGAACAACAAACCGAGGTTGTCCCGTGTCACACATTGGTGTGCACGTAAAATATCCCTTGTCAGTTCGAGCTCGGTATGAGACTAGGCCGTAGCGACGCTGTCCGGGTAAAATTTCCCTCATAGCACAGTGTATGTCGCATTAGCCCGGTCGGAGCAGAACAGTAGGACGCTAACCCCATTTCATTGCATTGCATTATAAGGAAATGACAGCTAGCGCATTCACATCTATCACTGCATCTTTCGTGGGACCCGTTTTAAAATATTTTCCATGATTCATTGCATACCTATATAATTTTATACAGGTGTATATAATAGATCAGGTGTGATCTAATGGTACAGGTTTGATATAATATATAGGTATATTTACTTCAGGTTGTATACTAGGTCTATTGTCATCATTCTCGACTGTGCATATCAACATAGAAATATTTATCATTTATTTAATACGATGCACTTGAAAACTGACACATGGTCACTCGTAGTCTTATACAAAAATCAGATAACCGTTACAAGATTGACGACAGAGGGAACAACAAAATATAGTCGATCATATTTGATTTAACGTTTTGTGAGAAAACGATGACATGGTCGGGGACACACTGATCAGCAGTGAATATTCGATAGGCCACTACAATCACTGATAATGGTGACATCGACGAGACTTCATGAATTCCCCATATTTACTTTTTTCTTCCGACAAAATAAATTTTAAAACACTTTTTTGTATGTATTAGAAAAATAAGTAAAGATGTTTGAAGTATATGTAATTAAAAAGTATTTCCTTTTTAAGTGTAAATGGGTTTTAAAATGAGTAAAAGGCATCATTTTTCCCGAAGAAGGTACGTCTTATGTAAACAATGCACGCGCCATTGAGCCAATATTTGACGCCGCGTGGTGTGATTGCACGTGTTGAATACAGTCATCTGTGATAGAGATAATTCGTTATTCTCTACTGTGAAATAGATTAGGCCAGGGGATGGGGTTGGGGTTTATGAGGGGGCTCCTGCCGTGTCTATTAGATCCACTAATCCCAGGTTAGTGTCCCTTGTTGTGTTTCTCTGTTATTGCTTGTTGGTGGTGATGGTTTTGTTTTCGAGTTTTTGTTGTTATCATTGTATTTCGGACTAATAGCCACCGCCCACCAATGTTCATTCAAAAATCTTTTTTGAATTATCAGATATCCTCTCACAGCTTCATATAACAACTTTTAGTATTCGAAGGAATTTTTAGTGAACAGAAACGCGCCCGTGTGTCTGTTATCACCTCTTACTTCAATTATATAGAAGGATAACTCGTGTTTTCCTTTAACGTTCGTCACTTCCTCTTGAAATCTTCAATTCGCATTCATCGCAGCAATGATCTCTGTGTGAAAATTATATTTGGAAAGTGCTTAACCAGTTCTATCAGATAATCACTTGACACCAATATTGTCCTTTAAGCTTCGATATGTATGATAAATGGACGATGCGTAACGACATATGTAAACTAAAAGATACCCTTCTCCTCTCAAGTCACGTCATCAAAAGGAAGCTTAAATCAGTATCGTTGCTTGTGATTAAATTGTTTGAGTGAGATGCATGTTGAATATGTTTTAGTTCAGAAATATCATCCAATTACAAAGTCTGCACGTGGGAAGGTGCCTTTAATCATGTCAATGTGTTCATGTCATAGTTTGAATATAATAAAATAGTTTTCTATTTAGTCAAGTAAATTTGCATCGATATATTTTTTATGACGACGTAAAAGGCTTCAGGTAAAGTGAACCGAGCATTGAATTATCAGCCTTTCAGCAAATTTAAAAATCAAACTTCACAAACAAAACAACGCCTTGCAAACTTTATATCCGTTAATAATATGAATTCACGTGGGTTGACCACGTTTACTCTACGTGGCATACATGTAGGTGGTTTTTCTCATCGGGTTCGGGAGATTGGAGAGCCGAATGGTTAGCGCTGTCATTGAATCAACTGGTGTGGTTTCGAACCCCGGTTGTACGTGACAAGGTGTACGGTCACCTGTCCAACCTCGTGGGTTTTTCTCCGGGTCCTCCGGGTCCTCCGGCTTCCTCGCACTGCTAAAGACTATTACACAATGACATATGTCATAGAAGCGTCCTGCCATATTAAAATACGTGTGATTGTATTGTGATTGTAACATAAACCTGTTGCTATCAACACTCGGCTGGAGATCTTGGTAGCATTCCTTATGTCATTGTGTAACTTGTTGTTGGCATGTCTTATCTAACTTTCTTTGTCTGATAAACTATATTGAATGTTAAACCTGATATGATGCTCGATACATTAGACAGGTGTCTAATGAGCTCCTTTGTCTTGAATACGTTTATAAACTCAGAACAGAAACGAATCTCCTGTTGGGTCCAGTCAGGGCTAGGTCCGGCCAGGGTTAGGTCCGGCCAGGACTGAGCGAAGGCCATGGGCGTCTTGGCACGAGACGAAACGAGACGACAGCTTCTGGAGTTGGCACACTCGTGCTAAGCCAAGCTAAGACATTCGACTCCCTCCATATAAGTTAGTTCTACGGTCGTTTACATTATGATGTTTGTACCTAATATTGTAAGAAGCAGAATAAAAGTATTATTAGAAGTATATACCAGTGTTGTCATCAAGAACCTGATTAAAGAACGAAATACTGTCACAAGACCCCTACGCGCAAGCGAATTAATGAAATAGAATTAAACCATGTTATTCCCTAAATGACCATGATTGCGTCAAGTGGACATTAAACCCCCCCCCCCCCCTTCTCTCTCTCTCTCTCTCTCTCTCTCGCTTTTTTAAAGGCAAACGCTTGGCATAGGGCCTAGTTCAAATTATTTTAATACCATGGATAACGAGAACAAGGACGAGCACAATTGTGCAAGGAACAGGAATGCCTGTCTTCAAAGAGCGTCGCCCACTAGAGCAACAAAAAGAAGTGTCATTTGCGTCTTGTCTAACAATATTTAATAAATCTGCAAAGAGTGAACGACTCCTTTAAAGGGACAATCCCGATAAGAACAGAGTCTCAAAAATTAAAGTCCCAGTATTTATGAAACTTATGGACCAAAATATAGTGGCATGGTGTATTTACCTTGTCTCAAAATTTCAGCTTAATTTCAGTCGTTTGGACGTGTACGTCAACACTGCTTATCCGGACACGTAACCCTTTTAAGATTTCGGGTCAATTTTTTCATTAGGTGACCTGATAATCGATTAACATTTCTTGAGCGGTCTATACAGTGAATGACCCATGCACTGTACTTGATAACAAAAGGTAAATTTCACCTACATATTATTTTTATAGAAAAAAGTCTGGTTTTATCCAGATACTGTATAATACAACGGTCTCCATTTCCAGATGAAGACTGTCAGGTTTAAGTTATTTACAAGCATATAACAAATATCGTGTTAGTAGGTGGGCCTTGGGTTACGGATTTTAAAGGATTTTAACACAAAATTAAGCAGTTTTATTCCCCAAAAAGTTATCGGGATTGGCCCTTTAACGCGACAGGTGAGGTGGGAATGTATCGGAAGACAGAGGACGGTGAGAGGGAGAGAGAGAGCGATAGACAAGGTCATATCTCGACTAACATACGGTTCAATTTTATTTCAATAATTAGCTTTAGCAGTGGGGAAGTAACCGACGGACTAGGAGAAAACCCACGAGCTAGGTTGCATAGGCGACCTTACTCTTCGTCAAGTACAATGGTAGAACTTAAGACGCAACGCGCACGCTTTATCCAGCCTATTCTCCTTCCGTCATGTAAACACGAGATCCCCTGTACACACTGGCTGACGTGCACGTAAAAGTTCATCTGGATTTTCCGGTGTGGTGTCCCCTTGCCAATGGTGCAGGATAGAGCGCCTGGCACGAGACAACGTATATTCATTCGGGTATATTCGTTCGGGTAAGACGAAGACGTAAATCTGAGGTCCCGTGTACCTACATATTGGTGTGCACGTAAAAGATTCCCTGGCAATTTCCCTCATAACATACTGTATGGCGTATAACCGTCTTCATTAACCAATAGAATCTCACACCCCTTTCATCTCGTGGCTTGATAAAACGATATTATATACATATTGCTGACTACAAACAAAATATATTAATTTATCTCGGGCCGTGGTATATTGTTCCGCCACCGTCACCCCCTGGCGTGTATTGAATAATCTAGCTTTATATTTTATCCAAATTCTAGTACAACTATTGGGCAGACGAGACAATTACGTGACGCGGGTAGAATAGGATGGATGAAAGGGTGGTTATATAATTATAAAAATCTTTATGTGAGGTTCATTGAGTTAACTACACGGTGGAATTATTCAATTACCTCACGTTTACTCAATGCTACTGAGCTCTTTATGGATCATACACCACCTTAGATTGTTGGACACAGCTCAACCGTTTCCTCTTTTTGCATGGCCATTTTGTTGAATGTTTGGTGTAGAATTGACCAAAAGGGTTTGGAAATACAATACAAAATCTGTCCGATTTTTGTGAATATTCATGATTTTGTTGCAGAAGGATAGGGCGTACAAGAGTTAGTTAAGTTAGAATGTAGGGAAGAAAGTTGCATGTTTAGTTGTCTCTACCTCCAGTTTGTGTATTTCAAGTTTTTTTTATGAAGAACCTCATACGTGCTTTTGGAGCAAGAGATTGGCACATGTTGCTCAATCGGTGGCACAAAGTGCTCTACCCAAAGAAATGAGGGAAAATTCGAGCCGGTCTTAAGCTAGGCTAACACTTGCACGACTTTTGGCCACGTTTTGGTCGTGCCCATCAGTGTCCACATTGACACGAACTGGCACGGCGAGTTCACGCATTGTTTACGCACTTCCCGCATTGGCACGACGCATTGTTTACGCACTTCCCGCATTGGCACGACGAGGTTGCGCAAATCGGACGGTGTCGTGCCAACTCGAGTCGTGGTAATGCGTGCCACGGAATCGTACAATTGTCAGCCTGGCTTCAATCTGATTAAAACACAGATCCAATTTCGTTTCGTTTTTTATAGTTCAAAATTTCGTTTTTACTTGTCTTTACTACTCTTGGATCTGGAGGACTTGTTATTTAACTTGTGTTCTGCCTGAAATGAAGGGTCAGCCAATCAAATGTCTGTCGAATCGACCGTTTGACCTTTTCATGCGTGGAACTGTGGGTAGATACGTCTATACTAACACCAGCGGATAGAAATCAAAACAAAACAAAAGTAGATTTTAAAAAGCATGACGGTCGCTAATTGGTTAATCGAATGACTGACGTTATCGGGTCAAACGTCCCGTGCTTGATACCTGACGTCATAGAACGTGAGCTCCCACTATAACTTGTTAGATCTACATGAGTGTAGGCCATCGAAGGTATAAAAAACGAAACGAAATATAGATCTATATTTTAATTAGATTGCCTGGCTTTAGACGCGAAAATGAACAATAAAGTCATGGAGGAAATCATAGGTGATCTGCATCCTGTCTAGCTCCACGTGAGAAAAGACACACAGCTAGTTGGCCGATATTTTAAATATAGACGATTCTAGATGAAAACACGGAGTAGACCCGCATTACAAAACAATACTAATTTTTGGATATGGCGACCATTCAATGGCGACCATTCAGGACAGTAGATGGATCTCGGTGTGCGGGATGAAACAGGACTTGATTTGATGACATGGTTTAACAACCGTCCTATATAGTTGTACGTGGCAAGGAGTAGGGTCGCCTTCTAACCTCGTGGGTTTTCTCCGGGTACTCTGGTTTCCTCCCACTGCTAACGATCACTACGTGCAAGCGAATTATTGAAATACAATTAAACCATATGTTAGTCCCGAAATTACCTAGTTTGTGTCGAGTGGACGTTAAGCCTCATTTTTCTCTATCTCTCTCTCTCTCCTACGTAGGATTTCCATAGAAAATGAACAAGCCACGTCTAAAGCCAGGCTGACACTTGCACGATTTTTGGCCACGATTTTATCGTGGCAAGTCGTGCCATTTTGGGGCACGAACTGGGAGGCTCCCGCACTGTTCACGACTAGTTCACGCATAGTTCACGACTAGTCCACGTTCGCGTACGTTCGGATGCGTTTAACACGATCGCTACGACTGACCTCAATATATGATACGATCTGAGAAATATCACCACGATTACTCCACCATTAAAACCTAGAAAATGAGTTCGGGATTTGATTTCTAGTTTGCTTTTTTAAAATTTCAGGTGGCATGTTAATTGCATTGTATTTTTAAAATGTATTAAACCTGATATATCTATGTTTTTGAGATTAAAGTTCATTCTTCAATGACGCGATATAATTGATATAAAGGGACAATCTACACAAATAATCAACTACTAGTATCTGATATAATTCTCACAGCAGTGTACCGTACATCTTCAGGTATCACAAAAACACTCTGATAGACATTTCTAGTGGTGGAGTACCCCTAACAGAGCTATGTAATTACCAGACATTTGTAGTATAAGAGTATCGCTGACAAGAGTTACCGAATTTCTGTCAACAGCTAGGCTGGATTAGCTGAAATCTGTACCACCTAAAACAACTTCGGAGTTGTTCAGTACCACCACAGGAGTCCTGAATGACCACAGCCAGAGAGTGTTTTTGTGATACCTGAAGATGTACGGTACACTGCTGTGAGAATTTCATGTAGTACACTTTTGAGCTATTTGAGGGATATCGCATTTTGGGCGTGGAATACCACACCCGCCGCCAGAAACCCGACAGACTTACATTTTGATGATACCAGATATGCATGCATTCATAAAATAAAGGAAAAAATTGGTACACTTTTCAGCTAGATTAACCCCCTGGGCTCCCGGTCTATATTGAAGACGCTCTACAGCCTAATATTGTTTCCAGTTAAAATTATCAAGGTGTCTTCCAAGTGCACGGGATCGAGATATTTCACCCAATCCAAACGACTCCCCGTCCTCCTCCGCTGACAAGGGAATATCGCGCCGGAAGTTCCCGAAGAAATGTTATGGAGATGAAGCCCAGGGGAGAACTACCACCCTACGCGCTGAGCCACAACAGCTAAGTTACGCATGAGAAGTTACGTATTGTCTCTTCAATACGTCATCGTGGGTAGGGATTTATAAAATAATTATATATCTAGCTAGGGAGAATTGAGAGAAGGATAATCCCCTATTTCACGTGTAATACAATAAGCTTGTATTAACATAAAACTAGATTAAATACCCTGAACATCACCCAGTCTATAATTTCTATATCTATTTCTCTACAATACAAATAAATCATATTACACGCTTACATGCTTAATTTGTCCATAATTTATGTTGTCAAATTCTGCAATGCCATCTGTATAATATAGATCTTATTATTATTATTTCAACGCACATAAGACACAAGGATGTCTCTATAATGCCCCACCAGACCTGGATTACAAACTTGAAAAAGGACGAGTTATCACAGCTTTTCAGGTCAGATCGCCGTGAGTCAGCGATCAGTGGCGTGCATGGAGACCTCAGCTCGGTATCTGCTGTTTTCACCATGCTCTTACCACACTTATGACTCCCGAGATCAATTTCTGTCGCCATAGCAGCGCAGTAAGAACCCCCCCCCCCTCGTCTGACAGGGGTATAGCCCGGGCCCGTAGCCAGCTCATAAAATTTGGTATGTAATCCCTATATTGTCACGTTGTAATTAGTAGAACAACATTTCGTCACCGAGGACTGCGCATTAGTTTAAACGACACATAATAGAAAGCAGTGAGCAACGCTGCTTAAAATAGATTTTTTTTTTACTACAGCTTTGGGTAGTTTCTATCCGATTAAAATTTTTTGACGTAGATAAATTAGTTTGGATGAGCTTCAATCTGATCGTTTCGTTTTGCATGTCTTCCCTACATTAGGATCTAGAAGAGTTGTTATATTACCGCCGTTTTGGTTGAACTTAGGGATTAGCCTATGAAACGGTCCGTCCGTTGCAGCGAGTTCTTAGTGTGATGGTATACCGGTGTGTGATGCACGGGACTGTGGGTATCTTACTCGAAACATCAACGGTGATTAGCTAATCAAATGTGTGACATCATAGGGTCACAAGCAGCTCGTATGACCTTTGGCGCGACCTCCCAACTCCCACTAGATCTTCATGTAGAAGAGGCCGCCGAAAGAAAGGTTGCCAGGCAACGAAACATACGCCCATCGCAGCCGAATTGTCCGGACAGTCAACAAGAGTTGTCGCTTATTTTTACTTTTTTCGGTAATGAAACATTTGTAATATACTAAAATCTGATTAAGACTAACAACTCATTATTTAATTATCAAAAAACCATTAGAATTTGTTTGGTTTCTATAAGGTTCAGCTAATGTTTAGCATACGAAACATTTAATACTATGAATTTAGCTGTTCAGTTATCAAAATTCATTGAAAATCAATATACTTGTTCGTCTCATGACCTTAAACACTTTGTATAAATTTAAAGTCAATGGGATATTAACTGTGGCCTGTAGACCGTTCACGAGATTTTTCAAAGTGATCAAGGGCCATAACTCTTGCAGTAATTTTCAGAAATCGCTGAAGATCTATAGGCTTGTTCGTCTCACGACCTTAAACAATATGTATAAAGTCAATCAGATATTAACTTTAGTCCGTAGAGCCATTCCACAAGCCGGCGGACGGATAGAGGGGCGGGCGACAATATGTGACTACATTTCAATGTGGATGTACAAAAAAAGATAGGCTGGCACTGCCAGGCAGGATACGCCCACATTTTCGAGAGATGGATAGAGAACAAGCAATACCGAAAGTGATTTTTCCTACATCATTAAGTCCTGTATTTCATACTGTATTGGGAGCAGCCATTTAGTTGGTCAGTTCCAGTCTGATATTCATGAAATTCGAAGCCGACAATGATTATGGTGTGACGGTACACAACCTAGAAATGTGACTTTTCATCAAAATCGGATAAGAATAATTGTGACCTGTAGAGAGTTCACAACCATGATATACCATATTTTTACACTATTCGCGTACAAACGGCGACCATTTCGTCTGGCAATTTTGGTACGATTTTCACGAAATTAGAACTCAACCTTCCTCATCAAAATTGAATTAAAATTGTGACCTATACAGGGTCCACAACCATGATATACCATTTTTTTAACAGTATTCGCGTACAAACGGCGGCCATTTTGTCTGTCAATTTTGGTCCGATTTTCCCGAAATTCAAACTCAACCTTCCTTACGGTGTAACGGTGATATAATCAAACGTTTTTTAAATCGGATAATAATTGTGACCTCCAGAGGGACCACAAGCTAAAGAAAGGGGGATTTTGCGTATAACCAGGGGCCATAATTCAGGAAGTTACGATCCGATATGCGCAAATATCGAAAAGAACCAAGATCTTTGGGTTATAACCACGAATTTCAAGTTTCATCACAATCGAAATAAAATTGTGACCTTTACAGGGTCCACAACCTTGATATACCATTTTTTTAACAGTATTCGCGTACAAACGGCGGCCATTTAGTATGTCAATTTTGGTCCGATTTTCCCGAAATTCAAACTCAACCTTCCTTACGGTGTAACGGGGATATAATCAAACGTTTTTTTTAAATCGGATAATAATTGTGACCTCCAGAGGGACCACAAGCTAAAGAAAGGGGGATTTTGCGTATAACCAGGGGCCATAATTCAGGAAGTTACGATCCGATATGCGCAAATATCGAAAAGAACCAAGATCTTTGGGTTATAACCACGAATTTCAAGTTTCATCAAAATCGAATTAAAATTGTGACCTTTATAGGGTCCACAACCTTGATATACCATTTTTTAACAGTATTCGCGTACAAACGGCGGCCATTTTGTATGGCAATTTTGGTCCGATTTTCCCGAAATTCGAACTCAACCTTCCTTACGGTGTAACGGTAATATAATCAAACGTTTTTTTAAATCGGATAATAATTGTGACCTCCAGAGGGACCACAAGCTAAAAAAAAGGCGATTTTGCGTATAATCAGGGGCCATAATTCAGGAAGTTACGATCCGATATGCGAAAATATCGAAAGGAACCAAGATCTTTGGGTTATAACCATGAATTTCAAGTTTCATCAAAATCGAACCAAAATTGTGACC
This sequence comes from Patella depressa, assembly GCA_948474765.1. Lineage (NCBI taxonomy): Eukaryota > Metazoa > Mollusca > Gastropoda > Patellidae > Patella > Patella depressa. The sequence goes on along the minus strand of OX419723.1, from coordinate 36,872,258 downwards.
TTTACAGGGTCCACAACCTTGATATACCATTTTTTCACAGTATTCGCGTACAAACGGCGGCCATTTTGTATGGCAATTTTGGTCAGATTTTCCCGAAATTCGAACTCAACCTCCTTAGGGTGTAACGTTGATATAATCAAACGGTTTTTTAAATGGGATAATAATTGTGACCTCCAGAGGGACCACAAGCTAAAAAGGGTGATTTTTCGGACAATCAGGCGCCATAAAATTCAGGAAATTACATTCCGATAGCCGCAAATATCGAAAGGAACCAAGATCTTTGGGTTACAAACATGCATGTCAAGTTTCATCAAAATCGGTTCAAAATTGTGACCTCTATAGGGTCCACAAGCTAAAAACGTGATTTTTCGTACAATCAGGGGCCATAATCCATGAAGTTTTGATCCGATACATGCCAATATCGACAGCAGCCGAGATCTTTCGGGGATAAACCTATATTTCAAGTTTCGTCAAAATCGGATAAGAATTGTGACCTGTAGAGAGTCCACAAACAAATTGTGGACGGACGGACAGGGGCGACGACATAATACGTCCACATGAAAATGTGGGCGTATAAAAAAACGAAACGAAATAGTTTTGAGGCTAACTTAGTTTAAATATGTATTTAGTTTGTACGTGGGAAGACATCATTAAGTGGTCTAACGATAACTAACAAACATATTTATAGCAACACTGAATAGAGACTGTATAAAAACATATTTATACGATCACTGAATAGAGACCTTTATATTATATACCATCTTGTTTTGTACGGGTGTGTAGGTGTGATGTATACGGGTGTGTGGGTGTGGGGAGGTGTATAGGAATTTAAACTACATACCTCCACATCGTCTGATTCTATAAAAACAATTTTATGACCAGAACAAAACATGTTTACATCATTTAATTTGAAATAAGAGTTGATGAAATAATTTTAAAATATTATGTTCTATTAGGTGTTTTCGGCTACCTGGAGTTTTACACTCATTGGTTTCCGCTACCGGGTTTTCGGCTACAACGGTTTCAAACACATGGGCTTTGGCTACCGGGGTTTCGGCTACAAGGGTCTCAGCCAACACCAGTCATTAACTGGTATAAAAATGCACCCTGCCCCTAAAATCTGCGATATCATTTTTGTGAAAGCGGATGTTAAAAACAACCAGATTAAATTAAATTGAAATCATTAATCGCCATACAGCTGTCCTGACTCACATCTGGAACTTTTCAATTTCTCCAAAACAAAGAAAATTATCCAGATTTTAATCGTATCAAATCCAAGAATTCTAATAATAGTCCATGTGATAGACCACCGAAAGCAGCAGATGTAGAATGTCACTGTGAAGATTTTGAGCCATATTCCATTTCAATAGGTCAATCGGTTCAGGAGTTATGAAGGTTTCCCTGGTGCGCTCAATTTTAGTGTAAAAATGCCGGCCATGTTTAAAGATGGCCGCCAAAATGGCATTTCGCAAAGTGACCCTAATGTCCATCAACTAAATTTGAACACTTCAGGCACCAGGCTATCTGAAAATCATGGTTGAATTTATTCATCAATTTAGTAATGATACCCCAAAATCGGCGGGCTGTCACAGGGACTATAATGGATAATTAATACAACAAGTCTTTGGACCGAGATAAAACCTGGATACGAATTTGAACATCTAATACTCAACACATCATGTATTGGAAATAAACCGGAACATTGTGAAATATTTGCTAGATTTCATGGGTCATCTGTCTGCTTGGTCCCAAACGTTGTGCGTTACGACACGATTGTCCCTATTGAGGTGACGATGTTGGTAAAAGCTTTCATGATATTTACTAGAAGTTTGTTTAATTCTCACTTTGCCCGCTGTTCACCCTGTTCGATATTGATACATATATTATGGCGTTCATACACTATAACTAACTAATAAATATAACTAATTGAAGATACGGTCAACATGATCGCTCCAACTGAACTCAATCTAGGATAAAGCACGGCTGACACTTGCACGATTACGTGGCACGCATTGGCACGACTCGAGTCGGACGATACCGTCCTATTTGCGCAAACTCGTCGTGCCAATGCGGGAAGTGCGTAAACAACGTGCAAACTATGCGTGAACTAGTCGTGCCAGTTCGTGTCAATGTGGACACTGATGGACACGACAAAATCGTGGCCAAAAGTCGTGCAAGTGTCAGCCTGGCTTAAGACCTGATAGAATCAGTACGTTTAAACCACGATTACAATCGTAGCTGGAATCGTAATAGTGGGAATCTAGCATTAAACAGCATGGCCTGATTCAGTCATTTTCTACTTTTCTTTTTTTTGTCAAATTTCTTTTCATTGTCATGGATGTATAATGTTTCGTAGTATGAAGAATACATATTACACATTAAATAGGTTAAAATATTGTTATTATTTAACTGGGGGTTGAAAACATGTTTGTGTTAGAGACATGCGCGTGGGAGAGTCCAATGTTTACTTCGTCTATAATTACTGTGTGTGACGTCATACTGTACTCAGTGACGCCAACATCAGCTGATGTGTAAATTATAAAAACCCTGTAATTTGGGTCACGTGAATAAATTGTGTTTACTGGATGCGAAATGAAATGCACTAAGTTGGTAGAAGGTCATAGAGTAATATGCTTAATGATAATATCGAGCAGAAATATATGGTTGGTTGGTCGGTGTAGAATGTTTTTCATGCTCATATGTTATCCTATAAGAGTTGGGGGGGGGGGGCAAAAGATGTTTTTTATATCATATTTTACTCAAGTGTCGGATTTACCCCCCTCCCCCCCCCCCCTCGTCGTAGACGTAAAAACTCATTTTCGGGTTTGATACAAGTGTCAGTTAAGACTGTTTCTCGGAAGGACGGAAAGCCTGGCGCGGAAAATAAACCTCTAGTACTCATTGACGTGCACGTTAAAGAACCGTTGGCTGTAGAAGGTCGACCAAGAGTAAGCAAATACACTGCTGTCGGGGCAAAATACTCGCCTGTGCACACTGCATTGCGCATGTCCATCTTGATTTGCCAAGTCGATGCGAACAGTAGGACGTTAAACCCCATTTCATTCTTTCGGTGATACGCATGCTCACAAGAAACTGGCCCACCCACGTGGTATTTACTGTAAAAACCAGTTTCCGGGTAAAATCTACTTATCGAATGCTGCTATGTACTTTACAGAATCTTGAGTCAACACAACCTTCGAGTGGACGAGAAGGGAAATACGACACCGTGACGGGTTGAACGACCGTGTTGAATACATATTCGTTTTCCGCCTGGCTTATTCGTATATTACACACATATAGCCAAGAAACTAATTGCGTAATTCATACTTTATTTAGACCATCTGAGTCACCGTGTGTCATTCTTTACAAGGTTAAATTTTAAATCCAATGTCAACATTTATTGGCGACGCTTTAAACATTTAAGTGACTGCGTGTAATGATATTATAAATATTAATAATTGCGTGTAATTATAGAAACTGTTTAGTTATTGACTATTATAATACAATCAATTTAGTAATTGACTGTTATAATACAATCAATTTAGTAATTGGCTGTTATAATATAAACAGTTGCGTGTATTTTAATATAACCAGTTTAGTAACTGACTGTTATAATAACCATTTTAGTAACTGACTATCTTAATATAAACAGTTTAGTAATTGATTATTTTAATATAAACATTTTAGTAATTGACTGTTATAATATAAACATTTTAGAAATTGGCTATTTTAACATAAACATTTTAGTAATTGACTATTTTAACATAAACATTTTAGTAATTGACTGCTATAATATGTATACGACTAGTGTGCACCGCACTTCACCTTGTCAGGTCCCCTTTCCTTTTCCTCGCCAGGCCCACTGTCCTACACCTTGTCGGGTCCACTGTCCTACACCTTGCTTGGTCCCCGTCTCATACATCTTGCAAGATCATCTGTCCTTCACCAATGATAAGACGAACACCCACTGGGAAAGGGGGGGTTGGGATGGCCTAGTGGTCTAGAGTGCCGCGCTTCGACCTCTAGCTGGCCGGTCACCTCTGGCCGGTCACCTCTGTGGTTTCGAACCCTGGCGTAAGCGTATGTGGCATGGAGATAGGGGCGCCTTTTCAACCTCGTGGGTTTCGTCCGGGCACTCCGGTTTCCTCCCACTGCTCAAAGACCCATACGCGCAGGCGAATTATTGAAATAAAAAATGAAACCATATGTTAGTCCCCAAATGACCTAGTTTGTGTCGAGTGGACGTTAAACCTCATTTCTCTCTCTCTCTCCCACTGGGAAAACTCAAGGTATCAGGATAGATCTACAGGCCAGTGTGTAAGCGTCGCCGTCAGCACGATCCGACCTACATTGCGCTAACGTATGGTGCTTTCTGTGGGACAATTGTAAATTATTTCCAACAAAATGTGCTTATAAATTAAGCATGCAAATATTTGCATACAATTCATTTTCAATTTTATGCTTCATCTACACTCAATCTATTTCCAGAATACAGGTGTTTCAACATAGTATTCATTATCTGGAACTGTCTATCTTATACAACAGGTAATCAGTGCAGAAAGGTTAAACATACACAGCTAATTTTATCTGTTGCAGGTCTTTATTGTGCTTTCAAATGTTACATAAATTATTAGTCAGACATTACTTAAAGGAGCTTAATTGCTAAGATTTGCGACAAGTGGGTCGCAACGCATATATGAATGTAATATGAATGTATATTAACTAATTTACATTCAATGGTTTCCGCTTTTACTCTTAATTTCAAATCAGTAATGTTCGGCGAAATAAGTCAACAGTCTCAATCGAATGCAAATTTCTAGCATCTGGTTATTTCAGTCTATATACGCCGTTTGATTTGGTGCAATGGGTCTAGCCTCGTTCCTCGAGTCTCTTGCTAGAACTAGGACGGAAACGCATTATGGTACACGATTATTTTGTCTTAAATATTGGATATCAGAAGCCCATCTTTTTCCGGTAAGATCACAGCATCAATGTTGATTTAAATTGATAAATAATTCGTGATTTCAATGTTCAGGACTTTGGAGAATATTGAGTTACAGACTTAGCTGCTTTAACTTATAAAGAAAATAATCACCATGAATATCTTTCAGCTGTCATGATGCATGTATTGTAGCCATGCCCATCCAACCCTCACCCCACCCTATTTTATGTGATTGAGAGAATTCGGAACGTCCAATCGAGCTTCCCCATGTAATGAGTCTCCGGGTTGAAAGTGAAAGTAATATTACCCTGACATCGGAAATGGTAGGCCAACGCCACCATGCCTTTGTTACATCCCGGTCTCAGCTACCTTTATACACCAAATAGTGTAGCCGCCAAGCCCGAACCAACAAACAAACAACAATGACAAATATCAGAACAGATTCAACGGTCCATTTGCTGGCTACACTATTTTACCGAAATCGTTTTTTAGGATTTCGAATTTTGTCTAATGATTCGGATTGTTCGTACGTGGTTTTATTTTCTATATAAAATACTGAATTGTGGGCGGTAACACAGTATTGATAAATAATGTTATATTAAATGTTTATTTTTGTGCTCAATAACAGGTTCATTATTTGAGGCCTGCATAACTTGACCATTAGACAACATCTGGTCTAGCACAATCCATTATTTATACATTAAACAACCCAACTGAAATAAAATGGGGTTCAACGTCCGACTGTTCTGCTCCGACTGGGTAAATGGAGACAGGTGTCCGCCATGTAGAGGGCTATGCAGGAAGTCTTGCCTGTACAGTGGCACTACGGTCTACTCTTAAATCGAATTCCAATTGTTAAGTGATCTTTTATGTGCACGGTTGAAATATGAGTTAGTTGTAATGCTGCTGTCCGGGCCAAATGTTCCTCATAGCACTACGCGAGATAAACGCGTTTTATTAGCGCAATCGGGGGTTGAATGGCCGAATGGTTAGCACATGCGTGCTGTATCATAAAACCTGTCATTGAGTCAACTGGTGTGGTTTCGAATCCCCGGCTGTATGTGACTAGGAGTAGGTTCGCCTGTCCAACCTCGTGGGATTTCTCGGCGGTCTCCGGTTTCCCGCCACTGCTAAAGACCCCTACGCGTAAGCGAATCATTGAAATAAAATTGAACCATATGTTAGTCTCTGTCTCTCTCTCCCTCTTTCTCTCTCATTAGCACACTCGGAGCAGAACAGTCGGAACTCTAAACCATATTTCATTTCCGCTTAGTACAGAAATGTCGGGGCGTTATACTTCATTTAATTGATGACATGCAACTACACACGTGTTGAGATTATTCAATCGATTGTTTATTACAGCTAATCGATTTTAACGCCGATGTTACTCGGTTGTTCTTACACATTATTTCATCATTGTTCATAACTTAAAGCGCCAATCCCTTTATTATAATTTGGAGAATAAAACTGTTTGATTTTGGGTTAAAACCCATTAAAAGCCCGTATCTAAGGGCCGAGTAACTAACTCGATATTTTTGATCCGTTTTCAAACAACTTACAAACATCTTCATCTGGAAATGGATACCGGTGTCCCGGATTGTATTATACTGTGGATAAAACCAGACTTTTATTTTTGTAAAAGTTCACGGGTCATTCACTGGATAGTCCTCTAGAGAAACTGCAATAGATTATCAGGTCACCAAGGAAAATAATAACTCACAATCTTAGAAGGGTTACGTGTCCGGATAAGCATTTTGACTTTCACGTCCAAACGACTCATTACTTTGGAGTGATATTTAATGATAATCCTACGCCGGATTAACCGTGGCGGGGACCCTGGGCCCCTGATCACTGACCGCGGTTTAATCAAGAAATCTGAATATTTCCTGTGATCATGGTGTGCATCTGATCAAATTCAGCTTATACCCACAACAAATATCAACAACAACAACAGCTTATATACAGCGTTTACTCGATTGACGTTTCCCGGTAAATAAACAAAAATGAATTACGGATACCAGTTGAAAATATGACACGGCATCACCGACACACCGTGGATTGGGGGGGGGGGGGCGAGGGACTTCCGATGGAGGGCCCTTGGAGCATTGGAAGGACCTCGTCACTAGGTCAGCGGCCGTTGGAGTCCTCGGTTCGAACATGCTCGAGGCGCGCAACTGCGATTTTTGTTGGGGGGGGGGGGGCTAATGTGGGGGGCCTGGGGTCTGGGCCCCATGGTGCCCCGCGGTTAATCCGGCGTTGTATAAACAATTCCTCTATATTTTGGCGCTTCAATTTCATACGCACTAAGACTTTTATTTTTGAGACTCTGTTCAAATCGGAATAGTCCCTTTAATACACTCTCTGACTATTGTTCAGTTGGTGATACTTCAAAAGTAACATTGGATGATCTTGTTGTACCTAGGATTATCCTGTTTCACATCAGCACAAAAAATATTAAAATGTTATCATAGAACATCATTAATATAAACATTACCCTTTCATATCCACGGCATTGTATCTCTGTTGGCGTGTTTATCAAAGTCATATTAATAATTCATATTAAATAGATAACACATCTTGTCGGTGATGTAACAATCGTCAATGGAATATAATATTAATTGTTTGATGACAATCGCGCACTCGGCTGTTACAAATAGAGATCATGATAAAGATGGGTCTTTAACTTCTGCTTCCACTGAAGTGATATCGCAGACAAGGGAGGGGCGAAGCGTCGTCCTGTATATTTAGAATATGATTTTGAAATCTTTCCATTTATTACAGCCTTAGAGAATGGAGTGGTTTTAGTGGGGCGTTCTTCCCTTCATTTATTTGAAATATTCTCGTCAATTAATATTATATAAGGAGAAGACGTTTATAAGTTGTTAGAACTTTTGTTTGATCCTCCTGTATTGAACAATGATACGTCGATACAATAAAATAAGTTTAAACTATTTAAACTTATATTAAATAACAAAACATATTGTTTGGTAGTTGATCTGTGGAGACAGCCTGTATGCGGACACACATGCGTCTCTTCTCTGGATTGGTAGATGTCATCTTTGTGGGTTAAGTGCTTCGGTGCCAGGCCCGTCTTATCGTACCCCCCCCCCTCTCTTTCACATCCATTGCAGTGGATATTAAATACAGAAAAAACCTTATCTGTGCCTTCACAATCAATGATAGAATATAATAATGTTTGAGCACCGGTGGCTGCTGTCATTGAGTCGGATTTTTGTACCTCAGTTACACCCGTACTTATTGTTAGTTGAAACAGAAAATGTGTATTGGCGAACTCGTGCAAGACACAGAATTGTGTGTGTGGGAAGGGGGGCGAATGGTTAGAGTGTTCGCGCTGTAGGCCTATCATAAGGTCTGCCATTGAGTCAACTGGCGTGGTTTCGATTCCCCGGTTGACGAGGAGTATGGTGGCATGTCCAGCCCCGTGGGTTTTCTACGGGTCCTCCGTTTTCCTCACACTAGTAAAGACCCCTGCACGCAAGCGAATTATTGAAATAAAATTGAACCGTATTGAATGTGGATGTTACCTCCCCCCCCCCCTCTCCCCCCCCCCCTCTCTCTCTCTCTCTCCCACACTCTCTCAGGACACTAAATTTGGATATTCTACGTCAATTAGTTATTGTTTCAAACCAACAAACACTATAGCCGGACGGACGAATAGACAGATGTAACGGGACTACTTCAAATATGTCGAATTAATATTTCTTCGGATATTGCTGTCCAATAAAGAAAATGGTTTGAACCAGGAAGTTTTTCACGGATATGTGTTAATCTATTTCTGCTCAATCTTGAGGCGATAATTTCACATTGATTTTTGACAAGATGTCAGAATTCCAAGACAGCTAGCGCCTGGCGGCTAGTACGATTGAACTGAAAAATCTATGTACAGTAAGTGCACGAAAACACTTAAAAAATCCGATACGACAAACTGGCGTATAAAACAAACCGATACTACGAACCATCGGACAAAACAAAACCGGTACGACTAACCGGCGGACAAAACAAAACCGGTACGACAAACCGGCAGACGAAACAATAAAGATACGACGAATCTACGGAAAAACAAAACCGGTACGCCAAACTGCATGGCGAAGAAAACAAAACCGGTACGACAAACCGGCGGACAAAACAATAAAGACGCGACAAACCGGCTGAATGTTACTGATTGATATATACCGTCTATAAAAGATCGACTGAAGAGACTTCCTGGTTGTTTGGAGTTGATGCACTTTATCAATTCATTCAAAACATGATTACTTTATATAATCAAATTTGGTTATCTATTAATATATTTACTATATTGTTACCATATTGATAGATAACATCTTAATCCATTAATCCGCTCTAATCCAACTACTTATAGCACATGATAAAATATCTGGTAGTCGACTACTCATGTTGCCGGTTTTCAGGTGGTATGTGGTGTTCAAATTGGTTGGAACAGGAGAGGAGAAGGGTAGTTAGAGGAGAAGGGTGGATGTGGTAAAAGAGTTCGTGTGGGTGTGGATTAAATGGAAGATAGTGTTGGTTAAGTGGAAGATAGCATGTGGATTGGGGAGAGAAATTCGAGTGAGTTGACGAGTTTGTGTGGGTTTGGGGGGGGGGGGGGTCTAGTTGGGTTGTGGACAAGGGTAGAGGAGTTGATGGAGAGGAGCTTGGGTTGGTTGAAGAAGATTTTGTACAGTTTGGGGAGATCATCAACACTAAACGTTCATCTATAGGCATTGCTGGTTTAATGCTAAGGTTACCAACCCATCATGCGTAAATTTCCGACATCCAGACTTGCCTCAAAATGGGACAATTTTGTTTTATTAATGTTTATGTGTTTGTCCTCGGTAATGGCGGTCGGGGATGGCAATAAGCGAAGTTGTACAGTCTACTTTATGATTAGAGTGACACTTAGTCCCGATTGACTTGTCTTGGCGATAGTTTGTTATTAACGGGTTGGTTGTCTCGGTTATCCAGATTCTACGATGATTCCATACTACTGGTCTGGATGAAGGAGACTAATGTGCATTAGTCGTAGTTTGTAAGAATAATGGGAGTAATAAAGATGGACCACTTCCGGGATAATTTAATTATTTTATTGTTAGGTTGATTTAATCTCGTCTCATCTCAGCTGATCAAACTGGACAGATACAAGTTGACATTTATTTTACATTAAAACTAAAACCCGATACCATCTACTCCTAGTGGAATCAGACCACACATTAACACATCGTGACCGATTTATACAAATAGAAAACATTGGTGAATGTACAAAGAGAGCGAGAGAGGGGGGGGTAGAGCGGAGGCGGGGGGGGGGGCATCCACTCGATAAACAATAGGTCACATCTGGACTAACATATGGTTGAATTTTATTTCAATTATTCGTTTACGCATATGGGTCTTTAGCAGTGGAAGGAAACCGCAGGACCCGGAGAAAACCCACGAGGTTGTCATGTACAAGTGGGCAATGGAAACCAGGCCACTTGCCCCAGTGACAGACCTTCTGTATAGACGACCTATGGGGCTAAAAACATTAGCGTGCACGTAAAAGAATCCTTGGCAGATGCAATTCTAGAAAATCTACCATCTGGGATCGGACCACATCGAGATAGATTTATTTACCTTCAATGACAAAGCCAAAGATGCTCGTGTTAAGGGTTGTTGCCATGGCGAACCCTTGGTTTGGATCAACGACATTAGACTTGTTCCTTTTCATCGGTCTTCTGTAGACACACTCCGCCATTAAAATGTTTAAGAAGTATATAAATGTGGGACTATTATAACATGTAAATGAATTGGGTTTAACGTCCAACTTTTCTGCACCAACCGGGCTAATCAATCACCAGTTTCACTAGTATCATTCGCCATTATAATAAACACAAGTTACATTTCCTTTAATTCTAAAGAACCGGGTTCGGCTAATCAGTCTCGGTCATCCAGGAATTCTTACCAGTCTGGAATGATATGATAGAGTCTATCAGCTAATCGACTTTAACCCTCCATTTTATGTTTAAGCCGGAATCGTCACTTCCTGTCGACCGTCTCTGATCTATTTAACGGAGCAGACTTCAAACCGCTGGTATTCCTTTGATGTTAGACCACGTGACGTAACATGTATTCGATTACGATGACGAGTGGTATTTTTATCTTTTTGTTAAACGCCTGATTCGGCAGGATTTATTTCTTTCTGATTTTCTCGAGTGCGAATTTATCCATTTATTGGAGCTTTATTTATTTCTGTGTGTGGTTTGATCTCTGGCGTTTTATTGTCGCCGTTCTCATACCAAAATATTTTTATATCGAACTTGATTTTTATGGCCGTGTGTTTCATCTTTTGTGGAATATATTAATTCGAGTTATAAAAGACTTTACAAATGGCTATCGTGATATAAAATTATATTTCTTCATGTTTTCATGATTAACTAATATGATTTAACGACAAGTAACAGGGGGGATATAAAACCTGTTAGTCTTTCATTTCTGGCACATGTGAGTTGAAATATAAAACCAACATGTTTTTATTGCCATATTTAATATTCCTGGGGACGATGTTCTACGATCTATTTCACCAATATGACTGATTTATAATTATAAAATGTGTAAGCGGGGTGGGGGGGTTGAATTGTCCCGGTCCTGGAGCAATACAATAGAAAGTAAAATTCCGTTTCATCTTTTTGAATTACAGATTAAGTTTGTTTTATGGCCATATTTGATATGGTGTACTTCTACTGATAACGCCCAACGGGCAAACATATTGTTTGTTGAAATAAAATTGAACCATAGAATATGTTGGTTCCTGACCTAGTTTTTTCTCTCTCTCTCTCTCTCTCTCTCTCTCTCTCAGCGAATAACGACAAATACAAGTTATAATGGACTTGTCAGCCAATCACATCAATGTTTTGAGGGCGATTTTTTTAAGAAAACTTTGATAAATAAATTGATTTTAAAAAAATGATTGAGTCGAAATATGTCACAGATTTTTTACGTGAAAAAGATCTTTAAATAGTCTGGTAGAAAAAAGACATTGCTCATTAGATTTAAATTAATTAGTAAACCATATCAGATTATTATGTTCGATAAAGCCATTGCTTATAGAAAAAATAAACTAAAAGTACAGTTGTCCTACTTGAGTTAAAAGTACACATGTCTACTTTTGTGCATATAAAGCTAGTGGTTGAAACGGTTTGTCGACTTCTATGGAATAACGAGACATGTAATATTACCGAACCAATCTATATACACTCCAATTATAACATTGTTTTACAAGAAAAATATAACTTGTTTTCATGCAGTCTCTTCGTTTCAGGGTTGTGTGGGTTTGGTTTTTTTTATAAATTTGCATTTAGTCTGGTCGTCCTTATTTCTCGATTTTTTTTTTATAAATAAACACAAAAATTATTTCGTGGATATCTGAATGTCGATTGTGAAATAGAACAGACTGTGTATAACTCGCTGCTTTAACTCAATTTCAATAAATTCACATGACAGGTTTAAAGATGCAATATGTAAGATTTAGATACCGTCATTATGAAAGATAAATAATGAACATTTTAGTGTTTGAATTAAAATGGAATGAAATGAGGTTTAACGTCCTACTCTTCTGCTATTAAACTGATGTAATGAAGACGGGTAGTGTACTATGAAGACAATTTTGCCCAGGCAGTGGCACTATGGCCTACTCTTTCATCGAATTCCGACTATAAAGGTACCGTTTACGTTTACGCCAATGTACACCCAAGGACTTTTCGTCCCATCCAAAAGACTACGTTGTTTCTTGCCAGGCCCTCCATCCTGCACCATTGACAAGGGGGGACCATGTCGGAAAATTACAGTAAATGTTCTCGGTCAAAGCAGGGATCGAACGCAAGATCGCGGTCACGTTTATACATTGGCGTGCACGTAAAAGATCTCTTGGCAGTTGGAATTGGATATAAGAGTAGACTGTAATGCCGCTGCCCGGGCAAAATTTCCCTCATAGCACACTGTATGGTGTATGTCCGTCTTCATTAGCCCAGTCGGTGCACAACAGTAGGACGTTAAACCCCATTTCATTTTATTTCTTTATGACATCACTTGGTGTAAACAAATGTTTTTTGGGTGGTTTACTAATTTAAGAATTTATAAACGTTATCGAAATGTGACGGAATGTAAGACCAATAAGTTTATAGACGGTTTGTAAGACCCAATAAATCGAATATTTTTGCCCGGACAGCTGCCAATAACATGGTATATTTCAACTACAGGTCGTGTTTACACATATTTACTACGTTAATGGACAAATAATATTTACACAAAATCAATACTCCAATACACAATGACATTCTCTCATCTTAAAAATTAATGAACGATAAGAAAACAAGAGAGGTTGGTTTGTTTGACATGTCGAGTAGGTAAATAATACATAGTACGTCTGTACTCAGTGTTGACATTGTCACAATTATACAGGCAAACAAGTGGCGGGATATGTCACGTTACACGATGTTCGTGTTCACGATACAAAACCACTCACGTCAAACGGGGGGTTGGGATGGCCTAGTGGTCAAGAGTGCCACGCTTCGACCTGTAGCTGGCCGGTCACCTCTGGCTTGCGGCTGTGGTTTCGAGCCCTGGTGTGAGCGTATGTGGCATGGAGATAGGGGCGCCTTCTCAACCTCGTGGGTTTCCTCCGGGCACTCCGGTTTCCTCCCACTGCTAAAGACCCCTACGCGCAAGCGAATTATTGAAATAAAATTAAACCCCATTTCTCTCTCTCTCTCTTTCTCACGTCAAACCCCCTCCTGCAGGCTTCTCGTCCAAGCGCCCACCCCCCACCCCTCAGCCCCAGTGACATAGTTGATTTTCGTTTGCGTTTGCTTTGTTACTGTTGTAGTTCACAGATCAGCTCTTTAATAGATGATATAAACATGATTTTCGCATTATCTCCGCCCAAACAATCCTTTGCTCCAATGTGTGCCCCCCCCCCCCTCTACAAACTCCTGGATCCGGGTCTGTCACCGCTGCTATCCTGGCTGATATCGCAGAACTAGGATAAACCTCGTGTTGTTGTTTATTTACAAATTTAACATCCAATACATGTTATTATGAAGTTTAAACTCCAGTCCCCAGTTTTATTTTATACGAGACGCGAGTCGACCGATCGTTTCTCACGTCACTTTCGAGAGATGACCTTGACACTAGACTGGGTCAGTAAACGTAACTTACACTTCAAAGAACCCCGTCATTAATCATACGTGCAACGAGAGCGGCGTCTTTTGATGTTCTCCAATTACCTGTAATTAACAATAAGATGATTTAACGGTGCTTTCGAGCCCAGGGGTCAACACGAGGGTCACCGTATAATGTTTAAAATATGACGAGCCACGCGTGAACTGTGTATTTAGTTTTGTATATCTGAAGTGGTTGAAGCGTGTTTCGGCGAATCGTGCTGGAATTTAAAGACATTATGTCTAAGTGGCAGAAAAGGAAGAACGTCCATATTCCACAAAACGGAGTCGCGGTGGCTCAGTGATTAAGCTAGAAATGGGGTTTAACGTCCACTCGACACATGAACAATCATTCTATTTCAATGATTCACTTGTGCGTGGGTACCCTTAGATATTAGAGGAACCGGGGGACACAGAGAGAACCCACGAGATTAGACAGGCGCAACCATATATATGTCACGTATACCCTGGGAATCGAACCGAAACCACGCCTCATGACTCGAGTTCGACCCCGGTGTTGGCGAATAAAGTTGATTGATTTAGATTACTCGACACGGTTTCCCCTTAGCAGTGGTGCAGGGTCTAGTAAGGACAGTGTCTAGCCATTCGGATGGTATGAAAAACAAGGTCCCATGTATTCAAGTGGGCGTGCATGTAAAACATCTCTTGACAGTTGGCATTTGATACAGGATTAGAACGTAGCGCCGCTGCCCTGGCAAAATATCCCTCATAGCACACTGATGCCTGCAGTCTTCATTAGGCACAGTCGGAGGACATTAACTCCATTTTATTTCATTATCACAGAAAACGTGTTAAAGTTAACGGTCGATTAGAATTGAGCCGTGTATTACCGATCTGGTGTGATATAAGGTGTAGTATTACATGGTTATATAGACATCATTTCCCGAGTCGAGGATAGAATGTCATTAAACTTGTTAATACTGGTAGAAAGGATATGGGGTTTAACGTCCTGTTCAACAATCTCATCTAAACGTTGTAGATATTGTAATAGAGATATAACGAAATGAATGAGGGGTTTTAACGTCCACTCAACACAAACTAGGTCATTTCGGGACTAACATATAGTGTAATTTTATTTCAATAATTCGCTTGCGCGTAGGGGTCTTTTAGCAGTGGGAGGAAACCGGAGTGCCCGGAGGAACTCACGAGGTTGAGAAGGCGCCCCTATCTCCATGCCACATACGCTCACACCAGGGATCGAAATGAAGGGTTTAACGTCCTACTTGTATGCACAAACTGGGCTAATAAAGATAGGCATACACCATACATGGTGCCATTGGGAACATTTTGCCCAGAAAGTGGCGGTTCGCCCTACGCTACAATCATCTAGAAGTCATGTGGTTATTACTGTTCCCAGACTATAATAAATGATTTGAATGTTTTACCCGAGAAAACAGACGGCAGATTTACGTGAATGTTTGATTACAAAATCTAAAAGTCTTCATGTCTATTTTCTCTCCACTTGTCATGGGGAAGGGGGTGAAGGGTGGGACAGAGCGGGTCCCGACACTGTCTTTCATTCTCTCGGTATAGCTTTGGGTAGATGACGTTTCTTTGCAGGTAAATGTCCAAGGCGAACTTCATCGAAAGGAGAAAGCTCCGGGTAGTTAGTTCAGTTCGACAGTCTTATTAAATCACACTATTGATGACCTTACAGATTCCACGCGTGATTACAGTTTCGTTTCACCAATCTTACTCAATCCTGGGTCTCTTCGTAACTTAATTAGTGGTCAGTGCATGTTTTCACTGTCTGCTAACAATGACCTCCATTTTTCAGTGTCATCAAGTTGTTTGTTGTTTCAGCTCTCTGTTCGGTACCCGTAGCCTATAACAACATCGTCTTCTAGGTCTTGAAGACCAGAAACCGCTACATAAACACCGGTAAACGTTACTGGAAAGTTTTGATTAGTTTCAGCATTTTTTTTTATCATGAAGTAAAAGGATCGAACAAAAGTTACATAAACTTACAAAAAAATCCCGTCCCTTAACGTTTCCAATCTGGACTCCCGGATAGATAGCAAAAACGTACTATAAAGATGCAAACAACCTTTCTATCTTTGGAACTAACATATCAAACTGTCCTATTTGCACGTGTATTGCTGCGCATGCCTTTCACCATAAACCGCTGAGCTAATAGCCCAATGACCTTATTAGAATGTCTTGACCTTCTTGAATCTGATCAAAAGAAAAAACAACTTCCCAGCTGATTGATTTGAAGGACACGTGTAATAAGCCCACGTGTTATCCACCTGTTAGACTGGATGTAGAATAAGATAGTGTTTCAGGTCTCGTCGTGCAACATTCTGGTCGGTTGGCAAACATCTGCTTGTTTTGGTTCCTTGGGTCATGTGCGCTATAAGTAAGCGAAATCCGCACTGGACAACAGCAAATTGGTTTTGTTTTCTTCCTCAAAATCGAACAGCTATTTTGTTACGTGCACGACCAATTCCCTGGTTCCATCGTCTGCTGTGGCCGCAATGGTGAACTCGTGGGTCGATGTAACACGGGGATACTGGTAGTGGTGCAGGCTACTGAAGCAACGATCCAGAGTTTTACAACATCAAGACGTTGCTACACTGCTTTGCAATTCCTGAACATAGAACTACGTTATCTTAGTTTACACGCGAACAGCAGCGTCCAATCAGAGGTTATGACACAAAGACACTCAGAGCAAACATGGCGACCATCACGGAAGTCTTGACGTTGAACGAACCTTGAGCGTTGCAATTCGATTATCACAGGTAGATATTTTAGCTTGAAAGCGCGAGACTTGGTATTCTCGATGTTCGAGGAATCTGATAAACTCCCCGACTGGGTCAGTACCCGACCGAACTACGCAGGGTATTACGTGAAGGGCGTGAAAAGATGTACCGAGTTAAAGCGAGATCAAGCCTTCTATTGAAAATGGTAATAATGTAATGTAGCTCAATAGAATAGATTTTCTTATACAAAGAATAAAAACCGATTCTGGAAAAGGAGTCTTTTGGGAAATATTGCAATTTTCGTTGTTTCTTTGTTTGGTTTGTGTCATCTTCATAAGTCCCCTTTGAGGAGAATTGGATTTTGAATAATAAAGGAAGAATATGTTACTAAATCATAGCCCACGGCGACCCATTTACGAGACTTGTGACCGGTGGGGTCACGGGGGCTCAGTAAGTAAGGCCTAGCTCATTTACTATGGGTTTCCGAGTTTGAGTCCGCTGTTTGGTCTTGGAGGAGGGACAGGGATGGCTTGGCAAGGGATAGTGTATAGTCGTTTGGATGGAACGAAAAAACCGAGGTCCTGTATACGCATTGGTGTGCACGTAAAAGAACCCTTGACAGTTCCTCCAAGTTGTTCCTTGTCAGTCGTGTAGGACGGATGCCATGGCATAGACGATCGTTTAGTCTTTCCTATAGGACGACAAAACGAGGCCATATGTACACATAAAAGATCCCAAGCCAGTTGGAATTAGAAGAAGAGCAAACGGAAACGTCGCTGAAGCTACCAGTAGCTGTAGGTGTGGGGGGTATCTGATGTTTTATATATCTGCCCGGACATTTAACGCCTGTAATTGACTTCATAAGGTCTGCTATTGAATCAAGTGGTTTCCTTTCCTCGCTTGTACGTGACAAGGCGTAGGTTCGTCTGTCCAACATTGTGGATTTTCTCCAGGACCTCCAATTGCGTTTAACTGCTAAAGACCCTCAAAGCGCAAGCGAAATTCTCTCTTTCTCTCTCCCTCTCTCTCTCTCTCGTTCTATCTCTTTCTCTCTCGCCCCCTCTCATGTACACGTGAGATATCCCGCCACTTGTTTGCCTGTATAATTGTGACAATGTCAACACTGAGTACAGTCGTACTATGAATTATTTACCTACTCGACATGTCAAACAAACCAACCTCTCTTGTTTTCTTATCGTTCATTAATTTTTAAGGAAGAGAGAATCTCTTTGTGTATTGTAGTATTGATTTTGTGTAAATATTATTTGTCCATTAACGTAGTAAATATGTGTAAACACGACCAGTTGTTGTTTATAGTTGAAATATACCAGGTTATTCGGGCTTACAACCCGTCAAAGGAGGTTGGATGGCTGAATGGTTAGACGTGCGCACTGTATCATAAGGTCTGTCATTGAGTCAACTGGCCTCGTTTCGCTTCTCCATTTGTACGTGACAAGGAGTAGGGTCGCCCGTCCACTTGTAGGTTTTCTCCCGGTCCCCAGGTTTCCTCCAACTGCTAACCATCCTTACGCACAAGTGAATTATAGAAATAAAAGTAAACCATATGTTAGTCCCGAAATATCAAGTGGATGTTAACCTCCCTCTTTCTCTCTCTCTCTCTCTCTATCTCTCTCTCAGCTTTAATCTATGGCGACACGATGGCTAAGTGGAGAAGACGCTGGCTCGCTTGTCTGGAGTTCACGTGTTTGGTCACTGCACTGGCCGGGATTTTTCGACATGGTTTCCTCTTGTCAGTGGCGCAGGCCGGAGAACCAGAGAGGGACGACTGTCTAGTCGTTCGGGTGTAACAACAAATCCCGTGTACACATTGGCGTGCACTTAAAAGATCCTTTGGCAGCTGGGATTCGTTATAAGAGTAGACCATAGTACCGCTGCACAGGCAAACACCTCCCTCATATCACACTGTATGGTGTATGCCCGTCTTCATAAGCCCAGATGGGAGCAGAAGAGTAGGACGTTAAACCCCATTTTATTTTATTTCACCAGATTTGCACGGATAAAATGCCCCTCAATCTAATTGAAATATAGATCTATATTTCGTTTCGTTTTTTATACTTTCGATGGCCTACACTCATGTAGATCTAACAAGTTATAGTGGAAGCTCCAGTTCTATGACGTCAGGTATCAAGCACGGGACATTTGACCCGATAACGTCAGTCATTCGATTAACCAATTAGCGACCGCCATGCTTTTTAAAATCTACTTTTGTTTTGTTTTGATTTCTATCCGCTGGTGTTATTAGTATAGACGTCATAATATCTACACACAGTTCCACACATGAAAAGGTGAAACGGTCGATTCGACAGACCATTTGATTGGCTGACCCCTCATTTCAGGCAGAACACGAGTTAAATAACAAGTCCTCCAGATCCAAGAGTAGTAAAGACAAGTAAAAACGAAATTTTGAACTATAAAAAACGAAACGAAATTGGATCTGTGTTTTAATCAGATTGAATGCCCCTCATAGCCTATCCCCGTCTTCATTAGCCCAGTCGGAGGAAAACAGTAGGACGTTAAACCCCATTTCATGTCATTTAATGTGGGTGACCCTTAATGACCTGGCTATTGCCCTATTAGCCTAGTAAACCGCGTCTACAAGTATGTGAAGGTCGGACATTAATTCTGATTTATTTACCTGGGTCACGTGATATCAGGGGATGAATGTCAACTATTGATGTAAACAAACGAAGGTAATAATTCCCCCTTTTACCAAGTTTCTAAGGATTTATTTAAATTATCGGATTTCATTAATGGACAGCGAAATCCCACGAATTATCATTTGTCCCTTAAAGTCTTGCGTTGGAATTCGATAAAAGAGTAGGCCGTAAATTTCCCTCATAGCGAGGTCGGGTGTTCGATCTCTGCATTGGCCGAGAAAGTTCATCTCGATTTTCCGGCGTGATTTCTCCTTGTCAGTGATGCAGAAGGAGGGCCTGACAGGGACAGTTGTCTAGTCGTTCGGATGGGACGGAAAACCGAGGTCCCGTGTACACATTGGAGTGCACGTAAAAGATCCCTTGGCAGTTGGAATTCGATATAAGAGTAGGCCGTAGCGCCGCTGCCTGGGCAAAATTTCGCTTATAGCACACTGTATGGCGTATGCCCGTCTTCCATTAGCCCAGGTTAGGTGCAAAAGAGTAGGACGTTAAACCACATTTCTTTTCCCTCATAGCACACTGTCTGAAGCAGTCCTGTCTTCATTAGCCCTGTCGGTGTAGAACAGTAGGACGTTAAACCCCATTTTGATAATTTAAGTTTTATTTAATGTATTGAAGTTATTTGATTGAACACATGTTTCACCATCCATGTTTTGTCAGGTACAACTAATAATATCATTACTTTCAAGAATCGTTTTCACATCAGATTTTTAACCTTGAAAATCTACTCCAAGACACCTGCCTCTTGTACTCTTAAAATTGATGGTGTCGGAAATCAGATAATATTTTATAATTTCAACTACTAGTGTTGTCATGACTACTAATAATAAAACTAGTATTTAATGCATTTTATTAAGAATTGATATCTCTAGGTGAATCTGACAATTAAAAAATATATAAAACATTAAAGAGACCCCAGAACTAGAAACACACCCTCAATAATATAGGTTATAGCCATTTGATGTTTACATTAGATTCATACTATATATTATAGCCATTTGAAGTTTACATTAGATTCATACTATAGTTTATAGCCATTTGACGTTTACATTAGATTCATGCTATAGATTATAGCCATTTGAAGTTTACATTAGATTCATAATTTTACTATAGGTTATTACCCATTTGAAGTTTACATTAGTGTTATAGTTTTACTATAAGTTATAGCCATTTGAAGTTTACATTAGTTATAGTTTTACTATAAGTTATAGCCATTTGAATTTTACTAAATTAAACATTCGACAATTTATTATCTTGCGGCAGTAAAAGCTCATAATTTATATATGCCAAGATTTCTTTGAGATGTAGGGCAGACGCGCAATGTTTGAAAAAAACAATCCATTTTCGTTAACGTGTGGCAGTTGATTTATTCGTGATCTTCCCTGGAACGAATGATAGACACGTAATCTTAAAGTATGACGTCTTTCTTTTTTCTTTTTTGCTTGGTGTGTCAGCTTAATCAAAGTTTAACCATGATTCGAGAGCGAAGGGATTGGATCGTCGAGAATTACCTTGTAATCAGATTTCAATATCATCCAGCATTTATTTTAAATTGGGTCACTGTTCATTAACCCTGTTTCTTTGATTAGCTGTATTTAAGGCTATATAAGGAATTTGGAATCAATTTTATCCAATTATCCCAGATCTACTAGTATATATATACCAAGATCAATAGTCTAATTTGTGTTCTAAATAAATTGACACAAAGAACTAAGACGGTCATTATAAGTGTCCAGCACGTGATAGTATACCGTATAGAACATATGTACTAATATGGAATCAGTCCACTAATAAGATGAATCTTAAGTTAAATATACGAGGGATTTCATCTACTAGATAATGACGGTGACCGCTAATTTGACAGAACTCTGGTCAAACAAATTCCAAAAATAAATTTAACTCGGAGATCTTTGTTTTGATTGATTCGTAACATAGATTTGGCGAACTCGGAAGTGACGAAAATTAATGGCAAGAAACTACAGATACTGACGAGTAGATCTGTTCGTAAACGCAAGTTCAATTTTGTAAATAAAGTTAGGGCACGTGATTGTTGGTGTGGTTGTAGGTAAGGGTTAGGGTAATCATTTGGGGCTAGGTTACGCTGTTAACATTCCCCAGTTATACGTGACAAGGAGCAGGGTCGCCTGTCTAACCTCGTGAGTTTTCTCCGGGTCCTTCGGTTTCCTCCAACTGCTGAAGGCCCCTACGCGCAAGTGAAATAAAATTGAATCATGTGTTAGTCCCGGAATGACCTAGTTGTGTCAACTGGACGTTAATCCCCGCCTCTCTCTCTTTCTCTCTCTCCTCCCCTCTCTCTCTCTCTTTCTCTGTTTACATCTCGTGACCTTTAACCAAACTTGAGGGGGGTTGGTATGGCCTAGTGGACTAGAGTGCCGCGCTTCGACCTCTAGCTGGCCGGTCACCTCTGACTTGCGGCTATGGTTTCGGACCTTGGTGTGAGCGTATCATGGCATGGAGAAAGGTGCACCTTCTCAACCTCGTGGGTTTCCTCCCACTGCTAAAGACCCCTACGCGCAAGTGAATTATTGAAATAAAATTAAACCATATGTTAGTCCCAAAATGACCTAGTTTGTGTCGAGTGGACGTTAAACTTCATCTCTCTCTCTCTCTCTCTTTAACCTAATTTGTAGCTGGCCTTATCAAATAGACAAACGATGCAGACTGAGATATAGAATAGTAATACAGACGGTTTTCATCTCACTGTAAAGATGACGGGTTATTAATTGAGATGATAGCAATTTGTTATCATATGGACATAAAAAGAATTCAATGTCACGAAATCAGAAAAACAACAGGAAAAAGGGGAAAACATCATGTCAGAAGTTCTTTACTTGAATTGTAAATGCAACAACTGTCACCGCGGCATGGATTACAAATCGCAATTCGTTCTGTGCTATAAAACGTGGTTTGCAGTTAGACGATCTTTACTTATCAAATATCATAAACGTATCAATTACAATCCAACATATTAAATGAAATAAAATGGGGTTTAACGTCCTACTGTTCTGCTCCGACTGGGCTAATGGAGACGGGCATACACCATACAGACTGCTATAAGGAAAATTTTGCCCGGGCAGCGACACAACGACCTACTCTTATATCGAACTCCAACTGCCATGGGATATTTTACGTGCACGCCAATGTGTACACAGGACCTTGGCAAATTAAAGTGCCCGAAATGTAATAAAATACTAATTTTTACAGGTTGGAATAGCAGTAAAACGCGTTTGCGGACGTCAAATTTTCTTGATTGTATGTAAACCCGAAATTTTTTCGGGTAATTTGGGTTCTGCCCCCTAACTGTCATCGAGCCCATACGCCTATGGCCTGTATCTGGGTTCATATCGTATACTGCTATCTAATATTAATCACGTTGTACTAGCAGATGGCCAGGTTCTCTACGAGCTGCAACCGGAAACGGCAGTCCAACGCGACCCATGTAACTCCCCTGTTTGAGCTACCCCTACACAGGGCCGTATGTAGGATTTTAAAAGTGGGGATGCAGCCAAGTGGTGGGGCGCCATAGTCTCCACGTAAGTGATATAAAAAAATTTGGATCAGGGCGCCCTTAATGCCGACCGACTGATAAGAGCATCGCTGTGTGATCATAATCAAGTGTATATTGTCAAATTATTATTTTTTTTGGATGGGGTTGGGCGCCATTTCTCGGGGCGCCTTATTTTTCTGGGGGTGCAATGTAGCCCCTGCACCCCCGCTAGATACGGCCCTAGTGTAGCCGCCAGTCGTAAACAGACAGACTGACAGACAGGCAGACAGACGACAATCTGAGATATTAATATAGATAGATTTTATGTGACATGTTGTCACGTATATAATGGTGTACAAGTTGACAGTGTGACATATTACTATAATATACAAACAGATCGATAGGGTTCATTCACTACACTCTTTGTTACAAATAACCCATGTCTGTCGAGAATCAACAACTTCATCTGTTACTGAGACCATCTGCTCTTGAGTTCAATGTCCTATCATGGTGAACACACGACGATTGACAATCTGACCATGGGTTCAATCACTTCAATGTCCTATAATGGGACAAAAGACGTTTGATCTTTTGGTTTGGGGTTAATGACCTATCATGGCGGACACATGACGCTTGACAATCGGATCTGGTCCCCAAAGTTCTATCATGGCGGACAAATGACATTTGACAATCATTTGAGAAGAACTATACTTTTAAAGGGAGAGCAAGGTGTTGACGCCTTTGAAATAAATTTTAAAAACTGCCGTTTTAGACACAGCCTGTTGAAAATGCAATTTCTCCCTTCACGGATGTTATCTATGGTTTAAACAATCCTAATTATTCGTCCTGGATGTCAAAGACTAGTGTATAGTGTACAATCGTCCTTCTGGGAGGCAAAGACTAGTGTATAGAGTGCTATCGTTCCTGTTAGGCAACTTCCTCTCGTCACCGTCTTGTATCATTCCACACACACACAGAACTAACCAGTTCGAGAATAGATCTCTGATCTGAATGCTCAACATATGTTAGTCCCGAAATGACCTAGTTTGTGTCTAGTGGACGTTAAACCCCATTTCTCTCTCTCTCTCTCTCTTTCTCTCTCTCTCTCGCTCGCTTACCATATCCGAAAATTAATATACTATTTGATAATGCGGTTCTACTCCGTTTCAGCGAAATAACTACTTTTTTAAAATTCGCAAAATATACTGAGTGGTTTTAGTAAATAAGGAATTAAAATGTCGGTCAACAAGCTAAGTGTCTGTTCTCAAGCGGCGCTAACTGTGCACAGACAGCTTAGGTTTCGTATGCAGCCAGTATCAGACAATCAATCTTGTGTCAAGGCAGAGTTTTTATTCATATCAGCACCAATCAATACAACATCCGCTGGGGTCCTAAATTCTCATTTCCTCTCTTAACTTGTCCCTGCCTCTAGGTTATTCATTTTCTTCAAATTTCACTCACAATTATAATGTCTTATTTGTGGTGGTGTACTAATAGTTATTACTTTTGGTGGTGTTAGACGATCCGAATCTTATGACTCGGGTTCAACACTATGGTGTAAGTCGAGAAAGTTCCCTTTGAAGCAAACGACAGGGTTAATCACTCATTTACTCGTTGTCGTTCACGTAAAAGAAATGAAATAAAATGGAGTTTGACACCCTACTGTTCTGCCCCAACTTGGCATATGAAGAATGGATTACGCCATAATCTGTGCCGTGAGGGACGATTCGCCCTGACAGCGACGCAGTGGCATATTCTTATTTCGAATTCCAACTGCCAAGGTGTTTTTATGTGCACGCCAATGTGTATACGGGACCTCGGGTTTTCGTCCCATCCGAACGACCGCACACTATCCCTTCAGTCCTGCATCACTGACAATGGGGGAAACCACGTCGGAACATACCAATGAAGTTTCTCGGACAGGCAGGGAGTGAACACAGGACCTCTTGGTGAACGAGGCAACGTCTTACCCACTTACCCACCGCGACCACATCAGTATTTATACATTAATATACTTATTCTAAAAGTGGTATAATTAAAGATTCATTTATGGCGACAAATTGAAGGGATCAGAATCCGAGTGGGCTAACCGTCAATCCATTGACAACTTTTCGACACATTGACTTCAAAGTTTATCGATGATTACAAATTCTGCTATCCATCAAGGTCAGTGATATTTTGACATCCCATATGTTATGCCTCTCTCCCTCTCTCCCCTTCAATTATACTGCATTCAACTGGCTTACAACAGCTTTGTCCTTGAACATATCCAATACGACACGACCGCCATGCGTGATGAACGAATTGTAACAGAAAAATCATGAACAATGTATGACCCAATAATTATCCATCAGAGACATCCACACTCATAAATAATCTTACAAACACAGTTATTCCATAACTTATCTTGTTTTAGTGGGACCACAGCGGTCGTATTATTATCCAATATGATATTTTACGATCTAACGATATCAAGAGACCGATATGTATATTACATTGAAAGCAATCAGTGGTGCGGTTAATAGCAAGAGCCGTTAAAATCCGATATATCACGGTTTAATGTATTTTTTTAGTAAAGTAATTGTTGTTTGAAATCTCGACATGGGTCCTATTTTTACTGTTGAATTCTGATAGATATAAACGTGACACGTCATGTTCAATATAATTTATTTCTATCAGGTTTTGTAATTTAGACGTTACGAACAATATAAATTATTTTGATATTACAACCAATATATTCCCATTAGCTCATTTCGTTATTAAAGGGCAATTCATATTGGGGGGTTTTTCCAGAGTGTGCCAACGAAATGGGACTTATCGTTCTACTTCTGAACACCTAATAGAGAGGGAGAATGGTGTTTAACGTCCACTCGATACAAACTAAGTCATTTCGAGACTAACATATGGTTTCATTTTATTTCAGTTATTAGTCTTTATCAATTGTAGAAAACCGGAAGACCCGGGAAAAAAACCCACGAGGGAATCAAAAGCACGCCACTTGACTCAATGACAAACCTTATAATTCAGCAAACACGCGTTGAAACCACTCCGCCCTCACCCCCTAACCAGTTAGGGAAGACATTTTACCTGGACCTCGGCCTACTCTTATATCGAAATCCAAGGTTCTTTGATGTACACACCAACGTGTGCACGGAGCATCGTTGTTTTGTTTTGTTTTTTTTTCGTCTCATCCACATAACTAGAAACTGGAACAATACCCCCCCCCACACACACACACACTAATGTCACCGACCTCTTAACGCAAGCAAACTCTCTCTCTCTCTCTCTCTCTCTCTCGCTCTCTCTCTCTCGCGGCCTACTTTACAGACATACCAATTAAAATGAAAGCAAGGTGATGTGTCTGTAAAGTAGAGCTGTTGTTGAAATATGAGTATGAACTATTATAGATAATAATGTTTCGTGTTTAATGACATGCGCCAACTGGTTTCAATTCTAATATCAAATGGATGATTTTCAATCAATACCTACATGTATAACCTGTGGATCAGATCGATATTATATAATTGACCTAGGTATCATGGTGTGCAACAGACAGCTTTATCTTTCTTGTATACACTTATAATCCCCAGTTGTACGTGGCAAGGAGTTGGGTCGCCTGTCCAACAACGTGGGTTTCCCTCGGTTACTCCGGTTCACCTACGCGCAATTAAACCATATGTTAGTCCCGAAAAGATCTAGTTTGTGTCGAGTGGACTACAAACCCATTTCTCTCACTCTCTGCTTATATACAGTACGAGTTAAAGATACACTATGTCAGAGTTAAAAATTCACCATGTCAGAGTTAAAGATACATTATGTCAGAGTTAAAGATACACCATGTCAGAGTTAAAGATACATTATGTCAGAGTTAAAGATACACCATGTCAGAGTTAAAGATACACTATGTCAGAGTTAAAGATACACTATGTCCGAGTTAAAGATACACCATGTCAGAGTTAAAGATACACCATGTCAGAGTTAAAGATACACTATGTCAGAGTTAAAGATACACTATGTCAGACTATGTCAGAGTTAAAGATACACCATGTCAGAGTTAAAGATACACTATGTCAGAGTTAAAGATACACTATGTCAGAGTTAAAGATACACTATGTCAGAGTTAAAGATACACCATGTCAGAGTTAAAGATACACTATGTCAGAGTTAAAGATACACTATGTCAGAGTTAAAGATACACTATGTCACACTATGTCAGAGTTAAAGATACACTATGTCAGAGTTAAAGATACACTATGTCGGAGTTAAAGATACACTATGTCAGAGTTAAATATCTCTACTGCAGTTCCTTTTTGTGCATGAAATAGATTTATTTAACGTCCGCTTCCGCCGAATTGATGTCGCAGACAGTTCTTCTTTTCTGGTTTCAAATCTTATGTAAATTATTTATTTTTAGACGTGTACTCACAAACAAGCATATTATCAACTCTCTAGATCATCGGATGGCCGATATATTTAATGGATTAGAACAACCGCGTCATTTAATAACTTAAAGTGGTAATTTCATATTTTTAAAATGTATTAATATAAAAGCCATAAATAGATGTTATCTATAAACAGTCCTACTTTATTAAAGAATAATTCACTACTGTCAGATGAGAAATTAGCAAAAATATCACTTTCAACTTTCAATTCAAACGTTTGAAGATAGCTATTGCATGGGGGGAATGGGAAAACAAGGGAGGTAATTGTGTTATTATTTCCGGTGTGAAAGATGTTTAAGTGTGGAAAATAATGCCTATGATTGTATAATAGTGAGTTGACAACCTATTGAGCAAAAGACATAGAAATAAAAATGTTTTGACTTTCTTAGAAAATATGACATTCTCGCTTTAAAGTGAAAATGGATAACCAAGACCTTGTTTATTCTGGAACTTGACAATCGAGATTATCTACGCAACAGCTTATCAACACTTTGAAATTTTCAACATATTTTCAAGATAGGCCATGACCCTTATAGACGTTGACATAATGCAGTTTTAACCTATTTTTATAATTACATCTACAAGGTAAACGCAAACAAACTGGTTAAAATTCAATGGAGCGTGATGTCTGTGAAAGAAAGAAAAATATATATATTTATTAATCGGTACATTTATTGTTCGTGTGCATCCACGTTAATCCACTTAAATAAGTAAATTGTTGTCATGGTATTTAATAATAGAAGTGGAAATATACAGGTCACAATTCTATGGAGTACAATTACTGTTTATTACTGAGTGACGTTTCAACTAGGCTTCTCTAGTTATTATCAAGCAATGATGACGTCGCTCAGTTATAAACAGAACCACTCGGAGGGGGAAGTGTGTGGGGGGGTCTTATTACACTAGGATCTGGAAGAGTTGTTATATTACCCGTGTTTTGGATGAAGTGAGGCAATAGAAACTGTCTGTTACCGCGAGTTCTTGGGTAAGCCACCAGAAGCGTCTACGCCGGACCCGTAGCCAGCTCATAAAATTTATTTTTTTGGGGGGGGGAGGGGCTACGGAATGTTTGCGGGGGGGGGGGGCTACAGAATGTTTTGGAGGGGCTGAGGATGTGGCCGACTAAGAACACTCCTAAGAAATCATTATTTTGGCGAAATATTTGGGGAGGGGGGGGGGCTATGCCGGACCCGTAGCCTGCTCATAAAATTTATTTTTTTTTTGGGGGGGGGGGCTACGGAATGTTTGCGGGGGGGGGGGGGTACATAATGTTTTGGAGGGGCCGAGGATGTGGTTGACTAAGAACACTCCTAGGAAATCATTATTTTGGCGAAATATTTGGGGAGGGGGGCTAATTCGATTATTTTGGGGGGGGGGGGGGGCTAAGCCTCCCATAGCCCCCCCCCCCTCCCGGTGGCCACGGGCCCGGTCTACGCTGATTGATTAATCAATGCCTGACGTCATAGGTCAAACGCCACGCGGATGAACCTTGATGTGACCTTCCAGTACAACCAGTCAGATCTTTATGTAGTGTTGGCCATCGAAAGTATAAAAAAACGAAACGAAATATAGATGAAACCGTGACCTGTATGCGTTACGAAACGTCGTTATTAAATAATAGAGAGAGAGAGAGAGAGAAGAGAAGAGAGAGACTGAGAGAGAGGAGAGAGAGAAGAGAGAGAAGAGACACAGAGAGCGACAGAGAGATGGGAGAGAGAGAAGAGAGAAGAGAGAGAGAGAAGAGAGTGAGAGAGAAGAGAGGGAGAGAGGCGGGGATTAACGTCCACTTGACACAACTAGGTCAGAGAGGGGGTTTAACGTCCACTCGACACATTAAATAATAGAGAAGTAGTTATATCCATATAGGGGGGGGGGGTTGGATGCGCGCTGTATCATACGGCCTGCCATTGAGTCAACTGGCGTGGTTTCAAATCCCTGGTTGTATGTGGCAAGGAGTAGGGTCGCCTGTTCAATTTCGTGGGTTTTCTCCAGGTATTCCGGTTTCCTCCCACTGCTAAAAACCCCTACGCGCAAGAGAATTATTGAATTGAAAAATTAAACCATATGTTAGTCCTGAAATGACCTAGTTTGTGTCGAGTGGACGTTAGACTCTCTCCATATATACCTTGTGTTGTGTTTTGTTATAAATAGATCTGTATTCGAATATATTGAACTTATTCAATGATATCAGTAATTTGTGTTTTCAATTGTGACACATCTAAAATTGATTTTGGTCGCCATTGTGAATCCGGTTTCAACAAGTCGTTTGAAACAAGTGCTCGGGGACACTTTACATAGAAAATATTAAAATCAGTGGGAAATAAAGCCGAATTATCGGTGTGTCCCCAAGGGTAGAAAAAAAACCTGTTGAATTAATTGTAAAAGTGAATTGGATATGTAAGGCTATTCGTCTCTATCTAACTCGCCTTATCTCCCCCAGGCACGGATTCGCGTCATTCCATGTTTTTTTTACACTGTAAACATCCACTGTTAAAATAGATATTGCGCTTCCCTCTGTTCTACTCCAGTTTTCAAGCTTTCTTGCACGTACACGCCGTCTCTATGTGACCCTTGCTAGCCTCTTCGTTCTGCACCAACGGGGGTGTTGGGATGACCGAATGGTTAGCGTGTGTGTCATGTATCATAAGGTCTGTCATTGAGTCAACTGGCGTGGTTGCGATGCCCCCGGTTGTACGTGACAAGGAGTAGGATTGCTATTGAGGGAAAGAGTCCTTCCTCGAAGAATGAACATCGATTATGTGGACTCAGAGCTCAAATGTTGAATCTCGCCTCTTTCATGGGTTTACCTTTTCTGAGGCAACGACCGCCAGTTTTAAAACATCTGGACATTGCAAGACTGGTTTACAATTCCCAAACTTTACAGCAGACACGTGAACAGTGGTGGCGTCCAATCAAATATGGCTAAAACCTTGACATTGAGGTAGATATTTTAGCTGGAAAACCCGAGACTTGGTATTCGCGATGATCGTGGAATCTGATAGGCCCGCAACTGGGCCGGTGGCCAATCGAAATTGGTGCCCAAATATGTAAAGTGCGAGATCAGGCCTTCTATTGAAGATGGTATGAGGTCGACTGCTGCAATCTTGAGATACACAAACTGGAGGTTGCATACTAACAAAGAACCTGATCGTCCTACATTTCAACGTGACTAACCTCTTCTCTTAACAGTCTTACCATTCTGCCTGTAAATAGTGCATATTCACCAAAACCTGAGATGTATATTCAAATCCATGTCTTTGATTCTAGACCAAAAAGTCAACACAAACAACCATGCAGGTCCGAGAAAGACTATAAATAGACGTGGATTTCTTGTCGATGATATCACCCTTGGTGGGAAGAGCGAGAGAGAGAAATGGGGTTTAACGTCCACTCGACACAAACTATGTAGTTTCGGGACTAACATGTGGTTTAATTTTATTTCAATAATTCGCTTGTGCGTAGGGGTCTTTAGCAGTGGGAGGAAACCGGAGTACCCGGAGAAAACCCACGAGGTTGGTGGAAGGGGACGTAAAACTCCAGAAACTAACGAACGAATTAGAAGGGCCAGATTCAGGAATTTATTGGTGCCCTAGCTGTGTATGCAAAGTGTTATTTCACCCAGCGAAAGTTTTTAACAGTGACGATCTTCATTCAACCACGTCACAATTATTGACCAATCGATGGGGTTATGTTTGCTTAATTAATGACCAGAAACTACCGAGCGATGAATCTTGTACTACCAATTATTTGTTTGTTGACATTAAATTTAGAACGACTGGTAAAGGCTGTTTGTTCGGTTTCCCTCTCAGATGGGTAAATAAAACATGCTCTTTGCTCATTTTGCTGATATGGGTTCAGATTGCGCTTAGGGATTCTTTTTACCGTCGGGCGTGCATTGGTCCAATCCGATTAAAACACAGTTCTTATTTCGTTTCGTGTTAATAATTCAAAATTTCGTTTTACTTGTCTTACATCGGGTCAAAAGTCGCTAGTATGACCCATGACGCGACCTCCCAGTTGGGATTTTCATGTCCTGTAGGCTATCGAAGGCATAAAAACGAAACGCAATATAGATGAGCTACAGGCATCCCGGCAATGGTCGTTGCAGGCCCGTATCTCGACCCCATTAAGCGGGGGGGGGGGGCATTACCTTTCGGTAGGGGGGCGCGAACATTTTGAGGAAATTTTCGGAAAGGTCATTCTAACAGACTGTTGTAATCATCATGCTATGTAGTTTTACCTAGGCGTCTAATAAGCATTTTAAAATAAGTATTCAAACCCAAAAAATTATCTTTTTTAGGTTAATATAAGGAACTGTGTATACTTTAATGATTGTTACCAATTTCTGCGCGGGGGGGGGGGGGCGAGCATTTCACGCCCCCCCGTAGATACGGGCCCGGGTCGTTGGATCAGCTACGTAAATTCGGAAAATGGGCTCTGGAATTATAAGGACTGACTTTGAGTCAAGTGACATGGTTTCGATTCCACGGTTGTACGTGACCAGGGATAGGGTCGCCTGTCCAACCTCGTGGGTTTTCTCCATTTCTTCGATTACCTCTCACAGCTAAAGAGCTAAACACTCTTACGAGCAAGCGAATTATTGAAATAAAGTTGCAACATGTGTTAGTCCCGAAATGGCCTAGTATTTGTCGAGTGAAGGCTAAACACCCCTCTTTCCCACCCCCCACCTCGTCCCTCTCTCTCTTTCTCTCTCTATCTTTCTCTCTTCAGATTAATATGACGTGTTAGTCCTTGTTTTTGCCGAGTTGAGGATAAACGCCCCTCTTTCCCCCCTCTCTCCCCTGCCCCTCTCTCTCCGCTCCATCTCTCTTTCCCTTTCTCTCTTCAGATTAATATGTGTTTACAGTGTAGAAACAAAGGCTTTATTTTCTAGTTCAACGTCGCCCGAGGGACATTTGTTTGCTTTGTTTTACGTTTTGGACACCATGACACCCCGAACTATTATTTTCAACGCAATATTTGATTAAATTTTACCCAAGCTCGAGGCCTTCATTAAATTCGCACCAATAAGATGACGCCTTTCCTAGACATAGATTTATATATATTTATATATAACCGTCAAGCTTCCACTTGATTTCGTCTTTCCCAGATAACCAACGTACGTCGTCAATACGTATTAGCAACACGACTGGTGTCCCTAAGGCAAACACGTGCAAAAGGTCGGGTTGTCCAGATTAGTTCCCTTTATGATTCGAGAGACTCGCTCTGATGAAAATACAGATTTATATTTCATACTACACGAATACCTGACCAGTTGTACTGGAAGGTCGCGTCAGGGGTCATACGAGCGGCTTTTGACCTATGCCGTCAGACATTGATTAATCATCAGCGTTGACGGTTCTAGTGGTTTGTCCACAGTTCCGTTCATCAAAAGTTCAAAAAGTCGCGTCAGGGGTCGTACGAGCGGATTTTGACCTACGACGTCAGACATTGTTAAATCAATTAGCGTTGACGGTTCTAGGGGTTTACCCACATTTCCGTGCATGGAAAGGCCAAAAACCCGCCGTAACAGACCGTATCATTGGCCAATTCCTCAAATCAACTAGATACCTGTTATATAACAACTCTTACAGATCCTAGTTTAGTAAAGACAAGCAAAACGATATTTTGAACTTTAAAAAAACGAAACGAAATAGGATCTGTGATATAATTAGATTGTGAGAGACTGGGCTGCATTGATGTTTGAAAACAACCACAGGAAAGACCCCTGAATGTGCGATAAAGACAGGTTATCTGCGACAGCACCCTAGGTGGAAGTGGACGTTAAACACTAATAGATTGTATAATTTCAGCGATGTATTTGATGATATAATTGGTATATCAAACAGTGCGTCAATAGAAGCTTTACACAATACTCTACTTGTTTAGGTTGAATGATAAAACAACCCCACAACCCCCTGTAGAGTTCAAAACATCTAACCTAATTACTGCCCCCTTTGTACTGTTTGTTTCTACAAAAAGGCGTGAAATTCCTGCACAGTCATGCGTATTAATATATTAAGCAACAGGGTTAGTTCGGTCATTAGAAAGTGTGTCGAGCCCAACATGAAATAGGGTTTAAATGTCCCACTGGTTTGCACCGACTGGCCTAATGAAGACGAGCAGTGGTGCACCAAACCAGCCAGACTAAATTAGCACCAAATTAGACGGGTCACACTGGCACCAAACCATACGTACTAATGTAAGCACCACATCAGCCAGGCAAGGGCAGACCTCAAAATGGATAGCGGGCCAAGGCGCTGGATAGCATGGACTATTTTCCATTTATTTCGACTAAGAGGTCGTCGAATATTGCAATGGCCGCGAAAGTTCATCCAGTTTTTCCGGCGTGGTTCCCACGTGTCAGTGATGAATGACAGAGAGCCTGACAAGGACAGCTGTCTAGTGCGTGCACGTAACAAAAAATCCCATGACAGTATCACTTGACAGTTTGAATTCGAGATAAGAGTGGGCCGTACTGCCGCTGTCAGGGCAAAATCTCCCTCATAGCACACTGTCTGTCTTCATTATCCCAGTTCGAGCAGAAAAGTAGGATGACGTCAGACCCCATTTTATGTCTATTAAGAATGATGGGACTCCAACTCTCCCGTCAAAAGGCAAACCCTAGTAACTCACTTTTTTCTTATTTTGAGAAAACAAAGGAAAACGTAATGAATGAATATTAAGCCCCAGCATATCTATTGATTTGACTATTGAGTTACTGTGGCAAACTAGGCAAATGAAGGCAGTTGCTAGTTGTGTCATGGGTGTAACTGCTTACAAAATCAAAAGATTGGAATATCTAGTACAACAACAGGAGCACATACCCTAGTAACTACAAATTTGGTCCTAACTCAATTTTTATTAAACAAAAGTGAGTTACTAGGTTTTGCCTTTTTACGGGAGAACTGACCTGTGTTTATGTGGATGTGGACACGATGAAACTGATGTTGATAGGCCGTCTTAACATGTTTATATTAATACGGTTAAAGGTGTTGATAGCCATTACCCTGGACGACTTGAGGTGTGAACATGTCGGAAATTATATTCATCACTTTAGCTGGAACAGATGAACTCTTCATCATACACGGAAATATAATACACTGATGTACTCACGATAAACTATTTCCCCTCGTTCGCATGGCGATGTTTGTTGTGGTTCCCCATTGTCAGTGATGCAGGACAGAGGGTCTGACAAAGGCAGCTGTCTAGTCGATCGGATGGGACGAAAATCCGAGGTCCCGTGTACACATTAGTAGTTGGAATTCGATAGACGAGTAGGCCATAGTGCCGCTGTCCGGGCAAAATTTCCCTCATAACACACCGTATGGTGTATATCCGTCATCATAAGCCCAGTTTGGAACGGGACAGTAGGACGTTAAAGGGACAAAAACACTTTTGCTGGCTTGGCAGCACCAGAAAATAAATAAAAACCGTATTCTAGGTACTAGATGTTTAAGTGTCCTTACCTGTTGTGTAAGTTATCCATTACAACCTATTTTACTTGTCCAGAGGGTTCGAAAATATTTTAAAATTCAAGTCACGTTTGAAAAGGTTTGTTAGGCTTTTCAAATCATATAGTTGAATTTTTTTAATTTTTTAAATTAGGTGTGTTAAGATGAAATTTATATCATCAATTAATTGGAATATTGTAAAATAATACAATATGTTGACCAGAATAAAGATTGGGACATATTATTCAGTTACAACAAGAGTGGTATTGAGCCTTTAAACCCAATTTCATTTTATTTGTTGAGGTTTTGGAGAAAAGGGTTTGAATAAACATTTTACTTCAGGTTTTTGTGTATGTGAAAGAATTTAAGGCGGAAGGATACGATCTAGGGTTGAGTTTGGTTAGGATGCGGGAAATTACAGGTTTATTAATCTCTACTTCCAGTTTGTGTATCTCAATGTTTCCATGGTGAACGTCATACGTGCTTTTGGGCGAGAGGTTGCTCCATCTGTGGCAGAAAGTGTTTTACCCAACAACATTTTGGGAAGAAGGTAAATCGGCGAAAGAGACGATAATGAACATTAAAGTCATTGGGGAAATCATTGGTGATCTATGGCCATATGATAGAATCACAATATTTATACAGACTGGCAAATCGAGTCTTAACACAACAGGTCAACAAGGGTTAAATGGGGTCGTGACCTGGCTGGTTACAAAGAGGGTTAATCTCGGGTTACGTCATGTTCGTCTGCCGACGATAAGTGGTTATGGCAACCGAACATAACACTAAGATTGGAGCTTATCAGCAAATTTCTCAAAAGCAGAAGACTCAGAGTTAGACAGAGAGAGAGAGAGAGAGAGAGAGGGGTGGTGGACAGAGAGAGAGAGAGAGAGAGAGAGAGAGAGAGAGAGAGAGTGATACCGAGAGGGGATAGAGAGCAGGCGCGGATCCAGGTTTTTTTGCAGGGGGGGGGGTGTCTAGGTTTGATAATTGTTTAACTAATTGCGCTCAACTGATTAACGGGGGGGGGGGGGGCCACCCCCCAGAAAAATTTGGTAAATTAGATTCAATTTGGTTCATTCTGACGTATTTCCGGAAGGTAAATTCCAAAATTACAGGTCTAAATCGCCAATAAAATCGCATAAAAGATTTTCAAGCCTGAGCAGGGGGGGGGGGGGGGGGCCCCCTGGACCCCCCCCCCCCCCTCTGGAACCGCGCCTGGAGAGAGGGAGATAGGGCGGTGGGGAGGGGAGTTATATTAGAATTAGCATTTTAAAAGGGCGCAATGGGAGATTAGATAGAGAGCTGACAGTCCCCACTATAATAGTGAAAAACAAGATAATGTAAAGAGAATTTGCTGAAAATTCCAGTCATATTGACCCCCTCTGAATTGAGATATTAGCATTTGAATTTTAGACCTAGCCTCGATAACCCTTAATTACTAAAGTCGGCACGATAAAAACAGTCTCGATTATCCACATTTGGATTAAATCATCAATTTGCGTTGAGCAGCAGATCGGATTCAAAATCAAGATGACTTAATTAATTAATTATTTAGATAACATTTCACACCTAAAGAAAGACGTGCAATAGGCAGATTTTGCTCTTGAAAAATGTATGTTTAACAAAACCCACGTCATGCATGTGGTCACCGACAGCACATCAGGTGCGGATCCAGGAATTTTTGCAGGAGGGGGTTTGCCAGGTTTCTGTTACGGAAATCTGCCATCATCGTCTCTAAATTACATAGGCATACAAACAAATTGAGCTTTTTAAACAGAGAAATCATTTTTATACTGATGTAGGATCACTTTGTGATGTAATTTCATTGATGCAAGGCATTATTTTTTTAATGTAGCTGAGCAGGGGGGGGGGGGGGGTTGGACCCCCCAAACCCCCTCTGGATCCGCGCCTGCACATATTTGAACCTGTCCAATCTCGTGGCTTTCTTTCATATTTTGAACTGCTGACATATGCATTTTGGACGTGAACACTAAAATAATAACGACAACGTTATTCTCCCATATATTTACGGCAAGATTACTTCGGATAAAATAAAACAAATGGAAGTTAAAAAAAACACTGTGAATAACGTGCATAAACAATGAAGGGTTTAAGAAATTATGATGAGCCTATTATTTGATGTAGGCTTGTCTCCGCCCAGCTATAATTTGAATTTGGCTATTTTAGGTAAAAATAAAGTATGTAGTAATATTTGTACTGCAGGGTTAAACCAACATTATTACTACATATTGATGAACTTGTTAAAGCTCTATATTTGGACACAAAACACGACACACCCTGGTGACTAACGCATTACAGTGTACTCAAATATTAATGACGTCATTATGTTCCAGTAGACGATATATAATTAATCGTGTAGAATCGTAGTAAAGAGAGGGGGGGGGGAGGAGGGGGGGGGGAGAGATAACGTTCACTCAACACAAACTAGAGCATTTCAGGACTAACATATGGTTCAATTTTTATTTCAAGATTTCGCTTACTCGCTTTAGCTGTGGGAACAGTGGGTAGGAAGCCCACGATGTTGGACAGGCGACCCTACTTGTTTGACACTTACAAACGGGGAATCGAAACCACGCCTGGTGACCCAATGACAGACTTTGTGATACAACGTCACTCTTTTCGCCATTCGCCCCCCCCCCCCCCCCGTTGTTGAAAAGCGACAAGACAACAGAAACGAGCTTCGAATACTCAATACATAGTTAAATCTGCTGACTATGCTGATGTTTTTGTTGTGTCAACGAAACTCAGACAAGGTCAGGTACAGCGATTATCTCAAATATTTTTGACACCCTAAACGAAGGAGTCGGACACGCCCTCTAATTTGACAGCAAGTATTTCACTTAAATGGCTTCTTTCTGTCGTCTGTGGACTCAGCATTTATTACACTCGTTCTAAAAACTCATTTAACTTGCTAATGGTTTCTGAAATGAAATGAAATGGGTTTTAACATCCTACTGTTATGCACCTAACCTGGGCTAATGGAAGACGGGCATTCGCCATACAGTGTGCTATCAGGGAAATTTTGCCCGGCCTACTCTTATATCGAATTCCAATTACCAAGGTATCCTTTACGTGCACGCCAATGTGTAGGCCTACACGGGACCTCGGTTTTTCGTCCCATCCAAACGACTAGGCAGCTGTCCTTGTCAGGCCCCCCGTCCTGCATAACTGACAAGGGTAAACCAAGTCGGAAAATATGGTTGAATTTCTCGGCCAATGCAGAGATCGAACACCCGACCTCCGGGCTAACGAGCCAGCGCCTTACCCACTTAGCCACGTGATCACCCTAACGGCTTCTACTCTAGCGGGGAGTCACAGCGCCTTAGTGGGTTAGGTGCTGGCTTGCTAGCCTAAGGTCGGGGGTTTGATCCCGGTGTTTGCCCTTGTTAGTTGGGGGGGGGGGGGGGGGGGGTAGGATGGCCTAGTGGTCTAGAGGGCCGCGCTTCGACCTCTAGCTGGCCGGTCACCTCTGGCTTGCGGCTGTGGTTTCGAGGCTGGTGTGAGCGTATGTGGCATAGAGATAGGGGCACCTTCACAGCCTCGTGGGTTTCCTCCGGGCACTCCGGTTTCCTCCCACGACTAAAGAACCCTACGCGCAAGCGAATTATTGAAATAAAAAATTGAAACCGTATGTTAGTCCCGAAATGACTTGGTTGTGTTGAGTGGACGTTAAACCTCATTTCTCTCTCTCTCCCCCCTTGTAAGTAGTGCAGGATGGCGGGCCTGAGAAGGCTAGCAAGCCACAGCTGTCTCGTCGTTCGGATGGCACGAAAAACTGGGGTCCCGTGTACACATTGGCAATTAGAATTTGATACAAGAGTAGACCGTAGCGCCGCTGCCCGGGCAAAATTTCCCTCATAGCACACTGTATGGCG
Organism: Patella depressa; assembly: GCA_948474765.1. Lineage (NCBI taxonomy): Eukaryota > Metazoa > Mollusca > Gastropoda > Patellidae > Patella > Patella depressa. The sequence goes on along the minus strand of OX419723.1, from coordinate 36,833,403 downwards.
TATGTCCGTCTTCATTAGCCCAGTCGGAGCAGAACAGCGGGACGTTAAACGCCATTTTATTTTTAATTATCTTTTTTGCCCAAGCAGCGACACTACGTATGTCCGTCTGTATTATCCCGGTTAGAACATTGGGACGTTAAACTCTATTTTGCCCCGGCAGCGACACCACGTATGTCCGTCCGTCTGTATTATCCAGGTTAGAACAGTGGGACGTTATATCCTATTTTGCCCGGGAAGCGACACTATGTATGTCCGTCTGTATTACCTCGCTTAGAACAGCAGGGGCCTATTTCACGAAATTTTAACTAAGATAAGATCCCAATTTTAGTAATTTGATTGGATAATATTAGATTGATTTTAGTGCTTAGCCAATTAAAATTGAAGTATCTACTAAAATTTGTATTTTATCTTAACTTAAAATTTCGTGAAACAGGGCCCAGGACGTTAAATCCAATTGTATTTGTAATCAACTAGATGTATGAAAGACAATATTGGTTAATATACTATAACATACTACAACAAGAGACAACCCCTTGTTAACTAACTTCAAACAGATATATTCTATTGTTCACATGTGTCAAGTTTGACAAGCGGAAATAACTTCCGTTAATATATATCTATGTTAGGTATGTCTCATAGAAGAGTCTATATACAGGCGGGGGTGGGTAGGTCGGGAGGGTGGGGGAGTCTATATACAGATGGGTGGGGGCAAGTCGGGCAAACCCAATGGTCCGGAACCATGATTCAAACTCAGGACTCCCCATGGTACTCACCTCGCCCCACTGGCAGGTCTGATCTCCGCCCCAACCCTCTCTGATCACTCTTTCAACCGGCGACAATAGATCACACCCTGTCTAATAATCTATTGTATGACAAGATTGTTATTATCAGATAACACGCTGTGTTCAATTGTCAAATGTTATCAACAAATCCAGTGATAAATATCCCAAAACCGGGGGTTGGGGGTGGGGGTGGCTAGTGTCTGGTTTATGGTCGTGGTTCCGATCCCAGGTGTGAACGTATACATGAACATGTGGCTTGGGCGCCTTCTCAACCTCGTGGATTTACTCCGGGTACCTTCCACACGAAAGACCCCTGCGCATGCGCAAAGATAAAGAAAATGAAAATATGACAATTTGTCTGCAATATCACCCTCGGTGGATGCGGACTTTAAACACAAAGTACAACAACAATAATCAGGGTTGGATCCAGGTTTTTTTTCACCAGAATATGGAGGGGGGGGGGTAGAAATTTCATATTTCTATATTTAAGTGCTGTATGGACAAGTGGATTCTCACCCGAAAACCCAATATTACAGATCTACGTCCATCAAATTACTCCGTGTTCCAGATGTCAGTGTTAAAATAAAATAAACCAGCATCATAGCTCGCCAACATATGGATGAAGAAAACTAATATAATAGCATGGTGCGACGGGTTGCAGTCAAGATGGCCTCGTAACTGTTAAATCACTCCTCTACATATCGCTGATATTTTGTTGTCGGAACAGGGGATTGTCGGAACAGGGGATTGTTGTCGGAACAGTAAAGGTGAATCGGGTATTTCACGGTGCATTATTGGTGATCGCAAGGTGCATCGTAGGCAACCATTGCAGAAGGTTTGCTATCAACAGACCATATTACAAGGATCACTAATCTCACGATTACGGAGTTCACCATCGACAGCCCATGTTACAAGGTTCACCATCGACAGCCCATGTTACAAGGTTCACCATCGACAGCCCATGTTCACTATCGAGGGCCCATGTTACAAGGTTCACTATCGAGAGCCCATATTGCTATGTGCATTATCAGCAATCCATATTGCTGTGTGCATTATTGGCAACTTATATCGATATAGCCAGGTGTATTATCGACAGCGCATGTTGCCCTGTGCATTATCAAAAACATATGACCAAGTTCAATAACCAACATACAATAAACTCGTGTGAAGCTGAGAGTATTAACCCAGACAGTAAAAACCAGGGGCCTGTTTCACGAAATGTTAACTTAGATAAAATCAAATTTTAGTAATTTGATTGGACAATATCATATTAATTTTAGTTCTTAGCCAATCAAAATTGAAGTATTTACTAAAATTTGAATTTTATCTTTAGTTAAAATTTCGTTTATCTACGTTTCGAACTCAATATCATCCAAAGTCTTACACGTTGAAAACATGAATTATTTGTCAATTCAAATCAATATCGATGCTGTCTGTGATCTTACCGGAAAAAGATGGGCTTCTGATATCCAATATTTAAGACAAAATAAACATTTTACTATTGGTACACGAATCCTTTAAATATCGATCAGCTTAAAGAAAACATATCAACATCGAACCTTAAATATAATATCGGTTGGATAAAACGAATCCTCAATACAATATCGGTCGGATAAAAATGTGCATTATGATTGTTGAAGTAGAGATAAAGTGTGCGTTATTTATTATATACCACAGCTGGTGTAATATAGACATTATATTTACACTTAGTATTATAATACATACTCACGTGTTGTATAGGCTTAATTACGTCATCAGACGATATTCTACTATAGTTTTACACCTTTATTAACAAGTTCGTGAGATTATTTCTCACACCTGGGTAGTACCCGTCTCACACCTGGGTGATACCTGTCTCACACCCTGTCTCACACCTACAGGTAAAAATACCTGGGCGCTACCTGTTAATTACATATTTTCATTATATTGATTAATTACGGTAAAATACGGAGAAACAAAGAGACGTTATTTTATACAACAGACAGGCTGAATGTGTAATAAGAACAAAAATATTATTGGATAAAAAAAATCCTTGTTTGCACGCATGAATACAGTGTACGGGCAACAACCAAGGGCGAGAGAAATGGGGCATAAGGTTCACTCGACACAAACTTGGTCATTTCGGGACTAATGTGGTTCAATTTTACTTCAATAATTCGCTTGCACATAAGGGGTCTTTAGCAATGGGAATACACCGGAGTACAAAGAGAAGACCAACGAGGTTGGGCAGACGATCCTAAACCTTTTCACGTATGGGGAAGGGAGTCGAAACCACACCAGCTGGCTCAAAGTTCCATCCAAATCAAACTGTTTGAAATCAGATCTATATTTCGTTTCGTTCATTAAACTTTTGATAGTCTCCACATGATGATCTGACAGGTGTTGGAAGGTCGTGTCAGAGGTCGTACAAATCGCTTTTGACAATATGACGCCAGATATTTTATTAACCAATCAGCGTTGATGTTTCTAGTGTTTTACCCACAGTTCCATGCACCACACCACTACACTAAGAACTCGCTGGAACAGACAGTTTCATTGGCTGATCCCTCACATAACAACTCTTCCTGATCCTAGTGTAGTAAAGACAAAAAAAACAGAAGTTTGAACTAGGATCTGTGTTTTAATCCCGGTAACGTGTAATGAGTTAAGTATCATGATATATAGTTGGTATTATTGACAGGGTGATATAACTCAGAAAGAATTCAGATTAATGATTTACATGAGAGATATGAGATATATCACAACTGATAGAGTTTACTGCTTAAAGATACATTATGAAAGATTAGATAAATAGTTGACAGTTCTTGCTATGATAGTTTAAAAAAAACATAATGTAACTGGAATAGAATGAATGAATGACAGGGTGATATGGTTAGCGTGTGCGCGTTGTATCATAAGGTCTGTCAAGGAAAAGCGTCGCCCGTTCCCTGGTTTCCTCCCACTGCTAAATAAAAATGAACCCTGTGTTAGTCCCGAAATGACCTAGTTTGTGTCGAGTGGACGTTAAACCCCATTTCCCCTTCGTGCTTTAAAAATACACCATTTTTGTGCTTTAAAAATACACCATAGCCCCTGTCGGATTTGTTTCACTGTATCTCATCAGTTTAACGACCTTGGACGTCAGCTGCTTGATGTCTCGTCTATTATAATATATTTCATTTATTCCCATGTTCTAGTTCTAACTGTTGAAACCATTTATCACTCTGAAAGTGTTTAACGTCCTACTCTTCTGCTCCAACTGGGCTAATGGTGACAGCCATTCGCCATACAATGAGCTATGAGGGCAATTTTCCCGGTCAGCGGTGCTACAGCCTACTCTTATATTGAATTCCAACTGCCAAGGGATCGTATACGTACATGCATGGTATGGCAAAGGACAACATAATAGTCGTTCGGGTGGGACGAAAAACAATGTGTCGTGTACTAAAAAGATCCCTTAATAATTCCCCATAGCACACTGTATGGCATATACCCGTCTCCATTAGCCCAGTCGGAGCCGAGTAGTAGGACGTTACACCTTCTCTATCTATCTCTGCTCTGTTCTTTCATTGTATTTAGTATGATGTCATACTTATAAAACTGTTTAATATCATGACACGCCCATTGTACAGACTGTGTGTATATCGATAAAGCAAGCCTAAATACGGTAAATGATAGCCTCTCCTGCCAGATCAAGGCTTCCCCCTTATAGCCAAAATAATCAGCCTCAATCTACGCCATGAAATCATATTAAATCGTCTTTCATCGTAACTCTCTCACGAGCCATCTTATCATCAACGTCTGCTGCACTCCATTACTATCTCTCGTCTGCTATTATCTCCCGCCAAAACTTCAGCCTTCTACTCCAGCCCAGACGACCCGGCCGCCGCGTGTTGTGTTGATGCACTGTTATAAATATAGGTCCACGTGCTTTCGGTTGCCATTGCTCGCTTTTCACACGCGGCCTTCTGGTGACTTCTGTTAAAATTAAAGACGTGTTGATCGAAACTAAGAATAGGATCAGCTGTGCGGATGTTTGTAATGAGATTCTCCAGCGTATGAAAAAGACTGGGTGATCGGGATTTTAAATTCAGTGTTACTATTTATAGAGCTGATTCCATCACTGTTAGATCTTCGCGGTAGCCGCGGTCAGCTGGATGAAACAATTGAACGGACAGGCTTCATTTAATTGCACGGGTCCGACAAGCCTGTCGTTAGTAGTGCCTACTTGAGAAGGAACGTGCTTGACCACGCGGCGATCGCGGGAAAAGTACATTTCGTGCATAAATCAATTAGAAATGAATATGTCAGTCAAGACGTACAGCTGTGAATTGAGGAATTTGATTGGTTGAAGTGTATATATGTTTATATGTGGTATATGAAGGTTTAACTGTGGTATATTTACCGTGGTATATCGTGAGTTGTGGATCGGATAGTAAGGTAGTGAGAGGATACTACAGGAATATCCTACACTACTAGTGTCTATTGTATAAACAGAGAGTACTGAACAATTCAAACTATCACCACCACAAAGTGTTCAATCGCTTCCACCCTCGGTCAGATGTGAGAAAGGGGATATGGCGGGGGGTGAAACGGACCCTAGTTATGGAGGATTGAGGGAGTGGGGAGAGGGGAAGGGGGATCAAGATAGTGGATTACATGTTGACGATAATACCACAGGATTAGCAGACCAGAATAATAATTTCCACTCCACGGATAAAGAAAGTTCGGATAATAATTTCACGAATCATGGAAATGATTTTAATGATAACAGCTATACCTCGAATTGTCGCAGTCTTCGTACACGCACACGTACACGCAACAGGTAAGATTTATTATATTGATATTGTGGTGCACTCCCATTGGGCACGTTTAGTTTAAATCCGGTATTGTTTCTCCAGGACAACATAATTACATAATACAAACGAATTCTTCTTTCAACTTGTTTTACGATTTACAGGCCGACTGTCAGTCGAAACACTAATAATTTTATTGTATTTCACATGTCCAGTTAATTTAAGAACCGATATTCCAAGATAGTAGAAATGAACCCTTGACTGTATCAAGGTGTTTATGATTTGATACTTGCAGTAATTGTATTCCGTAGATATATGCCATGTAAATCCAGTTCAATTAATTCATGTGTATAACGGAATATAATTTGCTTGATAAAGACGAGAGTATCCTCGTCGAAACGTCGCTTAGTATTAAAATCCGTAATTGTGTATCCATCAAATTTTACCTTGTGTGAATATAAAGAAACGTTTAATGCCGTGTTAACATTACGAAACACGACGCAAGGAATGAAATGCAATAGTGTTTTATTGCATTATTTTCCTAGTTTCAGGCATCAAGCGGTTCAAAAAGAATAAGCAATGCTATAATAAAAGCAGAAACTTTATAGCATCAAAAATCTTACAAGGTTATGTGCATATACAAATAAAAACAATAGAAATATACATGAAACAAACAAAGGATACATACATGGACATAATAATACAAAGATATACAACTTTACAATGTGCAGTGCTCTAAGAGAAATTTAATAGGACATTGACACTACAGTTTACCCTTTACATGTATTTCAATGTGCAACCAACTGTCAGTGGTTCTTCATCAATGTTTGAATATTGTGTTTTCGTCTGGGTGTAAATCGTGTATGTCTGTTAAAGTGAATTTAAACCTCACATAGTGACAAACAGCTGTATATAATAATTTTATAGTTTTATCATATTTCATTAAGATTCCAATAAATAAATAAATAAATAAATAAAAATAATGAATGAAGATAATTTGATAAAAGTCAAGAAAGATGATAAATAGATAAATAAACATTTCCAGATGTTTGATAAATTACAAATTCTGATATTTAGATGATGAATACAGTTTATACAATTAAAGATCCAGGTAGGGGCGGGAGGTAACTGAATGTTTAAGGGGACCAGAGGTAATTGATTGTTAAAATATTCAGGTCCAGATCGTTGCCAAAAATCACCAATTTGAGTTTGAGAAGAAAGATGTCTACTAATGTCAACGAACCATACTTGTTGCTATTGCAGCCATAGCCAATGTTACTGTATGTATGCATAAATTGAATAGGGGGTATATGGTAAGAATATTAAAATCCATACATGTACATGCAGGGGCGGATCCAGGAATTTTTGCAGGAGGGGGTTTGCCGGGTTCCTGAGACCCTCCCCCTCCCTATTGATTCACCCCTGAATTGGTTGCTAAATGTTAAATCAAATTTTGTACATTTTAAGGAGGGTTTCATATTTTCTGAAAAATGCAAATGTTTTACAGAGATAATGAAACCGTGACATGTTCATTGTTTTGATTGAGAGGTTAGCAATAAGCCCACATTGATAATGATACATCTACAGGCCAGCATAAAATACAAATTATGATGGAATAGATAGACAGACAGACAGAGAGATAGGGTTTAACCACCATTTGCTTCAAACCAGGTTATTTTGAGACTAACATATGGTTCAATTTTATTTCAAGAATTTGCTTGCACGTAGGGGTCTTTAGCAGTGAGAGGGAACCGGAGGACCCAAAGAAACCCAGAAGGCTGGACAGGTGAGCCTACTGCTTGTCATGAACAAGCGGGCGATCAAAACCAGACCAGTTGACTCAATGACAGACTTATTAATCTAACATGTGTGTGCATTTACACTGCATTAGATCAGAAGTTCTATCAATGAATCAGGTGGGCGTGGTTTTCACCTCCTCCCACTTGTACATGACAAGCAGAATGCGTAAACTTGTTGTCCAATCTCGTGGGTATTCTTTAAATACTCCAGGTTCCTCTGGTTTTATCCAGAATCCTCCCACTGTTAAATACCAATTTGTTGCAGACTGACCTACTTCTTGTTGAGTGGACCTTACACCCAATTCCTCTCTCTCCATCTTATTAAATCTTTCCTTATTTCATATTTCCATTGTCCTTTGTCGCCCAATCAAGGCTAGAGTTGGTATTATGTAATGTCATTTCTTTACTTGTATATTTGGTTGTGTGAAAGGAGAGGGGTCTAGAGGGGACAATGACCTGAGACATGTATTTCAGGGGTCATCCTATCACTATCAACAGATCTGAGAGAGAATTGTTTTAAACATGTTCAAGGTCATGTTATCTATTTTGGGTAACAATCAGAATACATAGAATTTATTATCTTGAGGAAAATGGTTTTACATGTAGGAGGCAGATAAATCTTGATCATATCATTTCCCCGTAAAACTGAATAGACAGTTGCGTCACCCACTCAGAGTTTATGATTGGCTTCACTTCTTCACACTTGACATTACTTCTTCACTTTTCATTTGTTAAATTCTGTATTATTGTATAGCCTCTTTTATCGTGTGTCCTGAGATACATGTATGTGTCCTTCTTCCCTTTAGCTATGTGTCCTTCTTCCCTTTAGGTATGTGTCCTTCTGCCCTTAGACGGGCCCGTATCTACAGGGGGGCGCGGGGGGGCCATGCTCCCCCCCAGGCTCATAAATTGCTAACAATCATTAAAGTATACACAGTTCCTTATATTAACCTAAAAAAGCTAATTTTTTTTTGTTTGAATACTTATTTTAAAATGCTTATTAGACGCCTAGGTAACTACATAGCATGATGATTACAGCAGTCTGTTAGAATGACCTTTCCGAAAATTTCCTCAAAATGTTCGCCCCCCCCTACCGAAAGGTAATGCCCCCCCGCTTAATGGTGTCTAGATACGGTGCTGCCCTTAGATATGTGCCCTTGCCACACCCTCTGCCCTCTGAAATGTGCATCATGCCCTCAGAGATGTGCCTCATGCCCTCAGATATGTGACTCCTACCCTTAGATATTTGCGTCATGCCCTTTAATATGCATCCTGCCCTTAGATATGTGCCATTTGCCCTTAAGGATGTGCTCCTGCTCTTAGATATTTTGCGCCCCTGCCATTATTTATGTACTACCCCCTTAGATATTTTGTGCCTCTTGCTCTTAGATATTTGCCTCCTATCCTCCTGTAACTTCAAAATTATGGGACATTTTTATTTTAATAATTCATTTTTTCTATGTGTCTGTAAATCAGTGTGAATATATTGATAGAGTACATGTCTTATGTTAGAGTACTGGCGACCTTCAAGGACTATATGAATATCATGTCAGTCATTTGTATTGAATATATCAAACTACTACAATGTATATAGTATATGACACCACAACACTATTTATTATGTTCAATAAAACGCAATACAATGTAGAAACTACTCCATTGAACATGCAAACATATTGACAAAATTTCTATTCATCATAACTTTCTAAATTTGAAATTTTTGGACTAATATTTTAGAAATTCAACTTTCATGCATTGCAATTTGAAATTTATTATAAATCCCTCAAGTTATGTTCCAAAATATTGAAAATGCCAGTGAAATGAACTGAACCCTTTTCCACAGATATTCCTTTTACAGATTCAGCTTTAACAATACATGAATATTGTAATTGCATAGGGCCCTTGTGAGGAAAATAATATGCGGGGGCAAGACTTATTTCGACCCCCCCCCCCCCCTCCTCCTTTCCAACACAAGTCATATCTAGATGATTCAGCTACCCTATATATGTTCTGAGGAATCAAATATCTTTAAAAATAATGGTCTGTGGACCATTTTGTTATACAGTCATAAAGGTTGTAGTGACATAATATTAGAGAGAGAGAGAAATGGAGTTTAAAGTTCACTCGACACAAACTAGGTCATTTTGGGACTGAAATATGGTTCAATTTTATTTCAATAATTCGCTTGCGCGCAAGGGTCTTTAGCATTGGGAAGAAACCGGAGGACCCGGAATAAACCCACATACAACCATGAATTTGAAACCATGCCAGTTGACTAAATGACAGGCTTTATGATACATAGCACGCAAGTGCTAACCATTTGGTCATTCCCCCCCCCCCCTCCATGATATTAGAAATCGTGGGTCCCATCTGAGGCAGACGTTTGCTGCAACACACCGTCTCATGAGGCCTGAGTTTGCAAGGGATTAAATTCAAATGACAATCAGAATTTCTAAAACAATCAAATGTACTGTACCACATTGATTGAGATCATGAGATAGTACAGGGTTCAATTTAAGCGGTATCGCATCGCAAAAAGCTACTCATATCGCGGTAAAAGCGATAGAATTATTTTATTCATTAGCCAAATATTGTTTTCAAACTTGTGAAGTGCGATTCATTATATTTTGGCTGAATGTGGAGTATAATTATAAATGCAGGACTAACTTCACTTGTTTAATATTCCAAGTTGTGGTCGTGATTAATTTGAAACAGTTTTTATTTCAATATATTCGATAACTAAAAGACAATGCAGACTCCGTTTTTAATCACACGTGTTTATAAAATATGTTACTAAAAATAGAATAAAACGACGCAGCATTGTATGATTGGTTAACTTAACTGAAAACTAAAACTAGACATCTCGCGGACGCGTGAAACGTGCCATTTATGAAGAAAGGCTGACAAAAATGTTATGCTGATGGCATATTCTCTATGACGGGGGATTTGACTCAAAAGTCAATGCTATGTTGTTAGTGCTATTACATGTCCAATGTTGCAAATGTTTTATGTTAGGTGTAAAATGAACAAAGTCACGAGTAAAACATCCTGTAATACTGACAAATACATCGTGTAAATTGACATCTACTTTTTATCATTAAACATTTCACACTAGACATATGACAACAAGCCTAACTCCATCTACCCAGAACTTTAAACTTTCAACTCTTACATCTTCTCATATGACACGCGCACTATGTATTGTAACCATCAACATTTCACTTTTACATCCCAACACAGAACAAGTAATGAAATCGGCCAATATGCAAATTAGTTCATCACGTGATATGTTAATTTTCAAGCAGGGAATTCCCCAACATGAGACCTTCAACCAGATGCTGATTTTAGGATTTGTTTTTAGCATAAAGTGAAAGTAAAAAAGGAAAGTAAAATGTCTCGGCTTCCACATATAACCCAAGATATTTTTCGTAGAATTCACAGAATTTCTTACGAAGAATTTAGTTGCGTTGAGTGGACGTTAAACCCCATCTCTCTCTCTCTCTCTCTCTCTCTCTCTCACTCTCTCTCCTATTTTAAATCCCGCAGACAACTTCCTACACAGTCCAAATCGGCCATACCGAAAACCCGGAAAGGATTTTACGAGTTTTAACAGTTCTGAGTTCTAGATTTCGACTCGACATTTTACCTAAATCTTCGAAAAAAGGTTTTCGGCACAGGAAAACTCTGGTTTTCGTTTTTTGCATAGAGTAAAAATGAAAACTCGGATTTATTTTTATCTGTTAATATTTTTTGGAGGTTGGGTTGTCGAGTGGTCTAACGTGTGTACTTTAGATCATAAGGTTTGTCATTGGGTCGAGTGACAAGGAGTGGGGTTGCCAGCTTAACGTCGTGGTTCTTCTCCGTGTCCTCTGGTTTCGTCCCATTTCTAAAGAATCCTTCGGACAAGCCAATTATTGAAATTAAATTGTACCATATGTTTGTCCCAAAATGACCTAGTGTCGAATGGACGTAAACCACATTTCTCTCTATCTCTCTTGACGAAAATTGGGGGCTTTTGATGGAAGATTAATAAATTAAATCACATTTTTATAGTATATCACATAGGTCTCGCCTACTCTTCTTCAAACTGTATTTGATAGACTCGGGACTTGGCTGTCGGCAGTTCGATTTTTTCGACTCATTTGGAGACTTAAATGTAATCATTACGGTATTTAATTTTGTTTTCATTGCATCACTTTAACAGTTCCGAGTTGTACGTTTGGACAAGGTGTTTTACCGAAAAGTAGAAGAAAAAAACGACTTTCCCGTATTAATCAGTTTTTGATATATATAGCTCTGTATCAGCATTTATTCAATTCCGTTCTTTGCCGTATTTATAAGCATTTTTCAAAATAGAATTTCATTAATGGTACATGAATGAATGTCTTGGAAGATTCAGTCTAAGAAATTAAAATTACTGAATTCAGTTAATTAACAATGTTTTCTTTTAACTAATTTCTAATTGATTATTAGAGTATGAGGGTCACAGTGGATTTATCTAATCAGACAAATATTCTGTATATGGCTGTTTTCAGATACATGGAACGGACATAGCCTACTGTTTATTATATAAACATCATGTATACAATACAATGTATAAGCGTACATAATATATAGTCTTGATGACCTATATTACAGACTAGTAGGAACGATAAGAGCAGTATAATAAACATCAGTGCATACGTCATTGGTTTCACGCTTGACCGTTATTTCTTCGCGCGAGATCTCACGTGATTAAAATTTGGTGCCGTGTGAACTAATTTGCATATCTGATTCCATTACTTGTTCTGTGTTGCGATGCAAAAGACATATGTTGAAGATTACAATACATAGCGCGAGTGTCAAATGAGAAGATGTCAGAGTTCTGGGTAGATGGACTTAGGTTTGTTGTGAAATGTCTAATGTGAAATGTTAAATGACAAAAATTAGATGTCAAGTTACACGATGTAAGATTTTTTTACATTTGACTTTGTCTAATGTACACCCAACATTAAACATTTGCAACACTAGACATGTAATAGAACTAACAACATAGCACTTTTGAGTCAAATCCCCCGTCATAATTCTCGGGTTGATATTTTAAAGGCGGAGGGGAGTAGAAATAAACAAGCAAAGTCACGCCTACAAATATTTCGATTGGAATGGTGTAATCTAAAGTACTGTACAGTACGTAGTTTTTATTTAGACGATCAGGGATAGACGGTAACTGAAATTTTTTTTGGAGATGTCAATTTTTTTTTTTAGCTTCATCCATACATAAGTCGAAGCGGAGTGTACAATGAAGGCCGGACATTGGCGGAAAAAAGTATCCACTTATACCCCGATAAATCGGAATTGCAAATATTTGTGATGTAGGCTACGTTTTACTGCTCCTCAAATATGAGCAAATGCTATTCAAATTTTGAATTGATTAGCCAAAATGTGAATCTGTCACAAAAATTTGCTACTCATGGGTTTTAGACTAAATTGAACCCTGAGATAGTATATCTCCATGCTTAACTCAACTTTTACTTTATTACAAATATTTATTTTATTAGATATATTTCTAGATTTTAGCATTTGGCTGTGTACAATTATAAAACTACATGTAATGTAAACTTTAGATGGCTATAATCTGTAAACTTCAAATGGCTAAAATTCATCACATGTTTGAGTTTTTGTTTGTAAGATTATTATTGATGGTGTGTTTCTAGTTCTGGAGTCTCTGTAATGTTTTTATATTTTTTAATTGACAGATTCACCTTGAGATAAAGTTTATCAATTCTTAATAAAATAGATTTAATTCTAGTTTTATTATTAGTTGTCATGACAACACTAGTAGTATAAATTATAAAATATTATCTGATTTTCGACGCCATCAATTTTAAGAGTACAGGAAGCAGGTGTCTTGGAGTAGATTTTCAAGGTTAAAAATCTGGATGATAATCATGTTAGTTGTACCTGACAAAACATGGAAGGGGAAACATGTGTTCAATAAAATAACTTCAATGAATAATACTCAAATTATCAAAATGGAGTTTAACGACCTACTGTTCTGCTCCAACTGGGCTTATGAAGACGGGCATACAGTCATACAGTGTGATATGAGGAAAATTTTGAACAGAGCACTACAGCCAACTCTTATATCAAATTCCAACCACCAAGGGATCTTTTACATAATTATACAAAAATACAAAACGTACAAAGACATGAACAAGTAGCACATGTATGTGGCAAGGAGTAGGGTTGCCTGTCCAATCTCGTGGGTTTTCTCTGGGTACTCCGGTTTCCTCCCACTGCTAAAGACCCCTACGCGCAAGCGAATTATTGAAATGAAATTAAACCATAAGTTAGTCCCGAAATGACCTAGTTTGTGTCGAGTAGACGTTAAACCCCATTTCTCTCTCTCTCCCCCCCTCCCTTCCTACCATTTTATTCATCATGAATATTTGAAATTGTTGTAAATCATTCAGTTTATGAGAAATGTAATATATCACAAGGTGTGTTATAAATGTAATATGTTATAATATGACACTGACAAGATTATTAATTGATATTAGTACATCGGTTATAAATAACGCTTATCTTCTATAATTATATCACTTCATGGTAGGCCTCATGGTATATATCTCGTGCAGGACCTGGCACAGAATAGCGTCTAGTCATTCGAATGGGACCAAAAAATATACACAGACCTGTGAACACTTTGGCATGTACGTTGAAGAACCCTTGACAGTTGGAATTCAACTGTTGCCTGGGCAAGAATTCTCTCATATGCTAGGTCTTAATGAAATAGTCATTGTGTAAGATTAGATAATGAACTAAAAGTTATCGCTATAATAGTTAAGAAGAGAGATGTTAGAGTTGCTATTACAGGCTCGGGGGCGGATCCAGAGGGGGTGGGGGTGGTCGAAACCCCACCCTGCTCAGCTACATAAAAAATTGATGCCTTGCATCAATGAAATTAAATCACAATGTGATCCTACATCATTGTAAAAATGATTTCTCTCTTTCGAAAGCTCAATTTGTATGTATGTTTATGCAATTTAGCGTCGATGATGGCAGATATCCTTAACTGGAACCTGGCAAACCCCCTCCTGCAAAAATTCCTGGATCCGTCCCTGAGGCTATGCCATAGAAAAGGAAGCAAAACCGTGCTAAAAAATGTATGGGCATGTTATGTAACGCAGACATACCCTTCCCCCCCCACCACTTCCTCATCCTACGCTAGTGTAAAGGAAAACGATGTTGAATGAGGGGATGTTATATAAAGTTAGTGACTCAGCAAGCTGTGTTAAAATGTAGAGAGGTTACATCATGGTTATATCTAAATGTCAGCGCTCTCTTCTCCTTCACAACACAGGAAAACTTTCTTTAAAATAACAGGATGCCACCATGCCATGTCTCATACTCTCACATTTATACAACGGAACATGTCGACAAGCACGAGGAAGGATTTACTAGCGTCAGGAATATTTTTTTTATTTGTTAGGATACAATATTTTCAAAATTCAGCAGTTTATTTTTGAAAACAAATTAAAATTGATAAAAAGATTGTTTTAAAATAAAGCTTTTTGTATTTTGTAATATTTACAGATGGTTCAGTGGTAAATGTTGCGATCCCATGTTCGATACCGTTGTCGTTCGAGACAGTTCAATGGGATTTTCTAGCGTGGTTCCCCATTGTGAGTCATGCAGAACAGGGCGTGGCAAGGGACAATGAATAGTCGTCATTCCAATGAGATACATTGGTGTACACATAAAAATTCAATATAAGAATTAAGAATAGTCTGTAGCACTGCTGTCTAGGCAAAGTTTCCGTAATAGCACACTGTTTGGCGTAAACCCGTCTTTATTTGCCGACTAGCACCAGATCAGTCGGACATTAAACCCCATTTCATTTCACAACTATGTATCTAATAATGGAATGTGAAAGACTGGAAGAGTGTGTCTATATATATGTTGTCAAGTTGATAGTAATTTATTGTGTCTGGTATAATATAAGTACAGAAAGGTTTGAAATAGAGGTAAACACAACTTAATGCTTTAAATTGATTTAAAACAGAACCAAACATTATAACATGTTATGTAGTTGTTGCCAGTCTTGTTTTACTAAGCCGTGTTCACACCAAAAATCTTACATAGTTGTTGCCAGTCTTGTTACACTAAGACATGTTCACACCAAACAAAATGTTCATACATGTATTATGCTGAAATCCTTGTTTAAGTCCTATTTTCACCAAACATATATATATATTTTGCCTTTCCTGTTATGTTAAGCCCTGTTCACACGTTGCGAAGATGTTGCCAGCATTGCTTTATTAAGCCATGTTTACTCCTTGTGTTTTTCGATGTGAACACGACCTTAGTGTATTTAGTCTGTTAATAGATAATGGATGGTCCCTGCTGAAGACCTGTCTCATCTGTTAGATGTCTGTTCTTTATGCACTGTGTCAAGTACATTTATTAGGTGGTGTCTGGTGACTATAGTGTGACTGAAGTGGTGAATAGGCATGTGAATAGAGCTCCACACTGTGATGCAGGGTAGCGGGGCCCAGCAAGGAATGACATCTAGTCGTTTGGATGGGACAAAAACTATATGGTATGCATTCAAGAATCCTGGAGTTTGGGGATGTGGATCAGTATGGAAGGGGTGGAAGTTTTGGTGGGGTAGAGGCAGGAGTATAAAGGGGTGGGGTTTGGCGCATAGAGGCAGGAGTATAAAGGGGTGGGGTTTGGGTGCGTAGATGCATGAATACAGAGAGAGTGGATTTTGGTGGGTAAAAGCAGGGGTATTGTATTAGGTGGGGGTTTGGGTGGGTAGAAGCAGAGGTATAGGGAGGGTGGGATATGGATAGGCAGGAGTATAGGGAGGGTGGGATATGGATAGGCAGGATTATAGGGTGGGTGGGTATTAGATGGGTAAAAGATTTGAAGCTTCTTTGACAAATGAATACCAATAAATATATTTTCAAAAAATCTGATTTTTTTTAACAAATCCACTTACAGTACATGTATAAACTTAATATGATTGAAAATATTTCTTACAGACTGTTCCAGTAATTTCTCGTCATCTATTTTAAAACTGTTATAGCACCACTCTCTTTCTAAGCCCATTGGTGCTCTTGTTTTGATGTTTGGGTGTGGACCAACTACAGCTGCATGTAGATGTACATAAGGAACCAGATAATTACAGATCACGTGACTCAAGTGACAAATACAACTAGAACCACACCCATTCTACAGTTGTTGTTATGTAACTAGAGAGAGAGAGAGAGGGAGAGAGATGGAGAGAGAGATTTATTATCTGTTTTATCTTGATGCAGAGAGAGAGAGAGTGAGAGAAATGGGGTTTAACGTCCACTCAACACAAACTAGGTCATTTCGGGACTAACATATGGTTTTAATTGTATTTCAATAATTCGCTAGCGCATAGGGTCTTTAGCAGTGGGAGGAAACCGGAGTGCCAGGAGGACACCCACGAGGTTGAGAAGGCGCCCCTATCTCCATGCCACATACGCTCACACCAGGGATAGAAACCACAGCGGCATGCCAGAGGTGACCGGCCAGTTAGAGGTAGAAGCGCGGCACTCTAGACCACTAGGCCATCCTAACCCCTCAATCTTGATGCAGACACAGCAAACAATAAAACTATATATTATCGATAATCATACAATCTAGTTCTTCTTTTATTGATATATGCATAGTCATTCAGATAATACAAAAAAAACAAGGTGCCATGTACACATTAGTGTCCCGTCTTCCATTAGCCCAGGTAAGGTGCAAAAGAGTAGGACGTTAAACCCCATTTCATTTCATTTCACACATTGGTGTGCTCGTAAAAGAGTCCTTGGGAAATTGAATTTGAAATAATTTAACAGTAGACCATAGCATCGTTGCGTCGCTGCCCAGGCTAAATGTCACTCATGGCACATTTCATGGCCAGCCTTCATAGCCCAGTCAGTGGAGAAACGTAGGATGATGATCGATTCATCGGAGCCACAGGGACTAAGTGAGTAAGATGCTGGCTCACTAGTCTTGAGGTTGCAGGTTCGCTCCTGGTCATGGCCCACAAAGTTCATGAGGATTTTCCAGTGTGGTTTTCCCTCGTCATGCTGTGGTGCAGGACGAGAGGACCTGGCAAGGGCAATTACTGTTTAGTCGTTTGGATGGTATGAACAAAATTGGCATGCATGTAAATGATCCCTTGGCAGTTCGAATTCAATATACATGTAAGAGTAGGCTTAATCACAGCTGTAAGGGCAAAATTTCCCCTCGTGGCACCCTGTATGGCGTTTGCCCGTCTTCATTAGCCCAGTCGGAGCAGAACAGTAGGACGTTAAATAGCATTTCATTTCATTGAAGCGTCTGTTGGTTTATGTGATCACCCCAGTCTGTCGGAACTTTGTAGAATTTATGCTTATTCACGAGACGAAGATCTTTCGATGTGTGAAGTGGTTTCTGTTCCGAGGGTTTCCGTTTGATCAGTGTTCTCCATATTTGATAATGGAGACTGCAATATGGCGGAATGAAGAAATTACCATTTTGAAGGATTATTTGGTAGCTCAGCTCAGACACATTCATTAGCGTCTACTGATCAGCAATGTAGCGTTACAATAGCTGGAGGCCGTCTGCTAGACAGATTAATAACGATTTAACAATTGGATGAATATCAGAAAAATGAAATAGGGTTTACCATCTTTTTATTCTGTACCAAGTGGTGAATGAAGACGGGCATACACCATTCAGTTTCCTGTGAGGGAAATTTGGCCCGAACTGCGTCGCTACAACCTACTCTTATATCGAGTTCCAACTGTCATGGGTTCTTTTACATCCACGCCAATGTGTGCATGGGACTTCAGTTTTCCATACCATCCAAACCACTATACGGTGTCCCATGCCAGACCCTCAGTTCTTCACCACTGACAAGTGGAAACCAATCCGGAAAAATCCCGCTGAACTTTCTCGTTTAATACAGGAATCGAACACTGGACCTCCAGGTTAGCAAGCCAACATCTTACTCACTGTACCACCGTGACTTCCACCATGCAATGTTTTAGGTAACTTTTTCCCAGGCAGTGCATATACAGCCTGATTTTATATCAATGTGTACACAGGACCTCGTCGCATCAGGCCCTCCGTGGCAATTGGGTGAACACCGTCAACCCATGAATTTTCTCGGTCAACACGGGAATTGAACACTATACCTTCAGGTTAGAAATTAAACATCTTACTCACTGAGCCACTGCGTATCCCAAAAATATGTACATGTGTATACGCAGGTATTTTGCATAAAAATTTGTAATATTGCAAATGACAAGGATGAGGCCTTAATCCACATTGTAGGGCCGGTTATTGTTCAACCGTAGAAGTTGACAGGGAAACACAGTCTCGCATCTGAATACACTTGATAGACTACCAGAGTGGGTTAAACATTCACTCGGCACAAACCAGGTCATTTCGGGAGTGATATATAGCTTAATTTTATTTCAATAATTCTTGTGCGTGTAGGGATCCAGAAGACCCGGAGAAAATCCACAAGGATGGACAGGCAGTCCTACTCCTGTCCACGAACAACTGATGAATCGAAACCACACCAATTGACTCACTGACAGATGTTATGATACAAAGCACGCACGTAAACCATTCGACCATCCATAATAATAAACCTGCAAATACATTTACTACACAATATAATATCAAATCAAGTGAATGTAAGCATCCACTGCACTTTACAGTCCCTGGTCTGTAATAATAAGGGGGGTTGGGATTGCCTAGTGGTCTAGAGTGCCGCGCTTCGACCTCTAGCTGGCCGGTCACCTCTGGCTTGCGGCTGTGGTTTTGATCCCTGGTGTGAGCGTATATGGCATGGAGATAGATGCGCCTTCTCAACCTCGTGGGTTTCCTCCGGGTACTCCGGTTTCCTCCCCCTGCTAAAGACCCCTACGTGCAAACGAATCATTGAAATAAGATTAAACCATATCTTAGTCCCGAAATGGCCTAGTTTGTGGCGAGTGGACGTTAAACCCCATTTCTCTCTCTCTCTATAATAATAAAGGCTTCACTCAAAAAAATAAAGATTCATAAGAAAGATGCAATGTGACCCGACTTTACAGCTGTTCAAGTGACTCAGGTGTTAGTTGAAATAGCTCTACTACTGATATCTTTGACTCTATCTTCAGTACTACTGGAGGGTTCCAATGACCTTCTCTGAACAAGTTTTGTAACGATTTCATTACAAAATTGTTACTGACCTGTGATTTCCAATTAATCATGTTCCCCAAAAAGTAAATCAGAGGTTATGAATGCTTGCGAGAACAGTAGTTTGAGGTGTAATGAAATAAACTGCGGTAAATCCCAGTTGCATTAAAAACTCCAAAAGGTATCAAGATAACCAGACTCTGGTGTGGTCTAAAAACTGCCTTTTTAAATAACGATAAGAGTTATGTCCTTTTATTTTTGGTGAAAATGTCTGACAAGAAAAATTTTGAAATCCCATCACGGAATCAGAGTATCCTTTAATCTTGTTAACAGGCGTCCATTTAATTTCCTGACTACTGTTTGAAAACATCATCCAAAATAATCATTATGATATACATCGGTATAGGTACAAATTAGATGATTGTAGGTGATTTTTGTGAATTATGCTGTACATCGGTATAGGTACAAATTAGATGATTTTAGGTGATTTTTACGAATGCTCAAAATAAGATTTGATATTTAATGAATGTGAGAGAAATTAAGGCTATATTCACGCAGGATTAAATGAAACAGGAGTTACAGTGTATCGAGGACAATAAGAAGAACGGTTATTGACCTTGTTATTTAATAGTTGTTTGAATAAGAGTAATTGAATATATCCCTTGAATACCGCCCTGATATACCACACTATTATATAATTATATTATACATATATACCACATGCTAATTATCCCACGACCTCTCTATATTCAAAGGTGAAAGGTCAATGAAAGGTCATCAAAATATTATGTCTTATTTTTGCTAAATAATAAAAATAAATGAACTTTGAACATGTTCATTGACAGCCCTAGTTAAGTATTTCTACTCGTATGATAGATGGATTGCGGATGGAAATGACATGTGAGATGAACTAGGGTTTAACAGCCTACAATTCTGCATTGACTGGGCTAATAAAGGCGGGACTGGGTTTTGATTCTGCACCCAACTGGTGTCGTTTCAGATTTTGAAATGAAATGAAATGGGGTTTAACGTCCTACTGTTCTGCTCCGACTGGACTAATGGAAGACGAGCGTACACCATACAGTGTGGTATGAGGGAAATATTCCCCGAACAGCTTCGCTACGCCCTCTTATATCCAATTCTAACTGTCATGGGTTCTTCTACTTTCAATTTGTACTTCGAAACAACTACAGGTTGTCCCTTGTCAGGGGTTTCATCCTACACCACTGAAAATGGAAAATCGCACCGAAAAATCCTTATCAAACTTTGCATACCGATAGTCCATTGACCAATCATGCTATTTTACCGAGATTTCGACTGATTGTTTGGATGCAGCTATGGCGGGTGTGGCGCCAGGCAGGGTAAGCTTACTCTTCCGGACACCTGTTACCGCACTGTTTGTCATGTATTTTTGTACACGGTGACCAGTCCATTTGCTGATTACACTATTTTACCAAGAACGTTTTTTTATAGGACTTTGAATTTTGTCTAATGGTTTGGATCGTTCGTACTTGGTTTTATTTTATTTGTATACACACATAAACATATTATAGTGGTTTGCTGTTCAGTAATTAGAAATTTCACAGTTGAATACTTTGTTTAGTTGTTTAAAATTTGTTTTATTTGACAAGAAGTAGTGTTGTCTGCCGAACGAACGTGTACCCTGTTTAAGTTTTGTATGTGACAAGAAGTAATGTTGTCTGCCTCGCCCAGTTAAATGTACAGATTTAGTAACAAAATGGAGACTTAAGCCCCAGTTGGCTAGACTCTCGCTGTATACATGGCTTTAGGCCACTCATCCAATTTTATACATGTTTTCCTGCTTCCATAATTAAATTTAACCTATGCACTTAAGTACACATAGATTTTATAGGGATGTTTTTCTTCATGAAAGAAATTAACGGAGGAAGAGTGGAGATTATTCTGTAAGTTCTTCAAGAATCAAAGAGATTGTATAATCTGATATGTATATATATATAAAGTAAATGTATAAAAGAGAGAATTTCGTAATTTTTTGCCCACCGAATAATTTAATATTTTTGATAAAACGATTTACATTTACACAAACATTACAGTTTAACTTTTAAACTTTTATAAATTTACATTGAAATTAATCGGGGTGTGTGCTGTGTCATAATGTCTGTCATTGAGTCAACTGGCGTAGTTTCAAATCCCCGGTTGTAAGTAAAAACAAGTGGGGTCACCTTGTGGGTTTTCTCCTGGTCCTCTGTTTTTCTCACACGGATAAAGACCCCTACGCGCAAGCGAATTATTAAAATTAAATTAAACCATATGTTAGTCCCAAAATGACCTAGTTTGTGTCGAGTGGACGTTAAACCCCATTTCTCTCTCTCCCATTACAATTATTCAAAGTAGTAAAAGTGACTGTTTAATTTGATTAATTTACTTTAAAAGTACTTTAAAATCATATAAAGGTCTATAGCTAAAACTGTTGTCCATGAACTTTAAAAATGTACTATTAAGATTATCAGATATTGTAAATGTTGCTTTGTCTGGCTGGTGGTGAAATGCTTGGGTATAAAAAGGGTTTGCGTACTTCAGCTGACATTTTTTTCCAATAATAAATATACAAGCTAAATGTACACCAAGTGACCTGAGGGCGTGTAATGGAGTTACACAAGTAAAAGTGCATCCACTATAACAGGGTATTTACCCCATGACCTGGGTTCGTTGAGGTTACGATATATATCAGTATAATGATAAATGAAATGAAGTGGTGTTTAACGTCCTACTGTTCTGCACAAACTGGGCTAATGAAGATGGGCATACTACATACAAAGTGCTACATGTATAAGAGAATTTTGCCCTGGCAGTGATGCTACACCCTACTCTTATATCAAATTCCAACTGCCAGGGGATATTTTTCATGCACGCCAACATGTAGACTGGACCTCAGATTTTTTTGTCCCATCCACATCACTATACATTGTCCCCAAAACCCCAATGGGCCTGGGTAATCGACCATACACCTTACCACGTAAAAATGTAGAATAGAAAACCATATGACACTTGATTCAATGATGGTACACATTTATACCATACTATCTGTATTTAATATTGAAGAGAAAGCCATGTGAAGCAACTGTTTTAGATGTTGGTTAAAGTCTAACAACCTGTACGCAATGACCCTAGACAAGGAGTGATGTTAGAAGATACTATCTAAATAGAGATGAAGGAGACCATTTAATTAGAAATTTTAATTAACGATAATTTAATTATAAGTTCACTTGGTTGAAATCTTATGTTCCTACTTTCTCTCAACCCCGAATACATCCACTCATCTCCCCGTAAGTAAATATATTGTGCTTATATTAAGTTGATAAGTGCACTGTCTGATGTGTATTCATATTTTATTACAGATTAGATTTTTTTGATAATTTATTGGTAATTGCTCATGAAAGTAACATTAGCTTCAGATCATTAAAATTTAACCATCAATTACAACCACCACCCAACCCCCACCTACCCTATACTCACCCAAACCCCCACCCTCCATATAATCATGCCTCTACCCACCCAAATCCCCATCCTCCCTATTATCGTGCCTTTACCCACCAAAACCCTCACCCTCCATTTAATCGTGCCTTTACCCACCCACCCCATCCTCCCAATACTCCTGCCTTTACCCACCCAAATCCAATCCTCCCAATACTCCTGCCTTTACCCACCCAAACCCCATCCTACCTATACCCCTGCTTTTACCCACCCACCCAAACCACACCTTCCCTACACTCCTTTGTTGATTTATTTGAAACCGCGAATATTTAAACGGTTAGAGATGAAAAGTTCAGTTGTTTCTTTAAAAAACAATTATTTGAAGTTAAACAAGGGTATATCTGTATACTGCTTAAACTGTGAAACACCAGCAAATACCACTAAATATTACTAGACACCACTACCAAACATTACTAGACACCACTACCAAACATCACTAGACACCACTACCAAACATTACTAGACATCAGTGTACCAAACATCACTAGACATAAGTCTACCAAAAATCACAAGACATCACTACCAAACATTACTAGACACCACTACCAAACATTACTAGACACCACTACCAAACATTACTAGACATCAGTGTACCAAACATCACTAGACATAATTTTAAGTCTACCAAAAATCACAAGACATCACTACCAAACATTACTAGACACCACTACCAAACATCACTAGACACCACTAGACACCACAACCAAAAACCACTACCAAACACCACCATCAAATGCCACTAAACACCACCATCAAATGCCACTAAACACCACCAAAGATAACCAGACACAACCAACACCACCATCAAATACCACCACTATACACAACCAAATGCCACTAGATACCACCAAACACTAGACACCACCTCAAACCCCCACACACCTCTCTCAATCAATCAATGAACAATAACAATAATTGATTTACCATATTGGATACATATGTATATTGTTTATCAGTAAGGTTGAGTTCTGTTTATCATTTATTAATCTACTAATTGAAAGTATTTGTATGTTATGTTTATGTTGTTTTTATGTTATTAGGTTCAGTAGTTTGTAGATATTTTCTGTGTTTATGTTGTTGTTGTGTATGTTCAAGAAGTTCGATCAGTCAACATGACATTCATCTTGTTATATTACACTTTATACATCGTCTATAAATGGGTACATCTCTACCCGGATCAATCGTCTATAAACGAGTACATCTCTACCCGGATCTATTGTCTATAAATGGTACATCTCTGCCTGGATCGATCGTCTATAAACGAGTACATCTCTACCCTGATCTATCGTCTATAAACGAGTACATCTCTACCCGAATCTATCCGCTACAAACGGGTAGAGATGTGCCCCGATTAATCTGCTTTTAACACACAAATCTATCTGCAAGGACAGAAACATGATATAAACGGCAAATATGTTAAAACAGGAAAAAATAAACCTTTTAGTTTAAAAAGATATGGCTATATACATTTAGATATGTGTTTTAGGCCCATTTTCGTTCAATTTGGATAGTTCACTGAACATAATTGATTAAAAATTAGAATAAATATTTGAGTAATTGATTTATATGTTGGTGCAATGTATGTATTTATAAAAAGGATCAGTCGGTTTATTTAATGATCTTAATGACCCTATACATGTCATGCTCTATATGTTGTATAACAATTATTATCGTGCATTGACTCCTTTAAAATTTAACATCTGACGCGTCTGGCATCAACAAACATGTCGATTAAGATAACCTCACAAAAAATCATGTTTACGAAACAATCAAACCATGTTACATAAAGCATTAAAGACTACAACAGGAGAAATCAACCAACAAGCTGATTCCCTTGTATCACTAATGAAGACATATCTGATTAACTTAGTTCACCTACATCAAAGAGGTTTAAAAGAAAATAAAAGGGAAATGATAATGAAATAAAATGGGATTTAACGTCCTACTCTTATGCACCTGAACTGGGCTAATGGAAGACGGGCATACGCCATACAGTGTGCTATGAGGGAAATTTTGCCCGGGCAGCGCCGCTATGGCCTACTCTTAAATCGAATTCCAACTGCCAAGGGATATTTTACGTGCACACCAATGTGTACAGGGGACCTTGGTTTTTCGTAACATCCAAACGACTAGACAGCTGTATATATACAGGTAGGTTTATATAAATATCACCTGGGTTCATACAGGTTAGAATCTAGAACGATGACTGGGATATTGGTTGAGATAGAGATGGAGAGAGAGATAAATAAAGATAGAGATCTTAAGGGCCTGTGGTATTGAGATAGAGAGAGGGGCAGACCGAATGAGAGAGGCAGAGGGGAAACCAGCCAGAAAATCTGGATGAATGCAGCAGAGATGGAACAAGATATAGTACAAGGAAATTAAGCCACAACCAGTGGGTATTATTGTGATGACAGGCACTCACAGGAATATAATGTATAAGATAAAGTTTTAAATGACGATATATGTGTAGTTACTTGTGTTGTCAGACCCGAATCAAGGATTTTGTCCCGGGGGGGGGGGGGGCATACCTTGGAGCAAAGGGTAATATACGTTGCAACCTTGGATTGCTTGCGCGGAGACAATGTGAAAATCATGTTTATATCATCTATTAAAGAGCAGGGGCCTATTTCACGAAATTTTAACTTAAGATAAAATCCGATTTTACTAGATACTTCAATTTTGATTGGCTAAGCACTAAAATCAATCTAATATTATCCAATCAAATTACTAAAATTGGGATCTTATCTTAGTTAAAATTTCGTGAAATAGGCCCCAGATATGTGAACTACAACAGTAACATAGCGAACGAAAATGAAAATCAACTAATTCACTGGGGCTGACGGACCCCTGGGCCCCCCTGGATCCGCGCCTGGTTGTGAAGGGCGATGGCTCACATATCAATCAAAACCACCTAAATAAAAGATGACTTGATTCTGTGAGGTGTCGCGATCAGATGCTGGTTTCCAGAATGGGGTCACAACAAACAAAGAAATGGGGTTTAACATCCACTCAAAACAAACCAGAGCATTTCTAGAATAACATGTGGTTTCATTTTATTTCAATAATTTGATTGCGCATAGTGACACATAGGGGTCTTTAACACTATAGGGGTCTTTAGCAGTAATAGGGGTCTTTAGTAGTTGAAGGAAACCCACGTCGTTTGACAGGTGACTCTACTCCTTGTCACGTACATTCACAACTAGGGAATCAATGACAGACCTTATGATGCAGCGTGCACGTGTTTATCATTCGGCCATCTATGACCGATGTCTAGGTTATTTTTTTATTCTGTTTTAATTTTCAAATTTAATATTCATTAATGCTTGGTTAGTCATTAGAGGAAGACAGCAATTAACCTGTCAGTCAAATTATGACAGACTGGCAACTAAAGTAGTTGATCTGTTAAGTCTCTTTGAACTATTGTTTTAAATGCTTCAAGTCTTAATCATTTGATAATTATATGTTTATGTCAACACTTTCTAAGTCACTGATTTGTATATATAGACAAATGTATATTAAGATGATTAGTAGTTGGAGAGACCAGCTTAGGGAACACAATAGTTGGAGGTCCGATATAGGAAATTATAAATTGTTAAATTGTAGCTGTTAATTATTTGCTCCTGAAATAAAGTGTTGAAAATCTTTTCCAAAAATCTATATTCATTTCTGATACTTAAAGAACACATGTCGATGAGCTACATTCCCTGGAAGTCGAACGGTGTTATATCCACCCAACCGTAGTGGTATATAAGAAATGATGATAATATTTGTAGGTGTTAGGTTTAGGTGGAACTACTGGTATATATGATAATATTTGTAGGTGTTAGGTTGTGATGACAGTCGTATATGATGATCAAGTTTACGAGAGATGTAATTAATGTTAATATGGAAAGATAAAGAAATATAAATCTATTATAACCCTAGATTAATGGTGGGAAGACTTAGTTTTACGAGTAGTTTACGATCACGGGTAGTTTATGAGCAGAAATATTGTCAAGTATTATCTCTCTAGATAAGAAATGAGTTATATATAAAGAAACATGTATATTTATGTGTTTTTATTGACTGATTGAATGAATTAAGGGGGGAACGGCAGTAAATATATCTTCTTGTGCCATTTTACGTCCCCCCTCCCAATCCCCCCTTCCTGAGTTGCCCCAATTTAAATCAACTATGTATAATGAATTCTTGTGACTAGTGTAATGTATGAGGCAGGGTTGACACATTATTTCTAAATGTATCACAGAGTTACCTGTCTACCTTTATTTCAAGGTTTAGACCAACCCTTACCCATCAACCCTTAGTGAAACATTTTAGACCACTAGTGAACTGTTCTAGACCTCCAGGGCAACATTTTAGACCACTACTAGTGCAGCATTTTAAACCACAACTAGTGCAACATTTTAGACCAATAGTGCAACATTTTAAACCAATAGTGCAACATTTTAAACCACTACTAGTGCAACATGTTAAACCACCACTAGCGCAACATTTTAGACCACTAGTGAACTGTTTTAGACTACACAGTTACCCACCAGGACTCTCATGTCAAGGTGAATTGTATAAAGAGTTAAAACACCTGTTAACGTTGGCCAGCAGGTGGGGGGAGGGGTCGTTAACCTGTATAATACCTTACTAATAGATAAACTCGTTGAAATAATCTAACATAGTTTTAATCCCTTCCAACACTCCGTACGGAATCGTAGAAACGGCATGTGGTATGGAGTAAGCAAGGTCGTCTCATGGTACGCTGCCCGTCTTCATTAAACCAGCTGGTGTAGAACAACACTATACACCGTTTTATTTACATGCTAATAATATTCATCTGCTATCAAATACAATCATCTGTACCTTATTATCAGTTATCAATAACATGGGGTTTAACCATGGACATTATTATCAAAGTTTCCATCTAAATATGAAATGGCTTCATGTATTGACAAAATTTTGAGATTAAAGGACACCTATCTCTTTAATCTGGTATACTTTGCTGCTGTGAGATCGGGCAACCTTTTACGTACCATGCCCTTAAGGTTAGCCGTGCAGAAGGTTAGACAACCCTGTGTTAGGTCTGGTGTGAATGACCAACCATTTATATATTTATATAACATGCACCGAAGGTTAGACATCCATGTGTTACGAGTGACCAACCAAACTTTTATGTACCCTTGAGAATAGACATCCCTATATCAGGTCTTGGGTGACAGATGCGCGGAAGGTTAGTCGCTCCCTCTATTAGATCAGGGGTAACCG
Source organism: Patella depressa (assembly GCA_948474765.1). Classification (NCBI taxonomy): domain Eukaryota; kingdom Metazoa; phylum Mollusca; class Gastropoda; family Patellidae; genus Patella; species Patella depressa. The sequence goes on along the minus strand of OX419723.1, from coordinate 36,805,095 downwards.
ATGATGCGCAGGAAGGTTAGCGGCTCCCTGTATTAGATCAAGAGGGACTGATGCGCGGAAGGTTAGCGGCTCCCTCTATTAGATCAGGGGTGACCGATGATGCGTGGAAGGTTTGACAGACATATCCCAGTCTTAGGTTATGATATAATAGACCCTATTGTTGTGTTCTAACAATGGAATTATATAGATTGCCTCTTCTGACAGTTACAATATAACAACATATTGATAACAATGGCTACTGTCGATGATGACAGGTCGATTATATACCCTTTTGACCTGTATAAATATAGGTCATGTTATACTGACCTAGTTATATTACAACATTGTTTATATAATTAAACACAATGTTTATACATCTCAGGTAATTATACAAAACATACCTGGCTCAATTACAAAACAAGGCTGACATAAAATATACAAAAACACATTTATAATTGGATTTCCTGAAGATATTTAAAAGTTGGGATGGGACGAAAACTGAGGTCCTGTGTACCCATTGGTGTACACCTAAAAGATCCCTTGGTAGTTGGAAATCAATATAAGAGTAGCCCATAGTACCGCTGTAAAAGATCCCTTGGCAGTTGGAAATTTGGGGGAACTTTTTCATCGAATACTGTGATTAAAACTGCAACCTTCTGGTTACCTAGACAACATATTACTCACTGAGTCACTATGGCTCCCGAGTATCAACTAATCATCTCACTTACACAGACGTATCAGCGATCAGCGAAACCTTTCTTACTAGCATAATGTCATTTTGATTTAAATTGGATTGCAAAATTGGGCAGGAATGGAATTGAAGGCTCATAAACGTTATACTTAAAAAAGTTTTCCATCTTCAATTATTGACCCACATTTGAATACAGGAAATATATTTGTATTTTTAATAACAAAGAGCGAAATCTTGTGGAAGTGTCGTGTGTGTATAAAATATATTTTAATTATCTGCACTGTAAATGATATTATTGATGCGGAAGTAGGTTGTATACACAAGAATAAATAAATAATGAATGTTATTCAGGCTAATGAAAGAAAATATTAAATGTTTTTTCACTAATCAATGGAAACGGGAGATAATATTTCTACATAAAGAATACTTGGTTTATTGGATCAACATTACAGATTTCATCAACAACTTTTTATACCCTACATGGAAATATGGTGTCCTTCTTTATTTATAAAATACAGATATAGGTCAAAACAGGTGTTGTTCTTTGTTCAGGGGGTGGATGGTCGAATGATTAGCATGCGCGCGCTGTATCATTGAACCATTTGGCGTGATTTCAAATCACCGGTTGTACGTGGCAAGGAGTAGGGTCGCCTGTCCAACCGCGTGGGTTTTCTCTGGGTCCTCTGGTTTCCCCCCGCTGCTAAAGACCCCTACTAGCAAGCGAATTATTGTTTGTGGTGTTATATTTTGTCGTTGCCTCACATCCGTCATATCATCCGCTATAGCCCTGTGTATTTCTCTTAATAAAGATTTATAAAACAAGGTAAACTATTTAATATGGGGAGATAAAATTATATATGAGTTTTAAGAGTATAGGAAGCCAAATAAAACGAAATGGGGTTTAACGTCCTACTGTTTAGCTGCGATAGGGCTAATAAAAAGGGCATACGCCATACCCTATGAGGGACAGCAACATATTCTTATATCCAACTGCCAAGGGTTCATTATTACGTGCACGTCAACGTGTACACAGGACCTCGGTTTTAGGTCCCCTCTGAACCACTGAGTAGGATATGACGTAAATAATTGGTATATAAAAACATTTTTCTATGAGACGATATATTATTTGACCCGTTCTCTTGATGTTTTGTTTGTCTAGACGATTAAACGATGGGACAATAATTCGATTTATTACCCTACTTTAGTCTAGCTCTCTACTATAAACATTAATATAGATCAAAAACCTAGTCTCTCTACTATAAACATTATGTAGATCAAAAATCGTTGAGCTAACATAATAATATATTAAGTATGTTTGATAACCAGCAATGAAATCTTGTCGAAACATTGTGTGTTTACAGTAGAATCTGTATTCAGCAGCCATTTAAGGGAATATTTATGAATGATCGTTTAACACGATTGACCACTTAATAAAATCATTGTGTTTCTTCATGCTGATATCAAGGAACATGTCAGTTGTCATTTTCCTATTAATGATGACGTCATGTCAACTGTGAACAACTTTTGTAGGAAGGCAGAAGAAAATTTATTCCGGACATACATCCAAGGGACTATGTAGAAAACTAAATGGAAACCATCATCGACAGGTCTTCCACAGATAAATGTAGGCTTAAGCCAGGCTGACACTTGCACGACTTTTGGCCACGATTTTGTCACTCCCATCAGTGTCCACATTGACACGAACTGGCACGACAAGTTTACGCATAGTTTGCGCATTGTTTACACACTTCCTGCATTGGCACGACGAGTTGGCGCAAATCGGACGGAGTCGTGCCAATGTGTGTCACGGAATCGTGCAAGTGTCAGCCTGGCTTTAGAACGTTTCACCCAGCCCTCGTACTCATCCATTTTTGTGAAGAAAACTCCATGAAAAACCCAACTGTTCAACACATCTCATGCTGTGAGTCCAGAGCTTCGACCCATCGACTACCACTGCTCCGTTTACTATAGATAGACATGGATTAATTTTAACACAACAGTAGCGATCTGGGTCAGAAATCTATTTTGTCAGTATTTCTATTTAGCCCATGTCATCTATTTTTTACCTGGTGGTTCCAGTCCCCCACCGTATCCCAGTAACATATTTTTAATGACATTATGTTACCATGGTAATTGAGAGAAAGAGCCAATGGGGTTTAACATCCACTCAATACAAATTAGGTTATTTGGGACTAACACATGGTTCTTGTGTACAGATTTATAGTGGAAATATTTATCACAGCCGATCGACTACCTTGATAAGCGTTATCTTTTATCATCCAGCCATGATGATGATTAGATAAGGTTTGGTCATCCAGCCACAATGATCATTAGATAAGGTTAGGTCATTCAGCCAGAATGATCATTCAATAATAAGCTTCCTTAAGCAAGTTCTACAATTATTGCTGACCATGTATATTTTATCATTGATCTAGTCTAGATCAACATAGTCTTATTATATCATGTTTATTTACCCAACTCACACATGAGACATATTGATCTGGTCTATTAACGAGTGACTGCACGTCTTGTTGATTGTGTAACAACGCGATAGATTGAACAAAACCTCAACTCGTTAGAATATTTAATTATCATGTCTCTGCTCTGATCGTATTTCGATTGAATCATTTTTCGATACTTGAAATAAAATGTGGTTCAATGTCCTACATTTCTGCATTAACCAGTCTCAGGAAGATGGCCGTCCTGTGTTCTTTGAGAGGAATTCAATTCAATAATTATACTATCCTCAATATGAAAGGGTTTTAAGGTCACTACACAAGGATCTGGTTGATGTAAGGGATAAGCCAATGAATAGATCTGTTGCAATGAGATGCACGGAACTGTGGATATCCTGCTAGAAACGCCAATGCTGATTGGTTAATCAAATGTCATAGGTTCAAAAAGGCCATTTGTATGACTCTTGAGGCGACCACGCACTATAAACCAGTCAGATCCTCATGTAGTGTAGGCCATTGAAAGTATAAAAAACGAAACGAAATATAGATCTGGGCCCTGTTTCACGAAATTTTAACTTAAAGGGACAGTCCCGATAAGAACAGAGTCTCAAAAATTAAAGTCCGAGAGTTTATGAAATTTATGGACCAAAATATAGAGGCATGGTGTATTTATCTTGTCTCAAAATTTCAGCTCAAAATATTGAGTCGTTTGGACGTGAACGTCAACACTGCTTATCCGGACACGTAACCCTTTTAAGATTTCGGGTCAATTTTTTCATTGGGTGACCTGATAATCGATTCACATTTCTTGAGAGGTCTATACAGTGAATGACCCATGTACTGTACTTGATAACAAAAGATAAATTTCACCTACATATGATTTTTATAGAAAAAAGTCTGGTTTTATCCAGATACTGTATAATACAACGGTCTCCATTTCCAGATGAAGACTGTCAGATTTAAGTTATTTACAAGCTTGTCACAAATATCGTGTTAGTTTGTCGGCCTTAGGTAATGGGTTTTAAGTGATTTTAACACAAAATTAAGCAGTTTTATTCCTCAGAAAGTTATCAGGATTGGCCCTTTAAGATAAAATCCAATTTTAGTAGATACTTCAATTTTGATTGGCTAAGCACTAAAATCAATTTAATATTATCCAATCAAATTACTAAAATTGGGATCTTATCTTAGTTAAAATTTCGTGAAATAGGCCCCTGTATTTTAATGAGCTTGAATAATAACCATAATGAAGAACTACATGTCTTTGTTGTGACAATATCTCAATTTAACGTTTTTACAGTCCATGTAATGAAATGTATGTTCATAGTCCTACTTTTTGGCACCAATCAGCTAATGACGATGGCCGATCTGTGTACTGTCACTTCTATCAGAGCAATTTTTATAATAATTTAATTGTCCTTGAAAAGAGTGGGGTTGGGATGGCCTAGTTGTCTAGCTTGCCGGTCACCTCAGGCTTGCGGCTGTGGTTTCGATCCTTGGTGTGAGCGTCTGTGGCATGGAGATAGGGGCGTCTTCTCAACCTCGTGGGTTTCCTCCGGGCACTCCGGTTTCCTCCCACTGCTAAAGACCCCAACGCGCAAGCGAATTATTGAAATAAAATTAAACCATATGTTAGTCCCAAAATGACCTAGTTTGTGTGGAGTGGACTTTAAACCCCATTTCTCTCTCTCTCCTTGAAAAGAGGTTTAACGCCCTAACTTTTCTGCACTAAGATGGCCGTCACGTGTCTTTGAGAGAAATTATATAATAATTTTGTTGTCCTTGATAAAGGGGGCGGTGAGCAGTAAATATTGGGTACGTCACGGTTGGGGTTAACGATCTTTTTTCCTTTTGCAGACTAAATTCAACAACATTATAAGCCTATTTTGAAATAATAGAAAAATGAATAAATTTGTTTGAATTATATCTGGATAAAAAATATTTAGTGTAAATGGGTACAGTATATAAAATGATAAAAAAAAGTATGATTCTGATCAGAGGAGGTCATCTTGTGAAAACATTAGACGAGCCAATGATTGATGCTGCGTCATGTGACATCACATCTAGAACAAATTTGAACTTGTATAAAAGAGCATCAGTCATCTACATCTAACACTGATATTGTTATGAAAAAGAAAGATTTTTCTGCACTAATAAAGGTTGTGTACTTTTAGATATATTTATGTTTATACAACATTTTATAAATACCTTTATATACACGTGCTATTGATTTCCATAACGATTCAATATCTAATTTACCCATAGAACAATTTTTATTCAGACACTACGGCCTACTGTTCCTACTGTTATGTCGAATTCCAACTGTCAAGGGGTCTATTGTGCACACAGGACATCAGTTTTTCATCCCATCTGAACAACTAGACAGTTGTTTTTGTCAGGTTCTCTGTCCAGCACCACTGACAATCGTAGACCATGCTGGAAAACAATTTGAAAAAGCAGTAAGAATAGAAAACGTTCATGATGGTGTAGGTTGTCGACTATTTTATTAGGTCTATCCTCCCTAAATGTTGGGTGGTTGATAATGAATAAGTAAAAATAAATAGATGGCCGAATGGTTAGTGTGTGCGTATTGTATCATAAGGTCTGTGGTTGATTTAATTGGTATAGTCTTGAATCCCCGGTTGTATATGACAAGGAGGAGGGCTCCGGTTCCCCCAGTTTCTTACCCCTGCTAAAAAAACCTACGCGAAAGAGAATTATTGAAAAAAAATAGAACCATATGTTAGTCCCGAAATGATCTAGTTCGTGTCGAGTGGACGCTATGATGTCACTCAGTAATGGTATTCCATAAAATCATGACCTGTATAAGTAAAAATGTATCGTTGTATATATAAATTGATTTATAGATCGGATACAGCGATCCAACATCATCAATCATGAGACATGTTTAACATGCTCACACCGTAACACATGGTGATGTAAAATCATCACGTTTAATTGAAAATCATTGATCATAATGTACTGCAGCCCCGGGGGCCAATCGTATTGATCTGATACAACCATAGCTTGTAAAAACATGAAGGGTTGCTGTTATAAGGGAGTTGGTATCGTCTCACTGATTTTATAATAATAATTGTCTATTGATTGACGTGAGGTTTTCTTCTGAGACAATCTACTTAAAAAGGAGGAGAAGAAAGACAGAAACATGGTAGTAGTAAGATGTTTCAAGCAAAAATGAATTGAGTTTTAACATCTTACTGTCCTACCCCTATAGAAAACGAAATGAAATTAAATGGTGTTTAGCGTCCTACTGTTCTGCTCCGACTGGGCTAAGAAGACGGTCATACGCCATACAGTGTGCTATGAGGAAAATTTTGCCCTGGCTGCAGCACTATGGCCTAATCTTATATTGAATTCCAACTGCCAAGGCTCTTTCACGTACACAGGATCTCAGTTTTTTGTCCCATCTGAATAACTACACAGCTATCTTGTTAGGCCAATATGGCTTGAACGAGAATGGCCACTGGGCCCTTGTTGTGCAACCTTATCATCAATCCACTATCTCTACGTAGATTTATGTTGGTGGACGATTGGTGTAATGCATACTTTATATGGTTTTTTATACGCCCACATTGAAATGTGGTCGTATATTGTCGTCGCCCCCGTCCGTCCGTCCGTCCGTCGGTCCGTCCGTCCGTCCGTCCGTCCGTCCGTCCGTCGGTCCGGCGTCCACAATTGCTTGTGGACGCTCTACAGACTAGAGTTAATATCCGATTGACTTTAAATTTATACACAGTGTTTAAGGTCATGAGACGAAGAAGCCTATTGTTTTTCAGCGATTTCCGATAATAACTACCAGAGTTATGGCCCTTGATCACTTCAAAAAATCTTGTGGACGCTCTAGAGGCCAAAGTTAATATCCGATTGACTTTAAATTTATACACAGCGTTTAAGGTCATGAGACGAAGAATCCTATTGATTTTCAGCGATGTCCGATAATTAGTGCCAGAGTTATGGCCCTTGATCACTTAAACAAATCTTGTGGACGCTCTAGAGGCCAAAGTTAATATTCAATTGACTTTAAATTTATACACAGTGTTTAAGGTCAAGAGACGAAGAAGCCTATTGATTTTCAGCGATTTCCGATAATTAGTGCCAGAGTTATGGCCCTTGATCACTTCAAAAAAATCTTGTGGACGCTCTAGAGGCCAAAGTTAATATCCGATTTACTTTAAATTTATACACAGTGTTTAAGGTCATGAGACGAAGAATCCTATTGATTTTTAGCGATTTCCGATAATTAGTGCCAGAGTTATGGCCCTTGATCACTTCAAAAAATCCTGCGGACGCTCTGGAGGCCAAAGTTAATATCCGATTGACTTTAAATTTATACACAGTGTCTAAGGTCATGAGACGAAGAACCCTTTTGATTTTCAGCGATTTCTGATAATTACTGCCAGAGTTATGACCCTTGATCACTTCAAAAAATCTTGTGGATGGTCTAGAGGCCAAAGTTAATATCCGATTGACTTCAAATTTATACATAGTGTTTACAGTCATGAGACTAAGTCATCAATCGATTTTCAGTGATTTTCAATAATTGTTGCCAGAGTTATTGCCCTTGATCACTTCGAAAAAATCCTGTGGAAGCTCTAGAGGCCAAAGTTAATATCTGATTGACTTTAAATTAACACACAGTGTTTAGGGTCATGAGACGAAGAAGCCTATGGATTTTCAGAGATTTCAAATAATTATTGCCAGAGTTATCTCCCTTGATAACTTCAAAAAATCTTGTTACGCTATAGAGGCCAAACTTATCATCCGATTGACTTTAGATTGATACACAGAGTTTAAGGTGTTGAAACGAACAAGTATTTTGATTTTCAATGAATTTTGATAACTGAACAGCTAAATCCATGATATTAAATGTTTCATGTATATACTAATTGTTAGCGTGGGGTAACACTTTATAAAAAGCAATCAAATTCTAATGATTTTCTGATAATTACATAATGAGCTGTTACTCTTAATCAGTTTTTAGTGTATTACAAATGTTTCATTAGCGAAAAAAGTAAAAATATGCGACAACCCTTGTTGACTGCGCAGACGATTTAGCTGCTGTGGGCGTATGTTTCGTTGCCTGGCAACCTATCTTTTTTGTGGGGGGGGGGGGGGGTCCTCTCAATTTCTCCCACTGGTAAACCCCCTAAGCACAAGGGAATTAGTAAATTAAAATTGAATTGTTTGTCCCCAAATCGTCTAGTTTATGTTTTGAGGACATAAACTAGACCATTGGTTCTGTCCAAGGATGAGAGGGAGGGTCTAACGTTCGCTCAACACAAAGTAGGTCATTTCAGTACTAACATATTATTCAATTTTAATTCCCTAATTCCTCAATTCCTTTGCTCGTAGTCGTATGTAGGTGCGGGAGGTAACTGGAGGTCCAAGAGAAAACCTGCAAGGTTTGACAAGAGTCCTGAGAATAGAAAGTGACTAAGGTATTATTTGTGTCTCTTTGTTGATGTGGTTTTGAATTATGAGGTAAGACCTATTTATAGTAACACAACGTTAATTATAGATTCACCGACTACTATCAATAATAATTATATCAATATGCAGACGGGGAACAAGCTGGAAAATAAACTGAGACATATCTTTTACCAGTCACGAAGTAATAGATTTAGTCCTGTTTACCCAGACAGTTCACGGTCAATAGAGTTAGTCTTGTTTACCAAGACAGCAAGAGAGGTCAATGCAATTTACATAAATGTCGTATATCTCTTGGAATTATGGGATGTTTTGTATATGGTGGGGAGAATTTGGGGCATTGACCTTGAAATAAATCAGAAAGTAATAGCCATGTTGTATGGAGACGTTTTATTGGTCTGTAGAATAAATCTACCAGACATCTCAAATTATCTTCAAGAGATCGTCAATCATCGGAACTAAATGTATACTTGTAGAGAAGTTGCAGACAGGGTTTTGCGTGGGAGGGAAAATTGTGTCAGGTTCGATCATTTCTGGTAGAGTAAATACACTCTAGTTTGCATGGACTCTGTTTAGGTTGTGGAAAAATTGATGTTGTGATTAATGTTAGATCATCTACTTCGAGAATAGATCTCTGACTTCAATGGTCACCATAGCCAAAAATAAAGATACTGTTTTTTAATGCGGTTCCATTTCACATCTGTAATACACAAAAATACTAAATAAACTTTTTTCAATTTTATTAAATGGAAGCAGAATATATATTCAATTAATGTTTTGCACTAAAATCATTGATTTAGGAAATAAAATGTCGGTCAACTAGCTTAGTGTCTGTTATCAAGCTGAGCTAACTGTCGAAGGTGGTGTTGTATCATACGGTCTGTCATTAAGTCAACTGGCATGATTTTAATTCCCTGATTGTATGTGACAAGCAGTAGGGTCACCTGTCCAGCCTCGTGGGTTTTCTCCGGGTCCTCCTGTATCCTCCCACTGCTAAAGACCCCTACACGCAAGGAAAGTATTGAAATAAAATTGTATTGTGCCAAGTGGACATAAAACCCCATCTCTCTCTCTCTCTCCCTCTCTTTTACTCTCTCTCTCTAACCACTGATGCATGGCCCGGGCTACCTCCAACACCTCCAGCATATTTGTTTCCTGTCTCAACCAAGCAAATCCAGTTATAACTCTATTATTGTCAAGTGCAAGAGGACTATTAGTACATGTACAATTATTTTTTTATAAAGGAAAAAAATAATAAAAGCTATGTATTTGTTTTGTTTGTAGTGCGGCCAAAACAAATTAAAGTTTTATCTGATAAATAAATAGCCACACATGTCTACTACTCATCATCACAAGTGTTTTATTTCAACTTAAAGATTTACAGAAAAAAACAAACAACGCATGTATTTGCTGATTACTTGTCAAAACATCGGCCAAATAAATTAGTGTGTGTTATAGTTTATTACCCTAAAGATATCAGTAGCTGTTATAGTTTAATACCCTAAATATATTAACCAGCAGCACCCAAGATTTTTCCTCTGGGTTTTTTTTCCAATTGCCGTTGGTGCAAGACAGAGGGTCTTACAAGGAACAGTGTCTAGTCATTCAGATGGTACAAAAGTTGAAGTTCTCCCATCATTAGCGTGCAGAACCCTTGACAGTTGAAATTTGAAATAGAGTAGGTTGTTGTGCCGTGGTTCGGGCAAAATATAGCACACTGCTCGTTTTCATTAGTCCAGTCGCAACAGAAAAGTACGACATTAAACCCCTTTTTATTTCAAAAAATTCAAAGTTGTGTTTGTAAGAGGTGTTGTTGTTATGGTTACTCATCTTCATGCTGCTTGATTATTTATTTATATGAAATATTTTCTCGTGTGAATCAGGAAATAAAACTATATGCATGAACTATTTTAATATAATTCACAGTAAAGGCCCACTTACATATCATAAATAACATATCCACATCAATATTATATCCACGTCTTATCATTTCCTTCAACAACCCTGTCTTCGTCAGCCCAGTTGTATGACCTCATTTCAATTCAATACTTCAACAACCAGGCTTTAAAATAGGCTAACGGCTTGCAGTTTGTTTGTATTTCCAAATGTCAGGAGATTTTATTACGCTGCCAATGGTATGTACATGAAACTTCCTTTTTTTGGTGTCATCTGAAGGACTAGACTAGACTAAACATTCAGGATACCCTTCTGAACAATAACTGATTTGTGTTCCAGGAGACCAAAAAGCAATTGGTTGGGCTATATAATGTTGCCTGGCAGCCTATCTTTTGTTTCCTGGCAGCCTATGCATTGTTGCCTGGCAATCTTTATTTTGTTGACTGGCAAGCTATGTTTTATTGCCTGGCAAACTATTCTTTGTTACTTGTAAACCTATGTTTATTTACTTGGTAAATTATGTTTTGTTAAAATATAAAACAATATTTATTCTTCAAAGATGTTTTTGACATATCAGAATTAAATTTGTTTTAAAAAATTTTAAGTCAGCATGAGTAATTGTGTTGGAAAAAACAGTGGTTTATGTATAGAAATAAAACAAACTGAAACGGAGGATTAACTTTTCTTCAGCAACGTGGTTAATGAAGGCCGTATGTATTTATATTTCGAGTGACTGATGAATTAAAATGGGTTTTATGTTTTCAGTGATGGATGAACTAAAATATTAAATTGATTGACTGTCATAGAGTAGAAAAACCAGAGAACATGTTTCACTAATCACTCATCATGTATATACAGAATTAAATCAAATTTATTTCCATGGAAACACAAAAAATAATAATCCGAAAAATCTCTTAATTAGTAAAAAAGCACATGTACTATAAACTACAAAAGAGTTTCCTAGAAATATCTTGAACATTTTCATGGATGTTCTCCGAAAACAAAAAATGGAACAAGCAACGGCCATTTGTAAAGATATCGCGAACGTTTTTAGATATTTTGTTGTGTTCAGAACACCTATGCTACAGCTGTCTAATATCAAATCTTTGTTTAAAAATGCGAAAAAATCATTTAAAATCACCCAAAATCATTCAATTCTGGCAGTGAGTGTCCAATTCACAAGCATTTTGTGGACAACATCACCAATGCCCTGTGAACGGCTCCATCAACTGGCATGGACTACTCCACCAACGGCTTTGGACGACTTCACTGTGGACGACTTTGCTTGTGGACAACTTGACTGGCACCCGTTTAAAGTCTAAATATAAACAACCCCAATTGATTATTGATGTATTTTGAAAAGTGGTCAGAAAATTAAACAATTGCTAATAGGTCAGTTTTTATCAATATTAATCAGTCAGTTTTAAACTGGACACACATACAAATTAGATGATTTGGGGTGATTTTAAATAATTTTTACGAAGATTTGATATTAAATGAATGGTAAAGAAGTTAGTGCTAGATACACAAAATTAAATGATAACCAGGATACCCAGACTCAATGATATATAAGATCTGCTGTCAGTTATATATATATATACAGCAACACGATTCCTGGCCTCCGTCCTCTCGTTTTATTCCGTTCAACTTGGAACCGTTGCTTTGTTCATAATTCACACATCTATTTAATCATAGCTGGTTTATTGCACAGTGTTGTCGTAAAGATTTCTGGTTTCTATGAATCCATTCTTCGAGAACTATGTCCATTATATTTTATTACCTCTATGATTTCTCGATTCATTCTTCTAGAACTATATTTATAATATTTTATTACCTCTATGATTTCTAGATCTATTCAATATGAGACGAATGCCAGGATTTATTTATTACAGTCAGTGTCTGGAAAGAAGAAATGAAACGTCCAGTTTTTGCCATGTCAGGGGAGCCATGGTGGCTAAGTGAGTAAGACTCTGGCTCGCTAACCTTGAGGTCACAGGTTCGCTCCTTGTGTTGGCCGTGAAAGTTCATCAGTGATGCAGGACGGAGGGCCTGGCAAGGACAGCTGTCTAGTCCTTCAGATGGGACGAATAATTGATGTACCATGTACAGTACATAATGGTGTGCACGTAAAAGATCCTTGACAGTTGCAATTCAATATAAGAGTAGGCTGTAGTGCCGATGTCCGGGCAAAATGTCCTTCATAGCATTCTGCATTGTTTATACCTGTCTTCATTAGCCTAATAATCTATGCAGAAGATTTGGTTATGTGACATATGTTGCCATGTACTGGAACTTAACAAGATGACCATCATATCTTAAAATAGTGTGACATGTGCACCCTTTCAGGTGATATAATCATAAATAAACAACAAGATTACGGACATGTTAACGATTGTACACAGAGTCAGTTAAAAGCCTGTTTAAATAAATGTGTTTTAAGTTGTTTTTTAAAAGAATATAGAGAAACAACATCTCACACTAAACGGTAGATTATTCCATAAATAGGTGCTTGATAATTAAAAGAACGCTGACAATATGAGACTAGTTGAACAGTTTTGGTCTTTAAAAGTAGTTTATCTGATGTACGTAATTTTCCTCCGGGTGTATAAAGTTCTAAAAGATCTGAGAGGTAAAGAGGATCTAGATTATTTAAACATTTAAAAGTAAGTAATAAAATCTTAAAATCAATTCGATATTTAACAGGTAACCAGTGTAAATTATATAAAACAGGAGTTATGTGGTCACATTTAATAGTTAAAGTATCAAGTCTAGCTGCAGTATTCTGTACTTTTTTTATAATTTATCTACAAGCCAACTAAAAGTGAATTTACAAAGTTCAGGAAACCGAATTCTGGAAACATCCGCGCTTAGAACAGGGTATCCATTGTTACACAGATTTTACTTCATTGAATCTCAACAGACACAATAGACAAACAATTTCTGTGGTTTTCCTGTTAGTTTGGTGATAGACGTATGGGAATTATGAGTCACCATAAAATGATGCATCTTGAATACAGACAAAATACAGAAAACAGAATGACATTGGGTCACCATGTTTTATGGCTCAATGGTGAATTAAAGGGACTGATTGTTGTTTAGCATTTTTGGAAGAAGTACGTCAATTTTCATGGGTTCATCGATGCTAAAGTAATAGGCTTGTCATCTTGTTAAGTATATTTTATTTCCAGTTAACAACAACTCATACGATGTATTATAGCATACTCCGCGCAGTGTTGCGTTTGATTAGAGGTAATCCAACTACACACTGCTATTATGGGTGGATATTGTTGTTTTAAATTTTGATTTGTCAGTAGTTCGTCTACCAACCAATCACTAGCTGCCAATATTGAACCAAATATGTTTACATAACGTTACGTCATGACTCACGATTTTATTATGCCTAATTAACCCGTGCATAGCAGAATACTGCACAGTAAAACTAATTGCGTTATTATGCCTAATTAACCCGTGCATAGCAGAATACTGCACAGTAAAACTAATTGCGTGACAAACGAGACTATCAAGTCGAATAAAATGTAAACAATACTGTTTGGAAACGAACATACTTTCACCGTTTTTAGTACCTTAAATCACTGTCCAAAGTTTTAGGGAAGACCCAGATTAAACGAAGGACTGTCATGTTGCTGTACTTAAGTGATAGCTTTCATTGAACGGAAAGAATAGACACACTCCCGCATAAGTTCAAGAAACAGACGCTATTCCAGCAATGGTCAGAGAGGGATTTCTCGGGCCATTGCTTCAGGAATATGGTATTATAGAGACAAACCAAGGTTAAAACTCAGACTGACTGTAACGTTTACAGCAGTACACATGCAGATTGCAACCCTTCTCACCATCTGCACATCTCTAGTGATGCACACACACACACACACACCGAGGGTTGAACTAGCAATTGTCAATGTTTATGTTTCAACAGCTATGCTAAAAACGTTTTTAGAGAATATAAAATATCAAAATGTAATCTCCTGACTTGGATTCAAATGATGCAGTGACACTTCTACCCAGTTCTAGGTGCTGCTAGCTTGTGTTGATTAAATTCTAATATGGTTTTACAAGTCGATACTGGATTTCGACAAATGGTTAATTCGCCATAACTTTATAAATTTAGAAGGAAACAAAACGATTTTTGGATTGATATCATAATACTCCAGTTGGATATGACAGTGGAGAAGTGGCATAAGTTGCCAAGTTGAGGCGAGATGGAGGTAGGGTGAGGGGGGGGATGGAGGTAGGGTGAGGGGGGGATGGAGGTAGGGAGAGGGGGAGATGAGGGGGGGGGGATGGAGGTAGGGAGAGGGGGAGATGAGGGTAGGGTGAGGGGGAGATGAGGGTAGGGTGAGAGTGGGAGGGTGAGTAGAGGGTAGGGTGCTAATTATCCACAAAGATTTAAACTAATCTGGCAAGCAATTGATGAGAAATACAAAGTTTAAATAATAATTTATGAGTCATACTAATGTCTCAGTCTATAGTATTGATTATATTTATGAGACATACATGTAGTAATATCTTAGTATTTAGTATTCATCATACTCTTCATACACCATACTTCTTTTAAAGATGAATTATATAACATTTATAATAATAGATTATAGTTGTGATAATATAGTGCAATAAGAATATATCAAAAAATTGAGTCCAATTACTTTATTTTGAGCAAAGTTATGAGTGCTTGATGTTTTGACAAGAAATATTCGATTGTCGACAAGTACGATTGCCATGATGATGAATGAAGTATCGATTGTTAGTCCTTTTATTGACATTCATTTTAAAATGAACTGATTATAGGGCTTGATGGTCTAATCCATTAAATATCTCTGCCATCTGTGATGATCTATAGAGATTTGATTATGGTCTTGTTGTGTTGATAAATGTCTAATTAATATTTCCAGATAACATTAGAGGCCTAAAGAAAGATCTGTAATATACAGAATTAGCTGTGTGTATGTTTAACCTTTCTGCACTGATGAACTATTGTATAGCGTATAGAATAAAAAGTTCCAGACAATGAATACTATGTATTAACCTTTCTGCACTCACAAATTATAGATCCACAGTTAATTTAAATTTAATAGAATATTCATATTTAGTTGTTGTATAGTACATCTGTAACACCAAGAGTAAATTTGTTTTTCACCTGTAGAAAGCTAATTACCTGGTTAACATTACCTGTAGTTTCACCTTTCTCTTCGTAATCAACATATGTCAACTTATCATCAGGTACATAGATCACGTTACCATTAACAACTGTAACCGTTAACAACAGGAGGGATGTCAGCTGACACCAAATATTTCAACATTTGTATAAAAATATGATTTGACAGTATGTTCTGAAGTCTTTTGCCCAGGGTAAAGTTAGAGCATTTAAAGATAGCTATTCCAGGGGGGGATGGGGGTAGAACAACAAGGGAGGTAATTGTGTTATTATTTTAAGTGTGGAAAATAAGTCTATGATCATATAATAGTAAGTTGACAACCTATTGAGCATAAAACATAGAAATGATATGTTTTGATTTTCATAGAAAATATGAAATTCTTGCTTTAAAAGAATTTGTGGTATGAGGTTTTACTGTAAGGGAGAAGGAGAGAAATTGGGTTTTACACCCACTCAATACAAACTAAGTCTTTTCGGTACTTGCACATAGGCAGCTGTGGGATCAAAAGACCTTGAGTAAACCCATGAGACTGGACAAGCGACCCTACACCTGGTCAGGTACAATTAGGGAATAAAGACCCTAGAATTCGACCCAATGGGGTCCATGGAGAGTGATTCAATGAGGCTTTGCTATAAAGGCCCTGAAATTTGACTACAGTGAGGGGGGGGGGGCTTCACTATAAGGATTTTGACTACAATGGGGACTTTTATTATATAAAGACCATAGAATTTGACTACAATGGGGAATTCACGATAAGAACTGACTGGGCTATTGAGGACAGGTACAGTATACTTGTTTAAAAAGTAAAATCTGGAATTATTAAAAGGGCAGATCAATTTGATAAGTTGAGAAATTTGTGGAGTTCTGTTTTTGAAGTCAATCATTAATAACAATATTCTGACCGGCCATGATGAAATCTGTTCCACCTCACATGGTGTCAGATGTAAATATCAGGCCTTTCTGTCACTCATTTCAAGCTCTGTATGTGGTCTAACAATCTTAACTCCAACACTTCACTTCAAGCTCTGTATGTGGTCTAACTTTCTTACCTCCAACTCTTCACTTGGTGTAAATGGCAGAGTTTATATTGCTATATACTAGTGGCATTGTTTATAAATGAAATGATACACAAACTTTACTTACAACCAGTCATGGAGAGAGAGAGAGAGAGAGAGAGGGAGAGTTTAACACATACAGTCAACACAAACTACATAATCTTTGGAACTAATATATAGTTCAATTTTATTTCAATAATTTGCTTGCACATTGGGGTCTTTAACAGTGAAAGGAGACTGGAAGGCCCAGAGAAAACCTACGAGTTGAGAAAGGTGAATCAAAAGCATGTCACTAGACAGTGTACAGACTTTATGATCTAACATGAGCAAATTAAACTATTTGCTTATGTTTTATTGCCTTGCAACCTATGTTAGATTAACATATATAAATATGTTTTGTTGCCTGGCAACCTATATTAGATCAGTGTGTGGCCTGTAGCGGTATGAACATGATAAACAGATATCCCCTACTGTTTTACCACCTGGTTTCTGGTTGTTTTAATCTATAATATATAGATAACCAGTAATCAGGTGTTTATTACTCTACCTGTTCAATATACCTATATATCAACTAGGGTGGTCACATCATATTTAAATATATTCTCTCTATTTACAGGTAAGATGTTATATTATTTATTATACAGACTAAACAGATACGTAAGTTCTATTAATTATATTCCACTAAGTAAATTATATTAATCATATACCACGTGTTGTTATACAGAACAACACGTAGATATATCACATGATGTTGTACAGATAGATCACATGTTGTTGTACCATAGACGATATCCAGATATACCACATGATGTTTTACCATAGAACAACACCAGATACATGTAGATCACATGTTGTTATGGAGAACAACACCTAGATATACCACATGTTGTTGTACCATAGAACAACACCCAGATATATACCACATGATGTTGTACCATAGAACACCTAGATATACCACATGTTGTTATACCATAGAACAACACCTAGATATACCACATGTTGTTATTCCATAGAACAACACCTAGATATACCACATGTTGTTATACCATAGAACAACACCCAGATATATACCACATGATGTTGTACCATAGAACAACACCTAGATATACCACATGTTGTTATACCATAGAACAACACCTAGATATACCACATGTTGCTATACCATAGAACAATATAGACAAAACCTAGATATACGAACAATCACACAGCAAACAGAGGACACAAAAAAATATAGACACGCTCAAATATATGAACATGCATACATCACAGCACACAGCACACAGAACACAGCACACGGAACAATCACAGATGACACAGCACACTCACACAGCACAATGGACCATTACACAGCACAATCACACAGAACTCAGCACAATCACACAGCATACAGGAAAATTACACAGAACACAGGATAATCACACATCACACAGGAAAATCTTGCAGCACACAGGAAAATCATGCAGCACAACTTGACTGTAAAATATAGCGCTAACTTGTAAATGTCTGTGAAAACTTAGGTAATGTTTTTGTTGACTGTCATCCAATAACAAAGTATTGTGTAGCGAAGTCAAGTATGCATTTTATGAAATAGAATTACACTTCATGTCACAATGGGTGAAAGAGTTCAAAATACTCTAGTGTTGTGGGAAGTGTCAATTTACAACTGGTTTAAGGGAGTGAGAGAGAGAGAGAGAGAGATAGAGAGAGAGAGAGAGAGAGAGAGATATCCACACAACACTAGGCCATCTTGGGACTAACATATGATACAATTATAGAGATCTTTAAAGTTCCAATAGCATATTTTTAAGTTACATTTTTAAAATGTATTAAAATAAAGCCCTAAAATAGAATGTACCTATAAACCTTGTTAAGAATAATCCTATTAATCCTATAATTCACTATTGCCAGTTGAGAAATTGGCAAAAATATCATTTTCAACTTCAAATTCAAACGTTTGAAGATGGTCATCCATGGAGAGGAATGGGAAAACAAGGGAGGTAATTGAGGTACTATTTCCTCAATCAGCCTGTGTCAGCCATTTTAACGCCTGTTAAATTTTGCCCATGATCGTATAATACTGAGTTGACAACCTTTTGAGCAAAAGACATAGATATAATTATGTTTTGACTTTCTTAGAAAATATGAAATTGGAACTTTAACAAATGCAAGGGAAACTAAAAACCAACCTTTCTCCGTTTCACCCCATTGCGAAAATGATCCCTGCACAGTGCTGTGTAGAGAGTGGAGGCATTCAATTAAGAAACATCTGCATGCATGAGAATATTATGAAATATTATTACCTGTTGATTGACTTTTCTATTGAGTGGACATTAACCCTCATCATATCTCTCCCTCTCTCTCTCTCTCTCTTTCTTCTCTCTCTCTCTCACCCATTCTATTTCAACCATTCTATTTCACTCACTGTCTCTCATCCACTCTACATTCAATCTATTTCACCCACTTTATTTCACTCTATCTCTCAACCCACTCTATTTCACCCACTCTCTCTCTCACCCGCTCTATTTTACCCACTCTACATGTATTTTACCAAACTCTCTCAAACCTACTCTCAATCACCCACCCGATTGCACCCACACTCAATCGCCCTCTCTCTCTCATTCTGTCTTTCCACTCTCTCTTTCGACCACTCTATTTCGCCCACTCTCTCTAGCTCTTTAAAAAGCTTGTCTTAAAGTAAATTGCTATAATTGCCCCTCTAGTCAGATGATTTTTCTATTTTATTCGACAAGCCGATATAACTGTCAATAAGTCTATTATTATAATAAATATATGACTGAGATCAAACAGGTAAAATAGAGTGCAGGATTAATAATTAGTAGGAAGACGATAATGATTAGGCCATGTTAATAAATTATTCTGGTTCTCAAAACAGCTCACATCAATTAATCATGGCATGTGTTTTTCTTTCAAAAATTAACAGACAGAGAGAGTAAAATGGTGTTTAATAACTACCGGACACAAGCTAGGTCATTATGGGACTAATCTATGCTTCCATTGTATTTCAATAATTCGCTAACGCGTAGGAATGTTAAGCAGTAGACAGGCGATCCTACTTCTGGTCATGTACAAGCGGAGAATCGAAACCATGCTGCTAGACTCAATGACAGACTTTCTGATCCAACGCCCCCCCCACTCAAAAAATAAAACAAATCTCTATAATCACCGCATGTAAACCGGTTACAGGAAATAACTCTATAAAATTTATTTAAATTATTCCAAAAATGTTGACGTTGGGTGATTTATCAAGTAGTGCATGCATAACCCCCATACATACATGTATTACTGACAAAACTGGATAATCTGGACATTTCTATACACAAAATGAGAGACTGGATAATCATATATTCCTAAAAACAGTATCTGATTGTAGGACCATGGAGAACGCTAGATCGAAGACGGCCCTACACATTTAGCATACATGACGTCATGTAGAGATTGCGGGTTAGGGTTAAGGTAAGGGCTAGGACCTGTAGATTTCGTCAAAGTCTCAAGATGTAAACAGGGCTAGCCCTAATCCTAAGCCTGGGCGAAGCCTAACCCTTATCCTAACCCACTATCCACATATGACGTCATAATTTGCGTAGGACTGTCTCCGATTGTATGGAAGGATTGTCTTAGATCCAGAATATTGTTTTTGTCTGGCCTCAGCAGTAGTAAGAGGAAGCCTATAATAATAATGGTATTATAATAATCTTACTTATTGTATAGCAACGGATGAAATACAGAGAAGACAACCTAGGAACAGAGATGATTAATCAATTAATAAAAGCTGTTCTAATATTGAATTAACCCAGATCTGTAGATAAATAGGATGAAGAATGAGGTCAAGATATATTGGGTCAATCTGACATCCAACCTTTTTAGTACATGTAGGTTTTACTCGATCAATTAATTTACTACCCATCTTCCTGCTAGATATGAAGAGATAGGGGTAGGACTGAGGGCAAGATTGAGGTACTTCCCTCTGCGACTCATGAAGATATGGGTAGGGAGGGGTTTGGGGGCGAGATGAGGGCGTGATAAGTCAAGATTGGGGTACTCCCCTCTGCGATCCGTGAAGACATCGTGTACAGTCACAAAATTTAGGGATCAGACACAGAACCTCCAGCGTCTTACGCACCAAGCCACTAGGGCTCCATGGAATGAGCGGAAATGGAAGAATCTATAATTTTATGAGAGATGTCAAAGAGATTAGGTTAAATCTTAAAACCAAACAAATCATTTGTTATAATATGGGAATAATTCTCAATATGTAACATTTATATTGTTTGTTTGTATTCCATTATACTGTAATGAATTATTCCTTTCAACATCTGAATAAATAGATAATACTAGTTCAATATCTATATAGAGATAAACTGCTGACTTGGCTGTTTGTAGAGTTTTAAATCCAACCTCCACATAATAACACGTACATTAATAATGAATTGTCAATTTAATCATTAAATAATCCACATTAGATAAACAAAAAAAAATGATAATACTATTAAATTTCTTGTAAAAAAAATGTTTTTATGAAAAAATTTGAAATTGAGAAGTTTAATAGTTTTGTTTCCTATAACAAACACCCACACAACAAACATATACATGTAGTGACAGATGATATATACATGCATTACCTAAGTATAAGTAGACGTTAAGTTGTTGTTGATATATATATATATATATATATATATATATAAAAACAAACAAGTACTTGTAAGTCTATAGTAGGAAATACTTGTCTAAACCTCCTCCTATACCTCAACTCAAATAACATAATATAAATGTTAAAGGGGATATTGTCCAGTTTATTGATCTTGAGATATAAAATTATCAGCAGTTTTAACTTTATTGTGTTTTAAATTAAAATTTATGGAGAGAGAGAGAAAGAGAGAGAGAGAGAGAGAGAGAGAGAAATGGGGTTTAACCTCCACTTGACACAAATGAGGTCATTTCACAGAGCAGTCAGACTGACTGAATGTTCAGCGCTATAGAAAACGATTATTATTATTACATAGAGTTCAATTTTATTTCAATAATTCACGTAGGGGTCTTTAGCAGTGGGAGGAAACCAGAGGACCTGACGAAAACCCACATGGTTGAACAGGCGACCCTACTCCTTGTCACGTACAAGCAGGAATTAGTACAGTAGGATATTAAACCCTATGTCATGTGATTTAAAACAGTCAGTATATATGGTTGTGATTAGAATATATCTGGGAATGTAATGAGACATGAGATCAGGATATAATACCATATATCATGGTATTTTAAACATGGTCGCTTCAGGCATGAAACTCATTAAACAGCCTCCGTCATCCCATTATTATTAATCTCAATTTTTTTTTTCTGACGTATAATCTATAATGTTATGTCAATCTGCCCTGGTGTCATGTCATCAGTGTCAGTAGTGCCATGTCATATAAGTATAAGATGGTAGTATTGTATATTTATCAAGATGAATCCGTGTGACAAATGGTTGTATTATCCATCTCATCTCTCAAGGGTAATTCGCACTGTCTATCCCATTTACATCTGACAAAAAAACCAGTTCACATCACATCAGTTAGATCTCCGTGGAAAACCTTTGGTTAAAGGGGCATTAGGCGAGATAAGATAAATAGTTGACAGTTCTCACTATTATAGTAAATAGAATATGCAGAAAATTTCAGTGCGATAGTCCCACAGTGAACCGAGATATTAGCGTTTGATCATAGGTACAATAAAAAACAAAGTCTTGATTATCCATATTTACTTTTAATCATCTTTCAAAAACTATATTCTAATCCACTAAATATCAAACGCTAGTGAAGACACTGAGAGTTGATTATGGTCTGGATAAGTTGATTAATGTCTAATTAATAATTAAGATAACATTTCAGGCCTAAAGAAAGACTTGTAATCCTGTAGGCAGATTTAGCTCTTGCATAATGTATGTTTAAGAGAAACTATGCCATTTCGGAATTAACAGGAGGATTTCGCTCTTGTTTAAAGGGTGTATGACCCCATTCTTTGCAACTTTAAAGTATTCGAAAATGTGTGTAAAAACACATTTTAATGTAACATAAATAATAATGTAGGCCTACAATGAATGTAAAGTGATTTAAATCCAAATTTTAAAAATTTATTTCAATTTCTAATCAATTATGTGAACTATCAAAATTGAATACTCTACATGGTTTTTTGTCCCCCGCCTTTGGAAGAAAGTTGGGGGACTATTAAAATGGGTTCGTCCGTCTGTCTGTCTGTCTGTCCGTCTGTCTGTCTGTCTGTCCGTCACACTTTATGGGACACAATAACTCTCTTCCTAATTGAGCTAGAATGTTCAGACTTGGTGTATGTGTTTATTGGGTCAATGCCTTGATGGAGTTCGAAGATGAGCATTTTCTGCTTAGGGTAAGCAGAGATAAGCGATTTGATTGGTTGATGCTTTGGGACACGATAACTTTAGTTCTAATTAAGTGAGATTGATGAAACTTGGTGTATAGTTTCATTACAGTAATACCTTGACTAAGTTCGATAATGAGCATTTTCTGCTCAGGGTAAGCAGAGCGACACGCAATTTGATTGGTCGAGACTTTGGAACACAATAACTCCCCTTCTAATTGAGTTAAAATGTTCAAACTTGGTGTATATGCTTACTAGGACAATGCCTTGATGGAGTTCGAAGATGAGCATTTTCCGCTTAGGGTAAGCAGAGATAAGCAATTTGATTGGTTGATGCTTTGGGACATGATAGCTTTAGTTCTAATTTAGTGAGAGTGATGAAAGTTGGTGTATAGTTTCATTACAGTAATGCCTTGACTACGTTCAATAATGAGCATTTTCTGCTCAGGGTAAGCAGAGCGATACACAATTTGATTGGCCGAGACTTTGGAATACAATAACTCTCCTTCTAATTGAGTTAAAATGTTCAAACTTGGTGTATATGCTTATTAGGTCAATGCCTTGATGGAGTTCGAAGATGAACATTTTCCGCTTAGGGTAAGCAGGGATAAGCAATTTGATTGGTTGATGCTTTGGGACACGATAACTTTAGTTCTAATTAAGTGAGAGTGATGAAACTTGGGTGTATAGTTTCATTACAGTAATACCTTGACTAAGATCGATAATGAGCATTTTCTGCTCAGGGTAAGCAAAACGATAAGCAATTTGATTTGCCGACACTTTGGAACACAATAACTCTCCTTCGAATTGAGTTAAAATGTTCAAAATTGGTGTGTATGCTTATTAGGTCAATGCCTTGATGGAGTTCGAAAATGAGCACTTTCTTCTTAGGGTAGGCAGAGATAAGCAATTTCATCTTAGGTTCATCTTGATTGATGATTTTTATGCCAATACAATGACTGCATTCTCATTCAGTAATGGATTCGACAGTAACAGTGTATCGAAACGATTGACTCGGACACGAGGAGCCCTTTTGTCAAGCGTGGGGGCCCTTTGGTCTGCCTTTAGGGTCCCCCTAACTAGGGTACATTTTCATTTTTCTCGTCGGTTTTAGCATTTTTCTTTATAAAACACTTTTGGATGACACTTCGTGTACAGTTTGATTGCTCGATACTTGAAAAAAATAAATGTGCGAATAATTAATATGTGTCATCTATTTATTTTGGGATTTCGGCGGGGGACATCAGCCTCACTGTTGGCTTGTTTTGTTATTATTTAGTTGTTTGTGAAGTGCATTCTTTAGTGGATTGAATATTTGCGCGATACAAATATCATTATTATTATTAATTATTTTCGTGTTGGCCCTTTGTTCATTAGAAACGACACCCTAAACCTATAATACACGACTTATGTGTTGATTTTAAAATGTGTATTGAATATTAGGATCTTATACTTTCACAACAAGATATGAATATTCATTGAATTGAATTGTAAATTGTGTTTTTTATTTTGAATATTATGGAATGTATTGAATTAGAGGTTTAGCTCCTTAAAATCTATTATTTCACATATCTGTAGATGAATGATCAAAGATCAAAAACAACAAATTATATTTGAGGAAGATGTAGAAATTGATTTATGTTGTTGTTAGTGTGTGATGTCTGCTTCTACGGACGGTAATTTTGCAGACACGTTGTCTTATTTTCACTTTTTAACGCCTTTGCCCACAAGCGGCGGGGGTGTTGACTGTGGAATGAAACCGAAGTACGCACTGATGGTCTAGAGAGTTGATCATAGGCTTGTCATGTTAATTAATCGTCAGTAGTAGACGAAGTTACGTATCTTCATACCGTATCTTCATACCGTAAGTAACTGACGATAAGTCACTTTGTCTACCTACCAACGAAATGTCTAATTAATAATTTAACCAAAATAAAGACGTGTAATAGGCCGATTACCTCGTACACAGTATATAATACATCCTTCAGATTATTCTGGCAAATCTACAAACTAATGACTTTCCACTTTCTGCACTCTATTAGTTGAATGTGACAGCAGCTTGTCTATAAGAACATACACATGGTTTAAATATTACGTACAAACTTAAAGAGGGAAGGAGAGATGGGTTTAATGTTCACTCAACACAAACTAGATCATTTTGGGACTAATATTGTTTAATTCTTAATAGAAATAATTTGCTTGCACGTAGAGGTCTTTTAGCAGTGGGAGGAAACCGGAGGACATGTGACATTACCCCGTGTCACGGACAACCAGAGAATCAAAACCACACCAGTTGACCTATGACAGACCTTACGATACAACGCACACGCACTGGCTTACCATTCAGCCGTCACCCCCAATAATATGAGTAAGGATAATTTTGTCTGGACAGGACCACATAATTGTTGATCATATAATATATCTAATCTGGTCCCCCCTTTTCATAGGTGTAGGACCGAGGGCCTGGCAAGGGACAACATATAGTTGTTTGGATGGGATGGAAACCAGAGGTCCTGTGTACACATTGGCATGCATGTAAAAGATCCTTTGGCAGTTGGAATTCAATATCAGAGTAGACTGTAGTGCCGCTGTCCGGATAACATTTCTCTCATAGCACACCGTATGGTGTATGTCCGTCTTCATTAGGTCAGTAGGAGCAGAACATTAAGACGTTAAATTTCATTTCATTTCTTTATATTTCAATTTCATGCAATATAATTAGATATTGACAACTGACAACAACTGATTAATTGATCAATGACAACTAATCAACAACTGATCAACAACAACTGATCAAACAACCACTGATCAATATCAACTAATCAACAACAACTGATCAACAACCACTGTTCAACAACCACCGATCACCAACCACTGATCAACAAGAACTAATCAACCACATCTGGCCAACAGCAACTAATCAACAACTGATCAACAACTAATCAACTAATCAACAACAACTGATCAACGAATAACTGGTCAACAACCACTAATCAACAAAAACCTAATCATCATCAACAACTGATCAATAACAACTGATCAAACAACCACTGAACAATCACAACTGATCAATCACAACTGATCAAACAACAACTGATCAACAACAACGAACCAACAACAACTGATCAACCAATAACTGGTCAACAATCACTAATCAACAACAACCTAATCATCATCAACAAATGATCAACAACAACTGGAAGGTGTTTGATATAGGCCATGCATGTTTTCCAATCCCTATTCAGATACAAATCAAAATAAATATATTTTTGATAACAAATAACAACAACATCTGATATGTAGGCAAGAAAAAAAACCTGACAAAAGAGAAACAAATTACACCGATAAACTCGTTTGACATTTCCCCTCAAAAAAAACCATCCAAGTTGGAGAAACTGTTTATAATCATTCTTATAAACCATCACTAGAGATAGACTGAATGACAAATGAAACCTTCTCACTGCCAAAAAAACTCTCACTGCCAAAAAACCCACCCCATTATCAACATGTTTTTTTACCTCCTTCATATTGAATCAGACAAGCAGAATATATGGAGCCAGAATTTACTCTGACATGATGTAGGTGAAAAAAATAAAAGTCATTTTTTTTAATGACACTTGTGTCTGTTTTGTGTATTAGTGGGGTATAAAAATTACAGCTCGATAAAACAGGTCCCGGTGTTTTATAGGTATAATAATTACAACTCGTTAAAACAGGTCCAGATGTTTATTGCTATGATAATTACAACTCCTTAAGACAGTTTTTTGGAGGTCATGATTTATGGTTGGTGTCAAGGTTAAAGTCAATTTATTTTGCCATTGAAACAAAGAGAATTTGATCATCCTATTGTTCTCTTTCATCCAGGCTGATGAAGAACAGTTTAAGCCATGCATTGTGCTACAAGGAAAATTTTGCCAAGACAGCCGGTGCTGAGGCCTATTCTTCATGACATTTCAATCACAAAGAGTTCTTTTACTTGCTAGCCATCGTCTGTCTACACAAGTCTTCAGTTGTTCATCCAATCAGAAAGACCAGATGATTTTCTCTCCTTCACCACACTGACGTGCGAGAACCATGCATGAAATCCCGTGGAAGAACCAGAGGAACTTTCTCAATCAATTATGAGACTCCTGGCTAGTAAGTCAGCACCCAGCAACCATGGCTCCACAAGGAAAAAGTAGAAGTAGACACAGAAGATGTGATGTGAGAGAGAGAAGTTGGACATGCGACCCTACTCCTTGTCATGTACAAGTGCCTTATCAAAACCACGTCTCCTAACTTATGATGAACGACTTTCACTTCAGCATTTTACCAGCCTGATCAGTTGTTCGGATGGGATGAAAAACTGAGGTCCCATATGCACATTGGCATGCACGTAAAAGATCCCTTGGCAGTTGGAATTTGATATAAAAGTCAGCTGTAATGCCGCTGCCCTGGCAAAATTTCCCTCATCGCACACTGTATGGTGTATGCCCATCCTCATTAGCCCCATTTAGAAGCAGAAAGCCCGTTAAACCCCATTTCATTTCGTTTCCTCCAACTGTTATAGACTCCTATAGCGAATTATTGAAATAAAATTAAATTATGTGTTAGTCCTGAAATGTCCTAGTTTGTGACAAGTGGATGTTAAACCCCATTTCTCTCTGTATTTTAAATCTTCAACTTCCAATATAGTATAGTTTCATACAACCTTCACAGAGTGAAATTAAAACTAAATAATAATCTGAAAAATAATTATTTATGTTTTTATTCCTAAATAAATAAAGGTTAGAATGAATGAAATAGTGTTTGGCATTCTATTTTTCTCCACATGGGGTAATATAATGAAGATGGTAGGGCTAATTGGAAATGGGATGATGGTGATATTAATGTGATGTTAAGAATGATGAGACATCTCAAGTGATACTGTTTTTCGTTATTGTTGAAGTTGTTATTTATATGATAGATTTACTGACTCAACCTAACATATTATTAAACTTTGATTTTTGTCTGGGCCGCGTAATTGTAGGATTTCATGTCTCGATATAAGTGAATGAAAATATCATTGAAGGTGATGTGTGACAAGACCAGAAGTCATTCGGAGAGTATTATGTCTGATCACGTTAACTTATTAATCTGGGTTTCTTTAAATCCATGTGCCGACCGACCGAGATAATACATCAGGATTTCCCTGCGTGATTCAGTGATGCAGGATGGGGGGCCTGGCAACAGACAATATATTATCATTTGGATGGGATAAAAAAAAAATGGGCCCTGATTACACATAGGCATGCACGTAAGAGATCCCTTGGCAGTTGGATTTTTATATAAGCGTCGGCTATAGCGTCATTGTTGGAGCAAAATTTTTCTCATAGCACACTATATGTCATATACCGGTCTTTATTAGCCAAGTGGCAGCAAAACAGTAGGACGTTAAATCTTTTTGATTTTCATTTCAATTTCATTAAAATGGCTGGTGCAGAACATTAGAACAGTAAACACAGTTATTTCCACCCTTAACCAGTTACATGTATATAGCCAGAAAGTTTGCTAGGGGCCTTGAGGCATGCTCTCCCCTCAACACACCAAACCCTTTCTCCTCCTCCTCGACACACCAAACCCCTTCTCCTCCCCTCCCCCACAGGCCAAATGAAAACATGTGATCAACAAGAGAGAGAGAAACAGGGTTTAACGTCCACTCAGCACAAACTAGGTTATTTTGGGACTAACATATGGTTTGATTTTATTACAATAATTTGCTTGAGTGTAGCGGTGTTTAGCAGTGGGAGAAAACTGGAGTACCCGGAGAAAACCCATGAAGCCACGTACAACAGGGGATTCAAAACCACGTCAGTTGACTCAATGGCAGGCAGTGATCCATTCAGTGATCCAACCGCGCTCCCGAGATCAACAAAGTAATCCCAAATATCGAAATTGTCTTGCATCAAATTTTAACAAAACTTGTCACACCAAAGATATACACAAACCATTTTGATGAAAGTTGTACTAATAATGTACCGGTATTTATTTTATTGAATGTCTCTAATCAAACACTATTTCAACATATGACATTTAAACATAATAATTTATTCATACAAAAAATTCACAAATAAGAAAGGTCAAATTGTTTTTTTGATTTTTAATATCAAAGTAAAACATCTTGATAAGTGAGAAATAAATTGACATTTCACCTCCGTGAACTTCTGATAAGACCAGAAGCACTGAAGGTTTTTTTTTTTTGTTAAAACTCGTAAAATCATTGATAAAAGAAAATGAATGTTGTTTTTTTTTAATTAAATATTTTTTATATCAGTTTTCATAAAAATGAAATTTAAATTTTATGTATTGGACTTTTGAAGATAATTTTTTTATTTTTTGCATCTGTTTTCATAAGAGATCAAATTGAAGTTATTGAATGAAATGAATTTATTAGCAAGTTAGATAGAAATAAGTTGAATATGGATATTGGAGACGAGTCATTGAATATGTCACATTTCTTGGTTAAATTCTCTTCCAGTGCACATACACAACAAACACTGAAAACGAAACTATAAACGTAAAAGCCTTTATTTTATTAATACACCTATTAGTAAAGATCATAAATATTAAAGGCTCAATACCACTCTTGTTGTAATTGAATAATATGTCCCAATCTTTATTCTGGTCAAAAAATTGTATTGTTTTACAATATTCCAATTAATTGATGATACAAACTTCATCTTAACACACCTAATTTAAAAAATTGAAAAAATTCAATTAAATGAATTGAAAAGCCATCGTAAAAATGTTCCAATGTGACTTGGATTTTAAAATATTTTTGAACCCTCTGGACAAATAAAATAAGTTGTAATGGATAATTTACACAACAGGTAGGACATTTAAACATCTAGTACTTAGAATAAGGCTATTATTTATTTTCTGGAGCTGCCAAGCCAGCAAGAATGTTATTGTCCCTTTAAAATGAAAGTAGAATAAAGAAAACATTTGATAGAATAAAGAGAAATTGGGAGGGGGGGGGAGTTAACGCAGGTGTGTTGCATCAAAAGTCTGTCAAACTATTTGCCTCATATAGCACGCTGAATGCCAAGTCTTCATTATCCCAGTTCGGAGCAGGGGCCTGTTTCACGAAATTTTATCCATGATAAAATCCAAATTTTTGTAGATACGTCAATTTTGATTAGCTAAGCACTAAAATCAATCTAATATTATCCAATCAAATTACTAAAATTTGGATTTTATCTTGGATAAAAATTTCCTGAAATGGGCCCTAAAACAGTATGAGGTTTCATAGAGTATATTATAAAACTTGTGAGTGATATCTACGATAGTAAGCATGTATGTAACAGGCAGGTGCGAGATAAACCTCAATTTGAAATACAATGTTTATTTTAACGGGTGGAATACTTTCACTCTATCTAACTTCACTGTGTCAAGAATTTCAACAAAGGGACTTAATACGCTTTTAAAAGCAGACAAATTATTTTGGTTTGTTTGATGTAGGGAAACCATGTATAGTTAATCATAGTCATGGAGTTTGGTGAAGGAGGGAGGGAGTTTAATAAACACAGATTGGAGGTTTGGGATGTTTTTTTTAAACAATATAGGATTGAGGGACAGGCATAGTTTGCAGTTTGGTGATCTGGGGGAATGGGGGAGGGAGTATTGTATTTAACAGTTTTTTAAACATAGTTTGGTAGTGGGGTGGGTATTAAACATGTTTGCAATAAGAGACATTTTGCTTTGACTCTTTACTCTTAATTGTTATTAAATTGCAACGATCAACGTGTACAACGAACCTTGTTGGAGCCTCTCACCCACACTATAGACAAGGGGAACTCAGAAAGTCCTGAGGAAATTTCTTGACTAGAAGCTGGATTGACCCCGGTTATTGGACACATGCTGCGCTCACTGAACCACTGTCACCATAGTTACCAGACATTTTACCAATCCAGATTCGGAGGATTCAAAGATGCGAGGTTATATATGTCACCCATTACAGCAAAATAAGTTGGATGTCGCCAGTCTTTCATTATATATAAACACACATGTTCAAATAGGCTAAAATAAGAGAGAGAAATGGGGTTTAACGTCCACTTGATACAAACTAGGTCATTTCGGGACTAATATATGGTTCAGTTTTAATTCCATAATTCACTTGCACATAGGGGCCTTTACCAGTGGCAGGAAATCAAAGGACCCGAAGAAAACCGTGAGAAAAAATAAAGCAAACAATTTGTTCACATGTATTTTGATTTTGAGAGGGGCGTGGAAGCGAGCATGCCCAAAGGCTTTTCCTTGTTGAATCCCTGTTTGAATGGCTTTCAGGAGAAAAACGTCATAAAGGTATTTGATTTTAGAGATAGCTTGTAATTACAACATGTGATTTTATAAAATACGTGCAGTATTACAGGAAAACCTTTTTCTAAGAAATATACCGGTATAAATGCCACATCATCAATGATGATAAAAAGCATACCAACCTGGTACTTGTTGACCTCTCTTTTTAAACGTTTAATATTTTTCCTTGTCATAAGGAAGTAAGATATTTACTTTATTAAAATATTGAGTTATTTTTACAACCACACCTGTTTCTGGCACTTCAAACTATAATCACTACTTGACTCCTAAACTCGGGGGGGGGGGAAGCCGCAGCGGTTTAGTGAGTAAGACGCTGTCTCGTTAGTCAGGTGGGCGGTCGGGTGTTGGCTGAAAATATTCTTCAGGATTTTCCGGTGTAGTTTCATCTTGTCAGGACGGAAGACCAGACAGGGAGCAGTGTCTAGTTGTATAGATGGGACGTGCACATAAGCATGCACATATAAAAGAACCCTTGAAGTGGAAATTGAAAATAAAAGTAAGCCATAGTTAGGGCAAAATTTCCCCAACAGCGTATGCCTGAGTGCATTTATTTATTTTTTGTTGACAAGCTTGACTTTCTCTCAAAGCAATTAATGAAAGTAGCATACCTGTAAACTTTCTCCATAAAACTGTCTTGAAGGTAAACTTGGGGGTTTTTTTTGGTTATTTTCTCTGTAAACCTGTGTTTGATATAAGCTGCCAACGCCCTGACTTTATAGTTAATGTTGATAACTGTAGGTGTTCCTTTTAATTGACAGTTTTATGTGTTTTGTAAATAATTTGACAACTGTATGTAGAAATATATAAATCAACAATCGTAAGTGAAAAATAACTAGCAACACTTGAGATAATTAAGAAATAAATAAATACTGTGTCTGTGTATATTCAAATTATAAAATATATCAGATTAAATATACATTATGCATGAGCTAAATCTGCCTATTGCACGTCTTTCTTTAGGCCTGAATTAGACATTTATAAACGAAACATTACCACAATCAACTCTTGATGGCATCGGATACTCAAGACTTTAGTAGATTAGACCGGTTCTCCTGTAATCTGGTAAAGAAAGAGAGAGAGAGAGAAATTGGGTTTAATTTTCACTCAACGCAAACTAGATCAACACACGATTCAATTTTATTTCAATAATTTGCTTACGCACAGGGATCTTTAGCAGTGGGAGGAAACCGGAGGACCCAGAGAAAACCCATAAGATTCTACAGGTGACACTACTTCTTGTCATGTTTAAGCGGGGAATCGAAAGCACGCCACTTGCCTTCGTTACAGACCTTCTGATTCAAAGTGTCCACATTAACCCATCGGCCACCCACCCTCCCCAATGGGTCGAATCATGTTCAAATTTGCGGCTGAGGTTTCGATCCGTGGTGTGAGCATATGTGGCATGGAGATAGGGGCGCCTTCTCAACCTTGTGGGTTTCCTCCGGGCACTCCGGTTTCCTCCCACTGCTAAAGACCCCTACGCACATGCGAATTATTGAAATAAAATTAAACCATATGTTAGTCGAGTGGACGTTAAACCCCATTTCTCTCTCTCTCTATTTCAAATTTCATCAAAATTCTACCAGATTACAGGAGAGATGCATTATCTCAGAGGTAAATCTATCTAATACAGGTCTTTATTTTGGCGTCAAATGTTATATAAATCATTTTTTAGACATTTATTAACATAATCAGCTCTCTAGAACATCGAATGGCATAGATTTGAATGGATTTAAAAATCCATGAGATTTTGAAATTCAAAGATAAAATGGACAATATAGGCTAAGACTTGATTGTCGAGTACCATCGCCACGATAATGAACGATATATGCTATATCTTCAAACAGTACAGCCTTTTATCTAAATTTTATATAAGACAATTTTAACTGCTACATCAATGTAAGCATGTATGTAGTACTCTGTATTGCATTCGCCAATATTTATTAGACCAGAAGGAACAGAAAAGTAGGATGTTAAACCAGGGGTGGATCCAGGAATTTTTGCAGGAGGGGGTTTGCCAGGTTTCTTTCACGGAAATCTGCCATCATCGTCTCTAAATTACATAGGCATACATACAAATTGAGC
Source organism: Patella depressa (assembly GCA_948474765.1). Classification (NCBI taxonomy): domain Eukaryota; kingdom Metazoa; phylum Mollusca; class Gastropoda; family Patellidae; genus Patella; species Patella depressa. Next base: position 36,771,584 of record OX419723.1, on the reverse strand, counting down.
TTTTTAAACAGAGAAATAATTTTTATACTGATGTAGGATCACTTTGTGATGTAATTTCATTGATGCAAGGCATTATTTTTTTTTATGTAGCTGAGCAGAGCAAACCCCCTTCCCCCTCTGGATCCGCCCATGGTTAAACCCCATTTCATTTCATTTATTGTTTTACATCATTAAAGAGAATACATCTACATGAATTATATACATATACATGTATGAATAATAATGATTGTTAAAGAACATTCATCTAGATAGATATATATATCGGTATGTATAATGACATTATTTATGAAGAACTCCAGGAAAACAGAAATGTACTAAAATGTTGAAATCAGTTTGTGTCAGCCTAACTTTTATCTTTTCATTGTTTACCGTGAAACAAAGTATTGCAACTTTAAAGCTACCAATTCATATTTTTAAGCTATATTTTTAAAATGCATTAAAGTAAAGCCTTATAGATGTTATCTAAAAACAGCCCTACCTATTAATCCTATAATTCACTATTGTCAGTTAAGAAATTGGCAAAAATGACATTTTCAACTTTAAGTGTTTGAAGATAACTGTTGCATGGTGGGGGGGGGGAATACAAAAACAAGGGAGGTAATTGTGTTATTATTTCCGGTGTCAATAATTTTTAAGTGTGGGAAATAATGCCTATGATAGTATAATAGTGAGTTGACGCAACCTATTGAGCAAAAGACATAGAAATAATTATGTTTTGACTTTCTAATAAAATATGAAATTCTCGCTTTAATGTTGGGATATATATATATATATTAATAATTATAGCAGTGATTAATTTACCTAACGAGTGAGCGAATGTCAATATGACCGGACATCTACTCATCTCCACCCAAATTTAATGATCAGACCTTTGACCTTATATTGAGGTCAAGGAGAGCAGATAAAATCGCTTCTATAAATTTATATAATATATTTGTGACTTAAGTATTTTTAAGGTTCATTGAACAGGCACACCATAGAGATTGTTATCTTGCTTATCAAATTTTAAATTAATTTCTGCATTCAAGAGAAAGAGAGAGAGAGTAAGAGAGAGTGAGAGAGAGAGAGATGGGTTTAACCTCCATTGACAAAAACTAGGTCATTTTGGGACTAACATATGGCTTTTACATGCAGTTAGAGAGAGAGAGAGAGAGAGAGAAAAAGAGAGACAGATTAATACTCACTCAACACAAACATGGTTCAATTTTATTACAATACATGCTTTGCCCCTTTGGATCTTTAGCAGTGGGAGGAAACTTAATGACTCAGAGAAAACCCACGAGGTTGGTAAGGCGACCCTACTCTATTAGCTCGGAATCAAAACCACGCCACATATTACTCACTGACAGACCTTATGATCTGAATCAGATGTCTTGGTCCATCCAGCCACCAAAAACTGTGCAAATGGTTCTAGAGCATATATTATCGTAATATGAATGTATATAGATTGATTTATAGTCCAGACGGTTTTTATACACCTGCCTATTGACTCTCAATAATATTCATTAATTACTTCCAAACCTATGGCCATTGTTTCACTTTAATGGGCAAAATGTCTCTCATAGCACACTGCATGACATATGCCTGTTTGCTGCCGGCCAACTGGTGCACAACAGTAGGATGTTAAACCCCATTTCACATTTTCCGATCTTTAAACTATATATATATAAGTAAATATGGATGTTGTGGGTGGTTTATTTTAATAGTACGTAACGCATACCGTCACATCAGTGTTTCTATGGCAACAAAACAAATGGCATATGATCAAACGTGACCTGGTACAACACGAACAAACAACTGAATTTATTACAATACCAGGCGTGGCATTATTTTTTTTTCATTATTTTATTTAAAGTTTAATTGTGAAATATTTTAATCTCGTTTTAGTCATTTATTTGCAATAAATTTTGCTGAGTAAAGATAAACTAGTTGACTGAATAAGACTGTTAAGTTGAGGTGACTCAAGGATCAACACTGAGTCATTGTTAAAATACAGAAGAATATTTTAATAAAAAAAATGTTACCTTACCTTCTGTAAATGTTCACAGATGTTTGACTCGGCCCAAAACAAAGGGAGGTAAGTAAGTAACTTGAAATCCAGTTAACTTCTTGCACTTGTGTTTCAGAAAAAGTTTGTTGTAAGGGAGAGAAAGTGTTGAACTTCCACTAGACAAACAAACTAAGTCTTTTCGGGACTAACACATGGTTCAATTTTTGTTCAAATAGCTGCTTGCAAGCTGAGGTCTTTAGTAGTGGGGGGACCCGGAGAAAACCCACAAGGTCACGTCAACGTGGGAATCAAAACCATGCCACTTGACTCAATGACAGACCTTATGATTCAGCTGTGAGAGGAACTCGGGTAAGACCCACGAGATTTGACAGGCGACCCTACTCCTTGCCACTTCAACTGTAGAATCAAAACTACGCTAGTTGACTCAATGCCAGACCTTATGATACATCACTGTGTTAAACCATTATGATCGCAGATTTTCACATTAAGACATCAACATGGATTGTAATAGACCAATAATGAATTCTTATTCATCGTTTTAATTTCAAATATTATGGAATAGACGGAGTAAGAGGTAAAGCTCCTTTAACATACAATATCGAAAATAATTAAATTTTAAATATTATTTCTCATGTAGCGGATGTACACCACGTGTAACGATTAAACAATATCGTCTTTGTTTTCTCTTGATATGGGATTTTTTTACTTTATTTAGCTTGTCTACCTAACAGCATATGGAATGCATGTTTTAGTTGACAGTCCGTGTTTTCAGTCGATAATTCAGCTTCGGTGGTCTGTTGTAAAATTCTGGAATAAATTTGGTTTTAGTTGTAAAGAATTAAAGAGTCCGGTGTCTGTGTTCAGACGTCATGTGCAATACACGTGCATGTGATTAAAGTTTAACGCGATCCTTATGTTGAAACCAAATACAGCATTTTACGCATAGTTTTCTTGCTAACATGTCACAACGCGATAATTATTTCGAAATTTTTTTTCATCCAACAAAAGAAGAAATTTGAGTTTTAGATTTCAGTGTACATTGTAGTCAAATTTAATTCTTTGTTAGGTTTGGGATAAAAATGTACTGAAAAAAAAATAACGATGGTATTTTAAACAAAAAACCCAACCAACTTCTATTTTACTTGTGGATCATGTTCGACACAACGCTGGAACGTCAGGCATTAAAAACATGCAGGATTTAAATTCCATCTTTATGTCAACACAGGTTGTAATTTTTGAGACAACGGCTCATAAATTTAAACCTGTTTTTAAATATACTTGTCGACTTTTCTGTACTCAAGCAAAATAGAAATATAAAGAGGTTTTTATTTCATAACATTAATTGTTTGTATTGAAATATTTATCCATCAGTAGAATTAAAATCAGATGAATTCAAATAATTCTGGGACCCCATATTGAGATGATATTTACACAGTTTTAGAGATGGGGTGGGAAGAAACTTATATTGTTCTAAACATGGACCGAGAAGAAACTTGAAAATTCTGCAGTGGACGCTTACGACTAGCGCCCGGATCCATTCACCCTTTTTGAATTTGTTTGTTTGTGTAGTACGATGTCTTGTATGTATTTGTTTTTGTCTAAAATTGTGCGTGGTTCAGTCTCCCTGCACTTACTATTAAAGCATCGTTTCCCTTTGACACGACCATAATTTTAATATCGCGAATTCAGGCAAATATGATCAATAATCATGATATATAGGTTGATGTTTTATGTTGAATTGAAATAGGGATTAACGTCTTATTGTTCGACTCAGACTGGGATAATGAAGACAGACTTACACCATACAGTGTGCTATGAGGGACATTTTTCACGGAATGCAGCACTATGATGGAAATTTTGTCTGGGCACAGTAATATAGATCAGTGTTTTATAAGGAATTATCTTAAACTCAGAGTCATGGTGGATCAATGAGTAAGACGTTGGTCGCTAACCTGCAGATCCCAACGTGTTGGTTGAAAATGTTCATCAGGATTTTCTGGTGTGGTTTCGGCTTGGTCAGTGTTACAGGACGGAGGGCATGGCAAGGATAGTGTCTAGTCTTTCGGATAGGAAGAAAAATGAGATGGCATGTACAAGTCGATTTTGTTCTTAAGTAAAATGAAATGAAACGGGGTTTAAGGTCCTACTGGTTTGCTTTGACAGGGCTGATGAAGACCGGGCATTATTAAGTCTCATTATATAGATATATCACAGAAACAGGTTTTATACAGAGAGAGAGAGACAGAGAGAGAGAGAGAGACAGACAGACAGACAGAAACTGAGATAGACAGAGACAGAGACAGACAGAGACAGACAGACAGACAGAGAGAGACAAAGAGAGAGAGGGAGGGAGGGAAAGCGAGAGACAGATAGAGAGAGTGAGGGAAAGCGAGGGACAGAGAAAGAGCGAGGGAGAGAAAGAGAGAGAGAGAAGAAAGAGAGAAATGGGTTTAACCTCCATTTATTCAAACTAGGTCATTTTGGGACTAACATATGGTTTTTAATTTTATTTCAATAATTTGCTTGTGCGTAGAGGTCTTTAGCAGTGGGAGGACACCTGAGGACGAGGAAAGAACCCACGAGGTTGGACAGGCAACCCTACTCCTTGTCATGTACAACCGGGGATTCAAAAACCACGCCAGTTGACTCAATGACAGGCTTTATAATACAGCGCGCACATGCTAACCATTCCATTCGGCCATTCAACCTCCCTTAAACAGAAATAAAACAGTTATATAAAAAATTATATTTGTAATTGGGCGTAGGTCGAACCAGATGTTGATGACAAGCGTTAAAATCAAAATACATGTGTTCAATTTAATGCATTAAAATATTTGTTTGTGCGTGACTTGAATATGTCTTTTATAGAAGTATTATATCATAAAGATTATAACTGTGAATGAGGGCCGTATCTAGCAGGGGTGCAGGGGGTACATCAGGGCCGTATCTAGCAGGGGTGCAGGGGGTATATTGCACCCCCAGAAAAATAAGACACCACCAGAAATGGCGCCCCCCCCCACCAATCCCCCACCTCAAATGATAATTTAACAATCTTTCAATTATAAAATAATGCACTTGATTATGATACACAGTGATGCACTTAAGGTATTTATCAATCGGTCTGTTTTAAGGGCGCCCTGATCCAAACTTTCTTATATCACTTATGTGGAGGCTGTGGTGTCCCACCACTCTGCCCCCCTCCCACTTTTAAAATCCTACATACTGCACTGTCTTGTCTTGTGTAGCAGGGCGTTGTTTATAACATATTTAACATCCAACACATAATATAAAATATTATTGACAGGTTGATTTAATTAAGTTATTTACGTTTGAAGGAGTAACAATAAAAAGGAAATGGGTAAAAACATAAAAAAAGTTCCATTTTATTAAAATGTCAGTTTAATACACGCTGATAAAATTCATAAAACTGTTAAAAATCGTTAAACCTGTAAAACACTATGATAAGAGCGGTAAAACACTGCGATAAAATTCGTCCAACACAGTATTAAACATTTGTAAAACACAGTAAGTTTGTAAAAACATGGTGTTAACATTTGTAAAACACAGTGTTAACATTTGTAAAACACAGTGTTAACATTTGTAAAAACACAGTGTTAACATTTGTAAAACACAGTGTTAACATTTGTAAAACACAGGGTTAACATTTGTAAAACACAGTAAATCTGTAAAACACGGTGTTAAAATCTGTAAAACACAGTGTGAAAATCTGTAAAACACATTGTTAAAATTCGTACAACACAGTGTTAAACATTTGCAAAACACAGTAAGTTTGTAAAAACACAGTGTTAAAATTTGCTGCTGTGGTGAGGAGAGCCAATAAGTTATAATGTTATAATAAAGACAAGTTAAAATCGGAAGTCCAATCAGCTGACTGATATTTCTCATCATTAATGAGGATATAAAAAAAAACTTGTGGAGAAAAAAAATTTCTGGTAAATGAAAGTTCTGGGGATTAACATAGCTGGATCTGTAAATTATTCACAAATCAAAAACTGTTTGTGTGATTATTGGCAATTAAAAATATGTCCGTGAGTTCGATAAGGTTAGCAATGTCTAGTCAGTTGTGTGGAGAGAGATAATGACTTGTTATTAAATAGATTATAGACAATGTTTGTGAGTGAATGACTTGACTGTGTGTTATTATACAAGGACAAGCACCTGTTATTATATATAGACTATATGTTGATGTAAGTACATACCACTATATGTAATATGAGTAACAGTCCAGTACTTATCCCAATATGACATGTTGTAATTTAAATATGTGAAATATTTGAGCAGGGAGTTGAATACAAGTGGTAAACCTAGATCAAATATTTACACTTATTATACAACATTGTTACACATATATAGTTAAAGGACGGAATGACTTCCACCCAACAAATATGTATTAATCAGCACAAATCTTGTGTGCTTATTTTACCTACCCGGAACATGTGATATCACTTACTATTTCTATTTCTAGACCATCCGATACCACCTAGTCTATATATATTGATACGTGTTGTACATGAGACAGGGTATGCTTTCTCTAGAACACCTGATACCACCTAGTCTAGATGCATTGTATTGATAGGTGTTGTACATATCTTACAGGGTATGCTTACTCTATCTAGATGGACATAAACAACATTATATAAAGTCAGGTTTTACAGAAACAACATTATATAACGTCAGGTTGTACAGAAACAACATTATATAACGTCAGGTTTTACAGAAACAACATTATATAATAGTCAGGTTTTACAGAAACAGCATTATATAATAGTCAGGTTTTACAGAAACAACATGATATAAAGTCAGGTTTTACAGAAACAACATTATATAATAGTCAGGTTTTACAGAAACAACATTATATAATAGTCAGGTTTTACAGAAACAGCATTATATAATAGTCAGGTTTTACAGAAACAACATGATATAAAGTCAGGTTTTACAGAAACAACATTATATAATAGTCAGGTTTTACAGAAACAACATGATATAAAGTCAGGTTTTACAGAAACAACATGATATAATAGTCAGGTTTTTACAGAAACAGCATTATATAATAGTCAGGTTTTACAGAAACAGCATTATATAATAGTCAGGTTTTACAGAAACAACATGATATAAAGTCAGGTTTTACAGAAAAAACATTATATAAAGTCTTATTTTACAGAAATAACATGATATAAAGTCAGGTTTTACAGAAACAACATTATATAATGTCTTGTTTTATAGAAACAACAATAATAGTCGTCGTGGGTGTTAAACTGTTTATATTATGACAAGAGAACAACAAAAGAAGGTTGAGATATAACTTCCTGTTTGTGTATATATTATAATGATGTAATTACTAGTTGGTCTAGTGGATGTTGTTAGTTTAATAACTTCCACATTCAACCCTTCACATTATCTTACAGCTAAATCGTACATGTAATCATCAAGTTAATACTTTATAATTAAACGAAACAGGTGGAATAATGTGTATGTAGGAACAATAAAAAACACTAAACATGAAACAAACATAAGTATAGGTACACAGAGATATATCAGGGGAAGATCCAGGAATTTTTGCAGGAGGGGGTTTGCCAGGTTTCGGTTTGGTCATCGTCTCTAAATTACATAGGCATACATACAAATTGAGCTTTTTAAACAGAGAAATCATTTTTATACTGATGTAGGATCACTTTGTGATGTAATTTCATTGATGCAAGGCATTATTTTTGTTATGTGATAGCTGAGCAGGGGGTGGGGGATGGTTGGACCCCCCCAAACCTCCCCTCTGGATCAGCCCCTGTATATACTTGTACTTAATAAACAAATGAAATAAAATGGGGTTTAATGTCCTACTGTTTTGCTCAGACTGGGCTAAGAAAGACGGCTTATGCCATATAGTGTGTTATGAAGGGTATTTTGCCCAGACAGTTGTGCTATGGCCTACTCTTATATTGAATTCCAACGGCCAAGGGATCTTTTTAGCCCCATCCAAATGACTAGACAGCTGTTCTTGTTGGGCCCTCTGCCCTGCACCACTGACAAGGGGAAAATCCTTTCTCGGCCAACACTGGAATCCAGATCAAACCCATGAGCGTCTTACTCACTTAGCCCCCGTGGCTCGACCTATACTTTCAATGACATAAATGAATGGTAAACAAAGCGAGGTGTTGGTTGGCCAAATTTTTAAATGCGTACACATTGGATCACAGGGTCTGTCCTTGGTTCAAGTCATGTAGTTTCTATTCAACGTGACAAGGCTCGCCTGTCTGACTTCGTGGGTTTTCTTCAGGGTCCTCGGATTTCCTCCCACTGCTGAAGACCCCAACACGCAAGCAAATCATTGAAATAAATTTATCTATATGTTAGTCTCGAAATGACCTAGTTAGTGTCAAGTGGGTGTTAACCCCATTTCTCTCTTTTTTTCTCTCTCTCTCTCTCTCTCTGTCTCTCTCTCCCTCGGTCACCAATTTGATATATGGTCTTACATTTTTACCCTGTTTCTAGGGGAAATGATCTTGTTAAGTTACTAGTAACTCTGTTTCTAGAAGAAATGATACACGATCCTCTCCTCTACTGTTATTGATAAACCTGTTTAAATTTAAAGTGGGTGACTGCTAAGCCCCATCTCCATCTCTCTCTCTCCCTCTCTCTGGTGGTCTGGTGGGTTATTCGATGTTCTGAAAGTCTCTCTCTCTCTCTGCCTCCTGTGTTGTATGCCCATCTGTCTCTATATGCTGTATGTCCACCTGTCTATGTTGGAAGCCATCTCTCTCTCTCTCTCTCTCTCTCTCTCTTTCTCTCTCTCCTTGAATGAAACCCAACAGACATCTGTTGTTAAGGATTAAATAACAGGCTATCCATCAGTATCATTTCTTACAACACATCTAGTGTAATCTGTATATTATGGTCTGACACAAAACATGCAACATGTTTAATAATTATGGTTCAATTCCCATGATTCTATTCTCTCAAGGGGTTTTGATTTGGGGTGGAGACTGTACCAGAACTAGGGGTGTAACATTATCCTTTGTCTAATTTAGGAAGGGTTTTTTTTTCTGACAAAATAGTATGTGAACTTTGTCAGGGGTGGTAACTGACAAGGTTTCGAAGAAGGGTTTAATTGGTGAATAAATAAACATATGATCCAACAAAAGTTTTCCGATCAACGAATAAAAAACATGTACTTGTTTAATCTGCACTGTGTTGGACGTAAATCAAAGCAGTTCTGTTTCTGTAGTAGCATGTTTAGAACCAAGTAGCCTACCCAAGGGAGGTAATTGCAAGAGCTGTTAATGGGAGTAACAAGAGTTAACACGAGTGTAATATACATTGATATGTTGATATAAACTAATGTAGTAGGTATATTTATAATATACAGCAGGTTTAAAACATATTACTCAATTTATAGACAACTAGAAATAGAGAGAGAGATGGAGAGAGAGAGAGAGAGAGGGAGAGAGGGGGGTAATGACCACTCAAAAGAAACTAGGTCACAGGGTTCCACAAATTTTATTTCAATAATTTACTTTGTGTGCATGGGTCTTTAGCTGTGGGAGGGAACTGGAGGTCCCAGAGAAAACCCATGAGGTTAGACAGGCGATCCTACTCCCTGTAACCTACAAATTGGGAATCGGAACAATGTCGTCAATAACACACAATATGACTGCAGCACGTTCTACCTATTCCTCCACACACCTCCAATAAATAATATCCATAGTAATAAACCTCTAGTAAATAAAGTCCACAATAATAATACTCTAGTAAATAAAGTCCACAGTAATAATTCTTACTATATTCATTAACTTCTTCAGCTATCAACACTTGCCAAATAGCTACCCATTCCCCCAAAACTTAATTTGACTATATCTAGCCTGTGTGCTTTCTCCGAGAGGTTTTCCACTGACAAAAGAGGTAAATAGCCTTTATCACCATAACCATAGGCGTACGAGGCGGGGGCCCCCCCAAATATTTTCATGAAAAAAAAATAGAAATCTGAAAAGAGCTCAGAATTGTGAGATCGGTCATTAGCCAAGGAGTTTTTGAAAATGGGGTGGGGGGTAGGGGTACGGCCTTGTCGGGGAAGGCTATGGTCTTGTCGGGAATGAATGCTCAGTTTGTCGGGAAGCGTCGCACCGCCTGTCGGGTTTTGAATATTTTTAATATTATGGAAGCGGAAAGAAAGCAGTCCAGTCAATGATGAACACGTACGCCATCTGAATAGAACTAGCACGTACACATGGCCTTTCTCAGTTCTTGAGTACTGTGTTCCTGTATACTGGCATCCAACTCCATGCACCGGACGAGCCCAGTGATAGAAGTAAGCAGCTGAAAATTTTCTTAAATAATAATTGATAAGTTTGTAATAATATTGTACCTTGTAGTCACATATAATATACATGTACGATGGCTCAGTAGGCCGTGAATAATTCGATATTGAGCCCATTCTTTGGAAATAAATATTCATAGGTGAATGTAAAGTGCCACTGGCAAGAATTATACAAAGATAATGTGCTCAACAACGCTTATAATATATGGTCATTTATATATTAAAAGTAGATAAAGTATATACAAGTCTTCTATACATCTGAGATATCGATAAAAAATGTGAAGTCTCATAAAATGAAAAATGTGGCAAAAGTAAATCGTTTGATTTGTTCTTGTTTTCGTAGTAATAGAGCTTGTATTTTAAAGATGACTTTTTACCAGTTTTTATGCTGCAACTGACATAATTTACTACCCACTCCAAAATACTAGAAAGTATTCGAAATGCCTGGAAATTGCGTCCATGGCCGTCTGGTTTTCAAAATTTTTTAGGGGGAGGCCCCCCAGACCCCTTGTCGCACGCTTTATACCTCCGGCACTCGCGGTCTAAAGAAATATATTTGTCGGGAAAATATGCTGGTCCCCCAAAAACATGTTCGGCCTCGTACGCCTATGACCATAACAAATTTACATTCATGCCGGCCATTGAATAAATCGATACAAGAGAGTTTAAATCTGTATTTTTGATTAAATTGTGGAGACGAAATATCAAGGACATAGTTTTTTGAAACAATTGTTGTTCAGTCAGAGATTGTACGTTCTCTTCCCCGTTCAGGTCATAGCGCAAACAAGAGTTTTTGAGGTTGTTGTTTTTGTAATACACTATATATTTGTAGTTGTAGATTATATAAGAATCAAGAATGACTGTTTTGTAATACACTATATATTTCTAGCTGGAGTCTGTATAGATTATAGAGAGTTGAATGACTGTTGGAGTCTGTTTAGATTATATAATAGGAGTTGAATGACTTGTTGTAATAAAAGATGGTGTATTTTATGGTGAAACCTGTAAAACTAACGGATCCAGTTGATTAATCACCCTAATAAATGACAAAGAACCTGTTTCAACTTTCTAATCAAAATATATTAAATGTCAGCAGGTTTTTTTTTTAAAGTTTTAAAAACCAGCTGTTGGCTGTCAGATCATTATATACTTATATAGTGTACAGACCATGATACATGATCTTACTACAGTTAAACCTGTTTATATAGTCAATGATACATGGACCTTGTGTTGTGTTATAGTTAAACCTGTCTCAAGAGGCCAATGGTGCTCATGTTATGTTACAGTTAAACCTGTCTGTAGAGGCCAATGATGCATGGCCCTTGTGTTGTGTTACAGTTAAACCTGTCTGTAGAGGCCAAAGACCTATGGTAGGCCAGATTGTCCTCCTTTCGCTTTATCTCTCTCTCCTTGTATGTACATCTCTGGTAGGTGAATCTATGTTCTGAAAGCCCCTGTACCCTTCTTTTTGTATGTCCAACTCTCTCTCTCTCTGATGGGTAATAATGAAAGCCCATATTTTTCATAGGGGTGTTCAAGGATTATAATTAGGAGAGACTACAGTGAGGATTGTAAAGGGTACGTTAAATCAACCATATATGGGAAGGCACTTTCCATCATAAGGTCTGTCATTGAGTCAAGTGGCATGGTTTGGATTCGCAGCTTGTATGTGACAAACAATGGTGTCACCTGTCCAACCTGGTTGATTTCTCTGGGTCGTCCAGTTTCAGCCACAGCTAAAAAAAACCTATGCATTGAAATAATTAATTCCCAAAAGATCTAGTTTGTGTCGAGTGGATGTTAAACCAAGTTTCTCTATCACTTTTCTTTTGATGTATTTTAAGAGGTGTGTTGATGATTATAAATACTACCCCTAACTCATTTATTCAAGATGAACTTGTGAATGTTGGCCGAGAGTTAAAGCTAGAATTTCATACTTTTAAGTTATGTTTTTAAAATGCATTAAAATAAAGCTTTAAAATAGATGGTATCTATAAACAGTCCTAGCTTGTTAAATAATAATCCTATAAATCTATAATTCACTATTGCCAATTGAGAAATTGGCACAAATATCATTTTCAACTTTAAATTCAAACATTTGAAGATAGCTATTCCATTGCGGGAATAGAAAAACAAGGGAGGTAATTGTGTTATTATTTCCGGTGTGAATAATTTTGAAGTGGGGAAATAATGCCTATGAACGGATAATAGTGAGTTGACAACCTGTTGAGCAAAAGACTTTGAAATAATTATCTTTAGACTTTCATAGAAAAAATGAAATTCCCACTTTAACTATAATGACATGTGCATGTTTAGGTGTGTAAGCATGTATTTTTATAGCATGTGTATGACAAGTGTTGGGCTGTTATATATCATGGTAATTAATATATGTCATAGGAAGAAGATAAGTTGAAACCGTGCATATATTGTAGATTCAGTAGTTTGTAGCACATATTGTAGAGTCTGACAGTAGCTGCAAGGGACAATTTTACTTTTAGTCCAGCGGCTAAGTCAAAAAATATTTCAGTTTGTGGAGAAATTATGAAACTTGGCACACTTATAGGAGCCCCCTGTAGGATCATTTTTCAATTAGGACCTAACTCTGAAATGCCCCCTGCTGGATCCAATCTTGAATTTCAAGATGGCCACCATATTAGACATACTTTTGCCTATAACTTCGAAACTAAGGCACATAGAAATGTGATTTCAGTGTCTATTTGATTTTCCACATAAAGCAAGTAGAATTTGTATTTAATTTAACTGTGTGTTAAGATTGGACGTCGTTGGTTTCTATAAAATAGTGGGGTGAATGGTTTACACGTCCGCGTTATATCATAAGGTCTTTCATTGAGTCAACTGACGTGGTTTTGAATCCCCAGTTATACGTTACAAGGAGTAGTGTCACCTGTCCAACCTCGTGGGTTTTCTCTGGGTCTTCCAGTTTTCTCCCACTGCTAAAGACCCCTACACACAAGTGAATTAATGAAAAAAACATGACCAATGTTTTAGTCCTGAAATGACGTAGTTTGTGTGGACTGTGGAGCAGGGCTCACACTGGCTTTCAATTTTTTTCCGCCAAAATGGATGATAATTTTTATGTAAAGAAATGTTCATATATTTTTTCCGCCAACTTGAATATTTTATCCGCCAAAAATATGTGATAAAAAATTATACAATATCTAACAATTTTATGTCTCAGTTAGGCTTATTATAAAACAATTACCAATATATACAATATACAACAACTTTTAACAAATCAGTCTTTGCATAATACATTTAGCACAGTTTTGGTTTACTAAGATCGGATTTTACTTTTGGTAACTTTAGTCTCTTTGAACATCGCCGTATTGCACTATATATTCAATATTTACACGTCTAATCTCGTCCAAGGATTGCGTGTACAATAGAACTATTGTTATTTTCAGGTACCGTAACGGTATCTGAATCTCTGATAGAATGATATGTACTTAATTATATTTGTAAGAAATGCTTACAATTATACCCGTCGTTCACCTTTAGACCATTTTAGCGACGATAATATGATACAAATGGCGAACCGCTTTCTCGCTCAAGAATCTCCGATATTCAAGTAGCCTAGTTCATGCGTTTTCGACCATGATGATATGATAATTTGAAATAATGATATCCAATAGGCATACTTGTATGTTTTACATGCCGTATATGATGCCACAGTCAACGGAATTGAACTATATTTACTTCTTTTCGATAGAATTGTCGGCCATTTTGGTTACATGTATTACCTTTCTTCGTTTTAAGACAAAACGAAACATCAAATAATCACCGCTTAATTTAATCATTAAGATTAAATAGTGACGCGAGATAGGTTTAATATACATCATTGGCAATTATCAATCAACTAATCATTAATCCGAGACAATTGATTAGTATTACTCGGCGACGCTATCCGGATTATCAGCCAGTTGATTAATTTATTATTGTGTTTAGCCACGTGATTGACACTCAATAATGGTTAAAACATTATGAATACGATTAGAATTTTAAGATTTTTTTCCGCCAGTTCTCAAAAAGAATCGCCAGTACCGTAAAACTTTATCGCAAAAATTATCGCAAAAATCAAATTTTAATCGCCACTTTCATTTTTTTATCGCAAATTGCGACTTTGGCGACCGACAGTGTGAGCCCTGCTGTGGAGTACGTTAAACTGTCTCAAACCCTATCAAATACATCATTAAGAAACTATGTGTTTAGTGTTTCAGTGTTTGAAAGTTGATCAACATAAACTTAAGTCTGAGAATGCTTTGTAAACTCAGGGCCTGGACAATTCAAAATTTGATATAGTTTACTGCCTTGATTGTGGAACATAACATGTGGTGTATCTCAAGACTGACTTTATCGAGGCATCACATAAAACAAATTGATGCAATCATTAAATCCAGTCTATTTTAAAACCCAAACTAAAGAGGTCTTGCCATTTTAAAGAGACAATAGACTTTATTGAGATAAACATAAAGTTCAGAAAACATTTAGTAGTAGTATCAAGTGTTCTATAAGCATACCGTGTCCCATGTACATCATCTATCAATATACTATATACCTAGACTAGATGGTATCAGGTGTTCTAGAGATAGTGATCATACCCTGTCTCATGTACAATACCTCAACTCAATATCATAAAATAGCCAGGATCCGACAGATGAGAGGTGGTATCAGATGTTCTAGATAGACTAAGCACACCTTGTCTCATGTATAACATCTATCAATATACTATATATCTACACAAGGTGGTATCAGGTGTTCTAGAGATAGTAAGTATATCCTTGAACAATTCCTATTATCAGTCGGGCAATAATTCCAAGTCACAGAGAGGTAGATTTCGAGACCCCTTTAAACGTAACGACATCTGCACTGATTTAAAGATTTTAATTGATGTGCTGGAGGGTACATTTCCCTGATAAAGAATGTAAAAAGTTTTAATGGTGATTGTTTGATGTGTAAGAGGAGTTAAAAGGGGTTGAGTTATGTGTAGAGGATCAAATTACATGTTTTATAGCAAGCCACATGGTAAAACAGAATTTTAATTGTACAGAAGTTGTCAGTAATAAATGTAGATGTATTTCTTGTATTGTGGAGTTCTGTGATGACATATTTAAACAAGATTCTAATTATACAGAAGTTTATCGTTAATAATAGAAGATATCTTCTGTGTATATATATGTAGCAGGGTTTCTATTTAAAGGAACAAACACCAGGTCGTAGGTTCAGATTTTATTGTGGATCGTAAATTTATACATATGAAAAACTCTGAAATACATAAAGAAATGTATAAAAATCAAGAATACTAATAGCTTACACTATATACATATATTTTAAATATTGGCGGGAAATCATTGTTTTGCAACAAAGGAATGTATAAAATGGCGACCTAGTTTGCAGCTGATTTAATAATATATACATACAAATACATACCCTATAAAATAGGAGTTTGTAACAATACTGAGGAGTTTTACCATATACATGTAATATACAGGACTGAAATTAACAATATGAATGGATTAAACTAAGTATAATACTTTAAAAATGCACAAATATACTTATAGAAATACTTATTGAAATATACTAATTACTTAATTACTTCTTATATAAAATATATACTAATTATAGTTCCATATTAAATAGATAAAATATTAAAGTCAGTCAAATAAATATAAAACTTACCAAGTGAAATTAGGTGCTCCTTGTAACAAGGTTAAGATGTAAGTGAGGTTTGAAATAGAAGCTGAGATGTGGTTATTTTAGTGAGTTAAAGTGAGTAGAGTTTAGACTTGCTATTGAAAAGAGACTTCTGACCAGCTTAAAGATGTACTATTAAAGGGACAATACAACAAACACCAAATATACTATAAATAACAATTGTATTAAAGGGACAATAATACAACAAATAATCAATATACAATAAATACAAATACACACAAATATACACTACCACATATACTATAAAGTAGAAACTTTATTGCATAAAAAAAATACACGTTTATGTGCATATAGAAATAAAAATAATAAAAATATACATGAAACAAACAAAGGATACATACATGGACATAATTATACAAAGATACACAACTTCACTAAGATATTAATGAATTGTATACAAGTTATCATGTTAATAATAGTAGATATATTCCTGCTATACTCCAACTCTACATCTGTATGTGGAACTAGAAGGATGAAATGATAATATCCTTTATCTTTTATAAACTCCTAGTACAAGCTGACAACTTCTACAATAAACTTATCATCTTTAATTATTAACACATGTATATGTAGGTTACTCAAATCAGTTGGTTCTGACCTTCAATAATCTCAGAGAAAACATATGCACAATATCTCTAGCAATACACAATATCTAGACATATATACACAATATCGCTGGACATATATATACAATATCTCTAGACATATACACACAAGATCTCTGGACATATATACACAACATATCTAGACAAATACACACAATATCTCTAGACATATATACACACAATATCTCTAGATATATATATACAATATCACTGGACATATATACACTATATCTCTGGACATATACACACAATATCGCTAGACATATATCTGTAGAAGTATACACAATATCTCTAGACAAATACACAATATCTCTAAACATTTTATTTCAATAAAGGGTCTTTTAGCAGTTGGAGGAAACAGGAGAAAACCCATAAGACTGGACAGGGGACTCAACTCCTTGTCACGTATCTGAAGTATCAAACAGAATTTAGTCGACTATATAATTACACATCTGGTATTATCTGTAAAATAATGCATTATATCTTTATATTTTTCAGGAAACTCTTCCCGGAAAAGGTTCACCACAAACGACAGACACTACAAGATATGGCTCGTCCGTTAAAACAGTGGCTGTATAGAAATAAAGATAACCCATATCCATCAAAATCACAGAAACTTTCATTGGCTGCTGGCAGTCACATGACACTCGTGCAGGTGTCTAATTGGTTCGCAAATGCTCGACGTCGTTTGAAAAACGTTGTGAAGGAACCTAATATCACCTGGGCGCGAAGAGTTAAACTTTATAATGAAAATGTTGTTGGTAATGCGGAATTATTTAGTATCAGTTCCGACGACACGGTGTGGGACTGGGACGATAATAGTGGTAGGTATTATATATATATAATACAGGTTCTCCCGTGTCAGACTGGTGCAGGACCAACAGACAATGTATAGTCCTTCGGATGGGACAGAAAACTAAATCCTGTGTACAGATTGGTGTGCAAGTAAAAGAACTGGTCACACGTGGAATTCGATATAAACCGTAGTGCTGCTATTGTCTGGGCAAATTTCCCCTAAGTAAGCACACTAATGTAAAGCATTAGCCCGTCTGCAGAAATCAGTGCGTTAAAGTCCAATTTCGTTTACAGCGTGTATGTGCGATTGGACATATTGACGGTTGGACTTTACCATTTACCATAGTGTCAAATCTCCCCAGCACACTAATACTAATAGTCCCCCCCCCAACACGTGAGAAAACCCCAACAATCCTTCAAATGCCAAATCTCCCCAACAAATGTATTATCAAAACCCTAGCACACTTACTGTCAAATTTCCAGTAAACCAAGTAATGTCAAACCCCTACCACAACTAAATATTGTCAAATCTCCACAGCACACCTAGCCTATTGTCGAATGATTAGCACACATACATATAGGCTATTGTCGAATGATCAGCACGGATACACCAGGCCTATTGTTAAATCTTCAGCACAATTAATGACCAAGGGTTGGATAGGCCTATCATCAAAGGACTACT
This sequence comes from Patella depressa, assembly GCA_948474765.1. NCBI lineage: Eukaryota > Metazoa > Mollusca > Gastropoda > Patellidae > Patella > Patella depressa. The sequence continues at coordinate 36,753,429 of OX419723.1, read as the reverse complement.
TTCTTTCCGATGATGATTAAATTAGGAAACAGTTTATTTTTATTATTTCAAGTTTTCCTTCTTAAAAACAGCCAATTCTCTGTAAAGATTTTATAATATTTTGTTAGTGACAGGAGTGAGATCTTCAAACCACATTTAAGTCAAACACTAAAACCTTAAAACAATTTTTAGTCCAAAGACCTCGTCTAACACATCACTTAGCAACATATTTTCACTCTGGTGGTCCAGAAAAAAAAAATCAACAAATACCAAATTTCTTCACCTTGTCTTCACTTCGTCCTCTAGCGCGTTAATTTGCACCACGTGACATTTAATCGTCTGATGTGACCTGACTCTGCGTGTGATTTTTGGCGCCTTTTTAACATGTGGTTAAAACCGACATTTATTTGAGGTGACGCGAGAAATGTTTTGAGTTTTAAAAGGCCATATTAATGAGCTGGGCTACAGTAAATACACTTCTTATTACAGTGATTTTAAAGCACTATTTGAAAGCTTTGAGAACAAAAGTAAACTCATTCTTTCCGACATGTTTCCGTTACCATGACTAACGACTGACGTCACCGGTGTTCGTGATCCGCTATGCATTTGGTTACAATTGAATGGATATTTTTATATGCACGTGCAGTTTCCCGTTTAATGAAAAAGAAAGCTTGCATTTTGATTCTCTCATTTGAAATGTTCTCACATAATGTTCCCACATTGGTTGCAGGTGTCCACCAATATTTTTAACAACATGGCAAATTAAAAAAAAGAAAATTTAATAAGCAGTAAATCGTTTAAAATGGTTTTAATTCGTGGCTTATCTCTTATCAGACCTCTCGTATGTCTTTTATATTTACAAACCCGTTTCCCCTGTTCAAGTAGGCGGCTTATATTAACTTTGTTTAAAGTTGACCTAGGATAATAATCTTTGTTTAAAGTAGGCTCATAATAACTTTGTTTTAAAGTAGGCTTAAATTATTTAGCTTTGAAAACGTATCTGGAAACGGGAACGAGTTTGGGAGCGTAATTAAAGCAGTGAGCTATTGGTGTTATTGAGTCTCGGTTCCCAGGGAGTAGGTTACCAGTCATTTCTCGAACGATAAACGTTTCTCTTGGCGCCGAGATCGGGTGTCATTAATTTTTTTTATGAAATATATTTATAAATGTATATACCCATCTTTGGCTTAAAATGCCGTTTGAAAAGCCTTAAATTATATTATACCCATCTGTAGCCTAGTGTTTGAAAACCCTTAAACTGGTTGTCAACCAGTATGGCGTGATCGAGAAGTAAAACACGTGCTATGTGTTTCATGCTATACGCAGAATTGTTTGACCACTTCGTATTAGCACCATACTAGTTCCTTGAATCTTGTAATAAATTATAATAAATTTGTGTCCAATGTGGCGAGAAATGGTTGCTTTTGGCGAAAAAAAGAAGAATCACTGTGAAAAATAGTCGGTAAGGATTCCTAAATATCCGTAGAACAGAAGTGGGGAAGAGCGGTATTTTCATACTGCAGCTATAAGGACGGATAAGAAGTGTCAGTTTGACATCGTCCGATCAGAGACAAATCCTAAAGGAACTAGAAACCATACCATCCTAGAACGGAATGATATCACTCGGAATACCGAGGATGGCAACACACGGTATGAGGTCGCTCTTGTTCCCTTGGATTCCAGCACAATACGGAATCCCGGCGCTCACGTTCTCTTGGATTGCAGCACCATACGGTATCCAGTCACCCATGTTCTTCTTGATAACATCTCGTCCAGATACCAGTATAGTGAAGACAAGTAAAACGAAATTTTGAACTAAAAAAACCAAAACGATAGGTTCTGTTTTTTTATAGATTGTATATGATGCCTCTTTAAGTTACACGCGTAATTAAGTCCTCAATAAAATAGTTTCTTATATCACCCGGTGTAGAATATTCTTATTAAATTTCCAGACGAACGTTTCCGTTGACACTGAGGGAAAAAATTTACAAGATTCCTAATAACAGAAATATTCATCTGCCATGGCGTCCCGATCAACATTTCCCCTTTAAAAATACCTGCAAGGGTGCGTTTTTAAGACATTGCTGTGTTGACAATTTTTTAAGCTTATGAAATACACATTGCGGGATTGAACGAAGAATTTGAAGTGGTAAAAAACCACATGAACACGTACTTGAGTAGATTTATTAGGTGTAAATTACCCCAGGTAGAGTGATATTAACGAGACAGGTGCGAGCTTCAGGTAAATCCTTTCAGATCTTTAATTTACACGACACGGTTGTCATGATCACCGTCTAATCTTTAACCATGACAACATAGTTACGGGATTACTTTTTTATCTTGAAAATCTCAAAAAACCTAACTTCTCCAATTTCTAATTGACCAACTCTTGCACGTATTAGACATAAAAAACGATCTTGTGGAAATGAGCCTGCATTAAAGACACACATTTAAATATCAATGTTGATCCACGAATTACGTCTAGATAAGATATCAAGTGCAATTATATCAACAAAAAAATATTGGGCTTTCTAATCTTGAAATAAGAAAAAACAAACCAGGATTGCTGTTTCTCGAATTATATTTGTTCAGGAAAAAACCCTTCATATCGTCTTATCTTAATACGACAAACATAAAAAAAACTGGGGTTTAAAATACCTGATTAAATTAGGGTCACTCTGTCTATTCATTGAAACAGGGGTTGGATTGCCGAATGGTTAGCGCGTGTGCGTTGTATCATATGGTCTGTCGTATCAAGGGGCGAGGTTTCGATTCCCCGGTTGTGCGGGACCTACAGTTTCCTGCCACTGCATTTGTTTGTTAGTCCCGAAATAACCTAGTTTGTGTTGGTCTCTCTGTCTCACTTATTATACGAATTTCATTTAACTATTTTACCAGTCCATTCCGAACTTCAAAACGCCTTATCCTTGCTAGACACTCCGCCCGGGGAAACGTTTTCGGCCATCTCTGAGTTGAACCTGGAACCATCACCAGACTCGCTGAGTCACTAGGGTTTCCAGTGACAACCTGTTGACTATACGGTAAATGTTAAAGACAGTAAGCTATTCTGTTAATGGAATGGGCGTATATTCTACAGAAGGTTATTCACCCATCATCAATACAACAATCAATTCAAGTTGTTGAATATACACGTGCACATGTAGATTTCCATGTCGGTTTCTTTTAGTTTGATTTGTTGTGTGTTATAAAGCCCCCCCCCCCCCACTCCACGAGATTATCAATAAAATATTTATGTTCAGCGGGAGTGTAGCTGATATATATATAAGATTGGCAAACAGCTATACATGTTCTGCCAGAGCGGCTTTGGAACAATTTTATGACGTATTATGTTGACATTAACAGTTTTTCTCTTCTTTTTTTTCAGAAGTACAGAATAATACATTCCCCATAGACCAAGCTGTCATGATCTCAGTGGTAAACAGTGCAGCAAACCAAGATCTCGTTCCTTCTCGTACAAACACGCCAACACCCGAGAATGGAAGTGATGGTCTCCTATCCCATGTGCCTGATTCGTTAAAATACAAACAAACCATTTTACAACGTTACCTTAGTGACGCCTATCAACGTACAGTTGACGTAGACGAAGGGATTTTAACGAATAAACGTGATCGACGTCAGTCTGGGTCATTAGGATCACGTGACTATGAAGAAATGTCGACGTCATCGGCTTCATCAAGGATAAATTACCGAGTTCACGACGGTAAGTTGAGTCAAATGGACTGAATACCACATCACACATCCTCAAATTTGAAAATAAAACGCGGGAAAAACATATTACCAGGCGTAAAGTTGCCTTGACAACAGTTGCTATAACGATAATAACCATGACAGCAACAATGATTGAACCCCATCATGTCATGTTACGCGGGTTACTTTGCATTCAATATAGGGAAACGAAAAAAAGGAAATGAGGCAAAATTTCCTTCATAGCACACAGCATGGCGTGTGTCTGCCTTCATTAGCCCAGTAGGAGCCGAACCCCCATTCCATATCATTTCCCCTCTTATCAGACAAGTACGAAAAGGTTAGCTCATCACAAATAGGTCAGCAAGGTTTCGTCTGCGAGCTTTTGTCCTTTTTTTGGCGGGTAAAACAGTATCGTCTGCTCTCCACCTGACACTCGCATCGTTTATTGACATTAATTCGCCCACTCGACTTTTATTTGATATTATTTTATACACGGGCGTTACTCAACAACCAAAACGTGCTTGAGTACAGAGGAACATACAAATATACCCTAGTCACTACGGTTCGGAATTTAAAATATACCTATAATGGTGTATTGATACGTGCACGTGGGGTAAACAACACATTACTGGTAACAAATAAAAGACAAAGCTCGCGCCAAGCACGTAGTTTTCACGTTTAGAAGAACAGAGCACGTGGAATGGAATAAGACCACGAAATTCATCGTCGTTTCATTAAATATCATTTATACACAAACATCTATGTTTGAGAGAGTGTTTTTGTAAATTAGTTTAATTTGATGTAGTTATTAGTATCCATACACCAACACTTGTTAAACACGCCAAACAAATAGTGGTTAGCACGACGTATTAATTATGGTTCAATATTTTTATAAGATCTGATAATTAATACAGGGAAATTGTTAATATGGATTAAAGAGTTTTGGTAGATAAAGAATCGTGATTAATTAATGACCTCGCGTATTAGACCCTGACCATGGTATCGTTATAGTCAGTCCATCGTTTGATGTCTGTTTAATTCCACGATAAGGCCGATAACGAAGGTAAAGTGGGTCGGTGTTCCTCTTCGGTAACATCAGATGGCGTGGTTGCGATTCCTCGAGGGATGGTGACGTATGTCCAACCTCCGGTTTCCTCACAAAGACCCCTACGCGCAAGCGAATTATTGATATAAAATTGAAACCTATGTTAGTCCCGGAAAAACCCCATTTCTCTCTCTCTCAACTCACTGACAATCTGTTTAACAGAGGTAACGCGAAAGCCTCCTTCTGTGTAAGATGACTGGCCTTTATATAAGTTCATCTGCATACGAGCCACACAGCGTCAATCATTAACCACGATAGCGCGTGCATTTTTTACATAGTACGCAGTAACGTAAACGGGTCCCGGTGACTTTTACTCGTTTTGCGCTTTAGATTTCAAGATAATTTAAATGTGAATTATTGCATACTTTGTAATATAAATAGTTCTAACTTTTACAGCAAAATAAAAAAATATGCGGCAATAAAGGAATCTCGATCATCAAGTTGCATTATTCCTATTTTTAGGCGTTATCTAGTCGCCGTTTTAGGTGAATCACAGACACCGCATTTTACGCCTTCGTGAATGTACTATATTTTTTGTACCCATTTACACAAAATAAAATATTTTTTTTTTATCAAGATATACTTCCAACACCTAAAAAAAATGTTTTAGACTTAAATTTGCACAACTAAGAACGTTTGACTCATCCAAACAGACAGGTCACGCTAACTATTTAATAGGATATGGTACAAACAGTACACGCATACTGAACAGGCGAATTAGTGAAACCGTAAGAACGCGTCTGCGTCTTTATGCCATATAAACGTTAAATGATTCAGAAATAAACGGGGCGGGTGGTATTGGAAGACATGACAGAAACTTCCATTCCCAGTGGATCTATATAGGGTTAGGGTTAGGGTTAGGGTTAGGGTTAGGGTTAGGGTTAGCCAGGAGGTAGATGACGAAATTCATTTTCTAACAAATTGCAAACGACATGACAAAAATAGAACAGAACTGTTCAGGCTAATTTTATTCCAAGAGCCAAATTTTTATAAAATGAATGCTTCACAACAATTTAAAATACTAATGATAAATAAAAAGGTAGAAATTCTGAAATGTTTAGGAGCTTTTATATACAATTCGTTCATGTCTCTGTAAAGTATTTATGTTTATATAATTATGTACATGTATGTATTATGTATCCTTCGTTGTCTCATTTATATTTTATTAATTTCCTCTGTATATGCACATAACCTTGTAAGGTTTTTTATGCAATAAAGTTTCTTCTATATATAACGTCACATCTCGGATGGTCGCATCGTGACATACAAATAAAAAAAACACACACAAAAACCAAATACTGGTTATTATTGTTGGAGTAAATTGAAGCTTGAAATATCAAACAGATTGTGTTGATAAACAGAAAGATGGCCCTCAGGCAAGTTGGTTGTCGTGATAAATTGAAAACTTGTGCGTTGAGTTCAATTTACTCCTAAAAAAAATCTTACAGTTTTTCTCAGTGGAAGATGAATAATGTGTGATTTTAACGTGCGATGTTGACAGATTGAACAATAAAACGCATGTTTGTAAGACAATGCGGTAGTAAATTTTAATAGCTGATTCAAAATGACAAAATAAATAGTAATAAAAAAACGCGTAGAATCGATCCAGGCGTAAATGACTGTTGTTCAAATTGGACGGTTCGTTATATTTCACGGAAGATAATTGATTAGAGAGAGAGAGAGATGGGGTTTAACGTCCACTCGACATAAATTAGGTTATTTTGGGACTAACATATGGTTTTCAATTTTTTTATTTCAATAATTCGCTTGCGCGTAGGGGTCTTTAGCAGTGGGAGGAAACCGGAGTGCCGGGAGGAAACCCACGAGGTTGACAAGGCGCCCATATCTCCATGCCACATACGCTCACACCAGGGATCGAAACCACAGACACAAGCCAGAGGTGACCGGCCAGCTAGAGGTCGAAGCGCGGCACTCTAGACCACAAGGCCATCCCAACCCCCCCTAATTGATTAGAAATGGCAATAATCCGAATAATAATCAAGTTAATACATTTATATCTGATTTAATTTTATCAATAGAATAACATATGCGTTAGTCGAAGTAAAATATTAATAACAGCCGGAAGGCTTCTAAAATCTACTTTTTGATATTTATAAGACACTGACAGTTGCGACTGAGGTAAATACTGTCCAACCTTGACCTTGCCAAACACGTGTTCATCGATTACGAGTCCTTTCATCAATCATGACCTCTTGAATTGTAATTTTGACTTCGTATGATACACGTACCTAGCATATATTATCATCAACAATGGGGCATGATAATTATCATAATGCGATAATTGTGGTTATCGCGATATTCAGGATTTTCGATATTTTTAAATATGTCGATGAATGTATCACGATATACTGAAAAACCGGCACATCGCCCAACCCTACTTTTAGATCCATGTCCGTATATTATTTTAGGTTCCAAAAGTTAACTGTGATATACTGACATGGAATACACACTGTAATTAGTCTTTAGGTGTGGTATATAACGACTTAACTGTGATATATTGATAGGGAATATACAATAATTATATACCGTGGTGTGTAAAAATATTTAAAGTTAACTGTAATATATTGATAGGGAATATACACTATGCTGTGGTATATAACAATATTTAAAGTTAACTGTGATATATTAGTAGGGAATACACACTTACTGCATATATTGGTAGAGAATACATACTGTACTGTGATATATTGGTAGGGAATAAAAACTATACCGTGGTATACATGTATAACAATATTTGAATTGAACTGTGATATATTAGTATGGAATACATACTGTACTGTGATGTATAACAATATTTAAATCTAACTGTGGTATATTGGTAGGGAATATACAATATACTATGGCTTATAACTATATTTGATGTGAACTGTGGTATATTAGAATGGAATACACACTATAGTCGTTGATAACATCCGACCTAGTATTATTCAATACATGTTTATATACCCATGTAGTTTAAATTGAATAAAGTCATTGTACGGTTACATGATCAGATTATAACTATATATCTGATCCTCGTGAGAAAACATGGCAACACAACAGCTGATCTATTGTTACGCTGAACTTCAAGGATTAAATTAGTTTGCATATCAAAACAAGTTGGGAAATTATGTTTCTTTCTGCTAGTGTCAAGAATATAATAATGCCTTATTCACGTATCAATTCGTGAGATTTAAAATCTTGGTAATATTTGAGTTTTTCATTTCTTAGGCGGTCCTCCTGCTTTTATTATTAGAGAACAAATCTGAATGGAAAAGATCCACTGGCCTTTGAAATTCAAGGCTCTATAAACTATGGAGCCACGATGGCTTAGTGAGTAAGACGTCGGCTCACAGCAGGATCCCTGTTCGATCCGTACCTTGGCCGAGAAAATTCTTCGGGCTTTTCCGGTGTGGTTCCTCCTTGTGAGTGATGGAGGACGGACGTTCTGGCAAGGGACAACGTTTGATCGCTCGGATGATACGAAAAACCGAAGTCCCGGGTACACATTTGTGTGCACGTAAAAGATCCCCTGGCAGTTGGAATTCAATATAAGAGTAGGCTGTAATGTGGCAACATTTCCATCATAACATTAGCCCAGTTGGAGTAAGTGGGACGTTAAACCCAATTTTTTTGTCCCCCGCCTTTCGAGGAAAGTTGGGGGACTATTAAAATGGGTTCGTCCGTCTGTCTGTCTGTCTGTCCGTCACACTTTTTGGGACACAATAACTCTCTTCCTAATTGAGCTAGAATGTTCAAACTTGGTGTATGTGTTTATTAGGTCAATGCCTTGATGGAGTTCGAAGATGAACATTTTCTGCTTAGGTTAAGCAGAGATAAGCAATTTGATTGGTTGATGCTTTGGGACACGATAACTTAGGTTCATCTTGATTGATGATTTTTATGCCAATACAATGACTGCATTCTCATTCAGTAATGGATTCGACAGTAACAGTGTATAGAAACGATTGACTCGGACACGAGGGCCCTTTCCCTTAGCCAGAGGGGCCCTTTTGTCAAGCGTGATGGCCCTTTTGTCTGCCTTTAGGGTCACCCTAACTAGGGTACATTTTCATTTTTCTCGTCGGTTTAAGCATTTTTCTTTATAAAACACTTTTGGATGACACTTCGTGTACAGTTTGATTGCTCGATACATTTGAAAAAAATAAATGTGCGATTAATTAATATGTGTCATCTATATATTTATTTGGGGATTTCGGCGGGGGACATCAGCCTCACTGTTGGCTTGTTTTATTTTGTGTCGACTATAACTGTAATTGTAAGTGAGATTAAACCGTTATTTCATGAATAAATTCCACTATCTGTATGTTATATAAGGTTACAGTGAAATACAGTATTTGATGTTATGTAAGTGGATATAAATAGTACCACGGGATTGTTGAAACCTTTAGAATATAAATTCTTCTACAACCCAACAGGTGTCGACAAACACCGAAGGTTAATGTCGCTAAAATGTAAATTAACAGACCTGTTTGGTCGACATTAATCTCCGTAGATTTAAATTAAATACCGTCAACTGAAACATGGTATTTACAAGCGACGGCTCGGGATTCCGTTTTGTTGACTTTTAAATTATTCTCGTGTTATGGGTGAAATGGGGTCTCTACTCTCTGAATAATACGTGTATCTGTTTTAGACTCTCCCACTGAATAAAAATCCAGACAGCAAAATGAAATAGAATTGAAAGGGGTTTAACCAAGGCCGAATAAAGGGTAATGTAGGCCTATGGCTGCTTACTAAAGAAGAAGGCCTATCTAATTTTATAATGGATTTTAAAAAGAAAATTTTATGAACGGGGGAGGCCCTGGAGTACTTTGACAATGCTTGTGATATCCCTGGCGATGGAGTTGTGTCAGATATCCAACACAATTCAAGATTTACCGATGTCTTCTACGGTATATTGAGAGCATTCTGTCCACCCCCGGCTAGATTTGAGGGCCGATATTGTTTAAGAACCTAAGGCGACATAGCCTTATTAGCCTAATAGTTAATCCGGGTCTGGGGTCTAGTTTTGCGCCGTCCTTGCAAGCAGGGTCACCGCCCTATACAGACAGGACCACCGTCCTGTACAGCCAGGGCCATCGTTCTTGTAAGCAGCGTCACTGTTCATTACAAGCAGGGTCGCCGCCATGTACACGGAGAACCACGCTACAAAACTACAAGGTGGAATTTCCTCGGAGAAAACCAGGATCGAACCCCGGATGTCCTGATTAGTGGTCATAGGCCAATGTCTTACTATGACAGCCATCGTGTCCCTCGCCCTTTAGCAACACTGTATATACACGGGGTGTGTTATTGGATGGGCGCACAGGGCATGGGTCAACGAAGGCCGATAAACTGAATCCAGACTTGTGTCGAAATGACCCAGTTTGTGTCAAGAGGACATTACCCCCCCCCCTCTCTCTCTCTCCCTCCCCCCCCTATCTCCCTCCATCGCGCGCGCTCCATTAAACTTGTATAGATGCGAAGCACGTTTTAGACTGTTCTATTTATCTTAAGTTGCATGTAAAAAGGTCATCCATGGGTTTTACGCTGGATGTAATGTGACTAATTATCTGCCACGACAAGTTGTTAAAGGTGCACTAGTAAGATTTAGATACTGTAAAATGAATACACTGAACATATTTTGAGCAAAGTTATCAATAGTTGTAGTTTTGACAAGATATGTGTATTGACTATCGTAATGGGGGTTGGGATAGCCTAGTGGTCTAGAGTGCCGCGCTTCGGCCTCTAGCTGGCCGGTCACCTCTGGCTTACGGCTGTGGTTTCGATCCCTGGTGGGAGCGTATGTGGCATGGATATAGGGGTTTCCCCCGGGCACTCAGGTTTCCTCCCACTGCTAAAGACCCCTACGCGCAAGCGAATTATTGAAATAAAATGAAACCATATGTTAGTCCCAAAATAACCTCTCTCTCTGATTATCGTAACCACGGTTCTGCTTATCCGCGACTTAGCCTCGCTTCTCCATTTTAAATTTACTCATTAAATAGCCGAACTGTTATAATCTACTTAAAATCGGTGCCATCTGATGATGGCCTAGAGAGTTTATTATGGTGTTGTCATGTCACAAAATGTCTAATTAAGACAACATTTAAGGCCTAAAAATAGGCCTGCAGTGGGCAGATTTAGCTCTTAAATTCATCTTTAAGTTAAATATTTGAAAATCTACTGCAGCTCGGACAGATGTTGGAGTCAACTACAGCCGGTTTAACATGATAAATTGGTTGACATTATTTCTATTATTATTATGTCAGTCAATTTTTAAACGTATTTATTAAAATGTTGGTTTGTGTGTCATTTACAACATTATTGATTATTTCATATTGCACGTGAAATGGGGTTTAACGTCCTTCTCGCCTGCACCGACCGGGTTAATGAAGACGGGTATTTTACGGCTATAACGTTCTTTCTTCTTATAGGAGGGGTTGGGTGGCCGAATGGTTAGCACGTGCATACTGTATCATACGGCCTGCCATTGAGTCAACTGGCGTGGTGTCGAATCCCTGGTTGTACGTGGCAAGGAGTAGGGTCGCCTGTCCAACCTTGTGCATTTTCTCCGGGTACCCAGGTTTCTTCCCACTGCTAAAGCGAATTATTTAAATAAAATTAAAACCATATGTTAGTTCCGAAATGACCTAATTTGTTTATCTATCTCTCCCTCCCCCTACGCGCAAGCGAATTATTGAAATAAAATTAAACCATATGTTAGTCCCGAAATGACCTAGTTTGTGTTGAGTGGACGTTAAACCCCATTTCTCTCTCCCTCCCTCCCTCTCTCTCTCTCTTCCTTCCTGTAGTATGTTTTAGGTGAAATTTTAACCGGTCAGCGAGCGGCGCTACTCTGTTTTGCGAGCACGGCAACGTGTATTATGGACCTCGGTTTTTCGTTTCACCCGAATAAATAGGCACTTTTCTTTACCACCCAGGATAATGAACAAGGGCATATACAGTGTGCTAAGTCTGAAATTTTGCCAGACTTTGTTTAAGGCATGTCAACATGTACACGGCACCTTGGTTTTTTGTCCCATCCGAACGAATTGTCGTCGTACTTGCCAGCCCCCATCCCTCCCCGTCCTCACCACTAATATGATACGATGCAGGTGAATCTCGGCTAATAGCAGGATCGAATCTTCTGGTTAACGAGCAAGCTCTTTATTCGCTGTGCTATCACGACTTCCCCTCTAGAATATCGTATTTAAAGCCATGAAATGAAATGAGAGAGAGAGATGTGGTTGAACATCAACTCGACACAAACTAGGTCATTTCGGGACTAACATATGGTTTCATTTTATTTCAATAATTCGCTTGCGCGTAGGGGTCTTTAGCAGTGGGAGGAAACCGGAGTGCCCGGAGGAAACCCACGAGGTTAAGAAGGCACCCCTATCTCTATGCCACATACGCTCACACCAGGGCTCGAAACCACAGCCTCAAGCCAGAGGTGACCGGCCAGCTAGAGGTCGAAGCGCGGCACTCTAGACCACTAGGCCATCCCAACCCCCTGAAATGAAATTAGATTGCATGTACTACCTTTCTGATTCACTACGGCTCCCTCATTAGAACACCGTAGTAGTAAAGTTGTTTATTTTTTGCGGCATGTGTTAAACAAAGAAGCCATGTGAAAATCAATATAAACAATAAACCATTATGACACTATTATTGATATACACAATTTGAAGGCTGTCGAGTGAAATGGGATCTATACATTAACTGGGACAATATAAACTATGCGGTGACATGAGGGAACGGGCCCGTAGCCATGGGGGGGGGCCCCAAAAAAAATCGAATTAGCCCCGCCCCCCCCCCCCCCCAAATATTTCGCAAAAATAGTGATTTCTTATGAGTGTTCTTAGCCGGCCACATCCTCAGCCCCTCCAAAACATTCCGTAGCCCCCCCCCCCCCAACATTCCGTAGCCCACCTCCCCCCCCCCCCAATTTTATGAGCTGGCTATACGGGCCCGCGAGGGTAATATTGCCTGGACAGCGGCAGCTATATATACATGTACGTCAATCTGTTTACGAATGGATGTCTGATTTCCGTCCTACCCGAACGATTAGGTTCCACCCCTGACCATTGACAACCGAGCTTATAAAATCTCTATCTATATGCATCTATATAGTCTCCATCAAGCCATACCTCCGGTGTTAATCAGCATAACCTATAGTGCACGACAAGCGTTGTGTTTTGTTAGTATTACCGTCAAAGCTATACCCCCGATGTTAAAGAGACAATAACACTCTTATTGCAGCTCCTGAATATAAATAATAGCTATACTTCCGATGTTAAGGGGAATATAACCTCTAGTACCCGATAAACATTATATTTTGTAAGTATTGTCGTCAAAGCCATAGTAAATATTATTGTCCGTTCATATAATATTTGTTTGTTATATTTTTCAGATTTTGGTGAAGAGTTAGAATTCCTGGCTGGTAAAAAACGTAAAACTACTGATGAAATGGGGTGAGTAGATTCGATATTACGTCACACCCTCGTGAGAACCCGGGAGTGGGTACATTCGATATTACGTTACACCTACATAAGAACCCGAGATTCATCTTGGGTCAGTGATATAACCGTTGGTTCGCTAACCCTGGGGTCTCGAGTTCGCTTCACGTGATCCCCTTATACACGAACGACTACACCCCCTTTCCCCCTCCTGGCCCTCGATCATCCTGCACAACAGAGGGTACGATGAAACCTTGCTGGGAAATCCATCACCCCGGGCCGTTCCTGATAAGTAAGCCACCACCATACTCACCGAGCCACCGTGCATCATCCGTTACAACAAACATTTCCTTCTGGCTCTCTTAGCTGGGGGTGCTGGCCGAAAGAGTGCCTTAGGATTTTCCGGTAATGTGTCTAGTCGTTCGTATGGGACGAAAAATTTGGGGCCCATGTTGTGCAAGTATATACACCTTGACAATTGGAATTCGAAATAAAAGTAGGCCGTAGTGCTGCTGTCGGGGCACAGTTACCGTTAGAGCACGTTGCGTGGCGAACGCGCCCGTTTTCATTGGTCTAGTAGGAGCGGGAAACCAGGACGCAGGACGGTAAACGGATACCAGGGTGTGTGCAGAAAAATAATGCGTGGGGGGGGAGACTACAGGCGTGACTGACCGCGGATTCTCAAATGGGGGGGGGGGGGGTGTATATTGGCCGTTTCTCCGCCAATTAGCTGGCTGACGCGATCTCCCGCGCTGTCAAGGTTCTCGCTCATTGGTCGTTGCTAGGCGATCCATTCCTAGGCGCCAGTATGCCTATATTATTACATTCCGTATATATTATTCAACACACGTATACCATCAGGCCTATATATCTTATAAACTTTTAATAATTTATATTTCAGTCAACAGGAGGAGGATATGCGACAGAAAGAAATGGACGCCATATTTGCCTTGACAAGCCTAGCTAATTCTCGTACCAGACCGTGACGTCATTATTTAAAAGTGCTAATCACTGTACATAGCATAATATAAATAAATAAATAAATAAATAAATAAAAACATATATTATATACTTGAGGACTGACGGTAACCCTGTTTTGTTTTTGTTTTTATCAAAACTGGAGAAATAAAATATCCTAATTCGTTTGTTTTATATTTTCATTTGTTAATATTAAACCGTCACGTCATATATATATATTAGTTTAACCGCTACTAGAGAGAGAGAGAAATAATCTATTTTATTGTTAACCAAATTACACACAGAGAGCGAGAAAGAGAAATCGTTAAATATTATAGTAAATTTACCTTGCTATGTAAACAAAATACCCATGGAAGTAAGCTTGACTTATAAATATTGGTTTAAAAAATGTCCTTCCTCGTTTATCTTAATCATTATTCTTCATCATGTTTTTAATAAATCGTTTTAATAATATTATTATTATTATTATTATTATTATATGTATCAATATCGTCATATTATTATTATTATAATTCATAATTATACATTGATTTACTCTTTGCATTTAGGATGTAGGCCTAGTTATTGAACGAATGACGTCGATGTCCAGTCTTGTCATTATTCTTTTAATTTCTCGATTGTCCAGTTTATTATCATTAATATGCTATATATTATACTGTAAAATGTTGATTTTATACACTGGATAACCAGATCTGTTCAGTCACCATGGTAATTTGTTCCGTGACCATGGTAACATAAATTTGTGTTGTTATATAAGTGTATTCATGAAAGTATATGATGAAGCCAATATGTTTTATTTTTGAAATAAATGTATATTTAGATGACGTCCAGCGATAATATATTATATCACCATGGTAACTATAACGTTTTGTGGTATGACGTCAGCAAGTTTTGTCTTGTATAATTTGTTATATTTACAGACAATAAAAGTCATCTACGCATTACATCTCTGGTTTCTGTGTTATTGTTCTTATACACCAATATGTTACGAAGGCACCATGTGAGACACTAAAAAACCCCGTGGCAATTGGAATTCGATATAAGTATAGACCATAGTGCCGCTGCAAAATTTCCCCCATAGCACAATATATGGAGTATGCCCTCTTCATTATCTCATTCAGAGTAGGACGTTAAAACTCCATTTCATTTCATTTTCAGTTCGATTCTGTTGGCAACCAGTCTGTGTTTGTTAGCTACTTAATTTCTCCATGATACAAACAGTATAATGTTTACTAGTACAATTAGTGAACAGAATAACAACATTTTGAGGGGATTTTTACATAAATTATCTGACTTACATGAGACAGGACGATCCGACATGATAAGGGTGTTAGAATATATAATTACAACTAGTAAATAATGTAATGTAACGCCCTTACAGTCGGCTGCTGTCAGGAAAGGTCACGTGTCTTGTTTCCTTATCCTTTCTGTACTCAGTGCAAACTTGTTTCCGTATCTCATATTTTGTTAAGCTGAGGAAGATTTGCTATATATTTATGAAATACGAATAAATTGTTCTAGCCTATGTGTAACAGGGCTAATGAAGACGAGCATACGCCATACAATTCCAATTGCTAAGGGGTCTTTTACGTGCACGTCAATGTTTACGCAGGGCCTCGGTTTTTCGTCTCATCCAAATAACTAGACAGGACCTCCTTTCTGCAACACTGACGAACGACAATCATGCCGTAAACTCCCGATGAACTTTCTCGGCCGTTGGAAGGCTCGAGCACGCGACCTCCAGGCTAACGAGCCAGCATCTTACCCACTTAACCACCAGGTCGTTGAAATTCAAACTCGATCCGTTTTGGTTTGAAGAAGCATATTTTTGAATACGACTTCCAGGATAGACGGCTCAGAGGATAACGAAGTGAAATGAAAATGTTTTCCGAACTGGGCTAATGAACATGAATCAGTAAAAACAAAACTCACCAGTTTCCACGCAAAATTCTTTGGTGCGGACAGCTACGCTACGGCCCACAATTATATCCAATTCCAACTGCCATTTAATCATTAGTGTCCCACCCGAACGACTATACGTTGTTCCTTTGCTAAATGTACCACTGACAAAGATGAACCAAGCGGGAAAATCCCGAGGGACTTTCTCGGCTAACGTAGGGATCGAGATGGAACACGGGACCTGCGTGTTAGTGAGCCAGCGTTCTAGGCATTGGCCCACCGGGGCTCTCGCTCAGTGGGTAAGGTGCTGGCTCACTCATCGCGAAGTTTCGGTGCTGGCTAGGGATATTTCTAGAGGTATCTCAGTGTAGTTTCCCTAACAGCACAGACTGAATAAAGTGACAAGGGATAGAGCCTAGTCCTTCGACTGGTACATAAAGTCTCGGTAAAACGCCATTATATGAGCAACATTTCCCTTATAGTACTCAATATGACATCATAAATATGGCGGTGTTAAACTCCATTTCATTTCATTTCCAGGCGTGAATCAACGGTCTTTATATTTATTTTTACGAAGATTATTGCAATGGATGATAAACAGCGATAGACATTGTGTGTGTTGGTGTAGGGGAAACAACTCATTTTTACGTTGGGTGGTTGTGAAATGTTATTAGACAATCCCAAACAAAAACTCTCGATAAAGGCTACCCGAGTTATTTTATGAAAAACATTCTATACTAGAAGAATTACCCCCCCCCCCACACACACACACCCTTACAAATAGATACTGTGGTTACAGCGACTTTACTGTTATTTAATTATGACCTTGACAAAAACTATCAGTCTATCTCGGATATTTTGTAACACGTTTAAAATTCAGTCTATTTTGTGTGAATATACTTGCACCACTTGTTAAAAAGAATTAATAAAATAGGACTACAACTACTGGTCCTACTACTACTACTACTACTACTACTACCTGGTGTTTTAACGTCCGCTTCCACAGAAGTGATATCGCAGACAAAGCTACTGGTCCACATGAATAGGTTATATATAGGCGCAGGAAACCGGGGGGGGGGGGCGCAATAGTTGGGCAAGAACATATGTCTTGACAATAAAAAGATATAAAAAAAATGTTCAGTATGAGAATTTTTTGGCGGGTTATTGGCCCGAACTATTTGGAAGTTGATCCCTACTAGTTAATTCAATGCGGCTTCTAAATGGACAATTATTTCGGGCAATTTTGTTTTGCCCCCGCCCCGCCCCCACCAAATTCATCTGGCTCCTATACGCCTATGCATGAATAATCTACATAATATACAATTACAAATTGGCGAACCGTTATCGAAATGAAATTGGGTTTAACGTTTTAGGCTACTGTCCTGTCGGTAGGCTACTGTGCTAATGACGATGGGGAAACGGTAAAAACATAAGCCTAACAAACTAGTTTCCATGTAAAATTATGTATTTTTGGCGGATGCGGGTGAGTATATTTCATGCACAATTTGGAGAAAAAACACCCCAACAGGACCGTATTTAGCGGGGGTGCAGGGGGTACATTGCATCCCCTGAAAAATAAGGCGCCCCAAAGAAATGGCGCCCGCCCCCATCCAAAAAAAAATAAAAAATAAAAAATGAAAATTTGACATTCTTGATTATGATCACACCGAGATTTATCCAAATTTACGTTTGGCTTTAAGGGCACCCACAAGTGAATGTGTTCGTTAGCCCTGATCCAAACTTTCTTAATACCACTTACGTGGAGACTAGTATGGTGTACCACCACTCTGTTGCACCCCCACTTTAAAAATCCTACATACGACCTGTCCCCCAAAACACCAGTAGGCCAAGTTCTTCATTTTTCGATCGGGGGAGGGGCTGAGGGTGAACCTATGTATTTTGTGAAAATCGTTGCACTGGTCTGCTTAGAGCGATCACAGAACGATAATGTGCACACATTTGAACCTCGCTCGAAACATTTTATTTTTATGGAAAGGGGGGCTACTCCTGCTAAATAAACCGGATGTTGTCACATAGAAACAACATGGCCACTTTTAGTTTTAGGCAACGTTTTATTTCATCTGTCAATAAAGGCAAAACAATAAAGTCTTTCTGATTGTCTAAGGTAATATAAATATTAAAAAAAGAAACACCCAGGATAAACTGCTTTATTTTCTGTCACCGAAACTTCGATTTAATCTACCTTTGATTTACTAGCTAGATATTTAGGCGTATCAATAAAGTTTTTCTCATCCCCGATGGCGATGAAATTCTTTATTTTTGGATTTCTTTTCTTTGACATACTTGCCCATTTATTTTATGTTCAAACTTCAAACTAGTCTGAAATATGAGACCCTTTCCCTTGAGTCTTGACCTTTTACGAACCGGTACGGTACTCGTTTTAGGAAGCCGCCGAATGGTTATAAATAAGGACCGTCATTGACTCAACTGGCGTGGTTTTAAAAATTTAATTCCCCGCTTGTACGTGTCCAGTCTGGGTTTGCTCTCGCTGTTCAAGACCCCTTCGCGCAAGCAAATTATTGAAATAAAATTGAACCATATGTTGTAAGTCCCGAAATGACCTAGGTCGTTTCAAGTGGACGTAAAATTATTTATTTATATTGCTATAAACATATATTTCTTTTAATTTTAGATCAGAGTTAATAAAGTAGAATTTGATATCAATATGAGTGTCAATGTTGTAAACCCACCGAACACACCTCAAAACCACATTGTGTCTATGACATCATCAGATACAGG
This sequence comes from Patella depressa, assembly GCA_948474765.1. NCBI lineage: Eukaryota > Metazoa > Mollusca > Gastropoda > Patellidae > Patella > Patella depressa. The sequence goes on along the minus strand of OX419723.1, from coordinate 36,734,535 downwards.
TTACTATGACAGTCCTCTATTTATACCAGATTCAGTAGAATCATCACCACATCAAGGAATCAACCATAATTCATATTTTAATATTCACGGACTTGGCTACAGTGGTGCCAAACGTCCAAAGTAAGTAGTCGTCTTACTAAGTACCGTAGATCACTTATGCATACATTTTATATTTGTTTATCTGTCTGTCCTATCCACAATTCTTGCAAACACTCTAAGCAGTCTATGGGTAAGAATTTAAAAATTAAAACGAAAATTCAAATGTTTGGTGTTTTGCATTTGTCGTTCTTGAACTTATAAAGTTACATGATTTAATGACAAAAATTGTAATTATTAAAAGGTCCAGGTTCATAAGTCAACAGTATCAGCCTACCGGTGTTAGTAGGCTAATAATGTTCATCAGTTACACAGCTGAAACTCGACAGAAACAAAGATCCATACTAGGAAAATATAAACAAACAAATGTTTATAAAACTTTGGGGCTTTTGATAGAGATCTGCACATGGAAAGTGTTTTTCTCTTCTAACAATGAACCAAAAATTCTGCAGCTGTTCCGATGTTGGGAGAAAAAAATAGGCCATAAAAAACCAATTTCATTCCATATTCTGTCATTGAGTGAACTGACATGGTTTCGATTCACAGGTTGGTTCACCTGTCAAACTTCGTGGGTTTTCTCCAGGGCCTCCCATTGCTAGCAATTTATGGAGAGAGAGAAATGGGGATGACACAAACTAGGTCATTTCGGGACTAACATATGGTTTAATTTTTATTTCAATAATTCGCTTGCGTGTAAGGGTCTTAAGCAGTGGGAGGAAACCGGAGTGCCCGGAGGAAACCATGAGGTTGAGAAGGCGCCCCCTATCTCCATGCCACATACACTCACACCAGGGATCGAAACCACAGCTGCAAGCCAGAGGTGACCGGCCAGATGGATGTCGATTCGTGGCACTCTATACCACTAGGCATTCCCCCCCCCCCCCCCCCTGCAGTTTATGGAAAAAAAATTAAACCATATGTTAGTCCCAAAATGACCTAGTTTGTGATGAGTGGACGTTATACCCCATTTCTCTCTCTCATTCCATGTCAAGATCGTCCAAATGTCTGACCACACCCAGAAAAATGAGACTCATAATAAATGGTGTCATATGTTAGTCTCAAAATGACCAAGTTTGTGTGGAATTTGAACTTAAACCCAATCTCTTTCTCTTTGATCAATACACAATAAACATTGTTGTAATAACCAATCAAAATTCCCTATTTATTGATTTCGTCTCTAATAGGATTGATTGATTCCAATAGAAATAACCAATCAATCACTTGACTAATCACTTCCTGTCACTAAAACTCTCGTTAATAACAACACCGTGAAAAGAGTCTCGTTAATGTTGGCCAATAAAATCATTAGTAACATTACGGATCAAAGATTGTTGTGAAGAGAAGAAAGTAAGTGGAATAATCGGACGTGAGAGAAAATACCTGGTCAGACTAGAAATTACCTTCTGTATAAAGATTGCGTTATATTTATATTTTAAAGTTTACTACTGGTAGTTAAAGTCTTGAATCTTCATTTGAGTGATTGGAATCTATTTGCAAACTACATAATTGTGAAAGTCGAATCTCTCTAACTACAGAATAAATATCAGTCCAAAAGTGATTGATTTCTTCCGTTCAGGAGTGACAAAGATACGATAAGTATAGCTAAGTCGCGCCACATAATTTTTTTTGATGGGCTTCTTTTTAATTCATTTAAATCAAAGCCAGGAAATTACCTACCTCAGATATTAACTGTTAATTAATCAGTATATTCTATTGTGGATAAGCTGTTACAGAATTTTATACTTTCTGAAAAATGCAAATGACTTATGGATCCTTTGAAATTTATTTTCGTTACCACAGAATTATTGAAATGATCCAACAATAAATGAAAGAATCATCAGTGTCAGCGCTCCGTTATATAATAATAAGATAACGGACCATTCCGTGTTGTTTAGGCGATGGATTTGGAGATCCAGACCCATGGATAAGATTATTAACTTGGCTAGCTAGACAAGGAATAATGTAGAAAAATAGGACATTAAAACGTTCAGCCCCGTTATATTTCGTTTCTCAGAGAATACAGTTATTGTGACGTTAAATTGAGTTTAATGATAGGAATATTGTCTGATTGTTTTATTGTTGATGTCATCATATAAAACATGTCTCTAAAGAAAAATGTGTAAGTATAGTTGTATGATTTCGTATTTTTATCTCAATTAAATAACCTCTGAATTTATTAACAGACCAATATGATGATGTCATATTATATATGATTATAGTGAAACGTTAAAGTTTTTTGAACATCATATGAGGCGTCTTTATTAAATACCTTACAAACTGTAATAATACTGTGGAATTTGAATCTTTAAAATGGATGGTTAGCATGTATGCGTTGTATCAGAATGTTTATCATTGAGTCAACTGGTGTTTTCGATTCCCTGGTTGTGAGTGACAATCAGTAGCCGCTCCAACCTTGTAGTTTTCTCCAGGTCCTCCATTTTCCTCCCACTGTTAAATATCCCTACAGTCAGCGAATTATTAAAATAAAATTGAAAATGACCTAGATTGTTGACATTAAAGCTGATGGCATCAAGAGTTAATTAATTTTCAAATTAATGATGTAGATAACATTTAAGACTTAAAGAAAGGCTTGCAATATGCTGATTTATCTCTTGTATATTGCCTACCAATGCTAAAGATCATATGTTAGTCCTGAAATGCCTAGTTTGTATTGAGTGAACATCAAACCCCATTTCTCTCTGTGTATAGATTACCATCAACAGAGCCAATGTCTCCCCTACTTAACCCACAGCCTGTTTGTTAAAAATTATATATTATATATTTTAGAAGCATGTAATAATAAATACATTCTTGTGATAGATCAATCACCTATTCTTGTGATAGATCGATCACCTATGCTTGTGATAGATTGATCACCTATGCTTGTGATAGATCAATCACCTATGCTTGTGATAGATCAATCACCTATTCTTGTGATAGATTGATCACCTATGCTTGTGATAGAACAATCACCTATGCTTGTGATAGATCGATCACCTATGCTGGTGATAGTCATTTTTTTGATAGATCACCTGTACTTTTGATAGATCACTTGTACTCAAGATAGTTGTTTTTTTGATAGATCACCTATTGTTTTATTGCTTGACCCCTTACCTTATTCTAGACACCTGCCTTATCACCCTGAGAACATTACAATAAAACTGGTAAATATACAGTATACTGTATATCTGTATGTAATAATAAAACAAGTTATGCTTCATTGGCCATTTGTTTTCATGTATGTTTCAACCTACCTTACACAGTCAGTATGGTATACTCATTTATAGTCTTCACCCTGTTCACACTGAATACAAGGTTGGGTGGTCGAATGGTGTGGTTTTCTTTCTCTGATTGTATGTGACAAGCAGTCACGGTCTGCCTAACATCATGGGTTTTTTTTTGCATTGCCCCCCACTATAGAACCCTACACACAATCTCTCTCTCCCCCTCTCTCTCTCTCTCTGTTTCTTAATGTCATTGTGGATTGACAACAATATTTTCAGGGACTTTAAATAGGTTGCAACTACTAAAATGAATATCCAGTGTAAACAGGGCTTATTTGATATTCAATTACTGATTCAAGTTTGTATTGATAGTATGTATATATATATAGGTATAATAGACAGTAACAATTCAACAATAAACTGTGTATTATTCATGATAGGTCTATACATATCTATGATATATTAGTTATATTATACACTAGTTACTTGTATTGTTAGGGTGTAGACCTGTTTATCTATTTAATAACAGAATGATCAGTATGTTTTATAGATAGAAGGTTAAATTTATAGACAGTGGTCTCACCCCAGTTACTAGGTTTTATTATACTAAACAAATATATACTATTAGCATGTTAGAAGGTGCAATATCGGATTAGATCAACCATTAACCTGTAGTTACAAATTTCAAATGGTGTTGAACTAGTATGTTTTCTTCTTTAACAGATATTTTATATCCACAGCGTTGGTGTTGTTTACAAAATTGTTTTTAGTTTGTATAAAAACTTGTTTATTTGTTGTGTTGTGATCATAAAATGGTTGTTATCGTTGCTTGTTATTCTGGAAAGTTTTCTGGATGTGTTCACCGAATTGTTTAACTAAATTTGATTGTGTATGGTGACAGACTATTAGTTTGGACGTGCTTGAGAAAATGGTTTTTTTTTTACATGGTTTTATTGTCCGTGAAAGACTTGTAGTTTGGATGTGTTGAGTTTTAATAAGTCTATACAGAAATATATCGTATGATCTTGAAGTGTTGTTTGTGGAAGTATTATACAACATCTACGGGTATCTGATTGGAATTTAACTTCTTTAAATGAAATACGGTCGGTCATTTGTGAGCTGCTCCTTCCTACAAAACCAGGTTCTTGATCGTTTTTATAGAAATAGAGCTGGCAGCAAGGACTCAGCATATTGGAATCTAAGTTTTCCAAAAATTTAATTCTTGTTAAATTTGTTGAGTCATCTGGAGTTGAGTTCTGCTCATTCACAGCAACGAGAAGGCATGCAGTTTATGCTTTTGTGTCCTTAGTAAAAAATGAAATTGTGCGACAAGTGCCTGGTTTCAAGGGAAGGGGGCACATTCTATGAAAATACTATTAAATGTTGGCAGTAGTAAAATATATTACTTGTGGAAAAATTAACTGTTTTACATGTGGAAAGTTAAGATTATTACTTGTGAAAAGTTAAGATTATTGCTCGTGGAAAGTTTAAAGTATTTAAAAATATTTATGGAGAAATAACAGTATCAATGTTGAAAAGTTGAAGATATATTGTTTAAAACTGACCAAAATCTTGCAGGACGTAAAGAAGCAGTAGATTAGAGCACGTTATAGAAAAATTGTAGAATTTAGTCAGTCCTATAGATTTTTATATACAGAGAATACAACAGTATTTGCTGTTGAGTTGTTTTTCCAAAGTGTAATTTCCTATAGAATTCCATAGATTAAACCAAATTAACCCCCAGTTCACTCTCTTTATGTAATAAATAATATAAGATATATGGTTTTATTCAGTCGTTTATATTGTGTTATATGTGCGATTGTCTGTACTGTAGTAATATCGGAGTGTTGGGGGGGTGGGGTGGGGGTGGGGGTGGATGGCCGAAAAATAAGTACGCTGTATCATAAGGCCTGTCATTGAGTCAACTGGCATGGTTTCAAATCCCCGGTTGTACGTGGCAAGGAGTAGGGACGTCTGTCCAACCTCATGGGTTTCTTCTGGGTCCTCCGGTTTCCTCCCACTGCTAAAGACCCATAAGAAGAGCAAGTGGATTATTGAAATAAAATTAAACCATATGTTAGTCCTGAAATGACCTAGTTTGTGTCAAGTGAACAATAAACATCTCTCTCTAGCTCTCTCTCTCTTCTCTCTCTCTCTCTAACAAACTATGTATATCAAGTACAAGTTGGGTGTCTATTTTATATACCACCAATCTTATTATTATCTTCAAGTATTTTATTCTCCTTGTATACAACTTGTTCATATCTTTCAACTTACATTATTGACTTCATATCTTTCAAGCTAGATTATTGACTTTTTCAAGTTTTTTATTGATGAGATTTTGGTTTAATCTAGTCTTGTAAATTAATGTCAAAGATTAATGTTGTCTGAATTACTGATCTACTGGTATGGTTTTGATTCCTTTGGTTGTACGTGACAAGGAGTAGGGCCGCCTGTCAAACCCGGTGAGTTTTCTCCGGGGTCTCTGTTAGTCCCAAAATGACCTAGTCTGTGTCAAGTGGACGTTAAACCCCATCTCTCTCTCTCTCTCTCTCTCTCTCTCTCTCTCCCTCCCTGTGGTTCAGATATAATAAGGTACTCATCCTTATGAATATGTATTATAAGCTATTTAATATGAGGTTTAGTTTAATCTGTCTCAATGATAATCCCACCATATTGATTGATTCAATGATTAGACGGATTAATGGATTAACCCAGATTAGTATAATCTTGTTATATAAAGCCAGTAAAGAGATAAATAAAATGACCATCAGAGTCCACCAGCATGAAATAAACATGTAGTATTTGTCAGGGGCCATGGACAAGGGTGGCAGGGGTAACAGCTCACTTTGTGGAAAAGAATCATATAGCTTTCTAATTGACTTATCTTCTGTAAATATTTTGTTTAGTGGATAGAAAAGTTTCTTGAATGATGTTGGTCAAGTAAGTTCCTGTGGATTGTCATTGTTGAATCGCGGAGGGTCTGGCAAGGATTTGTCTTGTCGTTCAGACGAGATAAGCAAGTGAAGTAACCTGTACACCATTAAAAATCACCTGATTGTTGGAAATCCAAATGGAAACAGATCGTAACACCACTGTCCGAGCAAAATAACATTTTCATCATTTTGTTTTTGAGTTGATGAACACAGTTGAGACTTCAAGTTCCATATCATTTCATTAACTACCTTTTAATATCAACAGATTAGGGATTTTTTGGGTTGTATTGCATCAAAAAACAGGTTATTTCTAAGGGCTGGGGTGGTAATGGTTTAGAGGGGTGATTTATTTGTTAGGGGTTTTTTTGTGGGGGGGGGGGGGAAAGTGGAGTGTGAGTAACTGGTCTTTTACATGGTGGATTAATCATGGATTAATGAGGATTAGGGACAATTAAAATATGAATCTTTCTAATAATGGATATCTTTAACCAAGAAAACAATCAATAAACCTATTATGAAATAAGATTTAGGATTAGATATAATTAATAGTAACCTAAATGATCCGTCTGAAAGAAAAAAACCCCATTAAACAAGGATATTTGTTTGGAAGAAAAAGTATTTTTATTTGTTTCTCTGTCTTGGTGCTTTGTCAGTTGATTATCAAGGATGTATGAAATTTGATTTTTATATGATGCTTTGAAGTTCGATTTTTCACAGTGATTTATTGAAATTTTAATTTCATATGGTGCTTCGGAATTTTGAATTTTAATTCCATATGGTGCTTCGATATTTTGATTTCATAAGGTGTTTTGGAATTTTGAATTTTAATTTTCATTTGGTTCTTTGAATTTTAAATTTTCCTACAGTGCTTTAGAAACTTTTTAATATGATTTATTTTTGAAAATCACAGATGGAGAAATGGATTTTACAAGTTAACCATAGATAAAACTTTGTTTAATTCATATTGTTAAAATTGGGAAAAAATTGCATCCAGATACAAAATGTGAAATTTGAATACTGTACTGAAGAGGAATAGAATTCTGTGAGATTGAACATGAATAAAATTAACGGTGTTCGTTAGAAAGTGAGAATCCATGGTGTACGGTGGAAAGATAGAAAGTGACAATCTATAATTATCTACTGTGGAAAAGATATATTTTATAAAACTGTTATTAAATCGAAATGTTGTGTTTTGTGGAGCGACCGGTTCCTCCTACTCCGACACCGACCAGACAATCAATGAGGTAAATAGTATGTTCACAGACTACCAGCTTGTTGTAAACATTGATTCATTGTTAAAGGAGTTAAACCTCTAACTTTATATTCTCCGTAATATTTGAATTAAAAATGTTAAATTGGAATTCAATATTGGTCCATTTCAATTAATATTGATGTTGGTATTTTGCAGTGAAAATAGATATGGAATCTTTAGAATATCCAATATTTAAGAACATTTTAAAATCACTACACAAGTCATGTATTCTTTGGTTTCTGGCATCACTTGTAATTAACAAAGCAAATCTTATCCGTCAAGAAAATGCGAGAGTAATTAGTAATGACTGATTCACAAACGACAATATAATAATAAAAAAAACGTGTAGAATGGACTAAGCAGAGACAAACGACTGTCGTTCAATTTGAATTGTTCAGATATTTCACAGTACATACTTGATTGAAAATTACAATAAGTCTTTTTAAAAATTAAAGGGGGGGGGGGGACGGTGGATGGCCGAATGGTTAGCGTGCACACGTATCATACAGCCTGCCATTGAGTCAATTGGAGTGGTTTCAAATCCCCGGTTGTACGAGACAAGGAGTTGGGTCGCCTGTCCAACCTCGTGGGTTTGCTCCAGGTCTTCCGGTTTCCCCTCACTGCCAAAGACCCCTACGCGCAAGTGAATTATTGAAATAAAATTAAAAACATATGTTAGTCCCGTAATGACCTAGTTTTTGTCAAGTGGACGTTAAACCCCATTTCTCTCTCTCTCTGTGTCTCTTAATTTCAATCTGAGATAGTTTTGGGAACCTGGGGCAAGGTGTAAAATAGAACTGGTGATTAAAGTTTATTTTGTTGTTCTCTATTCTTCAGATCATCTCCAATCAGCAGATATTCAAATTCAAGTGGAAAATCCAAATTACATCGACCAAAAACTGCCGGTGCTGTCATCTTTCGTAGCGAGTAAGATCTTTGTTTGTTTATTAATTTCCAATGAGCAGGTTGAATGGCCGAGAAGTCTGACCTGGGTACTGTTGAACCGATTGGTGTTACTGCTGGACATAAAACAGATTATGTCCACGTAACCCCACACGGTTTTTCTCCTGTTTCTCCATGCAAATTTTCTTCTACTGTTGCTAAACAACTCTCCACACTAGATGTATTCAATTATTGAAATAGTAATATATGGTGGGGGTGGGGACGGGGTGGCTCAGTGTGTAATACAATGACTTGCTAACCCGGTGGTTTTAAGTTTTATCCCGGTGTTGGCCGTCAATGTTAATAGGGATGTTCCGGCGTGGTTCCCCCTTATTAGTCCTGCAGGACAAAGGGACTGTCAACGGACAACTTTGGGGAACGAAAAACTGAGGTCCCATGTACACACTGGCATGCATGTAAAAGAACCATAGACAGTTGGAATTCAGAAATAAGATTAGGCCGTAGCGCCGCTGTCCTGGCAAAATTTCCTCCATACTCTACTGTATGGCGTATTCCGTGTTTATTAGTCCAGACGGTGCAGAAGAGAAGGAACCCATTTCATTTCATTCACCAAAAGTCCTATGTTATCATGGAATATATTATATTGTAGTGAACTGGATCTCTGGATAGAGCAGATTACTGTGGTAGAGTGGGCCTGGCTCTATCCGTTTCTTCTGTTGAGGGTTCACTACTGTAGAGGTGTGGGAGTAGCCAACCAAGCAGCTGGCTCAGAAAGACTAACACCAGATTAATCAGCAACTCTCTTTATTATTCTCCTAATACAAAAATAACTCATATCCAAACAACACTCGTCAGCACTATACTGTTCCTAGTCGGGCTCTCTAAATGCTCCTTGACGAGCTCTATTAATCGCTCCTTATCGGGCTCTCTAAACGCTCCTAGAAGGGTCTATCGCTCCCTATAAGTCGGGGTCAGACTCTAACGCTCCTTGCCGGACTCTCTAAAACACTCCTTGTTGGGCTATCTCCATAGCTCCTAACCGGGCTCTCCCTATCGCTCCCTATACGTCGGGGTCAGACTCTGTTTTACCACTTCTAGGGCTCGACTCAGACTCGATTCAGACTACGACTCAGATTACGACTCAGAATATGACTACTGTGCTACGGGGCAAGACATGGGGTATATACCCTAAAATCACGTGACATAACCACGTGGTACAAGCCACACCTACTGTTGCTGTCAATCCTAAGCACGTGCAACCAATAGATAGCGGGCTAATGACAGCGCGTGTAAGGACTGAGTTACGAAAATGAATTAACAATATACATAAGCATTAAAATATAGGCGACACAATAACAAAGCTAAAGTTCTTAAAAATGTACAATTGAATTAGATAATTACTAAATACTAACTGTGAGAGGGAAACGGCCTTCCTCGCCCAGTGACCAATAAACAATGACTGAAACCTGCGCGATGAGTTCGTCTAAACTGAGGACGCGGATCGGGCTATGAATATGCGCTTCAGATCACCACAATATTTTGTAATTCACCCCTCCACCATAGTTTGGAATCCAATTGGCTGTAACATACTTGTATAGTTTGCTTATCCCTATGACAAAATAAGTACATTATGGCTGATTTGGTAATAAATGTAAGTTGTTTTTTTCTCTTTAGTTGTAATCGAGTCAATCAGTTAGAACATGAAGCTACCAGAAGACATAATTTTGAAAGTCATCTGCCATCGAAAAAACCAAAACCACCAGCATGGCAGAAAAACTTGGATGTAAGATTTTATGAATTTTAATGATTTCTTTTTTTGCAATTCTTGAGAGTCAAGTGGCAAGGGTTCGAGTCCCTGTTTGTACGTGACAAGGAGTAGGGTTGCCTGTTCAACCATTTTGTGTTTCCTTCGGTCCTCCGGTTTCCTCCCACTTCTAAAGACCTGCATGCGCAAGCAAAGTATTGAAATAGAATTGAACCATATGTTAGTCCCGAAATGACCTATTTAGTTTTGTAAAATTCCAGACAGATGATTTGCCATATGATTATGACCTCCCAAATCAACCTGATCTTCTCCCCAATCGACCTTGATCTCCACTTCAGTCGACCTGATCACCACCTCAATCGACTGATCTCCACCTCAATTGACCTGATCTCCACCTCAATCGACATGATCTGAGTTCACAAAGCATTCTCAGGCTTAACTTAAGAATTGTTTACCATATTTTAATTTATATTTAGCCCTGTATAAAATGTTTGGTGTTTAAATATCTCAAATACATCAATAAGAAACGAAGTCCAATTTTTTGTATAAAAATATTTCTCATAAACAGTAATTGAAACTTGGGTAAATTCTCAACTTAAGTCTGAGAATGGTTTGTGAATTCAGAGCCTGATCTCCCAATTGACTGAAAAATTGACAACACTGCCAAAATATGTTTCCACCTTGACAGGTTGATGGTTATCGAATGTCTGTACTAGATACAACATCTGTATATATATGTGGTGGTATTTTATTTCTAGCCTCCATTACAACCTGTGTTAGTTGGACCAGGATATGTGTTATCGAGAAGTAAAAGTCAGATGTCCATGGTGATGAAAGATAATTTCTTTGATGCTCATACAGAAGTTCCTGATAGTCCTCGTAGTCCTAGCAACAGGTATCTTATCAAAGAAACCTTTTATAAAAAAAACCTTTTATCCCAACTAGACCTAGTTGTGGTGATCTTGTGTCTAGTAACGTTGTCATGGTAATATAGTTAGTAACAGATATTGTTGTCATGGTAATCTAGTCCAAGTAACAGATATTGTTGTCATGGTAATTTAGTCCTAGTAACAGATATTGTTGTCATGGTAATGTGGTCCTAGTAACAGATATTGCTCATGGTAACAATAAATTTACACCATGTTTTCTGTCTTGATAATGAATAATCTGTGTAGTAGTGAAAACTAATGATTGTTGTTAACCGCTTGTTTTATTTTACAGACGTACCAAGGGAGGCGACCCTGAAAGGTAAATAGTTAATTTACTCTGTTATTATACTTTGCTGGGATGGCCAGGTGGAATATCACCTTGTATTTCATAAGGTCTGTTGTTATGGAAAGTCATGGATTCAATCCTGGGTTTGTACATGACAAGGAGTAGTGTTGCCTGTCGGATCTTCTTTTCTCTTTCCTCTGCCAGTTTTCGGAGCAGAGTTTTCACTTCCTAATTGAACCAGCAGATAAAATCTTCCATGTATTTTGTATTTTACTCCCAGGTGGGGAAATGGTTAAATACCATTTTGTTCTATTCTTATTTCAGGTCCTAGTTTTACTCATGCTCTCTTGATAGCACAGTAAAAATATCTTTTAAAAGGGCAATATTATTTGATATTGTTTATAGAAACAGTTTAGTTGGATGTATATATTTAAAGGGACTGTTTAATTTGATGTTATTGGCACAATCATTGATCTTTTCAATTTAAAGGGACTGTTTAATGTCATTGTTTATATATATTTAAAGGGATAGTTTAATCGCCCAGTTACAAGAACAAGTGAATGATCTGACCCTCTACCTGGAGGAAGAACGATTAAACCACAGACAAACAAAACAAAAAGCTGAAGAACTTTTAAAAGATAAATTAGAAGATCTGACCAATCAACATAAACATCACATCAGGTATTTCTATTTACTTTTCTATTATAGGTCAATTTTATTTATTTTATTCCATTGTACAAGATTTCTCATTTGACAATTTTGTCAGACAATCAATTTTCGATGTGTTTTGCTTATTTCGGAATATCAAGATGTTTGTTTATAGAATAGGACCTATAGTGCCCGAAAACCAATTTTCATACACTGTCCAACATTGTGTTTCGATTTGTTTGAGTTTTTAGTAACTTTTACACATGAAAACTATAAATTTAACTGTATTTAAATTAAACAACAAGATTTTCATGGGATATAAATCACTGGTTTGGAGTTTTTTTTTTTCAAAAAGCAAAACATTTCGACAAGTATCCTCTTGTTATTTATCCCATAACATTTTGGCAAGTATCCCTTTCTTGTTATTTATCCGATAACATTGTGCTCTGATTAATGTGATCCTCAATTAATAAATGCCACTTAAAGATTATGTACTTAAATTGTCAGAGAGGTTGAGGTTGGTTTTCCAGTCAGTCATTTTTACTGGCAATCAATAACGACTGGTATAACTGAGACACATGTCTTAGAGTCTAAGGTACCGGTACATATAACCAAAACACCAGCCCTGATAACCTCATACTTTAAATTGACTGACAGCTTGATTTTCCAACTGGTCATTTTCACAGTCATTCCATCATGACCGGTATAATATAACTGAAACAAAAGCTCTGTTTGCAAATAAAATGAACATAAAAATCTTTATCAAGTTTGTTGTTTATCTGGGAGTTGTTTATTTTATTTTATTTTTATTTTTTAATACAGAGATTTACAGGATGCCCATCAGTATAATATGGAGACTTTACAAACAGAGAAAGAAAAAGAATTTGATGAATATAAGGAAAAAACAGATCAAAGGATTCGTAAGTCCCTCTTTTGTTACTTTCAAAGTATTTAATATGACTATGTTGTCCAATAAAGTTCCTCCAGATTTTCGAAGTGCAGGTTAGAAGACTTGGCAAGACAAAAGTATCTAGTGATTCAGATGGGATGATAAATACTATTCATATTTTCAGGGATTTAATTGTGATATATTAAATATAATTTTCTGTTAGTTATTGATATAGACAATAGACAATGGTAACTATAGCCAATTAAAACCACAGTGTTACTATGTAAATATACTATAATAATGTCCATCTTTATACAATGATATTATTTATGAATAGTCCCAAGACAGACGAAAAGTACTTCAAAATTTTAAAATGTTATTAAACCAATGTTGAAATCAGTTTGTGTTGGCATACCTTTTATCTTTTCACCATTTACTGTGAAACAAAGTAGTGCAGCTGTGCGGTTGTACTAATATTTCTGGATATAGATATCTAGATATTATGTACTTTTGCCATCATTAAACTAAATTTGAGTCAAAATGCTGAAAATTTTCTCAGCGTAATTTCTGAATAAAAATGGTGAATTCTGGCCAAGAATCTTACAATCTCTTCATATTTTCTGATCCTTCAATCTTTTTATGTCTTGTATATTTCTAGATGATGTCGATAATGATTTAGTTTTTCTAATGATATTGTATGTCTGTTCTGTTTTTAGATAAGATGTCGACAGAGATTGAGTTTTTACAGGGAGCGTTCGAGTCGTATAAAGGGACGTTAGAACAGGAGACGGACAATAAATGGTTGGAGAAGGAGGAAGATTTACGGCGAGAACTTGAACTAGAAAAACTGGAAGCCATTCAAGAAATTAGTAAGTTCACCTGATAGTTAAATTTATAAAGCCTGTCATTGACTGGCGTGATTTTGAATCCCCGGTTGTACGTGACAAGGAGTAGGGTTGCCTGTCCAACCTCGTGGGTTTTCTCCGGGTTCTCCGGTTTCCTCCCACTACTAAAGACAAGCGAATTATTGAAATAATATTAACAACCATATGTTAGTCCCCATATGACCTACATGTAGTTTGTGTCGAGTTAACGTTAAACCCCATTTCTCTCTCTCTCTTTTGATAGTTAAATTACATTGTGCGTTTTCAGATTTTTAAAATAAACATTTGTAAGATATAGATAATGAACTAGTTGTTCTTGCTATAATAGTTCAAAAATGAATAATGAAGAATAAATATTTGGAACATTTCCTTCAAATGACTTTATTCTGAGGGATTGTTTATTATCGATTATCCACTGTTGGTAAGACGCTGCCTCATCAGGATTTTTTTTTGTCATGGCTTCTTCTTGTCAGTGGTGCAGGACGGGCGGTAATTTCCCTCATAACACACTGTATGCGTATACCCGTCTTTATTAGTCGAGTCGGAGCGAAGCAGTAGGGCGTTAAACCCCATATCATTTCATTTTAATGGTAAACAATTCTAACTCTGTTATCTACGTGTATTAAATATAATCTGTCAATCAAATTAACGTACAAGTTATTTTTCCTTCCTACAGAAAATAAAATAATTCAAGAGAAAGTCGCTGATAAATCGGGAATAACAAAAGATTTTCAACGGCAGAAAGAAGCCATTAAAAGAGAACATAAAAAAGAAATTGAGGTAAGGATATTTTAAAGATGGAGGGCAGTGACCTTCTGACCTGGAGAAGGGGGTTGGGTTGTCGAGTTGTTTCAGGCATGCGCTTTATATCCTTTGTTCTGTCATTGAGTGGGGGGGTGAATGGCTGAATGGTTAGCGTGCACGCGCTGTATCATACGGTCTGCCATTGAGTCAACTGGCGTGGTTTCAAATCCCTGGTTGTACGTGGCAAGGAGTAGGGTCGCCTGTCCAACATCATGGGTTTTCTCCGGGTACTCTGGTTTCCTCCCACTGCTAAAGACCCATGCTCGCAAGGGAATTATTGAAATAAAATTGAACCATATGTTAGTCCCAAAGTGACCCAGTGAATAGAATGTTGACTATTGTTTGTGTATATTTGTAGGCGATGAAGAGACGGTATGCGACCGTAGCAGCAGATTTAGACAGATTAAATAAAGTTGTTCAAGAACTAGATGTAAGTTGACTTTTATTTATCGTCTCATTTCATCCAGAGAGTCTCCTGAGAAAGGTTACACTGAAATATATCATGTGAATAGGCCTACTAGAAATTTACTGTAGTTGAAAACAATAATAAACATTTGATTCTATAAATCTTGAGGAATGATAAGGCTACTCAATACTCATTTTGTGCAAGTTTAAAAGATATTTATTTTAATATGAGAGGGTATATAACTTAGATATATGTATATGTATGTTGGTTATGTTGAGAATCAAGTTTTTTTTCTAAATTTTACTTTTGCCACAGTTAATTTGTAAATGTTAATCTAATAATGTTATATACAGTGAAAGTAAATGGTATAATATTGTTATATAAAGTAAAAGTAGATGTTATAATATTGTTGTTAAATAAAGTAAAAGTAAATGTCATAATAATGTTATATAAAGTAAAAGTAGATGTTATGATATTGTTGTTTATAAAGTAAAAGTAGATAATTTAATATTATTGTTGTATTTATATAAAGTAAAAGTAGATGTTATAATATTGTTATATTTATAGATATTATTGTTGTCTTTATTTACAGGAAGTAAAAGAAGAATTAGAAGAAGTAAAGACAAGTTATTCTGAGACGTGTTCCTTATTAAATACGACCAGTAGACTTTTAACAGATACGGTAAGTTATATTCAATACTATATATTACTGGCAGCCAGAGTGGGGTGTGGTACAGTCAGCAAGGGTGGGGGTATTACTGGCAGCAAGGGTGGGGGTATTACTGACAACCAGGGTGGGGTGTGATACAGTCAGCTATATATATATATATAGGGTTAGGGTTATCCGATATTATTAGGACAACCGCAAAGTTGCACTATATATATATTACCCGAGACCTCAAACTTAGCAGTAGATCAGTGAGTAGAATGTTGGCTCGCTAATCTAGAGGTCTCGTGTTTGATCCCTGCGTTGGCCAAGAAAATTCATCAGGATTTTCGGATGTGGTTCCACCTTGTCAGTGGTACAGCATGGAGAGTTTGACAAGAAAACACTGAGGACCCGTGTACACATTGGTGTGCACATAAAAGAACCCTTGGCAGTTGGAATTCAATATATAAGTAAACCATAGCATCGCTATCCTGGCCACATTTCCCTCATTGCACCTTGTATGATGTATGTCTGTCTATTAGCCCAGTCGGAGCAGAACAGTAGGACGTTAAACCCCATTTCATTTCATTTATTTCTGAGTTAGTGAACCAGCCAGGGTTCAATTTAGTCTAAAACCAATGAGTAGCAAATTTTTGTGACAGATTCACATTTTGGCTAATCAATTCAAAATTTGAATAGCATTTGCTCACAAAAATTTACAATTCTGATTTTTCGGGGTATAAGTGGATACTTTTTTCCGCCGAAGTCCACCCTTGTTTACTCTGCTTCGACATCTCCAAAAAGGAAAAAAAAATCAGTTACCGCCTCTCCACGATGCCGAAAGCACTAATCCTCTAAAACAAAACTACACGTACTTTAAGTTAAACCATTCCAATCGAAATATATTTGTAGACGTGGCTTTGCTTGCTATTTCTTTATTTAAAAACACCCACCTCTCCGCCTACAAAATATTTTCAACCCGAGAATATGCCATAAGCATATATTTTCAGACATTCGTCCAAAATGGCTTGTTTCACGCGTCTCGCGAGATGTCTACTTTTGGTTTTCACTTAAGTTATCCAATCATGCTATACTACATTGTTTTATTGTATTTTTAGTAACATATTTTATAAACACGAGTGATTAAAAACGGAGTCTGCATTGTCTTCTATGTATCGGATATATTGAAAACTGCTTCTTTCGTAGGCCTAATTCTACTACACATTCATCCAAAATATAATGAATCGCACTTCACAAGTTTGAAAGCAATTTTTGGCTAATGAATAAAATAATTCTATCGCGATTTGAGTCGCTTTTTGCGCTCGATACCGCTTAAATTGAACCCTCTCTCTAATACAGTATTATGGCATCAATAGTTTAATACAGGAGAAGTAAATATGTTTATAATGTATTGTAGCAATATGATTTGTCTGACTCCGAAGTCGTAAATATTTTTATAATGTATTTTATTTTACATGTGAAGATTATATATGTAAGTTAACAAGAAGTTGTAAAAGGTTAATTATTGATTAAAGTTTGTGTTTATATTGTTTAATTAATTTACTTTGTTTTGTTAAATATTATATTGATTAAGTTTATTCTTTAAAAGAAGAGATAAGGTGGCTATGAAGACCTGGTTATCCCGAATGTCAGTGACTAGTTTCGTTCGTATTGAACTCTTCAGACTGGACTGATAGGACTCACGTGTTGGGCGTTTTTATTTATACTTTCCGAAACCCCGGCGGGGTGCCATATTTGTTACCAGGGTCGCTAGCTCGCTTACCGGGGTTGTACTGATCGTATAGATTGAAGTGCTAGTGTCCATAATTTTGTTAACTAGGAGTTGGTTTGTAACATTGTTACTTGTCATAACAATGAAGGGATAGTATATAGACAAGGGTCTTGATGTAACACCCGCGAGAGGGGCATAAGGCTAAATATAAATCCAAAGTTGGAACACTCAGGGGTAGAGCATTGTGAAACAAAAATAAAAATGGTTGGAGTGCCCAAGTTTAGATTTGTCGTTGATTCGATGAAGTACCGTAGGTTTTAGAACGTTAAATACTGTGTGATTCAACATGGCGCCCGAGGGGTTTAATATGATAAGGTACGAAACAGTACCAAATGGTTTATTTGTGTGAGTGTCAAGGTTGGCTAGAATGCCTTATCTATATTGCAAATAAGTAGGGGATCACGTGGCTAAGTGGGTAAAGCGCTGACTCGATAGCCGGGAGGTTGGGTGTTCGATCCCTGCATTGGCAGAGAAAGTTCATCTAGTTTTTACGGTGTGGTTTCCCTTTGTCAGTGATGCAGAACTGAGGGCCTGACAAGGACAGCTATCTAGTTGCTTGGATGGGACAAAAAAATGAGGTGCACATAAAAGATCCCTTGGCGGTAGGTATTTGATATAAGAGTGAGCCGTAGCGCCGTTGCCCGGGCAAGATTTCGCTCATAGCACACTGTATGGCGTATGCCCGTCTTCCATTAGCCCAGGTATAGGTGCAGAAGAGTCGGACGTTAAACCCCATTTCATTTCATTTCACATAAATACTAGGGCGGTTTGTCTACAGTAGCTTCACTCTAAATATACTTTGAGAATTCTGTTCTGTTATTATTCTGCTTCCATTTAATGAAATTGAAAAAGTTTATATAGTTTTTGTGTGTATAATACATGTGAAATGGAGTAGAACTGCATTACAAAACACTAGGCCTATATTTATTATTGGATATGGCGGCCATTTAGAACAGAGATAAATTCTTGAAGTATGAAATAGATCTGTGTGTGCAGAATGAATATTGTCGTGTTGGGGCTGTGGGGAGCTTGTCATAATAAGGGAGAGATGGGGATGGGGAGCTAGTCCCTTCTATGGGGAGCTATGGTCCCTTCTATGGGGAGCTAGTCCTTTCAGTAATGGGAAGATACGGTAGTGGGGAGCTAGTCACGTCTGCAGGGAGATGGGGTGAAACCAGTTTCAGCTGACATTAAATCTGTATGAGAAACAGATCAATCAACATTAAAATAATGAAATAATTTTTTCAAGGTTTTATATTTTATAGAAAGTTTGTTGTGTTAATGGTGTATTTTATATTTTATAGAAAGTCTGCTATATAATTGATGTATTTTATATTTTGTAGCAAATCTGTTGTATAATTGATGTATTTTATATTTTATAGAAAGTTGTGGTATAATTGATGTATTTTATATTTTGTAGAAAGTCTGCTATATAATTGATGTATTTTATATTTTGTAGAAAGTACGATTATTAGAATATGAAGAACAGTTTGCTGATAAAGTTCAGTTAATAGATGATAAATATAGAGATAGAATCGATGAATTAATGAGACAGAACACCGAACTCAGGTACAGTTTACTTGGTCATTTGATCATTCTGGAGCCACAGTGGCTAAGACATTAGCTTGCTAGCCTGGAGATCGCAGGTTCACTACTGGTATTAGCCGAGAAAGTTCACTTGAATTTTCTGGCTTGGTTTCCCCTTGTCAATGTTGCAGAAAGGTGGACATGACAATGACAGATGTCTAGTTGTTTGGATGGGACAAAAAAAAATCCCAAGGTCCTGTGTTCATATTGGCATGCACCTAAAAGACCCCACTGTCCGTACAAAGTTTCCCTCAAAGGGCACTGTATGGCATATATGCCCGTTTTCGTTAACCCAGTGGGAGAATAACAGTAGGATGTTAATCCCCATTTTATTTCACAAATGATATAACAAATGCCTATCTTCATTTGCCTGAAAAGTAGTTGACCCCAATTAGGCCTCTGAAGACGAAGTGTTGTTTAAGGAGGGAAGCACATGTGAACTAAAGAAAGTGAGAATAGGATTGTAATAAAGAGAAACATTTGTATTTTAGACAACAATATGTGAAGAAATGTGGGCAGTTGTATGAAGAGAAGGCCGTTACCGAAAGACATGTATTTGATAAAGTGACATCAGCTAAACAAGCAATGGAGGTGGGTGTTCTAAAACAAGCAATAGATTGAACTTATTAATTTAAACATACATTATGCAAGAGCTAAATCTGTCTATTGTAGGTCTTTCTTTAGGCCTTAAATCTTGTCTAAATTATTAATTAGACATTAATTAACTTATTCAGACCATAATCAACTCTTGATGTCATAGGAGGGCTCTGATTGGCCATTTAATGATTTAACTTAAAGGAGCGAGGCTAAGACTCAAATGTCCAGTAAGTTATTTGCAGGTTGCTGCAATGTGACTCTTATAGAAGCAGACATTCATTATGACACCCCGAAAAAAAACCAACAGCATATGGTTGAGCCTTTAGAAAAGAATCTACCTTGAAACTAGTTACTACCTCTTTTGGTTCCAACTTTTTCAACCCATCTTTTTTGCCTTGTGATTTGAATTAAATCCTGTATAAACAATCAAAATCCAAAATAATTTTTTTTTTTCGCATTTTAATTCCAGGAACTAATCAAGGTCAAAGAAAGGTCAAATGTTAATTTAATAGCCAGTGATCCCGATTTAGAGAAAAGGGCTCGGAAACCTAAAACGCGACCAAGTAGTGCTCCGACGACAAACGTTGAGGGTGTGAAAGCTCATCTCAGTGCTGGAGAAACGGATCATTTATTTCCTGCTGAAGAATTCCTACGCCCGGACACAGTTTTACCGAAGGACAACCCAGAAACAGAACAAATGCGTGAAGATCTTTTTTCAGAAGATGTTAAAGTTTTCTCCAAAGAAGATTTGTTGGACGTTTTGTTACAGTCATAACCATAGTGATCCAAATTCTTGGCGTCCGTCTGCCAACAAATTTATAGTTGAAATGCTAGTGTGAAGTTTGTATCAGTTAGAGCAAAAATGACATCTTAATAATCCCAATCAGATCCATTTCATTGGTCGTTAACCATAGCTTACACCATGCTGTACGGACAATCTACGGTGTAACGTAGATAATCACAGACTGGGTCTATAGACTTTTGGTCCTACACTTCAAAATTTCCACCCGGTTTCTTGCAGTTGGTTGCGTGTCAAAGCTTGTACAACAGTTTGTGAGCTTGGCATGAGCTAGGTTTGTTTAGTTTTCAGCACAATGATAAAGATTAGACAAGCCTAGTCGAAACATCGCTCAGTAATAAACAGTAATTGTCGTCTGGGTATTCCAGTTCGATTACTAAATGTCATAGAAACAATTCATTTTTCATACTTCCTGTGAAGTTATCTTGTCATCACCCCGTCTGTCAGTCCACAAGTCAGAGAGTTATTTAAATAATTCACAGTCGTTTAACATTCTTAGCAGAGTTACTGTCACTCTTGCTGATGCACCCGATACTCACGTAGAAGGTCAGAGTTTTTTAAATCTTTTTTAAAACCTTAATTAGATATATCAGTTAGTTCCACAAAGAAACGGTGGGGGGGGGATTCCCTGGCTGTATATGACAAGGAGTAGGGTCGTCTGTCCAACCGCGTGGGGTTTCTCTTGGTTTCCTCCCACTGCTAAAGAGCCCAACACGCAAAAAAATCATTGAAATAAATTTAAAACCATGTGTTAGTTCCGAAATGACCTAGTTTGTGTCGAGTGGATGTTAAACCCTATTCCTCTCTTTCTCGCTAACTTGTGGAAGATGGACATGATGACTGATAGTTTTGTTTGTCTATTGTTTATTATTATTAGTATTATTATAAGCTATATTATTTATTGTTGCCAAATTATAATTCATTAACTGTGATATTTAATTATTAATCCAGATACTTTATTATTTTATAATAAACACGTAGAATAACAATCTATTTTTAGTTTTGTTGTGATTTAACTGAGAGTATTGCAGCTGCTGTAATATAAAAAGTTCATTGAGATTGAACGGAAAGTATTGCAAGCTGAAGTAATGCAACCATTTTGTTCTTCTCAAAAATATAAAAAATTTCATCAAAAATGAATTATTTGGGGATTTTTTAGAGCATATACCAGAGTTGTGAGTGTAATTACTTTTTATGGAAGTGGACTCCCTTGAACCCTGACCTTGTATCAGCTGTGATCCCCCCACCCCCTCCTCCATGTTGGATCAGAGGGGGGGGGGGGTAGACATTAGGTTACAACTTGTGTAACAAACAATCTAACTAATGAGACAGATAAAATGGGTTTGAAGAAAGGATTGGGTTGTTTAAACTTTTTGTGCCAACCCAGCTGATGAAGACAAGCGTAGTGCATGCAGTGGGCTTTTGAGGGAAACATTGACTAGAATGCAATAGATGTTACGGGATGATTTCCAGGGGATCATTTACACTTTTCCCCTGGTATACAAATAACCGTTATTTCCCATCCTGCACCAGTGACAAGGGGAAATGAGACTGGATAATCTGACAGGCACTTTCCCTCGAAACAACAGCAAGAACAAACCCAGGACCTTCAGAGATAGATAGACGAATGGTTTGCATGTGTACGTTTTATCATAAAGCCTGTCATGGAGTCAACTGGCACAGTTTCAATTTCCAGGTTGTCCAATTTGGTGGGTTTTCTCCTGGTCTTCCGGTTTCTCTCACTGCTAAAGACCTCTAAGCACAAACGAATTATAATGTATTCCCGAAATGACCTGGTTTGTGTTGAGTGGACGTTAAACCCCATTTCTCTCTCTCTCAGGACCTTCAGCTTGGTGAGAGACAAAAACAACTAATAGTAAACTACTATCTATTTACTTTTCTATAGAAATTTGTTGTAAACAAATAAATAACAGAATAAATAAAGTAAATAAAATATTAATTTTGATAAAAAAAAAAAATAACATAAAGAAAGAATAATTATGACAGTAAAAAGAAATTTTTTTTGTAAAAAAAACAAAACAAAAACAATTACAAACTGATTTTAAAAAAGTTATTTTGTAACTAAACAAAAAATATGAAATAATTTTGTTAACATAATAAAACATAAAAGAATTATGGAATCATTTTGTTGATATAAAATACATCATTTAACGACTTCATTGATATAATTAATACTCCAATCAGCAGCAAGATCATAACTTCTGGTTTTAGCAAGACGTACTTCCGATCGTACTTCTGATCGACTCATTCTCATTAGAGATCTGAAATGGGAGAAATTAAGGATTCATGTCTCAACTAGCGGGTGGATGGCGTGCATGATGTATCATAAGGTCTGTCATTGAGTCCATTGGAATAGTTTCGATTCCACGGTTGTATGTTAGAAGGAGTCGTGTCACCTGTCTTACTGTGTGGGTTTTCTCACGGTCCTCCAGTTTCCTCCCACTGCTAAGGACGCCTATGTGCAAGGGAATTATTTAATTAAAATTGAACCATATGTTAGTCCCAAAATGACCTAGTTTGTGTTGAACCCCATTTCTCTCTCGTTCTCCCAACTAGTACTATAGTGTCAGGATCGTGTCGGTGGTGAGGAATTCTGTTTGTATTACTCGGTAAAGGTGTATGTTAGTCCCGAAATGACCTGGTTTATATCACTCGGTCAAGGTGTATGTTAGTCCCGAAATGACCTGGTTTATATCACTCGGTAAAGGTGTATGTTAGTCCTGAAATGACCTGGTTTATATCACTCGGTAAAGCTTGGAGTCGCGGCTTCAATGTTTGTTTGACAAAAGCCAAAAATAACGAGAAGCGAGCTATTGTGAGATTAAATGAGTATGGATTAATGATTGTATAACATCTTACTTTCTAGCCTTTATACGTTCAGTATTTACATCTAAACTCAGTAGTAGGGGTGTCGTTATCATCGCTGGCAGAACTACACGTGTTGTTGTCTGAAAAAAAACCCAACAAACATTAGTTTGGGCTATTATATAATTAAATTCTAAGACTTATTCAAAATCTTTCTCCCTTTTAAACAACTGGGTGAATGTTATCGTATATCAGTTGCATGCAAATGGATCAACCAAAACAGCATGGCTTAATACACCGTGAAAAATGAGATATTATACCAAAAAAATGATATACCAAAAATAAGATATCATACCAAAAATGAGATATTATACCAAAACTGGATGTCAATGTTGATTTTAATTCTTTATAGAAAGGTGAATATTATGTAATGTGTAAGGAGTTCAGTTTGTTCTTCTGATGTTAGTTTTATCATGAGCAGGATATTTAAGTTGATAATCTTGTAATATCCCTAAATCTCGAACTTCTATAACAGTTTCATCAAGTTTTATACTTGTGAGTTATTCTATATGATATAAACTGTAGATTTTTTTATGGGGACAACTTTCATATATCTATGAAATGGAAAAATATGTAGATATATTGTAGGTCTATGGTCTAGTATTGTAGGCCTAGAGTATAGTATTGTATACTGTAGGGCTAGAGTCTAGTACGTTTAGAGTCGGGTCTAGTTTACAATCAAGCATATTTTGCATACCTCTCGTTTCCAGTTGTTATGATCATATTTCGACTTCAAGCGTATATTTTTACCAACAAGTAGGGGAGGTAATTCTAACTTCTCCATTAAAAGACGGCGTTGACGACGACGTTGACGACGCTTTAACAACTTCAACATCTTTCGGTTAACAGGTTGATCTACTTGTGGTAAAATGACACTCTTATCTGTTTTTGGTAAAATGACACTCTTATCTGCTTGAACTCTGACGACCTTTGGTTGAATTAATTGTACTCCTGTTTCAGCCATCACTTCATTACATCTAAAACATATAGAAAAACATGACATTACATCTAAAACATGACATTACATCTAAAATATGACATTACATCTAAAACATGACATTACATCTAAAACATGACATTACATCTAAAACATGACATTACATCTAAAACGTGACATTACATCTAAAACATGACATTACATCTAAAACGTGACATTACATCAAAAACATGACATTACATCTAAAACATGACATTACATCTAAAACATAGCATTACATCAAAAACATGATATTACATCTAAAACATGACATTACATCTAAAACATAGCATTACATCCAAAACACGACATTTCATCTAAAACATGTTATTAAATCTAAAACATGACATTACATCAATAAATTTCAGTAAAAACATGCAGAGCATTGAAGTTTGAGTGATGAGTATGAAGTGAAACAATAGACGCTATGTAAAAATCAATAAATTATTTACACATACATCACATCTGACTGCCATGTTTATCAACGAAGATTAACTTACATATCCCATATTTCTTTTTTCTGATTTTCTGTTTCCTCTTCTATCTGGTCCCGTTTTTCTTTTCCACGAATAAAATCGTTTATCAGTCTCTGCCGTTGACGTTGTATCAGATCCTGTAAGACTGGACGTTTGTCTGTAGGTAGGTACACATCGCCACCCAGTAATTTCTTACTATTTTCTAATAGCCAAATAAAAATAACAATTTAATTACATGTACCTACCGGTATATATTCTCTAGAGACAAGATATATTTATAATTCCTGTTAAAGTTGAGAGATAGCTGGGGAGCTAGAGAGAGAGAGAGAGAGATATGTTTAATGTTCACTCGACACAAACAAGGTAATTTCGGGACTAACATATGGTTCAATTTTATTTCAGTAATTCACTTGCGCGTAGGGGTCTTTAGCAGAGGTAAGAAACAGGAAGACCCAGAAAAAACTCACAAGGTTGGACATGCGACCCTGCTCCTTGTCACGTATAGCTTGGGACTCGAACCACATCAGTGACTCAATGACAGACCTTATGATACAACCCGCACACGCTAACCATTCAACATTTCACACACAGCCCCTCCCTGTGACATTGTTGGTATCCACAGTGGTCTCATTCCGTCCTATTCCACTAACCCCTGGGTTAATCCACAGAGGAAGTCAAGTAACTCTCATATTGTTGTGCACATAAACCGTAAGTTCAGAGTTACAAGCTTTAGTACTGCTGCACCCAAAATGTGCAACAATTTAATTCGCAACAGCATAACTTGTACACAGGAATATAGTCTCTTGCTTTTAAAAGCACTTGGAGAATTCTTATCGATGGATTTGGCGCTAAAAAAATTTATTATTGTCTATTAGTTAAACCTACCTTCCCAGACCTGCAATGCTTTAAATGTCACATAGCGTTGAACTAAACATTGAAAACGTTTAATTGGGTGACTTTCATAATCTGACAATAAATTATTTGCTTTCTGAAAAAAAAAAAAGTTAAATTACAAAAAAAACCAAATACAACATTTGACCAAATTTCGAGGAAAAGAATTATGTTTGTTTGCCTGACATCAAAACAAGTAAATTCTATATAAGACGTGCGGAATATATCTAGTTTTCATAGACTTATATGGGGAGCCACTATGGGTATGTAGGTAAGGCGCTGTCTCGCTAGACTGGAGGTCACCAGGTTTGCTCCAAGGTTGGCCAAGAAGGTTCATCAGGCTTTTCTGGTGAGGTTTCCCCTTGTCAGTGGTGCGGGATTGAGGGCCTGACAAGTACAGCTGTCAATTCGTTTGAATTGGACGAAAAAAAAAAAATGGTGAAGTAAATAGTCTGGGAGTGGGTGGTTAGCAAAACGGTTGATAATTTTCTAATTAAGGTGTTAATATCAATACTGAAATGGCCACTGCCAAGTTTTCGGAGCATATCTCACAAACAGTTCAATTTTTCTTTACAAATCAACCTATCTATATTCATGAATTTGGCCAATTACAAATTTGACATATTTAATAATAATAGTTCATAGTTCACAGAGGCGTGTGATGGTGATGAGCATAAGGGTAGGAGGAGCTTGAGGTGACCCATTCATTTTTTGGGCAATGTATTTTCGGTTTTTTTTTTTTGGGGGGGGGGGCAAACATCAGAGAATGAGACCCTATATAATAGAAATATAATTGTATAATTGTAAAATGACATCTCTCCCAGGATTACAGTTGGAACACTATAATACTTAAGACCTTTTGCAATAAGAATTGTGGAAAATTTGTTTTAGTTAATGACTCATACGTTCTGAAAATTCAAGTGACAAAGAAAATTTTCAGGGCAAATAGCATCCGTCCCCTTTCAACTGAGATTAGCCCCTATGTCTATGTTTTAACATAAAATGAGACTGACCCCTCTATCTATGTTAATGAGATTAGCCCCTATGTTTTAACATAAAATGAGATTGACCCCTCTACGTCTATGTTAATGAGATTGACCCCTCTATGTCTAATGTCTAGATTAACCGATCTAAAGTAAAGACTCACAGTATAAAGATCATGACTAATCCGTTCGTCCTCCATGGCTTCCCTGAGAATAATCTGGTTTCTACGTAGGTGACGTTTCCTTATTTTGTATTCAAATTCTCTCGCTGCCTGAAAATACAAAATAAAATGAAATGGGGTTTAAAGTCCTACTTTTCTGCATTGACTGGGAAAATGAAGACGGGCATACGTAGGGTACAACAGGGAAGTATATAATCAAGGTCCCGTGTGCATGTAGATGTAAAGTTAAAAGAAACCATGAAATCTGAAATTCAATGAATTGTGAACACAAATGTCTATGTTGTCGTTGGTACTGACATTAAACCCCAGCCGAAAAAAAGGGCTACTGCCCGAAACCCATCAAGGAATAAAAACTTTCAGTATTCTACACCAGTCTTGTCATGGGATCCTGTCTCCTCCTCCCCCCCCCCCCCTACACACAGTATCACTGAGATCAATGCTGACCTGCAATGATTCTTCCACCAACTACTAACACTATTAGTAAGGAGTTTTATTTGTGGCAGTCTTGGTATTATTTGATATCATTTACCTTAGGTTTTGTTTGTTTTTTCTGCCCACCAGGTAAATTAGAATCTGTATCGTCTTTCTGTATCTGTGTATCGTTTATTCCGTTCGGTTCACCTGATTTCCTCTACAATATAAAACATCACATAAAATCATAAAATCAGATACACCATAAAAGGGACAATAACATTCTTGCTGACTTGACAGCTCCAGAAAATAAAAACTGGCCTTATTCCCAGTACTTGTGTAAATTATCTGTTAAATCATATTTTACTTGTCCAGAGGGTTCGAAAATATTTTAAAATCTAAGTCACATTTGAAAAGGTTTACGTTAGGCTTTTTCAAATCATTTAGTTGAATTTTTCCAATTTTTTAAATTAGGTGTGTTTAAGATACAATTTGTATCATCAATTAATTAGAGTATTGTAAAAAAGTACAATCAATTGACCAGAATAAGATTGGGACATATTATTCAGTTACAACAAGAGTGGTATTGAACCTTTAAAACAATGATCCCGATTGGAAATAAACCTAGTATTAATTTAAGCAGGTTTTTATGGGTTATCCTCAAGAGGCTGGTCATTCATGACATCATTAATTTTTCTCTCATCAAAACTTTCACATCTTATTATGATGTAACTTCATATTATCACCTCTATTGTCATGGTTGATATAATATGTCTCTTGGAAAAATAAATAAATGAATGATAACATTTTGTATTTACAGTTCCCTAGTATTCAATGATATTTGGGAGGGGGTTGGGTGGCCGAATGGTTAGCGTGCGCGCGTTGTATCATACGGCCTGCCATTGAGTCAACTGGCACGGTTTCGAATCCCCGGTTGTACGTGGTAAGGAGTAGGGTCGCCCTTCCAACCTCGTGGGTTTTCTCCTGGCACTCCGGTTACCTCCCACTGCTAAAGACCCCTACGTGCAAGCGAATAATTGAAATAAAATTAACCCACGTTAGTCCCAAAATGACCTAGTTTGAGTTGACGTCAAACCACATTTCTCTCTCTCTCTCAATGATATTTGTTTATCCCATTGAAAATGCAGTAGATTAAATGGTAAATATAATCCAGTAGATAAATGGCTCCATTTGATACTAGTAGAGAGAGTGAGATAGAAAAATAGGATTTAATGTCCAGTGCCATTCAATATAAACTAGGTCATTTTGGGACTAACATATAATTCAATTTTATTTCAATACATCACTGGGGTCTTTAACAGTGTGTGGGGGGGGGGCTGGAGGAAATCCTAGGATCTGGAGAAAACCCACGATGTTGGAGAGGCGACCCTACTCCTTGTCACGTACACCCAGGGAATTGAAACCACGCCACCTGACTGAATGAGAGACCTTATGTGTTTCTAGTGATACTAGTAGGTGTCAAGGTAGTCTAGTAATATGTCACTCAACCACAACCTCCCAGGATTGGCAATGTTGCCGAGACATTTGGATGAGATCACAAATAGAGGAGGTCAGCAGACATAAATGAACCCTTTGCAGTTGTAATTTAAATAATAGTAAGCAGAAAAGTGGTTCAGCCAAATTGAACTCCCTAGCATTGCACATGTGGCCATAATATAATAAATAGTAAGTTAGTTTATAGTGAAGTTACCTTATTGTAACTATCATCATCATCATCAGTGTTTTCCTGTTCAGTATTATCATCATCAGCCATGTTGTCCTGTTCAGTTTTACTCCCACCTTTTCTCTGAATAAAACAAGATTAAAGTCACCCAAATAAACAAACAGCTGTTTTTTCATAAGTTTGTGATATAGTTGAAGATTAAAGCCAGTGTCAGGTTAAGTCTATCACCAACATCATGGGATAATAACTCCACCAATTTAATTTTCAAATATTAATTAGTTAATTATTATCTATTCTTCAGAAAAAACATCAACATAATGTATATGTCTGTACTTACAATATTTTCCAAATTTTCATCACTACCAATTCTCTCACTTTTGCTCTAAGAAAATAAAACAATTTTCATTAAGTATCTACAAAAAAGCATTGTTTTAAACACAATAGCCTAACAAAGGGTGGAATACACCCAGCAGCAGCTTTGTCTCACCTGTAGTTTAATCGAAAAACAATGAAGTTGAGCTAATTAGATGACTCCAGCAAGAAAAAAGTTTAATATCAATAGGATTCATCCTCTCATGAAGTAATTTCACTTCTAGTCTATAATCATTACAGAAACCAGAGCGTTATTACAACCATCGTTTTATCTCCATATCTACATGTACAGAAAAAAACCTAAGACAATCTGTGTTTTAATCAAATTGCGTTAGTTTTGTTTGTGCAAAATTTTCGTTTTACTTGTCTTTGGGGGATCACATGGCTAAGTGGATAAGGCGCTGGTTCGCTAGCCTGGAGGTCGGGTGTTTTCGATCCCCGCATTGGCCGAGAAAGTTCATCTTGATTTTCTGGCATGGTTTCCCCTTGTCAGTGATGCAGAATGGACTCAACGGAGGGCCTGACAAGGACAGCTGGGACGAAAAACCGAGGTCCCGTGTACACATTGGTTTTAGTTTTGTTTCTGTAACATGGTGGTATAATATTAACACAGACTACAACCGGAGATTAAAACACAAACACGACCTGACCTGGTTATTCACAGGTATATTTTCATCACTTTCTATATTTCTTCATTTTATTATTTGTATTTTATCTAACCATTTATATTTCAAAATACAATACACCACAACATTATATAAGATTTAGTTAAAGAGATAGTCAGTCTTGCAATCTGATTAAAACACAGATCCAATTTCGTTTCGTTTTTTATAGTTCAAAATTTCGTTTTTACTTGTCTTTACTACTCATGGATCTGGAGGACTTGTTATTTAACTCGTGTTCTGCCTAAAATGAGGGGTCAGCCAATCAATAGAAGCGGATAGAAATCAAAACAAAACAAAAGAAGATTTTAAAAAGCATGGCGGTCGCTAATTGGTTAATCGAATGACTGACGTTATCGGGTCAAATGTCCTGTGCTTGATACCTGACGTCATAGAACGTGAGCTCCCACTATAACTTGTTAGATCTACATGAGTGTAGGCCATCGAAAGTATAAAAAACGACACGAAATATAGATCTATATTTTAGATAGATTGTCAGTCTTGCTACAATAGTTTAAAAATAGATAATTAAAAATGAATACATTGAAAATTAGTCAGATTACTTTATTCTGATGTAGGGTAGATTGTTTATCATCGTGTGCGAGAGAGATGGAGGTCTAACATGAACTCAACACAAACTAGGTCATTTCAACACTAACATGGTTAAATATTGTTTCAATACTTCGCTTGAGTGTAGGGGTCTTTAGCAGTGGGAAGAAACCCGGGGGGCCTGTAGAAAATCCATAAAGTTGGACAAGTAACCTGAATCGTTGTCAAGAACAATCAGGGAATCAAACCCACGCCACTCAGTGACAGATCTTGTGATTTCATGAGTACTAGACCACCCACCTCCCCGCAAAATGGAGTTTAGCGTTGTTACTTACTATATTCTGTAAATTATCATCATTCTGACCTTTGATGTGAATAACAAAAAACAAAATTGAATATTTCTACAAGAAAATAGTCATTTTGATTTCGGTGGGTGTTTACATTGCAAAAACATGCAATTGGATATAGGTCATTAGTTTTTTTTTCTCAAAAATTCATAGAGGGTTAATTAAAGAGGGATAATTATAAATAAAATGTATTTGATTTATAAGAGAGCCATAAGACGATGGCTAGCAAGTCTGGAGGTCTTGTGTTTGCTCCTGGTATTTGCCAAGAAAGTACCTCAGATTTTGCTGCTGTTCTTTCCTCTAGCTTGTCACTGGTGCATTAAAGAGGGTCTGACAAGGACAGCTTTTTAATTGTTCCGTGTAGGCCTACACATCGAATCGGCACGCACGTAAAGGAATCCTTCACAGATGTAATCAGATATAAGAGTAGGATGTAGCGCTTCTGTCCGGGCAAAATGTCCCTCATATCACATTATATGGTGTATGCCCGCAGAAAAGTAAGACGCTAAACCCCATTTTATTACATTTCATTTATTTACCTTATTCGACTTATTTTTCCTTCTCTTCTCCTTGTTTTGAACCTAAAACACAATCAAACTGTGGTTTAACTATCATACTGTTGTTACGATGGATGTTTACAAGTAGGAGTATCGTTAAAACACTGTTGAAAATCTTGCATCTTTCGATTACATTTGTCACATTCAACTCCCTTCTCCAATACTCTGCCCCACCTATCGAGCTCCCTTCTCTACTTCTCCTACCCACACAAAATAATTACCTTAGAGAGTTTTATTTTCTGTTTTTCAAAGGCCTGAAAATTAAACAAGAATGGTGGTGATAGTGTTGTCATTATTCAATGATTCAATGTCAATATCGTGATGATTTCAAGAACATAATCACCATATTTAAAGATTTGATGCCACATTTGCATTTCTACTAAAATATTAAATTTTTCACCGCATAATCCACCCTAGTATGTACTGAGGCAGGTGAATAATTATCAAATAAAGTCTTGTTGGCAATAAAAACGACAGGAAGTGTTAGAACTAGTGAGTATTGTGAGATGATAGCAGACAAAATGTTATCAACAAGTCAAAACAAAGATGGTGGGTGAAATACCTTCTATTATACTATTATACTATACTATATAGTCAAGCAGTAGTAAGAAGTTTTATTTTAATCCCTGTGCCTGATATGTACTCAGATTAATTATTTCACATTTAATCAAGTAAACAAAATCAAAATATCAACACTAGATAATCTTCAGGATTGGAATCAGTCAGATTTAAAGTTGGCCCATCGGTTTTCTCCGCTTTCAATAAAAGATGGTGGATCTTGTTACGCTTGAGCAGCACAGATTGATAAAATTTCAATTCAACATATATTTGTAAATACTGAACGGAACTGTACAGACCCGGAAGCCACCAGGACTAAGTGAGTAGGGTGCTGGCTCACTAGCTGGATGTTCTGGTTTTAATCCTTGTGTGGGTCCAGAAAGTTCGTCAGGATTTACTGGTGCTTGTCAGAGGTGCAGGATGGAGGGATTTACAAAGCTAGTTGCCTAGTCTTATGGATGGGATGAAAACTGTGGTCCACTGATTATATTGGCGTGCACGTAAAAGATTACTTGGCAGTTGGGATTCGATGTGTAAGTAGGTCGTAGCACACTGCTTTGCGTCTGCAGTTGCAGCAAAAAGTAGGATGTTTTAAAACCCCTATTTGCAAGAGATTCCTATTGTGCTATAATGGTGCATCAGGGAATTTAATCATAGAATTTGTTGATTATTTACCTGTTTTAGTTCAATGGTTGAAACACACAATGAACTGGCTATCTCTGTATTCTCATCTAACGAATCTTCAAAATCAATTTCTCTAAAATATATAAAAATACTTGAATATTTATCTGTCAAACTTTAGAAGACATTTCTCTTCCAAAATTTAATCCAATCATGTGTAATGTGAGTGGACGACTGATTTCATAAGTCTGTTTTATGAAAATAAAGATTTGTATTTAATTGTAATTAATTGATCAATGAAAATAAAGTCAAACTTACAGAAGATCCATTTCTTTCATCAAATTTTTGTACATATTCCATACCAGTTTATATCGACTCAATAAGGATAAATACTTGGCTTCCTATAAACAGAAAAAAAAGTATGCCACAACCGAATATCATTCTTCTATGTTTAGCTTTACAAAATATACAATCTACATACATACATGTGGAGTGCCAAAAGGATCAGTACTTGGCCCACTACCATGTCAAACTCATGAGAGTGCCTCAAGTATATGTTCTTGGCCAACCGCTATTTCTTACTCGTAGAGTGCCTCAAGGATCATTAATTGGCCTACCAATATGTCTTACCCGTGGAGTGCCTCAAGGGTCAGTACTTGGCCCACTACTACATCATACTATGTCAAACTCATAAGGATTGGTACTTTGTCCACTAATGTGGCTTACTCATGAAGTGACACAAGGATCAGTACTTGGTCCACTAATATTCCTTACTCATAACATAGTATATAAAAACAAATAAATTCTTACATTGTGATCAGCTTTAAAGTCATCTTTCTTGTCTACTATTTTTTGTTTATTTGATTTGAGACGTTGGGCCACACCAATGGTTTCTTCTTTTGCATCTTTGAACTCGGTCACACGAATCTGAAGATATCAAATCACATGACTAAAAGAGCATTAACACAGAGACATGTCAAATTGTTTTACAGTCTGAAATCTTGACCTATAGTATTTTGTGGTACCAGGAAGCAACAGAATCAGGGATCATGCGTCACTCAAGACCATTAAAAATGGTTTCATTTGCTTGCACATCGGTGTCTTTAGCAGTGGGAGGAATCTGAAGGAACACGAGAAAACCCACAATGTGACCCTACTCACATTCAAGCAGGGATTCGAAATCACGCCACTTGATTAAATGATAGAACTTGTGATCTCACACACAGATGTTAAACACTAGCAAGTTCCCTCCCCCAACTCCCTCCAGTGTGGATAAGGGAGTTGTTGACCAACACATGGACCTTCCTAGACAACACGACTGGACTGTGATCAAGGTTTACCACACTTACCTTTATCTGTTTGATTTTACCATCATCTCTCGGCTTTGCAGCACCGGGTTTCTTTAATACTCGTATCGACTTAAAGGTATGGGCCATTATTGTTTGTATGTTGTGTAAATCTACAAACAAAACAAACATAAACAGTTTTAGAACTGAACAATTTCATTTTAGTTCATCAAGGTACTAATCAATGGATAATCTACTCAATTCTTTACGTGCAAAACTTTGTTATAATTTCAAAATTTCAATATTTGTATTTTAGTATTTTTCCTGAAGAGAGAAAGAAATGTGGTTAAACATCCACTTGATAAAAACTACCGGTAGGTCACTTTGGGACTAACATAAAGTTAAATTGTGTGTAGTGGTCTTTATCAATGGGAGGTAACTGGCAGACCTGGAGAAAACCCATGAAATTAGAAGATTTCAATAAAGAGATGTCAGGATGTCAGTTCTAGCCATACATAATAATTTGAAAATAGATATTTGAAATTTCAGTCAAATTATTCCATTCTGGGCAGCGTTATGGCCGTTTGAAGAACAGTGTAGTCTAGACTGTAACAATGATAAATGAAGTCTCAATTATCCATTTCGTTATCAGACCAGTAACTAGCAATCATGTTTTAATCCGTTAAAAATCAAAACCATCTGATGGTCTCAAGAGTTGAGTATGGCCTTGGTATGTGAATACTTATCTAATTAATGATCTATATAACATGATTGCTAGTTACTGCAACTTTATGAAACCAGATGAAATTTCAATCGTTTGCCAGAAAGTTCATCAGGATTTTTCAGCATGGTTTCCCCTTGTCAACAGTACAGGGCAGTGGACCTGACAAGGATAGATGTCTAGTCAATCGGATGGTATGAAAAACTGAGAACCTATTATACATTGGCGTGCATGTAAAAGATCCTTTGAGAGGTGGAAGTTGATTTAAGAGTAGGCCATAGCGCCGAGCAAAATTTCCTCATAGCACACTGTATGGCGTATGCCCATCTTCATTACACTAGTCGGAGCAGAACAGTAGGATGTCCAATCCCACTTTATTGTATTTCATTTATTTGATAAAAAAGTTGACATTTTAAATACAAGATGTCTTGTTGTATGACTACTTACAATCTACAACATTACCAGTCATATTATTCAACATACTTCGTACTTCAACTCGGAACTAATTTAAAATATAAAAAATATAAATATTATCATAGTTTGTAAGTTTCGCTAGTAGTAACTGTCCAAGTTACAAGTAGCCACGGCACTGGGCTCCAAACTAAAATGTCTTAGGTTAACATCTCTACAGGGTTTGTATATTGGATGAAAAACTCAGGTCCAACTGGGGTTTAACTCGACAAAAATTAGGTCATTTCGAGATTAACCCCTGGTTCAATTTTATTTAAATAATTTGCTTGTACATTGGGGTCTTTCGCAGTGTGAGTAAACCTTAGCAATAAGGCCTGAATCGTTAAAATATATCTAAAATTGTTTAACATACATCATCAGGTATTAATTTAGGTAAATCTTGTAATTGATCAGCTGGTTCTAGATATCCCTCCTTCATTAACACAATCACCAATTGATCACGGAAATGCATCAAGGCTCGGAGCAATCGTAGGCCATCTTTCTGTATTGTCTTGATCTGATCTTTATGTACGTTTTCTACTCGACGTACAGCAACATCAGTTCTAATTTTAAAAAAAACACATAAAGACAGAGAATTGTTAATGTATGTTTTAAGATCTGCATTCTGGGACAATCCCGCAAAAAAATGGACAATCCAAATATCGGGTGTGCCATGCCCACTTTTAAATATTAAGGTTCAGCCCCCTGATGTACAGTTAAACATTTTCACTAAGAAAGATCATTTAAGTATGCAGACAAAAAGATATAGTTTGAGACAGTGATATTTACCCCATATACCATAACATGTAATACCGGTATATAAATTAATATCATGTAATGTATGTAAGCTTATACCATAACATAAATAATATCAAATTATGACTATAATGATTGTATTAATACAAAAGGAAACAGATATAAATAAAAACAGAAGGTGACCTTGTTCCTTAATATTTTTATATTGAAAATACAAGAGACAACTAAACAATGACACAATAAACATCACAGTGAACACAGAAAATAAACTTTCCTATCTGAGGCGTAGGACACTGGCCTAGTTGGTACGTGGGTCAAATGTTAAGTGGTATAGGGATCATTCTCCACCCATGCTTAAAGGGGGTTTTGGGGGTCCCTCCCGAAAAGTTTATGAACAGACATAGAGTTACTATGGAAACATTAACATTTTAACACACAATTACTATAGAAACATTAATATATTAACATATACTATAGAAACATTAACATGTTATCATACAGTTACTATAGAAACATGTTAATACACATAGTTACTATAGAAACATGTTAATACACATAGTTACCATTGAGACATTAACACATAGTTACTATAGAAACATTAACATGTTACTATAGAAACATGTTAATACACACAGTTATTATAGAAACAAGTAAATATACATAGTTACCATAGAAACATGTTAATACACAGTTATAATATACACTTACTAAAGAAACA
Organism: Patella depressa; assembly: GCA_948474765.1. Lineage (NCBI taxonomy): Eukaryota > Metazoa > Mollusca > Gastropoda > Patellidae > Patella > Patella depressa. Next base: position 36,698,003 of record OX419723.1, on the reverse strand, counting down.
TTGAAAGCCTGCCTTACCTTACTTCAACTTATAAACCTATAAATATAGCTACATAAAAATCATTTTTTAAATAAACTACTTCATAGTCAAACACTGTGTTGTTGTTGTCAAAATAACCAAATATGAATATAAATATAAATCTAGTATCTATTTTCAGATTGATTGTATTTATCTATAGTGGTTATCCAGAGCTTTTACGTCATAATTCTATAACCTGTTCCAGTCTAGCCCTTAAGTGAGAGAGAGAAATGGGGTTTAAGGTCCACTCGACACAAACCAGGTCATTTCGGGACTAACATATATGTATTTTTTAAATTTTATTTCAAAAATTCACTTGCGCGTAGGGATCTTTAGCAGTGGGGGGGGAGGGAAACCGGAGTACCAGGAGAAAACCCACAAGGTTGGACAGGCAACCCTATTCCTTGCCATGTACAACCAGGGATTCGAAACCACGCCAGTTGACTTAATAGCAGACCATACGATACAGCGCGCATGCTAACCAATCGGCCATTCCCCCCACCCTTAAGTGACTCAGAGGCTTGATGTCATAACCTCATAAAAACCATGTCATAATGGCAATGATGATGAGGAGAAAATTTTTTGTGTAGGACTAGACAATATCGCTGTTTTCTTATACTTTTTCAAGAAGAAACAGTACGATTTTAAACTGTCAAAATGTCAAACAGGAAGTAAGCAAGAAAGTGAAAATCGTCTGTTTATACGGGAGGCAATTCTCATTATGCTACAAACGGTGCATATTCGGCAGGTTGGTTTTGATGATAAAAGTCGCTGAGGGTGGATACCTAACGGTAACGTTATAGGTGTCGAAAAAGTTGACATGTGTCAGCTAAGAGTTAATTAAGGTTAAACTATAAATGAAACTATCTTTATTTAGATTTATGAACAAATTATTTAAAACTGTAATTACATGACAAATAAATTGACTGACAGGTAATGTCTCTAACTGGTCAATTTTACTGGCAATATGTCACGACCGGCAAATATTACGTAAACAAGAACCCTTTATGAATACCATGGAGGGGTCATACCTGGTATTTTATGATGGGCCGGTCATACCATATAATCTATGATGTTGAGATCATACCTGTTATTTTATAAAAACGAATTCAAACCATTTATTTTATGATTACGATTTTCTTACCTAGTTTTTTCCTTTTCAATGTGTGCTTTTAATATGTCCAACTCTTGAGTCAAATCTTTCTTCATACCTGCCAATAGTGTTTTATAGTAGTTAGCACTTGCGTCACTCAGTTCAAACTGTTTCTTTTCACCTGATGTGTGCTAGACAAACAAAATAAAAGAAAAGAGAAATGGGGGTTCAACGTCCACTTGACACAAACTAGGTTATTTCAGGACTAACATATGGTTCTATTTTATTTCAATAATTTGCTTGCACGTAGGGGTCTTAAGCAGTATGAGGAATCAGAAGACCCAGAGAAAACCCACAATTAGGTTGGACAAGCAACCCTAGTCCTCGTCATGTACAACTGAAAAGGAAAATGAAAATATTACGAGCTAATTAAGCTGCACCGATGTCATTCCTCTCGGTGATTGTAGCGGCCTAGCAAATATTCACTGCTGATCAGTTTGCTACGTCTGGGATAAAGACAACAGGCTTACGCCATACAATGTTTTATTAGGGAAATTACGCTTAAACCCCATTTCGTTTCATTTCTATTTATTATTATCATAGAAACTCTCCATACCTCTTTTGGTGCTGGTATATCAAAGTCTAGTTTGATGCCCATTTTTATATCTGGTGTTGTTGCCGGGGCAACAGGAGACACAGACGGTTGTAGTGTTGATTGGTTACTTGCCTGATCTAAAGCCATCTTTAATTGTTTGATCTTAGCTTCAAAATAAAACATGGTGTTCAGTACGATCATTTCGGGACTAACACATGGTTCAATTTTATTTCAATAAGGGGCCTTTAATGACAGATCTATTGATCTAATGCACACGTTAAATGAACTGAAAAGGAGTTTAAGGTTCTACTGTTCTGCTCTGACTGATCTAATGAGGACGAGCATACATCATACATGGAGAGAGGAGAGAAAGAGAGAATGAAATGGGGTTAACGTCCACTCGACACAAACTAAGTAATTTCGGGCCTAACATATGGTTTAATTTTTTATTTCAATAATTCGCTTGCAGAGGTCTTTTGCAGTTGGAAGAAACTGGAGTACTCGGAGAAAATCCACAAGGTTGGACAGGTGACCCTTCTCCATACCACATACAACCGGGGATTTGATGTGTTGTATAAGGAAAAATGTGTCTTATTTCAAATTCCAACTGCCAAAGGATTGGCTTTTCGTCCATCCAAACAACTAGACAGCTGTCCTTGTCAGGCCCCCTGTCCTGCACCAGTTAGAAGGGGAAACTACGCTGGAAATTCTGATGAATTTTACTGGCCAACACTGGGAACAAAACCACAACCCACACAGCCACCGTGACTCCCACCCAAACCCATGACAGTTGGCAGTATCAAATGAACTATAATATAAAACCCATGACAGTTGGCAGTATCAAATGCAATCTGATTAAAACACACATCTATTTTTTGTTTCGTTTTTTTTTTTTATATTTTCGATGGCCTGCGTTACATTAATATTTTACTGGTTGTACTGGACGGTCACCTCACGGGTCGTATGAGTGGCTTTTGACCCTATGACTTCAGACACTGATTAATCAATCAGCGTTGACGTTTCTAGGTGTTTAACCACAGTTCCATGCATCGCACGCCAAGAACTCATCATAACAGACAGTTCATTGGCTCATCCCTCACGTTTCCCAGTGACGGTTATATAACAAGTTTTCCACATCCTAGTGTAGTTCAGACAAGTAAAACGATATTTTGAATGGTAAAACATGAAACAAAATAGGATCTGTGTTTTAAATCAGATTGTTTGAAATGGGCTTTTTAATTGTGAAATGGTTTATTTTGGTGATTAAGGACACACACCAGTAATTTTTTTTTTCAATCGGGAGATTTTTTATAGGAGATTAGATAAAGAGTTGGCACTTCGAACTATATTAGTGACAAAATAGATGATATAAATGGAATATGCTGAAAAATTTCAGTCAAACTGCTTCACTCTTATCCAAGAACACCTTATTCTTAAAATCACAGCTTTGATTGTCAAGATAATTAACAAAGACTTGATTATCCATTATTGCATTTAATCATCAACAGATATCGAACAGTAGATCGTATTCAAATGGAAATCGGACCCATAAAGAAAGACGTGCAATAGACAGATTTACCTTTTGCATAATGTATGTTTAATGGTTTTACAAATTTAAAGATGTTTATCATGAATAAAGACTGTATAAAACCCAAGTTACCTTGTTCTTGTACAACCTGATTTTCTAACATAATAATTCTATCCTGTAATTCCTTCAACATTTTCTATAAAACAACATTATCTATAAAACAACATTATCTATGGAACAACATTATCTATAAAACAACTTCATCTATAATGAAACAATATTAACTATATAAACGGAGACTGAGAGAAAAAGGGTTTAACTCCACTCAAAACAAACTAGTATTAGTATGAAGTGATAATGATTCTGTGAGCCTAAAGTGATTGTTACACTCCATAATGATTCTGTGAGCGTAAAGTGATTGTTACACTCCATAATGATTCTGTGAGCGTAAAGTGATTGTTACACTCCATAATGATCCTATTAGCATAAAGTGATTGTTACACTCCATAATGACCCTATTAGCGTAAAGTGATTGTTACACTCCATAATGACCCTATTAGCGTAAAGTGATTGTTACACTCCATAATGATCCTATTAGCGTAAAGTGATTGTTACACTCCATAATGATCCTATTAGCGTAAAGTGATTGTTACACTCCATAATGATCTTGTTAGCGTAAAGTGATTGTTACACTCCATAATGATCCTATTAGCGTAAAATGATTGTTACACTCCATAATGATTCTGTTAGTGTAAAGTGATTGTTACACTCTATAATGATCTTGTTAGCGTAAAGTGATTGTTACACTCCATAATGATCCTACTAGCGTAAAGTGATTGTTACACTTCATAATGATCCTATTAGTGTAAAGCGATGCTGTTGACAGGGTTAAAATGTGAGAGTATGTGATGTTGAAAGGGTTAATATGCTAGAGTATCTGATAATGGAAGGGTTAAAATGTGAGAACCTGTTGTTGAAAGGGTTAAAATGTGAGAACCTGTTGTTGAAAGGGTTAAAATGTGGGTACCTGATAGTCTTGTATTTGTTTTTCTAGAGTTGATATTTGTTCCTTGGCCTCTTCTGTCACTGAAATAATTAAATAATTAAACAAATAAATAAATAGGGTCTGTCAGGGAGCGGTGTGTTGTCATTCAGATGGGAAGACAAAGCAAGGTCCTGTGTAGATTTTGATGTGCACGTAAAAGAACCCTTGACAGTTGGAATTAGAAGCGTAGGCCATAGCGTCACTGTCCAGACCAAACTTGACTTCATTCACGATGATGCAGAAAAGTAGCATTTCATTTCATATTGGGACTAACACAAACTAGGTCACATCGGGACTAACACAGTAATTTGCTTGTGCGTAAGGTTCTTAGCAGAGGGAGGAAACCAGCGGCCCGGAGAAAACCAACGAGGTTGGACAAGGGAGACTACTCCTTGTTACAGACAAGCGGAGAATTAAAACTACGCCACCTGTCTCACTGAAATCCATTTGATCCAACGTTAAATAGGTAAAACATGTACTAGGAAATTAACTCTCATCCAATCAAATAGCTCCTTCCTTACTTTAGTGAATTACACCCAAGATACTTACTCACGTGTACAACAGTGGGAGGAGGTGGTGGTGGTGGCGCTGCTGGTGGTGGGGGTGCAGCTGGTGGTGGCGGTGTTTGAAGATTGACACGAGACGGTGGCTCCAACAAAGTCTGTGACTTGGGTTCTGGTATAACTGTAGGTGGAGGAGAAGGCGGAGGCTTGCTCAGTTCTTCTTTTAATTCTCGAACTAAAATTTCCAGCTTTCCAACTTTCAACAACAGTTTATCATTTCGATCTGTAGCCATTTTCTGTATAAAATACAAACAAGGAGACTTATTCAAATACCCCCAAAACACTGTCAATAGTTTATTTCATTTGAAAATTGGGGAGCAGGCCAGGCCTATGTTAACCCCACTTTGATATTGTCCACCATATTGTTTATTTAAAGATATAATGTAATAGTTATTGAAGTTTACATACTCTATTTATAGATATAATGTAATAGTTATTGAAGTTTACATGTTCTATTTATAGATATGATGTAATAATTATTGTATGTAGTTCTATTTAATCTGTTTGATTCCAAGCTGGGAGATTATCTACCATTTATATTTGGGTTTGGTACAAACTTAAAGATACCTAGCTGCGTACATAAAGATACCTTGCCGTGTACAAACACTTGAAGATACCTTGCCGTGTACAAACTTAAAGATACCTTCCCGCTTAAAGATACCTTCCCGCGTACAAACATAAAGATAACAAACCCGCTTACAAACTTAAAGATAAATTCCTGCGTACAAACTGGGTGATTCGATGATATATTTGGACTAAAAACATCCAAACTAATGAATCTTTAGATATTTGGCTTCAAATCCTTCTCAAAATATTGTATTTGCAATGGAATATCCCTGCTATAAAAAATCCATTAAAAGAGGTCATGTTTTTGTCAAATCCTTCTCAAAACATTGTACTTGCAAGGAAATACCCCTGCTATAGATAGTAGCCTCTCACATTCTTATTTAACTTCATACACTAGTAGAAGTGTCAAAATCACACGCTACAATCAAACTAATATTTTCACTAAAGTCTCAATCTTACCAACTGGTTCTCAACATCCTCTAGATTGATAATCAGGTTCATAATTTCTCGTCTGGTTTCTGACTGTTCTTTCAGGCCCGAATCAATACGCCCATCACTAGCCAATAATTTCTGTAAATAAACAAAACGGTCTTTTTTTTCATAAACTAAATACTAAAGTAGGGTGTGTCATTGATGTGTTCTGAATAGTGTGAGGTATTAATCGATGAAACGACTTGCTACGGCATGTTTTTGATTTGAGGTGTATGGAACTGTTCATAACCCACTAGAAACATCTACTATTCTTACATCATTTATTTTTGGCCATTTTGAACTATTACAGCAAGAATGGCCATGTCTTATGTAAATCTTATATAATGTATCTAACAGATTGTTGATATTTACATTCTTTAAATCTTCTATGTTCTTCTGTGCACTGGTTAAATCAACTAATCGTTTATCAACAGCCTTCATGATAAAATTAAATTGTTTCTTTCCATTCTTTAGAGCTAAAATAAAAAAATGAGATACATTAAACATTGTATGAAAAGAAAGAAAGAGAGAATGAGAGAGGGAGAGAGAGAGAGAGAACAACATTTTATCAATAAATACTATATGCAAACTGTCTTCCCTTGCAGATACATTATGTAAGATTTAGATAAAGAGCTGGCCGTTCTTGTTCTAGTAGTTCAAAGATAGATAATGTAAAATGAATATGTTGAATATTCCATTCCAATTATTTTATTCTGGGACAAGTTATCACTGAAGATACCGTACGAGCTGTGCTTGTTAATCATAAATTAGCCTTGATACACCATTTCTAAATCAAATCATTAAATTACGACCATCTTTCAATTCGTTTAAATCTCAGTCATCCGATGCTCTAGAGAGTTCATTATATCCTTGTGATGTAAAAAAAATGTGTAAATAATTAAATAGGAGATAGAAATGGGGTTAAATGTCCACTCAACACAAACAAGGTCATTTCGGGACTAACATATGGTTTAATTTTATTTCAATAATTCGCTTGCACGTAGGGGTCTTTAGCAGTGGGAGGAAACCGGAGCGCCCCTATCTTCATGCCACATACGCTCACACCAGGGCTTGAAACCACAGCCGCAAGCCAGAGGTGACCAGCCGGCTAGAGGTCGAAGCGCGGCACTCTAGTCCACTAGGCCATCCCACCCCCCCTAAATAATCATATAACATTTAATAACATTTAATGCCAAAATACAGATCAACAATTGGCAGATCATGATGACATGTAATGACAGTCACTGATGGCCACAAAAATAATCTAAAACAAATTCTGTTGTATAGTATTTACGTACAAGTTTTGAGTGGGATTCCTTTGACCCATTTGATGGCTTCATCTAGTAGATTAGTTATAATCCCTACAGCTGTGTCCCATTTCACTTTACTACTTAATACAGCATGATCTGAAATAAATATACAATAATCATATCTTAATACAGCATGATCTGATACAATAGTTATATCTTTATATATATAACATGATCTGAAATAGATGAGTTATATTATAATATACCATGATCTGATAGTTATATTTAAAACAAAGTTGTAGAGTTCCTATTTATTCTGACTTTTAACCTGCCCCCCCCCCCCCCCCCCCCCCCCGCACTAGATCTGCCCTTGGAACAGAACAATGTATGTGTCCTGAGAACACCACCTGTTTACCCTGTGCCCCCTGATTACACTGCCCTCCTACTAGACCTGGTCTTGGATCAGAACAATGTCTCAAGAACCCTACCTGTTTACATCCATGACACACAAATAGATAATAAAATACCAGTTCAACTCACCATCTAGAACAACTATCTTGGGAGCCACATGTTTTTCTTTCCTGTCAAAATACAAAAAAAATAAATAAAAGACTTCTACATTATCATATATTTTACAAACTCTCCTAGAGGTAACGTGGTGATTCCACGAGATAACAACCCCAAGAGGTATTGTTGTGATTTCAAAAAGTAACGTTGTGCCTCCAAGAGGTAAAGATTGGGACTCCAAGAGGTAATGTTGTGACTCGAAAGAAGTATTCCCCTCATAGTACCCTATATGAGAGGGGTTATATAGGCTATGTCCGTTCTCTGATCCCTCTTTCAAACATTTAAAATAAAATACTGTTAATATATAAAACAGGTCATATATATTTACATTTTTGTACCTTACCTTTCAAAAATTTTACAAACACTTTGTAACAACTTCTGACTAAGACTCATTAGTTTCTCTGTTGTTTCATTGTAGGAATACAAACCATCGCTAAAATATCGTAAAATAGACAACATCAAGAAATCTCAAAATAAAACTCAAATGATTTCATTTGTTTTTATAAAATTCAAATTATCCCTACATTTGGATTTTATTTGATGTGTTTAATTAGCCAACTAAATGACCTGTTTAGTCAAGTTTTATGGCCTAGTGGTCTAAAGTTACATGCTTCAAGTTTAACTGCGGGGTTGTGTGGTTGAATGGTTAAAGCGTGCACGTTGGATGAGAAGGTCGGTCATTGAGTCAAATGGTGTTGTTTTGATTCTCCGTTTGTATTTGACAAAGAGTAGGTCGCCTGCTCAACCGTGTGGGGATTCTCCAGGTCGTTTCCCACTGGTAAAGACCCCTATATGCAAGTGAATTTTTGAAACGACCTAGTTTTAGTCGAATGTACATTTCTTTCAATGGTGTCACCCTAACCTGACACGTAGAAAAATATCAGCATATTCTAATATTATATTATGTCCCCTTATTTTTGATATAAAATCAGAAATGGTTTAAAGACTTACGTAATGTCATCATAATTGGCATCCGCTTCTAGTATCGCCATTCTGTAATTTTCATCTGGTTTTAATTCCTTTTCCTGGTCAATAAAACCAATAAAATCAATCACAAGATATCCTGGTCAATAAAATCAATAAATCCAGAAATAGATTAAAGCCACTATATTCTTTCAACAATATCTAAAAGATCTCCTGGCAGTTGGAATTTAATATAAGAGTAGGCTGTCACACCGCTGTCTGGGCAAAAATTCCCTTCTAGCACAAAGTATGGTGTAAGCTCGTCTTCATTAGCCCAGTCAGAGCAGAAGAGTACTTTGAATATGATTCACGACATCTCGATGATCAGGGAGAGAGATGGCCGAATGGTTAATACGTTCACATTATAAGGTCTGTTAATAGCGAAAGCAACCAATATCTCTGGGTTACAAACATACATTTAAAGTTTCATCAAAATTGTGACCTCTAGAGTGTTCACAAGCTAAAACCGTGACTTTTTATACAATGAGGGGTCATAATCCACGTAGTTACAATCCGAAACATGCAAAATTTGAACGAACGGACGGACATACATTTAAAGTTTCATCAAAATTGTGACCTCTAGAGTGTTCACAAGCTAAAACCGTGACTTTTTATACAATGAGGGGTCATAATCCACGTAGTTACGCTCCGAAACATGCAAAATTTGAACGAACAGACGGATGGGGGAGACCAGAATATACAACCACATAAAAATGTGGGGGTATAAAAATAATGAAGATAATTGAATAAATAATATGAATAATTTACCAGTTCTCCTTGTTGAAAATGGATCCAGTTATTGACTTGTTCTATTACACCATATCTTTCTTGACAATCTCCAACATAATCGTTAATACCCATCATTATACTTCGTCTCTCATCTATCTGTAACATACATGGTTAGATGGAGAGAGGGAGGGAGGGAGAGGGAGAGGGAGGGAGGGATGGAGAGAGGGGCTGAGGGAGGGAGTGATGGTTTTGGAGGGATGAAGGGATGGAATGGAATGGATGGAGAAATGGACAGATAGATGGAGAGATGGGTGTTGGATGAATGGATGAGGGAGGGATAGGTGGATGTATAGATGGGGGGCAGATGGATAGGAGTTGGAGGGGATGAATGAATGAATGAATGAATGAATGAATGAATGAATGAATGAATGAATGAATGAATGAATGAATGAACCAATGGATGGATGAAAAAATGAACAGAAATAAAATAGTGTTTAACTCCAACATTTGTCTCCACTGATTCTGGGCTAATAAACACCAGATATAACCATATAAATCAATAGATAAATGAAAGCAAGGCAGGATGAATGAAGGAACAAATGAATAAACAGACAGATGGATGAATTGGATTATCTCCCCTTTGAATAATGTATTTATGTGTTTAAATCCTATTTATTCTATAAACTATCTGATTATCTACTAATATAAATAACTGGTAACCATGTAATCTATATCACTGACAAAATGGCTGACCATTTCTCCATAAACCAACTAATAATACAGTCAAGTATCAAGGGACACAACTCCACTTGCATAGAGTAAAATTCAACGGATGGTCAAGATTTAAATGGATTTAAACTCCCGTGAGATTTAAAATTTAACGATAAAATGGATAATGGAGATTTAGTCTTGGTTGTCAAGTACTGTGTGCTACAATTATAAACAATCTACGCTACATCTTCAAACATTATCAACTTTGCTCAGAATAAATTAATTTGAATGAAATTTTCATTATATTCATTTTCCATTATTTATTTTTGAACTATTATGGCGAGATCGGTCAACTTTTAAAAGATGCATCTTTGAACAAAGAATCCCGAAATAAAATTCAAGTTCAATCTCACCTTTTCTCTCTTGGCCCGGGCTTCTTGTGATAAAGCTGTTAATTGTCCAGCATTTTTCTAGCAAACAAAAACGACATGAATTAAACTGAAGAGGCACCTACCTGGCACCACATTTCACTGTCATTCAATTTAAATATAGTAAAGCCATATAAAAATGTGTGTTCTGGTTTTCCGATACTCCTGCAAGACTTATCAAGGGCGGCATGATTGGTTTTTATTTCAAACTAGCTGGGTACTCCATGCACAAATTTGATGGCCTTAAACATTGACAGGGTCATACTAGTTAATTAGATATGTGGAAATGGAGAGTGGCGATGAAGCGTGGATTAAAACATTCATTTGGTCATGTTTGTTAATTTGAAAACACATCTGGGGGGATGGATCGCGGCAACGAGTGTGATGGGCAAACATTCATATATCTTTGATTTTATTTATACAGACATTTTTTAATTATTGCATGTGGCATGTTTACTTTTTTTTTTGAATGAAACCAGTAGTGTACTGTAGGTGCTAATTATCAAGAACGCAATCATGATAAATTATACTGGATAATGAGTAGGAGTATACGTAGAAAAGCTAAACCGCAAGTAGACAACAAGTAGAAATAAATAACCTTATTCCCCAACGTATCCTCTTCATCATCATAACCACTGCTTTGTAAGGCCTGGAAATATAATAATCAACTATATTTAATACCACAACGATATGAAATATGGTTCTCCTGTCTTTATTTAACAAGATGATATCGCACCAAATGAATGACAACCACAATGAATGAAGATATATGGCATTCGTTCGTTCTTTTCTGTAGTTTTACGTTCAAATATCAGACTGATGACCAAAAAGAAGATATATATACATACAAAATATGGGATTCATTAGTTTGTTGCTGGAGTGTTACGTCCACAAAGACAAACATTAATATTCAATCAGAGATAATCATTTAGCGACCATCAAAGATTTTAAAATAAACTTTTTTTTCAGATATTTATTGGTGTCGAGGCGGCTAGGTGAGTAAGACGTTGGCTTGCTAACACAGAGGTTCGGTTTTCGATCCTATTGTTGGCCCAAAAAGGTCAATGTATAGTTGTTAGGATGGGATGAAAACCAAGGTCCCATGTGCATGTCTAAGATATCTTGGCAGTTAAAATTCGATATATGGGTAGGCACAATTTCACTCATAGCACAGTGTACGGCATATGTTGTACAATATATCGAAAAAAAATTTGGGGAACTCTTGGTCACGTATAAAATTAGTTGCCTAAATGTAGTCATTGATCACAATAGGTCCCACATAAGACTTGTTTGGTACTGTAGGTGGGTCATCAAGCTAGGCCACTAACACATATTGTACGATGCTCTACGTGGGACAACTGCAGATTAGAGCAATTTTTCCAGTTTACATCATTCAACATGGCATTTTCTTTAACAACTACTTATAAAACATCTCAAGGCAGGTTGTATTGTAAGCATTCTTCGGCAATATTTGATTTTTAACATTATGCTGGTGTTCAGCCTTCATCCAACATTCAATATGACACGTTTGAAAGTAACAAAGAGAGGTAAGTTGGAGCAACATAACGGTTCATCAAATAAGTCTCCTCCTGGTAAAAGGCAAAGCCCTACAAAAAGAAAAATCTTTCATGTACAGTATTTTGGGCGGACAGATGGACGATCGGACAGGGGTGACTGGGAGTTCGTGACTACTAACCTTCTGAACCCGAGCATTGATCTCATTTAACTTATCTCGTACATCTTGTTCCATTCGTCTCTTTTTGCTCATAGCGATGTCCGTGAGTATGGAAAACGTATGACTGTTATCCGCTGAAATACGGGTATCGGACAATCGCCGAGTACCACCAAACAATTTGTTATTCAAGAATATCGAGTCTGGTCGGACATTCCCACCAGAATTATTCCGCAACACGGGAAGTCTCCATTTTTGCGCGACTGACATTTCGTCTTTCTTCGGTTCGATCATCTGCATAATAACGTTCTTGATTTTATCTGGAGATTTCTGACTTTTGATCTTAGATTCAATTGTCTGCCATTTGCTTGGCGATTTGCGCTTGGCACCTAAATTAGGAGTGTCTTTTCGGCTCTCGACATCATTACTGTCTTTACCAGTCTTTACAACGGAAGGTTGCTTGGTAACGGCTGGTCCTGTGGTAACTTGGGGTTTGGTGGTGACAGTCTGAGAATTAGGTTCTTTATTCCCAGCCTGAGAATTAGATGTTCTATTCCCAACCGTCTTAAAATTACTACTCTTTTTCCCTGTTTAAAAAAAAAGAAATAGAAGATAGTTGTAATTTATGAAGAAATCTACACATGGCTCAGATGAAAACATTATGGGGATGCTTCGGCACATCAGATCAAGTTTTTCTGTTTTTCCTATACTGCTGATTGATAGTTATTATAGTTCTTGCATAATTTACAGTTGGCATGTATGAAATGGGGTTTATCGTCCTACTGTTCTGCTCCTAAACTAGGCTAATAAAGATGGGCATACACCATACAGTGTGCTATGAGTGAAATTTTGCCCGGACAGCGGCACTATGGCCTACTCTTATATCGAATTCCAACTAACTGCCAAGTGATCTTTAATGTGCAGAGCAATGTGTACATGGGACCTCGTTTTATTTTTTGTCCTATGTTCTAAAGGAGATAAACTGAGATTTTGAAGATAGATGTAGTTTTGGTTCATTAAAGATACATTATGTAAGATTTAGATAAAGAGCTGGCCGTTTTACGTTCTCTCTATAATATTTCACAGATAGATAATACAAAATAAATACATTGAAAATTTCATCCAAATTACTTTATTTTAATTGAAGTTATCAATGGACATTGGTTGACAAGATGTGTGCTAAGCCCTTACATACATGTAATGCTTGTTTAATTGTCAATTTCATCATTAAACACTAAACCAAAAACACAAAATAAATAACACCATCAATTCTTTTGAATGATTTCTAAGAAAGTCAAAAAATAATTATTTCTATGTCTTTTGCTCAAAAGGTTGTCAACTCACTATTATATGATCATGGGCATTATTTCCTACTCTTATAAATTATTAAGATAGGAAATAATAACACAATTACCTCCCTTGTTTTGCTATTGAAATGAAATGAAATTGGGTTTAATATCCTACTCTTCTGCACCTAACCTGGGCTATTGGAGACGGGCATACGCCATATAGTGTGCTATGAGGCAAATTTTGCCTGTGCAGCCGCGCTACGGCCTACTCTTATATCGAAATCCACCTGCCATGGGATCTTTTACGTGCAAGCAAATGTGTACATGGGACCTCGGTTTTTTGTACCATCCAAACGACTAGACAACTCCCCTTGTCAGGCCCCGCCTTCTGCATCAATGACATGGGGAAACCACGCCGGAAAATCGAGCAAGATGAACTTTCTCGGCCAATGCAGGGATCAAACAAATTAATATTGAACCAAATGTTAGTTATGAAATGACCTAGTCTGTGTCGAGCGGTTGTTTAAACCCTCTCTCTCTTTTATACAATAAAGTGCGAATATAAACTGAAAATTTGAATTGAACTGCATATATTAAAGCCCCAATAACACTCTTGTTGTAACTGAAAAATATGTCCTAATCTTCATTCTGGTCAACAAATCGTATTATTTTAGAATGTTCCAATTAAATGATGATATAAATTTCATCTTAACACACCTAATTTAAAAAATTGGAAAAATTCAACCAATTGATTTGAAAAGTCTAACGTAAACCTTTTCAAATGTGACTTGGATTTTAAAATATTTTCGAACCCTCTGGACAAATAAAATAGGTTGTAATGGATAATTCACACAACAGGTAGGACATTTAAACATCTAGTACTTAGAATAAGGGTATTATTTATTTTCTGGAGCTACCAAGCCAGCGAGAATGTTATTGTCCCTTTAATCAAACTGAAAATTTGAATTTGAAAATTAAAATTAAAATTGATTGCAAGTTTGAAATGAAATTAAAATTTTTGCTGTCTTTTCCTTGAGATGAAATAATTATATTTTGAATTTGTCAGTTCTAGTTCTAGTGATCTCTTGTTTTTAACTACAAAGTTTTGATGTTAAATACGCCAAACAATACAATTTAAAAAAAAACAGTAACAATTAAATATGCATTTCATTATTTATAGTTTTTGCGGGTGGGGGGGGGATGAACTGACGTTTTAATCTAGTACTAAATCTTAATTTAAATTTTTATCTGCGGGTGCCCTTGTTAGAATCCAGATGCATTTAATTTTCTTAAATAAATAGGGAAAATTGATGTTTCAAGTTGATTTTCTGTAGATTAGAGTTATAAATAATAAAATTAAAATATGGCTGTCAACCCTTGAAACAAATTATCTTTCTTTAACAAATTAAATATTTTTACAAACATCTTTTGATTTTCTTCTGTACATAGCTATTCCTCGAAGACCTATAGCAGCACTTAAATTTCAGTCATTAATATTAAAGTAAGCTAACCGTTTAATTACTCCATTTTCTCTGCCATAATTTATTGTTTTGCTGTTAGACACTTATTTTAAAAACAACATATAATAACAGTTGTAAAAGCTTTCTTTTAAAATTCCCCTTTCCAGTTAATTAGCAAATTGATAAATACAGTTATTTAAGTACATGTGGACTGTTGAGTAAACGTTTAAGTGGAGTTATTTTGTGCGTTTTGCCGTGCACGTGCATTTCTTTACCTGGCTTCGCAACGCCCCGTTGCATCACTCGACTCGTGCAGCTCTCTCACGAGCGGCTTTATGAATGAAGTTTTTACTATGTCATGTCATAATTTTGACAGGTCGCAGATTACTGTCAAACTCTTTATGCAAGCACGTGGCTTCTATATACACAATAATAACCTTTCAACTGTTTTAGGTCCGTCCATTGTGTGTGATGGGGAAAGTTATGATATTGTCTGTAAAATAATAAATAAAGTTTTATGTAAAATACGGATGGGATAGAAAAATAAAACTTTTAATTTACTATCAGTTACTAAGAGGATCCGGTAGTTTTAACTTTTTGGCATACAGACATAATTAAAATGCACGGTTCGTTAATCACCCCTCTGGCTATAATGGTATAGTCCCCCCATTTATGGCAGTGGGACCAGCGACAGCTCAGACTGTGACGTCACAAATTTTTCGCATGGCGAAGAAAAAATATTGCGGATAGATACATATGGCCTTAGTCTGCTTTGTAATTTACTTGAAACAATTAATAAAACCTCTAATTGGCTTTATCGCTATTCAAATAAATGGTATTGATAATTATAGCCATGTGGCATGAGCTTGTTTTGTAGTTTATGCTGAATCTTTGCCGAACTATTTAACCTAGTGGATGTAGAACTGTATTCTAGAGCAGTAAACAGGGTGGTTATTGTGGAAGAAGCACTAGTAGGCCAGTTAACTACCAAGTTCAAGTGATTAATTCAACTACAGTTATAAACATAACTTTACTATTTAGGCCAATTGTAATAACACTTCATGTCTGCATAACCGGATTATGAACAAACCGGCCAGTGGGGTCGTGAATGGTGAGTAAAACTTGATCTAGAAATTGAACGATTTTGTCGATTGTCTGCTCTGCTTGCTCTGCACAAAAATATTTCTCAGTGACAAACGGGTTCAGAGATTTTAGTAAAATTATCCGCGAATGCTTGGCGGATTATCGCGCGATGTGTCCGTGGTTCTTTGCCTCAATACAAAACGGTTTTAACAGTTATGGTCAATTGTAAACAAACCCACGTGTTTGTGCAGACGCTTGCGATTAATTATGAGTAGGTTTGGGAAAATGAAGTATATTTGACTCCCGTCTGTCAGTCGGTCGAGGCCTTTGTTTATTGTGGAATGGTATTCTGGCTTGATTTTGAATGTTTGATGATATGATCTTTTTGTAAATGAATAATACTTAATCCCTCTAGTTAATTTATTTAGATTTACAAATATATTTTTGGTTGCTATGATAACCGCCATTATAATAATATAATAATTATAGAGAAAAAAAGATCTGATGAAATGAAAGGTAAATAAATGATTGAGTAAATAATCCAAAACAATATTGTATTCTTTATTTGTCATTTGATGATCACCACCAAGATGAGTCTCCAATACATACACATTCTATGCTTGGATGTCATCTTTTTCCATTAAAAAAAAGATTTAAATTGTCCTGTTGATTTTAATAAGGAATAGGATATTTTATTTACAGTACCTTTTTGATTCATTTAAAAAAAAATACTGTGAAATTCATATTCAGAATAAATGTTACGCTCACTAATTCCTGTAAACAGATATCATAGCTATAACATTAATAATAACAGCAAAAAAAGGGTGAGTTAGTTATACACCGATTTCTGTATTTGGACCCTGGAGGATAGTCACTGTGAAAGTTAGTGTGGATTATGCATATATTTGAAGTCTTAATACTCTTAAGTATTGTGCCACCGTGGAAGCAGTAGAACCTACTAGTACCTAGTATTTTAAAGTCCGCCTCACAGATAAAGTAGGTCCGCTTCCACAGAAGTGATATCGCAGACAAAGTAGAACCTACACAGAAAGTCTGTATATATTGTGGAAGAAAACACAGAGCTGAGAACAAAGTGTCTATCGTACATGTACAATGTATGTAATGTTATGTACAATGTATACTGTGAGGGAGAAAACACAGAAATTCTTTTGTGGAGGAAAACACCAAATGTTTAAATGTTTGAGGATACAGAAAGTCTTTATATATGTTGAAGAATACACAGAATTAGAAAGTCTGTGTATATTGGAATACACAGAATTAGAAAGTCTGTGTATATTGTGGAGGAATACACAGAAAGTCTCTAAGACAGAAAATCTGTATTGTGGAAGAATACACAGAATTAGACGACTTAACTTAGTGTGGACGACTTAACCAGGTTTTTCGTGTGGACGACTTTGCTTGTGGACGACTTGACTGGCATTCTGTGGAAGAATACATGTTAGAATTAGAAAGTCAAAGAATACGCAGAAAGATTATTTAATGAAGACATCAAAAAATCAACGGTTGATAATATCCCAGCTTGGATTCAATTAGTTTTCATCCCAAGTTTGAAGTGACAAGGAGAATCAGGTCGGTCGTCTGCCAAACTTTGTCGGTTTTCTCTGGCTCCTCCGATTAACCTTGACTGCTAGAAACCTCTATGCACAAGAGAATTATTTAAATAAAACGCACAGGTGTAGAGTGGACATAAAACCCCAATTCTACCCCCTCTCTCTTGTTTGTCTAACCATGTTAATGTGGATTGTGGAACAGAGAGCACACATTTTTATTTATTGAGTCAATAATGATAGACCTTGTTTAATTATCTAATAATTCGACCCCCCCCCCCCTACAGAGACAGGTACATGTAGTTTCTACTGAACGCTGTAAACAAGTCGACTTCCACCGATCTTCCGAGGCTGATCCAAATGACACAAAAAATCAAAACAATATATTATGTTTGTACTTTATTTTGAGTTTGACCTAAATTAATGTAGAGAGACATCCATGGAGCTTGTATCATACATGTATTAAAAGCATATATATATATTAATGTACCTGATACTCTGGATGTGTATATATGGGGTGTTGGATAGACGAATGGTTAGCATGTCTGCGCTGTGTCATAAGGTCTGTTATTGAGTTAACTTGCGTGGTTCGATTGACGATTCCCCAGTTGTACGTGGCATGCAGTAGGGCCTCCTGTCGAACCGCATGGGTTGTCTGTGGGTTATCCGTTTTCCGCTTGCTAAAGACCCCTATGCACAAGTGAATTATCTAAATGAAAATTGAACTATGTTAGTTCCGAAATGACTTAGTTTGTGCGGAGAGCACGTTAAACCCCATTTCTCTCTCTCTCGCTCTCTGAAGGTGTATAATTTTATAAAGTAATTTATTTCCAAGTTTTAAAACATTCATTGTAATTTCTAATAATTTTCTCTGGCGTAGTCCATCCTATATTTTGTAATTTTTTCGTCATTTGTGAATCAGCCATTACTAATTACTTTTGGACTATCTTGTAGGGTATGGTTTCTTTGTTTATGTGCCTGAATCTACTGAACCTATATAAATTTGTGTAGTGATTTTAAATGTTTATATTGGATATTAGGATTCCATGACCATATTTTCATGGCAAGATAACATTAATATTGATTGAATGGGACCAATATTGAATTTTAATTTATGTTAATTTCTATGGAAAATATTGAGTTAGAGGTTTATAATATATTCTTTACATTAAATTGAAATTAAGTACAAATGTACGACTGAAGTGATGTTTTTAAAAATGTTAATCTGTTATTAAGGTGAGATTATAGCCACAACTTAAATATAAAATAAATGATAATGATGGTAAAAAAAATGGCTACATGTGGTGTTGGTTATTTCCGTCTTTTATCTTACTCATTTGTCACCTGATTTAATATTTAAAACTAACGTAATAATTAAAAATATTTGAGCTCTTTGATTTTTGGGTTAAAATAAAGGATGATTTTATTTGATTAGATCAGTGAGTGTTCAGCACTGTTCATTTATTTAAAGGAGCTAAATTGCCAACATTTGGATGGGGCCTAGAAATTGACACATATACATGTAATACTGTAATATGAATGTATAAAACTGATTTACATTCAACGGTTTCCGTTTTTACTATAATTTCAAATCAGTTATGTTCCGCGAAATAAGCCAACAGTCGCAATCTAATGCAAATTTTCAAGCGTCTGGTTATTCCTGTCTACATACGCTGTTTGATTTGGTGGAATGTGTGTAGCCTCGTCCCTCAAGTCTCTTGTTACAACTGGGGCTGAAACACATTATTATGTTTACGGTACACAAGTCGTGTACCAATGGTAAAATGTTTATTTTGTCTAAAATATTGGATATCAGAAGCCCATCTTTTTCCGGTAAGATCACAGCATCGATGTTGATTTAAAGGGTCAATCCCGATAAGAACAGAGTCTCAAAAATTAAAGTCCGAGCCTTTATGAAATTTATGAACCAAAATATAGAGGCAAGGTGTATTTACCTTGGCTCAAAGTTTCAGCTCAAAATATTGAGTCGTTTTGACGTTAACGTCAACACTGCTTATCCGGACACGTAACCCTTTTAAGATTTTGGGTCAATTTTTTGATTGGGTGACCTAATAATCGATTCCCGTTTCTTGAGAGGTCTATACAGTGAATGACCCATGTACTGTACTTGATAACAAAAGGTAAATTTCACCTACATATCATTTTTATAGAAAAAAGTCTGGTTTTATCCAGATACTGTATAATACAACGGTCTCCATTTCCACATGAAGACTGTCAGGTTTATGTTATTTACAAGCATATCACAAATATCGTGTTAGTTGGTCGGCCTTAGGTAATGGGATATAATGGATTTTAACACAAAATTAAGCATTTTTATTCCCCAAAAAGTTATCGGGATTGGCCCTTTAAATTGACAAATAATTTGTGTTTTCAATGTTGAAGATTTTGGATGATATTGAGTTAGAGACTTAGCTACCGTACTTTAAACATTTCTATCAAATTTTATTTAATGCCGTTAAATTCATCCAAGCGTTCTCAATAATTAAATTGTTGCAGCTGTCAATAGCTAAGAAGAAATGATGCATACTGGGAGAGAGAAGACAAGTGGCCACATTAAGCAACATTGCGAAATGACACTTCGAGTTGGACAGAAAATCTGGCCTTATTCCGTACAATGATGTTATGGATTTAATTACGTGTAAGTGTTTGATGTCCTATTTCAGTCACAGATTCATGTTTTTGGAATCAAAAATATGTATGTATGTAAACTGAAATAAAACTACTCAACCAGTACACCCCTACACGACAAGTAATAAACGGAATTGTGGGTAAACCACAAGAAACATCAATGCTGATTGATTAATCAATGTCTGACATGATAGGGTCAATAGCCGCTTGTACACCCCGTGATGCGACCTTCCGCTTCAACCGAAATGAAATAGAGGGAGAGGGAGAGAAATGGGGTTTAACGTCCACTCGACACAAAATAGGTCATTTTGGGACTAACATATGGTTTCACTTTATTTCAATAATTCGCTTGCGCATAGGGGTCTTTAGCAGTGGGAGGAAACCGGAGTGCCCGGAGGAAACCCACGAGGTTGAGAAGGCGCCCCTATCCTCCATCCTGCACCACTGACAAGGGGAAACCATTCTCCAAAAATTTCTCAGCCAACACTGGAATCAAACACATGACCTGCAGATTAGCGAGCCAGCATCTGGCTCCCTGAGCTACCTCGGACCCTAATTATTATTTACGCGTAATAGAATGTTATATAGTGTCAGGTCTTGAGAAGCTTGGTGCCATCAATCCCAGGTTATGATATAGAATCATGGCTGTAGGTGTCATAGTGTTAGACTAGAAGTAGAAGGGAGAATATAGTGTGTTAATACATCTTGTAGGCTAGTGGTGGGAGCAGTCACTAACTTCTATACAATCATTATTGATTTTAAACGCTTTTATAAAGCCCTGTTTACACTTGCAAATTGCCAACTTGAACTCTGGTAGAGCCATCAGAAAAAAATTTTAGGAAAGTTTTATCAGAATTTGAGAAGGATGGAAAACAGATATGCTGAAAATAATGATTTTTATTGGACATTGATTATCTGTCAGGCACTACAAATCTAGTATGACATTTTGAAATTTGTACAAAATGACAGGCAACAAAGCAGCCATGGTTACTGACATTGTCATTGACTGGTGCTTTATTTCCAGGCTTGGTTAAAGCACAGATTATCTTTCTGATGTACACCTTGGAGTGCATGAAAGATCCCTTGGCAGTTGGAATTCGATATAAGAGTAGACTGTAGCGCTGTCGTTCGGGCAAAATTGCCCTCATAGCACACTGCATGGCATATGTGCCGCTATGCGCGTCTTCATTAGCCCAGCCTGAGCAGAACAGTAGGACGTTAAACCTCACTTCATTGCAATTATTTATTAAAACACAGTTTGTGAGTAGTCTTGGAGGTTGGGTGGTCGAATGTTCGGTCATGGAGTCAAGTACTGAAGTAATGTGGATTTGAAGCCCTGATTGTACGTGACAAGGAATACACATAGGCTAAATTGCCTGTTCAACTGTGTGAGTTTTCTCAAATTAAAATAAAATTGAGCCATGTTAGCCCCAAAATGATTTAGTTTACCTCAATTTGTCTCTCTCTCTCTCACTCAGATTTTAATGTATTTGAAATTTGTGGTTGATAGACACCTAGAATAGCTTTTAGCTAGATGTATTTCTGTAACTTGAGAGTTACGCGAACACATCTGTTGATGGCTAGAGAAAATAACCCCACAGCTCTATATATTGGTGTATACATGTATAAAGGAAGCCATTGAAGATAGAGTTATAAATCTGCAAACTTCACATGGAGAACGGAGGTCTATAACAAACTTGGAGTTTCCAGCAAACTTCATCAAGTTGTGGTCATGAAGGGCTGGTTCCGGTCACAAACAAAATATTGGTAGGAATGGAATTGAACCGTCCATATGTCAACAAATCAAACAATAACTTAAAATAAAAGTAGGCTTGAGTCAAGTGATGTTTAAGCAACATCATTGAGTGATGCTGCAAACTATTAATAGATCTACAAAGATTATTGATTCTACAGAAAGTAACGCCTACTTAGATTTTGGACTTAACAATAAACAATTTCTATATTTTATTTCATTTAGAGATAAAATTACTCGTACATCATCATCCGATGTAGTGGAGGGGTCCGGCAGGCCGAATGACGAGGATTTGCAGGCTGTAGTTTACCCACCACTGAAAACCATGTAATTAAATTAATTATAAGCTAAATAATGTCATCTTCTGTACATTGACGACTTATTGTGTACGGTACCGGTACCAAAAACTCCAAATATTCTTTTAATAAAGAGTCCTTAAATTAGTTGCCAACCAAGATGGCCTTTATTAACGGTAAAGCTATGTGTTTATTAATTGTATGTGAAGTTAGTTATAGAGACTTAAATAATCATTATTTCCAGTTGTTGCTATCTAAATTATTAGGTAAAGTGGCGAACTCAAAAGGAAAACACGTAACTGACTAAAATGACGAGTGATAACAATAGATAGGTGAATTTCTGCTCACTAATAATTCATTCAAAGACAAAAAGTTGTTATGTGAGCTTTAAAAGGATATTTAAGGGAAAATGAGAAAAATAGAAATAGTCCGTGCATTGCCTTGTTTTTATTTCTTCTATACATAATAAAAAACATGGGTTTTCTACGGTTCAATTTTATTTCCATTTAAGGATACTCACTATGTTGAATAAGCGACATAGTCTAGTCACATACATGTACAAGTAGGGAGTTGAAACCATACCACTTGTCTCCAAGACTACTCACAGACATTCTGTGTTTTCAATATAATTGCAATGATCTCGAAAGTTAAAATTATATTTGGAACGTGTTTAACCAGTTCTGTCACTTAATATGTGATGATGACTGACACCTTCTTTTAAATACATTCCTGGCTACAATTCTCAGATTATCCACTGCCTGCGTCTTTTTCTGTGATTTTTATCCCGTAAAGTGTTGAATGTCTTAACTCTTCATAAAGTTTATCAACATGTACACAAAGCGCTCAAGTGCAGCCTTCGACATCACACGTGCAGATAGCCCTAATCGTCAGGCTGTTGATTAAAGAAACCCTTACATTTTTGTCCTGTATACACTCCATGAGTGTTTTTCAGGGAATCCAGTATTTTTCTAGTAAGATTGGATATCTCTACTTTCCGTCTATACCAAAATTGTCATACTTTTATAGGGAATATATAACCACCCGATAATTAATTTTCTAGGAACCTATCTTTAATGAAACGCTGATTAATCACAGAATTCCGCAATTTTCATAAACATAATTTGTACACCAACAAATATATTTCAATTCTATGTGAACACAAACATGGTTTCATATCAAATTCATGTACATGTACATTATTGTCATACACCTTCGGATGGGATGCAAATCCGAGGTTGGCACATGGAAAATATCCTGTGACAGTGGGAATTCATACGAGTAGGCAATAATGCTGCTGTCTGGCCAAAATTTCCCATATAATACATGTAGCACACTGAATGCCGTATACCATCTTCATTAGCTCATTTCAATTTGTAGAATTGGATTATTGGATTGAAAATTTGAGGCACTGACTTGAGCACATTTACATGTACTAGGAGGAACACACAATGTCAGTTGTTCAAGTCTGGAAATAAGACGCCTTTGAAATTTGTAAGGCCCAGATGCATGTAGCTCTGACATAATGCATCTTAGAATGATATTTACCACAGTTCATCAATACGTTGTAAGCAAATAATTCATTGGAGTCGCTTATTGTCATTTGCACTTTATAGATGATATCTAAATTGATTATTTAACATTTGATTAACGAGCTAAAATTGTTATATTATTTATATTATACATGTAAATTACCAGTTAGACATTTATCAACATGACAAGACCATGATCAACTTCAGCGCCATGAGATGGGTCCGGGTCCCGGGAGGAAAGTGCTGGCCATGTTCGATCCCGGTGTTGGCCAAGAAAGTTCATCAGGCTTTTCGGGTGTGATTCTTCTTGTCAGCCGGGTACGATGGAGGGCCTGGTAAGACAACGTATATATGGCCGTCCTGATCTGATGAAAAACCGAGATCCTGTGTACACATTAACATGCACGTAAATGAACCATTGACAGTTGGGATTTGAAATAAGAGTAGGCTGTTATGCCGCTGTCCGGGCAAAATTTCCCTCATACAGGTAGCATACTGTCTTCATTAAGTGTATGATGCTATAACCACATTTCAAATAAGTATTAGAGACAATAACATTATTATCCCAAACAAAATGTTTTCAAAGGGTCTTCTTGCGGTACATTGTGCACTCAGAGATCCATGCCCCTTCTAGTCACTGTCACCCAGAACCCCCTAGTCTTCGACGTACGAAGGGTCTGGGTCGGTTCTCAGTTATTTGACGAAAATTACTGGATAATCTACCACATAAAAAAACAAACTCCCGGTTACGCATGGGCAATGGAACCTTTTGGCTAATGTCTCGGTAAGTGCTAGATCTTATGAAGCCGGGCCGATTTTGCTAGATTCTATAAAGCGAGTCTGAAATATATTCCACAATTCGCTTGGCTCATCTATTATTAGAAACAAAATAGACACGAGGAATAAAGCATGAATCGCGACGAAGAATTAAGAAGATTGTGGGCAATTCCACGGTAACGGACGTACATTTTGCACTCGTTATATTTTGAATTCTTCCAATATTATCTAACCATGAATAATTAACTGTTCAGGTTTTATATAGTATTAAAGACATATATTTTAAGTATTAATTGACATATGATTTTATTTATTTCTGAACACCGGAAATAAACATTGGCTCCTCAAAGTATAGGTAACGGACGTACAGAAATGAACACCATGATTTACCTACATGAACATGGTTGCAAAACTCTGTGAATTGTCCTGTGGAATTCAACAGTTTTTATCCCTGTAAGAAAGGGCACTAATACTAGATGTGTGCTGTATGATCACTTCTCACATTTAGATTCTTGTAATCCAGTAAATTAGAAATTACTGTGGTAACGGACGTACATATTTTCTGGTAACAGACGTACGAGTGCAAATTGCTAACCAATTAAATGAGATATGTAAACTTTCAAGTAATAGGACTGATAGATAATACTAATTATTAACTCATTTGAATTAATGGAGCAGTTAATTTCCTAAAAACATTACTTCTTACATAAATTATTGCGACCTAAAAATTTGGGTAACGGACGTACATTTTTACCCTAAAATTTTAGTAACGGACGTGCATGAATCTTTGAAACCCCAAATATTCAGAGAATTGGGTCAAAATGTTTTCCTTCTACAGTCATAATATCAAGAATGGGTGATGTTAGCTTTATATATGAGTTTTTGAACAGTTCCATAAATAAATATGAATGAGAGAGATGAAATATAAATATAAATGCCATAAAAAGTAACGGACGTACATGTACGAAAACCCAAGTTATTCTGAGAATTTTTGCCAATCTTTTCTTTTTTTGGTCATTATAATAAGAATAGGTTATTTTAGCTTTAGATATGAAATTTTAAACAATTCAATTCATAAATATGAATGAGAGAGGAAAAAATGTGAATATTTGGTAACGGACGTACATTCTCATAGCGATATTTTTCTATGTTGATTACTTTCACAAAAATATGTTATTTTCATATTATAATGTATAAATATCATGTTTATATACATTGTCAGATAACTAATGCCAAATCATTCATAATAACTTAGAATTATCCAACTAACACAAAGTAAGAAAATACATAAAAATTATAAATTCAACATTTACAACGTACACCTCGACAAAAGACCAAATAAAAAAAATTAGGAACAATTTCGGCCAAAATTTAAGTTTGTTTTCAAAATATAGATTATTTTTCACCATAAAACATTATTTTTGTCCACTTGTCACCTAATTAAATTTTTCACCTAATTGTATACTTTAGCGTGGAATTGCCCTTGTGAGAAGCCATACTGTACATCTGATTCATGACGAGAGAAAATTACTATTTCAATAAAAACCTTACAAACAAAATTTTAGAGAGTGTCATTGTTGACAAGCGAGATGTTTTAAAAGATTCAGTACGTGGTAACTCAAAAGACTGGACAATCCAGACAATGACCGACTTTCTGTCAAATTTTGAGGGCCCACCCAGACTAATATTTGTAGAATATTTGTTTGGATTATAGAGACTATGCCCCTTCATACTTCAAGAATAAATCTCTGCCCTGAATCCCGGCCATATTCAAACAGTAATACACTAAATGTAATTTGGTTCTAGTTCTACTCCGTTTCACATCTGTTACACACAAAAAGACTAAATAAACTTTTTCAATTTTATTAAATTTTAAATGGAAGCAGATTAACTACTTGAACACAATTCTCGAAGTATACTTAGTATTTTCGGCTAAAATCGTTGATTTAGGACTTACATGTAAAATGTCGGTCAACTAGCTTAATATTAATTCTCAAGCAGATTCGAGCTAACTATAGACAGACAGACAGACTAGTTTAGTTTGCTTGTGGCAGTCATGAAAGGTAAAGCTGTCCCTTTAAAGTTAGAGCCTTTGATAAAGACGTAGATATTTATGGAATTATTTGTGGGTGTATGTGTCTCTGTGTGTAGGCCTACAGGACATCACAAACAACACATTTATCATCCAATAATTACTGCCAGTGTTACCCTGGCTTGAATTACCATTGATTTTTACAGCTGGAGTGGAGATAGTGACATTATAAGTTATTGATTCCTCCACTCCTCTCAATGAAACTCATTCTACCAAACCTCGCCGTTAATCTAGAAATTGTCTAGTATCCATGACAACCTTGGCTAGAACTCGGTAAATATAGAGACTGTAAAGATTCGTCACCCACGGAACGCGTGCGCTGTAGGTCGGTTGCAGCACTGGTGGATTATATGGAGTGATAAGGCTATTATTATTGAATACGAGATCAGTATGGAGAGCGAGTCTCATCAACTTTATGACGAAATGGATACAATAGTTGTTCATTACGTAACGTTATAGGGAGGTAAAATACGGGATTCCTGTTACGGTTAGTCGGATAATATTGTGATTAGATAAGATCGTGTTAGTATACGAAGGCAATGAACAGTTAATACATTGTTTATATCTTACAATATTGATTGTATCGACTGAGTTGACTAGGTGTGAAAAACAGGTTTTAAAATCCATCTATTTGCATGTAAACAAACAGGTTGTTAGGTAATAATTGATAATAATATTTATTAATTATTAAAGGTCTGGATAATCATTGTTACTATTTTGGGAAAATGTCGTAAATTGTGGCTTAATCAACGCTAGAATATACTGATTGCTAATTGTTTATAATTTAATTAAGAAAATAAAACTAAATGAATCATGTACATGTATCGCCTGGTTGGAATTTTAGAAAATTTTCAGTTCATACCCTTGCAATTACAGAATTAAATTGAACTGTTTTTAAACATGGTCCCCATCTTGATTAGCCGAGTTTGGAGTAGAACAGTAGGACGTTAAAACACTTTTCATTTCATCTCACATTTTTTATGCCTGTCAAACTGCAGAAAATGCATTTGACACATCTTTTTTTCAAGTACTGTAAATAATTATTTTACGTCTTAAAATTGAGGAGCTAATGTAAGGATGAAAAATTAATTTAAATTAAATCGGGTTCAAAATCTCTTCTGCACTGAACTGCGGTAATGGAGACCGGCATACACCATTCAGAGTGCTACGCGGAAAAATTTGCCCAGCACTACAGCCTACTGTTACATGTATATCATATTCCAACTGTCAAGGGATCTTTTACATGTACGCAATTTGCTAACGAAACAGAGGCGCCAAGGAATAATTACATTTACCTGACATTTTTTTATACATCCACGTGGAAATTTAAAAATTTGATGATAATCTGGATAATTGAGACTCCTTTTGAACTAGTACCTTTGCTGCGATAAGAGAGAGTGAGAGAAATTAATGTTCCCTCGACACAAACTAGGTAATTTCGGGACTAACACATGGTTCAATTTTGTTTCAATAATTAGCTTGTGCATAGGGGTCTTTAGCCGTGGGAGGAAACCAAAGGACCCGAAGAAAACCCACGATGTTGGACAGACGACCCTAGTCTTTGTCATTACAACTGCGGAACCGAAACCACGCCCAGTTGACTCTATCCTGGGCCTCGGAACCGAAACCACTCCAGTTGACTCGATCACGGGCCTTAAGTTACAGCGTGCATGTGCTAATCATTTGACATGTAGACACTCATGATTTCGCTCAGAATAAACTAATTGCAATGAAATTTTCAAAATATTCAGTTTTGTGAATCTATTTTTGAACTATGATTATTCATCGTTAACTTACATATGTATACCCCTGAACATGGTCGTAAACAACATGTACATGTATGCTGGCCTGTCACTGTGTTTTTCCATACTCCTCTCAATGTTTTGTTTGATTAGTGGTCTAGAGTACCGCGCTTCGAGCTCTAGCTGGCCGGTCACCTCTGGCTTGCGGCTGTGGTTTCGAGCCCTGCTCCCCACTGCTCACCTCTGTAAAGAAAGCAAATTCTTTTTGCAAATTATGAATGGTCAATAGTCCAATGGACATCCAATGGCAAACTGCGTAACAGAGTTCCACATAAGTCCAAATATATTTACGTAACCGTTACGTCATGCCTCACGATTTTATTATTCCCAATTAACCAGTGCACAGAAGACCATTGCAGAAAAACTAATTGTGTGACAAACGAGGCTATCGACACAGTTATAATGTGAACAATACTGTTTTGAGACGGACAATATTTTCACCGTTTTTAACACATGTATCTTAAATCACTGTCCAAAGTATTATGAAAGACCCAGATTAAACGAAAGACTGTCATTTTGCAGTACTCAAGTCATTTTTTTCATTTCAATAAAATTTTCCGCACCAAAAATATTGTTCAGTTTTTATTTCAGTGTGTTGCTGAATCATGCTACATGTATATAACTAAGGATTTGAAAATCGTAGGTTCACATGGAATATTGACCACAATGGATACAGTGTCTTTATAAGTACTGAATGTTGTTGAACCATGAGTTCCATGTCGGCCGTATACGCTGGTCGAGACTGAAACTATATCGGACACAGCGATCATTTTGCATGCTGGAACTGTTTTGGACTGATTCACTTTTCACAATATTGTAATTTTCAAGGTATTGTTTTAGTTTCGAGCAGGGATATTGATGAATGATGTTTAAACAAACTGATAAAACAATGAACCTGTCACTATGGTATTATAAATTACTAGTTGATTAGTTACTAGTGAATCAATCAGTTTGTCATCTATCTACAATCAGTAACAGTCAAACCTTTAGAAGTGATTAAAAACATTCAATCAATAGTGATTTTGATAATCCTGCAAAAAAAAACAAACCCAAGTCTTCTGATTATTCATATATTGGCTCAGTGATCATAGAAAATGTATATTATATTATATATTATATGATATTTTTTCCAGAGAAGCAATGTTAAGATAAACAGTGTATGTTGACGACAAAGACGAAGAAATGCCCAAGAGAAAGTTTGATGATGGAGGCGAGGAGGAGAAGGAGGGGGTTGTATCTCCGTCACTAGAATCTGACGACAGTAGTAACTGTAGCGCTCAAACAGATGGCAGCACCGACGTTCCCCAGTCAATAATAAGTATGTAATATCATCTCTTTTAAATCAACTTCTTAAGTCTGAAGTCATTTCCTGAATCAAATGGGTTGTACCCATGGAGGTGTATATATTGACAATATATACACCTCCATGGTTGTACCCCATTTCGTTTTGTTTTATTTACTCTCTTAAGTCCAGATTTCAAATTACAATTCCATTCTTTTTCATAATCCATTAAAACGGTAAAAAATATTTGAGATAAATTATGTAAGATTTAGATAAAGAACTGACCATTATTGCTATAATAGCTCAAAAATAGAAAATGTAAAGTAAATATATTGAACGTTTCATTGAAATTACTTAATTCTGAGCCAAGTTATCACTGTTTGTAGTTTTGACAAGATGTGTGCATTGTGGTAACCGGGGCACTGGTGTATATTTGAGATTTGGCCTCGCTTTCCCATTTTTAAATTAAATTTTGAATGGCAAACTGTTAAAATCTAGTTAAAATCTTGAGTATCTGATGCCATCAAGAGTTGATTATGGTAAATAAATGTCTAATTAATACTAGTTTATATCACATTTCAGGCCTTAGGAAAACAGGCAATAGGTAAATTTACCTCTCGCGTAATGTGTGTTTAATTTGTATTTTATTTTAGACATGGATCGTAAACGTAAGAAGTTAAAGAAGTCTGTCAAGTTTGATCATGTTAAAGTGTTTTATTTTCCCCGAGCTCAAGGCTTTACTTGTGTTCCCAGTGAAGGTGGCTCTACGTTAGGTAAGTTTCCATCTGCTGTGGGAGTCGCAGTGGCTCTGTGAGTAAGATGCTGGCTGGCTCGATCCCATTTGTAGCAGAGAAAGTCCCTCAGGATTTTCTGGCATGGTTTATAATGATTTGGATCCTATCAAAGTTTATGGGGATGGGGGTGGGTGGTGCATCATAAGGTGAGATTGTTCATTGTGTAAACTGGACGGATAGGCTTGCGACCTATCAGTAACTTCTTTTCAACTTGAACGGATTTTATTCTGCGGTATCTTTCTTACATGTAGCTGCTGAGAGAGTTAATACTTTACATGTATATTACATTTCAATGGCGGCTTATAAAAATTGATCAGTACAGTGTATGGTTATTTTATTTGTTTGTTTTATTCAACAGGTATGGCCAGTTCCCACAACCACGATCAGGTATTCACCGTTTCATCCTACGCCAAAGAACAGAAACGTCTGCATCGCATGATCATTGAAGAGCAACGTCGACAAGGCAAGACCTTTCCTAGTCCCTTATTACAGAGTGTCGTACCTCAGAACGCGGAGGATATGTCGTCAGGAAGTGATTCCGATAGTGACTATGACGATTGTTATTTCCTTCAACCCGTGCCGATTAGACAAAGGCGTTTAATGCTCCGAACATCAGGCGTGAAAAAAATTGAGAGTGAGGAGAAGGAGGAGTGCCGTGATATTCGTGTGTCGAGAGAAGTGTGTGGATGCGACTGCAAGGTGTTCTGCGACCCGGAAACGTGTGCTTGTAGTGCTGCTGGCATTAAGTGTCAAGTCGACCGTCTATCCTTCCCATGTGGTTGTAGCAAAGATGGATGTGGTAATCTGAATGGACGAATTGAATTCAACCCGATTCGCGTTCGGACTCATTTTATTCATACTTTGATGAGATTAGAACTGGAAAAAAAAGAAATTGAGTCGATCAAAGCTAAAGCGTTGAATAACGTCAGGGACGAAACGACGAAGGATCAAAATAACGAGCAGCAGGAATCAAAGGATATCGATGAAGAGTCCGTCGATCTGTCACATTTTAACAGTAACGAACTCGGCAGTTGTCGCGATTGTCAAAATACGGAAGTGTGTAATGCGATGATGCAAGAAGTACAGTACGCAACGATGGGAGTTGAACAGCAGCAGCAACGTGCTGCTTTAACGCAAAACTATTTACAAAATACTAATATGACATCAGTATCCATGACGACACAGCCAAACACCAATGATAACATACACAATGTTCTAATGTACAACCAGAACCACACGGATAGTAAAAATGGCTACCATACGGATAGTACAGTGTCTCATGTCTACGATTTTAAGCAGGGGGTTAACGGAGTCAACGCGGCGTACTCAGATTGTTCTCGGGAAGGCGTTAACGGACATTTCAAACCCTACAATGGTGAAAGCATATCGTATAATGGAGAGGGGGGTAACATTACTGCTGACGACATTCATTTTAAATCTTACGAAGGTACACTGAAGTACAACATCAAGGAAAATGAAAATCATAAATTTTGTCAGATGACCGAGCAGAAATTCATCTCCCAACCCGTAGCCGAGTCCCCGCCAAAATATACGGAGTTAAAACCATCAACGACATCTTATAAACCCATATCAGACATGCTGAACCCTATTCAACCTACAGACGCAACAACAAAGGCCTGGGCAGACGCAGCCAAAACCTTCCCAGAAACCAACACTTACGACACGATACAACCCGTTTTATCAACTTACACAACCATGACAACTACAACACGCGACCGCCTGGCGGAAAATTGTCCCGTTATTTCAAGTCACATGACCAAGTTGGACACCAGTGAATCAACCAATGACAGTTTCCTGGATGATGATGGAACACAGCCATTGGATCAATCAGAAAAACTCTCTCTACATTCTGAAAGTTCCATGGATAGTTGCGACGGACTCGGAACGTACGAATGTGCTGTCTCGGACGATGCAACGGTCACTAAGCTTGGATCATCGGAAACGCAAGAATCGTTTGAAATAACAAATTGGAAAACGAAAGTTTCAAGTCATTCGGAAAAAAGTAGTCCCAATTTTGGTGAGATAATTAAAGAATCCATCGTAGAAATTGTGTCTGCTTAATCAATAAATCAATTGTATGGTAACTAACGCTACAATACAATGTTGCCGCAAAATTGAAATAAATATCGTGCTAGATTCATATCAAAAACAGAAATGATAATTAGTTCTCCAATCTGGTCATGTTTATTTTTATTTTTTTCTCTTCTGCTTTTTGTGATTTTCGTACACAAGAAACAAGTATATTTATAGTAACCATAGTAACTAGCTTATTATCTAGTAAATAAAAGAACAAAGTCAGACAGTGTATGGTGGCGATTCTTTCTATTTTCATCAGTTATATGTTTGCGATGATTGGAGCTGAATTGACGTAAAACATACACGTACCTACATGTTTTTAAAATCAAAAACACTTTAACGAGTTTGTAATATGCGGGGATTGATTGAGATTGTTGTTCTGTGTGCTGCAGGATTGAAGATGGGATTTCATGGGTCAAGTGAATACTTATATGGAGGTCTGAAGGTCCCTGCCCCGAGACGTATTTATTGTTTAGATAAAGTCAAGTCAGAGATCAAATTCAATATTGAAAAGGTACGTTTCGTACGCGGATGTAAATGTGATGTATACTGACGATAATTTGTGCGTGAAAACAAAGCTTTATTTTATTCCAAGAGAAAAAAAACTGTGAAAGCGTGTAACATGGAGATGTTGAATTACCACAGTGAAGGCCAGTTTATTTTATATATGTACAAATGTAACGGATATTTTTATTGGTCAAGGACTGTTCACACAATGAATGATTTGTTGGTTTAAGTTGTTACAGTGTATTTGATTGGATCTCTATTTTTAGCCAAAGTGAACATGACGCTACTGTGTTTAATGTTCAGTAGATATATTTATATTTTACTGTTTTATCGGGGTTTTTAATCGTTCAAATTTTCTCGTCAATCATGTTAGTAGTTTGATGTTTTATATCGTTAAGTGTTTCGTGTAGGATTCAGTCATAAGGAAATTGGTTCTTTTCTAAACTCATCCCCAACGTCCCCATTCATGAACGATAAATGAATTGCTCTAAAAGTTTCATATACCGTATGAATGATTTGTTGGTTATTACTGTACATGTACATGCACGTACAAAATATTGGGTTCACCATGTTTATTTTTTATGCGGTTACATGTTCACAATTCTTTCTGGTTGTTGCTGTATAAAAACAAAGTTACAATGTACATGTGTTAAGCTATTTTTGAAGTACATGTAGAACTACATGCAGAACAATGTTACGCTTGTTGCGTTATTCTTGAGTGCATTGTATATACGTATACAAAGAATAAAAACAAGTAAAATTTGGTCAGGTTAAATGTAACGTGAAATAATTCATTTTACTACATGTGCGTACATTGTATACATGTACATGTAGTTGAAAAGAATTGGTACATTAAATTGTTTTAAAATCAGTTCATTTTATCAATTGAAATGTCAAGGGAGCTTGATTTTACCCTTTTTCCATAAAAATCCTCAAAATCAATTGAATCCATTTCTTAAAAAAAACCTCATTCTCCAAATCTACGTATTACATACCGGTATTTGATATTGTATGTTTATTTGAAAAATGAATTCAAAATTTGAAAGGTTTATTGAACATGTATGTATCTGATATGTACATTAAGACCTACTGTTGACAACGGTACAAAAAACCTGTGGTTTGAAACTTTTGGGAGTCGAGCTGCATGTACATTAAGCCTACTACACTTCTGCAAGACTTCATGAGAATTTTGACTGCTTTATGTGTTGTATTTTACATCTTTACATGTCGTGAGCATTTAGCGTACCATATCTGTCTTTAGTTTAATCAAAACAACTAATAATACTCTGGCCTTCGTACATTTACTGTATTTACATGTACACGTACAGGTATATTTTGGTTTTATTAAAACATCTATAAGGATGTCTCCTTCACTATAAAACTGCTGAAAAGGTCTCTCAGTAACTATTTGTCAAAAACAAGCTGATTATTATAAATTTATTTAGCTCTGTTCACAGAATTAAATATAAACTACAACCGTTGTCCTAGATTTCAATTATTGCTCTGGCTGGGGATAACTGTACATTCATTAAGTAATTTTTGGAAAGATTGAGTTTGCCGAAAATATTCCAAACTTTATGATAGGCCACCATACATGTTCATGTACATGTATATCATGTACATCAGGCCCTGAATTCACAAAGCATTCTCGGACTTAAATTAACCCAAAATTGTTTTACTAGACCTTGATAAAACATTTGTTTTAATGTATCAAATATATCAATAAGATATTATATGCAAAGTTTTGTGTTTCTGGATCAAATATATTTCTTATAAACGGTGATTGAAAGTTGAGTGAATTCTTAAAGTTCCAATTTCATATTTTCTAAGAAAGTCAAAACATAATTATTTCTAATATTTCTATGTCTTTTGCTCAAAAGGTTGTCAACTCACTATTATACGATCATGGGCAATATTTTGGGGGGATTAGAAAGGGTGACACAGGGTGATTGAGGAAATAGTTACTCAATTACCTCCCTTGTTTTCCCATGGACGGCCATCTTCAAACGTTTGAATTTGAAGTTGAAAATGATATTTTTGCCAATTTCTCAACTGGCAATAGTGAATTATAGGATTATTCTTTAACAAGGTAGGACTGTTTATAGGTTCAATCTATTTTGGGGCTTTATTTTCAAACATTTTAAAAATATAACTTAAAAAAATGC
Source organism: Patella depressa (assembly GCA_948474765.1). NCBI lineage: Eukaryota > Metazoa > Mollusca > Gastropoda > Patellidae > Patella > Patella depressa. The sequence goes on along the minus strand of OX419723.1, from coordinate 36,662,660 downwards.
TATTGGAGCTTTAACTTAAGTCGGAGAATGCTTTGTGAACTCAGGGCCTGGAGTACACCTTGGATATCATAGCATAAAGTTCGAATACTTCTTTTATGGTCAACAGCGTTTCTATGCGTTATCTCTGAACTCAAAATACAATTCTTTGTTAAAGTATTTGTTAATCCAACCTCGAATTCCGAGTTTTGTCAGTTTATTTGCTAAAATTTTAAATCATTTGTTGTAAATAAATGTTTGTACGATGTATTTATAAAATGTTTTTCGTTTACTTGATTGGTTAAATATGTCCATATTAATTGAAATGTCTGGCAATGTTTTGCATATTTAGAAGAAAACATTTTATATGTGCCAAGTTGTTTTTTTATAAAAGGGTCACAATCAATTTCATGTTAATTATATTTACATTTTAATTGATATTGCAAGCTACATGTAATTAATTTATCAGCTTGTCATATCCGTGTCTTCAGACCACAATAATTTCATTTTGTGATCAGTATTTTTTTTATCGTATCAGACGAGGGAAAGTAATAAAATGTGTTCAGTGGTATGTACAGTTAAATTGAGAGTCTTTACGTGTAAAAACACTTTCAATTGATTATTAATGATCAAATTATTAGAAAAAAATGATCTAAGATGAACAAAATTGACTGCCTTTCTCAAATATTTTGAAATGGTAGCTTTTATCTGGCACTTTTAAACTATTTCTGCTGACTTTAAATGTATTTTTTTATGTTTGGAGGAAATGGATGATAAAAAATGATAAGATTGATGTGCGCTCACAAACAGCAGATACATCGATATCAGTAGCAGACTATGTTTTACTATCTACATGTCAACACAGAGAGAACCAATCATTGAGCTTGTTACTAAATCAAGGATTCTTGATTCCACCAATCAACAGTTCTATGTGTCTCTGTTAACCTTAAGAGACGTTCTCTGCTGTCAAGTTTACAAATTTAAACGTTCTCTTCTTTCTTGTGTAAATTTAGCTTGGATCTCTTTTTATACGCCCACATTTTTATGTGGACGTATTATGTCGTCGCCCCTGTCCGTCCGGACGTCCGTCCGTCCACAATTTGTTTGTGGACTCTCTACAGGTCACAATTCTTATCCGATTTTGACGAAACTTGAAATATAGGTTTATCCCCAAAAGATCTCGGCTGCGTTCGATATTGGCATGTATCGGATCAAAACTTCATGGATTATGGCCCCTGATTGTACGAAAAATCACGTTTTTAGCTTGTGGACCCTATAGAGGTCACAATTTTGAACCGATTTTGATGAAACTTGACATGCATGTTTGTAACCCAAAGATCTTGGTTCCTTTCGATATTTGCGGCTATCGGAATGTAATTTCCTGGATTATGGCCCCTGATTGTCCGAAAAATCACCCTTTTTAGCTTGTGGTCCCTCTGGAGGTCACAATTATTATTCGATTTAAAAAACCGTTTGATTATATCACCGTTACACCCTAAGGAAGGTTGAGTTCGAATTTCGGGAAAATCGGACGAAAATTGCCATACAAAATGGCCGCCGTTTGTACGCAAATACTGTTAAAAAATGGTATATCAAGGTTGTGGACCCTGTGGAGGTCACAATTTTGATTCGATTTTGATGAAACTTGAAATTCATGGTTATAACCCAAAGATCTTGCTTCCTTTCGATATTTGCGCATATCGGATCGTAACTTCCTGAATTATGGCCCCTGATTATACGAAAAATCGCCTTTTTATTAGCTTGGAGGTCACAATTATTATTCGATTTAAAAAACCGTTTGATTATATCACCGTTACACCCTAAGGAAGGTTGAGTTCGAATGTCGGGAAAATCGGACGAAAATTGCCATACAAAATGGCCGCCGTTTGTACGCGAATACTGTTAAAAAATGGTATATCAAGGTTGTTGACCCTGTGGAGGTCACAATTTTGATTCGATTTTGATGAAACTTGAAATTCATGGTTATAACCCAAAGATCTTGCTTCTTTTCGATATTTGCGCATATCGGATCGTAACTTCCTGAATTATGGCCCCTGATTATACGCAAAATCGCCTTTTTTTTAGCTTGGAGGTCACAATTATTATCTGATTTAAAAAAATGTTTGATTATATTACCGTTACACCGTAAGGAAGGTTGAGTTCGAATTTCGGGAAAATCAGACCAAAATTGCTATACAAAATGGCCGCCGTTTGTACGCGAATACTGTTAAAAAATGGTATATCAAGGTTGTGGACCCTGTAAAGGTCACAATTTTAATTTGATTTTGATGAAACTTGAAATTCATGGTTATAACCCAAAGATCTTGGTTCTTTTCGATATTTGCGCATATCGGATCGTAACTTCCTGAATTATGGCCCCTGGTTATACGCAAAATCCCCCTTTCTTTAGCTTGTGGTCCCTCTGGAGGTCACAATTATTATCCAATTTAAAAAAACGTTTGATTATATCACCGTTACACTGTAAGGAAGGTTGAGTTTGAATTTCGGGAAAATCGGACCAAAATTGACAGACAAAATGGCCGCTGTTTGTACGCGAATACTGTTAAAAAAAATGGTATATCATGGTTGTGGACCCTGTATAGGTCACAATTTTAATTCGATTTTGATTAGGAAGGTTGAGTTCTAATTTCGTGAAAATCATACAAAAATTGCCGGACGAAATGGTCGCCGTTTGTACGCGAATAATGTAAAAATATGGTATATCATGGTTGTGGACTCAATACAGGTCACAATTCTTATCGGATTTTGATGAAACGTCACATTTCTAGGTTGTGTACTGTCACACCATAATCATTGTCGGTTTCGAATTTCATTAATATCAGACTGGAACTGACCAACTAAATGGCTGCTCCCAATACAGTATGAAATACAGGACTTAAAGATGCAGGAAAAATCACTTTCGGTATTGCTTGTTCTCTGTCCATCTCTCGAAAATGTGGGCGTATCCTGCCTGGCAGTGCCAGCCTATCTTTTTGTGTTTGTAAAACCTGGGGTCCCTTATTCAAGAAAACATGGCTGATTGGTTAGAGGTAAACGTTGTATCATAAGGTCTGTCATTCAGTTAGCTGGCATGGATTTTGATTCCCTGGTAGTATGTCATGTGACAAGTAAGCACATGCACGCTGTATCATAATGTGCATGTATGTCATGTGTATGTCATTGATTTTAATTCCCTGCTTGTCTGTGACAAGGAGTAGGGTCACCTGTCCATCCTCGTGAGTTTTCTCTGGGTACTCCAGTTTCCTCCTGCTGCTAAAGACCCCTACACGCAAGCGAATTATTGAAACAAAATTGAACCATATGTTAGTCCCGTATATGAATACATTCATGCATAAATCTCCAGATTTAACACATGGTCTGCTAACTTATCGAATATATCCCTGCTGTTGTAGCACAGGGAAGATACTAAGGGATAAAAGTTGATAAATTATTGCTTTATGTGTTTTTTCTCTTATCCTTATCATGGTATAACTTCATATACAATTATTTATTTATATCAAATTATTGAAATGGCACAAATAGAGGTTGATAGCTTTACATGTTGTTAAAACTGAATTAAAGGTTGTTTAATGATTTTGTATTTCTTTGCACAATTACATATTATTTCAATTCTTGTTTGTTTAGATGAGGGATTAAAGATGCATCATGTAGGAGAATCTGACTATTGCAGGTTTTTAATCCGGCTTCAAATGTTATATAAACGGTTCAAGAGTTGAACTATGAACTGGATAATCAAGACTTATATCTCAGTTATCAAGTACATGTGGAGTTGCTAATTACTAATAACCAAACTACGATAAATAACTAAATTGACTACAATTTTCAATGTATTAATTTTTAATTATCTATTTTGGAACTATTATAGCAAGAATGACTAGCTCTTTATTTTAAGCCTACATAATGTATCTTTAAGTCAAGTATTATGAAATGTTTAGAATTGTTTAGTCTCCACAGCTGATATTGTTATTACGTATAGCTTTATTTTCTACCGATATTATCCACTCACCTGCTTACATCTTGATCTGCTTATAATCCTTTGATTCTATCTACTTTATTTTCGTAGGATGGAAGGCTCTAATAGTAATCTGTATGTCGTCCTTACCTGTACAAACCAACTCGGATATTGAATGCCAACTTACCATGGAACTAAGTGACTAATTACATTATATCATTTTAATTAGTACACTGTCATATGTAATTACACCTTGACACATGTAATTGTAATATGAATGTGTAATTACAATATGACAAAATGTAATTACAATATGCTACATATGTATTATTACAATATGTATGACACATGTGACATTACAATATGACATGTGGAATTACAATATGACACATGTGTAATTGCACAATGACACATGTGGAATTACAATATGACATGTGGAATTACAATATGCTGTGTGTAATAACAATATGACAAATGTAATTAAAATATGGCACCATGTGTAATTACAGTAGGACAATGTGTAATTACAATATGCACAGGTGTAATTACAACATGACATGTGTTATGATATATGTGTAATTACAGCTATTAAAGATTCTAATCAGTTGTACTACTCAATCAGAAACGTAAAATGATTTAATAATGTTGTAAAACCCAATCTGTTCTTCTAGTCATGAAGAGTTGTAATTGTTCAGGTTAAAAGGTCGACATAGAGATATCAATACTGGATAACATTGATAGACCACATTTATACCAATATTTTAGTAATATTGTCTGGGTCTACAGAGGCCTACATAATTTGATAATTTTGATGTTTACGAGAGTTTGTTAGATCTGAGGTTATTGAATCTGCTGATATATAATAAATACACATTTTAACGTAGTAAAAACCGGGGGGTGGGGGAGGGAATAGATGATATATTTTGATATGAAGATCTGCTTTCTACAAACTAAAACAAATACAACCTGTGATAAATTCTATATATCCTACATTTTATTATTATTTACCGGTAGTTATCCTTATATTTATGTTTACTGTGCTGTAGTCTACTGTAATGTATGCCTTGTAACTTTGTCTGATTTACATCAACATTTATCGTAAAAAGTCCCAGAAAAATTACAAATTTAAAATTATCAATTGAATATGTACATTTAGGTTTCAATTTATTAAAGCCTGTCACAGGCTGATTATCATTTGTTGGTGTCTCTAAGCAATAAATGTCCGCTTTCTATTGTATATGTATCTCCAGTTGATGTATGTCATCTTTCTTGGTAGAAACTAGAACCAAATCCTTCATCATACCTGACACGCTTACCATCCATACACAGTAACCATGTCAACCATACATGTCACCCTTACCATACATACAGAGTAACCATGTCAACCATACCTGACAACCTTACCATACATACACAGTAACTATGTCAACCATATATGACACCCTTACCATCGAGACACAGTTACCATGTCAACCATACATGTACCTGACAACCATACCTGACACCCTTACCATACATACATGATAAAAACTCTGATCACATCACAACGTAAAACCCTGTTTCTTTGAGTGTGTTTTCTCAGTATATACCACTGGTTATTAATCGAGATAAGAAAGATATATATTATTATTATATACATGTAGTAGACATATCACATGAAGGGATATATATATATATAAAACATATCACATAGTACAATAACCAATATTACCCGACTTCAACTCTCAAATATTCTAAAACTGACACACAAACTTACTTACAGCAAGTTGTTATCTAAAGAAAAAAAAAAACTAAGTAATAATGATGGACGATTATTTTCAGCTTTAAATTTAGTCAAATATATTTTTTATAGATAAGATGTGGGTTACAAATGAATGTGTAATTGGATTTGTTGACTATCGATGAGGTCATAGTGTAACCAATGGTTACATTACTTTATCTTTCTTTATTTTGTTATCCAATGTTTCCCTATATGGTTGGTGCCATATATCCCGGTTGGTGCTGATGGGTGCCTTTAAACAGTTTATACATGCACATGTATTCTTCATGGGGGTGGTGTTCGGAGAGGGTTTAAAAGTCTTGTCATGCAGTCAAGTGACGTGGTTTCAAGTCACAGCTTGTATGTTGCAAGGAGTGGGGTTCGACCAAGTGGCTGCTGTTCTCCGGGGTCTTCAATTTATTGAATGAAATTGAACCATATGTTAGTCCCAAAATGACGTAGTTTGTGTTGAGTGAATGTTATACACTACATATACTCAGTTGATGCACTGGTGATATTTACCACGGTTTTATCTCAACGACACGTCTAGATTACCTCCCTTATAAGTACAAACAATCACTGGATAACAATCACTATATCTCCATGCTGTTTCAACAAGATTTCACGCGTACAATTTTACAAACAAGTCAACATTATAAACATTACAAACAAGCCCTGATTATTTTATGCGGACCCAAGCCCTTCATGACCATGACAATAGTTTACTTTTGGTTGTAAATACTGTAATACGTTTTTAAACCAATAAATTAATATAAACACTGTCCGTTGCTTTAAAACCCGGTAAATGAAATAAGATGCTCTCTCGACTGTTTTATAACCGGCTGTCTTTAATATGACACCTTGGTGTGATAAAACCTAATCAAAATGAATAATTGAAACTAGATTTAGAAGTTTCAGTATTTGTGTATTTATATAATTCTTTATAAATTAAACCAATAATTGTTATAATATTATGGTTGAAGAGGCAATATTTTCTTTCTCAAGTTTTGTTTTTCCGAAATTAGTTTTAATAATGTTCTATCATTTTGTATGTATTTAGCGTAATAATTTCCGACCCAACTTATTGTAGAAACTTGATTTGTGATATTTCAAAATGATATCTGCTTTTTAATTGGTGGAGTATCAAAATGATATCTGCTTTTTAATTGGTGGAAAGTTCAAAGCGGGAAGTTTAATTCCAAATTTTGCCAGTTGGTTCTGTATTGTGTAGATATTTTTGCCAAAGAATTTAACAAATTTAGAAATTATTGTAATGTTTAAAGGTGCATTATGTAACAGCTACATTTAAATCTGTCTTTTGCAGGTTTTTATTTTGGCTTCAAATGATTTATAAATTATCACTGAGACATTAATTTACAGGACAAGCCTATTTTTAACTCTATAGACTATCCAATGGCCAAGATTTAAATGGATTGAAATGTCATATCCATGTAATGATAAAGTTTAAAAATGGAGAAGCGAGACTGAGTCTCGATTAAGATGTAATGTGTTGCTACGGTAATAAACATTATTTGCCGCATCTTGTCAAAACTTCAAAGAGTGATAAAGTAATTTGAATGAAATTTTCAATATTTTGTTTTGAATTATCTAAATTGGAACTATTATACCAAGAAAGATCAGCTCTTTAAACTAAATCTTACATAATGTATCTTTTATATTTTTGTGTGCTGGAATGTGTCCAGCCAGTCAATTTTACTACCACTCAGTCTAGGCTGGTCGATAACATTAAATTAAAAGCCCTGGTTAAAAACTTACACCAATAGAAGGAGTTTGTCGGAAGTCAGGGCCCAGTTTCTCTAAATTTAACTAAAGATAAAATTCAACTTTTAGTAGACACTTCCAAGTTTGATTGGCTAAGCACTAAAAACAATCCAATCAAATTACTAAAATTTGAATTTTATCTTAGTTAAAAATTTGGCGAAATCGGCCCCAGATTTTTGAGAAATAGTCTCTGTGAAGATTTCTCTCTTCGTATTATGTAGATGTAGGTTGTGTAAGAATCTTGTCATTTTTATAATTGATCAAATGTCATGTCGTCATATTATTTATAACTCGTGACACCGCGTTTATTGTGGAATAACTAGAAAAGGCAATATTTATATTATATATATATATATATTATATACCTATATCCCCGTTTTTAAATTGTGAATCAAATTTATCTTGTTTAATGTATCGTTTATGTTGTTGTTCGTAAAATATTAATTAGTGATTTGTTTTTACTTGTCCAAACGTTTCTTGTTAGTGTATATATATATATCACAGGGCCTAAGGCCTATTTTTGAAAATTTTAAAAAGGGGCACATTATTGTTTCATTTTTAAACCAAATATTCTGTAAGCTGTTGTCTGCATGTTCTTCATAAACAAACTACGAAACTTAGGTTATAAAAATTAAGTTACGATTATTACGTGACATGTGGAAAGTTCCATTTTAAGACGATATTAGACAGGATTTACTGTAGTAGTATTACCCTGATTGGTACATGTATGTTTTGTTCAAGTAGCCATGTTTTATATTAATATATACTTATATTTTTATGTGGTCACCAGTTTTAAAGCTGCACCTAACCTGCCTGTCCCCCCCACCCTTTCACTTGTTGATGTCTACACTCATAGAAATATTCTCTTTAATCGGGATATGACAGGATATATCATAGTCGTACCATTTAAAACTTCATTAATTCCGTCTGCTAAGATATTTACACATGTGACCAGAGAAAATCTCCGTTAACGTATCCGAATGATGTCGGTGTGTTTTCTCTAAAATAAGTTACACGTCTCATAGAATCTCCGATTTATGTTATCAATTACTCTGTCATTTCTTTTATAATTTCACGTATTCTAAACACTACTCCATGTCCTCCATGGTTAATATATTATAAATAGTTTTCTTCCTCCATCGCGCACGGCCATGTCTTTACCTTCCTGTTTATTAATTTAAATAAAATTCATTTCTTTTTCATTCCAATTTATTGTCTCTTATTGAAGTCTAAACATAATATTCTGAACAAACCTGTGCCAGTAGTTTGTTTCATGGTCATTTGTTTTCTCTCTGAGGGGTAAAATAAGTTTTAATTTTTGTTGAGATATTTACCAATCCTAGAGAATAATTTTGTTGTCATAGTTACATATATATAGTTATCTGTACTCTAGGTTAAACAATATTTATTACTTTAATGTCAACGGATCAGACAAAAATTTCTAAAACTTACAAAGGAGTTCCCACTGAAGTTCTCTCCGAAGTATAAGTCATGGTTAATGAATTAAAACTACATAGAATGTATTATTATTATTATTATGTACTTGTACGCTAAAAATTTGTTTTCTCTCTGAAGTGTAATTAAAACTAGGCAAGATGTGTTAGGGCCTAGATTATATTAAAACTAAGTAAGATGTGTTAGGCCTATATTATTATTATATATATTGTGCTTTGTTGTAAAGAAGCTTTGTCTTGGTAAGTAGAATATTTAAGGTCATGTATATTGGTTTTATTTCACCATGTCTCTCTTAATAAAGGCATGGACATGCAACAATTCCTGTTTTGTTTTTTTATATGAAACTCCAGTCTTCATTAGCCCAGTTTAGTGCAGAACATTAAACCCGATTTTATTTCTGGGGCTATGTGAATGGAACACAATGACGCATTTTTCAGCCGACTGACTTATTGCACACTCTCTCAAATTGGAACATGCAGTTGCCATGCAACAAAGATACGTCACAGTTTGCAAGGGATGGATGGAGAACAGAAACAAAGATTGTTTTGTTTTTATGGGAATCGGGGGGGGGGTGGGGGGGCTAAGTAAAGGGGACAAACTTTGTGATGTGGGTTAAGAGTTTTTGTGCTTTCTCAAAGAGGAGCCACAGTACCTCAGTGAGTAAGATGTTATCTAACCTGGAGGTCCCGTGTTTTATCTCTGTGTTGTTCAAGAATGTTTATCAGGATTTCCCGGCATGGTTTCCCCTTTTCAATGGTGTAGAAAGGATCTTCTAGCCGGGGACAACGTATAATCGTTTGGATGGGACCAAAAGAACAAGGTTTCATGCACCCATGACAGAATTTGATATAAGAGTAGACTGTAGTGCCGCTGTCTGGATAAAATTTCCCTCATATCACACAGTATGGTGTATGTCCGTCTACATTAGCCCAGTCAGAGTAGAACAGTAGGATGTTAAATCGATTTCATTTTATTTCATTTCTATCTTAAATAGGAAAAACTTTAGTTTCAATGCAGCTATTTGCAGATTCTGATCTTTATTATTTCAGTATTTGGCTGAGGTTCATAACCTACAGCTACAAAACTACCATAGCATTTTCCAAACAGCACAATCCATATATTTGATACAATCCCACCCCTTGAAAGCTGGAATTGGAATAAAAGTAGACCATAAATGTGCTGCCTGGGCAAGATTCCCCTGGATGGAGCAGAAAAGTAGGATGTAAAATCACGTTTCATTTCGTTTAAAATTCTTTCAACGGGAGATAAGGATAGAACCAAAACATACAACACATACCAACTTGTATAAAATGTAATATATGTTTTAGTTGTCCCCAGCCTTTCGAAGAAAGTGGGGGATTATTAAAATGGGTCCGTCTGTCCGTCACTCTTTGGGACACAATAACTCTTCTTCTAATTGAGATAGAATGTGCAAACTTGGTGAAGGTGTTTATTAGGTTGATACCTTGATGGAGTTCGAAGATGAGCTTTTTCTGCTTAGGGTAAGAAGAGATAAGCAATTCGATTGGTTGATGCTTTGGGACACGATAACTTTAGTTCTAATTAAGTGAGAGTGATGAAACTTAGTGTACAGTTTCATTACATCAATACCTTGACTAAGAGCATTTTCTGTTAGTTCACCATTCAGTGATATCTGAAGCGTGGAAGGAAAAACACAAAATAATGTTCACAGATCGGTTATTTAACATTTAGGCATGAAACATCATTGGGATGCTAAAATATCACTGACCTTGATGAAGTACAGAATTTTTAATCATCGATAAACTTTGATGTTAAATTTCTCAAAAAGTTGTCAATATGTACATTAATATATAGAAATTCTAACAGTTTAAAAGAGACTAAATCGCTAATATTTGGGACCTAGAAATTGACACAAACAGGTCGCAATGCATATAATAACATAATATGAATGTATATAAACTGATTTACATTCAATCGTTTCTGTTTTTACTGTAATTTCTAATCAGTTATGTCCTGTGAAATATGTCAAAAGTCTCAATTGAATGGCAATCTCTAGCAGCTGATTATTCCAGTTTACGCTGATAGTATTTATTGCGCATGTCTCCGGATAACAATATGATGCCACCGTTTCACATGACTTGTGGAATATGTCTAGCCCCGTTCTTCGAGTCCTTTGTTACAAATGACGTTGAAGTTGAAACGTATTATGGTAAACGATTCGTGTACCAAGGGTAAAAACGATCATTTTGTCCATCTTTTCCCGGTAAGATCCCAACATCAATGTTGATTTAAATTGCCAAATAATTTATGTTTTCAATGTTGCAGACTTTGGATGATACCAAGTTAGAGACTTAGCTACTTTAAGTAAAAAAACAAACAAAACCCCATTAACAGTAGATGAATAACATTCACTAATTTATATCGTATGGAGAACGCTGTAGGAAAAAGAGTGTTCAATTCATTATATCTGACTGAACCATTTACACACCGGGGTCCACATGACCCCGGTGTGTGGAGGTCGCGGCTTCGCTCCTGTTGTTGGCTGAAAAAGTTCATTGGAATTTTCCTGCATGTTTCCTCTTCAGTGTATAGTTTTTCAGATGGAATGAAAAAGCGAGGTTTCACGTACACACTGGCGTGCACGTAAAAATTCTCTTGGCATCTGGATTTTGATTTAAGATCAGACTCAAGGCCGCTGTTCAGGCAAACTTCCTTCATAGTCCAGTGCATTGCATATGCCTGTCTTTCATTAGCCTAGATAGAGACAGAGTAGAATATAGTGTCATTTGTTTGGGATACACAAAACCAACAATTAAAAAATGAGCAGAAAGATATATCTCAGTTAAAGGTTCAAAGGTCATCACAGGTCGGAGGTTTATATAACAGTTTTAACAACAACTTTAACCCAATGGTTTTCAGCGGGTTAATTTCTGACACAAACGATCCGTCCACCAGAATAGCGGAGAGCATGAGCAGCGATTTGACAGGTGCTAACAGTGCAGGAGGTAAACACGGGATCTAATTCATAATCAACTCTGGACATATATGGCACCTGTCACGAACATATAAAATAAAAGCCTGGACATCAGAAATTATCACGTGATCTATCTATACTAATATTTGTGATTGACGTTTGTCTGTTCAGGGTTGGCTGCGACATTAGGGCTGTACCGAGGCCCTGAAATATTGTGTATACGGGAAGCTCGGACCAGGGAGTACCATAGGCTAGACGGCGTTGGCCTACAGCTTCTGGTTTCGGAGTTATGGACACAACCTGGGCAGCGCCAGGTTATACGCTAGCATTATCATAAATATGTTGTATGATAATTTATGTCTGACAAAGTCTGTGACGGTGTCTTATGTTCAGGCTTGTTCATAATAAGTGCCACGTTATTCATTAACCATCCTTCAGTTGTATATTGGTACTTGATAAAGGTGTCTAAATGTATGGGGTAGCTGGTTAATCCTGTCTATAAACACTCCGTAGAAACTTACGCGAAAGTTTCAAAAAGTAAATTTCGTGGTCTGTTGATGTATTTCACTGTTCATCACCATCACAGATAAACAAGATATAAATATAGATCACAATACAAAAAAACTACTTGATAATCAAGTCTTAGGTTTCCCCTGATCCTTTCTGCCATAGCGATTTCTTCGTTCTTACAGATATAAACATCAATCACAATAAAAACTACTTGATAATCAAGTCTTATGTTTCTTCAGATTCTTTCTGCCATCGCGATTTCTTCTTCTTTAAACTGAGGTTGGTGGGTTGTGCAGACGTTAAGAGAACGGGGGAATGAAGCAGAAGTGAAATACTCGATTCTGAAAATAAAAAAAAATAAAAGTTAAGTTTAACTGCTCTCAACAATAATAACGGAACTAGCATTTGATGTGGCTGTTACTATATGAACACCGATATCAATGACCAATCTCTGATGTGGTTTCCCTCTTGTCTGTGGTGCAGGACAGAGGGACAGACAAGGACAGCTATCTAGTCGTTTGGATGGGATAGAAACCGAAGTCCTGTGTATACACTAGCGTGCACGTTTAACTTCGCTTTGCAGTTGGACTTCGATATAAGCGTTGGCCATAGTACAGCAGTCCTGGCAAAATTTCTCTTATAGCATAGGCCCGTCTTCAATATCCCAGTCGGAGAGGAGAACAGTAGAACTTAAAAAAACCATTTCTTTTCATCAATGACCAATCTCTAAGTTTTGATTGCATGGTCAGTAATCAAAGGATTGATATTGATGAAAATTTCCACCCATCTTTTTAATAATAGATTTTAAAAAGGTGGAATTATAATATACATCATGAAAAACAGGTTTCCACACACACACACAATTCAATTTGATTGGTTAAACGACGAAGTATATCTATAGATCTGGCTATCCAAAATGGAGTCAATGCCAATAAATGTAGTTGTCTCCCCCTTAAATTTCAATATGTATATTAACACAGGTCATAGGGGTTAAAAGGTCACCAAAACTTGTCCCAATGCCTTATACACCAAAATTCATCCAATCTAACATGAAGACGACGAAAGTATCTCGATAGAAATCAACCAGCAGACTCTTATTTTCCTAATAAGGGGAGATAATCCATGGATTGTACTACAGATGGATAGAGATGAAATGGGGTTTAACATCCACTAGACACAAACTAGGTCATTTCGGGACTAACATATGGTTTTTAATTTTTTTCAATTATTCGCTTTCACAAAGGGGTCTTTAGCAGTGGGAGGAAACCAGAGTACTCTGAGAAAACCCACGAGGCTGGACAGGCAACCCAACTCCTTGCCACATACAATTGGGGATTCGAAACCACACCAGTTGACTCAATGGCAGGCCGTATGATACAGCACATGCTAACCATTTGGCCATCCAGTTCACCCTGTACTACAGAAGGATACAGCACACGCTAACCATTCGGCCATCCAGTTCACCCTGTACTACAGAAGGATAAAGATGAAAATGAAATGATATGGGGTTTAACGTCCTACTCTTCTGCTCCGAACTGGGCCAATGAAGACGGGCATAAACCATACAGTGTCCTATGAGGGAAATTTTACCAAGACAGCAGCACTATGGCTTATTCTTAAATCGAATTTCAACTGTCAAGGGTTCTTTTACGCGCATGTCAATGTGTACATCGGACCTTCATTGTTCATGCCATCCGAAGGACTAGACAGTTGTCCTTGTCAGGCCGTCCATCTTGAATCACTGACACAGAATGATAGAGATAAATTGGGTTTAACATCCACTCATTACAAACCAGATCATATCGGGACTAACATGTGAAGAGCACAAGAGAAGAACAATCTAAGTCACTTTTTCAACAAAGCCCAGTTAACGGCGCCATCTGGTAGCAAATTGTATAAGCTTTCTGTGGAACAATCAATTTCAGGTAAAAACGATCAGAGTCACATCGAACCAAGGCCCTTCTGAAATGACCACCTGGACCAATACTTCCATTCCTTTATTTGACCCTAATTTGGTCGAAAAGTGGAAGTCAGTTGTTGTACTGGTATTATGATTCGTATTAAACATCATTTTGAAGTTGTAATTAAACCCACTTGTTGTTCTGTTAGAGTGGACGTTAAACCCCATTTCTCTCTCTCACCTGTCCAACTTCCAGGTCCTTCTGTTCTCCAACTACTAAGACCCCTATGCGTAAGCAAATTATTGAAATAAAATTAAAACATATGTTAGTCCCCAAATGACATAATTTGTGTTGAGTGGATGTTACCCCATTTCTCTCTCGCTCTCCCTGCACTAATATAATTCTTACGTAAGGTAACTATGAGAAAAAACATGAGATATACCGTCTATATTCTCACTGATTTGAGTCCATCGTATTAAAAACGTAATTCTCTCCTCTCTTCTCAGACCAATCGGGTTCAATCCTCGTACAAAACATGCCTACAAAATAATGGCATAATTTTTTAAAAGCGATAATAGCATTTTTGAAGTCATGTGTTTAAAATATGTTAAGATAAAGCTGTAGAATACATGGCATCGATACACAGTCCTACCTTGTTAAAGAATGATGGACGGATGGCCGCATGGTTAGCGTGCGCGTGCTGTATTATACGGCCTGCCATTGAGACAACTGGCATGGTTTCGAATCCCTGATTGTACATGGCAAGGAGTAGGGTCGCATGTCCAGCCTCGTGGGTTTTCTCCGGGCACTCTGGTTTCCTCCTACTGCTAAAGACCCCTACGCGCAAACAAAGTATTGAAATAAAATTAAACCATATGCTAGTCCTGAAATGACCTAGTTTGTGTTGAGTGGACGATAAACCCCATTTCTCTCTCTCTCTCTCTTGTTAAAGAATAATCCTAAATCCTTTAATTCACTTGCGTCAGCTGACTGATCGGCAAATATATCATTTTCTCTTTCAATCCAACTTTGTTTTTTTCGGTGCTATTATCCCATGTTCAGGTATGAAAAGTCTTGTTCAACCAGGCATCATTATCCTTATTTGTTTAACCATAGACCTGGACAATCGGGACAACTCCCTCTTCCAGATTTAGAAATAATTAGACCTATGTTAGAAAATATGAATTATTGCTTTAAGTCATGTGTCCTAAAAAATGAAATAATACGAACCTTTTCTAATTCATGATTAAGTAAAGTAGGTATTCCTTCTTTAACCATCGCTTTATCAGTATACAATAACAACAATATACTCTGTTTCAACTTCTTCCTTCTTAAAGACATACCATAACTCTTAGCTAAATGTCTCTATAATAAATACATAAATATCTTAGCTAGATGTCTTTATAACAAACACATTAATGTCATAGCTAAATGTCTCTATAACAAACACATTAATGTCATAGCTAAATGTCTCTATAATAAACACATTAATGTTATAGCTAAATGTCTCCATAATAAACACATTAATGTCATAGCTAAATGTCTCTATAATAAACACATTAATGTCATAGCTAAATGTCTCTATAATAAACACATTAATGTCATAGCTAAATGTCTCTATAATAAATACATAAATATCATAGCTAAATGTCTCTATAATAAACACATTAATGTCATAGCTAAATGTCTCTATAATAAACACATAAATATCATAGCTAAATGTATCTATAATAAACACATAAATATCATAACTCTTAGCTAAATGGAAGCCAAGTGAAGCTTAGTGGAAACATGACAGAACTTTAACACAGTTTTATACAACAATCACTGGTTTATCATGTCAATAAGTATTCTCTTATCGTTATCAAGTACAATGATAAATAAAGTTGTAACTTACAAGGTATGTTATAGAGATTCTATCTATATGATACGGTGAACCATGAAATAAACTTTTAACTTGCAGTATTTCATCTGTTGTCGGAAGTACATGGTGTTCTAACTAAAAAAAATACAACAATACATTTATAATTGCGGTATGCAAGAGCTAAATCGGCCTATTGCAGGTCTTTCTATAGGCCTGAAATGTTCTCTAAATTATTAGTTAGACATTAATTAACTTATCCAGACCATAATCAACTCTTGATGTCATCGCTAGCCTGCAATATTTACTGGATTGGAATCTGATCTGCTGCTCAACACTTATTGATGATTAAATCAAAATATGGATAATCAAGACTATGTTTTTTATCCTGTCCAGTTTAGTAATGATGATCAAGACTAGGCCTAAAATTCAATAGCTAAATTCTCAGTTCAGAGTTGATCAATTTGATTGAAATTGACTGAGAGAGAGAGAGAAATGGGATTTAACATCCACTCGACACAAACTAGGTCATTTCGTGACTAACATATGGTTTAATTTTATTTCAATAATTCGTTTGCGTGTAAGGGTCTTTAGCAGTGAGAGGAAACCGGAGTGCCCAGAGGAAACCCACGCGGTTGAGAAGGTGCCCCTATCTCCATGTGACATATGCTCACACCAGGGATCGAAACCACAGCTGCAAGCCAGAGGTGACCGTGAAATTGACAGCAAATTCCCTTTACACTATCTACTCCGTAACTTTTATAGTGAGAGCTGCCAACTCTTTATCTAATCTCCCATGTATCTTAAATCAACTTAATTCAATTACCTTTCCAACAATTTTGCGTATTTTTTTCTGTAAATTTTCGTCTGTTATATGTCGACTGTGAAATTTGAGAGACTGGATAATAGGGTTATAATGTTCGATCTGTTTCTTTAAATCCTGCGTGTAAAATTGAATTCTTTGTTCTGGTGTCCAGAAATGATGGGACAAAAGTAGCCGTGGAAACATATACCTTGAAAAATAAATAAAATTCACATTCAAAATCATTTTTTTCACGTCTTACTCATCGCAGAAATCTTTTATATTATTTTGATACGCAGCTGGTTCCGTGTTGAGATATAAGAGACACCTTGTGTTCATTCACGCCTGGTCCCGAGTTGACAGAGGTAGCTCATGCAAGGGTAAAGCCAGGCTGACACTTGCACAATTCCGTGGCACGCATTGGCACGATTTGTGCCAAGACGGGAAGTGCGTAAACAAAGCGCAAACTATGCGTGAACTCGTCGTGCCAGTTCGTGTCAATGTGGACATTGATAGGCACGACAAAATTGTGGCCAAAAGTCGTGCAAGTGTTAGCCTGGCTTTACAATACAAAGTAAGTGTTTGCCTAGTTGCTTTGATGCCTCACACATAGAGGTCTGCTAACTTCTGTGCAGGAGTACATATAAAAGATGTGTTAACAGATGGAATTTGACACGGAGTGGAGTGTAACAATCAGTTATCTCCCCTGTATAAATGCATGTGACCATCTAAAAAGATAAGTTGCCAGGCAACAAACGATACATATACACACATCAGGTAAGTCATTTGAGCAGCCCACAAGGGTTGTGGCATAATGTCTGGAACATTGTAAATGCCATTTATGACCCAAATAGCTTTTTTTGCATATTATCACTAATCGCATTGGGGGGCTTCTCTATGCAAAATTTCAAAACTGTAAGGTTGTAACTTTCACAAAAAAATTGCTTTTAAAAATTGTTGATATCCTAATTGCATTATTAAGATTGGAATAAGTTTTCCTCTCATATCTGAAAAACTAAATACGACAATTTTTGAGATTATGACATTGAATTTTAACTTGAAAATCAAAATCAAAAAATGAAATGAAATGGGGTTTAACATCCTACTGTTCTGCTCGGACTCGGCCAATGAAGATGGGCATATGCCATACAGTGTGCTTTGAGGGAAATTTTGCCCAGGCAGCCTCACTATGGCCTACTCTTATATCGAAATCGAATTCCAACTGCCATGGGATCTTTTACGTGCACACCAATGTAACTTTAAAATCAATAGGATTTCTAGTCTCATGACTTAAAACCCTGTGTATCAATTTAAAGTCAATCAGATGATTGTTTTTTTGAAAGTGAGAGATATCATAACAGAACAATTTGTCTGACTTACGCTAAAGGAAAAACACTAGAACCAAATGGTATTCCGGACACGACAAGTAAAGGCGTTAATCGCCAAAAGGCTTTTGGTAAGTGTGTGTAGACTTCTAACTCAACTCTGGAGAAATCACTCAAGTCTTTTCCACCCCATAATTCTGTTGTAACTCTATAATATATTTTAAAATCATGGAAGAAGCCCATCATTCCTGTTAAAATAGACAAAATGATCACAATCAAATCAAAACACAGACCGTTTTTTATAGTTCAAAATTGTGTTTTACTTATCTTCACTCCACTAGGATCTAGAAGAGTTGTTCTGGTTGATGCGAGGGATTAGCCAATCAAATTGAGTCAAAGTGGCTCAGTATGGGGTTTAACGTCCTACTGTTCTGCTCTGACCTGGGCTATTGAAGACGGCCATTTATCATACAGTGTGCACTACGGCCTACTCTTACATCGAATTCCAATTGTCAAGGGATCTTTTACATGCACACCAGTCATTGTTTTTTGAGGCGCGCGATCGCTCGCGAGCGCCTGCCGCGCACCTGAATGTCGGCCGAGGGGAGGTTTTTCTCCCTCGCCTTAAAATTGAAAATCGCTCTCCATATTTGTAAATCATGGACATGTATTCGATCTCCGCCATACTGTCATTCAGAAATTAAATTATTTGGTGTATTCGATTAGTATGTGATCGCACATGGTAATAAAATTCCGATGAATATGTTGCTAAAAATAGATGGCGGCAATGTGCCATTGGTTAATTTAACTGAAATGAAAAGTAGAACCCTCGCGAGACGTGAGAAATTACGAGAGATGGCACGTAAAAATTTCCAATGCGAATAATTTTGGAAGAAATAGATTATATTTTGATGGAATTTTCAAGCATTTATGATTATATTTTGAATGGGGGTTATGTTTTCTAAAAATAACCATACAAGCTAAATATATTTAGAAATTTCGACAAGTATTTCTATTGGAATATCGTAAGTAGTTATAGACGATAGCAGAAGTTTTACTTGACCGTACAACTAGGAACGAATGATATTATTTAGCAGACGATGTATATTATCAATTATGTAAACAGGAATGACCCCTTGCACCAAGTTATTGATCTTAAGAACCATTTTCCATATACAGAAAACTAATCACTCTTCTTAATATCAGATCACTCTCCTTAACTTCTAAATCACTCTTCTTATCGAAACTGGGAGAGCTTTTTTAGGAGAGCGTTTTTTTCAATTTCTTCAATTAAGTGGAGCTTTTTTCGACTCTCCTCTAAAATACAAAAAACAACGACTGGCACACTAATGTGTAGCCTACACAGGACCTCGGTTTTTCTTCCCATCCGAACAACAAGATAGCTGTCCTTGTCAGGCCCCCGTCCTGCATCACTGGGGGAACCACAGCGAAAAATCGAGATGAACTTTCTCGGCCAATGCAAGGATCGAATACCCGACCTCCAGGCTAGCAAGCCAACGTCTTACCGACTTAACCAAGATGCCTCCCCTAGTGAATAAGACACTTGCCACATAATTATGGTGCTGGCTAAGTGAGAAGGGAACGACTGGCGGGGGGCAGTTGGCGGGCTGAATAAGGCGCTTGCCAACTGATTAAAATGATGGTTCAATGATTAAGACACTGGTCAAACTGTGATATTAATTTGTTATTCACCAGTGTTAACAATATAATAAATTACTACCGATGCATGGATTAAAAAATGCTCACCAGTTTTAAAAGTACGATAAATTTTATAAACTTTTGGATATCGTAGAACAACATGATTCTCCGATTTCTCATAGAAATTCATCAGTTTATTAACCATGTATCTTTTCAATTTTCCTGGTGGGGTGACGCCTGGATGATGTCTTTCATGCTGATCTGTCGAATTTAGTCTAAAAAAAAACAAAATAAATAAAACAGGGTTTTGTGTTACCATTTGTGCAGCCCCTGTTGGGAATCTAGTTTCATTTTTTTTGAGGGAAGCCTCTATCAGTACACTTCAGGCCTAGGCACTGCAGAGCCCAGAATTAGCCAGGGTAGTTTTATTTACTTACATATACCGTACCAGGGACTTAGTGCTTTATTGACAATGGAAACCGTTATTTTGGTCGAGAATACTGAGCGCTCAGACAATAGCAAAATTAACAAAGCCTCCAAGGCCTCCAAGAGAAATGGATTAAGGGAGAGAAAGAAAAAAATCTGGGTTTACATCCACTCGACACAAACTACTAACTAGGTCATTTTGGGACTTACATGTTTCAATTTTGTTTCAATTGCCATATTTTGTGGGTGGAAACCACAGAACTCCTAGAAAACACACAAGTTGGACAGGCAACTCTACTCCTTGTCAAGTACAAGCAGAAAAACTATGCCACCTGGCTCAATGACAGACCTAGTTACTATACTTGTAACCTTAAACTGTGTGTTTAAGGTTACAATTGATACAGTCTAGGAACCTTTACGCAAGTTCAAATAAGTTCAAACCATGGGTTCCATGTCGGCTGTATATGAACTACAAACGCACAATTGTCAACACACATCATTACATTACAGTTTGTATTTGAAAACGTAATTCTATCACAAATAGTGAATACTGGACCACTAAAATATAGTTACCAAACAGTTTTGTGTTATGGTAATGCTTTCTACATTTGCATAGCGATGTTTATGTTGTAATGACGTAGACCTATAGTATTACGCAATCCGCCATGACACCGGCCAGTTGAAATTTTGCGTAGCAGTTGGGTTTCGTCAAATCATATAATTATGCGGTAAGGCTTCACCTTTATTTCAATGGGAATTGATTTATTATATGTTAAGCTACGTGCAGTACAGTTTTGGGTTAGTGTCTGTGTAAATTAAGGGAGCTGTAGGCCAGTAAACTTTTTGTAATCATTTGACTTAAAAAACTTGCACAAAGGAACTCTGTAGGAAAAGCCACTAGGACCTACTACGGCTGGAGTAAGACGGAAGATGACAGACCTTCTGATCTGAATCATACGGCAAACCAAAAGTCCCACAAGAATTAGGAGAAACACTGAGTGAAACAGTTGGTCTATGTAGCCTAACCTAACCTACATGTACATGTAGAAGAACTGGCCCCCAAGTTTACAAAGCATTTTTAGACTTAAGTTAAGAAACAAGTGACTATGATATTGTTTTGTACGGAGTATTTATGTAAATCAAAAAGACGAGATTGAAGAAAGAACGTAGCCTATCTGAATTAATCAGCACAGGCCTGACGACACTACCAATTATTGAAAAATCCTGACCCACAGCGAGTGCAGGTAAAATCAGGGCTTCAACAGGCATTGCATTCCTGTTCTTTTTTTTTAATTATATTATTGTCTAGTTGGGTATGGTATATGGCAGTATATGCACATAGTACGGATAGAACTTTGAAGAAGGCGAGACTCCTGGGCTCTGAGATTACTGAGATTACTTTGTTGTGATCTCTGGGCCAATGTTCTTGACTTGGTCACTGTAAACTATGGGTCGTATCACAGTCATTTTATTATCATTCATTGTTATTTCAATTGGTATCTATTATTGTGGTTTTTTTTTATTTTTAGACATGTCAATGGGTATAAGAACTATAACAAGACCTATAACAAGCCTGAAAAAGGGGGAGTTATTTCCCTTCTTACACTACACTACAGTCTACAGTGACTGCAGACGGCAATTTCGTCAGCTTTCACGGCGTCGTCAATAAAATTTATTGATCAAACGTTTATGTGAAGAGAACTGAATTTAAAACCAGTTTTCTGCATTACAATATAATTACCGGCACGATGTTATGTAACTAGAATTACAAGGATGAATTCCATTCAAATTCCTCAACGAAATTAACCTTCTGCAGGCTGACATCTTGTTTCAAAAAATTTAGTATTCGTTTAATTTCAGGTCTTAAATATCTTTTATTTAGAAAATTAATGATGTATTGTGGTTACAAAGTATAGTGAATAAACGGAATGTTTTTCTAAATTTTATTGATGTATGGCAAAATAACTGTTTCTTTAAACTTAGGTTAAATTTTTAAATTTTCGTTTCGGATATAGCAAGATTAATACAATTTTTCCACCAAGGAAAAGCAACTCTAAAGTAAAAAACTGAAAGTAGAGAAATGACCGTGGTCTGTTTCACGAGAATATTTTCGGTTTTAAAGCCACGGAACGGGAAATTCACATATAATCGTAGACTGCTGTCTTCGCACGACAATCCATTTGGGATAAAGGTATACGAATTATGCTCTATTGTTTGTTGTAAAAAAATAAAAAACAAAGTCAATTTTCTAGAATATTTACATTATTTCACATTTGCCAAAATACGATGTCAATACTCAATGGTCTTTTATTTTTAGTGCCATACATTGATTTATACATTTTTCTTGAAAATTACCTCATATGAGAAATCACCGTGAAAACTATGTGAATTAAGAAACCATGAAAAAACTTTTCTCTGCGGTGTAAACACTTGCTCCGCGGTGTAAACACTTGCTCCGCGGTGTAAACCTTTTCTCCACGGTAAATCTTTTTTTCACGGTAAACTTTTTCTCCACGTGTAAATTTCATTTTTTCTCAGCAATGACAAACTCACTTGGTTCACTGACTAATAATAGAATGTGAATGTCTAATTAAAATACAGATCTATATTTCGTTTCGCTTATATTATTTTACACTTTCGATGGCCTACGTACACTACATGAAGATCTTACAAGTTATAGTGGAAGATCACGTCAGGGGTCAAATGAGCGTCTTTTGACCCTATGACGTGAGACACTGATTGGGGGGTTGGGATGGCCTAGTTGTCTAGAGTGCCGCGCTTCGACCTTTAGCTGGCCGGTCACCTCTGGCTTGTGGCTGTATTTTCGAGCCCTGGTGTGGCATGGAGATAGGGGGCGCCTTCTCAACCTCGTGGGTTTCCACCGGGCACTCCGGTTTCCTCCCACTACTAAAGACCCCTACGCGCAAGCAAATTATTGAAATAAAATGAAACCATATGTTAGTCCAAAAATGACCTAGTTTTTGTTGAGTGGATGTTAAAACCATTTCTCTCTCTCTCAGACACTAATTAATCAATCAGCGTTGAGAATTCTAGTGGTTTGCCCACAGTTCCGTGCATCAAAAGGCCTAGAACTTGCCTTTAATTGGCTAATCTAATCGTTCAAATCATCGAGGACACGTCAATGATAACAGATCCTTGTGATGTAAACACAAGTAACACGGAATTTAATAGGATCTAGGTTTTAATCAGTCTGGAATTGTTATAAATGAAACGTTATATATTGAATGATCCCAGTCTAATATTGTCATACACGTTGGCGTGAACATGAATTAACTGTCATTAAAGAGTACCAGTATAAGGAAACACTTAAATTCTGCCTGTGCAAAATTTCCCTCCAGGCACACTGCTTTGCTTATGACCGTTGGTAAATAGTCTGGTTGGTTCAGAACAGTAGAATGTTAAATTAAAGGGCATATTGCTCTATGTTTTTTTAACCATAAATGGCTCTAAAAGCACATACTAATATAATATGGCAGTTGGAATTCGATATAAGAGTAGACCATAGCTTGCTGCCCGGGCGAAATTGCTGTCATACCACATGTATGGTGTATGCCCAGTCGGAGCAGAACAGTAGGACGTTAATCCCCATTTCACTATAAAGTCTATCTAAATGTTAAAACCTACCCCATTTCATATCTTCATTCCCATTCCATTTCATTCATGGGCCGTTGGGCCATTGGGTGATCGCCCGAAGGGTCAGTAGTACGAGCTTCCGAAGGGCCGGTCGAACAAAATATGAAAAAAACCTTTCTCTGCTGAACATTATATGGGGGGGGGGGGCGAGGACTGTATTGGACCAGCTATGGAGCGATGGTGATCATGTTGTATGTGGCCGGTGGCTTTAACGGACCACCACGCCATCCCTGAAGTCTGGAATGGGCTAATATATAATAGACTTTCGTGGCCGGGTGTGGGTCTGAATTCGGAATCATTGGGGATTCCGAATTTCATCCGAAAATTTCATTGGTCAAATGGTCAAAATTTTCTCAACTAGTCCCTATTTTTAAACAATTATATTCTCTTGACTCTTGACGATACAATGATAATAATCAATAGTATGACGATATTATGATAATTTCACGGGTTAATGGTTGTAAATTACTTGACCGAGATTGTAATTAGATATGCCACCAAATCATATATTTTGGGTTCATTTTTATACGCCCACATTGAAATGTGGTCGTATATTGTCGTCGCCCCCGTCCGTCCGTCCGTCCGTCGGTCCGTCGGTCCGTCGGTCCGTCCGTCGGTCCGGCGTCCACAATTGCTTGTGGACGCTCTAGAGGCTAAAGTTAATATCCGATTGACTTTAAATTTATACACAGTGTTTAAGGTCATGAGACGAAGAAGCCTATTGTTTTTCAGCGATTTCCGATAATAACTACCAGAGTTATGGCTCTTGATCACTTCAAAAAATCTTGTGGACGCTCTAGAGGCCAAAGTTTATATCCGATTGGCTTTAAATTTATACACAGTGTTTAAGGTCATGAGACGAAGAAGCCTATTGATTTTCAGCGATTTCCGATAATTAGTGCCAGAGTTATGGCCCTTGATCACTTCAAAAAATCTTGTGGACGCTATAGAGGCCAAAGTTAATATCCGATTGGCTTTAAATTTATACACAGTGTTTAAGGTCATAAGACGAAGAAGCCTATTGATTTTCAGCGATTTCCGATAATTAGTGCCAGAGTTATGGCCCTTGATCACTTCAAAAAATCTTGTGGACGCTATAGAGGCCAAAGTTAATATCCGATTGGCTTTAAATTTATACACAGTGTTTAAGGTCATGAGACGAAGAAGTCTATTGATTTTCAGTGATTTCCGATAATTAGTGCCAGAGTTATGGCCCTTGATCACTTCAAAAAATCTTGTGGACGCTATAGAGGCCAAAGTTGATATCCGATTGGCTTTAAATTTATACACAGTGTTTAAGGTCATGAGACGAAGAAGCCTATTGATTTTCAGCGATTTCCGATAATTAGTGCCAGAGTTATGGCCCTTGATCACTTCAAAAAATCTTGTGGACGCTTTAAAGGCCAAACTTATCATCTGATTGACTTCAGATTGATACACAGAGTTTAAGGTGTTGAAACGAACAAGTATATTGATTTTCAATGAATTTTGATAACTGAACAGCTAAATCGATGATTTTAAATGTTTCATGTATATATACTAATTCAATTGTTAGCGTGGGGTAAAACTTTATAAAAAGCAATCAAATTCTAATGATTTTCTGATAATTACATAATGAGTTGTTACTCTTAATCAGTTTTTAGAGTATTACAAATGTTTCATTACCGAAAAAAGTAAAAATATGCGACAACCCTTGTTGACTGCCCGGACGATTTAGCTGCTGTGGGCGTATGTTTCGTTGCCTGGCAACCTATCTTTCACAAATTTCCAGGGGCTGTGCGGTCAGTAATAGGGGCCTCTCTGACATGGGAGCCCGGGCCGGTTCCTGGCTCCAATCAGCCCCTGATTTCATTTCATTTCATTTCTTTATTTCATTTCATTTTCAATGTAAAGGAGGAAGAGAAGAAGCAGGCAGGTGGTTTAAACGCGAGAAGAGAGAGAAGTTTACCCAAGAAATTAGAAATAGCTGGGGTTAAAGATGTTATACTCGTAGCATCGGGTAAAGGTGGAGTCGGCAAATCAACAACAGCAGGTTCGTCACACTTTCAAATTTACTCACATTTTATCTTTTTAACACACATAGAAAATATAAGATATTGTTCATCACTATGACTTCAAAAGACTTTCACTTCTAAATTAGCCCAACTAGTAAATCCTTGACATGTTTCAATTTACCTGTGAGCAGTTATATTTTTTTACAAAGAATATGGAGATTTTTATCAACTTTGCATGTGTTTTTATACTGTGGGAAATATTGTGAGTCATGGTGTGATTACAGTCACGATACGATATGATTTGTATCACGATTCATAACCAGGTCAATATTTACCATGGTAACAACTTGATAAAGGAATAGTTTGTGTATAACTATGGATAATAGTCCAATATATATCTGTCTGCTCTAATTCATATGCATACTCCTCAAAGTAATTTACGATCCCAAGACCAACATCTACTAGAAGTTCCTAAATTTAACCTTCACACTTCCGGATACAAATCCTTCCGGTTCACAGCTCCCAACTTATGGAATTCATTACCATTAAGTTAAAAATGTGCCTCTTCCCAGGATTCCTTCAAATCCAGATTAAAGACTCTATCTGTTTCATTGTGAATACAGTTATATTTGACCGAATATACTGTTGTGTAAATAGTGAATGATAAATAGTGAACATAGTGTTTGGCGCTAATTGTAGGCCGGTTGGGGAGGTTCGGGTATTCCCAGAATCCAGAATAGCCACTTTATATAAATGACTTTTTCGGCGAATACTAACCCGAACCCTAGCCCTAACCCTTTTAAGAGAGGTAAAATATAAATTGGATCCAAGTTCATTCTTCTAAAAAGGATTAGGGTAAGGGTTATGCCTAATATTCCCCCAATTTCTCATTTATAGAAAGCGTCCATTTTGGTCTCAGTAAACACCTGAACCTCCCCAACGGGCCTACAATTAGCATCTCCGATCTGGATGATTAAGAGGGACAGGTTACTTGACTCCAGTAATGAGAAGATAAATCGTGATACATTAATTCAGCACTCACATTATTTCTTTATCATTTCTATGTGTTTTATTTTGTAGTCAATTTAGCTCTTGCCATGGCAGCCAATGAACCAGTAAGTTTCATATTTTAAAGTTTTAATAGAATTGTGAATAGGAATGCTGGGTAAAATACAACATGTCTGTCTGCGTTGTATTCATTTAATGATTGTTCTATGTTATGTACTAGTGTGCTGCACGCAAGTGAATTATTGAAGTAAAATTGAACCATATGTTAGTCCCAAAATGACGTAATTTTTATCCTTGGGGACTAAAGACAGAGGTCCACTAATGTGCACTTAATAAGAAACTTTGACAGTTGAGAAGTTAAGAAGAGTAGGAGGGATCGCTGCTCTCCTGGCAAAATTCTCTTTCTCACATTGGCAGGCACGTATGAGAAGCCTTAGCAGTTGGAAATTGAAGAAGGGTAGGTGGCAAGGCTGCTCTTCAGGCAAATTTCTCTCCAACTTAAATTTCAATAAAATTATATATTATGTCAGTCTTAAAGGGACAATCCCGATAAGAACAGAGTCTCAAAAATTAAAGTCCAAGTATTTATGAAATTTATGGACCAAAATATAGTGGCATTGTGTTTACCTTGTCTCAAAATTTCAGCTCAATATTGAGTCGTTTGGGCGTGTACGTCAACACTGCTTATCCGGACACGTAACCCTTTTAAGATTTCGGGTCAATTTTTTCATTGGGTGACCTGATAATCGATTAACGTTTCTTGAGAGGTCTATACAGTGAATGACCCATGCACTGTACTTGATAACAAAAGGTAAATTTCACCTACATATTATTTTCATAGAAAAAAATCTGGTTTTATCCAGATACTGTATAATGCAACGGTCTCCATTTCCAGATGAAGACTGTCAGATTTAAGTTATTTACAAGCGTATCACAAATATCGGGTTAGTAGGTGGGCCTTAGGTTATGGATTTTAAAGGATTTTAACACAAAATTAAGCAGTTTTATTCCCCAAAAAGTTATCAGGATTGGCCCTTTAAGATTCCTGAATTGAAGTGTTAATTGGATGTTAAACCCCATTTTATTCTGTTATAAATAATGATATAATTTTGTAGATGAAAGATATTGGATTATTGGATGCGGATGTTTACGGTCCATCGCTACCGACCATGATGAATTTACATGGAGAACCGGAACTTAACTCAAGTAAGTTGGTTTAAAACAGGAGGAGAACATTACTTTTTATACGCCCACATTGAAACGAAACGTGGTCGTATATTGTCGTCGCCCCCGTCCGTCCGGTCGGCGGTCCGGCGTCCACAATTGCTTGTGGACGCTCTAGAGGCCAAAGTTAATATCCGATTGACTTTAAATTTATACACAGTGTCTAAGGTCATGAGACGAAGAAGCCTTTTGATTTTCAGCGATTTCCGATAATTACTGTCAGAGTTATGGCCCTTGATCACTTCAAAAAATCATGTGGATGCTCTAGAGGCCAAAGTTAATATCCGATTGACTTCAAATTTATACATAGTGTTTACAGTCATGAGACTAAGACGTCTACCGATTTTCAGTGATTTTCAATAATTGCTGCCAGAGTTATGGCCCTTGATCACTTCGAAAAAATCCTGTGGAAGCTCCAGAGACCAAAGTTAATAACCTGTCGACTTTAAATTAACACACAGTGTTTAAGGTCATGAGACGAAGAAGCCTATTGATTTTCAGAGATTTCAAATAATTACTGCCAGAGTTATCTCCCTTGATAGAGGCCAAACTTATCATCCGATTGACTTTAGATTGATGCACAGAGTTTAAGGTGTTGAAACGAACAAGTATTTTGATTTTCAATGAATTTTGATAACTGAACAGCTAAATCCATGATATTAAATGTTTCATGTATATACTTATTGTTAGTGTTGGGTAACACTTTATAAAAAGCAATCAAATTCTAATGATTTTCTGATAATTACAAAATGAGTTGTTACTCTTAATCAGTTTTTAGTGTATTACAAATGTTTCATTAGCGAAAGAAGTAAAAATATGCGACAACCCTTGTTGACTGCCCAGATGATTTAGCTGCTGTGGGCGTATGTTTCGTTGCCTGGCTACCTATCTTTACAATTTATCATTTATAGAAACACCTGATTTAGATAAAGAGATTAACGTTCTTGCTAAAATAGTTACCAAGGAGACCATGTAATCGTTCAATAAACCATCGACCACCCAACCTCCCCTGGCCTAGAAGAGATTGTCTGCTAGACTGTCAGGATAATTGAGAAATTATTTTTTATTTACAGAGAATCTGATGATACCACTGATGAACTATGGTATAAAATGGTTCGTTGATTTTATGAATAAATAAATAAACCTTGACGAGCTTTCTCCCCCATAAACCTGGAGGACCTTTCTTCCCAAAACCCTGAAGAAACTTTCTCCCCCATATCCTTGAGGAACTTTCTTCCCCATAACCTTGAGGATCTTTCTCCCCCATAACCTTGAGGAACTTTCTCCCCCATAAACCTGTAGGAACTTTCTTCCCATAAAATGGGATCGAACCCATGCATCCCCCTCCCCGGTTATTAAGCAAGTGCCTGACACGCTGAACCACTTTGTCTTCACACCAAATCGAAGCCCCGTTATTCCCAGCGAGAATTTGAGATATGGCAACTATCAAGGAATTTGTTTTTATTTCCAAATGACCAGACACTGTATCTTGACATGCTCCTCGTCGAACACCTCTGACATGGAGAAACCACGTTGGAAAAATCTGATGATTGGTTAGTGAGCTAGTGTCTTACTCACTGGGAGCCACTTTTACTCTGTATAGAAACTATATACACATCTATATATCCATACAAATGTGTTTATTTACATCTAATTGAAAAAAGAATCTGTCATTGAAGATGTATTTTTAATTTTTATACGCCCATATTGAAATGTGTTTTTATATTGTTGTCGCCCACATCGGTCAGTCCGTGGACGCTCTGCGGGCAACAGTTAATGTCCGACTGACTTCAATTTATACACAGTGTTTAAGATCATGATACAAAGAATCCTATTGATTTTCAACGATTTCTGATAATTACTGTCAGAGTTATAGCCCTTGATCACTAAAAATTCTTGTGGATACTTTGGAGGCCATAGTTAATATCCGATTGACTTTAGATATATATACAGTGTAAAAAGTCATGACACGATGAATCCTATAGATTTTCACCAATTTCCAATAATTACTGCCATAGTTATGTCCCTTGATGATGATCACACAATGAAAAGTCTTGTGGACGCTTTGGAAGCTAAAGTTATCATCCCATATTTAATACACTGCAATGTTTAAGGTCATGAGATGAAGAAGCCTATCAATTTTAAATAATTTATAATGATTATATGGCAATTGATATTAAATGTTTTGTATGCTAAATGTTAGAGTTTGGCAGAACTAGACGCCAAATGAGTTGTTAGTTGTATTCAGATTTAAGAGTACTACCAACGTTTAAACGAGACACTTCCCAGCTGTTTATTTTTATGTGATGTTTATGTTACAATAAATTCCATACCATATTCTCTTGAAATAGTTACAATGTTTTCAGTATGTCTATTGTTTTAATGTTTTCACCATGTCTATTGTTTTAATGTTTTCAGTATGTCTATTTTATGTTTTCAGTATGTCTATTGTTTTAATGTTTTCAGTATGTCTATTGTTTTAATGTTTTCACCATGTCTATTGTTTTAATGTTTTCAGTATGTCTATTGTTTTAATGTTTTCAGCATGTTTATTGTTTTAATGTTTTCAGCATGTCTATTGTTTTAATGTTTTCAGTATGTCTATTGTTTTAATGTTTTCACCATGTCTATTGTTTTAATGTTTTCAGCATGTCTATTGTTTTAATGTTTTCAGTATGTCTATTGTTTTAATGTTTTCAGTATGTCTATGGGTTTTTTAGTGGATGAAAAGTCAGCGATTGTATGGAGAGGTTTAATGGTTATGTCGGCCATTGAGAGATTACTCAGACAGGTAAGTATAAAGCCACCGATCCCTCAGGTTACTCTTAAAAACGTTTTACATGGACGTGTTTTTACATGGACATGTTTTACATGGACACGTTTTACATGTACATATTTTACATGGATGCATATTTACATGGACATATTTTACATGGACAGGTAATCATCAAACCTCCAATCCCCAATTCGACTCATTACACATGTTTTACATGGACGCGTTTTTGCTGGCAACAAAAATCAATCTGATGTAAAAGTAATGGGACCGTTTCCACGTTACCAGAGAAGATATGTGCAGAAATGTGATTGTTACGATTTGGGGGAAAGGAATGACTGAATGGTTTAACCAGTGGGCTTAAAGCTAGGGTCATATGATCTAATTTGTGTCGAGTGGATGATATACCTTTTTGTGCAGAGCAATTTTCTACATTACATGTCCTGCTGTTCTGCCTGTCATTAAGTCAACTGGTGTGGTTTCAAAATCGTGGGTTTTCTCCGGGTCCTCCGGTTTCCCCCCGCTGCTACAGACCCCTACACGCAAGCGAATTATTGAAATAAAATTAATAACATGTGAGTCCTGAAGTGACCTAGTTCATGTCGAGTGAACGTTAAACCCCATTTCTCTCCGGTTTCCTCCTACTGCTAAAGACCCCTACGCGCAAGCGAATTATTGAAATAAAATTAAAATCATACGTGAGTCCCGAAGAGACCTAGTTCATGTCGAGTGGAGTTAAACCCTGCCCCTCTCCCTCTCTCTCTCTTTTAGGCTATACAGTGGGATATGATGGACATTTTGCCTAGACAGGCTTTAATTTTCATAATCAAACTATACAGGGGACCTCGGCACCAATATTTTCAATACACACTGTCAATGTTTCTCCTACATGCAGGCCAATGTGTACATGGGACCTCAGTTTGAAATCCCATCCGAGCGGCGAAATGTTGTCCCTTGCCAGGTCTTACGCCACTGACAAGATGGTGCCTCGCCCAAAAATCCAGTAGAACTTGATCTGTTAATACATGGATCAATGATGTGAATTCTAGACTAGCGATCAAATGTCCTAATCACTGTGCCTCCATTACACAAGATAAGTTGATTTGTTTATAAATTATATTTATAGCAGGGCTCTCATGAGTTAACAGGTTTATTGAATGAAAAGAACAAAGAAAGATCTCCTGTCCCTGTTATAATGGCTGTTATACATTTCAAGTGGTTCTGACATTGTGCATTGAGTCAAGTCTTGTGGGGGGGGGGGCAATAAGCCATGTGAACGTGATATGGATTCGGGCCTCCAGTCTCCTGCCTAGATTCTGACTTTGTTTAATGGTTGATATATTTTTTGTTGTAGGTAGCCTGGGGTCCTCTGGATTATTTGATTATAGACATGCCACCAGGTACAGGTGATACCCAACTATCAATATCACAAAATATACCCGTTTCAGGTACGTCTAGTTAACTACAGGTAACTAATTACAAAATATACCTGACAAATATAAAAACACAACACAACACTGACTGTTTCTATAAAAATTGTGTTGTGGTTTTTTATCTTTATTGTCGGGTAGTAAATGAAATGAAATGAAATTGGATTTAACGTCCTACTGTTTTGCTCCGACTGTGTTAACGTCAGGTATCTAGCTAACGATTTACCATAGTAACTATGATAATAATTTGCTTCAGTAACTATGCATGTAATAACCATAGTAACGATGATTTACCATAGTAACTATATATATAGTAACTATAATAATGATTTACCATAGTAACCATAACAATGATTTACCATAGTAACTATATATATAGTAACAATAACAATGATTTACCATAGTAACTATAATAATGATTTACCATAGTAACTATTATAATGATTTACCAATAATAATGATTGACCACAATTAGCAACAATTTTTTTTTTTAACTTGCTTGATATTTATAATTAAATTATGGATGTTACTATATGACACCCATGATTGTTAAACTTAAAGCCGGGTATCATATAATTATAGCTTCGTTATACTGGAGCCGCGATGGGTATCATATACCGGTAATTATAGCTTCGTTATACTGGAGTCGCGATGGGTCAGTGAGTAAGAAGTTGGTTTGTTTCCGGCAAAGTTATTCTGCTTTGACAGTGGTACATTGGACGGAAAAACAGGGTTTTGCGTACACATCGGTGCGCGTAAACAAACCCTTGTGTAAGAAGTTGGCTTGTTTCTGAAGTTATTCTGCTTTGACATTGGTGCAGCACAGAGGCTCTTGCAATGGACAACGTCGAGTCATTCGGAAGGTACACATCGGTGCACACGTAAACGAACCCTTGGCAGTTGTAAATGGATATAAGAACAGTGCATACGGTCATTGTCCTGGTAAAATTTCCTGTCTTTATCAGTAAAGTAGGAGTTTAAATTCCCATTTGATATAATTAATATATTTATTGTTATACTTCAACATTTCTGTCGTTACAATCATTTTAATACATTTTGACCAATCAGGTGCTGTTATAGTAACAACACCACAAGACATAGCTCTAACAGATGCCAGACGGGGAGCCGAGATGTTTCAGAAGGTCAATACGCCTATATTAGGTATTGTACAGAATATGGCCACGTTTGTGTGTCCGAAGTGTGGCCATCAGGAACATATATTTGGGGAAGATGGTGCCCGAAATGTTGCGCAGGATATACACACAGAAATACTGGGTAATGTAATATTTAAGAAACGTATAGTGATGGGCCTTAAAGCCAGAAGTTCATATTTTCTAAGAAAGTCAAAACATAATTATTTCAATGTCTTTTGTTCAAAAGGTTGACAACTCACTATTATAGGATTAAAGACATTATTTCCCACACTGGAAAAAAATTCACGCCGGAAATAAGAACACAATTACCTCCCTTAATTTCTATCCCCCCTCACCATGGAATAGCTATGTTCAAACGTTTGAATTTGAACTGGCAATAGCGAATATGGTGACGAGCTATTTTACTATTGATTTCAGTGGTTCCAGTGGTCATTCAGACATGCCAAAATTTAACTGGGAATGCCAAATGTGATATGCCGGAATTTCGACCGAAATACCGAATATGATATGCCGGAATTTAACCGGGAATGCCAAATGTGATATGCCGGAATTTAACCGGGAATGCCAAATTTGATTTGCCTGATTTCAACCGAGAATGCCAAATGTAATAATGCTAAAAGAATTTTAAATCACCACTTGGTTAATCGTGACAAAAGCCTTTTATATCTGAGGCTCTGGAGGGGTCAACCTCCTCGCGAAAAAAAATCCAAGAAGTTGAAAAAATAAAACGGGAGAGAAATGCTAAAACCGATGTGAAAAATTAGGGAGGACAGATAAAAGGGCCCCACGTCTGACAAAAGGGCCCCTCTTGCAATCTGAGTCGATCGTTTTCTATACACTGTTACTGTCGAATCCACTACTCAATGAGAATGCAGTCATTGAATCCACTACTGAATGTGAATGCAGTCATTGCATTGGCATTAAAATCATCAGTCAATCAATCACATATTCCTGAAGGTTGGAGCTATTTGCCTCATGTGTCAGCCACTTCCGGTTAACGGTTTGCGAGATATCAGGTTACCACACATTTCATGTGGCACGGCTACAGACCAAAATTTTATCAACCAATGTCACCCAAAATTGCAGATTATAATTACATTTATAATATCCCAGAGTAAGTAATGTTTCAGCCACTTCCGTTTTGCGGTTTCCGAGATATCAGGTTACCACACATTTCATGGGGCAGGGCTACAGACCGTAATTATCCACCGATATCCATGAAACTTGCAGATTATAATAACATTAATAATATCTCAGAGTAGGCAAAGTTTCGGCCACTTCCGGTTAGCGGTTTCCGATATATTAGGTTGCTTCGAGGATTTGTCAGAATGCACTAAAATGTTCTCTATTTTGCAAAATTTCTCAACTTCTATGGTAAATAGAATCGTTGAATAATAATCCACATGCGTGCTTGGGTGCCCGGAAAAAACCCCACGAGGTTCAGCAGAAGGCATCCCTACTCTTGCCACTAAAATCTCCCGCCCCTCCACTGTCACATGCGAGACGCGCTGTATCCCATTCTGATGAATACGAACCAACAAAGAATTAAAAAAAATGTTTTAATGTATTTTATTGTTTATTTTGTAGGGGATGTACCTTTAACTACGAGTATACGTGAATCATGTGACACTGGTCAACCAATCGTTATAGCCCAACCTAACACCCCATACACTTTAGTTTATAAAGATATTGCTGATAAGATTACAAATAAACTTTTACGTAGTGCGTCATCGTGACGTATACTACTTACACCAAGATGTTTTAATGAACTGGAGGGGTAATGACGTCATTTTACCATGATGGCGTTTAAAGTCAATGACGCCATTGGTTAACCCAAAACATTAATATTAATTGGTTGTGTGGAGTAGATAAAAAGTCTTCTTTTTTAAAGGGAGAATAACATATTGTTCCAGATGTATTCAATGGTCATTTAGTTCTGTTTTTATTCTATTAGTAAGATAAACCCGTGGATACGACAGAAAATCGACATTGCAAAAAATAAACAAATACATGTATCAATTCAAGTGAATGGATACAATACAATAAGCAATTTGATTGGCCGAGTCTTTGGAACACAATAACTCTCATTTTGATTGAGCTATAATGTTGACACTTGGCGTACGTGTTTATAAGGTCAATGCCTTGACGGAGTTCGAAGATGAGAATTTTTCTGCTTAGGGCCAGCAATTTGTTTGGATGATGCATTTGGGCACGATAATTTTGGTTATAATTAAGTGAGAGCTATGAAACTCCCGAGTATAGATTCACTATATCATTGACTAAGTTCGATGGTGAAAATTTTCTGCTTAGGCTAATATGATCGATAAACAACGTTCAGTGTTTAAACCTGAAGCAGATAGATGTTCATTAGGTGAATGTCTCGACTGAGTTCAATGATTAACATCTCAAGCTGAAGCTAAGCAGGGCTAACCAATTTCATTGGTCGAGGCATCGGGACAAGATAACTTGATGCTATCTATGGAGTGATGAACCTTAGTGTGTAGTTGATAAAAAATAAATGTGTCATCAATTAATATGTGTCATCTATTTATTTTTATAGTTGCGGTCGCGGCGGGGGGACACCAGCCTCACTGTTGGCTTGTTCAATGGCTGTGCTCAAAGATATTTGCACGTAGTTATAGAATAAAATAACTTTATTTCAAACAGAGTAAGCCTTTAATGTTCAGACATTCTAACAAAGTACTATTCGAATATTTGAAGTGTTTTGAAATTTCTATTTGAATAGTATTCAAATATTTTCTAGATACTGAAACGAATACGAATCCCAGACCTGGTACGAAGGTAGTCGACTAGAGTGTATATACACGCGTAAACTAAGCGCATGAAAAATATATATAGAGTGGGGAAGGAGATGGAGTTTAATGTCAACTCGACACAAACAAGGTTATTTCGGGACTAACACATGGTTCAGTTTTATTCCACTAATTCGATTAGCAGTTGGAGAAAACCAAAGGACCAGGAGTAAAATCATGTAGTTGTCACACCAGTTGACTCAATGACAGACCTTATGATACAGCGGCACTTGCTTACCATTCGCTCATCCATCTCCCCCGCATGAAAAATAAGAACAACTAAGGCTACAACACATATGAACTTGGACAAGATGCAAATATAGAACAGACATGTTAATAAACTTAGATGAAACTATATTCATGCATAGGTAAATATATAATAATAATAATAATAATAACTTTATTTCCAATCAAGAGTCCACGCAGGGGACATGTTACAGATCAACAAAGAGAGAAAACCCAAATGACAGTCAAATAATAAAATATAACATGATACACATAGCATGGCTCCCAACGGGGGAGATATAAAATATAAGTATGCACGCCAATATTAATGAAAGGGAGATAAATCCACTAAACCTTATATTATGTTACGTGTGGCCAAAACTAAGTCAGCAATTACTTAAGCCTATAACCCCGTTTACATTACAAATTTTAAGCGTGCCAGGTACAGTTCCTGGTACGGCACGGTTAATTTTTTTGTAGTGTAAACGGGTAAAACACAAGCGTGCCGTACCGAGTACCGTGCCAATCTGGCCCACTGAAGTGAGGTGGTCTCGGAACCGTACTAAGAACGGCTCACTTCAAATTTTCGTAGTGTAAACGCTAACCGGACTGAGTACGGATTACTTCGCATGCGCCAAATCAACCTTGACCTTTTTTTCCTGCAAACCTTGACAGTTCCGTCATCAGTTCTTTCAAAATGGCTGCTCAAACCAATCAGTCATCATAATTGTTTTCATCTGGGTAATTTGTACAGGGGCTGAAATTAACTTTACTGTGAAGAGTTCCACATTTGGCACGCTTAGCACGGTTCTGAGACCGGTTATTTTAGAGTAATGTAAACGGGTCCATTTCTTGAAATTTATCGCGGCCTGGTACCGTACCTAGTACGGCACGCTTATCGCGGACAAATGTAAACGGGGCTTATGTAGGCCTATTATTCAACGTATGGTGCTTAACCAAGATAAAGAAAATGGCAAGTTCTTGTGCAAAAAGTTCATTTAATATGTCTACATTTTCACTAGTTAGTAACCAAATACTATTAAAAAAAAATAGGGGATATTTGATTTTGGGGGCGTAATACTAAAATATGCAAATGACTACGAAAAAAGTCACTATAGTACCTAACAGAAGAAACATTTCCAGTTACATGTGACGCCCAAAGGCACCAATAGCTACCGCATGGAATGCAGGTGATGCTTGGGATCATCATGGGGGTCCAACCCAAGATTTGCACGACTCTGACTTTGAATGTTACAGTCATTGTGGCATTGAATTGCAGGGTGGAAACATCAGTTTAATTGTTTTAGTGACCAGAAAACAAATTTTGATATGCGTCGGCTTACCCAAAATGAAAGGTTACGTGCCCTTGGCATGCTACAGATCGGCACAACACAGGTGGTTGTGGCGCGGACGATGAATGTTTCTCAGTCTGTCATAAGCAGGCTATGGTCCAGATACCGTGATACACAATCTGTACAGGACAGACCACGCTCAGGTCGACCAAGGGCGACAACTCAAGCCCAGGATCGATTTATCTGTACCTTGGCCTTGAGAAATCGTTTCATCACAGCAAATCAGATCAGCGCTCGTCTTCAGACAGACACTGGTGTGAGAGTGAGTGGCCAGACGATTCGGAATCGACTGCATAGGGGTCACCTTCGCGCCTAGACTGGCCCAGTCTCTTCTATTTATTTTACATTTCGATTTATATAAAAGTAGTAATTTTTAGTAAACCAACACTTTCGTTTCCATTTGTATAAAAAAAAAATTGAGTAAACCTGTAACCAGCACCAGAGACTGGACAATTTGCGAGCTTCACAATAAAATGGGCGTTTCTTGTCCTGTTTTACGTTGTTCCTTATTTGGAATGATTGACAGTTGTCAAGCAAGCCCCGAGTCACGTGACACGAATTTGTAAATGTGATGTCTAAGATAAATTAAGTTCGATATTTACCTTCATGAATCATGCGTCTCGAATGGAGTGCAAAGCAGTCATGCTGAAACCGTCTGCGGGCTGATGTCACGTTTTTGTTTCCATTCGCCATTCGGCTTCGTCCCGATACGCATGAACTGGCTTCGTTAAGTTGTTATAATGATGTCGTGTGTAATTATTTATGTTCATTCACCTCATCCCATACGTTGTATCCGTTCATTCGACAGATATTGTCCGTCAACAAAATTCTTAGATCGTTAAAGTATCACTAAATAACAATAACTGTTATCCACAACAAACATCTCGCACCCACACCAGTTTGCCAGTGCAAATGCAGTAATCCCGTGCACGACGTCACACGACCTACATAATGCAGATTGACCTACTAGATGAGAATGAAGCTCTATTTGCCCAGTCTCTAGAGATTACGTTTTTTTTTCGGTTTTTTTTTTGAGAGGACTGGCCAATTTTTGGTGTGTGGAGAAGACTGGCCACCAGTCTACTTCGCGCCCGACGTCCTCGCGTGATCCCTTGTTTGAAAGATCATCACATTCAGGCAAGACGTCGTTGGTGTAGGGATCGTCAATTCTGGGATAATCGACGCTGGAGCAATGTGATGTTTTCAGATGAGTCAAGGTTCACTGTTGATTTTTTGGACAGACGTAGGTGGGTGTGGCGTCGTCGAAACGAGCGCTTCCAAGACATTAACGTCATCAGACATGGTCGATTTGGGGTTGGTTCTGTTATGGTGTGGGAAGGCATCCCTTTTTCTGGAAGAACGGCTTTACATGTTGTTGCAGGGCGTGTTACAGGCCAGTACTACCGGGACAACATCTTGGCAGTCCATGTTGTGCCGTTCGCACGACGTCATGGCCGCCGTTTCATCTTCCAGGATGACAACGCAAGATGTCACAGGGCCAGGATCGTTACAGGTTACCTCCAACAAGAGAACATCACCACATTACCTTGGCCAGCACTGAGTCCGACCTCTCCCCCTTCGAACATGTCTGGGACATGCTTGGACAGAGGTTACGTCAACGTCAACAACGTCCTGCCAATGTCCAAGAACTTGCTGCTGCGTTGCAACAGGGATTTACCCGTTACTGACTTTGTTGTGATGCTGTGGTAAGTTTGCTGTTTGACCCCGGGTATCATTTTACCCTTATAATGGTCAGTCTGTGCCTTACTTAGTCTAACGATCACTTGGAATAAATCGATGAATGTGAACTTCATTTCATTTTGTCATTTGTTTCTTCGTCAGTTTCATTAGGTGACTTTAATAACACTTAAAAATCAAATATCCCCTACTTTTTTTGAATAGTATATTTATCCAGATTACTCAAGTTAATAAAGTTTGAATTGGATTTTTCAATAACCTCAAATAAACATTTCCTGTCTGCTGCCAGATCAAACTGATCTCGCAGTGAATATTCGCTTGGCCGCTACAATCACTGATAAGCATGACATCGACGAGGCTTAATGAGTACGGCATATTAACTTTTTTACTCCGACAAATTAAATTCTCAAACATTTTTTTGAGGTAAGAGAAAAATAAATAAAGACGTATTTGTAGTTAAAAAATATTTCCTATTTAGTGTAAATGGGTATTAAAATGAGTAAAATGCATCATTTTGCCCGAAGCAGTTAGGTGTTAAGTAAACATTGCACGAGCCGTTGAGCCGATGACTACGGCGCGTGCAAGTCTACGTCCGTGCTCTGGACAGTCATGTGTTACAGAGATAATTCGTAAGTAATTCTCTGTGAAACAGATTGCTGCCAGATATGCACAATCAATTAAAAAATGCACCTCGTGCTCAACTTTCACAGGCAGGCATTTTTCAGAGGCGTGATTCACGATTTATTCCTATATACCTGCCAGTTTCTATTTTGAGCCTATGTGAGGATATTTGGAGCTTAGTGATATCACTTCGGAATTCATATTTCTTCAAGGATAGATCATTCTCATATCCAAAGTTAGTTTTAAGTTGGACATATAAATCTAGTTTACCAGTTTTCAAAGATCCCCTATGCTTGAGCCAAGTTTCTTTATGACATTTGACCAGCAACTTTTTTCAGATGGGTCTTAAATGTCGAAAATTTACGACATTTTTAATAATTGACGTAGTTCAGTTACAGTGCTAAACCATGACTGACCAACCTTGGGAGGTTCTTTGCTAGTTGCAAGGGCAAGGGCTAATAAAGAATCTGGAGATGAGTTCGCAAGGTGATGCCAAAAACACAGGAGAGACTTAACAATCTCCAAATACATTGGAGATCGACCTAATTCGGCCAGAACTGCAAAATTTGAACTCTTTTTGTGCACCCCTAAAAGAAATTTACAAAACTTAATATGAAGCTTATCAGGTTCTATTGCATTATATATTTTTTCTAAAGAGAAACCATTATTGAACTTTTGACTAAACGTATTAAATGCTCCCCATATTTCACTGCCATACAATATTATGGGTTCAATAGTATGGTCAAATATATGCAAACTTGTTTTAATTTGAGGATTTAAAGACAATACATCTTTACACAATCTAAAATATGCTTTTAAGCGTTTTTGATATAAGCTGTTCTTGGTTAGTGAAAAAGAACCTGATGCAGAAAATATTACACCAAGATATCGGTAAGTTACATTTTCAAGTGCGATACCTTGAAATACAAAGTCTTGTTCAAGTAAGCGACCAGCTTTGTTAAAAATAAGAATTTTTGATTTATCAATATTTACGGAAAGACACCAGTCTTTGCAAAAGTCATCTAATTTATCAAGTTTTGATTGTAATCCACTTTTACTAGTGGATAAAATAGCCACATTATCAGCATAAAGTAAGCAATGGGTAATGCTGGGTCCAAGAGTTACTGGGTCAGGGCAATTGGAAAAGTAATCTGGCAAATCATTAATAAAATTTTTAAAAAGGTTAGGACTTAAATTATCGCCTTGTCGAACTCCGAGGTCCAGTGAGAAAGACTCTGTGAGCTTGTCCTTGATTTTGATAGACGACCTACTTTTCTGATACATATATATATATGCAAGTCATTCTACAGATTCATTGCCAAAAAAATGCGCTGACTTTGAGTCGATTTCTCTTGCCAATCCAGATTAATTCAGCAGTAACAAAGGCCCTTTCAGAGGCCCCAAAAACCTGTTAATACACATGCGTGAATGTGCAGTTAGTTACCATGGTGACTAAAGTGATATGGTTCGAATACCGTGACCCAGCTGACGAGGGCAATTCCGCATTATCTCGGGTAGTGGCTTCTATATAAATGAATTATTATCACCATAAAAAAAAATCAATCCCAGTCCGAAATCCGTGTCCAAATTGGTCAAATTTAGAAAAAAATATGGCTGTCAATTTTCACAGAAAAATGTCCCTTTTTATACGCCCACATTGAAATGTTGTCGTATATTGTCGTCGCAGCCGTCGTCCATCCCGTGGACACTCGAGAGGCTAAAGTTCATATCCGATTGACTTTAAATTTATACACAGTATTTAAGGTCATTGGTTTTCAGCGATTCAGCGACCTCCCTTGATCACTTTGAAAAATCTTGTGACGCTCTAGAGGCCAAACTTATCATCCAATTGACTTTAGATTGATACACGGAGTTTAAGGTCTTGAGACGAACAAGTATATATGTATTTTCAATGTATTTTGATAACTGAAGAGCTAAATCCATGATATTAAACGTTAGCATGATGCAAAACTTTATAAAAACTAAACAATTTTTAATGATTTTCTGATAATTTCTTACTGAGTTGTCAATCTTAATCAGATTTTAGTGTATTATAAATGTTTCATTACCGAAAAAAGTAAGAATATGCGACAACGCTTGTTGGCTGCCGGGCGATTTAGCTGATGTAAGCTTATGTTTCGTATCTCTGCGAATTATCATGATATGAACACCCTTGGTTTCAAAATATGTCTCCAGAATTGGTTTCAAAATATGCATTTCGAGAATTGGTTTCAAAAGATATGTCTCCAGAATTGCTGAATCCGTTACTATGCGAATTGTGGTGATTTGTGATATCGCGGAGTCAATACTCAATATTGGGAATAATTCAAGGTGACGGTCAGTTTTAACCAGGTAATTCGAACTTTATAAGATTGGCTTCGAAATATACGTTTTTAGGGTAACCGGTTCCATTTTCTCATTTTGGTAATTAATTGGATCCCCTGGGTCAATCAAGGAGGAAATCCAATTAGAAAATGGGGAGGAAGGGGGGGGATTAAAGTCAAGATGGTCAAACGTAATGAAGTAAACAATGAGATTGTTAATTATAGTAAACATAAGCTTTAATTAAGTATGGTTTTGCTTGGTCATTTTTTTAATTTTCATTTCACTGCATTTGAAATTAATATCTTTATATTGCATGAATATATTTGTCTTATCACTTTAATGAAATTCCATATCAGAGCGTTTCAAATTAATGTTTAAATTGAAAATAGTTTCGTTAATTTTCATATCACTGCATATCAAATTAATGTTTGTATTGTAACATAATTTTCTTATCTATTTAAATTAATTTTCTTATCTATTTAATTAAATTCCTCATTGCGTGGTGAATTACTAGGCTTGTAGG
The DNA here is from genome assembly GCA_948474765.1 of Patella depressa. Lineage (NCBI taxonomy): Eukaryota > Metazoa > Mollusca > Gastropoda > Patellidae > Patella > Patella depressa. Next base: position 36,619,481 of record OX419723.1, on the reverse strand, counting down.
AGACCCTCCAACCTGAGGGGGGCGGGGGGTCCGAAACAAATGATTATTTCTTTTTCGTAAGGATGTATGTACATACATAGTACTCCGGGGAAAAGCCACCTAATCTACCCTGGGCATTTTTTATGGACGATTTAGTTTTTGTATCTCACCTCAATATACATAATGCTTGTAAAGCCGGCTTATTTAATATCCACTTAACTTTGTGCACTCTAATAAGAAACAAAATAAAAAAGATATGTTTACAGGATCATTTATTATACGAAAAACTAAGCGATGCGTTTTCCATGGCGCTCAGTATATATCACAGTAACTGGGCCTTTAACACAATATATACTTACTTCCATATACTCCCCCTTTAACGTCCCTTTAGGTTATATCATATATTTTAACACCCCCCCCATCTCTCTATAATATATATTAATAATACCACACTTCATTTTAAAATGCATTAAAGTCATCATATATCACATCTGATTTACATTGACTTGATTTGATATAAGGTGTGTTTTATATTACTTGATGTGTTTGTCTGGTTGTCTGGTGGACTTTGTTTGTGTTTAGTGGAGTCATCCTGTTACCACCAAATATATCACAGAAGTTGTTTGTTGATATGAAGTGGGCTGATCTGAATATATCAATCTATGTCAGTCTCAAGTCCATCGAATGATTTCACTGACTAAAGGTAGGGTGTATTAGATTAGATAACGCGAATCATATTCAGTTTCTTGCCAAGCGCATTTCATCGCTAGCCGGAGTTGGGCGTATATTCATTGATCTGTTATGAACATTATGAACTTTATTCTTAAGTGCCATAGGAAAATAAAATAACGCATGATGTCGCTTGACCTGTGATGAATGTGTGGACGTTATTCTTATATACCAATAGAATTGAACAACAACTAGGAATCCTCCACTAGGAATGCTCCCACAAGATGGCTTCTAAATATACCTGTTCTATTTGTTTAAATAACTTTATCAAACCCAAGCTACTACCATGTTGTCATCACACGTTCTGTGAACAATGTATAGATGACTACATCAAGGCTCATGCTCGTTTCAACAAGTTTAACTGTCCTGTATGTAGACAACAAACCGTGGTGCCATCAGGCGGTGCCAGTCAGTTTGTCAACAACTTTTATCTAGAAGATGATGATGATGATAAACAGTATTGTACAAAACACAAGAAAGAAGAAATTAAAGTTTATTGTCGAGATTGTAGTAAACCATGCTGTTCTGTTTGTGTTATGGTGGGTCATGAAAATCATACGAAAGCTGATTTGGATGACGCGGAAAGTGAAACGCGGCAGAAATACTTGGAACTGAAAGCGAGATCAGAAAAAAACCTTAAAAAGTTACAAAATCACGCTGACTTTCTGAAGACCAAAATGTCTGACATTAACAACTTGTGTAAGACAGCCTGTGATAAAGTTGATAAACATGTAAACAATATTTGTGAAAAAGTCCGGAAAGTGGGAGAAAAAATTAAAGATCTCACTTCTAGACATTATGAATATGAAAACAGTAAACTAACCAAACTAATAGAAGATGTTGACAAGATGACGTCTGAAATGAAAGCACGGCGTGAATATGCTGATCGTATATTACAACATAGATCTATAATTACAGCTGTAGATAACCATGGATCAGCAGATTTCGAGATTCGAAGAAATTACTACGTATCAATAGATTTATATAGCCCTAAAATCACGCATCGATGTCATTCTATGGCGGAGGTTGATACAGACTGTTTAAAACGACTATTTGGTAAATTACAATGGTCCATAACGACTACAAGTAGTTTTGATTTGAACGAGATAGTGAAGCCATCTAGGGATGCTGCAATTGTAATATTAATATGTGGATTCCCATGGGCTGTACGTGTTGAACATGACATATCAGGATTATATATTAGACTGGTATTGAAGACACCGGCAGATATAACTATTAAAGCTGTTACAGCTAGTTATACATTAAAACTGTTAAATATCAATGATGAGAGTAAATCACTAGTTAAACAAGGTACACGTACATTTAAACCTGGTGGTGTATATACTGGTGTATCTATAGACAGGGATAAGCTAGAGGATGCGAAGAACGGATTTATTGATGATAACAAGACATTTATTGTAGAGACTTCTGTATATGATATGGATTATTAATACTGCATGATTAGAAACACTGTTAGACCTTATATAAGACGATAGTGGGCATAAATACTCTGAGATTAGAAACCCTAGCTATGTATTATATACTCTTAAAAAAAGAAAAAGAAACGCACAGCCCGTTTTTCATCCTATTATTATTTGAACGGGATGGTTGTATAAATCTTATTTGTTTTTGATGTCATTATGTAAGGATAAAAGAAATGCATTATTGGTTCTAAATGTTGGGTCACTAATTGTAACTGGTCATACATTTTGTAGAAATCTGTTTTCACTTGATTGCACCAAGCCACATGGGTTCAGTTCCACATTTAAACACTCAACGAGCCAAGTGATGCCACATCTGAACGAAGACCAACGCAATAACGCTATCAGTCGGTAACAAGCAGGTGTATCCCAGACAGATGTAGCCAGGCTGCTAGAAGTTTCCCAGAGTACCACTTCTCCTCTTTGGGATAGGTATCGACAGCGAGGTTCAACACGTGACCACCGAAGTTCAGACGAAACAAGAGTAACGCCACTTGCCATGGATCATCACATCCGGTTACCTCATTTGCGGAAACGGTTCGCAACAATGACCTCTCCTGCATCAGCAGTTCCTGGATGGTGTAGGATCTCAGAACAGGCAGTTCATAAACGCCTACGTGAAACTGGATTACGAGCCAGACGTCCCAGGGCTGTTGTTTTGAAATACGCCGACACCGTTAAATTCGAATTCAATATGTTCAGACACACAAGATATGACCACAGCAACGCTGGAGAACAGTTTGGCTCAGCGACGAGTCGCGGTTCTGGTTGCAAGAGGCGATGGTAGACCGAGGGTATACCGACAACTAAATGTCACCATGCGTTTCTTTTTTTTAAAGAGCATAATATGTATATATAATTAAACGATTTTTTAAAAAAAAACGTGTGTGTGTGTGTGTTAGCCTATACATATATATAAATGCCCAGATCTTCGATGTAAATGTAGCGGCCATATTACGGCTAATAACAATTATAATTTTCTGAACTTTGCTTTTTGTATCAATGGAGCAGAACAGAGGGAGAAATCGGGTTTAACGCCCGCTTGACACAAAGTAGGTAATTTCAGGACTAACACATAGTTCAATTTTATTTTAATAATTCGCTTGTGCGTGGAGGTCTTTAGCGGTGGGAGGAAACTCCTTGTCACGTACTGTTGACATACAACCACGCCAGTTGACTCAATGACAGACCGTATGATAGAGCGCGGACATGCTATCAATTCAGCCATCCAACACCCTTCCTTGTTTGATTAGAATGGATGGCATATGGTACATGTATTTGAAACAATATTTGATGTACATTTTATAATAAATGTGTAATAAATTTGTGTGATAAATATTGTTTATTAGATAATTCTTTAGTGGCATTTAGCGATTGGAGACATAACAGAACTAACACAGTTATATGGGAAAACAATCACTGATTTATTATAAACAAGCACGACGTTTCGATAAGTATCCTCCTATCGTTATCAAGCACAATGACATTTAGTAAACTAGATGATATATATATATATACAAATGTACAATATGAAGCCATGCTTAATTAATTGTTAATATTGTTAGGAGTTCAAATAAATATAGTTAATAGTATATACCGACAAAGAAATAAAGATCACTATAGGTACATCAAATGGGTAATCATGAAGCCATTTTGCATTATAATTAACAGGTGTTAAGTCCAGACAGCTATGTAAACATCACTAGGTTGACAAGGATGTAAGTTGGGGAAACCCCAGTGTGTTCTGCTAAGATCAAACAGATTAACTAAGAACACATTGTAATTGGGCCCTGAGGGGGAGTATTGGCAGTTAAAAATGATTGTGAATAAGGAGGATGAGTTAACAATAAATTCATACAAAAAAGGGTCCATAATTAATTATAATTGATTTTTGATAACTGCATCATAGGCGCTAGGAATAAACAGTCCCAAATCTCTGTTTAATTCTGGTGAAAATCTCTTGATGTGTATGGCTTCTTTTAATTTCCGAATTTTCTTGTTGTGTTAATAATAATAAATAAATAATAATAATGTACATTTGTAGAGCGCCAAATCCATCCAAAAGCATGCTCAAAGCGCAATGAGACAATGGTTATATACACAGTGAACAGAAAGTCTGTTCACTGTTTCGAATTTTCAATGGCAAACCATTCCACAATTTAGGAGCAACTACACTAACAACTTGTGTTGGTTAGTTTCCAGAATTTCAACTTTGTTCCAATCTATTTTGTGTCGTGGGTGGTCTTTCATGTGCTCTGCTATGGCTGATGTGTTGGTAGGGGCTTTTAATTTATGTTCCAAAATTCTTTTGTTCCACCGGTCTTTTAGTTTCTCCTATGTAGATCTTCTGGCACGAGCAGTTGACTTTGTAGATGGCTCCTTTGTGCTGTGTGGGAATGGTCGGTTGTAGTTTTCCATTAGCTTTTAGGATCTGTTTTAAGGATGTAGGGATAGTGAAGAAAGTGTCTATGTTGGACTTCTTTAATAATCTGCTGACCTGGTAGCTTAGATTCCCGTAAAACGGCAGGGTGACACTAATTTGTGACTTTTCTGGTTTTTGTTGGGTCCTTTTGTTGTTTAATGTGGCTTGAATCTGTTTGTTGACTATGTTCGGGGGATAATTATTTAGGTTGCAGAATACATGGCGTAGGTGATCTATTTCATCGTTGAGATATTCTGGTTCACAAATGTTGACAGCTCTGCGAATTAAGGTGGTTATAAGGGCTATTTTAACACTATGGGGGTGATTTGAGTTATAATTGATATACTGGTCTTTATGCGTCGGTTTACGGTAAATTTTTGTTTTCATGTGACCTGTTTTTCTCTGTACGTGAACGTCTAAAAATGGTAGGACTTCTTTTTCTGTTTCAATGGTAAATTTGATCCTGGGATGTTGGTTGTTCAGGTGTTCTAACAGGGCTAGGGGTTCATGCTGTTCTTCCAAGACAACAAAGGTGTCGTCAACTTTCCGAAGCCAAACCAAAGGAGTTATGGGGGATGTGCTTAGGGCGCGTTGTTCAAATTCAGTTAGGAAAATTTCAGACATTAGCGGGGACAAGGGGCTTCCCATAGGTAATCCATGAATTTGCTGATACAAGTCGTCGCCCCAAGTGAAGTAGGTTGAGTCCAGACACATATTAATGAGTTCGATGATGCTGTTGGTGGTTTCCAGTGGAACTTGTAATTGATCTAAACGTGAGCGGAGAACTTCAGTGGCTTCTTGGCGGGGATAACGATAGGAGGATACTTATCGAAACGTCGTGCTTGTTTATAATAAAGCAGTGATTGTTTTCCCATATAACTGTGTTAGTTCGATTGTTTATTAGAAACAATGTTATCTGTGTGTAGCACAAATAATCTTGGGGGTGTAATACGATTCCAAATCAAGTAACCCCGTAACTTTAAGGACGTGGTTTTTTATACTTGTTTTGCTGGAGTGTGAAGGTGAAATATACTATTCAAAAAAAGTAGGGGATATTAGTATTTGATTTTGGAGGCATAATACTAAAATATGCAAATGACTACGAAAAAAGTCACTATAGAAGCTAAGAAACTTCCAGTTACATGTGACGCCCAAACGCACCAATAGCTACCGCATGGAATGCAGGTGATGCTTGGGATCATCATGGGGGTCCAACACAAGATTTGCACGACTCTGACTTTGAATGTTACAGTCATTGTGGCATTGAATTCCAGGGTGGAAACATCAGTTTAATTGTTTTAGTGACCAGAAAACAAATTTTGATATACGTCGGCTTACCCAAAATGAAAGGTTACGTGCCATTGGCATGCTACAGATCGGCACAACACAGGCGGTTGTGGCGCGGACGATGAATGTTTCTCAGTCTGTCATAAGCAGGCTATGGTCCAGATACCGTGATACGCAATCTGTACAGGCCAGACCACGCTCAGGTCGACCAAGGGCGACAACCAACGCCGGATTAACCATGGGGCACCATGGGGCACAGGCCCCAGGGCCCACCACATTAGGGGGCCCCCTAAAAAATCTCAGTTGCGCGCCTCGAGCATGGTCGGACCGAGGATTTCAACGGCCGGTGACCTAGTGACGGGGCCCCTCCGATGATTCGAGGGCCCTCCATCGGAAGTCCCTTGTTCCCCCTCAATCCATGTTGTGTTGCGATCGACATCCGAGAATTCGGTGTAATCCGGTGATGGGTGTAACACATGTTTTTTTTATTGTCGTGAGATCTCCTATCGGACCGACCATCGTCTAACTCAATTATGGTATAACTCGAACACCTTACACGTCCCCACCATTTCGAGTAGCGCGAATTTTGCCTCAGATTGACGTACGATTGTATATAAGCTGTTGTAGTTGTTGTTGTTGATATTTGTTGTGGGTATAAGCTGAATTTGATGAGATACACACCATGATCACACGAAATATTCATATTTCTTGATTAAATCTCGTATTACCATTTTGTTTGTCAAACATCGAGTCCGGCTTGGTCGTAACGTTACGGCCTCCATTCATCAAATCATCTTGGGGGTATAATACGATTCCAAATCAAGTAACCCCGTTATTTATCACTGAGCGACTTCAAAATTAGGTTTGATGTCGCTCTGCCCACTTACAGTCTCCTCCTCTAGAAATGCCATCATTTCATAGCACTCGCATGGATTGGCCCACTGAAATAACGTCAGAATGCGCTAATTTGGTGGCAGAATTTTATTTTTTCTGGCGAGGTACTTCTAAATTGCTCCAACACAAGTGCCTGAAATGCCAGGAAATCACGTTTCTGGCCTCCAATTTCTGAAAATTTCGGAGGGGGGGGGGTGGAGAGAAACCCCCCAGACCCCCAGTGATCAGGGGCCCCCACATGTTCCAGGCCCCAGGGCCCCCACCATGGTTAATCCGGCATTGGCGACAACTCAAGCCCAGGATCGATTTATCCATACCTTGGCCTTGAGAAATCGTGTCATCACAGCAAATCAGATCAGCGCTCGTCTTCAAACAGACACTGGTGTGAGAGTGAGTGGCCAGACGATTCGGAATCGACTGCATAGGGGTCACCTTCGCACCGACGTCCTCGCGTGATCCCTTGTTTGAGAGATCATCACATTCAGGCAAGACGTCGTTGGTGTAGGGATCGTCAACACTGGGATAATCGACGCTGGAGCAATGTGATGTTTTCAGATGAGTCAAGGTTCACTGTTGATTTTTTAGACAGACGTAGGAGGGTGTGGCGGCGTCCAAACGAGCGCTTTTAAGACGTTAACGTCATCAGACATGATCGATTTGGGGGTGGTTCTGTTATGGTGTGGGGAGGCATCACTGTTGCTGGAAGAACGGCTTTACATGTTGTTGCAGGGCGTGTTACAGGCCAGTACTACCGGACAACATCTTTGCAGTCCATGTTGTGCCGTTCGCACGACGTCATGGCCGCCGTTTTATCTTCCAGGATGACAACGCAAGATGTCACAGGGCCAGGATCGTTACAGGTTACCTCCAACAACAGAACATCACCACATTACCTTGGCCAGCAATGAGTCCCGACCTCTCCCCCATCGAGCATGTCTCGATAGTAAATGACGAGATAAGTGATCGAGTAGCACCACTATCAAATGTCCATCAGGAAAATTACCTTTACAATAATTACGTTTTGACAATTGAATGTTTAGAGGTTTGGTCTGTGATGACATCGGGAATTTATTCGGAGCAATAGAACAAATTCCCTGTAGCAAAAATCCTGATTACGTTTGTCGGCCATGTGCCTTGGGGGACAAAACAATAGCGCCAAGTATGGTTGGGCTTACCACAGTAGTCACAGACAATCTGACGATTCCAACGACTTTGAAAAAAATCTTGACGTCTTGGAGAAACGTCTCGGTGATTTGGAGAAAAATCTTGACGACTTGATCGACTGTTATAATATGATCTATTATTATGTCTTGAGAAATGAGAATTTCGATTATGTCTAGGTCTATGAGATCGAAATTCATTGGCATGGCGTGCCTTAGGACTGACTGAGCGATTGATGTGTCGATCATCATGGAAAGAAGAATGATGACCAGATGATCGCCTCTGAGGAGAAGAAAAACTTGATGAAATTTGTCTCGACGGGCGTTCCAGCTCTAGCTTAAGATCAGCTAAATCTTGTTTCAATTGTTCTATCTCGGTATCCTTGTCATTTTCTGTTGTGAAAAGGGTGACTTCTTTAGTTTTATTGTCACTCTTGTGAATCTCAAAATAGTACTGTGCTTTAAGAGCTATTGTGGAAAGGGAAGTTCTGTCATCAATTGACATGGCCACGGCTTGTTGGCATACTGCGGGCAAAGTGGAAATGAACTTATATCGCAGTTGTGCATCAGCTATGCCCAACTGCCTTCCTAACCGTTGAAGTTCTTCTAAATTTTCAGAGAGCGGCTTGGTTTCATCGTAACTAAACGAAGCGTAATCCTTATGCAACCCAAAGGCGTCCTATTATCCGAAATCCTCTCAATAAATTGAGTGCGAAGATCTTCCAAGCTTCTAAACAATTTACCTTCGATCCATAAACGCGCTTTGCATTTTAGTGTTTGCCTGAAGAGACCAACAATCACATTTATTCCTGCAATGTTCACGGGATTCTGATCATGATTGTGATGCTCAAAATAATCAAGGAAAGTCAGATAATGAGCTGTAGCAAGATCCCTACTAAGGATAGACCCATCAAATTTATCGGCATTAAAGGGCTTACCTTGAGCCATTTCAAAGTTGTACAAAATGAACTTATTATGAAATGCTACCAAATTAATGATGATTATGAAATAATATATATACATGTATCAATCTTACAAAATGTTAGAAAACTGATTATTACACGAAATATCAAATTTACCAGTTGAAAATTAAGTAATACATTCACTCAATCACAAGCATACTAATTACTATACCAACATCTATGATCAAAAAATACCCCACAAACTATAAATGTAAATGAATTTCAATTCAGTAAATGAACAAAGCACTATATAAAAATATCAAATTATATCATCACACAAATATTAAATGTCACTGCAACTGCATACACATAAAGTAAATCACTGTTGGTGGGTTTCAAAATGTTACTCTGTATGAAGCAAAAAAAATACTGGCATGTTAGGTATGAATGTCACTGGACTGTGTAAAGCTAAAATTAAAAGTCAGTAGGCCACTACTACACTACATCTATAATGATCATGTACACCACACTGCATGCACAGGAACACTAAATAATATCAACACATTCACTTCAGTCATATAAAACTGGATGGTGATTGAAGTTGAACATAAACTTGGTTCAAATTATTCTGCATTCTGTCGGTAGGACAAAGTTCAGTAGGCTGTCCAAATAATGTCAGACTTTAGATTTTAATCTGCGATTCTCCAATCTCCGTGTATATTGTAAATGTAATTCAATACACAATGTAAAAATTCTCAAAATTAAAATGATACTATATTGATTAAAAGTTCCATCAGTTGACTAATAACTTCAACTTTTCATCAAAAAAATAGAAAATTTCATCACAGGCAAGCAGTATTGCTATTCTGAAGAAGCATATGGCCACATGGAAAGCACATGGCACACAGGAAAGCACATGTTGATTGATGGTTATTGGTACACTTCAGCGAGTCACAAAAATCTGATTTATTCCATAGTTTGGTGACGAACATACAAAGAAAGGAATTCCAATAGGTTTAGGATGTTTTTGCATCTCCACCATGTCATGTTCCGATCGTTGGATCCAGGGGTGTTACACGGTAACATGTGAGTGAAATGTTAGAATTCCAATTTATCTCTTTATTACTCAAAAACAAAAGAAGTGCAAACTAAGGGAGACAACTCGTGGCTTCTTGAACATAAGGGTCAGACCACAATGATATATACTATACATGTACCACAATATGACACTAAGCATGCAAGATTGTCGAAACATGCACCCAGGGTTTACCTGCAAATTTCCTGCTTAGCAGGAGCGTACATAACGATTTCGCTTTTGGGGGGGGGGGGTAGCCAAAGTGCCACCGACTGATGCACATACCCCTCCCCCCCCCCGCGCCAGTATGAGTGACGCAATCAGGAGCCGAGCACCACGTTTGAGTTTTCTAGGGAATATGGGGGGTGAGGTAGGGGCTGTTTCAAATCGAGGGCTATAACATTAAGCGTCCCGGTAGTACATATATAGTATTGTAGAATTATATAGTTGTTCGCCGATCGTTGTCTCGTCGGAAAGCAGTTTTATTTAAAGGAGCTAAATCGCTAATATTTGGGGCCTAGAAATTGACACAAATTGGTCGCAAACCATATAATAATTTAATATGAATGTATATATACTGAAACGCCGTATGGTACACGATTCGTGTACCAATGGTGAAAAAATTATTTCGTCTTAAATATTGGATATCAGAAGCCCATCTTTTACCTACTAAGACCGCACCATCAAAGTTGATTTAAATTGACAAATAATTCGTGTTTTCAATGTTGAAGACTTTCGATGATATTGAGTTAGAGACTTAGCTACTTTAAGTTTACATATAGTTTATGTCATATTAATGACTGTGCCTATAACACTGAGAAAATTTTGAACAATTGATTCGATATCCTGGCATATGAGGTCATTGGCTGGAGAAATTCTTGTGGACGAGTGGACCAGAAATACCAGTCAATGAGACAGAATCTCCAAATCTGTTTTGCAAGAGTTGACATAACATCCGTACAATCTGACGCCACGGCCCACACACCTGTGGTACTACAAACTGGGCAGTTCACTATAATCGTAAATATAATAGTGCTGCCTATAAGACAACTGAGGAATAGAAGAATAAATTTAAAATGGTATTGAGCGCCGCAGCCGCGAAAAAAATTTCAGAAATATAACGGAGTAGAAAAATGATGTTATTTGCGGCGCGAAAAAATTTCAGACATATACGGAGCTTTTAAATTTTTGGGACTGGGCTTGAAAATTTGAATCCATATCATGGCAAATGGAACCAAATTTTCGTTAACGAGAGGATAAAAAATTGGACAGAATCTTGAGGCTTATCTGTCAATTTCGCCTGTTTTGTGATTGTTTGCTTATCTCATTAATGCATTTAGTCGGAGACCGACTGCGGTCTCATAGAACAACATACTCATTACAGAATAAGAGTGACAAGCAGTCGTGGTTATTTTATACTATAGTTTTGTGTGACGTGTGCAATTTAGGCACATGGATTCACGCAAATACATAGTATTTGGGAACTATTCTGGCATTGTTTTTGGGACAGACTGGGTGAAAGTTTGTTGTTAGACCAACATACTCACAACAGAATGACACAAAAACTGTAGTGCCAAATATACCTTATACTGTAGTGTCCAATAAAACAAATATTATAGTGTCTAAATACACAAATGCTATAGGAACCAATACACAAATGATATAGGACCCAACACAACAAATGCAGTAGGTTCCAATCAGGGGCGTACATAACGATTTTGTTTTGGGGGGGGGGGGGGTGTTTAGCCAAAATGCGACCGACTGATGCACATACCCCCGCCCACACACCAGTGGTACTACAAACTGGGCAGTTCACTATAATCGTGAATATGATAGTGCTGAGACAGTATAAGACAACTGAGGAGTAGAAGAATGATTTTAAAATGGAATTGAGCGCCGCAGGCGCGAAAAAATTTCAGATATGTAACCGAGTAGAAGAATGATGTTATAATGGAATCGCGCCGAAGGCGCGAAAAAATTTTCAGATATGTAACAGAGCTTTTAAAGTTTTGGGACTGGGGTTGATAAGAAATAGGACAGAATCTTGAGGCTTATCTGTCAATTTCGCTTGTTTTATGATTGTATGTTTATTTCATTAATTCATTTAGTCGGAGACCGACTGCGGTGAGTACTTTTTTTTGAGACCGACTATTTTTTGCCGTGGTAGAAAACATTTCATAGAACAACATACTCACAACAGAATAAGAGTGACAAGCAGACATGGTTATTTTATACTATAGTTTTGGGTGACGTATGCAATTTAGGCACACGGATTCACGCAAATACATAGCATTTGGGATCTATTCTGGCATTGTTTTTGAGACCGACTGCAGTGATTGCACTTATTTTGTGACCGACTATTTTTCTCCCTTGGTGAAATTTTGTTGTTAGACCAATTTAACATACTTACAACAGAATAAGAGTGACGTATGCAATTTAGGCTCACGGATTCACGCAAATATACAGTATTTGGGATCTTTTCTGGCATTGTGTTTGAGACCGACAGCAGTGACTGCACTTATTTTGAGACCGACTATTTTTCTCCCTGGGTTACATTTTGTTGTAAGACTAACATTACATTATACTCACAACAGAATGAGAGTGAAACACAACATCTTTTCAAAAATGATAAGTTGACAAGGTTATTTTATACTAAGACTGCTCCTATTTTGCGACCGACTACACGGATTTTGCAACCGGCTATTTTTATACTAAAGTTTTGCGTGAGTAGCGTGACGTATACAGTGAGTACTTATTTTGATACCAACTACCTCTACTTTGTGACCGACTGCACTAATTTTGCGACCGACTATTTTCTTTGCTTGAGTAGCGTGACGTATACAGTGAGTACTTATTTTGATACCGACTACCTTTACTTTGAAACCGACTGCACTGATTTTGCGACCGACTATTTTTGTACTAAAGTTTTGCGTGAGTAGCGTGACGTATACTTATTTTGATAACGACTACCTCTACTTTGCGACCGACTGCACTGATTTTCCGACCGACTATTTTTTTTGCTGGGGGGGTGTACCACCCCCCACATTTACGCCCCTGGTTCCAATGACGCAAATACTAAAAATACAGTGGGCCTACTTAAACTAGTGCTTTAGTTTAAAGTATTTGCTTTGTGGGTCCTACTGGATGGTGCCATCTGATTGTTTTTAATGGTCTAGGATCAATACGATTACAATTTTAAGATTTGTTTCCCACACTTCTAAAGAAACTCAAATTCCCCAAAACGATGTCACCAAACTTGTCGCTAAAATCAAATTTTTTAATCGCCACTTGAATATCTTTATTTCAGATTGCGACTTTTGTGACTGCCAGTGTGAGTCCAGTCTTTAGGTCCCGAGGAAGGTAAAATAGAATAATTGGTAAGTGGGCTTCCAGAATGGGAAACTATGAAAATAATTTGGTTACTAGATTTCATATAATCAAAAAAAAAAAAAAAAAAAAATCAAATAAAGGTGTGCAAATAGTTGGACTGGGCAAATTAAACTACCATAAAATCCAATATGAAACATGTAGGTCAGGGTTCATAATTGCCATTGCCTAAATATTTAGCATATATCATATAATACATATAATGTCACCTTAACATACCGAGTATAGTGTTATTCATCTATAAAAGAAATCACATGACATTATACAAGGTCTATTTACTGAATATAAAACCGTTATAAACTTGGTCCTTATTCATCCGCAGAGAAGGTATATGAACACAAAGCACTTCAGTACACCATAAATTTACCATTTAGAACACAGATCACCAAATATTCATGGGCAGTCACGCGAAAGTTATTTTTAGTCCTTCTCTCCCTTTCCCTTTTTTCCCCTTTTGCATGGCGGTTTTTGTTGAATTTTTGGTTTAGAATCGAAGAAAAGGGTTTAAAAATATATTTTCTGCCAGGTGTTGGTGAATATTCATGATTTTGAGGCGGAAGGATACAGGAGTTGTGAGGTTGGTTACGTATAAAGGGAGGGCCGAAAATTGCAAGGTTAGCTGTCTCTACTTCCAGCTTGTCTATCTCAAGTTTTTCATGAGGAACCTCATACATGCTTTTGGGCAAGAGTCTGCCACATCTTGCTCCATCTGTGGCAGAAAGGGTTTTACCCAACGAATATTTGGGGAAAAGTTACAACCGGTCTAAGAGACGAGAATTAACATTAAAGTCAATGGGGCAATAATTAGTGATCTGTGGCCAAATGTAAAATAGTTCAGGAACATGCGCATTAGTCATTTAGTCTCAAAACGATCATATACTATGCATAATACTATAGTCAGCTGAGGTTTGAACGTACGTTAATTGTTCTGTGGTGTTTTTATGGATGCCGTTGGGATTATGAACACTTATAAGGAAATATGGCTTCTAAATTCACATGTACAATATGTTTAGATAACTTCACCAAACCCAAGTTCCTGCCATGTTATCACACTTTTTGTCAACAATGTATAGATGACTACATCAAGGCTCATGCTCATTTAAACAAGTTTAACTGTCCGGTCTGTAGACAACAAACCGAGTTACCATCAGGAGGTGCCAGTCAGTTCGTCACCAACTTTTATCTAGAAGACGATGATGATGATAAACAGTATTGTACAAAACACAAGAAGAAAGAAATAGAAGTTTATTGTCGAGATTGTCGCAAACCATGCTGTTCTGTTTGTGTAATGGTGGATCATGAAAATCATACAAAGACTGATTTGGATGACGTGGATAGAGAGATTAAGATTTGGGACGAATTCTTGAAACTGAAGACAGAATCAGAAAATAAGATAAAACAGTTACAGGAACATTCTGACTTTCTTAAACGCAGGATGTCCGATGTCATAAACTCGTGTAAGACAGCTTGTGATAATGTTGATAAAAAAATAGAAAGTATTTGTGAAAAAGCCAGGACGATTGGAGGAGCAATTAAAGACGATATCAATAAAATTGGTGAAGATGAAAACAGTAAACTGACCAAACTAGTAGAAGATGTTGACAAGATGACATCTAAAATGAAAGAATGGTGTGAATATGCTGATCGTATATTACAACATAAATCTATAATTACAGCTGTAGATAAACATGGATTAACAGATCTTAGAACCAAAACAGGTTACAACATATCAGTACATTTACCTAAACCTGACGTAATTTATCCATATTTTCCTATGGTGGAAGTTGATGAAGATTGTTTAGCAAAACTACTTGGTGAAATACAAACAACATTCACAAGTACTTTTAGTACGAGAGATTTATTGTACCAAGAGGAGGTCTACTTTAGTATGGGTGTAATAATAAACGGATTGGCATGGTGTGTAGGTGTTGGTGACAGCCAAGAAGGATACCGTGGATACGTACTTTTTATCCAGCTGGGAATGAATACAGTAGAAGATAAAACTATTAAAACTGTTAATGCTTGTTATACAGTAAAACTGTTAAATATCAATGATGAGAGTAAATCACTTGTTAGACAAGGTACAACTACATTTAGACCTGGTGGTGGTATAGTTGCTATAGATATAGAAATGGATAAACTTGACGATTTTACTGACAATAATAGGATATTTACTGTACACGTTACTGTGAATATAATTGATATAGAACGATAGGTGTCATGTAACGGACAACCGATCCATTCAGTGAGGGTGATGTATGTAGATACTTAAATATGCGCTATAAATACTGTTTGGTTGAATAGAGTATAGTGTGATTTTACAGTTACCAGAATTACTCCACTCTCAACACTCACTGTATTTGTTATTATTTTCATAGTAAACACCAGTTTAAAGAGTATTCATGTTTCTTTGTAAAATATATCTGGTATCAAGATAGGTCTGACATTAAGTAAATTAGCTAACATTATCTAAAACTGGCAGAGTCGACAAGAGGACAGTGGTTAGTCGCGGGCCATGTTTTTTGGGAGGGGGGGGGGGCTACTTAATGGGGTTTTTTTTGAAGGGGTGGGGGCTACGGAATGTTCGGAGGGGCTGAGGATGTGGCCGGGGATACGGGCCCAGCTAGTCATACGGATGAGATGAAAAACTCAGGTTCCGTGTACCAATTGCCGTGCATGTAAATGATCCCTTGGCTGTTGGAATTCGATATGCGAGTAGGTCAGAGTGCTGCTGCTCAGGCTAAATATCCCCCATAACACACAGGGATGAAATAAGTGGTTGTAAATATTTATATCTTTACTGACAAATATATATTATGTATATATTTTAAATATACTGTTGATTAGTCAAAACTATTTACTCCCTTCTCTCCCCCCCCCCCCTTGTCGGTGATCCATCAGGACGAACGTTCCAACTATACGTTGTCGTGCACGTACAAAAACACTTTACGTACGACATTCCATACACGAGTCAGACGTAGCGCCATTCTCCATTTCTATTAATTCAGAACGTTAAACCCATCATTTTCCAAAAAGAAAGTCGATCTAGATGACGCAGATAGGGAAATTCACTACATAACAATATGATTTGATCAACAAATAGACACTATTTAAATTTGGGAAAGGCCATCGGGTTTTTTTTTACCTATACACACAAAATCAGATCACAACGGTCAAGAACAAGGGGAAATGCACAAAGACAATAATGGATGTGTAGAAGATGACCACCTGTTCTCACCGGATGACATCCACACCCTGCTCTACAGCCAGAGTAGTATCGAGGGCAGACTGGAGCATATCTGGAATTCCAGACATTCCAAAGGCGTGACGTCACACATTCCAAAGGTATGACGTCAGAGCATTCCACAGGTGTTCTATTTATAGTTTGAATATGGTTATTGTTGACTGAACAATGAGGTTATGAATAATAAAAAAGGTATTGTTGTGCAGGTGTTTTATTCTTTGATCTCCTTTGACTTTTTTTAACCAGGGTATGGGGTCCACGAATTGTTTATTGGAGGGTGGGGGGATATTTCGCTTTATAGGCAGGTATGTAGGGTTCGCGTTGAGTTCACGTCACGTGTAGTTATACCCGTGATAAGGGGGGACAATGACCTCCGCTATAAAGTTTGATAGGTGATTTTTGTCGATTTTGTTCTAAGCCAATAGTTTTAATCTACATATTTGTGGGGGTTAGTTAAATTTTGGTTTTAAGTTTCGAAAATCTAGGTATAAAAGGCGGTTGACTACACGTTCAAATGTAGAATTGTTTTATGAAGTTGAACAAGAGGTTAAAGGAGCTAAATCGCTAACATTTGGGACCTAGAAATTGACTCAAGTGGGTCGCAACGCATATAATACTGTAATATGAATGTATATAAACTGATTTGCATTCAATGGTTTCTGTTTTTACTCTTATTTCATATCAGTTATGTTCGACGAAATAAACCAGCAGTGTCAACCGAAGGCATTTTTTTAGCGTCTAGTTATTCCAGTCTACATGCGCCGTTTGATTTGGTACAATGTTTCTAGCCTCGTTCCTCGAGTCTCTTGCTAGAACTGGGGCTGAAACGTATTATGGTACACGATTCGTGTACCAATGGTAAAATATTTATTTTGTCTTAAATATTGGATATCAGAATTCCATCTTTTTCCGGTAAGATCACATCATCAATTTTGATTTAAATTGACAAATAATTCATGTTTTCAATGATGAAGATTTTGGATGATATTGAGTTAAAGACTTAGCTCCTTTAACATCATGAGTAACGACTTGTATCGAAAGGATATTGGAAATGATTACAGTATAACTTGTATTAAGCAAGCACCCAAGGGAAATTCAAAAATGCTTGCTTAATGGAGGTGCTCTTTGACAATAGGTATCCAATATTGCCCCAACCCCTCCCACAAAAAATAAAGATTGCATAGATTGTTTTATTCATGTAGTATAACAATGACAATACATGTACTTTTTATCTAGTTGTGAATTAAAAGTAGTCGCGTATACGTGTTTGTTTAGTAATACTGAGTCTTTGGCCTCCAATATTTCTTTTACTTTCATCATACTCATAGCGTCTAAAAGCGTTTCAAAATGCCGTGAATTTGAGAATTTCCCACCCCAACTATTTTAGCGATTACGCGACCACTTAATAAAATCTCGGCGCTTTTTGTGCTGACATAAATTAATTAAGCTTGGGTGCATTGGGAGCGAACATCAATACTTGCATCGATAAATTTGAGCGCCGTTGAATCTTGCGCCGAACGAAAATTCTTTACTCAAATCTCGAACATAACTTCAGTAAACTTGTCATTTTGTACCAACCTTCGATACTACTGTCTACCATTGTGATGCATTCGATAATATTTATCCATTTTTGTGAAGCAAATCGATGAATTAATTTTATTTTATCAAAAAAGAACATCAACAAAAAATCCATCGCTGATTTTATCACCGATTTACAGGGGGTGTAACTCTGTATGTAATATTATAGGGGGCGCTAAAACGTCTAACAACAAAGTTGCAATGGAAAAAAACTCGGTACTTTCATTTTATTCAATCAGTATCAAATAATGTTCCGTTACAAAAGATTAATTAACAGATAATCCCGGGTTGATTGTTATTTTTACCTGATCAGTGGGGGTCCAGTTAATTAACTACTACTCACGGGATTAGCGAGAGTGTTTTAAAGAAAGAACGACAAGATGGTATCATTCAACAATGGCCGTTGAATGGGCGATGTTTTGTTAGAGGAGTGACCGTTGAAACAGTAGAATTTTTACGGAGGGAATTAATCTTGGTGCCCGTTGCACGCGTTGAATAGGTGCGTGTTTAGTAGAGGTTAAATTACTTAAAAATCGCTCGGGGGGATTTTTTGGTGCTCGTTGAAGCAAGTGTTCGCTGATTAGGAGTGCACGCCCGAGCAAGTTCTACTGTATTTGGTTGTAAAATGTATTTGGCAAGAAGATGTGTGTTATCACATCAGATTGTATAGTTACGGTTTTAAGGGTGATAGATATCCAACCCCCAATGGTATCATGTTGTCGGTGATCTTAATTAGTATGTCCATTCCAAATTAAAGGTAATAATTAGTGGTCTTGTTCCAAATTGTATTGTTAGAGTTATCGCCACTTGTTTTGTATTACCTCAAAAATGGTTGAATAAATAAGTCAAGATTGCTTGAAAGAGAGCCGTGTCACAATGAACCATCGCATCCAAAGTCCAATACCCTACATGGTCACGACGAGACGGACATCCAAGTTATTTGATACAGTCCAAGAAAACTGATAAATTTGTGTCATATATACTTAAAAAAGTAAGTGTAAATTCGGCGCGAAAAAAAATGGCGACAGGCACGCAATCTCCACTGTCACGTAGCCCGTTGGCAACTGGCCAAAATTTAACTTCAAGGCAAAGTAACTATCCATCCATGGAATTAAGTAGATTAAAAAGGATTCGTGGCAGTCATAGAGCAATGGCAAAAAGACTAAATTCTGCTGTGGAAGAATTACTTGAATCTGATTTAGGAGATCACGAATTAATGGAAAGGTCCGAACAATTAAGATTGGCAATTGAGCAGAAAGTAAACAAGTTAGAAGATTTTGATTACCAAATCATAGCCCAAATCGACGAAGATCTTATTCACGAAGAAATAGAGGCGTCAGACAACTACAAGGAACTATTACAATTAGCTTTGATCCGTATCCAGGCAAACCTCTCAAATAAGGCCAAGTCAACAATACCGTCAAACCTGGTTAATGCGTCCACTCATGAAAATGGTTCCATAGAGTCAGGAAATCAAGAAGTAAGGCCGAACATGTCCACAGCCACACCCCAACAGCAAGCCACCAACGCTGATGCAAGGATAGTCCATCTTAATCTTCCAAAATTGGACCTTGTTAAATTCAGCGGAGATTTAAGTCAATGGAACACATTTTGGGATGCATTTGACGCATCTATCAACACAAATGGAAATTTGGCAGCCGTAGAGAAATTTAATTACCTTAATTCATTATTGGAAGGAACGGCAAGGGAGAGTATAAGAGGGTTATCTCTAACATCAGCAAACTACCAGGAAGCTGTAAGCATTTTAAAGAAGAGGTTTGGAAATAAACAGATGATTATAAATCGGCATATGGAGATTCTGCTGAATTTTGAGACTATCAGCTCTGGTTACAATTTGAAGGGAATTCGTCAGCTATATGATAGTGTAGAAGCTCAGGTCCGAAGTTTGAAATCTTTGGGTGTTCCATCCAGCTCCTATGGCAATCTCCTTGCAAGTGTATTGATGAATAAAATTCCGTCCGAGTTGAGATTAATAGTCAGCAGAGAGATGGGTGACAGTGATTGGGAACTAGATCGACTACTACAGTTTATTTGTACAGAATTGGGGGCGAGAGAGGCGAGAGAGAGGGCTTTAGATTTAAGTAGACAGTCCAACCACATATCCACAACAACTTCACGACCAGTATCAGCTTCAGCAAGATTTAAAAACCAAACAACTGCTTCAGCCTTATTGACAACTGATGGTAATAGATTATCGTGTACTTATTGTCACCAACCACATCCATCCAATAAGTGTACCAACGTTACAAGTATTGAAGCAAGACGCAGTATACTAAGAAGGGATAAACGTTGTTATGTTTGTCTCAGAAAGGATCATATGAGTTTCAATTGCGACCAAAATAAAAGATGTCCACGTTGTCAAGAGCAACATCATATTAGTATTTGTGAAGCCAGAGGTCCAAATGTGCCAATCAACAATAAGCATTCTCTTTCCCAAAGATATTCCCAACCCTCGCCATCATATTATCAGCAATTCAGATTCCCAGCCTTTGGCAGTCAAGCTAGATGTCCAGTTTCGCAACAAACAATATCTCACAGATTTCAGAATAATCAGCCAGCTCAACCGTCACAAAGATTCCAGTCAAACAGAAATAATGAAGGTTCAACATGGTTTCAGAGAAATCAAGGGAATAGTCATGGTCAAGTGGAAACAACACAGAATTCATTGTCAATGTTTGTTAATTCGTCAACATCAGTATTGCTACCCACAGCAAGAGCTATTGTATTTAATCCCTCAATTTACAGTGCCAGATTAGAAGTTAGAATGGTATTCGACAGTGGTAGTCAACGCACATATATAACCCGAGCCATCCAAGATTATCTTTGCTTTCCAGTTGTTGAACAGAGAACATTTATGCTCAAGACATTTGGATCAACATTAAAGACCCCCCAGACTTTAGATGCTGTAAGCCTACACATTAGCACCAACAACGGAGATATCCGGATATTAGCAATAGTTGTTCCATTCATATGCGACAAATTATGTAACCAGTATTTAGACAGAGCTCAAAATGGATTCCCTCATCTGAGAAATTTAAATTTTGCGGATTATAATGGAGAACAAATTGACCTGATGATAGATATGTTAATTGGTTCAGATGAATATTGGAATTTTGTAACCGGAGAAGTCGTACGGGGGGAGAGTGGCCCGACCGGTTTGAACACAATATTGGGATGGGTTTTATTTGGTCCGATGAGCCATACAACCCGAGATGAAAGCAGATGTTATCCAGAGATGATATCTACAAATTTTATTTCTTCAACAGAAGCTGATCAGTCATTACAGGAAGAACTTGAAACATTTTGGAACCTGGAATCGCTTGGTATAGAATCAAGATCTTTATTCGAACAGCACATTGACAAAATTAAGTTCAAGGACAACAGATATGAAGTGGAGCTACCTTGGAAAACAGTTCATCCACATCTACCTGATAATTTTGAATTGAGCCTGGGAAGATTGAATAATCTATTGAGAAAACTCAAAAGATAAAATTTACTTCAAGAGGATAATCAAGTCATGGTGGATCAGATTAATCAAGGGATAGTAGAGAAGGTAGAAAATCCAAGCCAAGGTCAACCAGGAAAGATTTATTTCGTACCACATCACCCAGTAATTCGTAGAGATAAAACAACTACCAAGCTACGTATTGTCTACGACGCTTCTTCTAAGCAGCAACCAGATTTGCCATCACTGAATGATTGTTTACTTGCTGGGCCGCCACTTACAGAGAATATACTAGACATCCTGTTGAGATTTAGGGTTCATCGTATAGCCCTAGCAGGGGATATAGAAAAGGCCTTTTTAATGGTATCAGTAGCACCAAAGGATAGAGATGTCCTGCGTTTTCTTTGGTTCGATAATCCTGAAGATGAGAATCCAAATTTTTCAGTCTACAGATTTACTAGAGTAATGTTTGGTGTTTCTTCAAGCCCCTTTCTGCTTAATGCAACAGTCAGGTATCATATTGAAAGGTTTATAGAAACCAATCCAGAATTCGTCAAAAATGTTTTGAGGTCTATATATGTTGATGATCTTAGCACTGGTTCCAGTGATGTCGAAACCGCCTATCAGCTTTATGAAGATGCAAAGGAAAGGTTCGCCACTGGTGGGTTCAATCTGAGAAAATTTGTCACCAATTCGTCCGAGCTAAGAGAGAGAATACATGTAAATGAGTCAAAACTGCATCCAGGAAATCGGAACATCACCTCCTCTCCTATCCACGAAGAAGATGAAACATATACTAAGTTTATGTTGGGAAATTCTACTTCAAATGAAGATCAGAAAATATTGGGAATCAAATGGAATTTCGTGCAGGATAATTTCGTCATCGACTGGTCAGAAGTTCTTCAACTGGCCCAGAATATAGTTCCAACAAAGAGATTGGTGGTTAGCATTTCGTCCAAGTTCTATGATCCTATGGGTTTCCTGTCACCTTTTATAGTCCAGTTTAAACTGTTCTTTCAAGATTTATGTAAACGTGGAGTTAGATGGGATGACGCATTGGAAGAAGAACACCTTTCTAAATGGAGAAGATTAATAGAATCAGCCAGGAATATGAAGCCGATTTTAGTCAGCAGATGTTATTTCCAGAATATTCAAGAATCAATTATTTCATGTCATCTCCATGGTTACTGTGATTCATCGTCTAAAGCATACGCTGCCGTGGTTTACCTCAAGATAGTGACAACTACCTCAATCTATGTCCGCTTCCTGTCATCGAAAACCAGAATTGCTCCAATCAACTCACAGACCATTCCAAGATTGGAACTTCTTTCAGCCTTAATCTTAGCCAGACTAGTCAACACCATCCAGAAGGCTTTAGAGTGTGAATTACAAATAGATGGTATACACTGCTGGACAGATTCAAAGGTTGCCTATTACTGGATTCGTCAAGAAGAGAGAGAGTGGAAGCAATTTATACAAAATAGAGTAGAGGAAATAAGAAAACTAGTTTCAGCCAGGTCATTTAATCACTGTCCAGGTTTACAGAATCCAGCGGATATTCCTTCCAGGGGAATGAACCCTTTCGAATTTGTCAACAATTCCCTGTGGATTAAGGGCCCTGAGTGGTTAATTAACTTTGAAGAGTCTATGCCAAATTCCACAGAGGATCTTGACCTACCAGAAGAATGTTTGATTGAAATGAAGGTCAAGGATAGAGATCACATTAAAGGTCAAGTGGCGTCTGTAATGGTAGCAGTCGAGAATTATGGTATCGCCAATGTTATTAGTTGTCAAGATTACAGTAATCTTCATCGTCTACTGAGAGTAACAGCAAACGTATTAAAGTTTGTCGATATATTGAAATCCAGAGTTAACAAGGTTCCTGTAAATAAGTCATTTAGTCAGTATGTATCAGAAGCCCAGGTGTTATGGATTAAAGAAGTTCAAAGTCAACTAGTCAATCATTCGAATTTTGAGACATGGAAACGACAACTAGATGTTTATGAAGATGATAAGGGTGTTCTAAGATGTATAGGCAGACTTGGAAACTCACAACTTACCAATTCTTGCAAATTTCCTACTCTGTTAGACCCCAGTCATTATTTTACAAATCTAGTAGTCATTAGCTGCCATAGAAAGGTTTTACATAATGGTATTAAAGAAACCTTAACTGAGCTGAGATCAAACTATTGGATAATTCGCGGAAGACAGTACATCAGAAAACTTATTCATCAATGTGTAACCTGTCGAAAGTATGAAGGTAAGCCGTATCAACCACCATCAACGCCACCACTACCTGACTTCAGAGTTCAAGAATCAGCACCATTCGCCTATGTCGGAGTGGACTTTGCAGGTCCATTATTTGTCAAGATCAATGGTACAACAGAACAACACAAGGTATGGTTATGTCTTTTCACCTGTTGTTCAACACGCGCCGTCCATCTTGATGTTGTTCCAGATTTGTTTACTTCATCGTTTTTACGATGTTTCCAGAGATTCACAGCTAGAAGAGGTTATCCAGTACGAGTTATATCAGATAACGGGAAGACATTTAAGTCCGCAGCTAAGTTACTTCAAGATAAATTAGT
The DNA here is from genome assembly GCA_948474765.1 of Patella depressa. Taxonomy (NCBI): domain Eukaryota; kingdom Metazoa; phylum Mollusca; class Gastropoda; family Patellidae; genus Patella; species Patella depressa. The sequence continues at coordinate 36,595,289 of OX419723.1, read as the reverse complement.
TTGGTCATTTAATGTGGAGAAGGCCCCTTGGTGGGGAGGTATATTTGAAAGAATGATACAATCAGTGAAGAGATGCCTAAAGAAGACTATCGGTGGGGCAAAACTGAGTTACGATGAGTTAGTTACAGTGGTCATCGAGATAGAAGCAGTACTGAATTCCAGACCAATTTCATTTGTATCAACCGAAGATGTCGAAGAACCGCTAACACCCAGTCACCTTATTCATGGTCGTAGAATATTGAATGTTCCAGATGGGCTGAATGTCAATACAGAAACTCCCCACATCAATCAAGAAGATATGCGAAGAAGGGTTCGTTACCTGAATCAAACACTAGATCATTTTTGGCGAAGATGGTCATCAGAGTATTTGTTGGAGTTAAGAAATAGATATGCTATCAGGGTTAAGTCAGGTCCTAAAATGTCTATCGGAGATGTTGTCACAGTACATAATGAAAATCTACCAAGATGTCGATGGAGAATTGGTAGAATAATAGAGTTAATCCCAGGTGAAGATAAAAATATACGAGCGGTTAAATTAAGAGTTCGAGCGGGGAATGGTCAGATTAATATTATCCAGAGACCCGTGCAGAAGCTATATCCTTTAGAAACGTCACACTCTGAAACAAATCCTGTTATCACAACTCCAAATGATGACAATTCAGATCCAGTGATTGAGGTTCCAAGTAAACAATCGAATACTGATGATCCAGATCCAGTAGTTGAGATTTCGGATTCCAGCCCACAACGTTCCGACCCCAATACACCAGTTTCCAATTCTAGGTCTCAACGTCAAAGAAGAGTTGCAGCGCAAGAGGCTGATAGAAGGAGGAAACAATGGATCAAAGATTTAATGTCATAAATTCAATGGATAATTTAGTAATATTAAAAGTCTAATAATTTGTTTAAAGTCCATTTTGTAGTGTTTCGTGGATTTTTCATTCACATAGTGTTTATATTTGAATACTCCTAGGACATTCATTCAAGGATTATTTTCAAGGATTTAAAGTCAAGGATTTAAAGTCAAGGAGTGAGGTTTCAAGGAACTTTATTATATTTCAAGTGTTTGAACTTTCAATGTTATTATTCCAGGGAATTTAATTCAAAAAATAGTCAATTTCCAAGGTGTTAAATATTTCCAGTTAATTTCCAAATATTTGTTCAAGGACATTAATTCAAGGTGCGCAATATTCCAACATAATTCTTAGAGGACTTATTCCAAGGGTGATGACCTGTTTCATTCATTTCATTTCTTAATTCAGGTCATCAGGGGGAGTGTCGGTGATCTTAATTAGTATGTCCATTCCAAATTAAAGGTAATAATTAGTGCTCTTGTTCCAAATTGTATTGTTAGAGTTATCGCCACTTGTTTTGTATTACCTCAAAAATGGTTGAATAAATAAGTCAAGATTGCTTGAAAGAGAGCCGTGTCACAATGAACCATCGCATCCAAAGTCCAATACCCTACACATGATTTTCGAGCGGCAATGGCAAACCTTGATGAACACTGCCTCGGAGTATTTACAAAAAAACATTGTAAAGAAATCAGTGCCTATCGGTAATGATGTGTACGTAACGATTGACAACAAATACCCGGGAGTCAACATTCGTAAATTTTGGTGGTGTGAAGAGGAACGAATGCCAAAACCTACCCGAAAGGGTGTTCATTTAAACTTGAAACAATGGGAGGCTTTGAAAGTTAGCTTCAAAGAGCTGTGTGAAAATAATTTTACGTGTGAGCAACCACCCCTAGGTGTGGTAGGCTTAGCAAAGACGGAGACTTGTGTATAATTTCTGTTAGACGTTTTTTTTTATTGGTCGGCGTTCTGCTGCATATTTGGCATTCCACAGGTGTTCTATTTATAACTTGAATATGGTTATTGTTGACTGAACAATGAGGTTATGAATAATAAAAAAGGTATTGTGTGCAGATGTTTATTCTTTGATCTTGTTTGACTTTTGTAACAAGGGTATGGGGTCCACGAATTGTTTATTGGAGGGTGGGGGGATATTTCGCTTTATAGTCAGATATGTAGGGTTCACGTTCAGGTCGCATGTAGATACACAGTTAAGGGATAATGACCTGCGCTATTAAGGTTGACAGGTACCAGTGTTGCAATTGTTTATCCGTGGTTGTTTATACCCACACCCCAAGCTCCATATACCCTCCACCCAACCAACCCCCAAACCCCACTGTCTACACTCTTCAATTAGTGCCGGTACTAAGAAACCAACAATAGCCTTTTTTATAATATATATATATTTTTATGGCCAATTAATGTGACGGCGTATTCCAGTCCGCCAACTCCCTATAAGTGTCGAGAACGGTGATTATTTTTTTGAACGCATGGTTCGTTTCTTCAACCATTCTCAAGCGTGCCAGGATGTAATCGGTAAAAGCTAATAATCTACAGAAAAGAAGGAATCAGATAGGTATTGGTAAAATAAAACAATATTAATATTGAAAGAATTGCATTGTCTACCTCCGAAACCCACCCCCTCTATATCCCAATCCAAGTACACACAAACACCTACAAATGAGTAGAAATGAAACGGAGTGAAACATTTAACTACCTCAGTGTTGTGGGTTTTACCTGAACTAATGAAAATCAGTGCCTATTGAATTGAGACACGGTGCCAGGGTACACATCATTAGTGTAATTATGCTTTGTAAGAATGTGTGACCCTGGACAAGACTGTACCTTAAAGGGACAATAACATTCTTGCTGGCTTGGTAGCTCCAGAAAATAAATAATACCCTTATTCTAAGTGCTAGATGATTAAGTGTGCTACCTGGTGTGTAAATTATCCATTACAACCTATTTTACTTGTCCAAAGGGTTCGAAAATATTTTAAAATCCAAGTCACACTTGAAAAGGTTTACGTTAGACTTTTCAAATCAATTGGTTGAATTTTTCCAATTTTTCAAAATAGGTGTGTTAAGATGAAATTTATATCATCATTTAATTGGAATATTCTAAAATAATACAATTTGTTGACCAGAATGAAGATTGGGGCATATATTTCAGTTACAACAAGAGTGTTATTGGGGCTTTAAACGTCAAAAAATATAATATTATAATTTATATTAAGAATATTTTCACAGTAAAATATTAATAGGTTGGTTAATACCAATAGATGTACACATTGCTTTCAACATAAAGTTCACGGTCTCAACGTATATACAAGGTTGGGGAGGGAGGAGGTTGGGGATGGCGGGAGAAATACCTACGAGTTGTAATATTACGGACACCTAGGGTTTGACAGCTGTCTACACCGTAATATAGCGTCTTACGCTCCTAACGGTGTTAATATTTGTTCAATATGTTTGCTTAGGCATGAACCGTTTTAAAAATAAACAAACCGTTGAAAGTAGTATATTAATCTCAGTTGTTAGGAGAGCGATTTAGCTAATTTGCAGGTGTCTTTAATTACGCACAACGAAGGCCGTCCTAAGCACTTAACATGAAACACTGTTTTTTAAAGTAGGTGATGCAAGGTTCTTAGATACATTGAGTCTGGGTATGTCGCGTAACACCCTGTCTTTTAGTATACGCATAACAATTATTGGACAAATTCGGAAAATAAGGTCCGAAATTCCAGGGATATACACCTTACCAAACATTCAAAGCTGTATAGAAATATTCCTTCAAATACTACATGTATAGTTCCACACAAACACCTCCATGTAGTGTGTAATAAGTGAAAAGAATATTTACCCGATCAGATAAAATCGTTGCATACTATTAAAAAAACCTAATTAACTAATGATGATATTTTATTACCCCCAAAATATTTACACCAGAAAATATAATCCAGTCTAAACTGCGTTACAATAAAAGTTACATCGCTTACCTGTTCCCTGCGGTCAATAGATATAGACCGCACGGTATATCATTTGTTAAACTGTTTTGTCGATGATAGGTTTCAAACTATAAATAAATGACCAAATAGTTTTCATTTCAAAACTATAACCAATATAAAATATAAAATACTAGTTGCATCAATTACTTTCTCTGTTCACATGTATCTGACCCCGGCAAAAACATCATACGTAGCAAGGTATTGCATTAAAAGCGGCAATAACTATCAAATTTACATACATATACGATTAAAATAATTATAAAAATATCGTACAGCTAATTGAATTACGAAGTGTACATATTATAATTGTATTTTGTAGTATGTTTTTTAACCTGGCGGCGAATTAGTACCAGATTTGAACTTTTTTATGAATTTTTACCGCTTTAACAATGCATACATGTTTCATTCACGACTGGAGTGTCCACATTTCTTCCATCTGGAGGAAGATTTGAAATTGAGTGTCTATTTGTAGTAATTTTATACCATTGAGAACTAAGCAATATGAACGTTTGAGTTGTGACGTTTGCAAATAATTAAATGATTTTGATTGTCGAAATCACTTACTTGTTTGGTCATTTATCATTTAAATGAAAGGATTTTTATTTATTTTCTATTTTTGGGGATATTTTACAAAGTATATATAGACAAAAGAAATTTTGAAATTGTCGAAAGTTTGAAAACTAGCAGATCTTATTTAAATCTGGCACAAGGGTGATTTGATTAATAACAATAATGGCTTTAAGGTTGGATCGCATGTTTGATGGGGTCTATTCAACTAGGCGAATGGTGAAAAGACACACAACTTGCTATCCTGCACAGTCCCCCAACCCTTCTCTCTGTCTGTCTCTCTCACACAAACTCACAACCCCCTTCTCTCTAACTCATTAAACCCTCTCTCACTCTCTCTCTCACACAAACTCACAACCCCCTCTCTCTCTAACTCATTAAACTCTCTCTCACTCTCTCTCTCTCTCTCTCTCTCACACACACACACACACGTGCTGTCCCTCTCTCTCACTCATTAAACCCTCTCTCTATCACTCTCTTCTTACAAATAATATCTTTTCATGCTGTTTATTTAAAAAATGTTTATATATATCCTCAGCCCCTTTTGCTAAATATGTATACCAATCTTACTACCCCCTTTTTTCACTCAAAAATGGTGATTAGCACAGACAACCAACCATCCACACAGCCACTCTCTTCTTACAAATAATATCTTTTCATGCTGTTTATTTAAAAATGTATATATATTTCCTCAGACCCTTTTGCTAAATATGTATACCAATCTTACTGCTCCCTTTTTTTCACTCAAAAATGGTGATTAACGCAGACAACCAACCATCCACACCGCCACGTCTCTCGCATGTCCCACACACACACACACGATCACACGCCATCACGGTCTATGTTTACCGCCGCGTGAATAATATCTTTGCATGTTGTTTATTACAAAATGCATATATTATTTCCACACCCCCGGTCATTTATTTTAAAACATATGTATACCAACCCGACTCTTTTTTCCCCTCAAAAATCGGTGATTAGAACGCTCAGTTATTCACGTCATTGGTTTTTTGTCATTATGTATTAATATCTATTTGAACTCTCTTTTTTCGGCCAGAAAAACGGAACTTATTTTATTCTTGAAATACCCCAAGTAAATGATATAGACGTGTGTGAAACTACCGTATCGTTAAGTTTCGTGTATAATATTCATTTTGAGCGGTAATATCCCCGTGAATAATATTATATAAAATACTAAATTATGCAATATACCGTATATCCCCCAAACCTTTAAGAAATAATTTCTTAATTGTCATCCGTGTATATACGTGAAAAGTGTTCATTTTATTGTATGTCATACTTGGTCATACTTTTGAGAGTGGGTAGTAGTTTTATCAATAACTTTCTCAAATTACATCAACCGTACACCAAACGTCAAAATATTACAGACCCACACAAAATTGCGATTAGCTTATCAAGAGGGGACATTTGTTGCAATAACAAGTACCTATATTCGCCCATTGATTTACTATAACATTGATGCGTCCGCAATAACAGAACGTTAACAGTAACTTCTGTAGATATGGAAAAAAAACGATATCGATTACATAGAAATACCAAAATTATATTCCCAAAATGGCAGATTAAACATACATTATGCAAGTCAAGGCTAAATCTGCCTATTACAGGATTTTCTTTAGGACTGAAATGTTTTCTAAATTATTAATTGCATCGGATTTCTCCGATATTGAATAGATTAGAGCGGTTCGACCATATTTTAATTTAATTTAATATAAGTGGTGGTTGCAATTATTGCACACGTCTTGTCAAACCATCAAAGGTTAATATCTTTACCCACGTAATGCAATAATTGCACACGTCTTGTCAAACCATCAAAGGTTAATATCTTTACCCCCGTAATGCAATAATTGGAATGAAAATTTTAAATTATTCATTTTACATTATATATTTTCAAACTGTTATATCTAAATGTTACATGGGGTATCTTTAAGTTAAAGGTTCATGCGTGAATTTATAGATAAAAAGTTACATGTTCTTTGTATGAAATTTTACAATTTTATAATAATGTGCCGGAAATATACATAACGGGGATAAAGCATAACGTTCCCTCGGTATAATAACCCCGTAAGCGAACAAACAACACTTCAAAATGCATATATATATAACGTTCATGAAAACATCTTACCATTCGACACATAGATACGGCGAGGATTTATTAAAAACACATATAATATAACATATGTAACTGGTCAAAAATATTACTATATGATATATATGTCGAGATGCCAAAAGTCTTTTTTTTTCAAAATGAAATAATAAAATATTGACGGTGGAACTCTGTAAGAGGCATATAAGTATTATCGCTCTTTTTATTTCGAACAGAATATAAAAACATCTCGTTGGAAAGATTAAACATTAGTGACATAGATATATTTCATCAGTTAATTATACTAAAAATGTGTATAATGATTTATGTAGTTATTTTCGAATGATATGTACTCGTGAAGTAAGGTTGGTTAAATAAGCTCTTTCAGTATTTAATCAATTGTAAAAATGATTTGTCAAGTCGTTTGCCTTAAACATTGAGTTTTAAATATGTTTCGTACTAGATAGAGTAACGGAATATATATTTATGTACAAACAAAAAAGTTTCTTTGAACTATATTTCGGTAATTGCACTTTTAGTAAAAACTATTCAGAAACCGTTGCTATAAAAACGGAATTCAGCTGTGTTACGTTATGGGGAAATGGAAGTACAAGTACATGTATAAGGTATTAGACTGGGAAAGATTTGTGAATGAATGTGGGTGAAGGGGGAAATTTCCAAGTGATGTTCTTATAAGCTGTGAATAAAAGAGATTTTTAGTATAATTAACTGATGAAATATATCCATGTCACTAATGTTTAATCTTTCCAACGAGATGTTTTTTTATTCTGTTCGAAATAAAAAGAGCGATAATACTTATATGCCTCTTACAGAGTTCCACCGTCAATATTTTATTATTTCATTTTGAAAAAAAAAGACTTTTGGCATCTCGACATATATATCATATAGTAATATTTTTGACCAGTTACATATTTTATATTATATGTGTTTTTAATAAATCCCCACCGTATCTATGTGTCGAATGGTAAGATGTTTTCATGAACGTTATATATATGCATTTTGAAGTGTTGTTTGTTCGGTTACGGGGTTATTATACCGGGGAAACGCTATGCTTTATCCCCGTTATGTATATTCCCGGCACATTATTATAAAATTGTAAAATTACATACAAAGAACATGTAACTTTTTATCTATAAATTCACGCATGAACCTTAAACTTAAAGATACACCATGTAACATTTAGATAAAGAGATAGCCATTCTTGCTATAACAGTTTGAAAATATATAATGTAAAATGAACAATTTAAAATTGTCATTCCAATTATTGCATTACGGGGGTAAAGATATTAACCTTTGGTGGTCTGACAAGACGTGTGCAATAATTGCTACCACCACTTATTAAATTAAATTAAAATATGGTCGAACCGCTCTAATCTATTCAATATCGGAGAAATCCGATGCAGTCGCAAGTTGATTATGGTCTTTGGACTAGTAATTAATGTCTAATTAATAATTTAGAAAACATTTCAGTCCTAAAGAAAATCCTGTAATAGACAGATTTAGCCTTGACTTGCATAATGTATGTTTAATCTGCCATTTTTGGAATATAATTTTGGTATTTCTATGTAATCGATATCGTTTTTTTTCCATATCTACAGAAGTTACTGTTAACGTTCTTTTATTGCGGACGCATCAATGTTATAGTAAATCAATGGGGGAATATAGGTACTTGTTATTGCAACAAATGTCCCCGCTTGATAAGCTAATCGCAATTTTGTGTGGGTCTGTAATATTTTGACGTTTGGTGTACGGTTGATGTAATTTGAGAAAGTTATTGATAAAACTACTACCCACTCTCAAAAATGACCAAGTATGACATACAATAAAATGAACACTTTTCCCGTATAAGCACGGATGACAATTAAGAAATTATTTCTTACAGGTTTGGGGGATATACGGTATATTGAATAATTTAGTATTTTATATAATATTATTCACGGGAATATTACCGCTCAAAATGAATATTATACACGAAACTTAACGATACGGTAGTTTCACACACGTCTATATCATTTACTTGGGGTATTTCAAGAATAAAATAAGTTCCGTTTTTCTGGCCGAAAAAAGAGAGTTCAAATAGATATTAATACATAAAGACAAAAACCAATGACGTGAATAACTGAGCGTTCTAATCACCGATTTTTGAGGGGAAAAAAGAGTCGGGTTGGTATACATATTTTTTAAAAAAAATGACCGGGGGTGTGGAAATAATATATGCATTTTGTAATAAACAACATGCAAAGATATTATTCACGCGGCGGTAAACATAGCCCGTGGTGGCGTGTGTGTGTGGGGGGGACATGCGAGAGACGTGGTTGTGTGGATGGTTGGTTATCTGCGCTAATCACCATTTTTGAGTGAAAAAAAAGGGGGCAGTAAGATTGGTATACATATTTAGCAAAAGGGTCTGAAGAAATATATATACATTTTTAAATAAACAGCATGAAAAGATATTATTTGTAAGAAGAGAGTGATAGAGAGAGGGTTTAATGAGTGAGAGAGAGGGACAGCACGTGTGTGTGTGTGTGTGAGAGAGAGAGAGAGAGTGAGAGAGAGTTTAATGAGTTAGAGAGAGAGGGGGTTGTGAGTTTGTGTGAGAGAGAGAGAGTGAGAGAGGGTTTAATGAGTTAGAGAGAAGGGGGTTGTGAGTTTGTGTGAGAGAGACAGACAGAGAGAAGGGTTGGGGGACTGTGCAGGATAGCAAGTTGTGTGTCTTTTCACCATTTGCCAAGTTGAATAGACCCCATCAAACATGCGATCCAACCTTAAAGCCATTATTGTTATTAATCAAATCACCCTTGTGCCAGATTTAAATAAGATCTGCTAGTTTTCAAACTTTCGACAATTTCAAAATTTCTGTTGTCTATATATACTTTGGCAAGAACTGTAAAATATCCCCAAAAATAGAAAATGAATAAAAATCCTTTCATTTAAATGATAAATGACCAAACAAGTAAGTGATTTCGACAATCAAAATCATTTAATTATTTGCAAACATCACAACTCAAACGTTCATATTGCTTAGTTCTCAGTGGTATAAAATTACTACAAATAGACACTCAATTTCAAATCTTCCTCCAGATGGAAGAAATGTGGACACTCCAGTCGTGAATGAAACATGTATGCATTGTTAAAGCGGTAAAAATTCATAAAAAAGTTCAAATCTGGTACTAATTCGACGCCAGGTTAAAAAACATACTACAAAATACAATTATAATATGTACACTTCGTAATTCAATTAGCTGTACGATATTTTTATAATTATTTTAATCGTATATGTATGTAAATTTGATAGTTATTGCCGCTTTTAATGCAATACCTTGCTACGTATGATGTTTTTGCCGGGGTCAGATACATGTGAACAGAGAAAGTAATTGATGCAACTAGTATTTTATATTTTATATTGGTTATAGTTTTGAAATGAAAACTATTTGGTCATTTATTTATAGTTTGAAACCTATCATCGACAAAACAGTTTAACAAATGATATACCGTGCGGTCTATATCTATTGACCGCAGGGAACAGGTAAGCGATGTTACTTTTATTGTAACGCAGTTTAGACTGGATTATATTTTCTGGTGTAAATATTTTGGGGGTAATAAAATATCATCATTAGTTAATTAGGTTTTTTTAATAGTATGCAACGATTTTATCTGATCGGGTAAACTATTCTTTTCACTTATTACACACTACATGGAGGTGTTTGTGTGGAACTATACATGTAGTATTTGAAGGAATATTTCTATACAGCTTTGAATGTTTGGTAAGGTGTATATCCCTGGAATTTCGGACCTTATTTTCCGAATTTGTCCAATAATTGTTATGCGTATACTAAAAGACAGGGTGTTACGCGACATACCCAGACTCAATGTATCTAAGAACCTTGCATCACCTACTTTAAAAAACAGTGTTTCATGTTAAGTGCTTAGGACGGCCTTCGTTGTGCGTAATTAAAGACACCTGCAAATTAGCTAAATCGCTCTCCTAACAACTGAGATTAATATACTACTTTCAACGGTTTGTTTATTTTTAAACGGTTCATGCCTAAGCAAACATATTGAACAAATATTAACACCGTTAGGAGCGTAAGATGCTATATTACGGTGTAGACAGCTGTCAAACCCTAGGTGTCCGTAATATTACAACTCGTAGGTATTTCTCCCGCCATCCCCAACCTCCTCCCTCCCCAACCTTGTATATACGTTGAGAAGGTGAACTTTATGTTGAAAGCAATGTGTACATCTATTGGTATTAACCAACCTATTAATATTTTACTGTGAAAATATTCTTAATATAAATTATAATATTATATTTTTTGACGTTTAAAGCCCCAATAACACTCTTGTTGTAACTGAAATATATGTCCCAATCTTCATTCTGGTCAACAAATTGTATTATTTTAGAATATTCCAATTAAATGATGATATAAATTTCATCTTAACACACCTATTTTGAAAAATTGGAAAAATTCAACCAATTGATTTGAAAAGTCTAACGTAAACCTTTTCAAGTGTGACTTGGATTTTAAAATATTTTCGAACCCTTTGGACAAGTAAAATAGGTTGTAATGGATAATTTACACACCAGGTAGCACACTTAATCATCTAGCACTTAGAATAAGGGTATTATTTATTTTCTGGAGCTACCAAGCCAGCAAGAATGTTATTGTCCCTTTAAGGTACAGTCTTGTCCAGGGTCACACATACTTACAAAGCATAATTACACTAATGATGTGTACCCTGGCACCGTGTCTCAATTCAATAGGCACTGATTTTCATTAGTTCAGGTATAGCCCACAACACTGAGGTAGTTAAATGTTTCACTCCGTTTCATTTCTACTCATTTGTAAGTGTTTGTGTGTACTTGGATTGGGATATAGAGGGGGTGGGTTTCGGAGGTAGACAATGCAATTCTTTCAATATTAATATTGTTTTATTTTACCAATACCTATCTGATTCCTTCTTTTCTGTAGATTATTAGCTTTTACCGATTACATCCTGGCACGCTTGAGAATGGTTGAAGAAACGAACCATGCGTTCAAAAAAATAATCACCGTTCTCGACACTTATAGGGAGTTGGCGGACTGGAATACGCCGTCACATTAATTGGCCATAAATATATATATATATATATATATATATAACCTTACCAATAAATAACAATATTATAAAAAAGGCTATTGTTGGTTTCTTAGTACCGGCACTAATTGAAGAGTGTAGACAGTGGGGTTTGGGGGTTGGTTGGGTGGAGGGTATATGGAGCTTGGGGTGTGGGTATAAACAACCACGGATAAACAATTGCAAGACTGGTACCTGTCAACCTTAATAGCGCAGGTCATTATCCCTTAACTGTGTATATACATGCGACCTGAACGTGAACCCTACATACCTGACTATAAAGCGAAATATCCCCCCACCCTCCAATAAACAATTCGTGGACCCCATACCCTTGTTACAAAAGTCAAACAAGATCAAAGAATAAACATCTGCACACAATACCTTTTTTATTATTCATAACCTCATTGTTCAGTTAGGAGATAAACACCTCCTGTTTCGCATTTAGAGGGGTGTTATTGTCCAATAGACATGTCCTGAGATCATTAGGACCCAAGACGCGTTAGCGTCGCGGGTTCTAATGTAAAATCTCAGGACATGTCTATTGGACAATAACACCCCTCTAAATGCGAAACAGGAGGTGTTTATCGACATTGTAACATGTTCTTTTTCGGGATTTTAAAAGAACTTATTTTATTGTGTAAACTTCAAAATTCGCAAAACAGCAAATCGGTTTGAATGACGTAAAAATAAAAATAAATCAATTTTGACGTCAGACAACCTTGTGACGTAACTTGATAACGGACTGCCGTTTTACCGAGGTGTGCCGAATTAGTGGTGGAATCCAAGCGAAGATAAATTCAAGTTTAAAATGCTTGAGTCTTTGGTCTCTGGTAAATAAATTATGGAAGAAAATGTTTTTCGAATATTTCAAATAAAATATTTTTAACGTTTGAAGACTTAAAAAGATAAGTAAATTAGCCTTAGTGTGGTCTTTTTGACCGACAGTGCCAGTCGTGAACGAATTAGTTACGGCCTGTTAACCGAGACTACATAGAAGTAACTCTTCTTGGCAACAATGATGGCTTCGTTTTCGCAGTTTGTGATAACATGGGTGAGTTTGTAGCCTTTATTATTTTATTTGCAGACTGTCAACACAATTTTATTGCTGGTTCTTGTTCGGAGTAGAGCAGTTCTTACACACCTCCCTCAAAATACCCTATAAAACTATGCGATGCCTAGGATTCACGTGGTTGCTATGTATATCGTTCTGACGTGTTGTCAATCATTCACATTGTCAATTTTGGCATAATTTCCCGTTATTCTAGGCCCATTCTCAGCTGTTATTTCACCTTCCCTAGTTACTATATTTCCAAACACTTTCTTTTGACTAATGACTCATTGTCAGGCGGATCATGTTATTCAGAATTTGAGCAAACTTTGATTTAAAATTTCCACTTTAAAGTAAACACTGCGGACATAGATAATACCGTATGATTGCCGACTCGCCTTAAGCCCATTACGTGATGTTGCGTTCAAGTTCGTGCGCATATTTTATTGCGCAAGGGGGATTGTTTACTTCCGGTTTAGCTTTTGACAGTACGTATGCACAGTGACAAGAGAAATTAACGTTTTTCAACCTTGTTTATGCAATCAATATAAAATGAATACGTGTATAATAATTATATGACATAAAAGAACAAGATATCTCCTTCCAGAATATTTTTAGATATTTACAAAGGATTAATGATCTACTGTGTGACGTTAAGTTGAAAAAAAGGTAACAAATCTGCAAAAAATGACCTTTTCGTGTACCGTGAGCCTACCGGTGTGAATTTACACTAAAATTATTTTTATTTTTATAATACTTCAAAAAATGTTATAGAATTCAATTTGGAGAAGGAAACGGTTATAATAATTAATATTGCGAGTTAACTAACCCGGTCGCATGCCAGTAGGCCTACTGTAGGCCCTACTAGTACTGCGTACATCAGGATTTTATCATCAATTGCGTATATCAGTTTTAAAAATCTTGCTTATATATTCAAATGCTCATTTTTTAAAATAAATTCAACTTTGCATACTTTCGCTGTTAAAAGCATCCCTACAAAATTCTTTTCCAATCTAGGCCTAATTAATAATCTTTAAAAATGGCCATTTATTTATTTTATGCCCCTTGTCTTGTCTTGGTCTTTTAATTTAGTTAATTTTATAAATGCAGCTTGTCCCCTCATCCACACATTCTTTTTTTCCGCTTGCACACCTGGCAAAAAGTTTACTTATATAAATCCACCCCAATGTAAGCGATTATATTCATAGTCTTTTTTGATCTAGGCTTATGCTGAGAAATTATATTTAAAATTAGCTTCAGTAGACATAATTATATTTTTTAAGAAAAATGAAAAAATTCTTAGTATTAAATATAAAAAAATTGATATTTACAAGAGTTGACAATAAAGGCAGCTTCATCCTTGATATCTGATATTTCAATTTTAGCCACACCAATTTGATTTTCAGCTCTTTGATATAAAAAGAAATAGCCAATTAATACATGTGACAGATTTTTTATTTAAAATTTTGAAGCTTTTGAACTGTACTACTACATACTTTTGGTGTTTAAATACAAGTACATGTATGTATTTTTCCAGAAGAACCAAAGAAATAAATAAATGTCCATTTCTATAGCGCCAAAACTCTGCAAAAATTGTGCTCATAGCACTTGACAAAACATATCTACTTGAAGCCGTTAGCTCTGAGTTATAACTTGTTTGAAACAGATGAGGTTTTTTTCAAAAATTGTAAGGCAATACATTTATCTTATCATGTTGAATAATATCATTAATGTCATTAACATTTATTTTGTTTGCCTACTTAACGAAATTTTTAAAATGCACTTTTTTTATTTTTAAAAAAAAAAATAAAACAGGTCATCCAGGTCATTGGTATTATCTGAGAACCAAAATGTATTTCTATATGTCCTAATTTAAGTAATACAATAACAATAGACATAAATGGGAATTATGTAAGATTTAAAAAAAAGAACTGGTCATTCTCTCTATTAACTATAACATTTCAAAAATGATGTAAATTTAATATTGAAAATTTCATCCAAATTACTTTGAGGAAAGTTATCAATGATTGTAAGCTTGACAAGATGTGTGCAGTGATTGTAACCACCATACTTAGTCTTGCTTCTCCATTTGTAAATTAAATCATTAAATGCCCAAACCGTTTAAAATCTGAGCAATCAGATGGCATCAGGAGTCGATTTTGGTCTTTTCATGTTAATAAAAGTCTAATTGATAATTTATATAACATTATAGGCCCAAGACATACCTGCGATAGGCATTTTTAGCTCTTACATAATGCCTGTTTAACATTTAAAAACACATCTTTCCTTAAAAATACTTTTATGATAAATTAAGAGATCAATGTTAATGTTACATAAATGGATGAATAATAAAATATAATTTATAGGCACTTTTTTAGCTTGAAATACCAACTCTCATTCTTCCACAAATGATAATAAAATTAAATTATTTAAATCAAAAAATTCAATAGTCTAATAATTAAGATTACCTCATTTACTTGAAACAAAAACTGTAGGTTATATTTCTAATGAATTATTTATTTACATGGAACAGTAAAAACATATCTTTAAACAGCGAATGGCAGCTGTTTTCAAATATTAATTTTTATCCAGAACCTTGTTATTTCCCGAAATACACCAACTGACAGACCCCTTTTTTACAAAATTGGTTATATGACTTAAATGTTCAACCTATTTAAGCATTAACATAACCATACAAAAACATATTACTCGAAGCTTGAATGGTTTATTTTCTGATGTTTGAAATACAGAAAATTAAATAATTATGCTTTATTCAACTATACAAAATCAATAATGATATAATACAATCAAACAATTTAAATAAAGTTTCTTCGTGATTATTAAAAAAAATAAAAAAAAATAATGAAAATAATATCACCCCACCCTCTCCAAAAATAATAAAATAAAATATATATAAACAGATTAGATATCAATATAGTAGTGTCACAATATTTGTACCCCCCCCCCCCCACACACACACACACAAGATGAAAAGGAGAAGTAAATAAAACATACAAAGTATCACAATAAATCAAAATGAAATATATTTGCTTAACAAGCTAGCACCCCCCTGGGTAGCAAACAAAACACAGGTCTACCATAGTACTGCTGAAAATACAAAAAATTGTGTAAGTAAAAGTCAACCCTGCAATATTATTATTCATACCAAACTATATTTTACATTTGTGATTTATTATTATTAATGATCTCAGTTCACACTTATTATTCTGATTCATAGTCATACGCTGACTTGACTGTGACACAATCCTGATAAATTAAAAATTATACACTATTATATCGACATTAATTTTACTTTAACGATTATCTTCTTTCCAGAATGAAGAATTCTGCACATTCGACACACATTTAATATTATTATTTTAAATGTTAATGAATTGAAAACTCTTTTTTGTCGATTTTTAAAAGTAGGTCAGAGCTGTCAAACTTAGACTTCACTGAGTACACACCTGTCGAGATTTTCATAACGTGTAATACTATACAATATAAGATCAATATCAGATAACAAAATTATAAGATATTAATTTCTATTCTTACCTCGAAAATTGCTTCTATTTCTCGTTTCCATTTAACCATATGATGCCATATTTAAAACTACAAAAAAGCGCTAAATGAAAATATCGCTACAGGGCCTATAGTAAACAAACAACGTGAACAGATAACCGGAAGTGATCAATCCCCTTTCTCGCCGTTTCACGCTTTTCGCAACATAACGTCGAGAATTCATGAGTCGGCAATCATACGGTATTATCTATGCTGCGGAGAACAAAAACAAAATTGTCCACACTGCTTAGTTACGAATAATTTATGTTGCCAGAAAACGGTTTTCATTAATTCATGACTGACTTTCTTCTGTTTTATGTATTTCAGAGATGTGTTTGTATAAAAGATGAAGTTTGAAAATAGTGTGA
Organism: Patella depressa; assembly: GCA_948474765.1. Taxonomy (NCBI): domain Eukaryota; kingdom Metazoa; phylum Mollusca; class Gastropoda; family Patellidae; genus Patella; species Patella depressa. The sequence continues at coordinate 36,578,638 of OX419723.1, read as the reverse complement.
TGGTCATTTGAGCAGAATTTCATGAAGATATTTGCCAATAAAAATTTGAGTTGAGGAAGATGGTTGAGGACAAAATGAAAAAAAAGTACACTGTAATATTTATACGCAGTTATTCGCCTTGCTAAAACAGAGGGGTGTTATTGTCCAATCGACAGTGTCTAATCGACCAATCAAAACGCAAGATTCACCCCTAAGCATGTTACAATCAACAATAACCATATTCAAGTTATAAATAGAACACCTGTGGAATGCCAAATATGCAGCAGAACGCCGACCAATAAAAAAAAACGTTTGACAGAAATTATACACAAGTCTCCGTCTTTGCTAAGCCTACCACACCTAGGGGTGGTTGCTCACACGTAAAATTATTTTCACACAGCTCTTTGAAGCTAACTTTCAAAGCCTCCCATTGTTTCAAGTTTAAATGAACACCCTTTCGGGTAGGTTTTGGCATTCGTTCCTCTTCACACCACCAAAATTTACGAATGTTGACTCCCGGGTATTTGTTGTCAATCGTTACGTACACATCATTACCGATAGGCACTGATTTCTTTACAATGTTTTTTTGTAAATACTCCGAGGCAGTGTTCATCAAGGTTTGCCATTGCCGCTCGAAAAACATGATACCATTTGGGGGTTGGATATCTATCACCCTTAAAACCGTAACCATACAATCTGATGTGATAACACACATCTTCTTGCCAAATACATTTTACAACCAAATAATCATTTCCAATATCCTTTCGATACAAGTCGTTACTCATGATGTTAACCTCTTGTTCAACTTCATAAAACAATTCTACATTTGAACGTGTAGTCAACCCCCTTTTATACCTAGATTTTCGAAACTTAAAACCAAAATTTAACTAACCCCCACAAATATGTAGATTAAAACTATTGGCTTAGAACAAAATCGACAAAAATCACCTATCAAACTTTATAGCGGAGGTCATTGTCCCCCCTTATCACGGGTATAACTACACGTGACGTGAACTCAACGCGAACCCTACATACCTGCCTATAAAGCGAAATATCCCCCCACCCTCCAATAAACAATTCGTGGACCCCATACCCTGGTTACAAAAAGTCAAAGGAGATCAAAGAATAAAACACCTGCACAACAATACCTTTTTTATTATTCATAACCTCATTGTTCAGTCAACAATAACCATATTCAAACTATAAATAGAACACCTGTGGAATGCTCTGACGTCATACCTTTGGAATGTGTGACGTCACGCCTTTGGAATGTCTGGAATTCCAAATATGCTCCAGTCTGCCCTCGATACTACTAGCCAGGATTAAAAATATATACATGTAAGGCAATTATCACATGACTGTTATGATATAGTCATGGCGTCGGGTCCAAGATTGGGAAAACTAACCTGGTATAACATTTTTTGATACAGAAAATGTAAAATGTAACCCTCTCCCAAACCCCTGCCAACTTCTCGCAAATGGCCAGACAACAGTACGTGACAAATTTTGAGCACAAATGATACGAGAGAGAGAGAAATGGGGTTTAACGCCCACTCAACACAAACTAGGTCATTTCGGGACTAACATATGGTTTAATTTTATTTCAATAATTCGCTTTCGCGTAGGGGTCTTTAGCAGTGGGAGTAAACCTGAGTGCCCGGAGGAAACCCACGAGGTTGAGAAGGCGCCACTATCTCCATGCCACATACGCTCACACCAGGGCTCGAAACCATAGCCGCAAGCCAGAGGTGACAGGCCAGCTAGAGGTCGAAGCGCGGAGCTCTAGACCACTAGGACATCCCAACCCCCCCTTCGCCGTAAATAAGTTGTACAGTTAGGATCACTTTTCTGACTATCATTTTTATACGCCCACATTGAAATGTGATCGTATGTTGTTGCCCCTGTCCGTCCGCCCGTCCGTTGTCCACAAATGCTTGTGGACGCTTTAGAGGCTAAAAATAGTAAAAATAATATACACTGTTAAAGGTCAGTAGACGAAGAAGTCTATTGATTTTCAGCGATTTCCGATATTTACTACCAGAGTTATGACCCTTGATCACTTCAAAAAATCTTGTGGACGCCCTAGAGGCTAAAGTCAATCTAATTAAAATATAGATCTATATTTCGTTTCGTTTTTTATACTTTCGATGGCTACACTCATGTAGATCTAAAAAGTTATAGTGGGAGCTCACGTTCTATGACGTCAGGTATCAAGCACGGGACATTTGACCCGATAACGTCAGTCATTCGATTAACCAATTAGCGACCGCCATGCTTTTTAAAATCTACTTTTGTTTTGGATTTCTATCCGCTGGTGTTAGTATAGACGTCATTGACTGGTAATATCTTCCCACAGTTCCACACACGAAAAGGTCAAACGGTCGATTCGACAGACCATTTGATTGGCTGACCCCTCATTTCAGGCAGAACACGAAATTTTGAACTATGAAAAACGAAACGAAATTGGATATGTGTTTTAATCAGATTGAGGTCTAAGTTAATATACAACTGACTTTAAATTTATACACAGTGTTTAAGGTCATGAGTCAAAGAAGCCTATTGATTTTCAGCGATTTCTGATAATTACTACAAGAGTTATGGCACTTGATGACTTTGAAAAATTTTGAGACAAACCAGTATATCGATTTTCAATGAATTTTGATAATTGAACATCTAAATCCGTAATATTAAATGTTTTGTATACTAAACGTTAGCATGGGGTAGAACTTTATAAAAACCAAACAAATTCTAATGATTTTCTGACAATTACGTAATATGCGAGAACTCTTGTTGACTGCCGGACGATTTAGCTGTTGTGGGCGTATGTTTCGTTGCCTGGCAACCTATCTTTTTGTGAACCACACCTCCTCTGTTAATTTCTCAAAATACGACCATTATGGTTTTAGCATTGGTTGCATAGACTGTTTGCCTGGCATTTACAGAATATGCAGCAGCGGACGTTACTTTCTCTACAAGGACAGGAGCAAGTGGCACATTTCACACAGTCACACTTCATCTGCCAAATTACGATGTTATTTCTTTGGAACGAGACATTCGTTTTCCATGGTAAACCCATAGTCTTGTGGGTACAGTGAAAAGTCTCCCAGACAATTGACTTGGATGTAGGTTGCATAGAATGCCCTCTGAATAACTGGTTGAAGGAAGGTCAATCATTGACTTTCTGTGATAGTACCTGCTGAAACGTAAATTATCCATCGTTTCAATGCCATGGTTCCCACTCTTCATCAATTGTACCAATAATGGTGGTATTGTGAGAAATTAACAGAGAAGGTGTGGTTCATAAAAAAATGATAGTCCAAAAAGTGATCCTAACTGTACAACAATATTGTGTACAGCATCGTTTATATCGCTAGATGTTAATAAAGCATCCAATCGCTGTCGAATAGTCAGGCAAGTAAACCAGTATCCTGATCAACTGGCTACCCTATATAGAAATTAACAATGATAAATTGTTCTTCCGGCAGAGTGAATTGTCTGTGTGAAATCCTTGACCCCTAAAACCCTAGAAAAGACACCGAGTTTAATCTCCTTGTCCAATTATGCGCCATGGCAGGCTAGCCGAAAGGGTGTGGCGGCCATCATGGAATTCACCATTATCCGCTACATTTTTTCACCCTGAAAATGATTTCAATGGATTTCTTGACCCCAAAAACCTAGGTAAAGACACCAAATTCATCACTTAAGGACAAATCCAGGAGTTATATCGGGCATAAGGGTACAACGGTCCCCTTGGACGCCATCTAGAATTATACCTTTCTGCCCCATATCTGAAATGTCTACCCAAGTTTTTCTCAATCTCCTATGGGTACCATACAGGGATCAAGAGTCAAAATTAGGGGACATATGATTGCACACAGGACGTCCCTCAGCCCCAGGACTATTGATGATTATCAATAGTGAATAGAAAATGATTGACGATTGACTCGGGCTCGGGGACCCTTACCTTGGCCAGAGGGGCCCTTTTGTCACGTTGGGCCGTTTTGTCTGCTTTTAGGGCCCTCCCTAACTAGGATACATTTTCGTTTTTCTCAAAGGTTTTATCATTTTCTCCCGTTTTATTTTTTCAACTTCTTTGATTGTTTTGCGAGGAAGCCAGCGCCTCAAGCGCCCCAGCTATAAAACGCTATTGAATGAATATGATAGTGGACACTCCCTTAATATTACCAAAACGAAACGTCTGTTGTCAATTGTGGGAACACAGAAAATTCACCCACAAGCTTCAACTCATGGCATGCTGCTTATCAGGAGAAGCCTACAAAACCGACACCTTTCTCCAAGAACAACCAAAATCAACATGGATACTTGGCGGCCATTGGCCAAAAAACAATACACTTCATATATCGAAATAAACAACAAGTGTTTTTTGATAATATAGTGCCAGTTACAGTGCTTTAAATATAACTAGATCGGCACTGTCACTTATTGGAATTATTCAAGATGGTTTTGCAATAGGCTCACGTCCATTAGTGACTCGTTTTATGAAGGGAGTGTTCAATCCCCGCCTATCTAAACCCAGATATTGCCAGACTTGTACATTATGTGGTGAACAATAATGGTCCAAGAATTGAGCCTTGTGACACTCCAATATTTTAGGATAGTGGCGTTTGATTGAATTCCGTTGACAGATATAGTTTGTGTTCTTGGGGTCAGGTAAGATCTGAACCAGTGCAGCGCTGTGTCTGAGACCCCGAAACGGAGCTGGATGTTGTATGGGGTTTATTTTTTAAAAAGACACAAACTATGTGTTAGTGGTGCATATTTCACATTAAATGGAAACAACACAAGATTTGTGTTAATGCATTAAAAAGAACACAAGTTTGTGTAGAATAATTTTTCACACACGTTTGTGTAGCATAATGTTTCACACAAGTACTTGTGTTGAGATACAACACAAAATTTGTTTTAGTGTAGTTCCCTCCTATGGATGATACAAAGAGTTCATAGTACAGCATATAGGGTCTAAAATCTTTGATTTGATGCTAAAATTTACAGAGCACATTTAGAATGGATGTCTACAAAATTTCAGCTTCCTAGATTCAGGAGAAATTGAAATATGCAGAAATGAAATTGGGAAAGGGCAATTCTCGGACAGTAATGAAATACTTTATAGTGGGGCTAAGAAGTTGAAATTTGGAAAGAATCATACGGTGGCTCTACAAATTGCAGCTTGCTAGATTCAGTTAAAATGGAGGTTTTGGGCTCAATATAAGTCTAACAATGGCAAATTTGAGCCAATGTAATTTTTGGGGCCTCGAAGTATCATCTTTGTGCCAATGAGCTGTAATTTGTAGAGGTGTCTCTGCAGGGACTGGCGGAGGGGGGGGGGGGGGAATATACACATTTTAAGTAGGTAGCATGACTTGTAGGGATCAGGGCATTCTTTGGTAATTCTGTACCATTTCGGGCTATGCGCATCTTTCAGCTCTGCAATGGCATTTTTCAATGTAATCCACACTACAGTGCATGGATTTTCGATCTGCTGGATGTGGCTGCATTTCATTTTGGATGATACAAAGACGCTGTGCTAATTTCAGGTACATTTTAAACATTTGCGATCATGGTTTCATTTTTGAGATCATTATTTAACACGGCGACATCGAAACCCATGTAAACCCGAGAGGAAACACATGGCGATTAAATCAACATCCGTCGGTTTGTGTTGCTGCCGTGTTTGATTTTCGAAATTTATCTTTAAATTCAGAGACATTTAAAATCATACAAAAGACACAGCAAAAGTTATATTATACGTAATAGTAGGACGCTAGTAGGAGTTGTTTTATACATTATTAACAATGTCAGTGTGATGTTATACAGGAGACTTGTCCTGTACATTATTAATAATGGTTTCTAAAATAATTCCTGGGTACTGATAACATATTCGCCCTCTGAATCAGCTTATTTTAACCTACATTTATAACACTATAGGTCCTATATACTGTAGAAGTTATAAGTTCTGTAAGGTGCACTGTTTAATATATTGAAGTTGTTAGCTAGTACCATACCAGTCACAACAAGAACTGGGTTAACAGGGATATGTCTGGAAGTTTAAAATGGTGCAATGACATCATAGTCTGATAATCAAAATATGGTAATTCCATACGTTAGAAACATGGTTAGCCGCCCTCCTAGGCGCCCATATAAGTACACTTATTTTAACATAAAACATTAGTAGGCTAACAGTACATTACCATGACCTTATCCGGTCATAAATCAAAAAGTATTGTTGATCTTGAGATCATGTCATTGGGTTTACAAGAAAAATAAACCAGAAATAAGACATATGTTTAAACCTATTAGACATGCTTTATCCCAGAATTTAGTGGAAACGAAATCAGAGGAACTTTAAAGTCTTACTCTTCTGTACAGGCTGAACAACATTTAGTGGGTATTTAAACATATTCTTCAACATGTCTGATTTCTGTTTTATAATGACTAAGCATTAGCTCAGATGGAGCAAAAAGGTAACCGTTAAACACCATTTCATTTAATGTGGCTACGATACCCAATCTAATTAAAATATAGATCTATATTTCGTTTTGTTTTTTTATACTTTCGATGGCCTACACTCATGTAGATCTAACAAGTTATAGTGGGAGCTCACGTTCTATGACGTCAGGTAATAAGCACGGGACATTTGACCCGATAACGTCAGTCATTCGATTAACCAATTAGCGACCGCCATGCTTTTTAAAATCTGCTTTTGTTTTGTTTTGATTTCTATCCGCTGGTAATATTTACCCACAGTTCCACGCATGAAAAGGTCAAACGGTCGATTTGACAGACTATTTGATTGGCTGACCCCTCATTTCAGGCAGAACGCGTCTTAAATAACAAGTCTTCCAGATCCAAGAGTAGACAAGTAAAAACGAAATTTTGAACTATAAAAAACGAAACGAAACTGGATCTGTGTTTTAATCAGATTGCTACGATACCCTGAGTGAAACATGACGAAATCTGTATGTAGCGATATTGTGGCTACAGGATACGTCAAGTAACACTTACTTTAAGCTGCTATCTGCTGTGGGGGATCATGTGGCTAATAGTGTGGCATGGCATGTCATAAAAACAGTTCTCGTAGGAGTTTTTGTTGTTCATATGGTCCCGATTTCCAAAATAACCCTCCCAGGGGGGTCAAGATGTCGGAAAAATTAAACCCCTGCATTTTTGGATAGCTTGGTCCCTCCCAAAACAACAATAAAGTCAATTTTAGCATAAAAATCCTACGGGATGAAATGTCATACCACACTATAAGTGGGTAAGAGGCTGGCTAACTAGCCTGGAGTTCGGGTGTTTGATCCTTGCATCGGCCGAAAAAGTTCATTCACATTATCGGGCGTGGTTTCCCTTTGTCAGTAATGAAGGGCGTATGGCCTAAGAACAACTGTCTAGTCGTTCGGTGGGACGAAAAACCGAGGACCCGTGTACACATTGGTGTGCACGTAAAAGTTCCACTTATAGTTGCAATTCGATATATGTGTAGGCCATAGCGCCCGGGCAAAATTTCCCTCGTAGCATACTGTATGGCATATGCCCGTCTTCATTAGCCGAGTTTAGGAGCAGAACAGTAGGACGTTAAATCCCATTTCAGTTCATTTTTGCTTTTTGCTGTTCAATGCAGATCAGAAAACCATGGTCTGATCCCTACAAAATTATACATGAGTTACTTCCCTTAACTACATTCATCCTACGCACTCGGCAAACCTCGGAAGATTTCGGGAATCTAAACTCGGCTGTATGATGAATTCCGCCATATTGGAACTACTTTAAAGGTCCTAGATGAAACATGGCTGCGCCCATTCCAAACACAAGTTGGCGACCTATTTGGCTAGCGACCTATTCGACCGATCCAGCTGTAAGATAATGACGAAATTACACTTCTATTCTGAGCTGAAGGAATGGATAAAAAATAATATATTCTACTTTCATTTGATAGACATAACGTTGGATTTTTTTGGTTGATAAATAGAGACTGTTGTCTTTACTCTATAGGTTTCCAACAAACAGGTTGCAGCTCGAGGTCGCTAGCCGAATAGGTTCCCAATTTGTGTAATAGCGTCAAGTTTTCCTGTTAAAGTAAACCGATAGCCGCATCGCAAATGTATGGGCGTAGGACATATCACTTACTGTCATACATCCGAGACTAGATGTAGTTTACGGAATCTGTCGAGATTAGCCGAGTGCCATCCAACGAACATCCAATTTCGAAATTGAACAAGTTGAAATATTCTCACTAATAGACTGATATCGAATCCACTATCCAAGTAACTGGATGTTTAATGATAAAAAAGGGTTGTGTAACGATGTGACTACAAAAATATTTTGAATGCGCTCATTGTTTTCCGAGAGCGACGGTGTCGACATTTTCCGGCGTGGATCCATGTTGTCAGTGGTATAGTAGTCTCGGTCAAGTGGTATCGTCGTTCGGGACCGGACACAAACTCCGGCCGCGTAGACAACGTTATCAGTTAACAGTTTTAATTCTGTCACATAACATGAACAACTATTTACATGGTCTGTTAATCTGGATATTTCATAAGATGTAAACAAAATGAACAAAAAACAAGCAACAAACATAGTTTGTTTATTTGCGATGTTGGTTATATTTTAAAATCTTGATGGTTGCATTAAAAAAGGTAAAGTATAGTATAGTTTATACTATCTAGGTGCTTTAAAGGTGTACAGGTGAATATATTGTTGTTGTTGGTTTAAATGGTTACTTTAATAGTAAGTAAAAAGTTATAGTTGGTTTAGCTCTCACAAATTGACTCTCCACAATAGGTATCTGAAAATACAAAATATGTCTTATAGATTACAGAAAAGAGATCATGATCCTTCCTGACATTTCAATAGATTTAGAAAAACAAACACCATACTCTACTGTCAAAGATTCTTTGTGTTAAAGTTTTCACATTTTTCAAAATCTTGTACATTGTGTTGGGCATTTTGACATCCACCATGTCCTAACTGTACAATGTTCCTAATTACATTAAATATGACAGACAGCGTAATTATACAGAACACTATCAGCACCCGGTTCCTAGGAAATTCGTAAAGTAGGCACAAAGCTATGCTTCACTTTTTCTTACGTAAGAATCTTAATAAAATACCATCTCTAGAAAATTCTCAAGATCGTTTAGCACATTGTGGCTGGTAAAATGAGATTATGGCGCTCTCAAACGTAATAAAAACAGTTTTGGAATGCTTCCCGGCAAATGATCGATTTAGATGCATTTGACATGTCCCTTATACACATATGAAATGTGATATAAGCTAAAAAAAAAATAAAAAATAAAAAAAAAATTGCGGGGGCGCCTGATCTTAAAGTAGCCTCTGTGTTTGTGTTGTTTACTAATAATTGGTAAATAAATAAAAGGGTTTCAGGGCAGAAGCGAAATTTTCTATAGCATACTTCTAGAGAATACGTTTCTAAATGATTTTCTCTGCCTTTAAATTGTCTCCTACGTATCAAAAGATGTAGGAAATGCCATGGAATAACTAACCATCTTGTTTGAAGCTGAAACTTAAGGTTGGTAAGAAAGTCCTATACCTTTCTTGGGACATGTGTTAAGATAAGAACAAAGTTGCGCTTAAGTTTTTTTTTCCAGCAACACAGAATAACGTTCTTGTGCGTACTATGACCGACATAATTCATATGAGTTCTACATATATTAAAATTAAATATCATATTCCTCATTTTGTTAAACATATCTTTCACAACATTAATGTATTTGAAATCTATTTTATTTACCTAATTATATCTCATGTAAGATACGTGTTGAATTATACAGACATTGGCATGAGTGACATATTGTCCTTACCAAAACGGATAGATTAAAACTCTTTACATCTAATGTCTATACTGCCCCCTGGCCTATAGAACATTATTAATCCAGCCAAGGGCTATTACGTCAGATATAATTTAGACTAGGCATTGAAGTCTAACAATGAAGGGATTAAGAGTTGGTCATTCACCAAAAAGAAACTATTGTTTTAGATTTCAACTTAAAGGCCATATTTTATAGTTAAATTGTCAATGTGTCATACTTGTCTATTATATATTTTGTAAGAACTGTATTTCATATAGTCAGACAGAGTGAGCTATGGTTTAGAACAGATCGGCTCTCTCTCTTTCTTGTAAATATTTGTTGAATAATCTATGTTTAATTAATTACATAGAAGTTACTTGGACTCAGTCTTAATTTAATAAGACCAGAAATAACGTGGTCACAGTACACTGCAATCTACTTCAAATCTAAGCACAGGGACGTTCTTAAGAATTTTCTAGTAACACAAAATGCGACAAGTTTACTTAAATGCAAAGTCTACTCGAACTCTAAGCATGGGAACGTGCTTAAGAATTTTCTAGGAATCGGGACCAGGTATATATCATCCATAACAACATCTAGTGTATGAATTTAAATTAACCATCAGAGACAAGACAAAATGTTATCCAGTTTATACCATGGTATAAGAAGCATGTACACTTAACATCATGACAGACAGAGGGTTAACTTTACATAGATTTACTGGTGTCAAATAATTTGGTTTGTGGTTAAACTTGTTTATATTTTAATCATATTAGGATAGGTGATTATAAATAGAATAGTGTATAATTACCTGCACAGTATCCATCCCTACATGGAAAACCACCACAATCAATGTCTTTACTACATGGTGCTATAAATATAAGTAATATATTATTATATATGACATTATAAATATCAGGAATACATCATTATATAAATATTGAACGAGTTATATTTACAGATATCTAGTAATATTATCGAAATATATATAAATAGCCAGGTTTTATATAAATGACCCACTGTCTATAACATAAATCATATTACCGAGACAAACACCTTCTGAACAAGTACCAGACGAACCAAAGACATAGCAAACCGTACCATCAACTTTTCCACCACAGCCACCTGGAGCTATAATTAGGATAATATTGATAAGATAAAAGGCCAACATGTTCTGGTTGACCATCTGTGAACAATTTAATCATACACTGCTAATCACAAGGTGTCTGTAACTCATATACAAATGAACCAAGTATTGATGATAGAAACAGACGTGTTATAAATAACGTAATATATCTATATTATACTTACCCCTGCACGCGTTATTTAAACATTTATTATTTATTAAACAGAAGTTATCTCCCCCACATGGATCACCTGAAACAATACAATATGCTTTATTTAAATTAACAGGTCGGTACTAATCCATTTCGGCAGTATTGTTATTGATGACAGTCCAATTTTCACTGAAAGTAGATTATTAGTATGGCCCAGAAATCATGAGTACACGAGGTGGGGGACATATATTGACCGTTTGTTTATGTAACCTGAAGTGACTGTGGTGTTATTTCTTAGTCCCAAAAAACTTGATTTGATATTCTGTTTTAAAACCCGTATTATGTAAACAGTATTTAGCAGCCATATTGTACAACATGTGAAACGTCATTGATATAGATACAAAACTTCATTAATTATTCCACTTTCAATAGTGTAGTTGTTTTGTTGGTTTTTTTGGGGTTTTTTTGGTGGGGGGGGGAGGTGTTACTGTTTATAGTCATTAACGTAACTATATAATTCCAAACAAGAACCGTTTATATGATTATTACATACCCTTATTGAAACAGTAGGTTGACATTTCATCTGTATCGTCACACACATCTCCTAAAGTATAAAATATATATAAATTAAAAATAGTGTAAAAGTATAAAACATAATAATAGACATATATAGTAAAAGGATTTATTTAATCTTGTCGATTATATCCATTATAGTTCATTGTTATTCAAACAGGAGGCACCCATTTCATCTGTACCGACACACACATCACCTAAAGTATAAAATATATACAAAGACGTTTACTAAAGCAAAAAGTATTCGAAATAATATTTCTTTCCTAAAACAACTTTATTTCTAATATCTCTATATATATTTGTGTTTATAAATGAAGCGCCACATCAAATTCAAATCTTAATAAGACTACCCCGCACCACCTTTTTGTATTTTTGTTTATTTGGTTTTGTGCATGTGTGTATATTCTAAATATCTTTCATACCCGCATCATCATTAATACATTTTTTTCGGGAACCGATATTATATAAGCATTACAGGAATTTCGTGGATAGATTTTTAATTAAAGTGGCCTGTAAGAAGTTACACGTTTGATTCCTCTGGAACACGTGTGATTCACATGACAGGTTATACTTCCACTGGAACACGTGTAATTCACGAGACAGTCTATACTTCCTCTGCACCACGTGTGATGCACGAGACACGCAATACTTCCTCCGGAACACGTTATAATTTGTTATAATTTGATACGTACTTTTTTTTCACATTTACCATTATAACAGACCTCGTTAGCTGTATTACAAACTGTACCACCACAATTGCTAACTGAAAAAAACAATCAATTTACTGGTTAGAAGATGGATAACTTAGTTCAACAAATTCAGATGTGGATATTATCGTTGAGGAAAAAATTATTATGATTGCTTTATTTATCTATTTGAACATTATTTGAAATTTGACAAAACAATGCACAGATTACATGACGGATAATTACAACATTTAATAAAAATGTGAATGATAAATATATATAATTGGTAAAAATTACATTGGTTGTAAATGTAGCAGATAAAAGGCTGGGTATTTTACCGTCATCGGTACATTTATATAGCACACATTCTCCCCCCGATTCTTCACACTCTGCCACGTCACAAACTCTCACTGTAAAATAATATTATGATATTGTTAAGATAAACATTAATTATCAGCTGCAGGTACAGTGATCATTCTAGACAGACACAAATCATAACAAATAATAATGTTGTAGTTGAACAATATAAAACACCTTCACATTGTGTGTGTGTGGCCTAGAGTGCCGCGCTTCGACCTCTAGCTGGCCGGTCACCTCTGGCTTGCGGAATCTGGTTTCGATCCCTGGCGTGAACGTATGTGGCATGAAGATAGGGGCGCCTTCTCAACCACGTGGGTTTCCTCCGGGCACTCCGGTTTCCTCCCAAGCCAATTATTGAAGTAAGATTAAACCATATGTTAGTCTCGAAATGACCTAGTTAAACCCCATTTCTGTCTCTCTTTCTTTCTCCCTTCACATTGTGCACATAAATAGTTCACATTCGATCTAAAATACTTAGTTTTGGCCCGTCTTGTTTCTGATGTATGTAGGTTACCATCTCTGACAAGTTTAAATCTATAGTTAGGTCCCAAAATACCACATCATCTGTCATTGCATCAATTGAAATTTGGTAATTCTAATAGCAACTTAGTTTATACACGTCTGCAACGTGGCTTCCGTTAATCAAATTATAAGTAATATGTAAATATATTTTTCTCACTTTCTATAACTGGTTTGGTTTCTTCCGAATCTGAAATAGAGAAAAAATCCATCACAATTTGACATCCATGAATTATATTATGAGATCAGTAAACTCAACAGTCTTGTTTATCTTATTAACATAAACACGGTGTATAAATATCAAGCTAATCGAATTAGGTCTCAATTAAAAACATTATTATATCCAAAATATGTGACAGACAGGCATCGTATTATTCTAACCCCAGAATTCATCTAAAGGCGACAGTATAGAAAACAGAAAATTCATCCTAGCTTTTCCCTGTGACAATAAAACTATATTTTTACAGTGTAACGATACGTGCACATTACTAAGGGAACAAGGTAGTACAAGCTTACCTTGGCAAAATTCTCCTGTAAATCCAAGAGGACAGCTACAATTCACACCAAATTCTGATGGATAACACGTACCATTATTTACACAGGGGTCGTGTACACTACAGGGGTTCACTAAAATTAAATTCAAGAAACGTTGACCTCAGATACTTTAGTAATCATGTATGTGAGACAGTGAGTGATCATAATTCTAATTGTTAATTATAGCATAATGTAATATGGACATTTCTTATTTAAACGAGGATAAATAATGAATGCAACAAATACTGGTGATGATATGATACCCATTGAGATTTATAAATACACGCGCCATGATAGATTAACTCTCTCATAGCAAAACGACGGATTAAAATATACTAGTAGATGTTTCCCATAAGTACGCGTTTTAATGTTATTCTACCCAGTTACTAAATGCCATTTAAAGACTATTACATAAATGTAGGCAGCCTACACCAATAGCTGGCATCAGACAGCTGTCTGGTCAATGCCATAATGCCATAACTATTCACATCTATTCTGTATAGCATGTTAGTGAAATAGTCCATTGAGCAGCAGATAATCGAGGAAAAGATATTCAACAGCAATGATTTTATATCAGACTGTCTTGTGTATAACAATATACTAGTAACTGTATAGGAGGATGGTTATAATATGTAGGGTTGATCGAATTTAGGTGCGCCTCTGTCGGAATTAATCGATACATTGTTACAGCTTAATTACCTGGTCCAAGAATTTACATCAGTGTATAGATTTAATTCGGCTGTAATAGGTGAATCTGGTGTCCAACAAAGTTTGCTGGTTTTGTTTGTTCAATAATGATCTTGTTGACTGGTCAATCAGGCCTGGCTAAATTAATATGACAATAAAGAATGTACGTAACAGTGTTCCCCAAGATACCCTGTAGCGCAATTACAGCTGTAACGGTTGCCATTATTTTTATATTCGTCAGGTAGACAAGCATTATCAACTGGTGAACACGTACCATTATTCTTACAGGGATTAGGTTGACATACATCAACTAGAATTCAATATGCACAAATATTATAAACAAGAAAGAGTTTCCTGTAAATACAATCAATTTAAACCAATTTTACTTCCCCCCCCCCTCTCTCTCCCCCAAGAAATTATTAATACGATATACAATGTATCTTACCATCACAATGTTCTCCTAAATACCCAGGAGGACAACTACAGCTGTAACCGTTATCAACTGTTGAGCATGTACCATTATTTTGGCATGGATTTGGGGTACAGGATGATCCTAGAATTAATAATATTCACTAAAGTAACAATTTTGGTAGTATTTTCTATTACATTATTACACAGTTGTACAGGGGAGCCCAAGTGGCTAAGTGAGTAAGAGATTGGCTCGCAGGCAAAAGCGGATCCAGGATTTGTTGCAGGAGGGGCTTGTGTCATTTAGTGTGCCATCTACTCTTATTTCGAATTCAAATTGTTTAAACTCCCAAGATTACTACATTATTTCAATGATAATAGAATCCAAGAGTTCCTCAATTCAGATAATTAATTTACAATAAGATTGTCAGACATAGAATTTGTACACGCTACCCCCACCCCATAAATCAAACAGTTGTCCTGGGGCATCATAAACACTTATTTAGAGATGGGCAGCCCTAGAAATATATGGGTTTTTTTTAATATATAACATGATCATCTTTTATGTCAACATAATGACCCCCCCCCCCCTACACACGCACACCTCAACCTGCTACCCCCACCCCACTTCCACACAAATCAAAACAGTTGTCCAGGGCATCACAAACACACACGCCCATTATAGACATTAGACCCCCTTTATCTCGAACACGCCCCCTAAAACGCCTGGGCACCACATAGATTCGAAATCTACATAAAAAAAAACTGGTCTGGAACAACATACCCCCCCCCCCCCCCCTTCAGTCACATGACTAATAGCTTATGTATATATTTAATCTACGGCGACATTAACAATTCATCAAAAACGTCGAAAGTTTTTGACTAACAGGGACTACGAAATACGCAAAAAGATTAAGTACTTTCGGGGGAAAGCTAGGATGTTAAGAGGTGTTGCAAATGTCTGCATTACTTTAATCATGAGTTGAAAAACGCAGTATGAAATGATACTTCGTATATTATTTTACAGCTAATTAATACACAAAAAAATATATGTTTCCGTTTTATTCAATAAACAATTTATTGTCATTTCATAAAGAAAGATGTGGTGTGAAAACGAGTTGCTCATTTCAGAATTACATGGTAGGCTTTACCTTATCATACCAATTAACACTTGGTCTTTTGATCGAGTTTTGACAGCTCCTAGAACGTTTCCGTTTAATTGAACATTCCAATAGAAAATTTATTGTTAGTTCAGGAGGAAAGTGCCAAAGGTGGTAGATGATATTAAAATTGATACACATATTCAAAATGTCCGACAATTCCTTTTCGAAGAGTATTAAATATGTTGATGGACACAGATCACTAAATATTTCTACAAAACATGGGCGAACGTTATTTTTAGTCTTTCACCCCCTTTGTCTTTGGCCCCTTTTGCATGACGATTTTTGTTGAGTTTTTGGGGTAGGATCGAAGAAAAGGGTTTGAAAATACATTTTCTGTCAGGTTTTGGTAAATATTCGTGATTGTGGGGCGGAAAGAGGCAAGAGTTGTGAGGTTGGTTACGTTGAAAGGGAGGGCCGAAAATTGCCTGGTTATCTGTCTCTACTTACAGCTTGTGTATCTCAAGTTTTTCATTGTGAACCTCATACATGCTTTTGGGCAAGAGTTTGCCACATGTTGATCCATCTGTGACAGAAAGCGTTCTGCCCAAAGAATATTTCGGAAAAAGTTACAACCCACCTAAGAGATGAGAATTAACATTAAAGTCAATGGGGAAGTAATTAGTGATCTGCGGGCAGATAGCTGAATTCAGTTTAAAGTGGCTTCATATACGGCATGAAAAATATATAAGCATGTCTATCGTATACCGTTATTTTAAATTATATCATTATCACTGGTCGCAAATATACGAACTAGTTTGCGACGAGTGGTGATAAGATAATTTGAAATAATGATATCCGATAGGCAAGCTTGTATATTTTACATGCCGTATATGAAGCAACTTTGAACGAAATTCAGTTATCAAAATATTTAATTCTCATCGCAGGGAACTGTCGGCCATTTTTATTACACGTATCCTTCCATTTTTTTTAAACATCTATCGGCATAATATAGGTTTATGAAAGAACGCATTTAAACAACATTTAAATATTATCTACCATCTGTGGCAATTTTCTATTGGAATGTTCAATTAAACAGAAACGTTCTTGTAGCTATACAAAGTTCGATCAAAAGACAAAGCGTTAATTGATATGATGAGGTAAAGCCTACCATGTAACATGGAACGAGTTTTAATTGTTTATTGAATAAACGGAAACATTTATTTCTTTTGTATTAATTAGCTGTAAAATAATATACGAAGTATCATTTTATACTGCGTATTTCTACTCATGATTAAAATAATGCAGACATTTGCCACACCTTTAACAACCTAAGCTTAAGCCAGAAAGCAGTTAATCTTTTTGCATATGTCGTAATCCCTTTTCATCACAAATTTACGTCGTTTTTGGTGAATTGCTAACGTTGCGGTAGATTAAAAATATGCAGAAGCTAGAAAGACCATGATATACCGTATAAATATACAACTGGGTGTAGTTTTTTTCTTTGATATACATAGCAGTTATATCTCATAACAACCTCTCATGACGTCATCATAGGTTGATATATTCGGTTCATATCAACCGCTGATGACGTCATGACAGGTTGATATCAACCGCAAGCTGTCATGACGTCATCCCAAGTCGATATATTCGGCTCATATCAATCGCTGATGACGTTGATGAAATAATACAAAACACAGAAATCAATTTTTATTCTTTTGACAATTACAATTAATATTTATGGTACAGTTGGAAGAATTTACTATCGAAACAGGCGGCTTAGTTAACGGCATTTCTTGATCGGTCTCTAATTTAGGTTTTTTTGCCTCGGATTCATAGCTGGTACTTGGCCCTCTTTCCTGTAACAAATCACTTACGTGACTTTTTTGTTCACCAGTTGTTCTTTTGTACACTCTAACACCTGAAACATATACACAATAATTGGAGATTAAATTTCTTTTATCAAAACTATCACGAAAAAATTAATTTACCACCAACACTTCGATAAGTACAAAAACTATAGGATAAGCTTACAAAAATATCTGACGAAAACTTTCAACTTACCCTCAATACTTCTATGACCAGTTCTTTCCATTATTAACTGTTCTGGGACATCTTTGGAAAATAATTTAGTAGCAGTTGTTACTCTCAGGTTATGATTAGTCTTGTGACCACTAATTCCTGCTCTTTTACACAAATCGGGCACAACTTTCTGGATGGTGTTATGGCCCATTGGCTGTTTACTAAACCAGAGGCTGTCTGTTGTTTGTTTAAGGGGTGTCAGATAAAATGCATCGTCCCTTACCACTGAAGGACACACTGCCATATATTTTTTGTAGATCTCCATATGACATTTATTTTTGTCAGAATTGGGATAATGGATCCACAGTTTTAGGAGCCACTTTACGATGCTTTAAACCTCCTTGATATGTTTGTGATACATTTTCTTTGTATCTAAGAAATGATGTACCATCTATACTAGTTAATAAACATATTTGACTGTTCTTAAAGCGTAACATGCGATGTTCTTGTCCGCTTCTTAGAGAAATAAAAACCCATTTAAATATATCAACGTGTTCACCAACAATCTTGGATTATGGGATCCTAAAACTCCACATTTCCACATTTATTCTTCTTCATTATATGTGATTGGTTCTGCCTGCTTTCGTAAGTTTCCCAATCCCATATTTGAAAGTTTGTTTCATTTGTCCGTCTAACACTTGTCTGAATTCCTCAAACTCAGAATTTGATAAAATATCAATGTTTACCTTACGCTCTACTTTTATGTAGGATGCCAGGCCCATAACCATACTTAAAGCCCCAATAACACTCTTGTTGTAACTGAAAAATATGTTCCAATCTTCATTCTGGTCAACAAATCGTATTATTTTAGAATATTCCAATTAAATGATGATATAAATTTTATCATAGCACACCTAATTTAAAAAATTGGAAAAATTCAACCAATTGATTTGAAAAGTCTAACGTAAACCTTTTCAAATGTGACTTGGATTTTAAAATATTTTCGAACCCTGTGGACAAATAAAATAGGTTGTAATGGATAGTTTACACAACAGGTAGGACATTTAAACATTTAGTACTTAGAATAAGGGTATTATTTATTTTCTGGAGCTACCAAGCCAGCAAGAATGTTATTGTCCCTTTTTAATGCTGTTCGTTGGGTAATATGATCCATCCACTTTTCTGACTTCTAAAACAAAACGAGATAACCAATAATTAAGTTCCGAGTTACTCGTGTCTAATATGTCTTTTAGAATTTTATTTTCATCCACGTTTTGGTTGTTTCTCCAAACACTCCAAGACTTGAAAGTATTACAGGCCCATGAGTTTCTGCGTAAAGTATTTTTTGGGACAGCCCCCTTCACACACTCGGTTAGATCCTTCTCTGAACAAATTAAAAATCTTTTAGATTGACTGTCAGAAATATCGTTTGCCTTGTACAAATTTTCTTCGGCCTGTTGACTCGCAACTATAAGATCTTCATCGGAATTTGTATTTGCATTAGATTCGCCTTCCATCTCTTGGCTAAAAAGTAACAACTCTTCATCCGATAAGGTTTGATTGGTATCCATTTTATATAAGATTTCAATTTAAATGAACCTGTTTTGACTACAAAAATTGCGATAAGCTGGCTTGATAGAAACATGCACGTGCATACGCGTGAATGCTTTCGGTAAATTTCGCTGTTTGGCGGCAACTTTCTAGCAATTATCCAATCACTGTTGCCTTTTTATAGAAGAGCCCATTAAATTGAAGGGTGAACAGCGTTGTATATGTCAGATATAAACCTACTCTGCCTCGGATTGATATGATAGAGAACCCTTGGGCTGCGCCCCTGGATTCTCGTATCATATACATAACCGTTTACAGAGCAATACCGGGCCGCCGCCCTCATAGAGTCGAAACCTTTCACTGAACAAGGATCACTCCGGCCAGGGGAGTAAATGTGACGGGGGTGTGGGGTGGTGGTACCCCCCCCCCCCCCCTGGAAAAAATACTCGGTCGCAAAATCAGTGCAGTCGGTCGCAAAATAGGAGCACTGCATAAGTCACGCTACTCACGCAAAATATTAGTATAGAATAATCTTGTCAACTTATCATGTTTGAAAAGATGTTGTGTTTCACTCTTATTCTGTTATGAGTATGATGGTCAAAGAACAAAATTTCACTCAGGGAGAAAATTAGTCTGTCTCAAAATAAGTGCAGTCACCGCAGTCGGTTTTAAAATAAGTGCAGTCACTGCAGTCGGTCTCAAAATATGTGCAGTCACCGCAGTCTGTCTCGGGGAGAAAATTAGTCGGTCTCAAAATTAAGTGCAGTCTCAAAATTATTCATTGGCGAGTTAATGAATTCATGAGGTAAACAAACTATGTATACTATGTATTTGTGTGAATCCGTGAGCCTAAATTACATGCGACACACAAAACTATAGTATAAAATAAACATGTTTGCTTTTCATGTCTGAAAAAATGTTTGTCACTTTTCATGTCTGAAAAAATGTTTGTCACTCTTATTCTGTTGTGAGTATGTTGTTCTATGAAATGTTTTCCCCTCATGGCGAGGCAAAAAAAAGGCGGTCTCAAAAAAGTATTTACCGCAGTCGGTCTCCGAATTATTGAGGTAAACAAACAAACATAAAACAGTCGAAATTGACAGATAAGCCTCGGGAGTTTGTCACATTTCGTATCCTCTCGTTAACGAGAATTTGGTTGGTTCCATTTGCCATGACATTGACTAAACTTTTCAAGCCATCCCCAAAATTTAAAAGCGCGGTTACATATCTGACAGCAGCAGCCAACAAGATAATAGACAAAGCAAGCAAAGACCTCCTTAGAGAGCGAATACAACACCAACGAAACACTAAACATCGACTTAGTACCCACTATGATGAAATCCTCTTTCAACTTAAAAATCAGACTACCAACAGCTCCGAACGAAGCAGCTCAAGTCCTCAGAGAGAACACTCGTGTTAACCAACTGAAAAAGTTTGAAAATCTTAAAACCGCCACTGTCGCCTGCTCCACCAATAAAAACAAAGATGATTACGTATCATGACCGATTACCAAATGACTCTGTTATCCCGAGGTTTGAAGTTTACACCAACCAACCGCCCAGCTATCCAAGACCTGCTCATTGCTAACATTGAGAGAGGTATGCGACAATTAGCACTCGGTGGCAAAATTTACTTCCTTCGACATCAAATAGCTGATCTTTTTTCCAAATCCAAAATGCAGCCACAAACCGACAGTCTTACCAAGTCCCAAAAGATTGCCCTGCAAGAACTGAAGAAAGACCAAACCATCACCACAGTAGCTGCCGACAAAGGGAAATCCACTGTAATATTGGATAAAAGAGACTATCTGGACATTGTGTCCCTACTACTCACAGATCGCACTACTTACAGAAAGCTTTGAGAACAGTGCCCTGTCAACCTCACCAGTCCAGCCCACAACATGGCTTAGTAAGGTTGACGACACGTTCGTGTTAATACAACCGTCTTAATGCTATCCACTATCACAGACGACTGGCACCCGGAATTATTTCGGGCATTTCAGGTTCTGCACCTCCCACCCAACATTCATCCGTACACCTATGAGCTTCTGCACAAATTCTATATTTGACAATATTACTGGAAATTAAGTTTTGAACCTCAATGATTCTATTACCATTAAAATAATGTAGTAATCTTTGGAGTTTGACAGTTTGAATTCGAAAAAAGAGTAGATCGTGAGGCTCCCCGTGGTACACTAAATGACACAAGCCCGTCTTTATTATCCTAGTCAGTGTAGGAAACTAGGATGTTAAACCCCATTTCATTGAAACGCTTGTGTTTAGAGGAAACATTACACTTTTTATTAACGCCGTCTACCATACATGGGACACCGTCTTGCACAATAGTTTATATAGAGTAATTAACTCTACCCTACCGCTTCCGACCCACACCTCAACTCCCTGTCAAAATCATACATATTTACGAAAACATCAGTAAATGTTCATTTAAAACCTGTTCTTAGTTTCTAGACACTTAAAAATATTCGTAAATCGAATTCCAACAGTCGGGGTTTTTTTTACGTGTCCGTCAATGTGTAAACAGGACCTCGTCCCATCTGAACAGCTATACATTGTCCTTGTCAGGCCGTCCGTGACAAATTGGGTCAACACCGTAAAACCATGAACGTCATCGGTCAACACAGAAATCGATCACTATACATCAAGGTTAACAAGTCAACGTATTACATAGGGCCGTACCAAGCAGGGGTACAGAGGGTATCATCCTCGGTTACCCAGTGTACTCATTACGTTCTGCTCCGCTATAACCTGGGTTAATCCATAGGGTTTCCACAATTTCAAATTATCTGCCCTGGTGGATTGTGATATTTTTATCGTCCAATCTCATAAAGCGTTCCTTGAAAAGGTAATAGGCGAAGGGAAGTAACTCTCACCGTGTTCCAACAAAGAATATCCCCAAAACATGGCTACCTTAGTCCGTTCTTGCACACTTTACAAATATGTCATTTGGGAAAAATACCTACCGCGTAGTAGAAAAATCAGCGTCATTTAAGAGTAGAACGGAATGAGTACACTGGGTAACCGAGGATGAGGGGGTATTGCCAAGGTATCTTTCGCGTGGACGCCAATCTGTCTTTGCCCTGAGCCAACACAACTGTTAAATACAGCAATATGTGTCAGTAATAAACAATAAAATACAGAAATAACAAACACGAGGTCTATTTATTTTGTTATGTAGGTTATATTTTAAAGGGACAATCCCGATAAGAACAGAGTCTCAAAAATCAAAGTCCGAGAGTTTATAAAATTTATGGACCAAAATATAGAGGCATGGTGTATTTACCTTGTCTCAAAATTTCAGCTCAAAATAATGAGTCGTTTGGACGTGAACGTCAACACTGCTTATCCGGACACGTAACCCTTTTAAGATTTCGGGTCAGTTTTTTCATTGGGTGACCTGATAATCGATTCCCGTTCCTTGAGAGGTCTATACAGTGAATGACCCATTTACTGAACTTGATAACAAAAGGTAAATTTCACCTACATATTATTTTTATAGAAAATAGTCTGGTTTTATTCAGATACTTTATGATACAACGGTCTCCATTTCCAGATGAAGACTGTCAGGTTTAAGTTATTTACAAGCGTATCACAAATATCGTGTTAGTTGGTCGACCTTAGGTAATGGGTTTTAAAGGATTTTAAGACAAAATTAAGCAGTTTTATTCCTCAGAAAGTTATCGGGATTGGTCCTTTAATATCTTGTACTTGATGGTTTATCTGGTTTGAAGAAGTACAGTTGATAGTAGTAGTTGACATTTAAATTGCTGAAGGAGAAAATATTAAATAACATTTTATTATAATAAATAGAGACAAAACTAGATACCATTCTTTTCTTTTAATCGTTGTGTAATTCAATGTATTAAATCTTATATCAGTGGTTAAAAATCACCATAGTCTTGCTTATATTAAATTATACACCAGTATCCTGTTTACGGCAAATATAAAATAACTTGTTTCTTACATATAGCAATATGATTCTTCACATTTAACGTCTGAAAATACATAATATATTATAAATAAACAAATTACAGATCACTAATTAATTACACGCAAAGTAAACATCTGAGACAGAGTGTGAACCTGTAATTCACTGTACATCGTGGTCGATCACCCAAAGTAAACATGTGAGATGTTGGCTTGGCTTTCCTCTAAGATGTGTTATCTCCCCTTAACGATGTCAGAGTTTCGACATTTTTAGCAGCTCGTTTCGATGATGTGCATAATGTAGTACAACGTGGGGTCTGAGAGCTTGATCGCTGTAGCGCACTGCTGTGATGCCGCATCCTCTCCCTGGCCAAGATTTTGGAACACCACAGGACCCACCCTCTGGTTCAGGCCGATTCCACCCCAAACCATTATGTTTGGACGCCCCCCCCCCCCCACACACACTTGAAGAAAAAAGCGTTCATGACAAATGAGTCAGATGGTCGTGTGAAGGGATTCTGGCCCTTGCACAATATGGCGGTCTTGCCGTCTTGTGGTGACCCTTGGTCTATAGGTTCGGGGGCGATCGTCCATGGTGTTGGTGGCCCCAAAGCGTTGCTGAGCCTGTAGATTGAACATTGACCTGGAACTGATGGGCAATAGCTTGGGGGACTATGTCACCAGCGTTGAGTCTTCCAAGCGCCTGCTTCCTCTGAGCTTTCGTGATTCGTGACATGCTGCTGACGTTGTAGTGTGAATGATTTAACCAGGTATGGCGGTGCATTTTATAAGGCTGGTCCCAGTGAACAGCACGTGCAGCATGAGGTAATTGAAAATCTAGGAGAACACATTACCATGATTACACATGGGTTAAGGTTATGTGTGTATCAAGGTTAGGTGTGCATCAAGGATACGTGTGTATCAAGATTTCGAAGATTTTGGATGGAATTTATGGTAATTTAGATTCATGGATCTCTCAAATTAGGATGCTATATTTACTTTCCAAAGTTTATGATTTATAGACACGGTGCTGCGTCATCTTCAAGATACCAAATCAAGAGGGTTTTAATGTCCTACTTATTCGAACCATCCCGATTTATGTAGATGTGGGCTCATATGCGTTACTTATAGCCATGGTATACTTCTATGGCTATATAATACTACATAGGGACCACGATGGACGGGTGATACACAGTGGTCGGTAACGTTGAATGGTGATGCATCAGTAACGTTGAAAATCTTTATTTCGAAAATAAGCTGTAACTAAGTATTCTGTCAGATGTCTATACCAGATTGGTAAATAACGCTTCAAGTTACGTTTCATCTTCCTGTACTAGTGAGATTAGCTAATAGCTGTTCTAAAACCTATTCTCTAATTAAGGGGAAATATCTCGTCTGAAACCAAATTGAGGCAGACCACTATTAATTTACCTAATTTTACGCTTCAGTGTTAATTCTGTCCTATGATTTTGAACTATAAAAAGCTATCCGTGTTTCAATCAGATTTGTACGGAGCCCCTTAAGTGCACGATTCCACTCTTATATAATTTTTTCGTACATGATTTCACTCTTATATAATTATTTCGTTATAACGAAATATTAATTCGTTTAAACGAAATATTAATTCGTTTAAACGAAATATTAATTCGTTTAAACGAAATATTAATTCGTTAAAACGAAATAATTAATTCGTTAAAACGAAATAATTAATTATTTCGTTTAAACGAATTAATTATTTCGTTATAACGAATTAATATTTCGTTTAAACGAATTAATATTTCGTTTAAACGAATTAATATTTCGTTATAACGAATTAATATTTCGTTATAACGAAATAATTATATAAGAGTGAAATCATGTACGAAAAAATTATATAAGAGTGGAATCATGTACGAAAAAATTATATAAGAGTGGAATCGTGCACTTAAGGGGCTCCGTAGATTTGACATTAAACTATCTTACAACATAAACCAACTGGACGATAGCCCATGGCTAAACGTAACAGTTAGATATCCACATTCTTAAAAACGTAAAAATATAACCTATCGATTCTTGTTAAGATTAAAAACAACCGCAGATGAAAAAGTCACCCGTGAAGATATAAGATCAATTATCTTCTTATAATTATAGATATATCCGATTCAGGAGCAAGATGTGAACTTGTACCACCAGGTTGTCATTCTGTCATGTAAAGAAAGGAAAGTTGCTATCATTTGTAAATCAAGCATTCTCATTTCTAAACAACCCGGTGAAAAGTTAAACAGTTTTGAATATCAAGATGCCAAATTATTCTACTCAAGTAGTACAGTTCATTTTGGGACCAAAATATGGTTCAATTATATTTCAATAATTCGCTTGCACGTGGAGGTCTTTAGCAGTGGGAGGAAACCGGAGGATCCCACTCCTTGTCACGTACAAGCGGGAAATCGAAATTATTTTATCGTAATTCTTATACCAGAGTCGTGACAATCATTGAGGGAACCGTGCTGAGTCGTAACAATCATTGTGGGAACCACGCTGAGCTGTAACAATCATTCTGGTAACCACGCTGATTCATAACAAACATTGTGGGTGGGACCCACGCTGAGCCGTAACAATTAATGTGGGAACCACGCTGAGCCGTAACAACCATTGTGGGAACCACGCTGAGTCATAACAATCATTGTGTGAACCGTGCTGAGTCATAACAATCATTGTGTGAACCGTGCTGAGTCATAACAAAACATTGTGGGAACCACGCTGAGCCGTAACAACCATTGTGTGAACCGTGCTGAGTCATAACAAAACATTGTGGGAACCACGCTGAGCCGTAACAACCATTGTGTGAACCATGCAGAGCCGACACAATCATTGAACTTTATTAAAGATGGAGCAAAAATATTTACTTTAACCAACAACCGGGAATCCTCGTATTTAAGCCATCTCGTTATTAAGACCAGCAGAGAAATACAAACTTACTTTAAACTTTGAACTTTATTAAAGATGGAGCAAAAATATTGCCTTTAACCAACAACCGAGAATTCTCGTATTTAAGCCCTCTCGTTATTAAGATCATGGGATTTAAATTCAAAATTTATTTTAGAGTGGTTTCCCTGTGAAATTTTCAAACCACATCTGTTAACATTGATGGAGTCTCGTCGAATTGGTGTACATTATACTGTTAATGGTGTGAGAGGGTTTCACATCTTTAAAGCCGGAATTTCATATTTTCTAAGAAAGTCGAAACATAATTATTTCTATGTCTTTTGCTCAAAAGGTTGTCAACTCGCTATTATACGATCATAGCCATTATTTTACAGGCATACAAATCAGTGACAAGGAAATAATAACACAATTACCCCAACATGGAATGGCTATCTTCAAACGTTTGAATTTGAAGTTGAAAATTATATTTTTGCAAATTTCTCAACTAGCAATAGAGAATTATAGTATTATTCTTTAACAAGGTAGGACTGTTTATAGATACAATCTATTTTAGGGCTTTCTTTTAAACCATTTCAAAAATATAACTTTAAAATATGAAATTACAACTTTAAAACTCATTGGACTCCAATTGCAGGTGACATCTTAGCCACTAAATGTGACAATTATAAAAAGAACCCAAATGTTTGTGGCTTTTTCCTCTTTTCGAATTTTAGCCCTGGGCTTAATTTCCGAAGGAATGTTTTTATCACTGACATGTTCAAATTCGAAGTTAAGTCCAGGGCCTAAATACGAGAATTTCCGGTACAAACATCTGGATTTAATAGAAGGGGTGGTCACTCCACTCCGCTGGTGCTTAATAGTTTTGTCTTAGTTAGGTGTCATAACTACCCATGGAATGGAAAATAGCTTATTTATTTATTTATACAGTTCTGCAATATACACTTCTATCTGTCACTCCTTCCAGATTATTCATACAAATCTCACCACGGACAGATCAACGCTTCGTCTGTTACAACAAACTTGAGCCATAGCCTGTTTATAGCATTTTCTTCAAGTCGTCCCGCCTTTGCCAATGTGTCTATAAAGCTAATACGTCATGATATTTTTAAAGTCATTTTTCAGAACCACCCTACGTATCCGATCCATCAGACCCAGCGTTTGATCCATCGTCAGAACCATCAGAACCATCATCAGAACCAACGTCAGAACCATCGTTAGAACCATCAGAACCATCATCAGAACCAACGTCAGAACCATCGTTAGAACCATCAGAACCATCATCAGAACCAACGTCAGAACCATCGTCAGAACCATCAGAACCATCATCGGACCCAATGTCAGAACCATCGTTAGAACCATCGTCAGAACCATCATCAGACCCAGCGTCAGAACCATCATCAGACCCATCCTCCGACGACGTGGACGCTCCTGTAGTTAAAACAGTTGACTGTGTAGAAGAAATGGTTGTGACCTCACGTGATGATGCAGTGGTATATTTCCCAATTGTCGTATCGTCATTTACGCTAGTTGTGACGGCATATCCTGTCGATGTACCGTCATTTTCTAGGGTTGTGACGTCATTGGCAGTGGCTGTGGTATATTTCCCAATTGTCGTATCGTCATTTACGCTAGTTGTGACGGCATATACTGTCGATGTACCGTCATTTTCTAGGGTTGTGACGTCATTGGCAGTGGCTGTGGCGTCATTTACCGTGCTTATGAAATCATTTACCATGGTTGTGCTGTCATATACTGTCGATGTGGTGTCATTTACTGCCAATGTGACGTCATTTTCTGCCGAGGTGACGTCATTTACTGCCGAGGTGACGTTATATACCGTGTTTGTAACATCTGTAGTTATTTTGGTAACAGCCTGTGGAATATCTGAAACAAAAAAACAACAACAAAAAATTATAAGAAAAAAAAAATAAACGCTATTACAAGTGTTCGGTAGTATAACATTGCGACTGGAAATTGTTGTGTTATGTAGCAATTGCAGTCAACGAATTATTTTTAATAATTATTGAGAACTGTTAATAATTAACACAAGTCGGGCTTTCAGGGCAGATTCTTCATTGTATATAAAATGTCAATCTAGTGATCTCATGTTAACAAAAAAAAAAAAAAAAAAAAAGAAAAAAAAATCCCAACGTAAATAACCTGACAATTCTTGATGTGTAGTTTTTTTTACAAACAGTTAACTTAGTGGTCCATCATAATGAATAACCCACAAAAAAGTTGCTCATAGATTTTCGTGAATTTAGAGGGATGTTATTGTCCAATATTTTAGCTAACCAGAATCGATGACGTTTCAGAATTTATCTTGTACAAACGAGAACAAATAACAAGTAAAGAATAACACAGCTTATTATTGTAATACCCTTCATTACATTGATCACTGATTTCTAAACGTTATCCGGGTTTTTATTTCATATAAAACACCGGATACTGGCACTCTGATGTGCGGAAACGCACGTATTGAACTGAGAAACAGAGAGAGAGAGAGTTGGGCAGTAAAACAAAACGGAAGGGAATTCAGTAAAACTCGTATCATAGCAATACTAGGATCTACAATAATCTATAAAATCCTTGTGACCTTGTCTTGTCTCGGCGATATTTAAAGGAGGCAAGTCTCTAATTGATTATCATCAACATTCTTCGACATTGACAACACGACTAAACGGTCAATTTAAAGCGATAATTTCATATTTTCAAAGAAAGTCAAAACATAAAAATGCCTGTCTTTTGCTCAAGAGGTTGTCAACTCACTATTATATGATCATAGACATTATTCCCCACATAAAAATCATTGACACGGGAAATAATAATACAATTACCTCCCTTGTTTTTCTATTCCCCCCATGGTATAACTATCTTCAAACGTTTGAATTTAAAGTTGAAAATGATATTTTGCCAATTTCTCAACTGGCAATGATGAATTATTGGATTAATAGGATTATTCTGTAACAAGGTAGGGCTGTTTATAGGTACCATCTATTTTAAGGCTTTATTTTAATACATTTTAAAAATATAACTTAAAAATATGAAATTGCAGCTTTAAATCAACATTGATGTTGTTATCTTACCGTGAAAAGATGGGCTTCTGATACACCTGATTAAAATTCCAGTAAAATTAGAAATGATTGAATGTATACATTCATATCACATTATTATAGACGTTGCAACCCATTGATAAGCTCGCCTGTCCAGCCTCCCGGGTTTTCTCCGGGTACTCCGGTTTCCTCCCACTACTAAAGACCCCTAGGCGCAATCGAATTATTGAAATAAAATTAAACCATATGTTAGTCCCAAAATGTCCTAGTTTGTGTCGAGTAGAGGTTAAACCCCCTCTCTCTCTCTCTTCACAGAAAATACCAATAATAATTACATGTACAACAAAATACACACATGTGATTAATTTAAAGATACATTATGGGAGATTAGATAACGAGTTGGCAGTTCTCACTATAACAGTTGAAAACTACATTATGTAAAGGTAATTTGCCGAAGATTAAGAAAGTCAATTTTCCGCCTAGCCTCGATCATCATAACTAAAGTCGGCACGGCAAAAAGTATAGTTTTGATTATCCATTTAATAATAAAATCGAGAGGGAAAGTTATGCAGTAAGTCGGATCATAATCCACCAAAGATTACAGGCTAGCGATGTGATCGAGAGTTGATTATGGTCTGGATATGTTAAACACACATTATGCAAGAGCAAAATCTGCCTATTGTAAGTCTTTCTTTATCCCTGAAATGTTATAAAAACTATTAATTAGACATTAATTAACTTATCCAGACCATAATCAGTGCTTTCGATGTCAAGGCTTGCCTGCAATGTTTGTTGGGTTATAATCCGATTAACACCCAAAACTTTCTTTCGTGGTTAATGATTAAATGAATAATCGAGACTATTAGTTTTGTCTTACCGACTTCGGTAATAATGATCGAGGCTAAGCGGAACTTTCACCGCTTCGTTATCGGTTCATAGTGGATCAATTTGACTGAAATTTCCAGCAAATTGGCTTTACATTATGTAGTTTTCAACTGTCAACTCGTTATGTAATCTCCCATAATGTATCTTTAATAATATTGCTTATTTTTAATTTGGATTTAATTTTAGGACAAAAGAAAGGCCTGCTATGGGCAGATTTAGCTTTTGCATAATGTGTGGTTAATTAAAGCCACCTTATAATAATATCAGTAAATATAGATGTAATATTGCTCTAAGAACAGGGGGGTGCGAGGAAGGGGGGCGCATGGTTTAACTCGTGCCACTTTTTGAAATAATATCAAACAATATTTTAGTCCTGTTATATTGATCTGAAAAGTTCGATGCGTGATAACCGATGCCATGTTGTAATTTTAAGCTAGAATTGATTCATGTATTGTTTATAGTAGCGATACAATCACTTTCTACATCAAAATTCAACCCTAATCAAAACATCTTATGTTGTTTTGAACTGAGGACAGATAAACAGCTGTTAGCGAGTTCATCACCAACTTCAAATATTTTCAAAAATTATAAAACAAATTTCTTGATCGAGATCAGAACATCTAAGGTTTTTTTTTTCTAAGAATATTTGGCTATCGATTTGAATTATACAAAATACATTTTAGACATTAATAGAACATCTAATTGTTTTAGATTAGTGGCGTGAATTAGAATTGCATAGCATTAGATTGACACTCGGCAAACCTCGACAGATTCCGGAACCTACATCTCGTCTCGGCTGTATGACAGTAAGCGATATGTAACTAAGCCCATACATTTGCGATGCGGCTACCGGTTTACTTTAACAGGAAAACTTGAAGCTATTACAAACAAACAAGACACCATGGGCGCAGCCATGTTTCACCCGGGACCTTTAAAGTAGTTTCAATATGACGGAATTCGTCATATAGCCGAGCCTAGATGTAGGTCCCGGAATCTGTCGAGGTTTGCCGAGTGATTAGATTGCTTCAATATTTCAATGGGGTAATATTAGAATGACGTAACATTAGAGATACGTAAGATGTGAATGACGTAACCTTAAAAGGGTGTAATATTAAAATATACTATTAGAATAGTGATTATGAAATGGGGTTTAACGTAATAAAATAAAACCAAATACGAACAATCAATCCAAAGTATGAGACAAAATTCGAAGTCCTAAAAAACATAATTAGGCAAAATAGTGTAATCAACAAATGGACTGTTCATCGTGTACAAAATACACAACAAACAGTGGTAACAGGTGTCCGGAAGAGTAAGCTTACCCTGCCTGGCGCCAACAACCGCCATGGCTGCATCCACACTATTTGGCGAAATCTCGGTAAAATAGCGTGATTGGCCAATGGACTATCAATGACAGCCTACACCGGCTGTATTCCCCAAAAAACCGATATAGGCAAAATACTTCTGTACCTGACCTGCGCGTATGGAAGACGGGCATACGCCATACAGTGTGCTGTGAGGAACATTTTTCCCGGGCAGCGTCGCTACGGCCTAATCTTAAATCGAATTCCAACGCCAATGTGTACACGGGACCTTGGTTTTTCACTCCATCCGAACGATTAGGCAGCTGTGTTTGTCAGGCCCTCCTTCTGCATCATCTATTAGAATAACCTAATATAGACAAGAGACTCAGTGCAGAGGGCGTACATCAAATGGGCACAAAACCAAATCCAATTTTCTATAATCCAATTTTCTATAAGAATACGATGGCAAGCGGTAACCAGTCCGCCTTTGAGTCGTTTTCGAGAAATTTAGTGTCAAAAGCAATTTACACTGAAAACATTCTGAAAATAGTAGAAAGTGATCATTTTTTTCAATAAAAATGTAAACTTGCTAAATTCACCTTGTTTTTGTGATCCCTGAGGTTAAAAAGGTCGATTTTTTTCTGTTTTTGTACAAGGACGATTTAAAGTTTTAAGTGTCAACGTAAAATATCAAAACCGAACGTTTTCTTAGGAATGTCGAAACAGATCTTGCACAATAGAGCCAAAATTCAAAACCCGTTTTTAATATGAGTGTGAAAAAATGTTTTCAAAATAGTTCCGAATGAGTCAAGCATGGTTATATGGACAATAAACCCCCTCTAAATACGAAACCGGAAATGTATATCTCCTAAATGGCATACGATTAGAATGGCACGTTATCTGTCCAATATCTGTTCACAAATTACATAAGGCATGTGCGTGAACCGAACCGATATTTGGTCATTATGTGAGCGCCACTGGTCGATAATCTAGATCTAAGATGTAGATAATGTAAAGGCAATTTGCTGAAAATTCCAGTCAAATTGATCCACTATGAACTGAGAATTAAGCGATTGAAATTTCCACCTACACTGTAACAAAAATATCAGTGAAAAAACGGAAAAAATTCCTGGAAAATTTTATCCGTATTTGTTTTTCCTGTAATTTACAGAAATTCCCTCAATTAACATAAATTCCATTTTCAAATACAGAAAAACAAATCCTGGTAATTTTTGTTTCCTGGACTCGAAAATGATTTAAATTTCATTGAATTAACCAGTGACTTTATATGCATGTGCGCAATAGTTTTATCTAACGTCGTTTCCGCGAAGTGCTATCGCTGACGATATTTTTACGTAACCTCTTTCCGCTACTATAAGAATACCTCCATGGTTAAAACGGTGTCTCTATCAACTCTTAATGGCCAGTCTTAGGACCGTTTAGAGGCTTTCAGATGTAAGTTTGCGGATTAGTCAAAATGCAGAGAGACAACCCGGCTTACTACACTGGCCAATCGGTTATATTATCCAGATTTAAGCGTGCATGGTTACCAGATAATACAACCTACACTCGATGAGGGTTGCAAATTATTTTTACACATTTATGAAAATACTTACAATCTGATTACCGTATTATGAATGAGAATACACTTTATAGATCTTATAAATAATGGAAATTAGATATACATGACTATTATTATACCAAACTTTACACAATATGATCCTTCATATTATGGTTAATAAATTGAAATGAATACTATAAAATGATAATTATTAGGAATGATTATATATGTATACGATTTCTTATCGTTGCATTTGAAAACAGAAATAGCCCGTTATATAATGGAATAAAACATTTTATCCCTAAATTTCACGTAACTTTTCTGTCATTCCACCGTTTATTCCGTAAAATAACAGAATTAAGTCCATTATAGAAGGGAATAAAATATTATATCCCTAAATTTCACGGAAATTTCCTGTTAAATACTGAATATTCCACAGAATTACATAAAACACGTAATTTGAAGAAATAATTCACTCTTTTAACACAATTTCTCAAAAAAAATGTATCGATTAACAGAAAAAAGGTGTTAAACTACGGAATTCGGCGACATAAAAAATGGAAATTCTTTACAGTGTAGCCTCGATCATTACTAAAGTACGACAAAAAAAAAATTACAGTCTCGATTATCCAATTATTCATTAAATCGTAAAGGAAAGTTGCAGTAAATCGGATCATAATCCAACAAATATCGCCAGCTAGCGATGCCATCGAGAGTTGATTATGGTCTGGATAAGTTAATTAATGTATAATTAATAATTGAGATAAAATTTAAGGCCTAAAAGAAAGACCTGTAATAGGCAGATTTAACTCTTGGACGAGACTGGTTGGCACAGTTTCAGACAAATAAACATCTTTAATAAAAGAGAGAGAGAGAGAGAAATGGGATTTAACGTTCACTCGACACAAACTAGGTCATTTCAGGACTAACATATGGATTAATTTTATTTCAATAATTCGCTAGCGCATAGGGGTCTTTAACAGTGAGGGGAAACCGGCGGATCCGGAGAAACCCACGAGGTTTGACAGGTGACTCAACTCCTTGTCACGTACAACCGGGGATTCGAAACCACGGCAGTTGACTCAATGACAGGATTTATGATAGAGCACGCACGTGCTAACCATTCTGCCACCCCTCCCTTCCCCTTTAATAAAAGACGACGATTGTAATTGTGGGGGTTGCCATAACAGTAGATCTTGCAATGGCGAAGGTTGCTATGGTGATATCAATGTGGCTGTTACCATGGTTTTTACTAACACATAATTTTACTGCATAGAATGTTGGTGTGGGGGTAGCGCTGCTGCCTGGGCCAAATACCCACCCTAACATTATCCCAGTAGGACGATAAACCCCATCTCATTTTAATTTATTTCTGTATAAAATCATCTCACCTGTTTGAGAATAGGCTGTAGTTTTAATTGATGATACGACATACCCTTCCAACTGATCAGGCTCTCGGTCGGTAAAACTACACAGGTAGGTTGGTGTGAATTTGTTTATAAATACAGTTTTACACAGGATATCTGTAGTACAATCACAAATACAGGATAGTAAACTTTTCCTATATAATACACGTGTAGAAAGGTTAGCAGGAATCGTTAAATCATTCAAGTCTATAATTCGTTTAAAATTCCTTTCGTTTATGGTCAGTAACATGTTAGATTGGGTAAGTTTTAAAATCACAACCAATATAACCCAACAATGCATTATAATTTCATTAAATTTTAAATAGTTGAATCCTCCTTTCACAGAACACATAAAGTTCGGCTATAAGACACCAATAGTTGTCCTTCTATGAAACACAAATAGTTTGATCTGTGCGGCACCCAATAGTTCCTCTCACCTTTTAGAGACCACAACTAGTTCCTCTTGCCTTTTATAGACCACAACTAGTTCCTGTCACCTTTTATAGACCACAACTAGTTTCCCTCACCTTTTATAGACCACAACTAGTTCCTCTTACCTTTTATAGACCACAACTAGTTCCTCTTACCTTTTAGAGACCACAACTAGTTTCCCTCACCTTTTAGAGACCACAACTAGTTTCCCTCACCTTTTATAGACCACAACTAGTTCCTCTTACCTTTTATAGACCACAACTAGTTCCCCTCACCTTTTAGAGACCACAAATAGTTCTACTTCTAGAAAACACAAATAGTTCTACTTCTAGAAAACACAAATAATTCTCCTTCTATAGTTCTTCTCTCCTTCTATAAAATATAAATACTTGTCCTTCTATAGTTCTCTTCGCCTTCTATAAAACACAAATAATTGTCCTTCCTTCTAAAAAACACAAATAGTTCTCCTCTCCTTCTATAAAACACAAATAATTCTATTTCTATAATTCCCCTCTCCTTCTATAAAACACAAATACATGTAATTGTCCTTCTAAAGTTCCCCTCGCCTTCTATAAAACACAAATAATTGTCATTGCTTCTAGAAAACACAAATAGTTCTCCTTCTCTCTTATACACCACAAATAGTTCTATAAACCGCAAATAGTTTATAGACCGCAAATAGTTCTATACACCGCAAATATTCCTTTAAACCCACAGTGCTAGTTAATGGCTGTTGATACACTGGAAATATTCTACACGTACATATTCCTTTGTAACCGCCAAGTTAATTAATAAAGTTTAGTTATGAATTTCTCACAATACGATAATCAATTAGATAACTTGATTGTCACAAAGGAATTCTCAAAAATATTGTTCGTTTGCTAACAGAATAAACTCCACACTGGGCTATTTACATAAGTTTGTTAATATTATAAAATAGCCGATTATTACTTTGATTATTTTCCCAGGAAGCGAACCGATTCACTGCCAGGCAGGTGAGTCGATTCACGTTTCTAGTCTTCGTTATAAAGTCTACATTTCTTTTTGTCAAATCAATGTCAGTATCCGCCTTAGTGTGATTACTGCCTTTTAAACTAAACGTTTGCAGGATCAATTGGAAGGTATAGTTATTTTGTTTTCTTTTGGGTTACTAATTTGTTTTAATCCACGGCAATTTTCATAAAAAAAATTTGTTCAAAGCAATCTAGACAAAGACAGCATTCTTTTCACACAAGTTTCCATTTATCACAAAGATACACCATTGCTATCTTTCCGACTGTGATGAAGTCTTTGTTTATTAATTCCGGATTGATTAGTTTATTAATTTCAAAACCTTTCGGAGCTGGAGATTATTTCCACCACAAGACTTTACGTGTATCTAACAGGAATAAATGTAGCCATGGAAACATTTCATTATAGTAATACATCGCGTGCTTGTTACATTCATAAGATTAAAACTCGACTTTGCCCTGTAATTGTAATTGATGTTCCAGAACAGATGGGGGGGGGGGGGGTCACGGTGGCCTAGACCCCGGACAAAATTTACCTCATAGCTAACTGAATGGAGTATGCCCGTCTTCGTCAGCCCTGTTTAGGACGTAAACCCCATCCCATTTCTCTAGAACAAATATAATTTATTATAATTTTGTTTCATATCCTTCTCAAGTATACCCTGCTTTAAAAATCGATCAATATAGGCCATGTTTGCGACAGGGGATTACCCCTATCTGTACCTATAGCAACGGCGGGCGTGGAAGGGGGAGAATTCATTGCATACACAAGACGATGTTGTCTGTAATCGCTGACTATTTATTACAAATATCGAATCCTAATTTTAAAATCCTAGGATTATCTACTGCCCGCGTATTTTTCCGTCTAACTCTTCATAAAGTTTTATCAACTTGTACAAAGCGCTCAATGTATTCGTGCAGCCTTCGACGTCACACGTGCAGATAGTCCTAATCGTCGGGCTGTTGATTAGGGGAACCCTTACATTTTTGTCCTGTATACGCTCCATGAGTGTTTTTCAGGCAATCCAGTATTTGCATAGTAAGATTGGATAACATTTCCATACTTTTATAGGCAATAACCACCCGATAATCACTTTCCTGGGAACTCATCTTTAATCCGTGTTACATTATTTAGCGTTGACATTTTGATTTTGTGTTCTTCCTTAAACATATATTACACAAGAGCTAAACCTGCCGGTTATAGATCTTTCTTTAGGACTGGGATGTTATATAAACTATTAATTAAATGTTTATGAACAAAAACAAGATCGTAATCAACTCTTGATACCATCTGATGGTACGATTTGAAACAGATTTGAATCTGAACTGCGATTCAACGGCTGTTAATGATTAACCGTAAAAATTGATAATCGAGATTTTGTTTAATATCGTAACAACGGCTTTTCATGATTAACCGTAGTAAAAACGGATATTCGAGACTTTTGTTTTTCATCGTAACGACAGTAACAATGACAATCGTAGCTACAGAGTTATTGAAATGAAGGAAGTAATGTGGCTAAACTAATCACCATATTCTCTTTCCATTATCTATCTATTAACTATTAAAGCGAGAACTGTCAACTCTTTATCGAATCTTCCATAATGCCGCTTTAAATGTTGAATAATCACTGTGAATATATGTGAGCAAGGATTAGGCTGTGGAATATTTAACTGTGTGCATATAAAATACATTTACTGTCTTTTAATCGTTTTGGTGAAACCGAGACCAGGGCAGAAATTTCCTCTGCATTAATTTATAGCGTCAATATCGCGCAGTGTAAATGGAAGACTTAGTTTGTCTTCTGTAGCTAAAACCAATATCTTCTACGTTCCTTGATTTATGAAAGTAAGATTCGTAATAAATCAGACTTCCTCACCTTGACTATTAGCCATTAAACTCCTTTTTATGGTGTTGTATCATAAGGTCTGTCATTGAGTCAACTGCCGTGGTTTCAATTTTACGGTTTTACGTGACAAACCTCGTTCTCTCTCACTCTTTTGTCCATAGTAGTAAAATCGCCGCCCATTGCTTTAAAATTCGGAACATTATTCTCCGCAAACGAAATGTTTAATTCCGCTCAATCACGAATACAACTTGGGCCCTGTTTTACGAAATTTTCATTCAGATAAAATCCAAATTTTAGTAATTTGATTAAATAATATTAGCCAATCACAATTCAAGTATCAACTAAAATTTGGATTTTATCTTTAGTTAAGATTTCAAGAAACGGGGTCCATGTGACTTGATGTGGTTGTTTACTACCCAACTCGGGGAGAAATAGATATTTGGGGCAAAATATCTGGCAACCAGATAGCCTTATGATTCGACAGCATTCCAGTATCAATATTTTCTTAAATGTTTGAATAAAAGGTTTGAAGTGAAGGTTGCCCTTTCATGGTATTAAAAGACATTACGTGTATAAATCATTGTTTGAATTCAAAACCTTTAGCGTTTGAAATGAAAATTACCCTTTCATGAACTACTGTATTCTTGGATGTTTGATTAGTTATTCTACCTACTCAGTTAGTATTTGGTGTTGTATTTGTTTTTGATGC
This sequence comes from Patella depressa, assembly GCA_948474765.1. NCBI lineage: Eukaryota > Metazoa > Mollusca > Gastropoda > Patellidae > Patella > Patella depressa. The sequence goes on along the minus strand of OX419723.1, from coordinate 36,540,039 downwards.
GGTTGGATTGACAACCTTTAATGTTTGAAATGAATTATTTTATTACTGATTCATTTGTATATTTTACTATGGTGATAATACAAAGAACAATAAAACGTCGTTAAAACTGCGTAACTCTATATCGTCATCCATTACACTTAAAAATATGTAACTTAAAATAACATTATGCAAGAGCAAAATCTGCTTATTACAGGTCTCTCTTTAGGCCTGAAATGTTATCTAAATAATCAATTAGACATTAATTAGCATATCCAGACCATAATAAACTCTTGACGGCATTGCTTGCCTGCGATGTTGGGTGGATTAGTTTCATATATGCCGCTTAATGGCCGTTGATAATTAAATCAATCAAGTGGATAATCAAGACTATGCTGTTTATATTAATGATTTGTGTAATGATGACCGAGGCTATGTGAATATTTCAAACGCTTTTTTCTCGGCTAATAGTGAATCAATCTGACTGACATTTTCAGCAAATTACCTTTACACTATCTAGTTTTTAACTATTATAGTTAGAACTTCCATCTCTTTATCTTATCTCCCATAATGTAACTTTAATTGATGGTAGCGAAATTATTTGTTTTAACTAGCTTAACTATAGCGAACCTATTTTAGCTGTCTTTGTTATAGCGAACCCATTTAAACTGACATGTTTCAGCGAACCTATCCGAACTGGCTTAACCGTTAGGAACCTATTTTAACCTTTGTCAACTGACTTGGCGAAGCTATTTTAACTTGCTTAATTGTAGCGAACCTATTTTAACCGACTCGACTATAGCCAAACCAGCGAACGACACAATACTTGATTATCATACAGTTATTCCTAGAATTTGTTTTTAGGACATGTGTTTCCTTATACTCTACTATAACTACACAATATCTAATAAAACCGTATTGAATCAAAATTACACAAAGACTAAACTATCATCAACGTAATTTCAAGGACGCCAATAAAATCAACAATAATGAACGTAATACAAAGGCTGACTGAGTTTTTTTTTATATATGTTTTGTTTTGTTCTTGTCACACCCTGTCAATAAACACAGCTCCTAATAGATGGTATGATGTATGCCTACTCAAACAAAACTACTAAAAGACTAAAATCAACAAAATCTAAAAGTAAATATTCTACCAGAGACCGATCGATGATGTGTGCTTTTCAAGCGTTCGTTCATTTAACTAAAAGGTAATACAATGGGTTTATGACGAAATGTTGCCCTGCCAATGGCGCTGTGGCTTACTCCTGTATCGAATTCTACTGCGCACTTGGGACCTCGGATTTTCGTCTCATCCAAATACTAGAGAGCTGTCCTTATCAGCCCCCACCCTGACCCAATGACAAGAGGAAGATTCTGATGAACTTTCTAGGCCAACACGCGGACCAAACCCCGACCTCCAAACTAGCGAGCCAGCATCTTACTCACTTAGCCACTGTGCCCCCCCCGTCCCCTTTAACTAAAAGGAACCACGGTGGTTCACTTAGTAAGGCAATGGCTCGTTAACCTGACCTGTGTTGGTCGGGAAAGGTCATCGCGATTTTCGAACGTGGGTTCCCCCTTGTCAGTGGGACAGTACAGAGATTCTGACGACGTAAAGATGTTCAGGGGGACCGAAAACCCGAGGTCGCGCGTACACAATGCCGTGCACGTAAAATACCACTTTTATTTCATTACATGTTTTTCTTTAAAGTAAATAATCTGATCACTAGTCAATCAGATTTCTGAATGTGCAACTCGTGCTCTGTTGATGGAAAGTTTAGGCCTTGTGAGTGACAAAAATGCAATAAAATGAAGTGGGGTTGACAGTCCTACTGTTCTGCTCCGGCTGGAATAATGAAGATGGAGTTGTTGGTGACAAGGAGTATGGTCGTCTGGTGCCCTTCGTGTGCCCCTCCCCCTCAACCATCCACCCGCTCCCTCCCAACAAGGCCGTGAAAGTAGAAGGATCGTACAAGCCTTATCTATCGACGGAATAGGGTTTAAATTGACTACAAAATAAAAATAGAACCAAAAAAATCTATAGATGATTCAAGATTGTCCACGGTTCCAAACCCTGGCATTTCCTTAAGCAAATATATCTACAACTAATAAACCGTTTATGTTTCAGTTCAAAACAAATAAAAATCAAGATTTTGTTAACATTGATTCTCTTGCGTATCGAGGTCTTTAACCGCGCAACAAATTGTGACTATAATTAACCACGCTATGAATATAATATAAAGGCATCCAATAAAGCAGGAAAAATTTAAAAACACGTGTATCAAAAGATTTTTTTTTAAAAACAAAATTAGAAGAGAAGGTATTAAAATTGTCCATTAAATACTTAAGTACCGTCTATTATATGTAGCAGGAGCCGGGGTATACATCAGTTGAATTGAATGGGAAAATAAAACCGTTTGTTGTGTAATAATGGATGTACACAAGCGGAAGGAAAAAACTACTTACAGGCGCGGATCCAGAGAGGGCGCACCCGGCGCACGCCCCCTCTTTTTTGTTTGAGGTGGCGAACAATTTTTAGCTCCATATATCCTCGTAGGAAAGGAGAACGAAAAATAAACTAGGTTGGAAATCGTAATTTACAGTATTAGTATGAAATTAGTCCTCTTTCTGAAAATTCTGGATCCGCCGCTGACTTATAGCAAACGGGAAGGTTTCCCCGACCTAGATCAGTTGATGAATAAATTATGGCGTCGTACACATCGGTCACGCGATCCGCCGTAAACAATCATACGTCTTCTACCATCAAAGGATTCATACTAGATGGCAAAAAGGAACTACCAAGGTCTACCATCTCTCGCGAGAAAATATCTTTTATTTTGATGTTCAAAATCTACCATTTTTAAATGCATACAATAAGTTTGAGGAGAAGTGCACTAAAGTATTACTTTTTATATCCCAATTAATTGTTGTATTTTAAAACTTGCTGAGAACGCATTCAACGAATTTACTAGAAATCACAAAATCTGGTTTGAAGGTAAGTAATGAACAAAGATTTTAAAATACTTTGAGTGAATGTAAGTTAAAGTCTTTAGTATCTACAATCGATCTATGGGAGGGCTTATCAATATCAATATCTATCTTTTGCATGAACGTTTAGAATATAATCCTTGAGTGGCATTTAGTGTTAAGAACATTAAAAAACCAACACAATTTATATGGAAAACAATCAGTGGTTTATACACATATAGCACGACGTTTCGACAAGTATTATCTTGTCTTAATCAAGTACACATATGTGTATAAACCGGTGATTGTGTTGTGTTTTTTCATGAACATTTAGAATTGCCAAGAAAATTCGCCATTTTTTGGCGTTTCCATGGATACCAGATTAAAACGGTATATTGCACAACAATTGGCCGTAGATTTTTTGATTTGTATTTAGTATTGTTCATGTCAAATTTGAAAATCAATTCAGGCATACCTGTCATCTGCACCTGACGATTTATGTAATTTTCGTGCTTTAGGCAGTGGTAGTGGGGAGAGGTCAAGAATATACAAAACTTTTGAAACCGAAGTGGTCGATTTTCATAATAATATCTTAGTTTAGTTTCCCTACACAATCTTGCCTGATTCATAAGGCGACATAGCATTTTCTCAAAGCACGGATTTTTTTTTTATTCAGAGGCACGTTAGCTCCTGGTGGTATACAATTAAGACGTTAGCTCCGAGCACCACTAACCCCCTGTTCGCCATTGGATCATTGGTTTATTGGCTCGGCGTTTTCTCGTGGTATTTGTTGTTGCTGTTGATTATATCATTTAAGAACCACATGTTAGTCCCGAAATGACCTAGTTTGTGCCGAGTGGACGTTCAACCCATTTCTTCCCCTCTCTCTCTTTCTCTCTCTCTCTCCCTCTCTCTCTCTCTCTCTCTGATCTTCATACTGTATTATTTATCCAAGCACCTGTTTGATGTATCACGTTGTTTCTGTGTTTGTGTCGGGAAGTTATTGTCAATCCACCCAGACAATGTAGAACAATGACGATTGTTGAATAACTTCCCAGATAAAACAAATGGATATGAAATCTACCACGACTCCATAGATTATTTGATGTTAATATAGGGCCTAATGGTTCATATTATAGCAGGTTTTTTTCGTTGAATATATACAGCCTACAGTGTGGATGAATGACGCGTGATCAAAGCATGCTTAGTAAAGTTTTTTAAATTGTACTGGTTTATTGTTTATCCATGGCTATAATAGTTGATATTACTTTAAACTATGTTTTAAATGACTGGACATTAAAAGGCGAAACATGTTCCCACAATCTGGTTTAAACACAGACCCTATTTTATAATTCAAAATTTCGTTTTACTCGTCTGTACTACACTAGGATCTGGAAGAGTTATTATCATTGATATGAGCGATTAGCCAATGATATTGGCGTGAGGTCAACGGAACTGTGGGTAAACGCCTAGAAACGTCAATGCTGATTGATTAATCAATGTCTGACGGCATAGGGTCAATACCGATCGTTTGACCGGAAACAGTAATATTAGCATGATTTAGCATTCCACAAACATTATACGAACAACAACAGTGGTTTGCACGATGTAGTCATTTCTGAAAACCTCACCGACCCACGAGGCATTATACAAAACGATTATATGACATGAACGTTGTGAAACATAACGTTGATATGTAGGCGTCTAGTTCGTCAGATGGGATGAAAACTGGGGTCTTGTGATAATTGGCGTGCACGTTAATGAACCCTTCATAGATGAAATTCAAATAACAGTTGGCCGCAGGCCGTGTATGATCGTGTTTGTTTGCTGGCATCGAATGCTACATAAATTAAATTTAGACATGTATTCATATATCAAGCCTATAATCAACTTGGGTTGGCTATTGGGAGAATAAGACAATGTCTGACATGATTATGTTAATAATACTGCATGAAGTTTCCCCATTTGGTTTGTTTTCGTTAATTTGGTTTATGTTGATGTTCGTAGTAACTGGTGGTGGTCTTTTTTTGACTAACTGTGTATTATTCAATATAATACCACTGACGGACAGAACATCTTGTTGGGTTTAAATGGACCGCGTGAATAGATGGAGAACTCGGGAACTGCCCAAACCGATTGGATCTCCGGCTTAAGCTGTGGTATTGTATTATATTATCATCAAATAGTGGTTTTATCACGAAGCTGGGACCACAAGGTGATAGCTATGAAAGGAAAAAACCAAACCGTCAATTAGCCATTAGTTGACTCAAGGGAGATAACACCAGCAACATTGCTGTTTCATCAACCAGCAGTACTTCATAGCCAACAGTCATGGTATCATCTACTGACAGATTGGACCTGGCAGATTTCTAGTCACCGACTAGAACGTAAAGGCAGCACCATTCCTGAAGATTCTCTTTACGATATTATGGCTTATTGAGAAAAACTAGACACCTCTCCCCTGCTTTGTTCCACTGACAATCGGAAACCGGTACATATAACATATTCTCCGTTACATATAACGACAGCACCTCTAAAAACGTCATAGGTCAAAAGTCGCTTGTATGACCTGTGACGCGACCTTCCAGTACAACCGGTCAGATCTTCATATAGTGTTGGTCATCGAAAGTATGAAAAAAAGAAACAAAATATAGATCTGTATTTTAATGAGATTAGGGTTTAACGTCCTACTATTCTTCACCAACTGGGCTAATGAAGACGGGCATACTCCATACGGTGGGTTATGGGGGACATTTTGCGCGGACAGCGGCACCGCGGCATACTTTTATATCGAATATTTCATGGCTACGCCAGTATGAACAAGGCACATAGGTTTTTCGTACCATTCGAACGACTATACGTTTTCTCTTGTTAGGCCCTCTGTCCTGTTCGATAAGGGATGTGGGAGAGGGGCAACGCCGAAAAACCTGATGAACGTTCTCGAGCAACGCAGGGATCGAACACGTGACTGTCCTGTTAATGAGCCAGCGTCTTATTGACTAAGAAATCTCGACTCCCTTGATCACGTGGCTAAGTGGGTAAGACGCTGGCTCCCTAACAGGCTCCCTAACCTGGAGGTCGGGTGTTCGAACCCTGCATTGGCCGAGAAAGTTCATCCTCATTTTCCGACTTGGTTTCACCTTGTCAGTGATGCAGGATGGAGGGCCTGACAAGAACAGCTGTTTAGTCCTTCAGATGAGACGAAAAAGCGAGATCCCGTGTACACCTTGGCGTGCACCTAAAAGATTCCTTAATGGCATTTGGAATTCGACGTTGGCGTATGCCTGTCTCCATTAGCCCAGTTTAGGAGAAGAACAGTAGGACGTTAAACTCCATTTCAGTTCATTTCTCCCTTGATGAGAAAGAAAATGGAGGCTAATATAAAACATTGCCTGTAGTCAAAATTAACTGGTTTATTTCACGATTATCACAGCAGTTGACAGGTCAGTAATTTCCTTATGCAACTCAATTTATCCGGATAAAATGATTTCATGCTAGGGAAATGGTTTTACGTATTTATTTTTCAAAATCCACTATTGACAGTCTTCCCAGCACGCCCGCGGCTCGGCCCGCGGCTCGTTACATTTCAGCTTAACCCGAAAGTACAAAGGATTTAAAACATAATCCGTTTTCCAGCAATATATTCCGGTGTCTTTTAAATGCCAAACTACAGCGTGGGCGGGAATGTATCACGGCGTGTGAGTGTGTGTGTGAGAGAGAGAGAGAGATAGGGAGAGAGAGAGAGGCGGGGTGGGGTTAACGTCCACTCGACAGAAACTAGGTCATTTCGGGACTAACATATGGTTTAATTTTATTTCAATAATTTGCTTGTGCGTAGGGGTGTTTAGCAGTGTGAGGAAACCAGAGGTTGCACAGGCGACCCTACTCTTCGTCACGTATAACCGAGGATTCGAAACCAGTTGACTCAATGACAGGCTTTATGATTCTGATTGCACCGCGTACGCACTAACCATTCGGTCATCTAACTCCCGAGAGGGAGAGGGAATGATAGTGAGGGGAGAGGGAGACTTTCAATATTTCGCTTGAACGTAGGGGTCTTTGGCAGTGGGTGGAAACAAGATGTCACTGAGAAAACAAACGGGGTTGGACTGGCGCCCCTACTCCTTGTCAGGTAGATGCTGGGAATCAAACCCCCGCCAGTTGACTCAATGACAGACCTTATGATACAACGTGAATGCGTTAACCTTTCGGCTACCAGACCCGCGAAATCCAGCAGTGGACAGGGAACAACCAGGGTGATATTTCAAGCTAGGTTCTCAACTCATGGGATTGAACAAGGAAATTATTGCCTTGTCGTTCCGATTAAACACAAAACTAACAATGTCCAATATCGGATCAGCGTCTTCCTCACTGAACCAAAGCGGCTCTGGGTTGCTAGGAATAACTCCTTACCTTTAGTGACGTAAACCTATAACTTCTGCCACTACTGAAACTGGCAACTAGTCGTCACCTGAAACTGGCAACTAGTCGCCACCTGAATGAGTGGAATGTTTACGCTGTTTAAGAGGAATTAGAAAACGAACTGAGAATGCTCGCTATAGTAGTTAAAAAATAGATAATAAAAACAGAACATGCTGAAAATTTCAGTCAAATTTCTGTACTCTGAACCCAGTTATTAGCGAGTCAATTTTTGGCTAGCCTCGAACGTCATTACTTAGTCCGATAATAAACCATTTATTACGTCAAATTATCCATCACAAAATATATTCAAACAGACTAACGATGCATCACGCATCGGGAGTTGATTATGGTCTGGAAAAGACTTGCCATATAAGGTAGATTTAGCTCTTGAATAGTGTATGTTTAACAATATTTATTGTTTTTAAACAGAGTGTACTGCTAAAGATGTTGAGAGTATTTTACAATGATATGTAAACTAGAATCAATATAATATAGTTTTATCCGTCATTAAGACCTGATATCATTTAATAATGAGATGATATCTCACTAATTAGTACTCGTCATATAACCCGACCACCTATAGGATAAATAAGATTAACTCCACGCGCTGTCAGAACAGCTTTATAATACCATACGTCAAATGGGGATTAACGTCATCTTTTCTACTCCAACTGGGAAATTAAAGACCAGCATGGTTTATGCCCCTCGCCATTCGCCCGGATTGTGTTGAAAAGGACGCCGAGTCGCATTTCTTTTCATTTATTTTTCATACACAATATTTCATTCACAGAAAAGGGGAGCGAGAGAGAGAAATGGGGTTTAACGTTCACTCGACACAAACTAGGTCATTTCAGGACTAACATATGGTTTAATTTTATTTCAGTAATTGTTTTAATTTTAATTGAATCTTTGTTTTAATTTTAATTGAATCTTTGTTCTTATTTTAATTGAATCTTTGTTTTAATTTTAATTGAATCTTTGTTCTTATTTTAATTGAATCTTTGTTTTAATTTTAACTGATTCTTAATTGTAATTGACTCATGGTTTTAATTTTTAATCTGAGTATTAATTGAATCTGAGTTTTAATCGAATCTTACTTTTAATTGAATCTTAGTTTTAATTGAATCTTAGTCTTAATTGAATCTTAATTTCAACTGACTCTTAATTTCATTTGACTCTGTGTATTAATTGGCTGTGTGTTTTAATTGAACCTTGGTTAATTGACGCTTAATGTTTATTTGACTCTTTAATTGGGATGTCTGGTATAAAGCTAACACATTAAATTATTAAATGGTTACAGAGTATTCATTATACCGCTCAGTGTAGAGAAGTAGGTCGAAGAGCCCCATTTCCTTTCTGGTATCGCGCCAAACTATTACACCAACTGATTGAATACCTAAATACATGAGATAATATGTAGGTTTATAATGGGTGTCGATACGCATGACTGATAATACACTGAGAGATATAACTAGGATATCTTTTACCGTATAGCAGCCACACACCACACGTATAGAGATAACTTATCGCTAACTGTATAACGTTGTTCTAGTGGAGATCGTCTTTGTTGTTGAACAAGAGAGGGTCGAACTAGGGATGTAAATAAAACATCTTTACGATTATACAAGATCATGTTAGACGGAGTAAAGGGATAAATTGGTTGATAATTGATGAATATGGTGGAAGAAACTGGGATTAGCCGTGTTTTCGTATTGTACGCCAAACGTAAGTTTCTTACAATAATAGTTATAATACTTTATTACGCAACTGCATGATAGATTAGCGGAATACATTTTATTATGGGAGACAATCGAAGGTTTTATGCTAAAAGCACGACGTTTCGACAAGTATCCCCTTATCAAGTACGATCATAAAAGCATAACGTTTCGACAAGTATCGTGTTATCGTTATCAAGCACGATCTAAAAGCACAACGTTTCGTCAAGTATCCCCATATCGTTATCAAGCACGACCTAAAAGCACAGCGTTTCGTCGAGTATCTCCATATCGTTTCGACAAGTATCATCTTATCGTTATTAGAAATAAAACTCGGAATTGTTTCCCATGAGAAGTGTGTTATATTAATGCGTTTCTCGATCGCTAAAATTTCCACTCAAAGATTATACATGATAGATGCATACAATACAGAAATAACGTGAAGTAAGATGTATAAATAATATTATACTGTTAGTAACGTTATAAGGTCCTGCTTAATTTTCTGTTAATATGATTTAAAATCCTCTATCTTATAGAGGCCGATCAACTAACTCAAAACAACTTAAAACCGTCAGTCTCTATATTCATCCGGAAATGGATACCGGTGTCCCAAGCTGTATTATGCGGTGTTTGGATAAAACCAGAATTTTGTTTTAATCTTAAGCAGTTTTGAAGTTCACATCAAAGCGACTCAATATTTTGAGCTGAAATTATGAGACAAGGTAAATCACCCTTTATGTTTTAGCGCTTAAACTTCACACGTACTAAGACTTTTATTTTTGAAACTGTTGGAATCGGGATATCCTCTTTAAATCTAGTTGACCGTGTAGCTGTTATCAGTTGGTGAGTTGTGTTATTAGAGTGAAGACATAACAAGATATATACTGTCATTAATTTCATGGGTTGAGTTGGGCATATGTACAGTCATGAGGTAGAAGATAATTTGATAAATATTTTATTCCGAACACGACTCTTTTCCAGCAGCATGTAAATTGTACGGTATTGCGAAATATTAGGGATAACACAAATGCACAAAAACTGGATGTAAATACATAAAAAAGGCTGTATATATGTATACTCACGAAACACAAAAAATAAACAGAGAGAGAAAGGGGGAGAAATGGGATTTAACGTCCACTCGACACAAACTAGGTGCTTTCGGGACTAACATATGGTTCCATTTTATTTCTTTGGAAGTGGGAGGAAACCGGAAGACCCGGAGAAACAAACCAGGGAGTCGAAACCACTCAAGTTGACTCAATGACAGACTTTATGATTCAACGCGCACGCGCTAGCTAACTATTCGGCCAACCCCACACCAACCCACCCGACTCCATTCCTATTTGACATGTTTAAGACCACTAGAAGAATCTAACCGAACATTAATCAGCGTCGATGAATTTATGAAGTTTCTGAAAGTAAAGCCTAGCTCACAAGCGGTCGTACGTCCTACTATGTGAAGTCTACGGGGGAAATCTTGAGTATACCCGCGTGTGTGTGACTTTCGTCGCAGTAGATCGCAAACTGACGGTTTGTGGGTTAGACTAAAGTGACCTTCCTACCAATCGGACTGACAATATGAATTATAAATCCCACTTACGCATTGTCGATAATCGCGAGCGACAAATAATCCGCCTGTGTACGCTGGGCTTGATTATAACAATATCGCTGTATGGCCAAATACAAGATTTATAGATGTAATTAGTTTTCTAACTGTAACCATGTAATGATACGGGGGTCCATGGGAGTAATCAGTTTTCTAACCGTAATTACGTAATGATGCAGGGGTCCATGGAGTAATCAGTTTTCTAGCCATCATAGCAGCCTTGGTGTAACGAGAATTGTAATAAGTTTATTGACAGAGTACATGACAAGCGGCAGACGTTCATTTGATCGGATTTATTCACAAGACTAAAGTCAGACCATCAATATATTGGACGTCATTAGTTCCCGCCGTGAAGGAAACACGGTTCGTGTCTAGAGATATTTTAAAATACCTCATAACAATATTCTCCTGACTAAACATACCACGATTCTATCATGAGGTCGATTCGTCTCCTTCAAACTCTAATAAAAACTAAATCAGGCACCATTCTTTTCTACAACAATTAAAAACAACATTATTTAATCTTTCATTCTTCAAACCATGGAATTAAAAACACAATCTTTATATAAAAGAATGGGGAGCTTTAGATACGAAGAGAGAGAGATAAATGGAGTTTAAAGGCTCAATACCACTCTTGTTATAACTGAATAATACAGTATGTCCCAATCTTTATTCTGGTTAACAAATCGTATTATTTTACAATATTCCAATTAAATGATGATACAAATTTCACCTTAACACACCTAATTTAAAAAATTCAACTAAATGATTTGAAAAGCCTAATAAACCTTTTCAAACGTGACTTGGATTTTAAAATATTTTCAAATCCTCTGGACAAGTAAAATGTGATGTAAAGGATAATTTACACAACAGGTAGGACACTTAAACATCTTGTACTTAGAATAAGGCTATTATTTATTTCCTGCAGCTGTCAAGCCAGCTAGAATGTTATTGTCCCTTTAACATGTTTGGTAAGGGGTTAGATGAATTTAAAGTTATGTCTAGATTGTTAGACGTGTCCGAGTGATTGATAGTGTGTAACTGTATGCTGGATACAGGCCAGTTTTAACATGTTTAAGTACTAATATTGATGGAGTCGCGGTGGCTAATTGAGTAAGACGTTTGACGGAGAACAGTTCGTCCTCGGGATTTACCTGGCGTGGCTTCCTCTTGTCAGTTGTGCAGGACGGTGGGGGCCTGACAAGGACAACTGTCTAGTCGTTCGGATGGTACAAACAATGGTTGGAATTCGACATTAAAGTAGGCGGCGTGAGTTCGTATTCATTAACCCCATTTCGTTTTGTTTAAGATATTGGCTGACAGTAGACACCGACTGATGGATACAAACTGACGCTGATTGATAATATCCATACAACAAAACAACAATATACACTTTACTATCCATTAACACATTCTCTCTACCTTGTAAATGCGTTGTTGTTATTCTTAGTGTTTAACGTCCGCTTCCACCCAATGTGATATCGTAGACCTATTTATAGTCGCCCAGTCGCTTCTAATTATCTTGAAGCTAGTTTAACAGCTCTGGTGTGTTTAAAGTTTAAAGCTAGGTGAGTGGAACGTTTCCATGTATTAAACATGCATTATGTTACAGCTAAATCTTCCTATTACAGGTCTTTGGTGTCAAATTTGTATTTAGAAATTTATTCACACAAGTCCATAGTCGACGATAAAGTGGCAATCTGATTAAAACACAGATCCAATTTCGTTTCGTTTTTTATAGTTCAAAATTTCGTTTTTACTTGTCTCCACTTCTTGGTGTAGGCCATCGAAAGTATAAAAAACGAAACGAAACATAGATCTATATTTTAATTAGATTGATAAAGTGGATAATCGGGCCAGCGAGCGAGATAGAGAATTGGGCACGCCTACTCCACACAAACTGTGTCATTCTGGGACTAACACATCGTTCAATTTGGTTTGAATAATTCGATTGCGCGGAGGCGGGGGGACCTGAAGATCCGAAGAAACGTCCACGAGGCTGGACAGGCGACACTACTGGTCAAGTTCAACCGGGGTATGGAAACCACGCCAGTTGACTCAATGACTGACCTAACGATACCCCCCCCCCCCCATCGAGACACAGTCGCGGTTGTCAAGTACCGTTGCTGCGAGTATAAACGATCTTCGCTATTTCTTCAAATAGTCAAAACTTCGCATAATGACACGACGGTTGATTAAATACACCCACTATTCTACTCGCGCCACTGCTGTTATTACGATTGAATTCGGTGTCCGTCGAGCATATCCGCTGTTTGACTACAAGGGGGTATTCGATTGAACGTTCCAGGATTGATTTATCTCAATCCCAGGAATACTCCAATCAATATTCGCTGTGTTTCATTACGTCACGATTCCACTCACTCCACTTCAGTCGTTGCAATTGACTGAAATCCCCGTCATTCGATTGCCCTCTGTCAATTTGGAACGTTCGGGTCTGACAGTCAAGCTTCCCTGGATCAACTAAAACTTCTCCCGCACTGCTGTAGACGTCACATGTGTTACATTTTCTAATCAAACGTGTTTTTTGTTTTTATAATCAGGTCTTGAGGTTAAAACGGCACACATGTTCCTACTTAACTCGACCAACATAAACCTGATATTTAGGCCTATAGCCTTCTTACCAAAAATAAACCTGATATTTAGGCATACTAACCACGATGTTCCCGGGTCGATCCAAGAGAAATTTCACAAATGCACAGGCTAATGTGTTTTTGTAACATCCGAACGACTATACGTAGTGTTATGCCGGGCCCTCTGTCCTAAGTTAAGAAAGACAACTTGTTGAAATCCGATAGAAGAGTAGGTCCCTACCCCTTCCACAAGCACTGACGAGTGGTGGGACCACGTCGGTGTTAGCGAGTTTCAATATGTCTTACTCGCCGAGTCACCACGGCTCACCTTTAATTATATTAAGTAAGATATTAGATTGTCTGAGTATATCCCCTGGCGGGAGTTTATTAATAATCGACCTAATTACACCGTGTAGACGTTTAACCCAAGGGATTAATTGTATAAATGTAGTGATGAATTGACTCGATCAGCCGACCAGATTGTAACTATAGAATTTATTAACTTTATATTATAACTGGTGTAGCTCAATGAGGCTTAATGTTCTCGTTTATCGTAACATGCTCTGGACTCGGAGGGGGGGGGGTACGCCATTTCGTGTGCTATGAGGGAACTTTTGCCCAGCCAGCGACGTTACTAACCCTACTCATATGTCGAAATACAACTTTTGCAGTGTTTCACTCCAATTTGTACAGGGTTGTTTCGCGCCACTGACAAAGAGGAACCGCGTCCTAAAATACTGATGAACTATCGCCGCGGACACTGGACCCCGAGGTTAGCGAATCAACGCCTTATTCAGCGAGTCAACGTGGCTCTTCCCAGGATATGAAATGAAATGGAATGGAGTTTAACGTCCTACTGTTCTGCTTAGATTGGGCTAGTGAAGAGGTAGTTCCTTTTGGAACTGCCCTTGAGCGAACGATGGTGTGCTACGAGGGAAAGGTTACCCAGACAGCGGCACTAGGGTCTAGGCCTAACATGACAATATCAATACTAATGTATTAGATAGGCGAAAATTAAAAAGTAGAATTATTTGTTCCGTCCTCATGTACTGTTTGTTCTGTGTTTTGTGAAACAGTAATTGTTTATTGTTTAGATCGCATACAGAAATAGTGTGGGTTATATCAATTACCCCCCCCCCCCCCGTGTGACAGACAGTTAATACAAAATTCAACATACGTGAAATGTTCACAGGAGAATTTGAGTCTGTTATTAATTATATTTTGACTGGTTTGTTAGATGGAATGATAATAAGTTTATAGTGTTACTGGTTTAACATTCAGTTGTTCCAGAGATTGCAGGGAAGTTAAATCCAATTATATTTTATTCATATTCACTGATATCGGAGGTAATAAACACAAAAAACATATTATGGAACACAATAACTATTTTAATTAAAGCGAAGAAACGTGTGTCAATTGCTAAATGCCGCTCAAAGTAGATATATCGGAGGTGTTTAACTGCATCCGGTTAAAGAACAGGCCATCCCTTGGATGCGAGGGCTAGAATCCAGTAGATATTATGACGTCATGGTAAATAATTACAACCAAGTACCAAGGGACTGCAGCACAGATAATCACACAAAACAAAATTATGGACATGCCGACATTATAAACAATCGTACGTACATAGGCGTACGGGGGAATTTTTGACTAGGGGGGCGGTGGTGGTTGGTGCCCAAAAAATATAGTTAGGTTCCTAGTATGTTACACAATAATAATCATAGGCATACGGACTCAATGGCAGTTAGGGGGCAGGACCCAAATTGCCAGGAAAATTTTCGGGTTTACAGACGCATCCCCCCCCCTCCCCTCAAGAAAATTTTGGAATATTGACGGCTGTTTTCCTTCTATTTCAACCCGTGAAAAAAGCAATTTCAAAGTGATCAAATTTAGCTTAATTAGGGTAACTTCAATTTGGTCAAATACAGTCCACCTGCTGACCCGAATTCTAAAAATAATCAATCGTCGCGGAGTATGGGGGCCTCACCCTCCGGAGAAAAATTTGAAAATTTAACCACCGCAATTGCGTTTTCTGCTATTCTAGCCCATGTCAGTAACTCCAAAAAGTATCCAATGGTTTTGTAACCGAAATCCCACTCCGAATTCCAACCAACCAACCAGACTGTTGTAGTTGCATTTACAAATACTAATCGATGCCCGAAAACTGTCGCACAAAGTAGAATGGCTCCAGACAAACTGTTTTAATCCATAGTCGACTCAGTACAAATTCATGGTTGTCAATTAAAAGAAAAGTAAAATTAGTGATTTAGGGCTCAAGGACAGTTAGGGAAGCAAACTAAACAGAAATTCAGGTTTACAGACGGCAGCGCCTGTTTTTTTCGATAGACGAAGAAGCGGAGTTGACCTTGATAGAACTCCCAAGAAAATTTTGGAATATTTGACGAAACGCGTTTTACTGCTATTCCAGTCCGTAAAATTAGTGTTTTATTAGATTTCGGGCTAAGTAGGTGAATTTTTTTTTCACACTTTATCTGCCTGCCCGAAAAGTCAGCTTGCCCGAAAGTTAGGGGGTTAATGTTGATTTAAATTGACAAATTATTCGTGTTTTCAATGTTTAGGATTTTGGATGATATTGAGTTAGGGACTTAGCTACTTTAATATTATTAATACAAAATATAGGTTCACGTACCAGGCCTGTAGGATGGAAACGAAGTGTGCAGATTCTTTTACAAAGCTAACGGACCGAGTACCGACCATATTTCCGATCCGAATGCTGCTAAGGGTGTCTGTGTTTTTATTTAATCAAATCACGTATGAATAAATATGCATTTTAAGTGATTCTAAGGAGTTTTTACCAAATAAAAAAAAGTTCAATTTTTATTTGAAGGCCCATGACAGGTTCTACAATATCTCTTTTGCGATGAATAAGTTCTTGATTTCTAAATCATCAATAAAAGAGAACTAAATTTTATTTACTTGTAATATACACAACTAGAAACAGTTGTTTATGTAACTGTAACTCGTGGCTTACTGTACTGCAAACAAAAGAGGGTCCGAGTCATAACATTTCTATTTAATTGCCTAACTATAGACACTCTGAATTTAAATTCGCTGTTAAATTGGACACATTCAAGAACACAATATTTTTTTATACAACTTTTACAAAGTACAATTGTGTGCCCAAATTTTCCCAGCATTTGGTGCCCAAAATGGGGGGGGCGGCCGCCCCCCCAGCCCCCCCAGCTCGTACGCCTATGCGTACGTATCACATTAAGCGAATGGATGCGGGGGCTAGAATCTAGTAGATATTCTGACGTCATAGTAAATAACTCCCAACTGGTGATTGTAACCTGATTAGTAATTGACTATTCAACACAACAACCTGTTTCATGGTTAATTAACAACAGACAACATCGCCATCTTGTCTCCTCTCGTCATCTCTACAAACAGTTATTATCAGTATGGAGAGAATTAAATTATCAACTGTTTTATTGTCTTTATAGACATCAAGGTCATGTTAATCAATCAGAAGTAATATTCTAGTATAAACAACGACTTATAAAACTTACATAGTATTCTAGTATAAATAATGACCAATAAATATTCTAACAAACAAACTACTGGTAATTAAACCAATAAATGAATGTACATGTATTAAAGGAGCTAAATCGCTAATATTTGAGACCAAGAAATTGCCACAAATTGGTCGCAACTTATATAATAATGTAATATGAATGTATACAAACTGATTTACATTCAATCGTTTTCGTTTGTACTCTAATTTCAAATCAGCTATGTTCGGCGAAATACGCCAGAAGTTTCAATCGAGTGACTATTTCGAGTGTCTGGTTTTTCCAGTCTACATACGCCGTTTGATTTGGTGCAATGTTTCTAGACTCGTCCCTTGGGTCTCTTGCTAGAACTGGGGCTAAAACGCATTATGGTACACGATTCGTGTACAAATGGTAAAATATATATTTTGTTTTAAATATTGGATATCAAAAGCCCATCTTTTTTCGGTAAGATCACAGCATCAATGTTGATTTGAATTGACAAATAATTTGTGCTTTCAATGTTGAAGATTTTGGATGATATTAATGTTAGAGACTTAGGTACTTTAAGTTATAAAATAATTAGAAACCACGTGTTTCCACCAGGAACTCCCCCCCCACCCCCAAGTATTTTAATCAGATTGTTCATAGTATAATACGTCATAGTATAATACGTCATCGTTTGTCAAGTTGTTGGTGTATAGGCTCCAGGGAACATGTATGATAACAATTACTAGATTATTACGGTATGTAATACGATATAGTCGTCCATTTAACTCGCTGTAGTATTACCCTTAAACCATTTCACGTAGTCTCTAATGTCATTCATTCCTTTATTCATTTTTTATGCTGACGTTAAACATCATTCATTGATCCATTTCTTCATTCCTTCACTCCTTCATTCATTCATTTATTCATTTATTCATTTATTAATTACAATATGCTGACATGAAGTTTGGGGGACTATTCTATTGTGTATATATGTATGTATTATCTGGAGTATTTTGTCCATCCTATAACCAATAACCAATTTGTTATAATTTATTCATCTCTAATAAAACAAGCCACCAGATCATATTCTAACATAGCGTGTTCTATTATTCTCCGCCGTCCAACGTCTGGTTCTGTCAATAAATAAACACATGATTATGTAATTTGACTAAATTGATATTAGGTTCACATTTCTGATAGATTGGCAGCAGTTTTACTTTTTTTTATATCTCACGTGGGGGACCATGGTTTTATTTTTATATTTCACGTGGGGCAAAAAATAGTTTTATTTTTACTATCTCGAGAGGAAGGGGTAAACTTTTATAAACGCCACCTGACTGGGAAAATTATTTTGATTACATTGTCGGCGTTAGCTGTGTTTTTCTTGACACCGCCACCCCGTTAGCTACGTGATTCCCATAGGCGTGCGGGCTTGTGCCCCCCCCCCCCAAGCCAAAAGAAAATTTTGGAATAATTGACGGCTGCAAACACGTTTCCCTGCTATTTCAGTCCGTGAACAAAATAACTTCAAAGTGGTCTAAAATATAGCCTTATTAAAGTGGCTGCCACCCCATTAGTAACGTGTTTTCTTCCTTCAACCCCTCCCACTTGAACCACACTTAAAGGGACTAAATCTCTAACTCGATAAATCTCTAAGATAATATTCAAGATTACACACATGAACGGCTTCGAGCGCATTTGTAATTTACAAGGAAATACATATCCCACAAGACAAGTACACGTAATGAAACACGGCTGATTCACAAACGACTAAATGATTTTGAAAAAAAAAACCCGTGTAAAATGGACCTAGCAGAAGCAAATTTTATGGTTCATTTTTATTAAAATAATCACATATGGGCCTTTAGCAGTGGGAGGAAACAGGATCGAGGACCCTATTCGCTTACTCAACAACATACCATGTGGTTAAATGCGCACGCATCAACCATTCGGGCACTCAACCCCCTGATGCCAAAGAATAGACCCACGCTCCCTTTAAATTCTCAGGTTTTCTGGTGATTACTAGACTAGAAATATTTTTATTTATTTGTATTCTCGTTATTGTGCCACTGTTTGTACAGATTCATGTTTTATGTCGTGTTTCGTAATGCTCTAATTTATAAGGGACAAAAATAACCGGGATATGTCACGTGGCGTGTTCGATTTATGTATTTTCACACTTGACAACAGCATCCTAATTAGACCTACGTCACGTCTGTGATATCGTCCAAGAGTGGAATCTAATTGCACGTGTCATTTGTTTTACTGGGAACTCATCAATCAGTTTCCCCACTGTCAGCTCTGCACCAGGTCGATAGTTGACATATATAGTTATTTATGTTCTTATTTGTAATAGTCCCAGAATGACCTAGTTTGTGTCTAGTGGACGTTCAACCCAAGTTCTCTTTTGTATTTGGACATCAGTCTTACAACGTCGGTTCGATCCACGACCAATATTGATACTTGATATTTCATGTACGAAGACAAACGATAAACCCATTATCAATTTTAATCAACAAGAAATCGCACAGAAAAGAATATAATTGATGATAGTTGTTCTGATGGGACGAAAATAAATTGGAACTCGATATACGAGTAGACATTGGTGTGTGCATAAAAGATTCCTTGTAAGAGAGAGAGAGAGAGAGAGAGAGAGAGAGAGAGAGGAAGAGAGATGGGGTTTAACGTCCACTCGACACAACCTTGTTCTATAAAAGATTCCTTGGTAGTTGCACTATGTAAGAACTAGTTAGAATGTAGAGTTAATGTACCAATGTTCTAGATTTAATTATATACACGACTTGAGATATAGTTTTTATGGTTTCCATCATTCTTACTCTTATTTACTGAATAAAGCCAGGTTGACACTTGCACGATTCCGTGGCACGCATTGGCACGACTCGAGTCGGCACGACACCGTCCGATTTGCGCAAACTCGCCGTGCCAATGCGGGAAGTGCGTAAACAATGCGCAAACTATGCTTGAACTCGTCGTGTCAGTTCGTGTCAATGTGGACACTGATGGGCACGACAAAATCGTGGCCAAAAGTCGTGCAAGTGTCAGCCTGGCTTAAGAAACAACGAATATACGGCTTTCTTCATTCCGTTATTCACATCATACAATCCGATTAAAACACAGATATTATTTCGTTTCTTTTTTTTATAGTTCAAAGTTTCCTTTTACTATTCCCCTCGCTGTGTGACAGCCAGGGTGATGATTGTACCTTGCTGTCTGGCAGCCCGGGCGGTGATTGTACCTTGCTGTCTGGCAGCCAGGGCGGTGATTGTACCTTGCTGTTTATAAATATATATTGTAGAAAATTCGTCTCGGAGATCATACATCAAAGAATTATCAGACCATGCAGGAAAGATATTACCTCTAGCGGAAAGATACTTACGAAGCAATGGTTATGAACAATGCCACATCATTAACCATTGCGGTTAATTGCTTTTATTGGTCTACACGTTCACTTCCCGACTAGTCAAAACCATAAGATAAGAAAAATATTGTTTGTTGTTTTAGTCTCCTGTGTTTTTATTACATCGCGAGACGATATATAGTATAAAGATAATTTGACGCGTTTGGAGTGGTAAAACTTGTTCAGCTGTCGAATAACTGTGATAGAACCATAAAACGCTGTTTTAAGTGCTGAAGAATTAGTTGGTTGCGTGTGTAGCCGTGGTACATGAAAATAAAAGTAAAAAGTTGATTTTTGAGAAGATAATAATGTTGAGACGCGCTGACTGTCTGTATGAATGGTGTTATTAGTCTGTTTATTTTATTGGACAGCAACTGACATAAAATAAAAACATGTCAATTGGTAAATTATAGAAATATTTAAAGTAACGCTGATACTTGTAACAGAAGCTAAATCTGTTGTCATGGCAACTAGAAATGGAAACAAGTAAGTAATATGAATGCATAGAAACGGACTTACATTCACTTGTTTCTTTTTTTATATACGCCCACATTTTCATGTGGACGTATTATGTCGTCGCTCCTCTCCGCCCGGACGTCCGTGGTCTCTACTGGTCACAATTCTTATCCGATTTTGACGAAACTTGAAATATAGGTTTATTCCCATAAGATCTCGGTTCCTTTCGATATTGGCATGTATCGGATCGAAACTTCATTGATTATGGCCCCTGATTGTACGAAAAATCATGTTTTTAGCTTGTGGACCCTATTGAGGTCACAATTCAGGAGCGGATCCAGGGGGGGGGGGGGGTGTGACTAGGGTGACTAGTCACCCCCCTTCCCACCGGTGTATAGGAATTCCGGGTCCTACAAGCTTCCACCGGGACATGCACGCATGGTCGTATGTATATTATATAGCACACGGTGTGCATCTTTATCAGACACACAATCAGAATTTATGTTACTAGCGGCAGAAATTAGCTTCGTAAACCGCGGTCGGTGAGACAAAACGTGGGGTTATCACCCCCCTCAAAAAATTCCTGGATCCGCCACTATAATTTTGAACCAATTGTGGTGAAACTTGAGATGTATGTTTATAACCCAAAGATCTTTTGTTCCTTTCGATATTTGCGCCCATCAGATCTTAACTTCCTGAATTGTGGCCCCTGATTGTCAGAAAAATCGACCTTTTTATCTTGCGGTCCCTCTGGATGTCAAAATTATTATAGGAATTAAAATAGCGTTTGATTATATCCCCGTTACATGGAGGTCACAATTTTTATATGGTATATCAAATTTGTGGACACTATAGATGTCACAATTTTAATCCGATTTTGATGAAACTTGAAATGCATGTTCATAAAAATCGTGTTTTTTTTTATCTTGCGGAACCTATGGAGATCACAATTTTATTCCGAATTAAAAAAACGTTTGACTATATCCCTGTAACACATTAATGATGGTTGAGTGTGAATTTCTTGAAAATCGATAAATCCTTAATATTAAATGTTTCGTATACTAAACGTTGGCATGGGGCATAACTTTATAAAAACCAAACAAATTCTAATGATTTTCTGATAATTACCTAATATGCGACAACTCTTGTTGACTGCCCGGACCATTTAGCTGCCGTGGGCGTATGTTCGTTGCCTGGCAACCTATTTTTATTCTAATTTCTAATCAGGTGTGTTCGGCGAAATATGCTGGGTGCCAATTGAATGGGAGTCATTGACGTCCGGTTAATCCAATCTACACCTGTAGTATTTTCCTTCGTTCATCTTGTCGCTTCGCTACAAATAGCGATCGTAAGCAACTTCGCTCGTATTTTTCAATATTATAGACGGTGGTTGATATTGAGTTAGTGACTTTAAACGGAACTGTTCAGACAGAGCGATTGGCGATTAGTTTGTCATCATTCGTCTGGAAGTCCACTGGTTATTGTATTTGACACCAACTGCGATCCAAACGAAGCACGCAACTCTGACATTTCTTACATGGCTGTTAGGGGAACATTACAATAATCCTAAACAGTTTAGACACCATTAGCTTTCAAGAATAATTCACATCTTGATTGAAAACAATAACTTGGTTTAGACACTATTAGCCTTCAAGAATTGTTCACGTGTTGATTGGAAACGAGAACTTAGTTATGACATGTAAATATTGAATTACGATCCCGATTTCACCCAGACAGATATGTGTCAAGTCAATGATACAATGCTGTCGTATTATATTATTCCTCGCGTCATTTGGTAATAAATGAGATTACATCCGTACAAAATATCCCTAATAGTACACTATATGACTTCTGTCCGTTTTTTATTTGTACAATTGAAGCAAAGGTTCATTTCATTTTTCATTTCCTTTGTAGAACATTAATATCTGTTTTAAAGTTGCTTATATCATCCCAGTTATTAAAAAATCAACTTTGGATAGAATTGTTCTAAAAAATTACCGTCCTGTATCACACTTGAGTTTAATCTCCAAAATGCTTGAAAAATGTATAACCAGACAACTGATTGAACATATTGACACACACAGCCTTCACGATAGTGCATATTGTAATTTTTTAGTGTTGAGACGGCTCTTATCAAAGTGCAAGATGGTATATTAAGGTCAATAGACAATAGAAACTGTGTTCTTTTGGTACTTTTAGATTTGTCCTCAGCCGTTGACACTATAGATTCTGCTGTCCTGCTACAAAGACTTCAGACAGACTTTGATTTCAAAAGCCCTGTACTCCAGCTACTTGAGAGCTATCTTACTGATAGGAAACAGAGGGTTGTTATCGGCAATGTGACGTCAGACTACCATAATAATTTATATGGCGTGCCACAAGGGTCTGTCCTTGGGCCCATTTTATTTACTCTTTATACTGCTCCAGTTGGTAAAATTGTTAAAAAGACATGGTCTTGACTATCATATTTATGCTGATGATACCCTGCTGTATTTAAGTTTTAATCCTTTAAATGCGAATCAACACGCGAATCCAAAATTCAGCAGTGTATCAATGAACAATATTTGTAAATCCTGCTACTTTCATATCCGTAATATTGGCAAAATTCGCAAATTTCTTTCCTCTGGCTCAACTAAAACTCTTGTTCATGCTTTTATTACTTCAAGACTTGATACTTTTAACTCATTTTTATCCGTCTTACCCAGTAAAATTAATATACACCGCTGTCCGACTTCTTACCCATCTTATTTATGTCAGCTAATTAAAGAACGAATGTTCGTAGTCTCCGTAGTTCAAATGACATTTATCGTCTCAAACCAAGATCTGCTCGAATGGTTACATATTGTGAAAGATCATTTTCATTTTTAGCCCCAAACTTCCTGGTTCTGATACTGATATTCGTTCCAGCCCCTCAGTACGATCTTTTAAATGTGCACTTAAAACTTTCTTATTCAAAAAAAGCTTTTACTTAGATATATATTATTTTATTATATTGCATCTTTATGTAGTCTTTTAATTGTTTTTATTTTGTTTTACTGGTATATGATTGTACGCATTCTTTTGTAAAGCGCTTCTAAACACCGTTGGTAAAACTAGCGCTATATAAATGTTTAATAATAAAAATAATAAAATAATATCTTTGAAAATGGCTTCCTACTAGCGGTCTCCGCGGGGTAGCAGGGCTATACCCATGAACCGGAAGTAGCTAAACTCCGAAACCGGAAGTAGCATAAGTCCGAATCGTGAAGCTGTAGGCCATCCTCACCATACCGATGTTACTCTCCGGCCCGAGCTACCTGCATACACCAAATTTCAGCTCTGGACAGCCCTAGTATAGCCTGAACAAATAAACAAACACGACAGCCTCAAATATTAGTATAAATAAACGTCCATATTTTATCATGTTTATTGGTAATGAAATGAAATGGGGTTTAACGTCCTACTGTTCACCACCAACTGGGCTAATGAGACGAGCATAATATACGTCACAAAGTGTGCTATGGCAGAAAGCTTAACCAGACAGACTTCTGCCTACGACCCTTGCTTAATTAAACTGCGAGGGTTGTGAGGTTTAAGGCGAGTAGGTGCAATCATAAGGTCTGTCATTGAGTCAACTGGTGTGGTTTCGATTTCCTGTTTGTACGTGACAAGGCGTAGAGTTGTCAGTCCAACGTTGTAGGCTTTCACCGGGAACCCGGTTTCCTCCAACAGCTAATGACCTTAGTCCCAAAATGACCTAGTTTGTGTTTAACCCCATTTCTCCCTCTCTCTCTCTCCCTCTCTCTCTGGCTAAAGACCTATAGGCGCAAGCGAATTATTGAAATAGTATTGAGCAGGGTGTTAGTCCCGAAATGACCTTCTTTGTGTCGCGTGGACGTTAAACCCCATTTCTCTCCGTCTCTATGCCAATTGTCATTGAATACAAATAATAGGATTATGTCTTACATGATATTTATAGAAATCTTGAATCGTGACAAGTTTTATAAAAGACAATGATAACTTGAATAATATAGTAATTGCTATTGACAATGTTAACAATGTTATTTCACATCTTTATTATGGAGGGGGATCCTCGCCAAAACTCTCAATTTGTGAAAATACATTTGTCGATTTGTGAAAGTACATTTGTTAATTTGTCAAAATGCAAAATACATTTGTCGATTTGTCGTACAACAAAAATACATTTTTTCATGTGTGAAAATACACCTGTCGAACCTACAAAGCACAGAATTTGAAATAACACAGCTTAACTTTATAGTTTCAACATATGTAATTTCAACAGTTGTATTTTCAAGATATGTAATTTCAACATTTGTAGTTTCAACATTTGTAGTTTCAACAGTTGTATTAACGACACTTGCATTATCGAGCCTTGCATTAGCAAGCCATGCATTAGCGAACTATGACCATATTTGGGTTGATGACGTTGATCATTATGGAGGGGGATCCTTGCCAACGATGCTGCAATGCCTGGATGTCGGCCAGGAAGAATTATTTTTATTTTTTATCCCCTCCCCCTAACAAATTCCACATAGCTGAAATGGCGTCATCTTAACTAAGAAAATGATGGTTGACAAGTTACTTTTGTGTTAGGGTTAGTCCTTTCAGTGGCAGGTATTTGATAGCTGCCCTATAGCCAGTTTTGTCCATTTCTGGTGATTCCTGATGGGTTAATCACACACAAGATGGTCTGGTATAAAAACAATATTAACACTACAGGTGCAGTTCTTATGAAATGAAATGAAATGGGGTTTAACGTCCTACTCTTCTGCACCTGTCCATGATTGTACTTTCTTGGTGACAAAAGTCTGCTTCAATCTGGCCTCGCAATACCATTTTATGCATTTTGTCAGTTTGAACCATCATCGTTTATGAGTCATTTCGTTATCAGCGAGATGCACACTTTCATTTAAAATTAAATTGAACTGATACCTCGAATGTGTGAATATAAATTTTTCTCGAGCCTCGGGGTCGATATTATGGTGTCAGCGTGGCCCCCAGGGCCGAAACCAACTGTTATGGACAATTTCGAACTCAGTGAGATGTACTCTTCCATTTAAAATTGGTTTGACTGATACTTCGAATATATGAGTATAACCTATTTTTGACCCTTCGGCTCTGCGGTCCATATTTAGGGTGTCAATTTGGGCCGTCCAAGGGCCACAAGCGTCTGTTATGGGCAAATTCGTACCTAGTGAGATGTACTCTTTCATTTAGAGTTGGTTTTGACCGGCACCGCGAATTTATGGCCGCATCGTCTTAGGGCGTCAATTTGGGCCATTCCATGGGCCCAATCGTCTCTTATGGACAATTCCGTAATCAGCGGCATATACTCTTTCAATTAACATTAGTGTCTACTAATAACTCGAATGTATGAATATAACCCTTTTTTAAGCCGCCCAGGGAGGATGGGGGGTCAGTTTGGGCAGTCCCAAGGCCAAAATCGTCTGTTATGGGCAATTTCGTACTCAGTAGAGTGTATTCTTTCATTTAAAATTGGTTTTGACCGGTACCTCGAATGTATGAGTTTAACCCATTTTGGGCTCCAGAGGGTGGAACCTAGACGAACGAGGTACCAATATCTGACCATATATATAGGCATCTACATACTAACCTGGGATGCACAGAAGTGGGCGTCTGCCGGGGCCCAGTCCATGGGTGTGACCCTGGTGACCCCTATAATGACCCCAAAAATGGGTTAAACTCATACATTCGAGGTACCGGTCAAAACCAATTTCAAATGAAAGAATACACTCAAGTTATTAGTAGACACTAATGTTAATTGAAAGAGTATATGCCGCTGATTACGGAATTATCCATAACAGACGATTGAGCCCATGGAATGGCCCAAATTGACGCCCTAAGACGATGGGGCCATAAATTCGCGGTACCGGTCAAAACCAACTCTAAATGAAAGAGTACATCTCACTGGGTACGAAGTTGCCCATAACAGACGCTTATGGCCCTTGGACGGCCCAAATTGACACCCTAAATATGGACCGCAGAGCCGAAGGGTCAAAAATAGGTTATACTCATATATTCGAAGTATCAGTCAAACCAATTTTAAATGGAAGAGTACATCTCACTGAGTTCGAAATTGTCCATAACAGTTGGTTTCGGCCCTGGGGGCCAAGCTGACACCATAATATCGACCCCGATGCTCGAGAAAAATTTATATTCACACATTCGAGGTATCAGTTCAATTTAATTTTAAATGAAAGTGTGCATCTCGCTGATAACGAAATGACCCATAAAAGATGATGGTTCAAACTGACAAAATGCATAAAATGGTATTGTGAGGCCAGATTGAAGCAGACTTTTGTCACCAAGAAAGTACAATCATGGACAGGTGCAGAAGAGTAGGACGTTAAACCCCATTTCATTTCATTTCATAAGAACTGCACCTGTAGTGTTAATATTGTTTTCATACCAGACCATCTTGTGTGTGATTAACCCATCAGGAATCACCAGAAATGGACAAAACTGGCTATAGGGCAGCTATCAAATACCTGCCACTGAAAGGACTAACCCTAACACAAAAGTAACTTATCAACCCTCATTTTCTTAGTTAAGACATGGACCTTATTATAAGGTCCATGGTTAAGATGACGCCATTTCAGCTATGTGAAATTTTTTAGGGGGGAGGGGATAAAAAATAAAAAAAATTCTTCCTGGCCGGCATCCAGGCCTTGCAGCATCGTTGGCAAGGATCCCCCTCCATAATGATCAACGTCATCAACCCAAATATGGTCATAGTTCGCTAATGCATGGCTTGCTAATGCAAGTGTCGTTAATACAACTGTTGAAACTACAAATGTTGAAACTACAAATGTTGAAATTACATATCTTGAAAATACAAATGTTGAAATTACATATGTTGAAACTATAAAGTTAAGCTGTGTTATTTCAAAATTTGTGTTTTGTAGGTTCGACAGGTGTATTTTCACACATGAAAAAATGTATTTTTGTTGTACGACAAATCGACAAATGTATTTTGCATTTTGACAAATTAACAAATGTACTTTCACAAATCGACAAATGTATTTTGTATTTTGACAAATTAACAAATGTACTTTCACAAATCGACAAATGTATTTTCACAAATTGAGAGTTTTGGCGAGGATCCCCCTCCATACTTTATGTGGATGTCACGTGCAAGATTATTTCTTATTGTGTTCCATTCCTTCTCTGATATCTGGTTACAATCTAGATCTATATTTCGTTTCGTTTTTTTATACTTTCAATGGCGTCTACTACATAAAGATCGGAGAACGCTAGATCGGAGACGGTCCTACGCAAATTGTGACGTCATATGTGAATTGTGGGTTAGGTTAAGGGTTAGGCTTGATCATGGGTTAGGGTTAGGGCTAGCCCTGTTTATATCTCGGCACTTTGACCAAATCTACAGGTCCTAGCCCTTACCCTAACCCACAATCTATATATGACGTCATATGTGCTAAAATGCGTAGGACCGTCGCCGATCTAGCGTCCTCCATAAAGATCTGACCGATGGTAGTGGAAGGTCGCGTCTAATGTTTCTTAAGCACTAATGTTTCTTAAGTGATGCCCATAGTTCCGTGCACCACACAGCAAGAGCTTGCCGTAACAGATCATTTCATTGGCTGATCCCTCGCATCAACCAGAACGCGGGTTTTATAACAACCCTTGCAGATCCTAGTGTTGTAAAGACAAGAACAACGAAATTTTTAACTATAAAAAACGACACGAAAAAGGATCCGTGTTTTAATTAGATTATAATCTTAAATTAAACATCTTTACTTTAGGACTTTCCCATTTTCTGCAAGAACAACCAATCGTTTTCATTGGGTACCACCCAACCTTGAATAATGACGTTCTGGTGAACAAAGAAGCGTGTAATCATTAAATTAAATTTTAAAGCCTAAGTTTTAAAAATAGACAAATAAAAAATTGAAAGCTCGAGTAATTCATTGATTTTAAAGACGGTGGTTTTAAAGTGACGGGGTTTGTTACTCTGCTGCAAACTGATCCCGCAGTGAATATTCGCTTGGCCGCTACAATCACTGATAAGCATGACATCGACGAGGCTTAATGAGTACGGCATATTAACTTTTTTACTCCGACAAATTAAATTCTCAAACATTTTTTTGAGGTAAAAGAAAAATAAATAAAGACGTTTGAAGTATTTGTAGTTAAAAAATATTTCCTATTTAGTGTAAATGGGTATTAAAATGAGTAAAACGCACCATTTTGCCCGAAGCAGTTAGGTGTAATGTAAACAATGCACGAGCCGTTTAGCCAATGACTGACGGCACGTGAAGTCAATGCACATGTTGTAGACAGTCATGTGTGACAGAGATAAATCGTAAGTAATTCTCTGTGAAACAGATTGACTCTGCTGAAATACGTGTGAGACATCATCGTGGGATAATGAAATAAAATTGGGTTTAGCATCCTACTTTTCTGCTCCGACTGGGCTACTGAAGACGGGCATACGCCTTGCACCGGATCTTTTACATGCACACCAATGTGTACACGGGTTCTTGGTTTTTCGTCTCATCCAAACAACTAGATAGCTATCCTTGTCAAGCCAGCCGTCTTCATTCTAGGCCAGTCGCAGCAGAAGAGTTCGTAACAAATGATAAGTAATATTTGATAATTTAAGGAAACGGCCATTTTGATTGTGTTACTGAGACTCTAAGTTAATCTAAGTTAGTAGTAATTCTATCCAGGTATTATAACACATAAATAATATATTTAAGCTTTAAACATAATGCGCAAATCGTGGTTTGTGCATTTATTATTACTTGATTGACATCCTGGACACAGATTGCAGATTATAAAACAGTTGGAAAAGAGAAGTGAGTTACTAGTGTGCAGACTTGTATTTAACCCATACCATACACCAGAATTACAACTGTGTACATTGTATTCTACCTAATGTACATTATGAAACAGTTAAAAGAGAGAAGTGAGTTACTAGTGTGTCAGTAAATATATATGTATATCAAATACACAACCGTCTAGAGGAATGTGAATCAATCGCGTTGAAGTGTCATTGGGATCATTAATTTGCTTAATGATAAAGGGGATGTTTTTTTTATAAGCAATATTTTTATTCAGATTTCGATCTGAATAGAGATTGGGGAACATGCATAGCCTATATTAAACCCTTCTCCTTGTCAGATATAGATATATGTATTTACATAAAGAAACATACAGTGCACAAGTGCAAATATTTTACAGTGAGTGTGTTATAGTTGTCTCTGGAATGGATTTACAGTTTAGTAATAGGCAAATAATGTACAAGTGAATATATATTTACAATGAATGGTTATAGTTGTCCCTGGAATCGTCTGGTGATTTCGAAAAACGAGTGAACAGTTTTAAAAATAATGAATGAGTTTTCTATGTTGTCATTTCCATACAAGAGGGTTGTAGTATTTCGGTGAATAGTAGGTAAATTATTTATTGTATTATTTCGGGCATCTGAATATAAGGAGCAATTCAATAAAAAAATGTTCAGTGTCTTTGTCAAGATTAAATCATGGAGATAGGATGGAGAAAGGCCGTTTATAAATGAATTTGAGTTTATGTCTTCTGTGTCTCTCTTTTAGCGTAATAAAACCGGTTTCTGTATATAACAGTCTATGGCTGGTACCCTTTACATCACCACATATGGACCTAAGTGCATCGAGTTGTAGGTGCTCTAATTTGTTAGCTAGTTGGTCTGTGCAGTTGTCACAGATGACGTCGCAATAATCGAAATGGGATAGGATAAAAGAGGTATAGATAGTTTGTAACGAGT
Source organism: Patella depressa (assembly GCA_948474765.1). Taxonomy (NCBI): domain Eukaryota; kingdom Metazoa; phylum Mollusca; class Gastropoda; family Patellidae; genus Patella; species Patella depressa. Next base: position 36,509,595 of record OX419723.1, on the reverse strand, counting down.
CTGTATTTAAGGGATCTTAAACAATTGACAGATTTGCTGGTTTTTTCTATAACGTCATTGATGTGTTGGTTCCATTTACAATTTTGTTGAAATGTCAAGCCTAAATGTTTATGATGGGGGACTTCCTTGATGGGGACATTATTTAGAGTCAGGGTGGGTAAAAGGGGGTGTTTACATAATACATGGAGAGAAAGGAGTGAGTTACTAGGGTATAGAGTGGATAGTAAATGTGAATGATTCGTGTTGAAGTGTACATGTAATTGTGATAAAGGAGTCGTGTTCATTTGTTTTAATGACAAACTGTAAACGTGATAGAGAAATAATCTGTAAAGATACGTGATACGATATTATAGAACATGGCGCCACCGTCACTGATTGATGTACCGCCATGATTAAATTAGGAACCCACTTGTGTCGTTAATTAAGTTTCATTCTGTATCGTCTGCTACTACTTTATACACATGATAATTTCAACTAGTTTTTGTAGTGAAGCCAAGATAATATTACAGTCGTTTGGCATTTTGTTATTGTTGCTTGCATTATGTCACAAGTTGCAGTCAATGGTTTTGTATGTTTTTGTATTATGGTACAAGAAAGCGAGAGAGAGAGGGGGGGGGGAGAGGGGGGAGAGAGAGAGAAAGAGTAAATTAGGTAATTTCGGGACTAACATATGATTCAATTGTATTACAATGACACCGCTTAATGCGCTAAGGGGTCTTTAGAAGTGGGAGGATCAAACCAGAGCACGCGGAGAAAACCCGGGGGTTTAACAGGTGACCCTATTCCTTGTGACGTCTAGCGGCTGATAGATGGCGCTGGTCACCCGGGGTGACGTTAATAACATTTTGATCATTTTAAAGACACCCCCCCCCCCCAACAATTACAGATCGACATGAAAGTAGGCCGTGACGCCACCGTGACGCCACCGTGACGCCACTGGTAGGACATAAATTAATCATAAATTATTTGACGATCGTTAGTATTATAAATACGTGAAAGATATTTATTTGAAGGAAGTGTCATATTTCTATTGTTAATTAAGGAACGTTTAGATATTTATAGAAACATAAATTGATACGTCTTCATTCAACATGTCAACATTGTAAGGATTATTCATCATACCATATGTCAACATCGTGAGAGGATGCGGCGTGAAGAAAGCTTGATTAAGAAATTAGTCCGGAGGGTGGTAGAAACCTTACAATGTTTCAATTTCTTGCAACTAGTGGTTTAGAAATATATGTAAGGTTTCCAGCCTGAGGTTTCTATAATTGTTGTTGACAGCAATCCCGTTTCAATTTCAATGTAGTCGCGATCATCCTCGCTATAAACATGTTAGTTGGCGTTATCTGGTTGAACAAGACTACAAGATGATGACCATAGGGGTGATCGATTTGAGATCGAATTGCAATGAAATGATACCAAATTTAGTCCTGTCACAGTTCTGCCAGTCCCGACAGCTGAGGTGGTGTGAGTAAAATCCTGATGTATTTTAAGTAATAAATATGTTTCAGCTGTCATGATTGGTTGCGATATTTTTTATGCAGTCGGCACATGCGTTGTACTCTGAAATTCTTCTTTCAATTGAGTGACATTATTTTTGGAAATGACAGAACTTATTACCGTAACGTTCAATCGACTAATGAGTCCCCTATGACGTCAATATTTGACCTGAAATTAATTCAAACATTTCCATTTAAATATAAGAAAATACATTCATCAATATTGATAGGGTCATACCACCAGTTATCGGTGACATGGGGTCAATCCTGGGCTTATGACGTACGTCACAGGGAGTCAAGGCCGAACATCGTTTCCATCGTGTATTACCACTCGGCAAATCTAGGCAGATTCCGTAAACTACATCTAGCCTCGGCTGTATGACAGTAAGTGATATGTACCTACGCCCATACATTTGCGATGCGGCTACCGGTTTACTTTAACAGGAAAACTTGACGCTCTTACACAAATTGGGAACCTATTCGGCTAGCGACCTATTCGACCGATCGAGCTGCAACCTGTTCGTTGGAAACCTATTTAGAATAAAGACAACAGTCGCCTTAACTCATCTATTTATCAACCAATAAAATCCAACGTTATGTCTATCAAATGAAAGTAGAATATATTATTTTTTATCCATTCCTTTAGCTCAGAATAGAAGTGTAATTTCGTCAGCTGGATCGGTCGAATAGGTCGCTAGCCAAATAGGTCACCAACTTGTGTTCGGAATGGGCGCAGCCATGTTTCATCCGGGACCTTAAAAGTAGTTCCAGTATGGTGGAATGCATCATACAGCCGAGTTTAGATTGTCCGAAATCTTCCGAGGTTTGCCGAGTGCGTGTATTATGTGTAATAGTATCTAATGGACGTTACCCCCCCCCCCTCTCTTTCCTCTCTGCTTTAAACATAAAATGTATCTCTTAAGACAGTTACGTAATCCGTACAGATAGTTTTTATGTGATTTGTCACACGCAAAGTCGATACGGATACGTGATACGGACCAGAAATTTACGCTTGCCAAAAGTCGCATGTTTTTATGTAATTTGTTGAGTTGCTGTGAGATAGAATGAATGTAACTTGAGTTATATTTCATAGCTAACAAATTTTGTTGTCAATTTGTTAAAAAACCAAACTGAGTTAATGAAATAGGAATACGAGAAGCTGTTCTTGGTATAAAATCTTTCGCTGTCTATCAAATTAATGAAATCAGAATATGCAACATGAGAAGATGTCGTATATATAAAATTTCTCACTTTCTTTAAAGCATAAAGCGTTTCTCTTTCAGATTTTATTTATCACTGGTTTCAATACGATTTTTCCACCGGATCAACCGATTCGTGCTGTCAAATATACACTAAAGCCCCGTTTACACTGGCACCAATACAGAAATTCCATCGTCTCAACCGACAATTCAATAAAGCCCCATTCACAATGGCACCAAATGAATGAAATATAAGTCGATCTAAAAGGTGATCGTTCGAACCAAAAAACAACTAAACAAAATATTTTGTCGTTCGACCTTTAAGCGTACGTCTGACGTATGTATACCACGGCCAATTTTCAATGTCCATATTCAGACATGAGTCCGTTTCAGTTGTTTCCTTCCAATGAGGGGGATCACGTGGCTAAGTGGGTAAGACGCTGGTTCGCTAGCCTGGGGCTCGGGTGTTCGATCCCTGCATTGGCCGAGAAAGTTCATCTCGATTTTCTGGCGTGGTTTCCCCTTGTCAAAAACAGCCTGACAAAAACAGCTGTCTAGTCGTTTGGATAGGACGAAAAACCGAGGTCCCGTGTACACATTGGCGTGCACGTTAAATATCCCTTGGCAGTTTGAATTCGATATAAGAGTAGTCCGTACATGTAGTACCGCTGCCCGGGCAAAATTTCCCTCGTAGCACACTTTATGGTGTATGCCCGTCTTCCATTTAGCCCAGGTTAGGTGCAAAAGAGTAGGACGTTAAACCCCATTTCATTGCATTCCAATGAGAGAGAGACAGAGAGAGAGAGATGGGATTTAACGTCCACTCGACACAAACTAGGTCATTTCGGGACAAACAGATGGTTTTTTTCAATAATTCGCTTGTTCGTAAGGGTCTTTAGCAGTGGGAGGAAACCGGAAGTTGAAAAGGCGCCCCTATCTCCATGCCACATACGCTCACGCCAGGGATCCAAACCACAGCCGCAAGCCAGAAGTGACCGGCCAGCTAGAGGTCGAAGCGCGGCACTCTAGACCACTAGGCCATCCCAACCACCCTCATACCAGGTATCGAAACCACAGCCGCAAGCCAGAGGTGACCGGCCAGCTAGAGGTTGAAGCGCACTCTAGACCACTAGGCCATCCCAACCCCCCTCCTTCCAATGAGGACACTGAAATGATGTGAAATGAAGTTTAATGTTCTAGTATTCAGCACAAACTGAGCTAATGAAGACGGACGTACGATGCCGAGAAATAGTGCGTTTAACCCCATTTTATTTTGTTTCATTTCGTCCAACTTTTCTGGGCCGACTGGGTCGATGATGACGGGAAGTTCGTGTGAATGGCGCCTTAAAGGTAATAAAACACGAATCTATGTGGGAGGCACCAGGAGTGAATCGCGTCTATAAAGAATTCATAGGTTTGAATAATAGAATAGAGTTTATAGGGCTGATGTGGAACATTTATAAAAAAGCTGATAGTCTGATGTTCTTTAATGGAATATTCATGTTTAACTCTGTAATTGATCTGACACTCAATAATAACCCATTCATCTCTCCCTATTAAATCGTTATGTTCTTCGTCTAATATCAGTATAAAAATAATTTTGTCCAATTCGTCTAAAAAAACCTGAACATTATATGGGGGTGGGGGTATTGGACCGGCCATGGAGCGATGCTGATCATATTTTAAAAATTTCCCCCAGCTCCGTGGTCAGTAAAAGGGGCCGCTCCAACACGGGAGCCCGGGTCGGTTCCCGGCCCCAATCCACCCCTGCATATACGCCCACACCAGGGATCGAAACCATGACCGTAAACCAGGGGTAATCGACCAGCTAGAAGTCGAAGTGCTCACTCCATTTTTTTCTTTTACCTAATCAGTAAAATATTCGTTCTGCCTTTCAATTACTACCGTACTAGATATCGTTGGCAGGTGTGATATTGGACCAGGGCGGCGGGGGGGGGGGGGCGGAGGAATAGGGGATATTACATTGTACTAGGGCGGGGGGGGGGGATATACCCCGGATATATATTGGACCAGGGCCGGGAGTGGGGCCGGGCGGAGGAGGGGGTATAGCCCAGGTGGAAACAAACCGTAAATCGAGAGACAAACAGTTGGGATTCTTACATCGCTCTTAGTTTTGGTTTAGGAGGGTGGTGGGGCGGAGGCCTTGTAACGTTTTTAGTTGGTGTTGATGCTGGAAATACGTACAGTCGGATCCGCCACAGAGTTATCTTATGAACCCTCAAACTGATCCCGCAGGAAATATTCGCTTGGCCGCTACAATCACTGATAAGCATGCCATCGACGAGGCTTAATGAGTTCGGCATATTGACTTTTTTACTCCGACAAATTAAATTCTCAAACATTTTTTGGAGGTAAAAGAAAAATAAATAAAGACGTTTGAAGTATTTGTAGTTAAAAAATATTTAGTGTAAATGGGTATTAAAATGAGTAAAATGCGTCATTTTGCCCGAACCCAAGTAAACATTGCACGAGCCATTGAGCCAATGACTAGCGCCGCGTGCAGTCAACGCACGTGTTGTGGACAGTCATCTGTTACAGAGATAATTCGTAAGTAATTCTCTGTGAAACAGATTGATGAACCCTTTGAGGGACAGATTTAGATATTTTTGATATTTTCTTCCCACCTACAACAAACCAGTGTTAAAATTTTCATAATAAACATAGTGTATTTTTTTTTTAAATGTTGTAATGAATATGAATATACATGTAAATATTGCCTATTTGTGAAATATATTGAACTAGGTAAAATTTTATTTGTATCCTGAAATGGGAGATAGGAGAGATAGATAGAGAGGGAGAGAGAGAGAGAGAGCGAGAGAGAGAGAGCGATTGCTGCAGGGGTCTTTAGCTGTTGGTGGAAACCGGGGGACCTGTGTTGTTATGACTACCGTGTCTTGATACTGATGTGTATATTCCAGGGTTGTTATTGACGAACGCTGAACACTGAAAAAGCAACTAAATGGCGTTTATTAAAAGAAGAAGACAAGTCGACAAATAGCATCTACAACATAATGAAATTGTGTATTCTCTTGATTCTAGGTAAGTTTTTTTTATATATTCACTGAACAACGTCCACTCGCCACAAACTAGGTCATTTCGGGACTAATATCTGGTTTACTATTATTTCAATAATTCTCTTGCGCGTAGGGGCCTTTAGCAGTGGGAGGGAATCGGAGTACCCGGAGTAAACCCACGAGGCTGGACAGGCGACCCTACACCTTGCCACGTACAACCCGAGATTCGAAACCACGCTAGTTGACTCAATGGCAGGCCGCATGGTACAGCGCGCGCACGCTAACCATTCGACCATCCAACCCCCTGTACTAGGATACGGTAACAAACCAGTCTATACACGTCACGACAGGGATACGGTAACAAACCAATCTATACACGTCACGTAAATGACCAATATTTTATATGTTTGCGTCATGTCGTAATGTATGCTGGAATATTGATGTGACCGTCTGTCAATATGGCGGACTGATATTAATGGTAAACGTTTTTTACCATCCACCGGAGCCTGGTCTTATGACGTCATATGAGGATTGTGGGTTAGGATAAGGGTTAGGCTTGGCCCAGGGTTAGGGTTAGGGCTAGCCCTGTCTACATCTCGAGACTGTGACGAAATCTGCAGGCCACAGCCCTTATCCTAACCCTTATCCTAACCCACAATCCACATATGACGTCATAAGACCAGCCTTGGTGGACGGTAAAAAACGCTTACCGATATTAATCATGCCTGTATGTCATAGTCTCGGTTACCCAGACCACCCTAGTCTTCAACGCACGGAGGGTCTGGGTCGGTTCTCAATTATTGGCGAAAATTACTGGATAATCTACCACATAAAAAAACAAACTCCCGGTTACGCATGGGCAATGGAACCCTTTGGCTAAAGTCTCGGTAAGTGATAGATATTATGAAGCCGGGCCGATTTTGATAGATTCTATAAGGCGAGGATAAAATATATCCCACAATTCACTTGGCACATCTATTATTAGAAACAAAATAGAGACGATACAACAGCATGAATCGTGATTAAGGAGATTGTGAGAAGCCATACGTTTGATTCATGACGAGAGAAAATTACCATTTCAATTAAAAACTTTAAAACAAAAGTTTAGCGAGTGTCATTGTTGACAAGCGAGATGTTTTGATAGATTCAGCACGTGGTAACTTAAAAGACTGGATAATCCAGACAGTGACCGACTTTCTGTCAAATTTTGAGGACCCATCCAGACTAATATTCGTAGAATATTTGTTTGGATGATAAGAGACTAGTATGTCATGGATCAGACAACGAGTTAGAATAAAATGATACAGTGTTGTCTTACTTGGAATAAAATATATATCGCGACATGATGGAACCTGTAGAGTGTTGAAATATAAGGGGGAGTGAGGGATTAGCCAATGAAACGGCCTGTTACGGTGAGGTTTTGGCGGAACTATGAGTAAACTACTAGAGGCGCCAACGCTCATCGATTAATTAATATCTGACGCCATATTTGACGCTGATTGATTAATCAATATCTGACGTCATTGGGTCAAAAGCCTCTCATACGACTCCTGACGCGACCACCCAGCGCCGGTCATATCTTTATGTAGTGTAGGCTAACCAAAGTATGAAAAAATAATCAGTTTGTTTTTAGTTTTATGGTAATTACTGTTGGACGTTGGAGTAATTGTCTGGTTGATTTTGGTCTGGTAAAACAGAATCTTTATAACATGATATATAGAGGATGAAATGAGCCATGGTATATTGTTGCTCTATCACTATAGAGTTTAAATATCCCAAGTGGTTTCATGTTATTATACAATTATCTTAACCTATCTCGTATAACAACAGCTATAATACTATAGAATACAATTATCTTTATCTGTCTCGTATATCAACAGCTATTATAGAGTTATTATGGTAGGCTAATTACAACCGTTGTTATGATAATTAACAAAGTCTCGATTATCCATTGTTACAGGTTTTATAATGTATTGTACTGGGTTAGAATGTTGGAAATGTATTGGTGAATGGTGTCAAGATAATCCGGAAGGAGATTATAGAGTTAGTAAAACATCCTGTCAACCTACAGAATCATGTATGGTAGGTACTTTCATAACGCCACTTCCTGTCAGACTCCCATCTCCCAAATAGAGTTGTCTTCCCTTGCTGGATAGTGAGACAACAGGCCACGCGACGGTCGTTACATAGAGTTACATTGGTTGAACATAACACGTTTCACAGTTCCAAGATGACAACGTTACGTTACAGTGTTTTAATATTGTGGTAGACGTTACCAGGTTGAATTTAGGACATCGTTAGATCGGAGACGGTCCTACACATCAACGCTAGATCGGAGACGGCCTTGCACATATGACGTCGTTTGTTGAATGTTACCTCATTACAGCGTCTCACCAGTACCAGTGGTATCTGGCTATCCAATACAGTGATATAGGATATATTGTACGTGTGTCTCGAGTCTCGACTGTTGCATCGCCGACAATAGCGGTAAAGGAAACATGTGATAAATGTTGTCCGTGAAACTCACCCATTCTTCTAATCCACTCTTATAAAGTCAATAAAATCCAACTATTGAATTATTGATGATTAAAATTGATTGTAGATATTACACCATACTCATACTGTCTGATCTGTAGTCACCCGCCATTAATTTGAATTAATAGGGTGGCTATGAATCTGGAAATAAATAAAATACATCTCATAATTTCCGATTCGCCAAACAAAATGTCGGATTTCGAGAACGGCTGTTAGCCGGATATTCGATTCTGACGAAGACTAATGAATTATGATGTTGAATATACCCGCTGTTATTTGGGGAGATATTGGTTGTTATGGCAACTCGTGCATCTAATAAAATGGACAACGACTTAATTAACGGGGATACCAGATCAGTTTAAAGTCCAATTATTATTTTTGGTGTTTTAGATTGTTAATTGTACGCTCAAGGTTTATTTGTGGACGGCATGTTACACTTTAGTGAAATGGTCGGGAACGTGCCTGCATCGACTAGTCTAATAAAATGGCGGTCATCGTCCTACGGTTCCGGCCCAACTCCGATAACAAAGACGGGGACTAGCCTAATGTGCTGCGTGGCCAAACTGCCGGGCCGCGGTTCTGTGGACCGACCAACAAGACACTATTCCTCCGCCCTGCATCACTAGCAAGGAGGGGAAGGCATGGTGACCAATCTCGAAGAACTTTGCCCACCAACACTAGACCCTTTAAGTTAACCGTCTCTTTCAACTGTCAGGGGTTCCTTTACACACACGTCGACGTGACGTGTAGGCCTAGGCCTACATGGTACCGAATTTGTCCTCCCATCCAAACGAATAGACACCGGTCCTCGCTGCTCCGTCGGTTCTGCACTATTGGCAGGGGGAAACATAGTTCAGCTCTGAACATCAGTCTCATTACACTCACCCTGAACGTTCAGGGACTGGCCCATTCAATCAATGTCGAAAATAATTTGACCACCAATTTTACTGGGCAACTTTTCACTGCTAAACGATGGGTGTCACTCCGTGTGGACGCCTGTACAGTGTAAAGGAACATCTCAGTGAGAAAATAAGACCTTGCTCATTTCGCTAGAGTCAGTATGAGCATCACAACACGCTGTGTCATGGTGGCGAAAGGATAGATTGATTGGAGGGGACGTATTTTAAACAGCGTGTTGTTTCGCTCATACTGAGTCTAGCGAGGTAAGCAAGGTCTTATTTTGTCACTAAGATGTTCCTTTACATTGTACAGACGTCCACACGGATTGACACTCCGATGTTTCGCAGTGAAAAGTTGCCCAGTAAAATTGACTGGGATTCAAATTATTTTCGACATTGATTGAATAGGCCAGTCCCTGAACGGTCAGGGTGAGTGTAATGAGACCGACGTTCAGAGCTGAACTAGGGGAAACAACGCCCTAGAATCCCGAGGGACTTTCCTTACCAACACAGGAAGCGAACCAACCAGGGATAATCAACCATGGTCCATGCCTTTAACATAAATGGAGGTCGTGGGTTCGTTCACAGTGTTGGCCGAGAGTGTTTATCGGGATTCTTCGGCGTGGTTTCCCTTTGTCAGTGGTGCTGGGTGGCCTGAAAAGGACAGTCGTCTAGTCGTGCACGTAAAAGATTACATGGCGGTTTGAATTCGGTATAGGCCTACCGATAAAATAAGAAAGAAGAGTAGGCGTAGGCCGTAGCGGCGCTGTCTTGGCAAAATCCCCCCCCCCCCATGACACACTGTATGGCGTATGCCCGACTTCATTAGCCCAGTCGGAGCAGAACCAAAGGGCGTTAAACCCCATTTCATTTCTTCAATATAAAAAAAATCGAATATTTATAGAGTCAAGCGTCAACATAACTAAGATTAATATTGTATTAGGACAAGGATCAGGCGAGCTTGACTAAGATTAATATTGAATTAGGACGAGGATCACGTCGAGCGTGGTAATGTTATATTACAGTTTTCTATATAAAAAAAACCCTGGAAACCAATTAAAATAATATATTATTCTCTCGACCGCCAACAATCGATTTTAACGTCAACAATTTTCACCAAAATAGTAATTCATTTGTCAGGGATGTTTTTACGATATGGAGAAATCAATTTCTAATTTCAAACCAAAAGTTAAAGATACGGTTTCCATTCAATGTAAAGAAAGAGCAGATTTGACATATTATATCATTGCAATTGGTGGGATTCTGCTCTGGCCGTGGTTATACATTGTAATCAGCAGGATTACATTGTAAATGCGTGGGATTCTGCACTGGCAGTGTTTACATTGTAATTGGTAGGATTCTGCTGGTTTTACGTTGTACTTGGTAGGATTTTGCACTGGCAGCGCTGGCTAATTAAAGTGGATTTAACGTCTCATTTTTCTGCACCAACTTGAACAATGAAGGGATATGTCACGCCCCCACGGTCTGATCTTTTATCGAATTCCAACTGTCAAGTGATCTTTTATGTACTCACCAATGTGTACACTGCATGTCGTATGCCCGTCTTCATTAGGCTAGCCCAGTTGAAATAGGACGCTAAACCTTATTGCGTTTCATTTCATCCTGTTGTCTTGGTCTTTTATTTCATTCAGCGTATTGTCGTGTATTTAATACTTCACGATGTTGTCTGTTTCAGAAAGTATATTACAGAATGCATGATAACACTTCCAGACTCTATGAAAGTGTCACCAGGTCGTGTTCTATGGGAAAATGTGTCTCACTTGGAATGGACCAGTTTAAAGAATGTATGGCGAATCCTAGAATTTACCAAATTGATGGTTGTTCATTGCGATCGTGCTGTGACAACGAGGACTTGTGCAACTCGACGGTTAAACATCTGACTCAACAATCTGTGATATTATTAAACATTTTATTGATTGTTTTAGTTGTCAAGTGTCGGTGATATATGACAGGTACTTTAATAAGGTAGGCCTATTAGGAAATTAGGAGTTATCCCCCTCTGTCCCGATGCATTGTGGGTAGATATAATGGATTTGTTATGTATCAAGTGATTTATGATATAATGGATCTATTATGTGTCGGTGTGATATATGACACGTTTTGTATCAGGTGTCGGTGATATATTTGTATCAGGTGTCGGTGATATATGACATGTTTTTCATGATTCAATACATTGGGTGATATCAACAGTAGATAATCTCTCGATTGAAATTCAATCGGGTTGTTTTGACCATATCGCGTTTATGTGGTGTACCGAGGATGTAAAATGTTGATATATTTTCTATTCATCCTGTCTCTGTAAATACTGAACGGAACTTAATCATATTTAAAGGGCCAATCCTGATAACTTTTTGGGGAATAAAACTGCTTAATTTTGTGTTAAAATCTCTTAAAACTCATTACCTAAGGCCGACCAACTAACCCGATATTTGTGATATGCGTGTAAATAACTTAAACATGACAGTCTTCATCTGGAAATGGAGACCGTTGTATTATACAGTATCTGGATAAAACCAGACTTTTGTCTATGAAAATAATATGTAGGTGGAATTATCCTTTTGTTATCAAGTGCAGTATATGGGTCATTCACTGTATAGACCTCTCAAGAAACGAGAATAGATTATCAGGTCACCCAATGAAAAAATTGACCCTAAATCTTAAAAGGGTTACGTGTCCGGATAAGCAGTGTCCACGTTAACGTCAAAACGACTCAATATTTTGAGCTGAAATTTTGAGACAATGCAAATACACCATGCCTCTATATTTTGGTCCATAAATTTCATAAATGCTCGGACTTTAATTTTTGAGACTCTGTTCTTATCGGGATTGTCCCTTTAAGCTGATTTCCTTTCATGGATTCCACATGTAAGGGGTAAAATAAACCCTCAAGAGTCAAATGACGTCCAAACACTAGAAGTAAAGTATCATCCTAAACTTTGGCTGTATGTCTACAGATAGCTCCCAGGTATGATGTAGATGAAGATGGATCGCTGCGTGCAGTATGGTAAATTATATAAGCACTTGTCTACGATATCGCCCGTGGTGGAAGTGGACGTTAAACTCCAGAAATGAACGAATGTTAAAGGAGGGATGGCCAACCCCCTGCTCATGCACCAAATATGTCACACTGGATGATTAGAAGTTAAAATAATTTGATGCATTGGATAATAATAGAAGTGATAATAATGAAGTAAAGCAATATAAGGCCTACTCTCTATTTTTACCGGTTTTGTTATTTAGTTGTTTGATAGAAAACTGGTGTTTAATGATAATGTACCGGTAATGTTTATATCATTTCAACCTGTAAATACACGTCTACATGTATATTTATATTAATATAATACGTTTTTGACGAACAAATATCATTATTGAAATAAAAATATGTAATATATAAATACATATAATATCTTGTTATCTTCACTGTTGTTTATAAAATTCAGAATATACCGGGACATGTATCTCTTTCAGTGCTTACTTATTCAGTGTAACATTATAGAAGATAGTTAAATTAATGCTAACCCACTATGTCAGAGCTTGTGTGCCATATGACTTATGGTAGAAGCAAATTGTGCTTGATTTAAAAAATTATCTGATACCTACCAGCAACATGCATTCTGCACATGTACCTACTCCATACTTCGAGAATAGATCTCTGCCGTCATTGGCCGCCATATCCAAAAATTAGTATTTCGTTTTGTAATGCGGTTCTATCCTGTTTCACATGAGTCTTGTGAGCTGCGTTTGACCCTATGAGTCGGACATTGATTAATCACTCAGCGTTGATTGAGTTTTGGGCCAGTAACTAGATTCAGCAGAAATTTTTCAAAGGGTCCATTACTCTGAAAGTAATTGCTGGAGATCCAAAGGTCCCTTTCTCTCGCGAAAATGAGCACTGCATATCTGTCTGATTTATAGTTGGTTCATAGAACGGCCAGGGCCGATTGTATGTTTTGCTCCAATAATTGGGTATGAACTTGAGAACCGCGACTGGGACTAATCGAGACATAACTTGTTCGTCATGACCCCACTGTCTTGCTGACACATTCTGATGAACTGGCGACATGAACTGGACTAGGGACTGGACTATGGACTGGGCTTGGTACTAGTGGGCTCATGGAATGAAACTCGTTGTTAGGTTACCAACAACAAACCTGAGAGAACAAATCACAGTTATACTATAATTTATATCAAAATATATATATATTATATACAAACAGTTATAGGACACACAATATAAATATTGACTTATATACAAAATATTACACACATAGAACAGGTCACATCATAAATTACGGTAGAATCTTTGATAACATAATCACAATTTATTCCGTATCACTTAATCGTGGCAACCAAGACATTGTTGAACTGACCTCTAACCTCTAATCTAGCCAATGACAGAATTGGTTGTCAGAGGTGACAATAATTTTAGATCGGATTACTCTATCTAAATCCACAAGAACCCTTAGATCCAATTATATATCAACCATTAGTGAATACTGAAAGAGCAAAAAGATCTTTCTCGTTTTCTGCACCACTCTTACAACATTAGAACCATTGACTAGATGACGAGATTCGTTGTCAAGGCAACAGTGGATTTAGCCAATAAGATACTGATAAAGAAATAATTAAACCAACACGGTATTCAATATGTATGTGTGAAATTATCGATGAGCTATTTTAACATTATAATTAGCTATCACAGATTCAACCCGATATAACTCACAATATAGGTCTATGTAGATATACATATATTCATGTGACGTCACAGGGGCAACCTTGCAACGTTATATAATAATATTATCAATGACTTTCTGATGAAATTATATTGAAACATGTTGAAGCAAATACAACTAATGATATAGGCCTGTGTATTCATTATAAACATAACCGGTTATAAACATTATTCACACATCAGAGACCGGGTAATAACTCATTCTATATCCTGGTATACTACTTCTCTTCCTGAACACCGCTAGGCCCCAACTTAAAATGTAGCTAAAGATTGCCTCCGGCTGATTGTGCTTTAGCATGAATACAATAACCAATATCATATACAGAAGTGAAAAGAAGAAAAACTTAACATTGGTTGTCATAAATAAAGGTTCCACAACACTTCATATCCTATCTGATTACGAGTAATTGATATTAAATACACACATGTTAATGCTGTTATAGAATGCTGGAACATGGACGTTTTGGAGGGTTGACTTACAAAGCTAATCCCAGATGAACTATAAAGGTACCCGTAGGTACAAATAGTCATAAGGGTCTTTGTATGTTTTTAAAGGATAGAGTTAAGGCCTATACATTCATTTAAGGATGACATTAAGGCCTATATATTTATTTAAGGACAAGATTAGGATCTGTCAACATGACATTCATGTTGTTTATTTTAGCCTGTATTTTACTTCCTAGACGATTGTACTTCTTAGTGATATAATACTCCAACTCTAATTCTCTCTTCTCTCTGTAAAAATATACAAAATGATTCATTTAACATATCAAACTTTATTTAATCTAGATCTTTTACACAAAATATTTCATTTGAACCAGTCACATATAATACTAATCAATGTATAATGTTGCTACCATTTAATGGGAAATTTAAATTTTGGTGTACCACAAAGTTCAGTTTTGGGCCCACCAAGTTTTACTGTCAACACCATACAGATAGTAGACATTATCAGTTGATCCAATATATCAAAGCGCACCTGGTTACAATTCAGCCATCGAACCCCCTTCAGAAGAATACATACAAAATGACATGAAATGTATGTCCCAATGTTCTGCACACACTTGGCAGTGGGTCAAATGGTATATACAGCACCCCAGTTTTTTTTGTCCCATCAGAACAACTATGCCATAGCAACGATAATAAAGTAAACTATTGTATAATTTACCTGGGAACTGGACCAGTTGGACCAACAGGAATATTGGTAGATGGCATTTTATTACCAACAGGAAACATCTCACTACAGGAATAAACAATCAAACTTATACATGACATGTATATTCTTTAAAATAAACAAAGGATTTAGTTTGATATATCCACATTTAACAATACTGATATCAATGATGTTTTAACAGGGCGACAGATCGATTATCAATCTGACTGATCTCTTTTTATGTTCATACACACATAGAAACCTGTAACAACCTGGTATGTATGAGACTACCTGTCTGGAATGTGCGAGACACCCTATCTGGTATCTGAGGCTACCTACCTGGTATGTGTGAGACTACTTCCCTGATATGTTTGATATCTAGACTACCTACTGGACATGTGAGACTGAGCTATCCAGTATGTGTGAGGCTACCCACTGGACATGTGAGACTGACCTATCGGGTATGACACAACCTTCCTGGTATGTATGAGACTATTTACCTGGTATGTTTGAGACTGACCTATCGGGTATGTGTGAAACTACCTACTGGACAGGTGAGACTATAAGACGATCTACTGGACAGGTAAGACTACCTACCTGGTTATTTTCATATCTTCGTGTGACGACGAGGTATCATCTAACGGTGGGAACAGGGCCGCAACCATTTCTGGTGTTAAATTAACGTCACCTAATCTAGATTCAGTGTTCTCCACATTCTCCTCTCTATAAATACACATAGACACTTTCAATATAATTAACTTGTATAGCACTTAACATCCAGCCCAGCGCTGCTCGATGGTGCTTTACAAAGGCAAAACAATGATATGACAAAAACATAATATATTACATTCAAAATCGGTCAAAACAGAGAAATAGAGATGGAGTTTAACGTCTACTCGAGAAGAACTATGTCATTTTTGGACTAACATATGGTTCCAGGTTTTATTTCATTAATGTAGGGGTCTCTAGCGGTTGGAGGAAACTGGAGGACCTAAAGAAAACCCACAAGGTTGGACAGGTGACCCTACTCCTTGTCACGTACAAGCAGGGAATCAAAACCATGTCACATGACTCAATGACAAACCTTATGACACTATTCGCCTCCCCCACACCCCCTAACTAATGCATAAAGCTTGGCACCTGCACTAAGATATGTGGAGAAAATGGAATATTTTTAACAATCTCAAGCATCTAACTGAAAACCAAACAGAATTTTGAAACCTTGGTAACACACAATACCAATTTCAATGGTTAAGGTCTCCCAATAAAAGTAAGTTTTGGATGATAAATGTTACTTTCAACTTAAGTCCTGCTAAATTTGCTACCAGCTATTTTTAAAGTAAATATTTCAAACCAATTGAATATTAAAAGATGTGAGGACTTACTCGGCTGCTATATGTTCATTATCATCAGCAGGTAGAGAATCTAATAATGGTGGAACGTCATGTGGTAATATATCACGACCAAAACTATCATCCCTGTAAGACAATAAATAAACTATAATCCCTACAAAATAATAAATAAATAACATTGGTACATGAGTTAACCAGACCCTTGTCACACAACTTCATTTTGTACTATGGGCACAAAAACCTAAAACTGTATGCCTTCTTGTTACTATTAACGAGGCATACTCAACTCCAGATGATACAACAAATTTAAAAAGAATTGTATTTTTGGAAAGCTTAGCTGTGGAATAATCAATTATGGTGCCAGCTCTATTTTTATAAAAATGACCATCCGTCTGGTATGTTCTCATATAACATGGGTGTAATCAGTGTATAATATAGAATGTCCTCACAAGAGTGTAATCAGTGTATAAAGTCCTCACTATAACATGGGTGTAATCAGTGTATAAGGTCCTCACTATAACAAGAGTGTAATCGTGTATAATATAGAAGGTCCTCACTATAATATGGATGTAATCAGTGTATAATATAGAAGGTCCTCACAAGAGTGTAATCAGTGTATAAAGTCCTCACTATAACATGGGTGTAATCAGTGTATAATATAGAATGTCCTCACAAGAGTGGAATCAGTGTATAAAGTCCTCACTATAACATGGGTGTAATCAGTGTATAAGGTCCTCACTATAACAAGAGTGTAATCGTGTATAATATAGAAGGTCCTCACTATAATATGGATGTAATCAGTGTATAATATAGAAGGTCCTCACTATAACAACATTGTAATCAGTGTATAAAGTCCTCACTATAACAAGATTGTAATCAGTATATAAAGTCCTCACTATCTATTTGTGTACCTATACTTACCATCTGGGTATCCATACACCAGTTAATGTGGGAATATTAGATAATGAGGTTAAACCTTGTGATGGAAATTTCTTCCAAGTCATTGTTCCTCGTATAATATCCTACAATAAATATTACAACATATAAATATTATATCCTCCACAAATAGCTACTTGGGTTATAACTTCTAATAGTGGTTACTCCATTATTCAGAATGTGAAATCTATTAACCCAGTATAAGGTAATTCAAATAACCCAGTATGATAAGGTTATTTAATTAATCCAGTATAATGGGGTTATTTTATTAACACAGTAAGATAAGGTTATTTAATTAACCCAGTATAATTAAATTAACCCAGTATGAGAAGGTAATTTAATTAACGTAGTATGATTTAATTAACCCAGTACGATAAGGTTATTGAATTAACCAAGTATGATTTAATTAACCCAGTACGTTAAGGTAATTTAATTAACATAGTATGATTTAATTAAACCAGTAAGATAAGGTTATTGAATTAAGCAAGTATGATTTAATTAACCCAGTAAGATAAGGTGATATCAAATTACCTAGTATGATTAGTTGATTTAATTAACCCAGCATGATTTAATTAACCCAGCATGATTTAATCAATCAAGTATGATTAGGTGATTTAATTAACCCAGCATGTTTTAATTAATCAAGCATGATTTAATTAACCCAGTATGATTAGGTGATATCAATTAACCCAGCATGAAATCAATTAACCCAGTATGATAAGGTGATATCAAATTACCCAGTATGATACACATAGTGAAATCAGATGGTCTATTCTATTTCCTTTTATTCCCTCCATTAAAAATGTGGGCGTATAATAAAATAATTAGAAGTAAGTAGTAAATAACTGACCTCTCTATCAAGATATTTTCTCTGTGTTGAAGTATGGGGACTCTTCATCACATCTTTACAAATATATCTTGGTAACGGACAAAGATGAAAGTCCGAGGATGTTTCTGAGTATGGGGCTGGAGCATGGAATACTTGTAGACCTGGTGCTGGATTCTGTAAAATAGCGGATCACGTCAGAAAACACATGGTAGTTAAAACTTCATTTTCACAGTTACAGAATTGAAGGGTTTCTGCAAATTGTTTTATATTTCCAACTGCCAAGGGATCATTCTCATGCATTCCAATATGTAAACCATATATCGGTCTCCAGAAAGTTTGGAAAACCCTTCCTAAGGGACGTCAGGATTCCAAACCAGGGTAGCCTAGTCGAGAGGCCATTGTCCTTTCACAATGCTGATCAAAATGAAATGGGGTTCAACGCTCTTCTAATGAATATGGGCATGCACCATGCATTGTGCCATGATGGAAATTTCGTCCGGACAGCGAAACTGCAACCTACTGTTATTTGTAATTCAACCTGTCAAGGGATCTTTTACGTGCACACCAATGTATCCACAAAACCTCTTTTATTTGGTCCCATGCGAATGATTGAGAACTGTTCAGGCTGGGGGGAAAATCTTGAGGAATTTTCCAGTTCTTTCACATAATTGCCAATTTGTACACAAGACCTCAGTTTTTTGACTCATACGAACAACTAGATTCCCTTCAACCAAACATCTTATGAAAATAAACAAATACTTACAAAGATATGCAATGGTGGATATTCCACAGGATCAAATAAAGCCTGTGGTGGAGACAAGCTTGATGTTGATTCTCCGACAGTAGTATCCCTTTCCTCGGTTTCTGTATGGTCAACCTGATCGGGAACTGGCAGATTAATTATCTCTTCCTTTTAAACCAAACGCAAAAGAAAAACCAATAAAAAAACATGCAACATGCAGAAAGAAAACATTAAAAAAAAAACCAATTAATTAAACAAACAACAAGTTGAAAATTTTTACCTTACTTTAAATAAAACATTTTCCACCTCTTCTGGTTGTTGTTTTCTACCACTGTATGTACAATACTGCGGTCGATCGCGAATTTTGAATATCTTTATCGAGCAACAAGCCAACCCAAGAACGTTTCATGAATAGATATATGTTTCGGGTTCAAACTCTTTGGAATTTCAAAACATATAATTTTGTGTGGCTGACAATGGAAATGAGAGGGGAGAAATGGGGTTTAACGTCCACTCGACACAAACCTAGGTCATTTCGGGACTAACATGTGGTTTAAATTTATTTCAATAATTCGCTTGCGCGTAGGGGTCTTTAGCAGTGGGAAGAAACCTGAGTACCATGAGGAAACCCAATGGAAATAAACTGAACCCTGTTTCTCAAAATCTTAACTAAAGATAAAATCCAAATTTTTGTTAATACTTCAGTTTTGATTGGCTAAGCACTAAAATCAATCTAATATTACCCAATCAAATTACTAAAATTGGATTTTGTCGTAGTTAAAATTTCGTGAAACAGTCCCCTGGGATTTAACTTGCTACTTGTATACATCGACCGGGCTGATAAAGACAAGCACATGTATGTACGTACAATATACTAAAACATCGTTTCGTTATTCTAGTTTCAGTGGGGTAACGGTATTCAATGTTCAGGTTCAAACCATTGACGTTGTTGGCAAGTTGTTAAAAGATTTATTGAGAATCATC
Source organism: Patella depressa (assembly GCA_948474765.1). Lineage (NCBI taxonomy): Eukaryota > Metazoa > Mollusca > Gastropoda > Patellidae > Patella > Patella depressa. The sequence goes on along the minus strand of OX419723.1, from coordinate 36,489,676 downwards.
GAAATTGATCGAGTTCCTACTGTTACACAGTTTAAAATGGTCCGTCTAGATTAGAAATACGAGGGTTGGTTTTATAACTTCCAGCTCATGTTAACATTCAAACACTGGACAATCTTGGTGAGAGTCTCGTAGACTGACCCCACCACTAACGCACCCCTGCTCCTGATTATGTACTTGACCCCCCGCACCATGGCTCCTGGTATCTGATATCTAATACATGTATGTATTTGCCCCACCCCCCTCCCCTCCCGCACCACAGCTCCTAGTTAAAATATCTAATATGTACTTGATCCCCCTCACCCCTGCTCCTCCTAGGTAAAATATCTAATATGTACTTGATCTCCCTCACCCCTGCTCCTAGTTAAAATATATAATTTGTACTTGATCCCCATCATCACCCCTGCTCCTCCTAGTTAAAATATCTAATATGTACTTGATCCCCCTCACCCCTGCTCGTAGTTAAAATATATAATTTGTACTTGATCCCCTCACCCCTGCTCCTAGTTAAAATATATAATATGTACTTGATCCCCATCATCACCACTGCTCCTCGTAGTTAAAATATCTAATATGTACTTGATCCCCCTCACCCCTGCTCGTAGTTAAAATATATAATTTGTACTTGATCCCCATCATCACCACAGCTCCTAGTTAAAATATCTAATATGTACTTGATCCCCCTCACCCCTGCTCCTCCTAGGTAAAATATCTAATATGTACTTGATCTCCCTCACCCCTGCTCCTAGTTAAAATATATAATATGTACTTGATCCCCATCATCACCCCTGCTCCTCCTAGTTAAAATATCTAATATGTACTTGATCCCCCTCACCCCTCCTCCTAGTTAAAATATATAATTTGTCCTTGTTCTTGGTTGAATAAAAATTAGTATTTAAATCAATAAATTATCACATTCAAACAACTTAAATATAGAATCACATCATTCAACATTCAAACAATTTAAATATAGAATCACATATCAAATACCATTCTCTTTCAATTATATTAAACACATAACAATAGCTAAAGACCATAACCATGGGTCCGAGAAATTTAGAAATGAAATTCCAACAATTTGAAATTAAAAATATCTCAACATCATTTGAAGGAGAAGAGACAGAGTTATTTATATGGGACATCAATCACTGGCTAATTATCATAGACAAGAACAATACTATACAGTAAACTGGGACGTCTATAAGTATCATGTATAGTAAAGAGAGAGAGAGAAATGGGGTTTAACGTCCACTCAACACAAACTAGGTCATTTCAGGACTAACATATGGTTTAATTTCATTTCAATAATTCGCTTGCGCGTAGGGGTCTTTAGCAGTGGGAGGAAACCAGAGTGCCCGGAGGAAACCCACGAGGTTGAGAAGGCGCCCCTATCTCCATGCCACATACGCTCACACAAGGGCTCGAAACCACAGCTGCAAGCCAGAGGTGACCGGCCAGCTAGAGGTCGAAGCGCGGCACTCTAGACCACTAGGCCATCTCAACCCCCCATCATGTATAGTAAACTGGAAGGTCTATAAGTATCATGTTCATTTGAAGGATTGCTAATAACGTGGAAGTTGTATACATTGTTCCATGAGGGAAATTTTTACTGGACTATGGCTCTATCTCTTTATTTCAAATTCCAGTCGTCAAGGGATCTGTTCCGTTGCACAAGAACGTGTATATGGGACCTCATTTTTTCATTCCATGCAATGACTATACGCTTATCCTGGCCAGTCCATCTGTCTTACACTGCTGACAAGGGAGACAGAGAAATGGGGTTTATCATCCATTCGACACAAACTAGGTCATTTCAGGATTAACGTATGGTTGAATTTTATTTCAATATTTTGCTTGCACGTAGGGGTCTTTGGCAGTGGGAGGAAGCAGGAGTACCCGGAGAAAACCCACGAGGTTGGACAGGCAATCCCACTCCTTGTCATGGACAAATGGGGAATTGAAACCACGCCAGTTGACTCAAGGGCAGACCTTATGATGATACAGCGCGTGCAGTACGCACTCAGCATTCAACCATCCACAAGGTCACCACCCCGGGTGAAAAGTGGAAATCTCTTGCTTAGTGAGCCAGAGCTTTATTCTCTGAGCCATCATAGCTCCTTGGATGAATGCATGGTTTGACGGGGAAACGGGCCGGAGTGATGAAAAACAACTCCTACATATTGACAAACTTTCAGATCTGGAAATCTAGATTAAGCAATTGTTTAGTTCTAAATTGAATAATTATTTTGAAATGGAATATTACACAGAATGGTTTTCAAACTAAATTACTTCTTGTAGATATATAAATAGAAGAAACAGGCACTTACCTGCGCCCCAGACCGAAGTGGACGTACAAGTTTTGATGGTATAAAACCACTAGATGAAGCATGGATATCGTGAGGTTTATAACCATTTAATTGGTAACACTGTGCAACCTTTAAATATATAACAAAATACTTCTAGTCCAACTGTTAACAGAAGACTGGCTCATTTAGCAAACCCAAGACAATTAGAATTTCAAAGGGTTTTAATATTAGGCTGTGTAAAATTGATACCTTGTTTCTTCTCCCCATGTTCTTGGTAAAGCTAAGAGGGTGGGCAGTAAACACAAAACAAACTGTAACACAAACTTTTGCAAGGCCTTTAAATACTATGAATTTGGTATGCTTTCTCATTCATAAGATATACACTTGAGTTTTTTCATGCAAGAGAGAGAGAAAGAAATGGGGTTTAACGTCCACTCAACACAAACTAGTTCATTTCGGGACTAACATATTTCAATAATTCGCTTGCGCGTAAGGGTCTTTGGCAGTGGGAGGAAACCGGAGTGCCCGGAGGAAACCCGCGAGGTTGAGAAGGCACCCCCATCTCCATGCCACATACGATCTCACACCAGGGCTCGAAACCACAGCCGTAAGCCAGAGGTGACCGGCCAGCTAGAGTTCGAAGTGCGGCACTCTAGACCACTAGGCCATCCCAACCCCCCTTTTTCATGCAAACAGCTACAATTTATTCCCCACTTAATAACATCTGAATTTATCCTTTTATTTTAACTTTAATGACTCGAGATTCAGCATCCTAGTTTACTACTGGTACTACCCTAATTTGAATGTATTTACCAGATGTGTCGGTGACCTGGCCAACATTTAAATTTAACGCAATTTGATTGATGTTTGATCTTCCTTCAATTTTCCTACGAAAAATCCATGGCAACAATCGGCTGCTGGCAAATCCCTTTTAAACAGGTTATGAGGTACTATATCATCATTCACAGTGTACACCGTCTCGGCAATGTAGTCAAAAGTAAAATCATACGGCACATCAGTGACTTACCAGTCAAGAAATGAAGAAATATTGTTAATTTAAGACAGATTATGAGCAAAACGATCAGTCCATCCATACCCTCCGCCAGAGACCCTGCCAGGCTGATTCGCTAGCCTGGAGATTGCTTATTTGATTAAAAATTTGTATTTTTTTTCATATTTTCAATTCTTATTTTGTGTTGAGAAGCTGTGCCGGCGATTTTTGTGTCCCAATTCCTAAGCATGCAGGAGAGGAGAAACAAGGTATCAATTTTACATGGCTGATAACCCTGGTAAAGGGCTAATGTGCAATTAAAGATAAAATCATCTGTTCTGGTAAATATCTGTCTTTCTATCATATGATTTGGTCAAACAACTCCATGTTAAAACATTTAAACATTATTGCCTCGTTCATTTTTCCTGTTTTCTAAGAGCAAATTGCGATTTGCTGTTCCAAAATAAATTCTTTAAAGAAAACACCGAGAATTTGCTGAACACCCAGAATAGTTGGAGGAGGAAGATGTAACTGTTGAGGGAAGATGTTTATATGTACTCCACACCACTCACCTTGAGATTAAAGAAGGGAACTTTTTTCTTCACAATAACATCAGTTGGCATAAATGGTACAACCCCTACAGCATCTGGTGCCTGGAGTAAAACAAATATAACAAGTCATGTAAAAACAGTAACAAGTTGGGAACATACAATAACAAGTTGAGTACAAGCCAGTAACAAATTGAGAACAAATAGTAGCAGGTTAAGTAACGGAATAAGAACAATCAATTACAAATTGACATTCAAATAACATTGAAAACAAACAGTAACAAATTGAGAACAAACGATAAAAAGTTGGGCACAAACAATAACAAGTTGAGAGCAAACATTAATGAAACCAACAATAACAACTTGAGAACTAGCAGTAACAAACTGAGAAACAACAATAACAAATTGAGTACAAACAGTAACAAATTGAAAACTAACAATAAGCAGCTGAGAACCTACAATAACAAGTTGAGTACAAACAATAACAACTTGAGAATAAACAATAACAACATGAGAATAAAGAAATGGAGTCTGATCTGTTGACTTACCATATCATCTTTACCATCTGGTGGTATAAATGTAGGAAATGTAACTTGTTTGATTCTATTAGATGAAATATCATACTGTACGGGGATATCTTCTTTCTCTTCGTCCTCATCTATCTTATCTTGTTGATCATCTAGAAAAAGGAAGAAAAAAAAAACATGGTCGTCTAAGTAATAATATTAACAAGCACATTTTTCCTGACGATAAAAATATCAAAAGTATATTAACATATAACATACATATTTGTGACTGTCAAGTGTCAGTTACTTTCAGGGTGTGACAAAGTGATCTATACATAGAACTGCTAGATTACATATTCTATTATATTTGACGTTTTCAACTACATACAACTTCTGCTAGGCACGAACTTATTAAAACATTTAATGTGTTCAATATGTTTTTTACGGGCTACACACAAAAATGACCTCTGCTCGTTTTGACAAAGGGCACGATTTCATTAAACATATTATTTATTCAAAGGAAATATGCAGTGCAGTTACAGATACTATAATCTCATAAATAATTTATAAACAATACTAAATATGTACATTGCTCGCATATCATTTTTCTTAATTGATTGTATGCTTTATAAGTCAGAGTTTACTGGTAGTTTCAGAAGACTTGGAATGACGCTCCTCCTGGAGTATGCCTATTTCATGCTCTCAATAAAGGTATATCAACTCTGCTGATATTCTGTTATCTGTAGTGTAACAAGGGTCGCCTGTTATACTTGGGCCAAAATTAAGGATATAAGAGCAGCCCTTTGAGAAGCACTTTGGAACGAGTTCCTGGTCCAGGCATATCTCATATCAGAAGTGAAAACTTTGTCAATAAAACTTTAATGTGAGATGTTCCATTGTGTATTTTTGAGGTAACTTACGTGTCAGATGTTCCGTGGTGTATTTTTTCTTGCTCCAATCAATGACTACTTTACGCAAAGATTTTAATTTCACTTCTCCACGATTCCTAATAATAACTTTTCTCGCTGCTTGAACAAATTTTTCTACTGCCACATGTCGTACTGCCCACATGTCATTATTATACGGATCAAACGTAGCCTCTTTATACGCCAACTGTAAATACAAAAATACCAATTGATGATGATGATGATGATGATGAAGTGTAAAATCTGAACATCAGTGGATACTTTTATTAAGCAACTTGCTAAACTAATACTTTGGAACAACAACACCTATATATTCCATCTAGTGGTTAATCAAAGTTCATCTGTCACTCCCAACCCCCCGCCCCCACCCTTGAAGCGGGTATATTTGTAACCGCACTTAGTTTACTTGCCCATTTCCCCTACTATCAGCCACTTCATCCCCACTCATGGCCATCTACACGAATGATTTAAGTGTAATTTACCTGATCGTTTCTTCTCATTGTTCTTCTGAATTTAACACAGGTTTTTAATCTCTCATATTCATTTTCTCGTATCGGATCTTCTCTTCTGGTAAACTGGGAAATAAATATCAAGAAAAGATAACGCTACTACTAGGTGTAGGGTACACAACACAGTAACCTGGGTATTATTTAATCTTGGGTATCCAGCAATAATTTCTTTCACATTCGTTCAAGCATTTTACATCAATAAACTTCCTCATTTTCACAGTGCCATGTTTCCCTGCACCTGAAGTTGATTCTTGTTAAATCAACTGACTTACATCTCTTTGCATACCAGTATCCTTCCTGTGATAAAAAGAACTTTGCAGACCCATGTGGCTTTTCCCGGTTTAAAACATCAGACTACCTATAAAGATTTCAGACAAACTTGGAGATTTTTTTCTGCCAGTTCTCAAAAAGAATCACTAGTACCTCAAAACGCTATCACCAAAATCAAATTTTAATCGACATTTTCATATATTTATCGCAAATTGTGACTGTGGCGACTGACACCGTGAGTCCTACCTGGAAACTATGTGCCCCAAATATATAAATTAACAACCTACCATATAATAATTCCATGCATTATCCCGTTCTTCTAATATTTTAACACGATTTGATTGGTCTAACTGGTTATCACCAAGTTTAACTTGCCATCGTAGCTGATTCTGTCTTTCTTCGTAAACATTCTTCCTGACAGTCTGTTCGAATAACGCCTCCTTCATCTGACGACTTGATGGTTTATTATTATCTTTCTGGGATAACATTGCTACAAAATGAGGGTGAGGAGAGGGTTAAAGAGGGTAAGATAAAAAAGGTGAGAAATGATGTGAATCAATTTTGGGCTAAAACATGGTGCATTTGACTGTATTAATTCACAAGAGTAGAGGGAGGCACAGAAGATTTATTATTACCTTTCTGAGATAACATCTCTCTCTCTCTCTCTCTATTGAGAGAAATGGGGTTTAACGTCCACTCGACACAAATTAGGTCATTTCAGGACTAACATATGGTTTAATTTTATTTCAATAATACGCTTGCGCGTAGGGGTCTTTAGCAGTGGTAGGAAACCGGAGTGCCCGGAGGAAACCAACGAGGTTGAGAAGGCGCCCCTATCTATGCCACAAACGCTCACACCAGGGATCGAAACCACAGCCACAAGCCAGAGGTGATTGCCCAGCTAGAGGTCGAAGTGTGGCACTCTAGACCACTAGGGTGAGATAAGGGTTAGCTGAGGGTGAGATAAAGGTTTGAGTTAACACCAGTGCATCATTTGAGACCAACATATGGTACAATCTGACTTTATTCATTTGAAGGGAGACAAAATGAGGGGGAAATGGGTTTAACATCCACTTAAGACATTGGTTATTCAGACAAAGGAATGAAGTAACCGAGGTTTAACTTTCACACGACACAACCACGTTATATCGGGACTAACAACAGAAAGAGAAATGGGATTTAACGTCCACTCAACACAAACTAGTTCATTTCGGGACCAACATATGGTTTGATTTTATTTCAATAATTTGTTTATCAGTGAGAGGAACTGGTGGACCCTACTACTTGTCACATACAAACTGGGAATTGAAACCCAACCATTTGACTCAATGCTAGACCTTATGATCTAAAGTACATGCCTTAAACCATTCGGCCACTTGACTAACATCCACACAACACAACACAACCACGTTATATCAGGACTAACATATAGACTATTATTAAACTTACTGTCCCTGACATCTTTAGCCTTTAATCTACCAGGTTGTTGATTTAATACTTGAGCTACTGCATGTGGTGTATTTATAATACCTGGGAATTTTATACCATCTTTAATTATCTCCTGTAATAATAATAATAAATATACTATCATATGTATGTGAGCTGTCATAGCAAATATAGCCACGGTGGCTCAGTTAAGACGTTGGTTTGCTAATCTGGAGGTCCCATGTTTGATACCTGCGTTTACCAAGGCAGTACATCTAGTTTTTATTGGCATGGTTTACCCTTGTCAGTGATGCAGGGCAGGGGGCCTGGCAAGGGACAATGTACATGTATAGTTGTTTGGATGGGATGAAAAACTGCTGTCCAGTGTAAACATTGGCCTAACTGTGGTTGTTGTGATGTTGTTGTTTAAGCTAATTAGAAACATACCTGTGGTTGTTGTGGTCTTATTGTTGTTTTAGATTTAGCAGCTCGTCTATTAGATCTAGCTCGATCTAACGGAGAGAGACATCTTGGATCTAATACATCTGTTTTCTTTCGAGATAGATACTGAGTTTTACTTCTTTCTCTAAAAAAACAACAATAAAATCAAATAAATTATTCAGGTGAACGATATCGTAGTTTGCGAAAAGTCAGGAGGAGTAAATTCAAGAATGTGGAACTTTATTTCATCATTTGACTTCACAACGGAATTTGTATTTTGTATATTCATTCTTCCGTAACAGAGATTAAAATATGTTTTGTACACTAGACAAGAACTTCAAAGATTTTACCCTCAAAGATAACATGCAAACAACAAAACTAGGAAGAAAGGAATGTGGTGCGTTATGAGTAAAGCTTTCGATTACTCTTATATCAAATTCCAACTGTCAAGGCTTCTTTTCTTAAACATTTGTACAAAAAAAATAGGTTGCCAGGCAACGAAACATACGCCCACACAGCAGCCAAAGGAATCAAGATCTTTGGGTTATAAACATGCATTTCAAGTTTCATCCAAATCGGTTCAAAATTGTGTCCTCTACACTGTTCACAACCTTGATATAACATATTTTCACACTATTCGCGTACAAATGGCAGCCATTTTGTCCGTCAATTTTCGTCCGATTTTCACGAAATTCGAACTCGACCTTCAAAACCATGGAACAATGATATAATCAAACGGTTTTTTAAATCGGATAACAATTTTGACCTCCAGAGGGACCACAAGCTAAAAAGGGCAATTTTTCGGACAATCAGGGGCCATAATTCAGGAAGTTACGATCCTTGGGTTATAAACATGCATTTCAAGTTTCATCCAAATCGGTTCAAAATTGTGTCCTCTACACTGTTCACAACCTTGATATAACATATTTTCACACTATTCGCGTACAAATGGCGGCCATTTTGTCCGTCAATTTTGGTCCGATTTTCACGAAATTCGGACTCGACCTTCATAACCATGGAACAATGATATGATCAAACGTTTTTTTAAATCGGATAACAATTTTGACCTCCAGAGGGACCACAAGCTAAAAAGGGCAATTTTTCGGACAATCAGGGGCCATAATTCAGGAAGTTACGATCCGATTGGCGCAAATATCGAAAGGAACCAAGATCTTTGGGTTATAAACATGCATTTCAAGTTTCATCCAAATCGGTTCAAAATTGTGTCCTCTACACTGTTCACAACCTTGATATAACATATTTTCACACTATTCGCGTACAAATGGCGGCCATTTTGTCTGTCAATTTTGGTCCGATTTTCACGAAATTCGGACTCGACCTTCATAACCATGGAACAATGATATAATCAAACGTTTTTTTAAATCGGATAACAATTTTGACCTCCAGAGGGACCACAAGCTAAAAAGGGCAATTTTTCGGACAATCAGGGGCCATAATTCAGGAAGTTACGATCCGATTGGCGCAAATATCGACAGGAACCAAGATCTTTGGGTTATAAACATGCATTTCAAGTTTCATCCAAATCGGTTCAAAATTGTGTCCTCTACACTGTTCACAACCTTGATATAACATATTTTCACACTATTCGCGTACAAATGGCGGCCATTTTGTCCGTCAATTTTGGTCCGATTTTCACGAAATTCGAACTCGACCTTCATAACCATGGAACAATGATATAATCAAACGGTTTTTTAAATCGGATAACAATTTTGACCTCCAGAGGGACCACAAGCTAAAAAGGGCGATTTTTCGGACAATCAGGGGCCATAATTCAGGAAGTTACGATCCGATTGGCGCAAATATCGAAAGGAACCAAGATCTTTGGGTTATAAACATGCATTTCAAGTTTCATTCAAATCGGTTCAAAATTGTGTCCTCTACACTGTTCACAACCTTGATTTAACATATTTTCACACTATTTGCGTACAAATGGCGGCCATTTTGTCCGTCAATTTTGGTCCGATTTTCACGAATTTCGAACTCGACCTTCATAACCATGGAACGGTGATATAATCAAACGTTTTTTTAAATCGGATAACAATTTTGACCTCCAGAGGGACCACAAGCTAAAAAGGCGATTTTTCGGACAATCAGGGGCCATAATTCAGGAAGTTACGATCCGATTGGCGCAAATATCGAAAGGAACCAAGATCTTTGGGTTATAAACATGCATTTCAAGTTTCATCCAAATCGGTTCAAAATTGTGACCTCTAAACTGTTCACAAGCTAAAAAACGTGATTTTTCGTACAATCAGGGGCCATAACCCATGAAGTTACAGTCCGATACATGCCAATATCGAAAGGAACCGAGATTTTAGGGTGATAAATCTATGTTTTAAGTTTCATTGAAATCGGATAAAAATTGTGACCTGTAGACTGTTCACAAACAATTGTGGACGGACAGACGGACGGACGGACGGACAGGGGCGACGACAATATACGTCCACATGAAAATGTGGGCGTATAAAAATCAGCTTGCTCCATCTAAACAACATGTTGGTATCTGACGGTATGTTTTACAGAGAAAAGACCTAGCTTAGAATAAGATTCCTATTTATTTTGCACAGTATTCTTCAACAATCACTAAGAAATCACATTCTGGCACAATATATAAAAAAATTTATATATCTGACTTATAAATACAGAGAAACAGAGACAGAAATTGGGTCCATCTACATAAACTAAGTGATTTTTGGACTATCGTATGGTTTAATTTAATTTAAATAATTTGGTTGCACATTGGGGTGTTTAATTAGCAGTGGGAGGAAACTGGTGGACAGACCTAGCTATCTAAGGCGTTAAACCATTTGGCACCCAGCATCCTCCTATGACACATAAAATATCTTGACACCCTTGTTGGTGAAATATGGCACCCATGTTTAGTTTCTTACTTGAGTAAACCAGGTGCTGATGTTCCTGTAAACTGACAGACGATTGGTTTAGAGTTAAACTGTGATGTAATCAGCTGTAAGGTCATCTGTGCCGTTAAAAACTCACAAGGAGAAAACGTGATAACAATATCTGTTGTACCATTGGCTGGAATACAACCTACAAAACACACAAAAATATTAAATGATGGACTTACAATAATATTTTTGAAATCAGACCTTACACAATATCTGATTGACGTTACATTTAAAAAATAAATAAATTGGGTTTAATATCCTACTGTATACAACTTCTAAAACCAAACCTATTATTATTTTATCAATAGATCTTAACTTAAAACGTTTTGGACTTGGTGAAGTATGAGAGGAAAAAACAAGCAGTTTTTATTACAGTATGAAGACTCTGTCGATGACCAAGCGTGAATACGCTAAATATAAACATGTGACTGATGTCTTTATGTCATCGTAGTGTCTTACGATGCTTCCAGAGGTTTGATATCCAATCAAAAGAAAGTCATTTCGGGACTAACATGTTCTATATCTCTGTTTCAGTTATTCGCTCAGATGCAACCACACCTCATGACTCAACGACAGTTCTGACACAAGTGTTGGAAAACTTAGGAATCCCAACCCCCAAAACACAGAGCAAGTTTCATCAAAGTTCTTACAAGCATAGTCAATATAGTTGCAAAAGACAGACAGAGAAATGGGATTCAACATCCACTCGACACAAACTAGTGTGGGACTAACATTTTGTTCAACATTTCAATAAATTGCTTGCGTATTGGCGTCTTTAGCAGTGGAAGGAAAGGATCCAAAGAAAACTCAAGAGGTTGGAACGGCGACCCAACTCCTTGTCACGTACAAGTATGGACTCAAACCTTGTCACTTGACTGAACAATAAAACTTAAGGCACACGTGTTAAATCATGCGGCCATCCAACCAGCATGTTTGTAAAAGACAACAACCATGACAACAAAGGGTCATAAAATACAAGTTAACCTACCTGACATTGGTTTAACAGTAAAAAATGGATGTGGTCGAATATATTCCAGTTGATACTCAAAATCTACCGGTACTTCACATTTTAACGGGAACGTCTGTGACATCCTTCAAAAAAAATAAAATAAAACATGTCAGTCTGGGGTACATACATACCTATATTTATATCTGACCAAGAGTTGTAGACATATTTCATGATATTTATAAACAATGAAAGAAATTGTTTTCATTTGCAGCCAAGACTAAGATTGTGGGATGTTCTCCCTGATATCATGCATTAATACATCAAAATTAATACATCTAGAGAAGGTTATCCATAAAGCCTAGCTCACAATCGCTGTACGCGTTCTGACACACAAGGGTTTGGTAGCTTGCAGACCAGACGCAAGAAACCAGGTGAAAATTTTGTATATGCAAGACCAAAAATCACTATGGTCATGTGCAAGTGACATGAAAGTCTCACATATATCTTTACTAAAATTTCCTCTGTGGAGTGACCGTAGTAGCACGTACAGCATGTGAGCTAGGCTTAAAACTGTTTGTTTTTATTGATTTTATATGTTTAGAACTTCTACTCACGTCTCTCCAACTGGAACAGGGGGAAATACAAAATTCTGTGGAAATTCTTTTAAATTTAAAACAGGGTAAGCATGAAGGGGTATCATTAAATTTTCTTCACCCTGTAATAAAACAATCACAAGATCATACAGACAAAAATATAGTACCAACAACAAGAAAATATGTACAATATCAAAATCAAATGGGGTATTGCCACTGCAGTTAGTCCGATATACACTATTATAACCTGTTCATCCTATATTGTACAATGTCTGTTCAGCTTAATTCCAGACATGGTTATTTCATTTCACAGTATTTTTTATTAATGATTGCACAGTCGGTTGTGTTCAACATTCATTATATATCGAAATCCTTCTAAAGATGTCCTATTCAAAATATTTAAATCTGATTTTCTTACCTGACAGTTAATTCTTACACAATCATAATAATATCTCCATTCGTCTCCTTCAAACTCTATAACACAATCTAATGTTAAACCAGGTACCATTCTCTTCTACAACAATTAAAAAAACAAACATTTTCAAACCAAGGAATTAATAACAGAATCTTTCAATTTTAAAGAATCAGGATCTTTGGATGGATAGGGGGGGGGGAGAAATGGGGTTAAACCTCTACTTGACACAAACTAGATCATTTTGGGACTAACACAAGGTTCAATTTATTTCAATGGTAGGATGATAGACCTTGATCCTGGGCTGTGCACACATTGGCTTGCACGTAAAAGATCCCTTGACAGTTGGAATTCGATATAAGAGTAGACAGTAGTGCAGCTATTTGGGCAAAATTTCCGTCATAGCACACTGTATGATGTATGCCCACTTTCATTAGCCCTGTTGGAGCAGAACAGTGGGACAGTAAAACTCCATTTGGAGAGAGAGAGAGAGAGAGAGAGAAATGGGGTTTAACGCCCACTCAACACAAACTGGTTCATTTCGGGACTAACATATGGTTTTTAATTTTATTTCAATAATTCGCTTGCGCGTAGGGGTCTTTAGCAGTGGGAGGAAACCGGAGTGCCTGGAGGAAACCCACGAGGTTGAGAAGGCGCCCCTATCTCCATGCCACATACGCTCACACCAGGGCTCGAAACCACAGCCGCAAGCCAGAGGTGACCGGCCAGCTAGATGTCGAAGCGCGACACTCTAGACCACCCCAACCCCCCTAAAACTGCATTTGGAAGAAAGATATTGTTAATTATTCATACTTACATTTTTTATATATTTAATAGAGAAATGTTTGGTCTGTGGAGGTATTATGTGGAGACAAATCACCTCTGTTGATGCATTGACTATAGATAAAGTCTGACTCTGTCTTGTAAATGTATTAAAGCCATCAAAATGGATTGTTGTTGGCCGAGCATGGATCATGGAATTTTTACCCACTTTCGCAAATGTTTCTGAAATAAACAGGTGAATAGCCTAAAATTAATCTCAATTAGCATTATGTTAAGTGTTATATTAAAGCCATCTTTGTCTTAGAATTGGTAGAATCCTTACGATTTTTTTTACCCCAATTCTTCTTTGCTTCCAAAGGAATCATTTATAATAATTCAACGCTATTTTCAAGCAGAATTTTGTGATTATAACCGTACTCAAAATACGTTTGAACTGACCAGACTCAAACATATGCAGACTGCATGTTTATTTAATCACTAAATTCTACTTGAACATAGTGTTGAATTATTATAAATTTGTGTCAGATATGATGAGAAATGATTCCTTTTGCTAAAAATAAACATTCACAGTGAAAAATAGAAGATAAGGGTTCCAAAATAGCCTGAGAACAGAGGTGGGGAAGAGCAGTATTTTACAGTATTTTACTGTATTTCATATTGCTTTTATAGGGCTCGATAGGAACTGTCAGTATCAGAGACAGTTACTTAAAGAACTACTCATTTGAGTGAATGTGTCATGTGAATGAAATGACTTCAGGAGTTCAGCTCAGCACGCAGACACTCAGAATATTGTTTGTCTTTGCAATTAATTGATCAAAATTCAAATCAGCTCATTTTTTATATAGAGCGAAGCTCTAAATTATCACGCAAAGCGTCGTGCTAGAGCAAAGCTCTTTTCGGTAACACAGGAGTGTAAGTAAATACCGGTATGTCACCCACAGACTGTTGATTAAAAACAAATTTCAGACCGGAACCGGATACACTGGGCAAAATTGACAATGTGCAAGTCAGCGCATGTCAACTTTCCAAATCTTGCCCAAGCGAGATTATGCGTCTCATCATAGAAATATTTCTATGACGCGTCTAATCAAATGACATCACATATTTTTGACGTCAATGAAAATAATTCTCACACATTTTTGTTCTTTTGTTTTTAAACAAAATAAATCATTTTAATCTAAATTAAAATCAATTTGTAAAAATGAAATTATTTAACGACGAAACGTATCACTTCAAACTTAGGCCTAATTATGAAGGTTTTATATTATTTGACAACAGTCAACAATCACAACAGCTTCGCTCTACTCAGGCAAGGCCTATTACATATTAATACTTGTCACATATTGGGGCGATATCTTGATTAATTTAATCATTAAACATACTTGTTTCTAAAATATGGTTTGGAACATATTGATTTTTTTTGACAGGTTCAACAATTTCCATGGTGTCGACTAGCAGCCCCATATCTCTCTTTACAGCGACAGTGAGGGGTCCACTGCTGCTCCTGTCGTAGTTTCCAACGGTCGGCATCTTTTTTTCTATGTTTCACTTCATTCAAACTATAAATAAATTCTTTTCATTCTAAATTCACATCGAATACGTCAAAAAGTTATTCCAGTCTACATTTTCGCAGCCATATTGTTTTGCCAAGTCACTTCGTTTATATCAACTGGCGATGAATAAAATAGTTCTTATATTAATAATACTCCTCTGATGCAAATATTGTTAAAATCTGAAATCCGTCATCAAAAATAAAATAACGGTTATCATTATCTCATTAATGATTTCCAGTGTCTGATTGGAGATATAATTGAATACTTCGATCCAGCGCAGTAACAACAAAAGTAGTTCACAGTTGCTAGGCCAAAACCGGAAGTAAATCTTTAACGAGAAAAGGGAAAATAAATACTAACTTCCGGTTGATGTGGCGCTGTGTTTGTAAACATATTGAACAAAATCAAGCGTAACACGTTTTTTTTATCCCAAATTGACGCTTTTTCATAGTAATTACTGGATATTTTAAAGAAAGAACCAATTCGCCCGTAAACGTATTTTCTGTTGGAAATTAATGAAATCCAATACATCGATTTATTCAAGAACAACTGACATTTTTGATGAAAGTTTTTTAACTTTTAATGAGTTTCAGTTATTTATGATGTATATTTCTGGATAAACTCACTAACAAAATAATTTTTTCTTCAAAATAAAATGACAACATCATTCTTGTCATCAGTGTTTAGGAAATTTAGAAAAAGATAGCCTTGTAGTCTTGTACGTTCTGTAGATCTTGAAAAAGCTTACACGACAATATTTTTCCATCATCATCATGTCTGTTCATTTTGCGATGATCGCACGATCACGGGATGGACTGCCTCTAGCCGGATCAACAGATGGATCACCAATAGAACAAGATCCAGATTATCAAGAAGCTTACAAAGATTTAAAACTTTTGTCGAGAAAAACTGGAAATTTCACATTCAGTGATCGATGTTCATATCCGTGTGGTAGATTCAGTATACAGTTAGTTTATTAATCTTTATAGATCTGTTTCAGGTGGTTTTGGTTGTCTAATATTTAATATGTGTACTTTAGATCACTAGGTCTGTCACTGAGTCATCAACTGGCGTGGTTTCGATACCCTGAATGTACATGATAAGGAGTAAGGTCGCCAGTCCAACCTTGTGGGTTTTCTCCAGTATCCTCCCACAGCTAAAGACTTGTGCTAGCACAAGTGAATTATTGAAATGAAACTGAACCATATGTAAATCTGAAAATGACCTGGCTTGAGTTGGGTGAACATTAAACCCCATTTCTCTTTTCTTTCTTTGTCTCAGCTTTCACCAAACAAATAAACAATTTCTTTAATTACTGGTATTGTTATTTCCATTCTCAATATCTCTCCTTCGGTTTTGCATAAATATCCAATTGTTTTGGCACTGGCATTTGAACACCCATTAACACTTTATACAGTGGCCTTATGAGTAAGGCTGTGACTTGCTAACTACTAGACAGGAGGCTTTATCTCATGGTTGACCAAAAAGGTTCCCCTGCATTGTCTGACATGGTTGCCCCAGCAGGATCGAAGACCTGGTAAACAACAGACTGTGTTCAATTTCCGTTATATAACACTGCATGGCATATGCTCGTCTGCCCCAAGCTTTTGCAGAAAAGTAAAATGCTGAGCCCCATTTCATTTCAGAACCCTTGAGGGTCCGTATCCCTGCAACATTAAAATTTCATTGCACCATTCAACCTGTACCCAATTACAGCTGGATAGACATGACTACAAAGATTGTTCATTATCTCATGATTTTATTGTATTTCAGTTTCATTAGTGCCATTGGATTAACCTTCCTGGTTTTAACAGATGCATCTTATCCTCCTGTACTGGCTTTCTCTTTTCTCAATGAAATAATGAAAGAATTTTTACAAGAACATGACCATAAAACAGCTGAAAATATATCCAGACCATATGCTTACATCAATTTCGGTAAATTTACATTTTTATCTTTTTTTAAGAGATATTTATTTACTAAAATGAATGGGAGATCGGGGAACTGGCAAAATGATTATCTCAGGCCCCTATCCCTATTTTGACTACCCTCTATAAGTCTTTTCCTGAATGTGTTATGTACATGTAAGTTTTCTTGGCAATTTGTTTGAGTCTAAAACAAAATGTGTGACTTTACCTGTATGCAAGACAGGATGGGGGGTTGGATGGCCCAGTTGTTAACATGTCCAAGTTGTATCATAAGGTCTGTCATTGTGTCAACCTCGTGGGTTTTCTCTGGGTCCTCCCACTGCTAAAAGACCCTTATGTACAATTGGATGTTAAACCCCCTTTCCCCCTCCCTCCTTATCCTACCAGAGTGAAATTCTAAATTCCATTGGCAATGGAATCTTTTATGTGTGGTCTCAGTATGTTCATGAGAGCTTGTGTGTCAAACTATATGGCTCTAGGACAATTCGTCCCCGGACAGTTTGTCCCCAGACAATTCATCCCCAAGGACAATTCGTTCCCGGACAATTCGTCCCATGACTATTTGTCCTCTAGGATTTTTCGTCCTGAGGTTTCAGAATTGGCAGGAAGGGTTGCTACTTATTTCTTCCTTCACCAGGCCTTCAAAAACATTTAGAACGAATAGTCCTAGGGGACGAATAGTCCTAGGGAACGAATAGTCCTAGGGGACGAGTTGTCTGGGGACAAATAGTCTTCGGGGACGAATTATCCGGGGAAGAATAATCCTAGGGGACGAATAGTCCTAGGGGACGAATAGTACAGGGACAAATTGTCCAGGTACGAATTATCCGGGGACTTATGGTCCTTGGGGACGAGTTGTCCGGGAACAAGTTGTCAGGGGACAAGTTGTCCCGGGACAAATTGTCCCGAACTCAAACTGTATGGCATATGCTTGTCTTCATGAACCCAGTTTGGAGCAGAACAGTGGATTTTAAATCATGATCTTTATGCATGTTATGAACCAGATTTTGTGGTGTTAAAAATTTGTAATTGTCTTATGCATGTTATGAACAAGATTTTGTGGTGTTAAAAATTTGTAATTGTCTTATGTTCTATTTTTAGCTATGTTATGTTCTATTTTAGCTATGTTCATACAGAAAACAAAATCAAAATATAACAGTCCTCGGTCATTAATGACTAAATTAAATTTCTCTGCACTAACACAAGAATATGAACTACGACCCCCATATAACATATCTAACGGAGAACTTTATCCAGAAATCGGAACAAAAACATCGTCTTTTAGAACTGCAGGTAAAAATATATAAATGTAATTCATTGTAAAATGTTTATCGACCCTTAAATATTGAATTCCTATATTTTCACAGCAAGATTATAAAAACATCACCAATATTGAATTCTAATTCCTATTGTTAATTTCGAATGTTATGAAAGATGTTGAGTTAAGAGATTTAGTCCCTTTAAACATATTGGGTGTACAGTGTGTGAGACGTTGGAGGTCCAATGATTGATCCTTGCATTTGCTGAGAAAGCCCGTCAGGATGTTCCGGCTTGGTCCTACCTTCTCAGTGCTGCAGGACGGAGGGCTTGGCAAGGGACAACATATATTCGGTCAGATGGGACGAAAAACCGAGGTCCTGTGTACACATTGGCATGTACGTAAACGAATCCTAGACAGTTTGAATTTCATATAAGAGTAGGCCTTAGTGCCGCTGCCCAGGCAAAATTTCCCCTCATAGCAGTACACTGTTTGATGTATGTCGGTCTTCATTTGCCTGGTTTGTGCAGAACAGTAGGACGTTATACCCAATTTCTTTAAACATATGAAATTTTCCACAGCTCATGGAGCTTGGAGGCCAATGTTGACAAATTTTCAATTCACCATATCTTTTTAAATACTGAAAGGAGTTGGACCATTTTTGGATTGATGGTTGTCAAGATTTATGTTATTTTTGTAAATTTTATTTACAGCTTCTAGCAGGAGACATTATGTATCTTTTGATATTTTTGGTTGGGTAGCAACTGGTTTAAATATTTTATGTGCCTTTTTACATCTGGCTCGTGGTATAGCCGTTATTCAAGATGGACACATTGAGGTAGGTAGCATCATGTCATTAATAGATTGAGTCTGCGTTGATTCTAAAAGCTAATAGATTATCCTATTTTAAAGGGCCAATACCGATAACTTTTGGGGGAATAAAACTGCTTAATTTTGTGTTAAAATCCCTTATATCCCATTACCTAAGGCCGACCAACTAACCTGATATTTGTGATATGCTTGTAAATAACTTAAACCTGACAGTCTTCATCTGGAAATGGAGACCGTTTTATACAGTATCTGGATAAAACCAGACTTTTTTCTATAAAAATGATATGTAGGTGAAATTTACCTTTTGTTATCAAGTACAGTGCATGGGTCATTCACTGTATAGACCTCTCAAGAAACGGGAATCGATTATTAGGTCACCCAATCAAAAAATTGACCCAAAATCTTAAAAGGGTTACACGTCCAAACGACTCAATATTTTGAGCTGAAACTTTGAGCCAAGGTAAATACACCATGCCTCTATATTTTGGTCCATAAATTTCATTAAGGCTCAGACTTTTTGAGACTCTGTTCTTATCGGGATTGTCCCTTTAATAAATTAAAGAAACTTTGTGTTTTGAAGACACAGTCTATTACTCACAATGAGACAACAGCGTGCACTTAAAAGATCCCATGGCAGGTGGAATTCAAAATAAGAGTAGACTGTTGCTCTGCGGTCCTGGAAAATTTTCACTCATAACACACCTCATTGTATGCCTGTCTTCATCATCACAGTATGTCGTCAAGCCTTATTTTATTTATGTTTATAATTTAAGCTGAACTCCGATAACAAAACTACAGAAATAATAAAATAAAAAAAATTACTGCCTTACACTATCGCCATACTTTTCATTTTTAGAGCAAAAGTACACCAGAGTTTACTTATTAGTAAAAAATATTTGCCTGATCAGACATAATAATGTGTAGCAATATTTTCAGTAAACTGATAGTCAAAAAAAAAGATCAATCAGTCAGGGGGTAATTGGTAGTTGAAATATTGCTAGCCGGATGTGGACAGTGTGGTTGACAAGGTGTATACTGGATGTGGGTGTGGCCTGCCTCTGTATTTGTACGCTGTACAATCGCCACGCTTGTTCTGCAAATTGAAACTAAGTATGGCGATTATGTATGGCACTAATTTTGTTTTATTTAATTATTTCTGTAGTTTTGTAATCAGAGTTCAGCTTTAACAAATGGCAAAAAGAAGGTCAACATTATTCAAAAAGAGAATTACAGTAACAATTTTTTTTTTTACAATGGATCCCCCCCCCCATTTGCAACCATAGTAATCTGTTCTATCTCACCCCCCCCCCCCCACTTGTAACCATAGTAATCTGTTCTATATTGTATATTGTAGGATTATAGTAGTGATTTATTTCAATATGGACTCACATTTATGTTATGTTGTGGATTCTTTCTCTATCAGGTAAAGTTATATGTATAATATTATGTTGGGGGACAATGATCCATCTAAAATAGCCTAAGACTCGGACAAATAATGCGACTGACATGAAACTTGGCATTTTTGGTCTTTGGATAATTGTGCATTAATTTACAGACTTTAGAATTGACATACGAATTCCAAGATATCGGTAATCACATCAATCTACATACTTCAGAATTCCAAATTGGCTGCGATAATGTCATGGTTGGTTTGTGATTCATTATTTGCTCTCTATTTGTTTAAAATTTTGACAATTCTGCGTTAATTG
The DNA here is from genome assembly GCA_948474765.1 of Patella depressa. Lineage (NCBI taxonomy): Eukaryota > Metazoa > Mollusca > Gastropoda > Patellidae > Patella > Patella depressa. Next base: position 36,468,814 of record OX419723.1, on the reverse strand, counting down.
ACAAGATTTAAGAATTGACATTGGAATTCCTAGATGGCGGTGATTACATCATGGTTGATTTGGTAAACTTGTTTAAAACTTTAAATATTTGTTATTGATGTTTCAGGTGTTTTTAATGTGTTTTCCGACGACGATGAGGAAGCCGTTGGCATGTGGTACGCTAGGAAGTATTTGTGTCTGTCAACTTTATCTGTGGGAATATCGAACTAACATAGAGATTCTATTTCATGTGTGTGTCGGGTGTACGGCAACTTTTGTCATTTTTACTCGTAAAATCCAAGAAAAATTACCCCAGTATAATTTATAGTATTATGCAGGGGACACTCGATTGAACGTTCTTGAATTGAATTCCCTCAAAATCAAATGTAGTGTCAATCGAGTGAAAATATGGAATTCGGACTACAACGCATGTGTCGACTGCATAAGAAAATCTCACAAATAACCGTGACAGCTGGAAGATATCAGTCGAGTTTAATTACGTCACGAGGGACAGGATTGAATTCCACATCACTCTATCGCAATTCTGTCACTTTCAGACGTTCTGGGCTGACGATCGAGCCTCCCAATATATATGCAGTCATCGCAGCAGAACTTATTATTATTAAGACGGGTGTATTGTTTTACACATGTGGGGGGGGTGGTGGCCTAGTGGTCTATAAGAGTGCGGCGCTTCAACCTCTAGCTGGCCGGTCACCTCTGGCTTGCAGCTGTCGTTTCGAGCCAAGGTGTGAGTGTATGTGGCATGGAGATAGGGGCGCCTTCTCAAACTCGTGGGTTTCCTCCGGGCACTATGGTTTCCTCCCACTGCTAAAAAATAAAATGAAACCATATGTTAGTCCCAAAATAACCTAGTTTGGACGTTAAACCCCATTTCTCTCTCTCTCTGTACACATGCGAAGTACGAGTTTTATGCTTAAGGATCAAAGATATTTCTTATAAATAGTGATTGAAAGTTGAGTAATGAAAGTCTGAGAATATTTTGTAAAATACGGAGATTGGTTTTGGGGCACACTGACAATGTAGTATATGATCAAGAATTTTGGTTGCATCTCAAAATAATTTTTGTCCCTAATTTTTTAATGTTGCAAAAGAAATGAAAATTGTTTGAGAATTGAGAATTTAAGAGGGGTTATATTTACACAAATGTATAATTTGTACTTGTATCTAATATTAAATTTGGATGTTGCATTGACAAGAAATTATTTGCGATGTAACCAGAATTTCTAACATAAAATTCTTGATCATACACATACTCTCTTTACGCAGCATGGTCCTCTCTACAAATAAATAAAATGGGGGAGGGGGGTACCATCCTTTTGGGCTGGGGAATACGAACGCAAGCCATACAGTGTGCTATGGGGGTAAATGTAGCTCGGACAGCAGTGCTAAGGTCTACTCTCATATGGAATTTGAACTGCCAATGTGTACACATACAGGACCTAGGTTTTTGGTACCATCCGAACAAATATATATTGTCTTGCACCACTTGGGCAAAAAGGTTCCTACATGTATCCTATCTACATGTTATTATATTTGTTTGACACTCTATGTCCTTAAATTACATGGAAGTAAAATTCAGTATTGTAATGTTAGCGAATGTTTTCTATGAACTAAAACTCTTTGTTTTCGATCAAATAAATTGTTCTGAATTAGGTTGCTCTGTTATTTTGAGAAATGATTGGACAATCTTTATATGATTACATTACCGTTTGATTTAAGGCCCATGTTTTATTACCATGGAGATTTAATGATAGGCCTCTCTTGTATTATCATGGATATCAAACTACTATATATAGGCCTCTCTTATATGTTACCATGGGGATCTATAGGCCTCTCTTGTATTATCATGGATATCAAACTACTATATATAGGCCTCTCTTATATGTTACCATGGGGATCTATATGTAGCTATTGACCTCGTATTACCATGCATATTTAACTAAAGACCTCTCTTATCATGGGGTTCGAACTATAGGCCTTTCTTATATCACCATGGAGATGGAACTATAGGCGTCTTATTACCATGGAGGTCTAACTACAGAGGCCCATCTTATGTCTTATTTATGGAGATGGGACCTACTTATATTAAGTTACAGGGTTGAAAGCATATCAAAGCTCTTACCACATGGCCATTTTCATTTCCAACATATCTTATAGAGTAAATAAAACCTATTCTTGAATATTATTTTTATTCTGTACTCCAAATATAGGATAAAGGTGGCATTTTGATAGGAAAACGTTAAAAGGCAAATCATACTTGACCCCGGATTCTGTGTCGTTTGGGAAACTGGAGACCAAGTCATTTCCACTGGAGACATGTGATCCGACAGACGTGGTCTGATATTTTGCATGGATTAGGCCTTTCATGGGTCTGTGACGTCATATATAGGCATCCTCTGCTGGAAAATCAGAATACCTGCATTCTTATTTTCCAGAAGAGGATGTCGATATATTCATCTCATTCTTACGTTAACCAGTTAATAAGTTAACTGCTTTCAACCCTGTTTGTATATTATTAATGGATATGGGTTACGTGTATAATATTATTATTAAGATTCTAGTCCTATAAAATAAATAAATTGCCTCTATATTTATTGCTTGTGTTTATTCAATTATAGGTCAATGTATCTGATTGTTTGAGGGATATAGTTCAAGTATCTGAGGGACTGTGGATCCATTATAAACTACAATAGTATGGAAGATGAATATCAATACAGTTCATCCTCTCATGACCCTTGATTCTTCATACCAAATTAAAAGCAAAATGTAGCCTTTGTCTGCAATCGAAGGCTTGGTAAATGTTATCAAGGCCTTCACATATAATACCCTGCATATTTTGGCACTAATTTTGATTGGGTATTAAGTTTACTGGCTTAATAACTTAATACTATTAACCCAGTTTAAGAGTCCATCAGATTCCTTGATCGTCGCGAATACCAAGTCTCACGCTTTCAAACTTAAATGTTTACCTGTGGTAATCGAATTGCAAAGTTCAAGGTTCATTCAATAGCAAGGTTTCCATGGAGGGGACGCTACATTTCATGTGTCTGTAGCTACATGTATTAGTTGAAGAATTGTAAAGTAATCGAGCAACGTCCAGATGTTGTAAAACTCACATCGTTGCTTCAGGAACATGGGTTGAATAGTAAATAGGGTTCATCGTCTCTTGATCAAATACTTCCCCTGACCTGACCAACCGGGTGACAATATAATAAATTAACCCACACTGAAATGTAGGCATAAAACAAGATGTGTTTTTGTTGAAATATAAAATTAGGTTGGGCATCTTCTACTGTCCTGACAGTTGATTAAAACAACCCTTTACATGCAGTAGATCTCAAGGTCTCTCTTTCTTTAAGGTATGTGTACCGTATACCGTACTAATGTTGCCATAATGTGGATCTAAAGGCCACCTCCCTCAAGACTCAAGGTACATGTATACCACTTGTTCCTATTATGTAGACCTAAAGGTTCCTCGACCCCTCCTCTGTATGGCGGTATATTAGTGCCAAAATTCTAACATGCTATCTGTCTAATTTCTAACCTCCATTCATGTAACTTCTAACCTCCATTCATGTAACTTCTAACTTCCATTCACGTAATTTCTAATTTAAGACAATGTATAATTCAACTTCTTTATTTGTTCAGTGTAAATATCAATTCTATTTCATCTTATTTCTATTATTGAGGCGACAAATGTCTACTTCATTGTGGTATTACATGTTAAGCATGAACGGCAAACAAATTTAGAATTTTGATACTTCTACCTAGCAACCATCATTATGACATCGTTTGGTGTCGCCACTGTGTGCTCAATTGGATGATTGTGCACCAGATCGGGACCATAATTGGTATAAACGACCCATTCTTCGTTTGGTTGAAGGTTGGAAGGAGTGCTGAGAGAGAGAGAGAGAGAGGTCACTTAGTATTAAACTCAGTATCTGTGTAGGCCTATCCATAACATTTATACCCTGTGTTAATATAGACCAACTGCATATACATGTAGATATTAATTATTGGCTCAACCGTAAAAAAAAATAAAATAAAATTCTCCAAATCCCGTTAAGCTTATATTTGAAATAGAAAATGAAATGAAATGAAGAGGGTTTAACGCCCTACTGTTTTGTTCCGAACCGGGCTAATGGAGACGGACATACGCCATACAGTGTGCTTTAGGGAAATATTGCCCGGAGAGCGGATCTACGACGTGGACTTATATCGAAGTCTAACGGTCACGGGATCTTTTACGTGCACGCCAACATGTACATGGAACCTCGGGTTTTCATCCCATCGGAACGACAAGACACTAATAAGGGGGAACCACGCCAGAAAATCTGGATGAACTTTTTTCGACCAATGCAGGGATCGAACTCCCAACCCACAGCCTAGCGAGCCTGCGTCTTACCCACTTAGCCACGGTATTCGAAATAATATTTGCAAACCATACATTTATATCACGTTCAATGTTGTTTAGAGGGTAGGATGGCCGAATGGTTAGCACGTGCACGCTGTAACATAAGGTCTGTCATTGAATAAACTGGCGTGGTTTCGATTTCCCGTTTTTACGTGACATGGAGCAGAGCCGCCTTTCCAACCTCGTGGGTTTTCTCCGGGTCCTCCGGTTTCCTCCCACTGCTAAACACTCCTACGCGCAAGCGAATTATTGAAATACAATTGAACGGTGTTAATACCGAAATGACCTGGTTGGTGTCGAGTTGATGTTAAACCCCATGTACCCATCTCTCTCTCCCGATGTTGTTTTCAATTTTAACACTCAGGCAAGCCACTCAATCTGACGAAGAGGGAGTCGTTTGTATCAATAGAATGGTCCCGATCAGGTGCTCAATTCCCAAACTGAGCACACGGTGGCGACACCAAACGATGTCATAATGATGGTTGCTAGGTAGATGTATCAAAATTCTAAATTTGTTTGTCGTTCATGCTTAACATGTAACACCACCAATGAAGTAGACATTTTTCGCCCCAATATTAGAAATAAGATGAAATAGAATTGATATTTACACTGAACAAATAAAGAAGTTGAATTATACATTGTCTTAATTTAAAAATTACATGAATAGAAGTTAGAAGTTACATGAATGGAGGTTAGAAATTACATGAATAGAATTAAGAAATTAGACGAAAGCATGTTAGAATTTTGGCACTAATATACCGCCATACCTCTGTACCATGTTGACATTATGTAGATTTAAAGGCAACCTCCCTGATGGTACATGTATACTTCTGTACTACCACCCCAAACCTGTCAGGTTCATGTATATTACTGTTCTTATACATGTACCTACTCCCCTACCTCAGGTTCATGTATGTACTACTGTTCGAATCACATACACCACCCATCTTGGTTCATGTATATTACTGATCTCATCCCATGCATGTCCCATCACCCCCTTACATGTAGCTTCACATATACCCCTGTTCCATCAAATACACGTCCCACCACCCTCACCCAGTTATGTTCATGTATACTACTGTTCACAATACATTCATCGAAAAAAACAGGGAGACGACACATCATAAAATATTCCAATAAATTTATTTCTAGTTGTTTATCACCGCACCACTAGGTGAACTTATATTGTCTTTAGTCTATCACTTTTTTTATACGCCTCCATCAATAATATTCAACCATCTAATGATGGTCATCATGGCCGCCTCTTTTCTTTAAAACAAATTTATCTACCAATATCGTGACAACCATGGCTGCAGCAGCATATTTAAATCCCCGAAAAAAAGAGTATTTTACACCATCCATTAGTCGTGGGATTTCCGGTTGATATCTCCATACTTCGTTCCTAAAATAGTAAATATAGGTTGCCAGGCAATAAAACATACGCCCACAGCAGCTGAATCATCTGAAAGTTGACAAGGGTTGTAGGATATGTCAGCATTTACAACACACTGATATGACTTTCATAACGATCCAATGACAACTTCAGTCAATAGATAGAGAGCATTCATAAGGTTCAAAAAAAGTTAAGCAAGAGGCACAACTCTGAAGGTTATATACACGCACATTGCTGAAATTCAATAGGCTTCTTTGTTTTACTCTTGTAAATAACATATAAATTTCTAAAATATCAGATAATAAATGTAGTCAGAGTGTTCTCAAGAAATTTTGGACGGAAACAATAAGACAATATAATTGTAAGACCATAAATCATATTTCCATGTGGGGGTATAAAAGTCGTGGGTATTGTCTCATTTTTTGGCCGATTACAGAAATGGATTGATTTTTGATTGTGTAATAGTATTGGGTGGAGAAGGATACTGGTAACAAGTATATTTTTTGCAAGTTTTCCACTAATAAACTCATTGTTTTGGATAATGACATGATGGGTGTCGCTGTGGAACTGGTAGTGGTACTTTTCACTTATTAACTGAGCATTTTACAAACAACGAGACTTCGCTGTTAGGATTATTAGGCGCTAAAATGTACTTTCGTACTATATTACACTATTATAGTATTAATTCTTAATTAATACTGCTTTTAATTATATATTCAATATACTGGATACCAATTAGCTCCTTTTGGAACTGGCCTTGAGCGAACGATATATTCGCTACCGGTACACAAAAAGTTCGCTAAAAACAGTTCTGAAAAGAACTAGACAACAATTCAGCTTGGCTCTTATCGGCTAATTGCTATTTCATAATACACATCAATGGTCAGCCATTTAATACAGAGGTAAGAAGGCTTCACAATACCTCTGTGAAACAGATTGACTTCAAATACCGTACGGAGAAAGTTTGTTCCGCTGCTACTCTAGCTAGAATCTTTAAAGGGCCAATCCCGATAACTTTTGGGGGAATAAAACTGCTTAATTTTGTGTTTAAGAACGCGTCCGCGAGAGGACCATGCAGAAATCGAAAAAAACGATAACCCTGGGGGTCAGCAAATATCAACCATACTTGGTCTATGGGGACCCCTAGGCGACTGAAGTCACATGATGAAGTGAAAATTTTTTGAAGTGACAACTTCCGGTATAACTGGAAATTGTTGTTTTCGGGCAAAATTTGACATATTTCGACCAATTTTTTACCCAAATTTCAAAACGCTCCTACCCGAAAAGTTGTGTCTCTAAATTTTTGAAATTGGTGAGGTATGATAGGCCTATTAGTCGTCTTAATATCCTGCAGTTGTTTGGGATTGTATGAATCGTGTGAAATTTTCTGTGCGTGATCTTAAAGTGGTCATTTTATGTATGTTGAAAACTATGCCATCCTAAAACGCATGTAGCTACTTCTTTGCAGGTCTGACATATAATTGCTTGGTGTGGTTGTGAAGGGCATTTCTCAAAGTAAATGTCAGAAGAAAAAAACTGACCGGAACGCAACCCACTAGAGTGCTGCAATAGTTTGAAAATATGTAAAAACGGTATTTTCCACAAATTTGTATTTTCACTGATGATGGACTACTATCATCAAGAGTTCAAATGACCGTTGATTATCAACATTACTAACATATTTTGTTACTTGGACGTTCCTTGCGCCAAATATACTATCTTGGTTAAATATCATGAAGTTTTTGTGACAAAATCGGACGTTCGCGGTCATTGTAGAAAAGGGGCGTAACTGGTGTATAATTTTGCAGGGTCAGGCAACGATTATTCTAATCTGTATTCAGTAGTTAGTAGCACAGAAGAGCATGAATCCATGGGTTGGCACGGCAAGCTTTCATATTGGCACAATTTAACCAAAGCAGCACCTTTTCAGCAATGACCAACGATTATCTTCATTACTTATAATATTTCGGTATTTGAACGTGCCTCGTGTCAAATAGATATTGTTTAAAATCATATCTATGTGACACAATCTGACGCTCGCTTGATAGCCAACGGGAAGGGTCATATGTTGTGTATAATTTTGCAGGAATCAGACCACTGTTATTAAGATCAGTATTCAGGAACAGATCATTGTATAGATTTATTGACTGACATGACTATCATAAACTTGATCTATTAATTTGTACACCTGCTCATGTAAAGAAACATTCAGAAGTATTCATGTAGGGACATTTAATGTATGATATTGAAATCTCTGAAGGGGAAGATGGCATAGATCACAACAGGATTTATGGCACTCCAGGATAATGTTGACCGCATGTGCCAACCCTTCGACATGTCTACGTTGGAGCAGAAGTGCTTACGTAAACGCTATCTGACCTTCCTTCAAGTTTTTGGACCAAAGAATAATGTAATACTGTTTTTGGTCTATGTCCTCTTCTCCTTTGTGGATTTCAGTATGGAATTATCATAGCCTCCCGATCTCCAATGCCTCTCCGTGAAAATTTCTAAATGTTTCTGACCAAAATAACCTATTTGGCACAGTAACGGTGGTAGAAAAGTTGATATTCAGCGGGTGACTGGGCACGTGAGCCCACTAATCCTATGCTTGTTGTGTAGTCATCTTGCTGATCGTGTAACTATGATTTAATGTCACTGGATCATGTACAATCCCCTCGTCCTTAAAACCTGTTACAAGAGCAAACATGTATGCCTCAGAAACACTTCAAGACTTCAACCCATGGACGACTAATAGTTTATGATCACGAAGTTGATGTGACGTGGCTCTCTACCACTCAAGAATTATCGCGTTTCAGGTTGTCCGGTTCTCCACAAAACATTTCCAGTCACGAGAATGTACTGAAGATGCTAATTCGAACCTTCCACAGCTATCGGCAGCGTAGTGATCTTTTACCCAAGTGCTGAAATATGCTTACTCTGAATGGTGTATCATATTTCACCTTTCATTACCATATCATATTCATATAAAATGAATTATTCTATGTAAATTGCACGACACTTGTCCCTGGTCTACATGGGCTTTAGATCATAAGGTCAGTTATTGAGTCAAGTAGTGACACAACATGAAAGGGTGGTGTTGTTTGTCCAACCGTGTGGATTTTCTATTTTTGCACAAGCGATCATTGAAGTAAATCTGTCACATATGTTAGTCCCAAAGTGACCTAATTTGCATCAAGTGGATCTTAAACCCCATCTCTCCCTCTCTTATGTCAAATTCAGTCTTGCTAACGACTGAATGGAATATATATTAACTTTGTTATGATGTTCATAGATATGCATCACCATATGTTAGTCCCAAAATGACCTCGTTTGTGTTCAATGGATGCTAAATCTCATTTTACTCTGTTCCTCTCATGTCTAAATCATCCTTGATCATGACTAAATGGAATATATTAAATTTGTAAAGATGTCCATACATATACTTCATCTGGGGTATTGATAAACAGAACATTTTATCCTATTTTTGGGTGTTTTTAATTTATTTCTGATGTATTTATTATGCCCGTTCCGGTCATTTTTATTTTTTATTTTGTTAGTGGGAAGGTTGCTAGATGTGGGTAACATTCAATTTTTTTCCTAGTCCCTGCAAAGAACGAGCTATAGCATCTCAAACATTGGTTTTCATTAAATTCAATTTTCAGACAGAGTTGGGTATCATGCCAGTACCAAGGTAGAATTAGCAGTAGAAACTTTAAACTCGGTGTATAGGAGGAACCTGAGTGGTCCTACTAATGCCCAAAATTTTGTATGCCTAAATCAATTATTGTCCGAATAGCAGATCATCCGAATTTGGTTCCAAAATCGCCAATTTTTTGCTTATTTTTCTATTAAAAAATATATTTCCAATTTTTCAGGTCGGTATCAACTGAATCAATCTAATATTTTGTGGGGATGTATCTGGGTAATAACCCATCTCACAGAAAAAATTTGGCCCAAATCCCCGACCCAAGGGTTATCACCCCCTGCATGGTGCTCTCGCGGACACGCTCTTAAATCCTTTAAAATCCATAACCTAAGGCCCACCTACTAACCCGATATTTGTGATACGCTTGTAAATAACTTAAACCTGACAATCTTCATCTGGAAATGGAGACCGTTGTATTATACAGTATCTGGATAAAACCAGACTTTTTTCTATAAAAATAAAATGTAGGTGAAATTTACCTTTTGTTATCAAGTACAGTGCATGGGTCATTCACTGTATAGACCTCTCAAGGAACGGGAATCGATTATCAGGTCACCCAATGAAAAAACTGACCCGAAATCTTAAAAGGGTTACGTGTCCGGATAAGCAGTGTTGACGTACACGTCCAAACGACTCAATATTTTGAGCTGAAATTTTAAGACAAGGTAAATACACCATGCCACTATATTTTGGTCCATAAATTTCATAAATACTCGGACTTTAATTTTTGAGACTCTGTTCTTATTCTTATCGGGATTGTCCCTTTAACAATTACAATATCAACCTACCGGATCCATGGGTCTTTCAGGCCTTCCCTGGCTAACAGTCTTTGGTATTCTTCTAGTTCCGGAATTCCCTGCCATTTGTAAGTTTTCCAGTCGGGTATCTCATAATTTCCCCCCGTCATTCTTGCAAACGTAGAAGAATAACCGAAACGTCGACCGGTCACCTTACAGCAATCTGACCTCCAAATGTAAACTTCCTGTTGTGCATTAAAGGGAAAGAACTCTTATTATTTTACATGGATGCAGACCGCTACATTTCACGCCGATCCGTCCGATTTCAGTAAAAAGATTGAATCGTGTTTTGATTAAAATATTAAGGGGTCGAGGTATAGCAAGAATTTGGTATTGAAAAAACTCAATCGGATCCGCAATAAATCTTCGCTTTATCGGTCATTAGCACGTTGTGTAAAAAAAAACCCCTAGGCCTAGTGGTCTGATTCCTCTAAAACACATCAGAGAAGTTATCTCCATTGAATAAATAGCCAATGATATTTCATGTTACATGAGAAACAGGTGCACGAATGTATCGTAAGCTATGATTGGCCTAACTCTCCATTAATTTTTAACATGGCTTCCAAATCTAGATTTCTGTAACGATTGTTATAATTATCATGTTTTCAACGTATAATATCTTTTTATATGGATGACAGGAGTCATTGATCAATTGGTAGATAATGAACATGACCTTGGCCCGTGTTTAGATTTGTAAAAGTACCTGCATCAGAAAGAAATCGCAAGAGTATGCCTATTTTCCCTCTTTGACGTTTGGTTATTTATCTACGTCTCTCAGTCTCACTTATCCAATCACTTTTGGGCATAAAGTTATAAAGCTTTAATACGTGAAAATCCAACTTATGAATATCGAATGAATATTGTAAATGTTAAGAAAGATCCCATAGAAATTTGAAAATGGATTATGAAAATTATCTTTAATTGATTTTTTATGTCAATTTTTAGAAAACTGACAGTTAGGATTAGGAGTTAGGTTTTTAATATAAATTCATTATACAGAAGTCAACAAATAATTTGCAGACCCCATCCTTTTACTACTAAATTTGTAACTGCATCAACTTTTTCATAAAATCAGTCTGACAGACTTAAGTTTTTTTAACAGTAAAACTTATCATGTTTTAATCTCAATCTGTACAGATATTGACACGCCCCTTATTTGATAAAAGCATTAGACTAGTATACCTTTTCAATTTGAATTTCACTCTACAGTAGTCAACAAACAAAGGGATCAATCAAACACAGCATTCATTCATAGCATATCACAAGTTGTCAAATTAGATATCAGTTTTTAGATTTGAGGTGTTCGATCCCCACATTGGCCGAGAAAGTTCATCCAGATTTTCCAGTGTGGTTTCCCCCTTGTCAGTGATGTAGGACGGAAGGCCTGACAAGGACATCTGTGTAGTCGTTTGGGTGGAACGAAAGACTGAGGTCCAGTGTACACATTGGCTTGCATGTAAAATATCCCTTGATACATGTAGTTGGAATTTAATATAATAGTAGGCCGTAGTGCCACTGTCAGGGCAAAATTTCCCTCAAAGCACACTAAATGGCTTATGCCTTCTTCATTATCCCAGTTGGAGCAGAGCAGTAGGGCGTTATAAACCCCATTTCATTTCATTTCATTTCCCAACCATGATTTATGTTTTGTAGATGAATCTACTGGGTGGTAATTGGAAATGGGTCACACTTGGACTTGGCTTGTTTTTTGCAACATTTGGAAGTGTGTTTTTCTTGATCATTTTTTATACCCTAATCTTTATTAGTGGGTAAGTTTTTATTTTTATCTTTATATTGATAATACTGATTGTATAAATGTGACAGAGTGCATGTAGGCTACTTGACGATTTAAGAAAAGAAGTAAGAATCAGTGTCGCTCAGTGAGTAATTTAAGTTGACCGGGAGTTCTATCCTGTTTTTAGCAGAGAAAGTTCCCCAGTTATTTAAGAACCGCAGTGGCTCAGGGTATGGACTCCCTCACCAGGGGCACCAGTACTTTGATCCTGTTATTATATTGGCAGCAAAAGTTCTGGTATTGTCCAGCATTGTTTCTGGTAGAAACAAATAGGGTAATCTGTATACAGTAGAATCTGTATGAGCAGCCACCCCTATTCAGCTACATCTCCTTGTAAGCGGTCTCAATAAATTTCCCCCATAAAAATTCTATTGTTTCATCTCTTTATTCAACGACGCAGGAATCATTTCTGGTATTACGCGCCAGGGGTGAGTGGCGTCTACTTAGTTTCGGCCCTAGAGGGCTGTTTTGAAGTTGTCCACTGACTGAGTGCATGATTTGATAATGATGAAATCACTACATGGTGTGTAAATGTCTTTATTACATGAACCTCAGATTGTGCTGAGAATAGGATGTTAAAACACCAGTTCATTTCATTAATTTGGAATGTGTTTCTTTCTCATTTTATTTTAGTTTTCATTAAAAAGATTTTTCATTTCGTATTATTTTTTTTTCATTTTTGTGTCATTTTTATTTCATTTTCTTTTAATTCCTTTTTCATTTTTATGTTCATTTTTATTCCAGGTTTTTAGTGATAGCCCATTTTTACGGACAACAGAAATCGGAAGATGTAGCTTTGTTTACATTATCAACGTTAGCTCTACCTTCCACAGGTGTCAATAAGGTTTGTATCAGGGTTCCTAACAGGGCTCACACCACGTTCCTTAAACAACGTTCGCAAGTTTTACAACATCTAACCGTTGCTTCAATACTCAGCAATTCCCGAACTTTGCGCCCGTTGTTTTTACACGTAACTAATTAGCATTGTCCAATCAGAGTTCGTATCACGTAACACGTTATAAACAAACAGGGTTTTTCATATTGCGAAATTTGTGGAAAACCAGCAACCGTGACATTGATCGATCTTTGAACATTGTCACATGTAGGCATTTTAGCTAAAAGCACGAGACTTGGTATTCACGACGACCGATGAATCTGATAGGTTCCCAAGCTGGGCTTGTGCCAGTCGAACTATGCAGGGTGTTACGTGGAGGGCTTGATAAGATCTATGCAGATAAGGCAAGATCAAGCCTTCTATTGAAGATGGGCTTACACTGGCTTTCAATTTTTATGATAATTTTTATATAAAGAAATGTTCATATTTTTTTCCGCCAACTTGAATATTTTATCTGCCAAAAATTTGTGATAAAAAAATACAATATCTAACTATTTTATGTCTCAGCTAGGCCTATTATTAAACAATTATTGGTATATACAATATACATGTACAACAACTTTTAAAATCTGTCTTTACATAATACATCAGCGCAGTTTGGATTTAATAAGATCAAATTTTATTTGTGGTGACTTTAGTCTATTTGAACATCGCTGTATTGCACTATACATGTATATTCAGTATTTACAAGTCAAATCTCGTCCAAGGATTGCCAATTTTCTATAAAATTTATGTGCTGGCCATTTTCTCGCTCAAGAATCACCGATATTCAATTACTTCTTATGGAATTCAACTATCAAAATATTTTATTCAATTCGAAAGGAAATGTCGTCCATTTTGATTACATGTACATGTAGAACCATTTTTTTGTTTTAAGACAAAACGATACATCAAATAATCACCGCTTGAATTAATCAATAGGAGTAAATAATGACTTGAGATAAGGTTTGATATATATCATTGGCAATTATCAATCAACTAATTATTAATCTGAGACAACTGATTAGTATTACTCATCGACGCAATCCGGATTATCAGTCAGTTGATTAATTTATAGTATCCCGCCACGTGATTGACACTCAATAACGGTTATCCAGGATAAATACGATTAAAATTTTAAGATTTTTTTCTGCCAGTTCTCAAAACGAATCGCCAGTACCGCAAAACATTATCGCCAAAATCAAATTTTAATCGCCAATTACGACTTTGGCGACAGACAGTGTGAGCCCTGGTTCCTAATGTTTACAGTGGATTTCATCCAGACTATTCCCATGCTCCTGTGTACATACATACATGTAGCACACTGTATATGGCATATGTCCATCTCCATTAGCCCAGGCTAGGAGCGGAATTGTAGGACGTTAAACCCCATTTTATGTCATCTCCACTATTCTTTCCACTATTTTTCATATAAACTACGAACAATGTATCAACTGTTTGAATGAATATATCTTGTTTTTGTTATTTCCAGATAACTCGTAAAATGAACAGTGTAACAAAAATAAAGAATTTTGACAAGAGAATGACAGGAGCGAGTGTTATTGATGATGTCTTAAAGGAGGTAATTAGTTATTAGCGCTATTTGCTATCAGGGAATTTGTAAAAATTAAAATTTATGTTATTTAATACTAGAAAAAACCAGTCAAATCTATGATATTAACTATCTAATAACTATCTTGAAAAAAAAACACGTTTAGTAAACAAGGAATTTTACCCAGCCTCGTTCTGAAAAAAATACCTCGTTAAAAAACAGCTCAATTTAAAAAAAACGTGTTTTGGAACTGCAGACAAGGCATTTATTTTACCACGTTTGGACAGAAATGCCGAACGAGGCATTCTGAGGTTTATAGTGTCACAATTATATTGGAAATTTGGAATGGATGTGTTTGTATAATTTCAGTTATTGGAGTTTACTATACGAGATTATATAAAAACGTGGTATCGGACGATCAGTGACCATGATGCTTTCCATGTTAATATCTGGCAGTGTGTTCAAAAAGTTGTCATTACTTTTGCCCATAGGTAAGTAAAAGTTTGAAAATGTTTTTCAAATTGTTTGTTGCCACACAACCCATCTATTTATTTAATTACGATTGACTGGCAACCTATCTTTATTGATGGATTTCAACCTATTTTTTGTTATGACGGTATGTGTTGTTGCTTGGCAACCTATATTTATTTATAGATTGTTATGAGTTCAACATTTGTATGTTTATTTTGATGATAGGCAACTTATCTTTACTAATAAAAGCATCATCAAGTCAAAATGATTATTTATAGAAGCACCAATTTAATTCGTAAAATGTTTGTTATGTTTATTTCGTAGCCTGTCTACCTAACTTTAATAAAAGCACCAAGTTAATAGGTCAAATTGTTTTGATTATTTTGTAGAACGAAAGAGATTGATTGGATGCCATATTTTACCCAAAGATTAGTTGATGATTTCGCGTCTCATATTCGATTGTATCGCAGAGTTTTAGATAAGAAAAAACGTCTCCCTCCAGAAGGTGAGTTATAAATATTGATTTAAATATGACAGGGTATAACTGTTGATGCAATTTCATCTCTCACTTGAAAAGGCCCTTCTAGGTTAAAAGCAGCCACAGTGACTGGGTGAGCAAGGCTTTGGCTCGCTAACTGGTTAGAACCCTACGTTGGCAGAGAAATTCTCCCTTGTCAGTAATACAAGATGGAGGGTCGAAAAGAGACAACATGCTATAGTTATTTAGATTTGACGGAAAAAGGTCGTGTGTATAAATTGGCGTACACATAAAAGATCCATTGACAGTTGAAATCTGATGTAACAGTAAGCCTCAGTACCGCTTTCTGTGCAAATATTTCCTTGTAGCCTACTCCATGGAGTATGCCTGTCTTCATTAACGGTAGTCGGAGCAAATTAAAATTTATTTCATTTCATTCCTTTCTTGAGCTGTATATTGTATGTGAAAATGTATTGATAGTCTCTTTTTAAATCTGTTGGATAAAAGCCAGGATGTTATTTTCTTAATTAAGTGTTAGATAATCAATCTGAGTACAATATTAGAGTGGATTAAGCCATGAGAAATTTGATATTTTAGCAATGACACATCAGGACCCAAGTGGACAAAACATTCACAAACTTACGTTAAAAATTTACTCAAAATATCTTATTTGATCTAGAAACACAAAACTTTGCACATAGTTTCTTGTTGATGTATTTGATACATTATAACCGCAAAGATTTTATAAAGGACTATATTCTAGTTAAAATAAGTGGATTGACTACTTAGTCAACACGCCAAATAATTAACCCATTGTAACATTGTAAAATTTAGCCAAAAGTCAATTGATTTGTAATTCCATAGTGACCAGTTCATTGTTTTCTCTATCAGCTTTTTGAAACATCAAGCGACTGAAGCTGACAATAATGAACCTATAAAGATCCCTGATATTTACCCTCTCTTTTTTTGTATTTGATCGAAAATAAAATTGGTAAACTTGCTCTATTTTCTAGAGGCACAATCAGCAGATATTGAGGAATTATTTTTTGATCTTGAGGTTGACATGGAAGATAACATGTGTCGAGATCTGATCTGTCTCGATCCCCAGGCGGAAAAACGTAAGTAGAGTTATCAAATAATATCAAATATTAGATATTACAATTGAATGGGAGGAAGGGGGTCAAGATTATAAGGTCTGACGTTATGTCAAACGGCTTCTACATACTACTCTTGTATGGGACCAGGAAGTAGGGTAGCCTATCCAACCTTGTGAGTTCCCTCCCACTGCAGGGTCAAATAGTCTGGAAGTGATTCAGGTGATATGGTTTCAATTCCTCGCTTGACAAGGGGTAGGGTCACCTGTCCAACCTCGTTGGTTTTATGTATCCAACTGTTAAAGACCCCTACACGCAAGCCAATTATTGAACCATATGTTAGTCCTGAAATGACCTAGTTTATCCAACTGTTAAAGACCCCTAAGCAAAATAAAACAACCACACATATTTGGATATTAAAATTCAATGGGGTAAGAGGGATGGTGACCTTGTTCATAAGGTCGTATATTAAGTTAAGAGACTTATAGCATGCTTTATTTTGGATTTATTTTGTAAGATATTTCACTATTTATTCCCCCCCCCTTTTTTTTATAGAAAATTTACATGGTTTTTATAACATTTTGTTTTAATTGATTGTGTTTTTATTATTATATTGCTATTTTTAGAATATTTACAAGATTTGAGTGATGTATTACTGTTTCTACTCTTGTCAAAAGAAGATTTCTACAACAAGCCATTTAGATTTATAATGAGGGTAAGTTCGAGTTAAAGATGCAGGCAGAGGGATGGTTAGCATGTGCGTGCTGTATTATAAGGTCTGTTATTAAACAAACTGGCGTGGTTTCGAATTCCCTACTCGCAAGCGATTATTATTGAAATAAATTTGAACCATGTTAGTACCAAAATGACCTAGTTTGTGTAGAGTGGATGTTAAACCCCATTCCTCTCTCTCACTCTCTCTCTCTCTCTCTCCATTAGTCCAGTTGAGTCTGTATTGTTGGAATAGTTTGTAATAAAGTGTGAACAGTCCATTTGCTGATTACACTATTTTGCCTCGACGGTTTTTTAGGACTTCAAATTTTGACTAATGGTTTGAATTGTTCGTAATTGGTTTTATTTTATTTGTATGTTTCAGGAAGTTTTAGTGAATGGTGTATTTATACCAACTATTGATCTGCTGTCTGACCCTGATTACATCAATCAATATATCGCCTGGTTGGTAAGTACAATAAACAGTACAATAAACATATAGTTAGGGTGGGGAGTTAGGTGTAAGAATTTTCGGGAGAGTTTGGTCAATAGGGACCAGTTATCATTCAGATTTGATGAATAAAGGAAAGAAACTGATACACATATTCAGTTAAAAGATTGCCGTCTAGAAAGTGTTAAATACCATCAAGATTCATCAAATAACGCCCAGTTTGTGCTACTTTGTGGTTGAGATAGGCTCTAATGTCAAGCCTCATTTTTACCCCACTTTGTTGTTGAGATCAGTTTTTCGATCTCATTTTGTCTCTTATGTCAAGTCATATTTTACCAATCAATCTAATCTTGACTGTAGTCTGTTCTTTCAAGTCACATTTTGTGGTTGAAATCAGTTTTTCGTTCATATTTGACCTGACTACAGTAATCTTCAGCGTACTATGTCTATTTCAGTGTCAGATGTCGTCGTTCACCAAAGAAACGTTTCTAACTGTCATTAAAAATAGTGAAAGTTTGGAAGAACTGGAGGCCGTGGAGTTGAAGGTTGAGGCAGATATTACAAAATGGAGGGCAAAAGATAGCGGGGGCAATGATGGTAGGATTTTGATGTTTAATTATTTGATTTGTTGAAGAGTTTGAACTAGATAACGTTTTTGTATATCATTTTATTATGTTAAAAGTTTGTGCTGGACATCAGAGGGCTGAGTGGCCATGATAGTAACAATTTCCTTGTGCGTAGGGTCTTTAGCATACTCCGCACAGTGTTGCGTTTGATTAGAGGTAATCCTACTACACACTGCTATTATGAGTGGATATTGTTGTTTCAAATTTTGATTGGTCAGTAGTCCATCTACCAACCAATCAATCACTAGCTGCCTTACAAAAGCTTTACATTTAAAACGAGTGCCAATATTGGACCAAATATGTTTACATAACATTACGTCCTGACTCACGATTTTATTATGCCTGATTAACCCGTGCATAGCAGAATACTGCAGTAAAACTAATTGTGTGAGAGGAAACAAGGGGACCTGGAGAAATCCCGGACAGGTGACCCTACCCCTTGTAACGTACAACCAGGGAATCAAAACCACGCCAGTTGACTCAATGATGTCATGTATGATATTAATATTTTCAGATACTCTAGTTAAACAGAATTTAAACAGTTTACGATTTGTTAAAGATACATGTAAAGCTAGAATCAAACGATTACAAGAAGGACCATTAGATAGCGAATCTTTACCTGAGGTATGTAAAACAGTCTCTGATTGGTCAATTGGTTATATAGTGATAAATGAAATAAAATCAGATTAATTGAAATTTCTCTCTTCTCTCCCTTGTAGGAACCAGAATTTCTGAAGTATCATAATTTATATATTTTGACGCTGGATGACATCATGGAGAATAATATAGCTTTACAGGCTTTTATTGGTGAGTACAAACCTTTAATTGAATATTATATATAGCATTTCAGGGTTTTATGACATAGTATTACAGGTCTTTATTGGGGAGTTACTCACTTTTGATTTTATTCAAAAAAATTACAACGGAAGAATTAGCATTTGCAGAAAATATAAGAACTATAAACATCACAATAAAAAATATAAACAATTGTAGTCTTAAAGCGCTTAAAAATCTACTGTATACATCCTGGAAGCTGCAGTGGCTCAGTGAGTGAGGCGCTGGTTCACCAACTAGGCAGGTGGGGTTCGATCCTGGTGTTGGCCAAGAAAGTTTCGTGGAATTTTTCAGTGTGATTTTCCCTTGTCAGTGGGTGCTGGATTGATTGCCTGTGTCTAGTCAATTGGATGGGACAGTGCACATGTTGGCGCGCACATAAAAGAAGCCTACTTGAATGTTGGAATTCGATATACAGTTGGTGTAGAACAGTAGGACATTTGTTTACTGTTGTTAACTTGTACGTAATGATATAAAATATCCTATAGTTGGCTCTAATAATCATTATCAATCTTGTGTTTATTACAGAATTCATGACAAGTAAAGGTGGTGAACAGATTTTATTCTTTTATTTAAATGTTGAGGTATGATTTATCAACAGATCATCATCATCATCATCATCAACATCATTATCGACATCATCATCATCAACATCATCATCATCATTATTTTCAACATCATCATCAGGGGTGGGTGGGAATGTGGTGTCTGGCTGAATGGTTAACACGTGCGTGCTGTATCATAAAACCTGTCATTAAGTCAACTGGCATGGTTTCAAATCCCAGGGGGGTTGGGATGGCCTAGTGGTCTAGAGTGCCGCGCTTTGACCTCTAGCTGGCCGGTCACCTCTGGCTTGCGGCTGTGGTTTCGATCCCTGGTGTGAGCGTATGTGGCATGGAGATAGGGCGCCTTCTCAACCTTGAAATGAAATTAGACCATGTGTTAGTCCCAAAATGACCTAGTTTGTGTCAAGCGGACGTTAATCCTCATTTCTCTCTCTCTCTTTAAACTGTATGGATAACACGTTATGTACATGTTGTATATATTTCAGGGTTTTCGAACGGCAGCCGAGCAGCAAATCACAGAAGCGCATAAATCAAAACAGACATCAAATAAAGCAGTGGAACCTGATTTACAATCTCTACGCAGGGCAGCCATGATTATTTACGATCAATATCTAGGAGAAAAGGTAAATATCTAGGAAATAAATTCTAGGAGAACAGGTAAATATCTAGGAGAAAATGTAAATTTCTAGGAGAATAGATAAAATATCTAGGAGAAAAGGTAAAATATTTAGGAGAAAATATCTAGGAGAAAAGGTAAAATATCTAGGAGAAAAGGTAAAATATCTAGGAGAAAAGGTAAATATCAAGGAGAAGGGAGAAAAGGTAAATTTCTAGAAGAAAGGTAAAATATATAGGAGAAAAGGTAAATATCTAGGAGAAAAGATAAATTTCTAAATTAATGTTGAGATTAAATCAACAAACTGTTCTTATAGCATATACGATCAATATCTTGGACAGAAGGTAAATTTTTAAATTGATCCTGAGATTAAATCAGTAAACTGTGGTAATAGCATATACGAATACTATATACACAAGTTCATTGGCTCTAAGGTTTTTGTCAACTTTTGTAATGAATTTTGAAAAGTTTTTAATCTAGACTGGGTGAGGGTTATGGTTTTCTATTGAGAGAAGGTAAAATTTACCTGGAATTGGGTTAGGGTTTTCTCTTGAGAGAAAGATAATTGGTTAATTCCTTCTGGGATTGAACCAGCAGAAATTTCATCTGCAATTCAAATTATTTGATTGTTTTGTAGGCAACAATAAAGATGAAACTACCAACTGAATTAATCAAACGAACGTTGCAGAATATAAAAGATAGAATGTTGTCGGAAGATGTCTTTGATGCTGTTCAATCTCGAGTAAGTAGTCCTGGACATCACATTGACACTAGTGGTGGTCTGATTCCTGAAATTTTTTTAGGTTGTAGCTACAAGATCAAAATTTATTTAAGATAGAAAAACATAAATCCATCTATTATCGCTGTGACTCTGTGATTGAGACGATATCTCACTAATGAGGAGGTCTCAGGTTTATTCCTTGTGTTGTCCTAGAAATTAACGCAGGATATTCTGATGTGGTTTTCCTTCGTCAGTGATACAGGATGGAGGCCTGGCAAGGACAAGGTCATTTGGATGGTAATAGAAGGCCATAGTGCGGCTGTCCAGGCAAAATTCCTTCATGGCCTATCTGCATGTTCATAAGCCCAGACTGTTCTTCTTAAAAGTATGTTCGTTAAACCCCATTCATTTAATAAGTAGGATGCTAAACCAAATTTTATTTCATTTCCATTATCTGTGGTTGTATATTGTCATGTACAACCAGGGAATCGAAATCATGCCACTTGATTCAATAACTGACCACATGATACAATGCACACACACTAACCATTCGGCCATCCAACGCCACTGTCATGTATCAATCCATAAAGACATGATTCCATCCATTATTTCCCTTGTTGTATTTTGTAGGTATATCAGATTTTACACTCACAGTATTACGAAGAGTTTCTACAGAGTAATTATTATGTTAAACTATTATCAGAACTTGGCATGTTGAAGGGAAGTAAAACGGACGACGGGGATACCATCAGTCTGGATGACGGTAAGTTGATAATTTGATAAACATGTTACGGAGCCAAGTTTTCAAGGTTGCTTCTATATCCCAGTGGTGCGTGTCAGTGATCTTTGACCGTCCTGTTACAGACCACCATGGTAAACCTACATGTTCTAATCAAATCAAACCATATTTTAAATGTTGGTGCTGACACTGTCTGTTAGAATTGGGGGAAAATTCCCTCCCGCAATGTAGACCTAAAAGAAACCATATGTTAGTCTCTGAGTGATGTAGGTGAAGTGTTCACGAAAAGTTGTATCCCACTCAAAATACATCTGCCGTGAAATTATTACAAAATTTGTCATTTTATCTGGAAAAATATATATTGTTATAGGATAAATGATGGAAATATCTCATTTTATCGGAAAAAAACATTTATCATTTTATCAGAAATTGAATAATTTTTTCCAGTTCCCCGGATTCTATGGTTTAAAGCAAAAGTAGGTTAATTAAGTTACCTATTTGGCAGTAACAAGTTTTTTTTTAACCATTTTTAGCATCTGTGTCCATTATCAGCTTGATTTGCATGATGGGAGTTTTATGTTTTAATTCTCTCACAATATTTCATGGATTCTTTGCTTATTTTCTGCTAATAGATTTTCTGCCATGACTAAAACTATACATGCTGATAAGTAGGTACAAAACTTCCTTGCATCGATAAAAATACAAAGTATGTATTGATCAATGCAAACCAGGCATAGATAAATACAAAATATATGTTAAAATAGTGCAAAAGCTGCATTAATAAGTACAAAAGCTGTTTTGATAAGTACAGAAGCTGTTTTGATAAGTACAAAAGCTGTTTTAATAAGTACTAAAGCTCTTTCGATAAGAATAAAACCTACATTGATAAGTACAAAAGATGTATTGATAAGTATAAAACATATATTGATAGGTACAAAACCTACATTAAAGGGACAATCCCGATAAGAACAGAGTCTCAAAAATCAAAGTCTGAGAGTTTATGAAATTTATGGACCAAAATATAGAGGCATGGTGTATTTATCTTGTCTCAAAATTTCAGCTCAAAATATTGAGTCGTTTGGACGTGAACGTCAACACTGCTTATCCGGACACGTAACCCTTTTAAGATTTCGGGTCATTTTTTTGATTGGGTGACCTGATAATCGATTCACATTTCTTGAGAGGTCTATACAGTGAATGACCCATGTACTGTACTTGATAACAAAAGCTAAATTTCACCTACATATTATTTTTATAGGAAAAAGTCTGGTTTTATCCAGATACTGTATAATACAACGGTCTCCATTTCCAGATGAAGACTGTCAGACTTAAGTTATTTACAAGCGTATCACAAATATCGTGTTAGTTGGTCGGCCTTAGGTAATGGGTTTTAAGGGATTTTAACACAAAATTAAACATTTTTATTCCTCGGAAAGTTATTGGGATTGGCCCTTTAATAAGTACAAAACATATATTGATAAGTATAAAACCTGATTGTGTCAGGATAATTAATCTGAGTAGTATTGTACTGTATAACAATTTACAATCAGTTTCATGCAATAAATATAAAATTAAACAACATTTTCCACAGTGTATGAATGTCATCCTTAAAATATAAAACCTTATTTTTATGACTGTCTTGAAATATAAAAACAGCAATTCACACAGAGGACCACATTTACATAAATAAATTCAAAATACAGAAACTCGTTGTTTCTTATAAGCGAATGTTTGTGTAATATAGTTTGTAAGAATGTGCATGAAAGCAATGAATGAATGGTAGTTGGTAGATAATTTTACTAATACACACAATGAATGTAATTAAACAGCATCCCATCTAAAACCCAGGTGGAAATAGATTCACATTGTTAACATGATATTAACCAGATGTTTGTGATAAAATGATATCTGAGGCTACCACCACCGGGACATGAAACCAGAATGCTTTCCCTGTTTAGTGTGTGTGTGGTGAGGGGAGTTGTCTACTAAGCTTGTACGAAGTGGGTATTCTCCAGGACCTCTAGTTTCTTCAACTGGTAAAGAGCCCTAGTTTGTGTTACGTGGATGTTAAACCCTGTTTCTCTCCCTCACATTATATTACAGCATTCTAGGAATTTTCAGACTGGACTCTCGATGCAATCTAGAATGACTGATAGTGGAATTGACCGACTAAGAGAATTTACCTGATGTAACAATCAATCATTTAAACAAGAAATTAACCTTAAAATGCATTAAATACAGTTAATTCTGCAATTTGAAATACGAATCCAGGATAAATCTTCAAATCAAGCTTTATGACCATAGAAATATTGAACGCACGTTTTACTCTGGGCGTCAGGTATTTGCTTTCTGTTTCCTTTATGGTTATTAACAAGGTAAACTCTGCTTCATTTTTTTTGTTCCAACATTTCGTCCACACGCCAGCAGGTTGTTTGCTTCAAACCAGTCTAACAACAGATGCTATTATTAGACTTCGCAGAGACAGGACAATTAATAAAGAAGTGGTTAGATGAATCCAAAATTTTAAACAAGAAGGAAATTATAAATCATGTTGTCTGGTCTGAGTGATTTCACCTTAATATGCTCACAGACGAATGATTTTTTTTTGTCCCCCGTCTGTCTGTCTGTCTGTCCGTCTGTCTGTCCCTCACACTTTTTGGGACACAATAACTCTCTTCCTAATTGAGCTAGAATGTTCAAACTTGGTGTATGTGTTTATTAGGTCAATGCCTTGATGGAGTTCGAAGATGAGCATTTTCCGCTTTGGGTAAGCAGAGATAAGCAATTTGATTGGTTGATGCTTTGGAACACGATAACTTTAGTTCTAATTAAGTGAGATTGATGAAACTTGGTGTATAGTTTCATTATAGTAATACCTTGACTAAGTTCGATAATGAGCATTTTCTGCTCAGGGTAAGCAGAGCTATACGCAATTTGATTGGTCGAGAATTTGGAACACAATAACTCTCCTTCTAATTGAGTTAAAATGTTCAAACTTGGTGTATATGCTTATTAGGTCAATGCCTTGATGGAGTTCGAAGATGAGCATTTTCCGCTTAGGGTAAGCAGAGATAAGCAATTTGATTGGTTGATGCTTTGGGACACGATAACTTTAGTTCTAATTAAGTGAGACTTGGTGTATAGTTTCATTATAGTAATACCTTGACTAAGTTCAATAATGAACATTTTCTGCTCAGGGTAAGCAGAGCGATACACAATTTGATTGGTCGAGACTTTGGAACACAATAACTCTCCTTCTAATTGAGTTAAAATGTTCAAACTTGGTGTATATGCTTATTAGGTCAATGCCTTGATGGAGTTCGAAGATGAGCATTTTCCGCTTAGGGTAGGCAGAGATAAGCAATTTGATTGGTTGATGCTTTGAGACACGATAACTTTAGTTCTAATTAAGTGAGAGTGATGAAACTTGGTGTATAGTTTCATTACAGTAATACCTTGACTATGATCGATAATGAGCATTTTCTGCTCAGGGTAAGCAAAGCGATAAGCAATTTGATTTGCTGAGACTTTGGAACACAATAACTCTCCTTCGAATTGAGTTAAAATGTTCAAAATTGGTGTGTATGCTTATTAGGTCAATGCCTTGATGGAGTTCGAAGATGAGCATTTTCTTCTTACGGTAGGCAGAGATAAGCAATTTTTGGATGACACTTCGTGTTCAGTTTGATTGGTCGATACGTTTGAAAAAAATAAATGTGCGATTAATTAATATGTGTCATCTATTTATTTTGGGATTTCGGCGGGGGACATCAGCCTCACTGTTGGCTTGTTTATCTTTATTTGATTTGATTTGTGCTACTTTGTTTTTTTTTCTGGTTTTTGTTTTTGTGGCTGCCTATAGAAGTCTGTTGTAAACCAAGGGGTTCCGTCAGTAGCGTAAGTCTTGTCTTTTCTTCTCATCTTTTCTTTCCGTTAAAATTATATTTTGTTTTTGTCTTTTTGTTATCACCTCATTAGCTGTAACTTGGGAAAATCCAGATGAATTCAGAAGTTGTTCACTTAAACTTCAGTATTTGGTATTATAACTGTTGTAGCATTCTTATATTAAAAGTAGTATACAACCAGTTATTTTTTTTAAATTTGATTTCATTAGGGGATAACTCCAATCCACTTTACTAAGGGGAGATAACTATGTCCTATCTACTGCAAACCGTTCTGGTATTAGTATACAAGTGGCTGTTTACACAACTGTGTCTGTGTGAAATATACGTTTCCATGACATTTTTAATGTGTGGCATCCTCCCCCACCCCACATTGCAATTTATGCATGGCATGAATTTAGTTCTAATTCTTCATTAATTTTCTTGAATAAGGCCCCATCATTTTTTAAGAGCTCTATTTCTTAGAATAAACCCTGAGGGGCAAAAACAGGTTTGTGATTTCCTTGTAAAAAATAATTTTGTTTTACTCATAGCATGCACCTATTTAATGATTTGTAGCATTTTGAAAAAAGCTCTTTATGTTGAGTTGAGTCTGGATGCCAGTAAAAATTCTGAATCATTTGTTTTAACCAGAACGTAATTACATCTGCTTGCTTCCACTTTTCATACTGACAATAGCTTTGATGCTTTGCATGGCTTATTTTGTTTCTGTTTATAATCCAATTAAAATATATAACAGATATTTCTTCTCTTGTTAGACTTAATTAATTAATTAGAATAAACCTTTGAGACGACGTAACATCAACCAGATTTTAATTGCAATAGAAAAATTACTTATTTAAATTGAATTATGGTAATAATGTGTTTGTTGTTTGGATCTTTTGTTCACATTGGTGTACATTTTAAAAAAAACCTTGGCAGTAGGTCGCGGTGCGGCTGTCCAGACAAATTTCCCTCATTAGCCCAGTCGGTGCCGAAAACATGGACATTGAATTCCATTTTATTTCTGAACGCAAGACAATTACTACCCGAGTCTCAGGGATAAAGGTGATAAAGGTGAAACGTGATTAAAAGAGTTTTTATTATCATGTCGAATGTTGGGAAGTTTCCACAATTATATGATTTCCTTCCTTTTGTCAGTCTGATGATTTGCTTGACAATCCAATGGACCAATCACCAGACACCCTGTCACTAGATTCTGTAAGCTCCGCCTCTTCATGTGGTACCCAGTCAGGTGATAGTTATATTAGTGGTCAAATAACACAAACAGGTGAGTCAGTTATATCAATCTAAATGTCTATTCAAATGGTTTATTGCGTTAAATTATTAAGTTGGTGAATGATTTAGGTGACGTGGTTTTGATTCCCATGTTAAGAAAAGCAATCGGTAAAAGAGTCTCCAACTCCTTCTTAAAAGTCTTAAAACGACTAAGTGAATTCTTTTTTAGCAATGGTAATAATTTACATACGTTTGGTACAGTGTATGACGGGATGATTATTATTATTAATGTTTCGATTTATATAGTTCTTCATTACAAATGAGTGTTTCTAAGTGTATTCACAATAAAACAGTTAAAAGAAAATATATCTACTATATTATCCTGTATAATTATAGGTATTGTAAAGGAAACAGGGAAAACTTATGCTATTTTTGCGATCACGGTTCGTAGGAAAACCCCTGACAGTGAAGAAGAAACAGTTACTGATGTATATAGACGTTACAGTGATTTCCACGATCTCAATATGTTAATCATCGAAGCTGTGAGTATGTTATATAGAATCAGTGGTCTGGATAGTTATGACTACTATCAGTGTCAGTTTAGTTTTCCCCTGTTAATGAAAGTTGTATCAGAAGGGAATTGAAATGGCGTTTTACATCGTTTTTTTTTAGAGGGGTGGGAGGGGCGTCTTGCTGTTTAACATCTGCAGGTGAAATAATAAGGTCTGTCATTGAGTCATGTGGGATGGTCTTGATTCCCTCGTTGTGACAAGTAGTGATGTCACTTTTCCAATCTCGTTACTTTTCTTTGATTTCCCCAGCACTACTAAAGACTCCTATAAATAAATGCAATAAAATTAAACCATGTTAGTCCCGAAGTTGATGTCCATTTTGTCATTATCAGAATCCATTTTGAAAAAGTCTATTATTGTTATCCCTTGACATTACACGAATTAAGAAACATCAATTTTATCAAGAGTAAACTGTTAACATTTTGTATTTGGTTTATAAATTTGATCGCTGTTTGTTTTTTCAGTGTCCGAGTTTAAAAGGTCCACAACTACCTGGTAAAACCGTTCTAAAAAACATGAATCAGGAATTCCTTGAGAAACGACGAAAAGCTCTGGACTCATATCTGAGAGTAAGTACGTAGTGTTACATTCTGATCCTTGGCTCCAGGGGTGTTATACAGTATTCTCCAAGTTAGAATTCCAATTTTTTTTTATCAATCATAAAGGCAGAAGAAACTACAACATAAGGGAGACAACTTGTCTCTGCGTAAATATAATGTTTCAGACCACAATAATATAGAATATACCTCAAGATGACTCTACATATGTGCTACGCGTCATTTAGTTTATTTCACATTGGGTGTTTGTGCTAAAAGGTAGAAGATTCAAGCCATTTCATTCAAACTAGACGCCAGTTTTAGGGAGAGGGCAGAAGGGTTCGATGGCCGAATGTCTAGCGTGTCCGCTCTGTATCATAAGCTCTTGTCATTGAGTCGACTGGCGTGGTTTCGATTGCCTGGTTTTACGTGGCAAGGAGTAGAACCGTCTGTCAAACCCCAAATTATTGAAATAAAATTGAACCATGTGTAAGTCCAAAATGACCTAGTTTGTGTCAAGTAGACGTTAAACCCTGGTTTCCTGAAGGAAAGTAAAATGGGTTTGAGGGAGAAATCACATCTGCCAACCATCTTGTCTGTTTCTGCTCTTGTAAATTACCAGGTGCCTGTCACTTGCTATTTTTAGAAACTACAGAAACCCGAATTATGGTCCAAGTTTCCAGTCGTGGAAGATCTTGTTACACAGTTTCTTGCACCGGGACTCTGGGAAAAACATAAAAGTGAAATCGCAAGAAAGGTAAGTAAGTTGATATGAGTAAGAGCTCAATAAAACGGCTCTATTTAATTGATGAGTCAAGAAATTTTAACTGAAGCAATTTGTCTAGGAGTGCAGAAAGGTTAGATTGGATGTGGGAACCATGAGGGCTCAGTAAGTAGGGTGCTAGGTCAGTAACCAGGTCTCCTCATCTTGAAGTAAGTTTTATCAGAGTTTAATAGGATAAAAAACAGGCCCAATTTTTACTTCTTTCTCACACACATTACAAATTTCACAATTATTCTGAATACAGAATTTATCACCATAACTTTTAGATCTCATTTGTATTATTATGTTGGATTATTTACCAGTCTATGGAATAAAATTACTGTTTATTACTGAACAACATTTACGTCTAGACGCTTCTAGTCTTTATCAAGCAAAGATAAAATATAACAAGACAATATGTACATGTAAACAAAAACACTTGGTTAGTGCTGACCAATAAGAGACACCCTTCTGATTAAGTTAAAGGTGTTTAAACTTAAAACGTCAACCTCCTCATCGTTCACTCTCCTCCAGCCCACGGCCCATAATCACCCAAGTGACTCACATCACATTACATACATAAACATGCACAAATATAAACTGAAGGAAACCAGACTTAATGTGATTATAAAAGTGATATTTATGTTTCCCTATTTTAGATGGATACGTTTGTGAATCCATTGAGAAGTTCTGTAAAACACGTCGGTCAGGCTGTTAAAAGTGTTCCTGATGGCATAACAGATGGATTCGGAAAAATGTTTAAAGGAGTAAGTTGTTGACATTCGGAAAATATTTGATTCAGGTTTCTAATTTTACTAATTGACAGATATAAGAAAATGTGGTCCACAAAATGGCGGCGCTAATAGTGGCATGTAATTATTTTTATATCTTAAGTCTGATACACTTATGGGGGGGGTGGTGTTGGATAGCTGAATGGTTAGCACGTTGTATTATAAGGTCTGTCATTGAGTCAACTGGCCCAGTTTCAATTTTGCGGTTGCATGTGATAAGGAGTAGGGTCGCCTGTCCAACCTTGTGAATTTTCTTGGGTCCTCCGGTTTCCTCCCACTGCAAAAAACTCCTATGTACAAGCGAATTATTGAAATAAAATTGAACTGTAGGTTAGTCCCGAAATGACCTAATTTGTAAATTGGAGACTCATCAAAATTGAATGGTTATCTTTAAACTGGATACAAGAACAAATTAGATAATTTTGGGTGATTTTAAATGAATTTTACGAATCTTTCAATGTAGATTTGATATTGAATGAATGTGAAAGAAAATAGTGCTAAATACACAAGATTAAATGATAGATGTTGCATTTAGTTTTATGTTGCTATGATACTACTGATATTTATTTTGTAGAATAGTAATGATATATCTGGTACAAGAATTATAGACAGAGGTAAAGTTGGTAAAGGTCTAGATCCAGATGTAAGTCTTTATTTTTATAAACCCAACATTTAAATATGTTTGTATGATGTTGTCACCCATGTCCACAGTATTTAACAGATCTTTGTAAAATTTGATTTGATGTGGAGTATTGATCAGAGTATGAATCCTATTGATATTCAGTGTTCTGCAACCTGCTCTGGATATTGATATTCAGTGTTTTGCAACTTGCTCTGGATATTGATATTCAGTGTTCTGCAACCTGCTCTGGATATTGATATTCAGTGTTCTGCAACCTGCTCTGGATATTGATATTCAGTGTTTTTCGACCTGTTCTGGATATTGATATTCAGTGTTCTGCGACCTGTTCTGGAGATAGCATGTATTGCCGATAGCCCTTTGTCCGATGTTGTTCAAATTTGGCTTGAAGCATTGAGATCATGAGAAAACAAACCCTATCGATATTCAGCGTTCTTCGACCATCCCTTATGGGCTTGCCTTTCAGTGTTACTTATTCCTCTCCTTACGCCATTCTAAAAACCTTGTTAAAATGATAGACTCGTTTTTTTGATATACACCTTCAGGTGGGCTTGGTTATCTATAATATACTGCAGGCAGCCCGCCATGGGTTCTATGTTTCATTCTGTTTTTCAACTATTATAGCGAGAACTATCAGCCCTGGCAGATAATACACTCTGTTTTTATTTCAGGACGAAGAGAATATACCTGTTCGTATCATGTTATTATTGATGGATGAAGTCTTTGATTTACGTCATAAAAATCAATCTATACGTCGTATGATTCTAGTGTTGCTACGGCAACTGATCAGTGCCACATTCGGAGATAAAATAAACAGGTAATGTATTCATCTTTTTTGATTATGTTCCAATTACTAAATGCCATTCAAAGAATGTATTCATCTCGTGTTATAACCCCACTATGGAATTCCTTCTAGCATTTTAAAGGATTTTACTTGTTAGGGTTGATGTCTGCACCTAATCCTTCAGAAGGGTTGTAAAAGTCATATTCACATTCGTATGCCGGCAACATAACCATAATCCTCAGCAGTTTAAAATAAAAGAACACCAGGCTTAAATGCCACTGTGCGGGCAAAATTCTTCCCCTCGCCAGCCCACCATTGTACAAATAATCATTAAAATGAAAATCAGATTTTTAAATTTATTTCATTAGAGCATTCTTTAATATATTTCATTAGAACATTCTCAAATTTATTTCATTAGAACATTCTTTAATATATTTCATTAGAACATTCTCAAATTTATTTCATTAGAACATTTTTTGATTTATTTCATAAGAACATTCTTTACTACATTTTTTTTTTATTTTAGAAAAATTGTTGACCATGTTGATCTAATGACGTCTGCTGAACAAATGTCAGAATATTTAAAAGCATTCAGGTAAGTTTTAAAATATATTTAAAGTTTTCTATTATCTTGCCACCCACCCTCAGTTGTCTTGACTTGCTCATCATCTGCTTCAAGCCTCATGGGTTTTCTCCAGGTCCTCCGGTTTCGTCCCAATGCTAAAGACCCCTACGCGCAAGCAAATCATTGAAATAAAATTGAACGATATATATGTTAGTCCCGAACTGACCTAGTTTGTGTAGAGTGGACTTTAAACCCCCATCTCTCTTTCTCTCTTTAATTAAATTGGTATGTTTGTTTGTACAGAGATTCGTTCTGGCCGAATGGTAATCTATCGGAACCACGGATAACTAGGGATGTTCATACCAAATACAGAACACAAGTTTATTGTAAAGCTAAAATGTTGGGCAGTGTTCCAGGTATGTTAATTCTAAAATAATGTTAGTCCTGGTTCTTCCAGGTATGCAGGTGTTCCAGGTAGTCCTTAGGGGATCCCAGGTTGCTCGCTAGTCCTTGAGGGGTGGGGGATTTTCTGGCATGGTTCCCCATTTTCAGTGGTGCAGGACGTAGAGGCCTGGCATGGACCGTGGTCAGGTTTACACATTGGCATGCATATAAAAGACCCCTTAACAGTCAGAATTCGATATAAGAGTAGGCCATAGCGCCACTATCCAGGTAAAATTTACCTCATAGAACAATGTAGGGCATATACCCACCTTCATTAGCCTATTCAGAACAGAACAGTGGCATGTTAAACACTTTTCACTTCCCTCTCATTTCAGATGAACTGAAAACTGTGCTGGGAGCAGACGTAGTTCGAATGGGTGTGGGACGCATCTTCGATATGTTTCAACATAAAAACCTCAATAAACGAATTCTTTACGTCTGTTTGGAGGGTGTCCTCGAGACGATGTTCTCATCCAATAAATTTGCCGAATTATTCCGTAAACTACATTCCCAGTCCAAGAGAGTTCAAAAAGTGAAAGCAGAGAAAAAAAAATAACTGTAGACTAAAGACTGATAACTTTTAGCAAAGTGTTATCAAACAAGAGTGGGCTTAAAATGATCGCAGAAAACGGTAACTGTATTTTAGTTTGAGCTATGTTTCTTCAACAGTAGCTCCATCTTAAACTTAAAACATTTATCATCAGATTTTCCTAAAGTTATTTGAATGTTTTGTTTTTAAAAATAAGGGTCACAAACTTTAAACTATTATTTCACACAGTATTTTTCATATTAAGCACAGAGGACAGTTTCTCAACTATATATACTCAAACATGAAAATAATTTATTTATTTGTCTCGTAATGTATAAGCTTTGATTATCCAGATCAGTATTTTATAAATTAATTCATATGAAATTATGGATGGCACTGGACAACAAAGATGGTTTTATAATGTTGATATTTGTTTCATGCCCATTAAAAGAGGTATTATATAAGATTTAATATCACTGCCATCCGATGATCTACGACGTTGATTATAGGCCTGTCTTATGAATAAATGGCTAAATAATAATTTATATAATATTTGAAACCAGAAACCAGGATAGGCAAATTTAGCTCTTGGATTATGCATCTTTAATCAAGGTTATCTCATGAGACATGCTAACTGTAGGTCCGTTAGAGAGGTTTGGGACTTTCCAGAGCTCACAATGGCCGCTTTAATTGAGTATTTTGGTGAACACTAACTCTAACCCTTTCTAGAAGACTGAACTTGGATCAAATTAATCTTTTACCCCTCTTAAAAGGATTAGGATTAGAGGGTTAGTATTCCCCGAAATACTAATTAAGGATTCCAGAAATTGGCAAACCTTCTGAACTGGCCTACAGTTAGTAATCACCTTATCACAGTTATGTGAGGTATATTGATATTTATTTAATTAATACAGGTATTCTGATATTTATATAATACGCAGCTAGTCTTGGTTGTTATTGTATCTGTATAGTTAATGAGGGGGAGGGGGAGTATATAGCAATAGGTTGTATATGGTGAATGGGGAGGGGGGGCGGTCAGGGGTATATTGCATGGGGGTATATGGTGAACGGGGAGGAGGGGGGTGAGGGGTATATATATATACATATATAGCAATGGGTTGTATATGGTGATGGGGGAGACGGTAAGGGGGGATATAGCAATAGGTTGTATAAAGGGTAGATACGTTATCCGAATATCATCTTTATTTATAACTTAACGACCAACTCTACTTATGTACATGTACTTGTTATTTCACTTTAATCATGTCACAAACTGTAATCATTGTAGTGTTACCTAGTGCTACGAAATATCAGGGCCGCGTCAAGGATTTTGATTTTCAGGTGTCTAAGGTATAGGATTAGAGTTCAGTGAGGCCAAAACGGTGTCCATGTTAACGTTACATCAGTGAATAGAGGAGGAAAAGCAATATGCTCTGCTCGAACAGGAAATAGTCCGGAACTATCTGGACACGTGTCTGTACAACCATCATGTATTATAAAACTACACAAGTCTCTATTGTCCAGAAAAATATTATACGAATTATTAGTCTCTGTATCACCATCATGTATAATAAAACTACACAAGTCTCTTTTGTCCAGAAAAATATTATACGAATTATTAGTCTGGATGTGTTGTCAACATTTGAGAATAATATAGGTCATTGCCAAGATTATCTAGTCTTTTACATTTTGATAAAGTCTTAAGAGGGGTACTAGTCCTAAAATAAGATGTTGACGTCCATGAAGACTAGGAGGTTCTGGATGACTGAGACTACACAAGTTCTACAAACATGTTATTCTCACAGGTGCGGCTACCAGAAAAAAGGTTTTCGGAAATTTTAAAATTACTGAATTGAAAATGGTAGGAAATGTAATAAACAAGAGAAAACTAACATTTAAAAACAAGTTGTTGCCAGGTAACTCATTTGAAGGGGGGGGGGGCAATTATGAAAAACGTAGGTACATTTTATCTCTGTAACTAATTAGGCTATCTTCACCAGGATATACAAAATAATATCCACCACAGAATCAGATAGAAAGCAATTTAGATTATCATTTATATTGTAAAAGTTATCAAAATATTTCTCCAAAGATGAAATATTGTGGTGAAGCAAGTGTTTTAAACACCATTTTCCAAGAAACGTTAAAAATCATAAATTAAACTCTCTGACTAGTTTGATGGGGGGGGGGGGGTGTCGTTAAAGAATACTCAGTCTGAAAATGAAACATTTGTAGGTATTAGTGCCAGTTTTGGGGTAGCGTCATGGCGTCCCTTAGCCTATATACAGGCTGAGTGTAAGGAGACTATAGCATGAACTGGCGTCACAAAGATAAAATCTTATTTTCCACAATATTAAAACTTTTTGTGTAGCCTATTACCTGTGTAGCCTATTACCTTGAATATGATTAGAGATTGACTTTATTTATTGATTTTTGTTATTGATCATGTATTCATTGATTATTATCAATGATCATGTATTTATTATGACCAGTGTATATAATATAAATTATGGAAATTGTATAGAAGTTTACTTTGTTAATAAATATACTATATTATTTATCATGGTGTCAGTCGTTGTAGGTTCACATTTAAAGAGAGAGAGAAATGGGGTTTAACATCCACTTGACACAAACTAGGTCATTTCGGGACTAACATATGGTTCAATTTTATTTCAATTATTCTCTTACGTATAGGGGTCTTTAACAGTAGGAGAAAACCGGGGGACCCGGTGAAACACACAAGGTTGGGGCAAGAATTGTGTGTCAATCTAGTAGAAATTGCCATATCACACCGCTGTTAAAGGGGCAATCCCGATAACTTTTTGGGGAATAAAATTCTTAATTTTGTGTTAAAATCCCTTATATCCCATTACCTAAGGCCGACCAACTAGCCTGATATTTGTGATATGCTTGTAAATAACTTAAACTTGACAGTCTTCATCTGGAAATGGAGACCGTTGTATTATACAGTAACTGGATAAAACCAGACTTTTTTCTATAAAAATGATATGTAGGTGAAATTTACCTTTTGTTATCAAGTACAGTACATGGGTCATTCACTGTATAGACCTCTCATGAAACGGGAATCTATTATTAGGTCACCCAATCAGAAAATTGACCCAAAATCTTAAAAGGGTTACGTGTCCGGATAAGCGGTGTTGACGTTAACGTCAAAACGACTCAATATTTGAGCCAAGGTAAATACACCATGCCTCTATATTTTGGTCCATAAATTTCATAAAGGCTCGGACTTTAATTTTTGAGACTCTGTTCTTATCGGGATTGTCCCTTTAAAGGATTTACATTGGCTTCCAGTAGAAAGCAGAATTAAGTCCAAACTTCTGTGCAATGACCAAAAGGTGAAACACCAAACAACTTGTTCGCAATGCTTGTTTGTTATGTCCCCCAACAAAATCGTGGATCCCCAATATGAACTGTATGACTGATGGTAGCATATACTTGTGTTGATACAACTTACACGCTGGGCCTTACAGAGAGAGAGAGAGAGAGAAATGGGGTTTAACGTCCACTCGACACAAACTAGATTATTTTGGGACTGACATGGTTTCATTTTATTTCAATAATTTGCTTGCGCGTAAGGGTCTTTAGCAGTGGGAGGAAACTTAATGGGTCTTACAGTCAGTAATATATACCGGTCTCCAAGTCAGTACCGGTAACAACTAAACCTAGGGTATCTTAGAATCGTAACAGTTGCATGTCATATCATACCGTCAGTAGCAGGTACAGACATAATTATGTACCATGTACCAACCTTCATGCGTTCAGCCATATTTTTAAATAACATGCGATGAATCTCCTTTCACGTGTCCAAAATATAATCTATTATATCAGACTGTTGTTTAAGTCCTTTGATTCATGAGTTAATTATATGGTCATACACGCTTGCAGCAATTCATCTCGATCCCAATAATCTAAGATAGTAAAATGTAAATTATAGGCCACATTTCAGGTGCGGATCCAGGAATTTTTGCAGGAGGGGGTTTGCCAGCTTTCGGTTATGGAAATCTGCCATCATCGTCTCTAAATTACATAGGCATATATACAAATTGAGCTTTTTAAACAGAGAAATCGTTTTATACTGATGTAGGATCACTTTGTGATGTAATTTCATTGATGCAAGGCATTATTTTTTTTTTATGTAGCTGAGCAGGGGGGGGGGGGACCCCCCAACCCCCCCCCCCCCTCTGGATCCGCCCCTGCATTTCATTCTGAGTGATTGATACACAGGGTGTTTCTTATACTATTAAAAACTATTTCTGTTTTAACAGAACACAATTTATATGGAAAACAATCACTGGTTTTATTCTAAAAACACGGCATTTCGACAAGTATCTACTTATCGTTATCAAGCACAATGACATTTAGTAAACATGGGTTTAATATATCAGAGGATACTTGTCGAAACGTCGTGCTTTTAGAATAAAACCTGTGATTGTTTCCCATAAAAATTGTGTTCCGTTAGTTAATGTGTTTCCCGATCGCTAAATACCACTTAAAGATTTCTATTTTAGGTAGAACATAATCAATGATTTTAAATTACATATCTAAATTCAAAGGGAGACGATATCAAGGCTATAATTGCTATGTGTGTTGTAATAGTCCAGACATCACAACAGTCTGTGATTGAGTCAACTGGCGTGGTTTCGATTCCTCGGTTGTACGTGACAAGGAGTGGCGTCACCTGTCCAGCCTCGTGGGTTTTTCTCCAGGTCATTCGGTCCGTTCCTATAAATGACAGTTTGTGTCGAGTGGACTTTAAAACCCATTTCTCTCCCCACCCCACCCCACCCCACCCCACGATGCGCAAAACATTCTAAGCCTGGATTCCCAAGAAAGTAGCCTATTTATCGGGTGGTTATTGCCAATAAAAGTATGGCGATTTTGGTATATATGGAAAGTAGAGATATCCAATCGTACTAGAAAAATGCTGGATTCCCTGAAAAACACTCATGGAGCGTATACAGGACGAAAATGTAAGTGTTCCCCTAATCAACAGCCCGACGATTAGGGTTATCCCCACGCGTGACGTCGAAGGCTGCACGAGTACATCGAGCGCTTTGTGTACATGTTGATAAATTTTATAAAAAGTTAGACGTACAACACTTTATGGGATAAAAAATCACGGAAAAGGACACGGGCAGTGGATAATCTGAGAATTTAATTAGGATTCAATATTTGTAATATAATAGTCAGCGATTGCAGACAACATCGTCATGTGTATGCAATGAATTCTCACCCGTCTCCACCCTCCGTTGCCATAGGGACGGAGAGGGGTAATCCCCTGACGCATACATCGATTTTAATAGCAGGGTATACTTGGTAATTACAGTGTTTTGAGAAGCATTTGAAGCAAAATTATGATAAATTAATTAGTTTGAATACATATGTTTTTAGTCCTAATATATCATCAAATCACCCAGTTTGTACCCGAGAATACAACTTAAGGAGCTAGATCGCTAACATTTGGGACCTAGAAATTGACACGAGTGGGTCGCAACCTATATAATACTATAATATGAATTTATAAAAACTGATTTACATTCAATGGTTTCCGTTTTTACTGTAGTTTCAAATCAGTTATGTTCGGCGAAATATGCCAGCAGTCTAATTCAAGCGCAGATTTATAGCGCCTGGTTATTCCAGTCTACATACGCCGTTTGATTTGGTGCAATGTGTTTAGCCTTGTCCCTCAAGTCTCTTGTTAAAACTGGGACTGAAGCGCATTATGGTACACGATTCGTGTACCAATGGTAAAATGTTTATTTTGTCTTAAATATAGGATATCAGAAGCCCATCTTTTTCGGATAAGATCACATCATCAATGTTGATTTAAATTGACAAATAATTCGTGTTTTCAAGGTTGAAGATTTTTGATGATATTGAGTTAAAGACTTAGCTACTTTAAGTTCAGAATTGACTCAAACTTAATCGCCTTATGTTACCTAGAATATAACCCTTTATAAAATTTTGTTGTTAAAATACATCAATAAGAAACTATGTGCACATTTCTTTTCGCGATCAATAATATTTTTCATAAACAGTGATTGAAAGTTGTGTAAATTCTCAACTTAAAGGAGCTAAATCGCTAATATTTGAGACTTAGAAATTGACACAAATGGGTCGCAACGCCGAGGAGGTGTGCAAAATAGTCAAGTCTGCGAAGAAGACTTCGTGTCTATCTGATCCAATACCATCGAACCTTCTGCCTTTGTTCCTTGATCAACTTTTGCCAGTCATTACTAAGATTGTTAATATCAGTCTTCAATCTGGTTGTTTTCCATCCATCTTCAAAGAAGCCATTGTCAAACCCTTAATTAAAAAGGACACCCTAGATCGGAATATCCTAAAGAATTACCGCCCTGTATCCAACTTATCCTTCATCTCTAAGATAATTGAGAGAGCAGCTAACATTAGACTGAAATCATTCTTGTCTGACAACAAACTCTACGACAAATACCAATCCGCGTACAGAGAGTTTCACAGTACCGAAACCACAATTGTCCGAGTAATGAATGATCTCCTGTCTTCTGTTGATGATGGCAAATTATCGACTTTGTGCCTACTAGACCTCTCTGCAGCTTTCGATACGGTTGACCATCAGCTACTCATCAGCAGACTGCAAACACAGTTTAACATCTCAGACACAGTGTTATCATGGATTATATCATATCTATCTGACAGAAGTCAGAAAGTAGTAATCAAGAACATAGAGTCAACCAAGATAACTTTAAACTGTGGTGTTCCCCAGGGTAGTGTACTTGGGCCTGTGCTATTTGTACTCTACACTACTAGTCTCGGCAGTATCATTAATGAGCATAGTGTTAAGCACTATTCATACGCTGATGACACACAGTTGCTTGATTCTTTCGCTTCGTCTGAAATCCTGAAGTCCTTAAAGAACACTGCGACATGTGCCACTGCCATTAAATGCTGGATGAACGCAAACAAGCTGAAACTTAATGATGACAAGACCGAGGCGCTACTTGTGGGATCTGTACAGAGGCTTAGATCTATAACAGAGTCTAGTATCTTAATTGGAGACACCATCATTACTTTTTCGCAGTCTGTACGTGATCTAGGAGTGATAATTGATTCATCATTAACACTTGAGAACCATGTAGATCACTTGTGTCGAGTCTGCTATTTTCACCTGAGGAGTATAGCCAATATCCGCCATCTTTTGACAACAGAAGTTTGTAAACAATTAATGCAACACATGGTGCTCTCTCGACTGGACTATTGTAACTCTGTCCTTTATGGCCTACCTAGGTACCAGATTAACAGACTTCAGAAAATACAAAACACCGCTGCCCGGATAATTACAAGAACTCCAAAGTCTGCTCACATCCAACCTGTTATAAAGTCACTACACTGGCTCCCGATTGAATTCCGCATAAACTTCAAAATTCTTTGCATGGTCTATAAATGCATGAATAATGCTGCCCCAGACTACCTCACTGATCTCATAAAACAGCAAGATTCTGAACGCCGTACGCGATCATCAAGCAAAGATCTCCTAAAATTACCAACATCAAAATTAGTTACCTATGGTGATCGAATGTTTTGCATTGCTGCTCCAACTTTGTGGAATGACAAACACTTGAACACTTCC
This sequence comes from Patella depressa, assembly GCA_948474765.1. Classification (NCBI taxonomy): domain Eukaryota; kingdom Metazoa; phylum Mollusca; class Gastropoda; family Patellidae; genus Patella; species Patella depressa. The sequence goes on along the minus strand of OX419723.1, from coordinate 36,428,599 downwards.
ATCAAAAGTGCCAAAACATTACTTGACTTTAGAAAAAAGTTAAAAAACCCACCTTTTTCGACAAGCGTATCCAGAGTTACATTAGAAGCGCTTAGAGCACGCCTCGGCATGGAATAGGCGCTATATAAATGACTTTATTATTATATAATAACATAATATGAATGTATATAAACTGATTTACATTCAAGCGTTTCCGTTTTTACTTTTAATTTCATATCAGTTATGTTCGGCGAAATAAGCCAGCAGCCTCAATCGAATGTCAATTTCTAGCGCCCTCTTATTCCAGTCTACATAATATTTATTGCGCATAAGAATATGGCGACGCGGTTTAATTCTAGCCTCGTCCCTTGTTACAAATGGGGCAGAAACGCATTATGATACACGAGTAGTTAAATGTATATTTTGTCTTAAATATTAAATATCAGAAGCCCATCTTTTCCCGGGAAGATCATAGCATCAATGTTGATTTAAATTGTGACAAAAAATTAGTGTTTTCAATGTTAAAGATTTTGGATGATATTGAGTTAGAGATTTAGCTACCTTTAAACCCGAGAATGCTTTGTGAAAATGGGACCAGTTGTTTATTTGGAAGCCAACATGTGTTGATTACGTGACAGTATTAAAACTGGTTATTGAATTAGTGGCAGTAAATCCATAACTCGATGTTAGTATGCACAATATGTCTACCTTACGTACAAAACATCTCATTATTTAATAATCGCCATTTTATTAAATTATAAACCAGCTGTTTCTTCTATATAAGTGGGGAAAAGGTCACGGTATTTCAGCTCTGAACGTAGGTCTCATTACACTCGCCATAAGACCTACGTTCAGAGCTGAACAGAACTAGGGTCACGGCGGCTAAGTGGTTAAGACGCTGACTCGCTAGTCTGGAGGTCGGTCGGGTGTTCGATCCCTGCAAGTTCATCCAGAATTTACGACGTGGTTCCCCCTTTGTCAGTGATGCAGGACGGAGGGCCTGACAAGGACATCTGTTGGGTCGTTCGGAGGGGACGAAAAAACAAGGTCCCGTGTTCACATTGGAATTCGATGTAAGTGTAGGCCGTAGTGCCGCTGTGCAAGCAAAACTTCCCGCATAACACACTGTATGGCGTACAGGGGCCGATTGGGCCACCGGGGGCCGGTCGGACGAACAATGAAAAAAATAATTTTGTCCAATTCGTCTAAAAAAACACTTTTTCTGCTGAACAGTATATGGGGGATGGTCTATTGGACCGGCCATGGAGCGATGATGATCATGTTGTATGTGGCCGGTGGCTTTAACGGGCCGCCACGCCATCACTGGAGTCTGGAATGGGCTGGTATAATAGACTCTCTGGGCCGGGTGTGCTGGTTGTGGACCAAAATTCTATGGCAGTATATTAGTGCCAAAATTCTAACATGCTATCGTCTAATTTCTTACTTTTATTCATGTAATTTCTTATCTCCATTCATGTAACTTCTAACTTCCATTCATGTAATTTCTAAATTAATACAATGTATAATTCAACTTCTTTATTTGTTCAGTGTAAATATCAATTCTATTTCATCTTATTTCTATTATTGGGGCGAAAAATGTCTACTTCATTGTGGTATTACATCCTAACTGATTAATCAAATGGTCAAACTTTTCTCAACTAGTCCCATTTTTAACCAGTTAAATTCTCTTGACTCTTGACGATACAATGATAATACGTTAATTAATATATAATATGACGATATGATGATTTCACGGGTTGATGGTTGTAAATTCCTTGCAGGTCGGGGTTTTGGCCTAATTTAATCGATTTATGAAATATATTATTTGACAGAGATTATAACCAGATATGCCACCAAATCATATATTTGGTGTTCGTTTTTCAAAAATTTTTAGGGGGAGAGACAATGCCACCCCACCCCAACCCCGTCCGGACGCCGCGGTCATTAAAACGGCCGCTCTGACACGGGGGCCCTGGCCGGTTCACGGCCCCAATCCGCCCCTGATGGCGTATGCCCGTCTTCATTAGCCAAGTTTAGGGGCAGAGCAATAGGACGTTAAACTCCAATCATTTCATATTATTTCTCTCCAACATGATATTCAAATAGCAACCATGAAATAGAAATATATTATGTGCATTGAAATTTGCATAAGTCTATACAAGTCTGTTGTATATAGGTTATGGAAATTAAATGGTTTATTATTAATGTGTATTCATAAATCCATCAAATCTGATGTGCATAGGCTACTCTACGGTGGCTCATGATCACAATAGCGTTTTGGGATTATTAATGAAAAAAGAAGAAACAAATCTCAATTCTATATAATAGATTTAAAATAAAACTTGATTTGATATTTGTTTATTTTTTGCAATGCTTTTTTTTTCTGTCGTGTCCGCAGGTTTATTTTATTTTGTTTTGCGTATAGTTCGTTCCTCCTGTACTTACAATTAGTAGTGGGTTCTTTGTGTGAAATAGCTTTATTTAACGTCCACTTCCACTAGACATGACTTTAGTAGGCCTAGTGGGTTCTGGCTGGACAATACTTAAGTAGTGGTTTCTGACTAGTCATGACTTTTATAGTGAACATTCGTAGCCTACTTTTTTATTTTTCTGACTGGAACGTCATAAGCTTGGAAGAGTATTTGAGGTGAAATGAAATGAAATAGGGTTTAATGTTCTACTGTTCTGCTCCGACTGACCATACATTTTGCCCTGGCAGTGGCGCTACGGTCCATTTTTATATCGCATTCCAACTGTCAATGGATCTTTTACGTGCACGCCAATGTGTACACAATACCTCCTTGTAAGACCCTCCGCCCCGCATCACTGACACGAGAAAACCATGTCAGAAAATCTCTACCAATGCAGGGATGGAACACCTAACCCCCAGGCTAGTGTGACAGTATTGGTTCTTAAATCGGGTTCTTTGATGACAACACTGGTATAACTTCAAACAATGGTTTTATTTCTTCTTTTTCACATATACAATAGTTCTACAACATTACTTATATAGACCGGGTTTTTCGTCTGGTTGCCGTCTTGTTCCCAGCTCGGCTCTCTGGCCTCGACTGATTCTAAAACGGTTTGTCTGATCTTTTAATTACTGGGCCGAACCTATGTCCAGCCTTGCAGTCTCGATACCACACCCATGCACCGTAACCTGATTGGTCAGTATCCGGTCGGGGTGGGTTAATAACCTGGACGGACATATAGTTATTGGCCAATCAACTAATTCCAGGTATTATATTTCAGATTATATTATGACCGGGATTGGCAGCTGGTCATTATATAATAACAGATTAAGCTTCCCGTGCAGATTGCTTTACTATTCAAGATCTTGCGTAACTCGGGACAGCTGTGATGATTAATGACTTCCTAACGACCTTTGTCTGTCTGTTAGACTTATCATGTTTACTGCCATCTTTTGACCACCTGTGATCTGTCTACTAGCCCTGTGATAAGATTGCTAATTGATTTCGTGAGGGTATGCAATTATATATCCCCCCAATTTTGTAACATTCCTCACATTGCCAAAGAAAAGTTATTTTGCATAACTTTTTAAAACTGTTTACAATATTAATTACAATATGAATAAAATGGAACTAAAAAATAGAAAAAGAAAAGAAGATAAACATTTGTAAAATGTATACAAAAATGTTTAAAAAAACAAAGGAAATGTAAATGAAACACACAAATTTAAAAGTTATATATGCATTTGTAAAATGTCATAATATCCAAAATTGTCTATAAACAAAAGGAAAATGTAAATGAACACACGAATTTAACAGTTATATATGCATTTGTAAAATGTCATAATATTCAAAAATGTCTATAAACAAAAGGAAAACGATAAACACACGAACGTAAAAGTTATATATACAACACCCGTCACACACGTGGGTCGATGCAAAAAACAAAAAATCAAACGAGATCCTGGAATCACACAACACAAACTACTCTAATTATTCACATATATGGTGGAGTCTGGAATCACGAAACAAACTACTTTGCACTCTGGAACCACGAACACACACTATTCTAATTATTCACATATTATGGGGCACTCTGGTCTGATGTTCACACACGCAGATAGATGCGCGAATAAGGCGCAAAATTGCAGGGAAGTACAAAGAGTATTCGTCTTCTTTGACCGCTACTTCGCTGTCGTAGCTAACTGTAGGGAAGGGTACAATTGATGCCCTTCCTCTTTTACTTCTACTTCTTCTGTTCCAGGTTCCGGTTCCGATAATGGCGAGGGGTTAGAATTTTCCCTGCTTTGTGTAGATTCACTATTGGCATTATTTGCCACCATTTGTTTTGTCCGGTAGTCCTTTTCATACCGTTTGGCCAAACGGTGTTTACTGACATGTCGTGCTATGAAAAATATAATAACCCCTATCCCTATAGTGATCCCTATCCCCGTTAATAATATAGGCCAATGTACCCAGGGTTTATCATCTACTTGTACATTATGGAGTGAACTCAATTGGTTTATTAAACTAACAAGTGGAACAGATTTAAGATCCCTCAGGTGATGCGGCAGTGGGGGAAATGAGTGGTTGGGAAACGCAACCGTTAGAGGACGCCATAAATGAAGATTAGTTAAATTGAATAGGTATTTCAAATTTCGAAAGGATTGGGTCGAATGAAAACGGCTTTCTTTTTGAAAATAAGGCAATAAGGTGATGAAAGTGTTAGATGCTGAACAGGTCATGTTCAGTTTAAGCAGATCAATCGGAGGATTTGCAGTGACGTGAAAGTCAGAGGTAGAATGTTTATTATGGTAACAGACCAAAGAAAAATGGAGCGTCTCGCGAGACGTAATGGCCCAAACCCCGTCCATCAAATAGTTTGCTATCGGAAGAATAGTTTTTTGCTGAACAGTTACGACACAAACACGTTTTATTAATTTGTGATTTCTCATAAAGAGGGATGTAATACATAGTTGGCTAAGATTAATTGGATAGAGAGAGCTCCTAATTGAACAAAAATGGACCACCTTATGGGAGCATCGGTCGACTTCACTCTGGGAAAGAAGGGCGAATTGGGTTCGCTCGGCATTAATTGCTAAATATTGACTTTCTAACTTGTAATTTGCCACCATTTGATTGAGATTATGATCATCGGTAATTGAGTGATTAGAGATGTTTGTGTTGTGTGATTCCAGGATCTCGTTTGATTTTTTTATTTTGCATTGGGGAGTCCAAAATGTATTTGAGAGGTTTATGATCAGTGCGAATAACAAAATTGGCGTTATGGAGGTAGTAATCAAACTGTTGGAGTGCGTAGTGAATAGCAAAACATTCTTTTTCGATAGTTGACCATCGTGTTTGCGTGTCCGACAGTTTGTGCGAAAGCAAATAAATTGGGGCTTCAAATTCGTCGCCACTTGCGGACATCTGCTTCTGGACTAAACAAGCACCTATGCTATAATTACTAGCATCCGTATACAGAAGATACGGTTTGTTGGGATCAGGGTAAACAAGCAGGGGTATTGAAGCTAAATGATCTTTTAACTTGTTAAAGGACAAACGACATTTTTGGGTCCAATCAAATTTTGCGTGTTTCTTAGTAAGTGCGATTAAGGGGTCTTTTTTATATACAAATAGCTGTGATCTGTGAACTTCTAGTGGTTAGGACTTCAATCGTTATCCTGGTCACAGCACCAATTAATATGTGACAGTATTGGTTCTTAAATCGGGTTCTTTGATGACAACACTGGTATAACTTCAAACAATGGTTTTATTTCTTCTTTTTCACATATACAATAGTTCTACAACATTACTTATATAGACCGGGTTTTTCGTCTGGTTGCCGTCTTGTTCCCAGCTCGGCTCTCTGGCCTCGACTGATTCTAAAACGGTTTGTCTGATCTTTTAATTACTGGGCCGAACCTATGTCCAGCCTTGCAGTCTCGATACCACACCCATGCACCGTAACCTGATTGGTCAGTATCCGGTCGGGGTGGGTTAATAACCTGGACGGACATATAGTTATTGGCCAATCAACTAATTCCAGGTATTATATTTCAGATTATATTATGACCGGGATTGGCAGCTGGTCATTATATAATAACAGATTAAGCTTCCCGTGCAGATTGCTTTACTATTCAAGATCTTGCGTAACTCGGGACAGCTGTGATGATTAATGACTTCCTAACGACCTTTGTCTGTCTGTTAGACTTATCATGTTTACTGCCATCTTTTGACCACCTGTGATCTGTCTACTAGCCCTGTGATAAGATTGCTAATTGATTTCGTGAGGGTATGCAATTATATATCCCCCCAATTTTGTAACATTAGCGAGCCATCGTCTTACCCACTTAGCCACAACGGTTACCGCCGGTGAGCTTCCCTCATGAGGGAATATAAGACTAGGGTGATGACTGGTGGTCTAGAGTTTCACGTCGTTCAACTTCCATAATCTGACTTTAAAAAAAACCCCTAACAACTCCGGAACTGCAAATCTGTGGCTATATCTGACAGAGAAACGCAAGATGTAAACCAAACATAGTACTAGTAGATATCGTTCACTTCTGCCCCCATGCTGTTTTGGACCGGGTGGCGCCCTTACTGCGCTGCTGTGACCCTACGGCGATCAGAAATTGCACAAGGTCGTCGGCAAACGTGAACACAACGCGAGAAAATGTCCCCCCAAATTACAAACTGATTAACAACCTCTCCGCGCTTATAGCGTTTCAATTTGAATCTGTTGCCTTGGCAATGACGATCGTGGACGAACCCGCGACGCTCTAACCACGTCCATGGGTTTTTTTTTACCACTCGTGTATCACGACTGCACATGCGTTTATGGAGACTATATAAGCTGGTCAAATGTTTGGAAATTTCAAGATGACGACATGCAACTGATGTATGAACTTTAAATCACCTGTTTTATAGCAATGCATGAAAAGAATGGTCGTCGGGACGCGTAATGCAAACTTGGTAAGTAACTGCGCAACATTGGTGAAATCGTTGTCATATCGCCGTGACAACGCCATAATTAAAGACCCTGAACGCTTTGTGGGGTCGTGGCAGACACGCGAGGGTCGTTCTGAAGATTTTCACAGTGTCTTTATTATCACGTGTGTTTTACTCGTGTACTACGTTCATGGGGATGTTACCATACTTGTCTCGCGACTATTATAGTGACCCCACCGCGTTCTCACAACATTCCAGGTCAGATCACAGAAACTCGGCCTTTGTTTTAAACATGCTTAAAACAGACGCCATGACTAATGCCCCCGTCAGACCGGGATGGCGCCCTTACTGCCAAAGTCGAATCACGCAAACGTACATTAATGCAAGAACTAATTCTGTCTATTGTACACGTGGGTCTTTCTTTAGACCGTAAATGTTATCAAAAGCGTTTTATAGCTGAGGCCGAAAAAATCAAAGAAGTTGAAAAAATAAAACGGGAGAAAATGCTAAAACCGAAAAATGAAAATGTACCCTAATTAGAACGGGCCCTTAAGGCAGACAAAAGGGTCCCGCGTGAGAAATGGGCCCCTCTGTCAAATCCACAACTGAATGAGATTACAGTCATTGCATTGGCATGAAAATCATCAATCAAGAAATCACCATTCAGGCTTCAGACGAGTATCGAATTCGGCCCCGGCCCTCGGATTAAACCTACCTCGAGGGGCCTGGGGGATATGTCAGAATGCACCAAAATGTTTTCTATTTTACAAAATGTTTCGACTTCCGGTGGCCGGGGGCAGAGACTCCGCCGCGAAAGCCCTCAAATAGTTTTGCCTCCACCATGATAAACCTTTAAACGCCCCTAATGTTATATAATTTATTAATTAAACATTTATTAACTGATCCAGGCTATAATCAACTCTCGATGGCATAGGATTTCTCCGATTTTAAATAGCAGCCATATTTTGATTAATATGAAAATGGAGGAGCGAGACTTAACTTCGAACAACCAGTACGTGTACGGTACCAGGTGCGTAGTTGGAATTATCTCACACGTCATGTCAAACCTTTTGAGTCTAATATCTTCGCCCACAATTGAGTAATTTGAATAAAATTTTCAAATTATTAATTTTACATTATCTATTTTCAAACTATCATTACAATTAAGAATGGTCAACTCTTTATTAAACGCTTAACTAATGTATGTTTAATTGTTGGGTAAATAAAACCAACTCATCACTTTTCCTTGAAATTCTAAAGTTTCGTTGACTCCGTTCGATAACCATTTTCTTCTCACCAGTGGATATCTTGTGTTTAAAATGTCACAGTTAACTTGAGTAACATTGTCCATGTAGGTCTCAAATTCATGATTATACTCCAGGGATCGACATACTCGTGGGTCCGTAGTCTGTAAAATGACGTTGGTTGTGTTTTTTGGGGCGGGAAACAACAACCCCATAAAAGGTCGTCGTGTTAAAGGGAACACGTCTCTCTTTTTGTAAATACAAGTGTCACTGTACTCTGGGTCAGTGTCCCATATATGAGTGGAATTCTCTTCAAAAAAACAGATATCTAAAAACGGCCAATTCCAGTCCACGTCCTCGATTGGTCGGGAATAATTTGAATAAAATTTCCATTGAGTGTATTTCTCCAGAAAAAAACCTGGTTGTAGATTTGACAGAATTTTATAAACAATATCTTGGTCTTGTACACTTAATAGGAAATCTACGTCGTCATCCCAGGGTATAATATCGTGATGGCGATACGATCCCAACAAACTTCCAGAATACAGAAAATAACTCACATTAGATTGTTCCAGTAAATATTTACACTTGAGTACGATGTCTTGAAGAATTCGGCGATCTTTTGTCGACATTCCTGGTAAAAACGCAGTCGGTATAGATTGAGAATTTGATGAACCCCCGGGTCCTCCAGTGGACAATTCCTGTGGTCCTGTTACTGATGATGTAGGCCTATTCGTTTTTAAACGCGGTAAATAGGCGACATTTTTTGCTGAAGAGTTATTTGGTTTTGTGGTCGAAATACTCCTGGTATTGATAGCCCCTGTAGAGTAACCCCAAATGATTATCGTGTACGCGATATAAATAAGACCCAGTAAAAAGGACCATTTGACAACCAAACGAAGTACGCGTTTCCTGAAATTTCCACACAGGCGTCGACTTTCAGAATCCATTTTTATAATCGTGCAAAATTGAAACACTTATCTAATTAAAAATTGAAATGAAAAATCGGTTTAAAACTAGTGAATTATCTTGACACAGTACAAGTTAAAGTTTACGTTTTCAGTTTACTGCATCGAGAAATTTTAAACGATCTGTTACAAAAAACGACACAATGTAATATAAAGCACAAAGCATGTATGTAGTCCTATGTATATCGACGGTGTTTATTACAGAAAACTATGGTGTTCTGTTACAGACACTTTGGGATCCACCTTTTTCAAAATATAACTTATATCACAACGATCAGCAATGAATATTCGCTTGGCCGCTACAATCACTGATAAGGATGACATCGATGCGACTTAATGAGCCAAAAATATTAACGAATTAAATTCTAAAACATGTATTAGAAAAATAAATAAATACGTGTGAAGTGTTTGTAGTTAAAAAGCAATTCCTATTTAGTGTAAATGGGTATTAAAACAAGTAAAAGCAACAGATCTGCCCGAACTAGTAACGTCTTTAGGTTGAGAGATTGCAGGCGCCATTGAGTCAATGATTGGCGTCGCATGATGTGACGTCACGTCACGTCACGTGTTGAATGCTGTCATCCTTTACAGAGATAATAGAAGACTTTCCAACACTCTAGTAAACAGATTGATAATTTATATTTAATTTATAGATTTATAATATTGGAGAGATTTCATTATTTTGTTTATGATTTATATATATTATCCCCGACTTGAAATAAACAATTTTCAAACCAATACAGCTACAAATATAAGTATTGTTTTGTTGTTTTTTTTAAATTATATATTTTATTTATAGATGTCATTTTTTATCTATGATTTATAATATCCGCAGCTTGATATAAATCCATACAGTTAAAAATCATGCCTTTGATCTTGCATGGTTTCTGAATTGTTGTTATTGCTTGTCTATATATAATTAATTGTCCTACCCATTTGTTACTGTACGTGCTTGAAAAAGATGAGAGAATACCATTCGAAACGTCGCCTAAATACACCAGTAATTGTTCTTCCATAAGTATGTGTTATACCGTAGTTTATTGCTCTTTTCAATTACTAAATGCCTCTAAAAGATTGTTAAAAATATTTTCATTTTGCTAAATTTTTATTTTGTAGATTGACTTCTAAATTGGGTGATATCATTATTTTTGATATGAGTGAGAGAGAGATATGCAGGTTTAATGTCCACTCAACACAAACTAGGTCATTTCGGGACTAACATATGGGTTTTTAAAAAAAAATTATTTCAATAATTCGCTTGCGCGTAGGGGGTCTTTAGCAGTGGAAGGAAACCAGAGTACCTGGACAAAACCCACGAGGTTGGACAGGCGACCCTACTCCTTGCGATGTACAACCGGGGATTTGAAACCATGCCAGTTGACTCAATGACAGGCCGTATGATACAGTGCGCGCAGGCTAACCATTCGCCCCCCCCCCGCCAATCAAAGGGGTTGTGTATTAAGACAAACAACACGGGCTCGAATACGAACCCCTGGGGCACACCGCAATCAATGATTAACAGGATTTGATTTAGAGCTGTTTACGAGAATCTTTTGACTTCTATCTGACAGATATGATGATATCCAACACAATGCCGTTCCAGATACTAGCAAGAATCTGCTGGTCCACCGTATGCTGCGGACAGATCAACCATCAACAATTAAAATACAATTCTGGGTCGTCCTAGAACTTGCCACAGGTATTCTTTATAGCATAAGAAAGCAAACCACGCCCATGTTAAAGCGTCTGAAGGCCTCAATTCCGAACGGAGTATCTTGAAGCTTCCTATACTTATTTTATACATGTATACTTTATGGACGGCAATTATTGATTTTGGTGCATGATCGGACACCCTTGTGCTGTGTAAAATTTTGTAATATTTTATCTGTAAATACTCTACAGGTTACAATTATTAACAGAGTTTGTACCATAGGGTTGTACCTATTTATTTTGGTCCATGTCCAACCTTCAGGGACAGTGTTATTCCGTATACCATCTGGACAGCAACTATTTATTTTGGTACATGCCCCGTTCCCCAGGAATGATGTTACATTCACTCCTTTGTTAACATTTAGTCTGTAAATTTGGAAAATCAAATCCAACGCCTAGCTATCTCTGACTCTTGTCATATTACATTCTCTTCATATCAAGCAATGCAAGAATGTTGACCTTCCTCTCTCAAGGGGGATCACGGTGGCTAAGTGGATAAGGCACTGGTTCGCTAGCCTGGAGGTCGGGTGTTCGATCCCTGCATTGGCCGTGAAAGTTCATCCGGCGTGATTTCCCCTTGTCAGTTATGCAGAAGGAAGGCCTGACAAGGACAGATGCCTAGTCGTTAGGATGGGATGAAAAACCGAGGTCCTGTGTACACATTGGAGTGCACGTAAAAGATCCCTTGGCAGTTGGAATTCGATATAAGAGTAGGCCGTAGCGCCGCTACCCGGGCAAAATTTCCCTCATAGCACACTGTATGGCGTATGCCCATCTTCCATTAGCCCAGGTTAGGTGCAAAAGAGTAGGACGTTCATTTCATTTCATCTCTCAAGTTGAAATCATCCTTGCTAACAAGAGAGACTAACATACACGCTAACCATCCGACCATTTAATATGTAGATTAGTACATATCATTTAATATGTCATAAGAACAGTTTATTTTAATTAATGGTGTTGCTATTAGTAAGTGCAGGGGGACAAGACATCGTACACAGAGAAAAACAAACAACACAATTAAAAAAGAGTGTATGGATCCGGGGCTAGCCGTAAGCGTCCACTGTGCTGTTCAGCCCAGGGCTTGTGGTGACACAGACTTCACTCATATTTGAAAACAATTGGGAATACAACCCAAAGAAATAATTATGTAATGTCAGCATGAGTCATGATCTGTCTGTCATATGTTGCAGGAAATACGAATGCAAGCATATTTTATTAATTCTGCTATACAAGTAACCACACCGGTAAATGTATCAGAGAAGTAGTTCATAAATTACATAAACTTAATTCCTATTGGATGTTAAACCCCCATTTCATTTCCAACAAACATATCACATCCATTTTTAATACATAGATAGGCATATAAATAATGTAAAAATGTTTTTAATAGTTGATTTTAATTAATGTATGTCTATATAATAATTATATCAACAGGTTTGATGTCCGGACAAATTAACTGGTTTCCTTTAGTTCAACATTGACATGTACACGATCTACTGACGTCAGATATTCAACTTTATCAAAGAATTTTCTCATTTTGTTTGCGTCCGTTTCGTCGAGTTCGATATAAGAGTTAGGTATGTACTCGCACTGATGGTCCAGTATTTCCAGTCCTTTCTTCTCCAGCTTCGACTTTACCACCATAATGGTAGCCGGTTCACACTCAAACTGAAAAAAAAACCCCATGAACAAAATTCAGACTGATTAAAATACAGTTCTATATTTCGTTTCGTTTATTATACTTTTGATGGCTTTTGCTACATGAAGGTCGCATGAAAATACTGGAGGGTCGCATCAGAGGTTATACGAGCAGAGAGAGAGAGAGAGAAATAGGGTTTAACATCCACTCAACACAAACTAGGTCATTTCGGGACTAACATATGGTTTAATTTTATTTCAATAATTCGTTTTCGCGTAGGGGGTCTTTAGCAGTGGGAGGAAACAGGAGTGCCCGGAGGAAACCCACGAGGTTGAGAAGGCGCCCCTATCTCCATGCCACATACGCTCACACCAGGGCTCGAAACCACAGCCGCAAGCCAGAGGTGACCGACCAGCTAAAGGTCGAAGCGCGGCACTCTAGACCACTAGGCCATCCCAACCCCCCTTATACGAGCAGCTTTGAACCATATGATATCAGACATTTGATTAACCAATCAGTGTTGATGTTTCTAGTGGGTCCGTGAACCATGGCTGTCACCATCATAATAGGTTCACACTCGAATGGAAAAGCACAAAATTTATAATGTTTTGATGACAAGGGCAATAACTCTTGTGTAACAGTCAAACTGAAAAACAACACAACCTAATTACACTGTCTCTTCAAAATATAATTCACCTAGGGGATGCTCACTCAACGGGCGTCCTCGCTGAAGGAATTCCCACCATGTGTCGCCAGTTAAAATGCGGTCCCACGTGACCTTGTCGCTGGCAAAAGGACCGTGTTTCGATGTATAGGGATTAAATTCCATATTAACGACACATCAGTTCGTATTGAATGTACAGGAAAACAATGCTGTGCGGTATACAATGATGTCACGTGGGACCCACTCTTCTATGAAATTATCTCCCTTTATCTCTGGCGAGGACGACCATTGTCTGCCCAAATTGACAATAATGCAATCAAGAAGCACAGAATTCAGTTCATTCAGTTCAGACAATGGAGGTGGTTGGTGAGTAGAAATGTAACGTAATTAAACACGAAGATTATGTTGCAGTTGTTTTGTTTGGTCGAGACAATATTATTATGCATTGTTGCCTACTCTTGTATTGAATTCCAAATTTCACAGGATCTTTTACTTGCATACAAACACATTCACAGGACATCAGTCTTTAGGCCCTCTCCGAATGACTAGACATTGTTTAAACAACACATAACTTACTCGTAAGTATTTTTCTCCTTCTTCAAATTCCTGTAATGTTACGTCTTCAGCTCCTGTTTCTATGGCAACATCAACATATTCATCTAAATCTTTCATATCCTCTGGTTTTACACGAACATCTATAAAACCGGCCTGTGTAAAGAAATATTGAAGGGATCCGGGTTCAGCTATTTTACCCCTGAAATAACAACAGACCCCTAAACATAACAACAGGAATTAAATGAAGTAAAATGGTATTTAATGAGCTGCAGAGAGTGAACTAAATCCACTCAATAAAACGGTAATGCTTGCTAATCCACAATCCCATGACCTGACCTCAATATTGCAATAAATTCCTCCAACATATTTCAATAATTCAGTAGGGAAACACCCAAAGAGTGAGAGTGAGAAAAAAGGTCATATGGTTTTAATTTTATTCAATACTTCGCTTTCGCATAGGGGTCTTTAGCAGTGGGAGGAAACCGGAGGTCTAGTAGAAACGCTGTAAAACAAATTGTAATCTATAGTTCAGTAAACCTACCCGCACTGTTTAAGGACTGAAGCTATTTCATTACGGGTTTTTTCAACATGTTGAGTTGAACATTCAACAATAATAGCACAGCTTCCTGGTCCACGACCTTCAAATACAACATCCTTAGTTTTATTCCCTTCCAATACCTGTAAAATATAATATAACCTGTAGTCGCTCACACCACAGGTATTTGTATACAAGGCCATGTAATTTGATTTATTTAAAACTACATTTTTCATAGGTTAATTAGTTTGAATGATTTTAGTCCAAATATATCATCATATCACTCAGTTTATTTCTTCATTCTTATAAACTTTAAATCATAAATTAGCTGCCTGCTCTACAACAATCTCCATCCACTCTCTCATCAAATTACTTCTACACAAACAAAATCTTACGTACAGCTGCCTTTATTATTTTATCAATGGTAGAGTTAGGTACATCATGTGCATTCGCTTCCGCTATTAATCGTGCCAGGGCCGAGTTAGTTTTAGGATCGGCCTTACCAGTTGCTGAAACAAATAAAAACATTTGGTAACAAGACAGTACATAACACAACTGTCACAGGCCCAAAGCATCACACAATATACATTATGTATACAAGCCTGGACGAAGGCACCAGTCTTGCACTTTGTAAGACACCAATTATCACACAACAGAGGGATAGTACAGGGCCTGACAAATTCTGAATTTTTCTGACATTTGTCTATGCTCAAGCTTATTTAGTAAGCACAATACTTGAAGTCTCAAAGTGTGATTTAAGCAATATAACAATATGTTAGTCCCAAAATAGCCTAGTTTGTGTAGAGTGGGTGTTAAACCCAATTTCTCTCTCTCTGATGATGTCATGTGACATACTCTATATAACACACCCACGTGCCATCTTTACGTTTAGCAAACACTGGTTGATGGGCTCGTTTTGGATTTGATGGAATGTTCTCTTAAAGGAGAATGCTTTAGTAAAAGTTTAATTCTCTGACTTCATACACAGAAAAAATCAAAACAGGGCTACAGATACATGTATGCATAAATGTCAATTCAGGTTTTGGGGGTATATTTTGTAAAAATATTCAGAGTGACTTTTAAAATTTTGCAGGGCCAAAAATATTCTAACATTAAGTTTATTTTTCATATTATAACAACTTTTTGCGGTAGTATTCTCCTTTAAACATGCATTATGCAAGAGCTAAATCTTTCTTTAGGCCTGAAATGTTATATGAATTATTAATCCATAAGTTCAAGTGACATAGTTTTGACTCCCTGCTTGATTTTGTCAAGGAGTAGGTTCGTCAGTCCAACCCTGTGGGTTTTCTTTAGGTCCTCCCATTTCCTCCCACTGCTAAAGACCCCTACTCGCAAGTGAACTAAGAAATAAAACTGAACGATATGTTAGTCCAAAAATGACCTAGTTTGTGTCAAGTGGATATTAGACTGCTTTTCAATCTGTTAGTCTTTCCCTCAGCACTAACCTCTAATGGATGACTTGATTCTCTTTGATATTGAAAGTATCATCGAGGATTTCTTCGCATCATTTGCACCTTTTGTATGTCGTATATTCGACCATTTGCTATGTCCAGCCAAGATCCGACACGACGTACCAAAATAAGCACAGCCAATAAAACTTGGTGAACATAAATCTAATAATCTTCTATCAAACACATTTAAAACGGAAGTCTGAGTAATATTCACGTTATAATATAATGTTTCGTGTAATTGTCTGGTTGTATATTGTTGAGTTGCGTTCGTTCTATAGAATAATGTCTGCCTGTTGGTCGTATAACATGTCAGCTGTTTTAATTGCAGACCGTGGACACAGTTATTTAAATTCAGAAACCGGGATGAGGCCATGCTCAGACGTCCACATGGAAACATTGTTCGTCACTATCACAGAAAACACAACACTTGATTTCTAACTGTTAAATTCTGAAAATAGAAAAATATTATTTTTAATGAACAAGGGTTCCAAAACTGCCTGAGAACAGAGGTGGGGAAGACCGATATTTTACCGTATTTCAAAATTGCAGCTATAATAAGGGACGGAGATGAATTGTAAGCGGACATCGTCCGTTCCAGAGACTTTTTCAAAACGAACTCTAGTGTACGTCGTACTAGTAGTGTGTGGGACTTGGAGACTCAGTTCAGCTCTGGACGTCTGTGTAATGTGTAATGAGAATGAGACTGACGTTCAGAGCTGAAAAAAACTATATATGGGAGACGGCCGGTGCCCGGTTAATATGCCATGCACATCCATGGTGTAATATTCTCTCTGGCGCTAGCTCAGTCATATTCAAGTCGGGAATTTCCGACTTCGTACATGCTAGGCCTTCACAAATAATTATATTTAATTGATAATGGAATAATAATAAAACAACTCGGAAAAATGTTTCACCTTTGGCTTTGATAACATGAGTTGGTGCACTTTACCGGTCACCAGCATTGAAGAGGTTGCCCAGGGGAGATAATTAACAAATATTTCAGGAAACCTCTGGAGGCAAACCACCATTTATTTCCCCATTGACTTCAATGTTAATTCTGGACGCTTTGCCCGCCTCCAACTTTTCCCCAAATTTTCGTTGGGCGAAATGCTTTTCACTACAGGTGGAGGAACAAATGGCCACGTCTTTGCACTTAAATTTTTATGAGGTTGACCACCAAAATTTTGAGATACACGAACTTATAATAATAATAATAATAATAAATTCTTTATTTTCAAAAGTGTGAAAAATTAGGCTTTGCAGCCTGTTTACAATTCTGCCCTTAAATGACAACAGACAAAACAAACATACACATATATTATACATGCAAGGAAACTGAAAAATGAAGTATTTTTGAATTGAAATAAAGAACATAAGTAATTTGGACTTTTATAGTTTAATATTTTGAACAGAAATATATATTTATTCATTAAATGACGTTGTTGAATGGTAGGCAGTTTTAAAGATTTTGAAAGAATGGAATATGAAGAATCAGAAGCATTATTTTTAATAATAGGTTTGTTGAATATAATTTTAAATGATAATTTTTGGATAATTTTAAGTTTATGAAGAGAAGAAATTTGACAGGAGTCCCAAATGGTAGAGCAGTAGTCAAGAAGTGATTGAAAGTGAGCGTTATAAAATAATTTTAATACATCAGTTGGAAGTAATGATTTGATTTTCCTAAGTTGAAAGTTTTTCTGCTTTAAAATAGTACATAAATGGTCTATATGAGTCCCAAGAAAGATTAGAAGCATACTCAAAACATGTATCTAGTTATAATTATCAACGTAGTCAACCTCATAACGCCGTTATCCTTCCGCCTCAAAATCATGAATATTTACCAACACCCGGCAGAAAATATTAATTCAAACCCTCTTAGTCCATTCTAGGCCAAAAAATTAACAAATATGGGCATGCAAAAGGAGAGAAAAGAGACAGAGAGAGAACTGTTATAGACGAACTACAATTTGTGGATACCGAGATGGTGAAATTTAATGGTGATCTACCTCCCTCTGCCAATTTTCAAGGGAAATGAATAATGTTTTACGCCATGCTGTGTGCTATGAGGGAAATTTTTCTGTTTCTTATATCAAATCTCAACAGTAAAGGTTTCTTTTGCATGCACGACAAGGTGTATACCTGGGGCTAGTTGTCCCATCTGAATGACTATACATTGTTCTAGGCCCCTCCATCCTGCACCAGTGACCAATCAAAAGGAGGAACCACGTAGGGAAAATCCTGATGAACTTCCTTGGCCAACACTGTGACCGACCCCCCCCCCTCCCCACTCGAGGCTCCCATCCAAAAAGACAGGATGTGTTTACTTTCTAGAACACCTGATACCACCTGGTCTAAATATATTGATATATAGATGTTGTACATGATCATGATGCAGGGTATGCTTACTCTATCTAGAACACCTGATACCACCTAGCTCCTCCCTCTCTTACTATATATAAATATATCATATATAGGACTGATAGGCATTGTAGGCCTACATGAGACAGGATATGCTTACTCTTTAACATGCTATTATCTTAAACAACATGGACTCCAGCAAGGGGGTGGGCTCCAATGGTCATGTACGTTTCGAAGCTAGCCAAGTTCAAGCTCAGTGAAACAATTTTTCCCTATTTATTGATACTATTAAGATCTGATCCTGGTTTCAAAGAACATTCTCAGACTTAAGATAAGAATTTACTCAAATGGTTTGCCTTATTTTAACTCAAATAAAGCCCTTTACAACCCTTTTTTTTATTATCACAAATTAGATTTTTATTGAAAAAACTTCTTTAGCTTGACCAGGGGACTTCGATCAACTATTGAAGATTTTTACCCACCAATTCCTGGTACACTAACATGATTGACAAGATAGAATCAGAGAGTATTTATTTTTACATCATTTACACAACAAAAAGAGAGAGAGAGAGAGAGAGAGAGAGAGAGAGAGAGAGAGAGAGGAGAGGGAGAGAGAGGGATGTGGGGTTTAACGTCCACTTGACACAAACTAGGTCATTTCGTTCCTAACACATGGTTTAATTCTATTTCGATATTTGGCTTGTGCATAGGAGTCTTTAACAGTGAGAGGAAACGTGGGTACTCAGAGAAAATCCATGAGGTTGCAAATAAATAAACAAACCACTCTTTACTCTTATATATTTAATTTTTTTTTTTAATTTTTAGATTTTTATTTTGCACATACAGTATTGATTTACGAATATTAGTCAAAAGTTTTAGTTTGACTTTAATGGTAATACATGTATTTTTCAATTATGAGACTTACGAAGTACAATCATACTATCATACTATAGACCAGGAACTGACCAAGTTGCTAGATGAAACTCAAATATCTATTTCACCAAATCCATGCAGAATTTTTCAGAGAAGAAGCATATGCCAATGGTGTTGTCTTGAATTAACGGAGCCACTGCTTTTCGAAGAACGTCATCCTAATAGTAAGTGCAGGAGGACCGCACTATACACAAAACAAAAACCTCTAAGATTAACCTGCAGAAAATATCATATCAAGTGAATGGATCCGGGGGCCAGCTGTAAGCGTCCACTGCGCTGTACAGTCCCGGGCCTGTTATGGTACAGGCTTCACTAAATAATGATTTGCAAAAAAAAAAAAAAAGGGTAACAGAAATAATGCGACCTATCTTAACAGTAGTCGTCTCTTTAATGGCGATAGTCTGCCAGTTGACGTCAGGTGTTAAAACGTCAAACAATTTCAACAATAAGGGCGATAGTCCGGATATAATCTCGGAAAACACTAAGAAGATGAGTAGCAGTTAACGACCAGTTCCTGATCCAAAAGTGTGATAATTCAAATCGTTGGTGAAGTGTTAAAAGGGTGCATCTCAGAATTTCTAAGATTAAGAAATAGAACCTTTTTCATTTCAAGATTTCCACAAATCAAGATAAAAAATTTGGACACAGGATACCCAGAACAGTTCTAATTGGCGTAGAGATACACAGCTTAGACAGAAATGTGCATATTAATTGGGAGATTTTAAAAATGCAAAAAAGTGTATTTGACTAATTTTCCAAGATACACCCTTTTGACACTTCACCAACAACAAATGAAGTCACATGGTAATTTTGCTCAAGATTTGTCAGTTTTCTTAAACTGTGAACACAGTGTTAGTTTTCACCGTTAACTACTGGGTCTCATATACATGTATGTTAAATCTCCTTGTACGTGATGCATGTCCATTGGTCCAATAATTGTCCGTTAAAATAATACATGATGTTAATTTATCCAATAGTTTGTATCATACTGATATACGTTAAATCTTCTTGTACATGATAACTTTGGATGGTGATTGGTTGAATTTTCTTGTACATGATGGATGCTCATTGGTTCAATCTCTGTGTACATGATGGATGCTGATTGGTTTTGAATAATTGTCTGTTAAAATACTATGATAATGATGGTGATAACGAAGGAAAGATGATAGAAATAAATGTAAACATCTAATGTGTATCATCCTCTAATTCCTGTAATAATCTACGCCTCTGTTTCTCTAGTTCACCTTCACTTAATTCACTGTCAGAACTTCCATGCTGAAATAGAAAACAAATCAAATATCAAATACACTGTCAGAACTTCCATGCTGAAATATAAAACAAATCAAATATCAAATACACTGTCAGAACTTCCATGCTGAAATAACCCAATCATATATACAATACACTGTAAAAACACTGATGGAACAAAACACTCAAATTTACAATTCACACAAATAACTAGAGACTACATTGTGTCAGGATCAGAATTATAATTATACCGTACTATCTGATCGAAAATTCCCTCTCAATTTCAAACAACCACTGATTCAAAGTACATGTATCTCCAATAAGAAGTTTAAACTTTTCTGATGATAAGATATATTTTAAACCTAAACTTTTAACAATTGGACAATCTTCCATTTACCATTTAAGCACCTCTCATTTAAAGATGTTACAATATCTTTTTATAGTTTTAAGAAGAATTTGAAGTTTTCTCCTTTTAGAATCGTTTTATTACCTATATATTTCTATTTTATTTGTATTTGTTTAATTGTAAAGCACCCCTGAACACTTAGCAAGGGAGGGGAGGGGTTATATAAATTTTGTAATAATAATAAATAAACATGTATCAATAGGTAACCATGGAAACTTACATCTTTTTTATTGTCAGCAGATGGTGACCTACGTCTCCGTGATGGTTTTGATTCACCTTCAGAACTTGATCTAGATGGCTGGAATAAAGAAATACAAGTATAATATACGTCGTATTTTAAACAAAAAGATTTTTTTTTTATTTACTCACAAATCGTCCACGTGCGTTCAGTTTCCAAAGCTTGTAGTCAAGGACATGGCCATAACATCGCACAACATTACAACATGACAGAGAAAAAGAGAGAGAGAAATGTGGATTAATGTCCACATTTCGGGACTAACACATGGTAAATCTTTATATAATAATATAATTGTGATCAGAATCTTTAGCAGTGGGACGAAACCAGGAATGGAGTTTAACGTCTGCACTGACTGGGCTTACAGAGAACTATGAGGAAAAGTTTGCCCGGACAGCTACACTAAAGCCTCTCATTTTGAACTCCAACTGTCAAGGATTCTTTTACGAGCACAGTACATTGGATTTTTGTCCCATTCGAGACTATTCTTTCCCAGGCCCTCCATCTGAATGACAAGGCACTATTCATTGCCACGCCCTGCACCCTGCACCACTGACTAGAAGGAAACTATGCCAGAAAATAACCAGTAACTTTCTCTGCCAACATTGTGAGTGAACACGAAACCTCCTGGTTAGCAAGCTAGCATCTTCTTCACTGAGCCACTGCATCATGAGACATATGAAATGAAATGGGGTTGAACATCCTACTTTTCTCCTCTGAACTGGACTAATAAAGACGGCATACGCCATACAATGAGCTTAGGGTTAATTTTGCCCAGGCAGCAGCACTACTGCCTACTCTTACATCTAATTCCAACTACCAAGGGATCTATTACGTGCACGCCAATGTGTACACAGGGCCTTGGTTTTTCGCCCCACCCGAATGACTTGACATCTGTCCTTGTCAGGCCTTCTGTTCAGCATCATTGACAAGGGGGAACCACACCAGGAAAACTGGAAGAACTTTCTGGGCCAATGCAGGCATCGAACACCCGACCTCTAGGGTAGCAACTTTTTATTATTTTATGATTTTCATACTTACAGATCTTGAGACATGTTTCTTCCTTTTAGCTTTTTTCTTGTGTTTTTTACTCAATTTTTCTTTTTCATCTTAAAATAGAAACCGAACATGAAAGTGTATTAAACAAAAAGATGAATGGAATGGGGGTTAATGTCTGGTTAGAGAGAGGGAGAGAGAGAGAGAGATATCCGTTT
Source organism: Patella depressa (assembly GCA_948474765.1). Classification (NCBI taxonomy): domain Eukaryota; kingdom Metazoa; phylum Mollusca; class Gastropoda; family Patellidae; genus Patella; species Patella depressa. The sequence continues at coordinate 36,406,516 of OX419723.1, read as the reverse complement.
AGTATGAGAGATGAGAAAGAGAGGGAGAGAGAGATGGGAGAAACAGGGGAGAGAGAGAGATGGAAGAGAGAGAGATGGGAGAGAGAGAGAGTGAGAGAGAGAGAGAGAGGAAATGGGGTTTAAATTCTTATGTTCTGCTCCTAATGGAGGCTGGCACATTCTTATTTCAACTTTCAAGGGATCACTTCCTGCAAACCAATGTGAACATGGGACTACACTTTTTCGTCCCATCCAAACGACTGTATATTTTCCCTTGCCAGTCCATAAGTCATGCACTACAGACAAGGGGAACCATATTGAAAATTTCTCGGTCAACACAAGGATCAAAGACAGGGCCTTTAGGATAGTGAGCAGACGTGTCACACACTGCACTACCGTGAATCTTGATCACTGTGGAGCAAGTTGAAGTTTAAATAAGTTGGTTTGATTGGTTGTTAATACATAAATAAGTTGATTTGATTGGTTGTTAAAAACATAAATAAAACAAACAAGATATTTACCCGACTGTGAACCAGGACTGGGTGATCTGGACTCTGATCTCGTCTTTTTCTTTGATTTCCGTGATTTGTATTTCACAGAATCGGTTTCTGATTCACTCTAAAAATATACAAACATTCTAATTATACAAACATTTTAAATATATACAAACATTCCAAATATATACAAAACATTCCAAATATATACAAACATTCCAAATATATACAAACATTCCAAAAATATCAATAATGTGCTTGCGTGTAGGGAGGAAACCAATGAACTCGGAGAAAATTCACAAGGTTGGACACAGCCCAGACAATACAAAATAATATGGAAATCAAAATGCCACAGGTTCTTTAACATTCATTTCAAAGCGCACATTGGATCTACATTTTTCTTTTCTTCCAAACAAACAGTCACTCTTTCTTGCCTGTAATCTGGCTATCATTTAATCTTGCGTATTTAGCACTACTTTCTTAACATTCAGTTTTTATCATGAGTTTCCAATTTACAAGTGCTTAATTTTTTCAATCAACCCAATCGACTAAGAAAATAAATGCTTGTAAATTGGACATTTATGATCAAAATTAATCAGTCAGCTTTAAACTGGACACAAGCACAATTTAGATGATTTGCGATGATTTTGAATCATTTTTACGAATTGTTAAACAGAGATTTGATATTGAATGAATATTAAGGAAATTACCACAACATTCACAAGATTACAATGACAACGGGCTGAAAAATCCACGAAGGGATTTCTCGGCCAATGATAGTATTTAACTTAGAGTGATGGTTACGGAGCCATCATTTCAGCTCTACAAATAGACACACAGAAATACTGAAAACAACTTACAGATAAAGACCGAGATCTAGATCGTCTATTTCTATGTTTTTTAGACTTCTTCTTCTTCGGGTGATGATGACCACATGTTTCCTCTAAAGCCATGGTATATTCTTTATAAAGTCGGATTCTCTCGGACTCGAGGGTTATAATATCAAAACCTGGTTCTCGTTCAACTCTCTGTCGAGCCTTTAAAATAAACAACAATACATATAATCAACGAGACTCTGCTGTCATGCATACCATTGTAAATCAAAACAACAAAATAAATTAATAGCAAAAATACCAAGAATAAATATTTAGTCATCAATATTCTGTACGAATGTACTACAAAATCTAAGTAAAGTTTAATTAGTTTCATGAAAGTACTACAATGTACTACAAAATCTAAGTAAAGTTTAATTAGTTTCCATGGGTCTTTAGCGGTGAGAGAAAATCGAAGGACCCAGAGAAAACCCACAAGGTTTGACAGGCAACCCCACTCCTTGTCACGTACAACAGGGGAACCCACGACCTGAACAGGCAACTCTACTCCTATACAGAATTACTGAAACTGTCAGAAACTTATTTGGACAGCTAATTGATGAAGATTTTGTATATAATGGCTGTTTACTGTCCAATATGACTAGGTATTGTATATACTCACCTCATCCCAGGGTGTATCAAATTCTATCGGAGGTTCAGCTTCTTTTAATAAAGATTTAAACGCATTTTCTAACTTCTTCAACTGAAATTAAATATATAAATATGTCTGGTTATAGAGAGAGAGAGGTATGATGTCCACTCATATAAACGAAGTAATTACAGAACTAACATATGGTTTAATTTTATTTCAATAGTTTGCTTGGGGGTCTTTACTAGTGGGAAGAAACGTGAGGACCCTGAAAAAACCCACAGCAGGGTTGGACAGGTGACCCTATTCCTTGTTAAGTACAACAGGGGAATCAAAACAACACCAGTTGACTCAATGACAGGCTTTATGATACAATACGCATGCACCAACCATTTGGCCATCCACCCCCACCCCCCCAAAGAATCAAGGAGTATTCTATATATAATTCATATGACCTACAATATAAATTTGTAAAGTAATTGAAATAATTTGAAAGCTTAAAATAACATTAAAGTGCAAAATAATTCTAATTCAATTTTTTACCTTTCTGGCTTCTTCTTTTAATCTTTCCTTTTCCCTGGCTTCAGCTTTTTCTATCAACTAAAATAAAATATTCTATGATTTTCACAAAAAATCCAAAAAGATCTAATTAATAAAAGTGACTCTCTCCTTTTCCATGTCTTACATTCAACACACCATGGAAACTGAACAGTCTTGATGTAATTGTGGAAACAGAGAGAGAAATGGGTGACAATACAAACTACGTCATTTAATTATTAAACTAGATATTATAAATTGGGAAAACATGAAAGAGTTCTTTCTTATGGCATTATAAAGAATCACATCAAGATGTAAAATTTCTATCAAGAACTTTGTTTGGTACATTGTTCACAAGATTACAATGTGAAGAAACCTATAATTGGGAAACTTTGATAGAGTTCTTTTTTTGTCATGACCAACAATGCCTGCAAGCCATAATAGATCTTGACAGATTGATACAGGAATTGAGCTATATATATTCCTGAAATAATGGCCGGAGAAATCCCTAAAACATTGTACTGTGATTTAAGGTTATTAAAAACAGTCAAAGTATTGTTCATCTCCAAACAGTATTGTCCACATTGTATTCGAGTTGATAACAATTAGTTTCCCGCTATGCACTGGTTAATTGGGCATAATAAAATCGGGAGTCATGACATAACTTTATGTAAACATATTTGGTCCAGTGTGGAGCTCTGTTTAAAGCATAATCATATTGTAACACAGTTAGCTATTGGTTGTTAAGCAAACTATTGACCAGTCATAATTTTGAACAGAGATGCTCTTCCATTATAGCAGTGTTAAGTGTGATTACCTCTATATAATCAAACGAAACACTGCAAGGAGTATGGAGAAGAGGGTTTACAAGAAAACTTTGACAGGCAGATGGATACAGGTAGAATTTGGTATAAAGAAAGAAATGACTTACACTGTTATAAGTGAGTTTAATATTACCGGAATCAAGACTAGCTGATCGTTTATCATTATTAATTATAACATGAAATTCATCAAACACTGTATTAACTTCGACGCCAAATCCTTTATCCTTAAAAACACAAACATATTCATCCTTAAAATAAAACATAAACATATTCATTCAATAATCCTGGTAAATTGGACAATAACAAGCCAACGGTGAGGCTGATGTCCCCCGCCGAAATCCCAAAATAAAAAGATGACACATATTAATTAATCGCATATTTATTTTTTTCAAACGTATCGAGCAATCAAACTGTACACGAAGTGTCATCCAAAAGTGTTTTATAAAGAAAAATGCTAAAACCGACGAGAAAAATGAAAATGTACCCTAGTTAGGGAGACCCTAAAGGTAGACAAAAGGGCACCCACGCTTGACAAAAGGGCCCCTCTGTCGAATCCATTACTGAATGAGAATGCAGTCATTGTATTGGCATAAAAATCATCAATCAAGATGAACCTAAGTTATCTTGTCCCAAAGTATCAACCAATCAAATTGCTTATCTCTGCCTACCCTAAGCAGAATATACTCATCTTCGAACTCCATCAAGGCATTGACCTAATAAGCATACATATCAATTTTGAACATTTTAACTCAATTAGAAGGAGGGTTATTGTGTTCCAAAGTCTCGGCAAATCAAATTGCTTATCGCTCTGCTTACCCTGAGCAGAAAATGCTCATTATCGATCTTAGTCAAGGCATTACTGTAATGAAACTATAAACCAAGTTTCATCACTCACTTAATTAGAACTAAAGTTATCGTGTCCCAAAGCATCAACCAATCAAATTGCTTATCTCTGCTTACCTTAAGCAGAAAATGCTCATCTTCGAACTCCATCAAGGCATTGACCTTATAAGCATATACACCAAGTTTGAACATTTTTACTCAATCTAGGCATTGACCTAATAAACATATAGACCAAGTTTGAACATTTTAACTCAATTAGGAGAGTTATTGTGTTCCAAAGTCTCGACCAATCAAATTGTGTATCGCTCTGCTTACCCTGAGCAGAAAATGATCATTATCGAACTTAGTCAAGGTATTACTGTAATAAAACTATACACCAAGTTTCATCACTCTCACTTAATTAGAACTAAAGTTATCATGTCCCAAAGCATCAACCAATCAAATTGCTTATCTCTGCTTACCCTAAGCGGAAAATGCTCATCTTTGAACTCCATCAAGGCATTGACCTAATAGACACATACACCAAGTGTGAACATTCTAGATCAATTAGGAAGAGAGTTATTGTGTCCCAAAAAGTGTGACGGACAGACGGACAGACAGACAGACAGACGAACCCATTTTAATAGTCCCCCAACTTTCTTCGAAAGGCGGCGGACAAATATTAAAATTAATCGGTTAGCTTTAAACTTGGCACCACTACCAGATGATATTTGGAGATTTTAAATGAATTTTACGAGTTTTTAAACAAAGATTTGATACTGGTTGTCAGTGGGTGATCAAAATTAATCTGTGAGCTTTAAACTGGATACAAGTTACAAATTATATGATTTTGGTTGATTTTAAATGAATTTTACAAATGCTTTAACAAAGATTTGATATTGAATGGATGTGCAAGAAATTAGTGCTAAATACAAAAAGATTAAATGATACTCAGGTTACAGTAATAGCTATTGATGAGTTTTGCCCATGCCGTTTGTATCCCATGCAGTCCATTTCGATTGTTAATAAATGGGTGTATAAATCGTAAAAAGACATGACAGAGGTTTTATGACACGTCAGTTCCAACCGGGCTATATTGCACTCTCCTGGAGAAAAAGACTTATCTAAAACCAAAAATACTTGGTTCCATTATTCACAAGTTTTTAGTTCCCATTCACTTACCCTTAATATTTCTTTGACTATTTTCTTCTCATCGTGGAATCTGGCCTTTAAATCTTCTACGTAAAATTTAAACAGGTCAAGAGGCGTTGATCCTGGTTGCCCCAACATGTTAGTAAAACGGACATCTTGACAAATTACGGGATACAGATCCATCCATAATGACATGGAATTTAATTTCCCCTTGTCATGAAGTTCATCCAACAAAACCTGGAAAATATCAACATATAATACATTCAACTTCGCGTTTAAGGCGTGCTTTCGCTCTTGCGCCTAACTTCGGGGGAGTCATTAAATACGCCCGCTAATTAGCTAAATCACTCTCCTTATTGAGATTAATAAACTATGGTATTTTCAGTTTTTATTTATTTTTAAAACTGCTTGTGTTTGATCTCTTCCAAGCAATGAGCATTCCCTATATACTGTCCATGGTAAAACTAGAGCTGCCATTATTATTTACCAAACATATTGAATGCTAATGTAAGGTTCATTTTGATTGGGTAGAAGTCTAAAATCAGACAATAGAATACGTTGTTACTTGACAGCCTAATATGTCGCCGGATGTTGATGTAGAATATCTGCGGGAATGATAGAATGACTCGTCTAGTAATAACATTACATTGTTTAAAATGTTTTCATGTACATGTACCGCTTGTCCCATTGGCATCGCTATCAATATATCTGGAGATGGTTAGAACTATCAAGTATGCGACATTTTCAAATTGGAATAACTGGAGGACAAATAGCTACTGATCTGTTGGGGGACAAAAATAGGTTTGCAATAATTTTATTGTGCGCTAATAATCACGCTGAAAAAGTGATCAAACTGACAAATGAAGGAAAATATAAATGAAATGACATAAAAAGAATTTGAGACAAAACTAATAAAGAATAAATACAATGTATAATTACTCTTGGCTTGCAATAAAAATAAGAAGAGTTGTTTTTACAGGAGCTTTTTCCTCAATTTTTAAATTTGCGAGAGTGTTTTATGGCTCCCGCACCATTTCGTAAATGTGAAGGACTGGACCGTGCATGATCAACTGAACCATGGACAATCCACTGATCCATGGATAATGCATTGAACCATGGATAATGCATTGAACCATGGATAATGCATTGAACCATGGATAATGCATTAGACCCTCGATGAATCATCTACCAGGGGATGCTTCATCTGACGGGGAAACATATATTTAACTGTGTTTGATATAGGGGATAACGAATAAAATAAAACCAAGTACGATCAATCCAAACCATTAGACAGAATTCGTAGTCCTAAAAATACATTATAGGCAAAATAGTGTAATCAGCAAATGGACTGTTCACCGTGTACAAAATACACGACAAACAGTGGTAACAGGTGTCTAGAAGAGTAAGCTTACCCTGCCTGGATAATGAATATAACTGTGGATGAATCGTGACTGATGGTACACCTACCAATAGATGATCCATTGAAACGTGTACGATACATTTAACCGTGAAAGTTATATTATTACATTTAATTATAGGATGATTCACTAAACCACAGAATAATTCATTTTTTGGTAGGATGGAAGTAATCAAAGACACATTGAAACGGCTATAATTAAAGACCTACGAGAAAACTCTCTCTATTTTTACGTTGCTGTCTTTTCACTCGTCGTCTCTCTCGTTCTTTATCATCGTCATTTTCTTGTTCCAGTAGCCGGATATGATCCTCGAAACAAATCAACGCATCTTCCTTGTCCATACCTAAAATAAACATGATATATCACAGCTGATAAACATGACATACATGTATACATATATCTAATATACCACAGCTGATATACCTGTCTGGAACACGAAATCTGATATATCATAGTAGATAACCATGACTCATCAGAAACATATGGTTCCATTTTTTTTTAGCGTTGGGGTCTATTATTAACAGTAGGAAAAAACCCATGGGGTTGGACTCCTTGTCACGTACAACTAGGGAATTGAAACCACGCCACTTGACTCAATGACAGACTTCATGATCTAACATGATCACCCAAACCCTTGACATCTCTGACAAGAGAGAGAGCGATAGTTTGTACTTAAAGCCAAGATGAGGATCGTAAATCCAGGCCTGGTGACACCTCTGACTAGCAAGAGTAACAGTTGATACTTACTGCCGAGATCAGGATCATCTGTAAATCTCTGATTATCCACCAACATCTGTTGTAACTCTGACCACGATGTACTGTGAGTCAGGTTCGGCATGCTGTCTAAAATCTCAGAAAATACTTTTATGTTACGTTTTCTGAGCGTCTTGGCTTCTTCCTGACATGAAATAACCAAAAACATTTTTAACAAGGAAAGGTAGAAAAAGATAAACTGTATAGAATCTTGAACAAATAAATCAGGGACCTCCAAACTCATGAGGGTTGTTTTTAATGTAAAACATTCTGACCTTAGGCCTGTTTTCCGTTTACACATTTCAGCACAAATTTACTTGAGTTGCGTGAAAATGGTCCAATTACATTTGCATTAGACCAACCTTTTCACATTTCTACTCACCTTTTCTCGTTTAGCTAACAAATGTACGACATCATCAAATAAATCACGTCTGTCTCTATCACTAACTGTTCTCCAGATTTCTTCATCTCCAAATATATTATCAGCTTTCCTATAAAAACAAATCATATAATTTATTAAAGTGAGTTTATTTCTGTAGAATTCAGAATTGTGAACAGTACTATCGTACTAAACTTAAGCTGTCTGCCCACAGTTAGCTCCCCTTGAAAACAGAGAGAGAGAGAGAGAAATGGGGTTTAATGTCCACTCAACACAAACTAGGTCGATCACTTAGGGACTAACATATGGTTTAATTTTATTTCAATAATTCGCTTGCACGTAGGGGTCTTTAGCAGTGGGAGGAAACCGGAGAGCCCGGAGGAAACCCAAGAGGTTGAGAAGGCGCCCCTATCTCCATGCCACAGCCGCTCTCACCAGGGCTCGAAACCACAGCCGCAAGCCAGAGGTGACTGGCCAACTAAAAGTCGAAGTGCGGCGCCTTGACCACTAGTCCATCCCCCACCCCCTTGAGAACAGACACTTAGCTTGTTGACAGACATTTTAAATTTTACAACAACAATTTTAGCCGAAAACACTATGTCCACTATGAGAAATTTTATAAAATCGAAAGAGTTTGTTTGTTCTTGTGGGTATGACAAGATTGAAACAGAATAAAAAAATCGCATTACAAAAACAGTACAGTAATTGATACCTAGCAACTAACTGATACAAAACAACTAATAGTTAAGATCATAAAATGAAACAGGGTTTAACGTCCTACTGTTCTGCACTGACTGGGCTAATTAAGACAGGCTTACGCCATGCAGTGTGTTACAGAGAGAGATACAAATGGGGTTTAACATCCACTCGACACAAACTCGGTCATTTCGGGACTAACATATGGTTAATTTTATTTCAAGAATTCGCTTGCACGTAGGGGTCTTTAGCAGTGGGAGGAAACCGGAGTGCCCAGAGGAAACTCACGAGGTTAAGAAGGCGCCCTATATCCATGCCACATACGCTCACACCAGGGATCGAAACCACAGCCGCAAGCCAGATGTGATCGGCCAGCTAGTTGTCTAAGTGCGGCACTCTAGACTACTAGGCCATCCCAACCCCCCAATGTGCTATAAGGGAAAATTTGCCAATGTATTCACAGGACGACCTGACAAGGAGGAATGACACTGGAAAATCCCAATGAATTTTATCCGCCAATGCAGGGATCGAACCTCCAGGTTAACGAACCAATGTTTTACTCACTGACCATCGTGACTCCCGGAGATTCTAAACTAATAAAGACAATATAAAAGATGGCAGAACAAACCAATATTTAATAGACGAGTTTATTTTATCACTAGTCAGCAGAAATTTCTCCAAATCTTCTTTTGCCTGTTTTGCTCGTAATCTTTGTTCTTCCTGTAAATAAAACAAAATATAATTTGACTTGTCCAATATAAACTGAATACCATCTGGGAGAGACAGGGTATACCTTATATAAAACATGAGCACAAGGTACCACAAGCTTTTCCGACATGTCCACATCGAAATGTTTGATAAAAGAAAACAGCGAGGAGGACTGTTAAACCCCATTTCATCTGGTTTGTTTTTGACGAAGCTGACCAGATATTGCTACATTCTTCACACAGAGATCGTTTACCACTCGAAAATCTCAACAGATTCCGGAACGTTCCGGAACCTACATCTAGTCTCGGCAATGCGGCTACCTGTTTACATTAACAGGAAAACTTGACGCTATTACAAACAAACAAGACACCATGGGCGCAGCCATGTTTCATCCGGGACCTTTAAAGTAGTTCCAAGATACCATAGGCGCACTTTTAAAGTAGTGCCAATATGGCGGTTTTGTCATACAGCCGAGTCTAGATGTAGGTTCCGTAATCTGTCGAGGATTGCCGAGTGATCCATCTACTTTCAGGATAGATCCCTAAATGGCTGCCATATCCAAGAATCTGGATGAAAAATATAAAAACAAAATAATCCCTGAAACTTGAGACAAAACTGAGAAGAGGCTAGTTTCTTTCAATGCCAGTTTTGACCTAAAACACCAGTCTTTCTGTGTCAATCTTCAAGTTTACTAAAACAATTGAAAGGTGTAAGGATATACTGTCTTGACAGAAGGCATCTAGAAAGACATGAAAATTAACAATGCCTTTTTCTCTCTCTATGACAATTTATAAAATATAATGAATTTTATTTTTTTTCTCTTTCTCCCTTCTCCATTAAAGTTACATTATGGGAGATAAGATAAAGAGATGGCAGTTCTCACTATAATAGTTAAAAATAGGTTGCCAGGCAACGAAACATACGCCCACCCAGCAGCCAAATCGTCCGGGCAGTCAACAAGAATTGTCGCATATTAAGGAATTATCAGAAAATCATTAGAATTTGTTTGGTTTTTATAATCAAACATTTTTTTTTAAATCATATAATAATTGTGACCTCCAGAGGCACCACAAGCTAAAAAGGGTGATTTTTCGTACAATCAGGGGACATAATTCAGGAAGTAATGACCCGATGGGCGCAAATATCGAAAGGAACCAAGATCTTTGGGTTTAAAACATACCTGTCAAGTTTCATCAAAATCGATTCAAAATTGTGACCTCTATAGGGTCCACAACCTTGATATAACATATTTTCACACTATTCGTGTACAAACGGCGGCCATTTTGTCCATCAATTCTAGTCCGGTTTTCACGTAATTCAAACTCTCTCTTCATTACCATGTAACGGTGATATAGTCAAACGTTTTTTTAAATCGGATAATAATTTTGACCTCCAGAGGGACCACAAGCTAAAAAGGGCAATTTTTCGGACAATCAGGGGCCATAATTCAGGAAGTTACGATCCAATTGGCGCAAATATCGAAAGGAATCAAGATCTTTGGGTTATAAACATGCATTTCAAGTTTCATCCAAATCGGTTCAAAATTGTGTCCTCTACACTGTTCACAACCTTGATATAACATATTTTCACACTATTCGCGTACAAATGGCGGCCATTTTGTCCGTCAATTTTGGTCCGATTTTCACGAAATTCGAACCCGACCTTCATAACCATGGAACAATGATATAATCAAACGGTTTTTTAAATCGGATAACAATTTTGACCTCCAAAGGGACCACAAGCTAAAACGGGCAATTTTTCGGACAATCAGGGGCCATAATTCAGGAAGTTGCGATCCGTTTGGCGCAAATATCGAAAGGAACCAAGATCTTTGGGTTATAAACATGCATTTCAAGTTTCATCCAAATCGGTTCAAAATTGTGTCCTCTACACTGTTCACAACCTTGATTTAACATATTTTCACACTATTCGCGTACAAATGGCGGCCATTTTGTCCGTCAATTTTGGTCCGATTTTCACGAAATTCGAATTCAACCTTCATAACCATGGAACGGTGATATAATCAAACGTTTTTTTAAATCGGATAACAATTTTGACCTCCAGAGGGACCACAAGCTAAAAAGGGCGATTTTTCGGACAATCAGGGGCCATAATTCAGGAAGTTACGCTCCGATTGGCGCAAATATCGAAAGGAACCAAGATCTTTGGGTTATAAACATGCATTTCAAGTTTCATCCAAATCGGTTCAAAATTGTGACCTCTACACTGTTCACAAGCTAAAAAACGTGATTTGTCGTACAATCAGGGGCCATAACCAATGAAGTTACAGTCCGATACATGCCAATATCGAAAGGAACCGAGATCTTAGGGTGATAAACCTATGTTTTAAGTTTCATTGAAATCGGATAAAAATTGTGACCTGTAGACTGTTCACAAACAATTGTGAACGGACGGACGGACGGACGTCCGGACGGACGTCCAGACGGACGGACGGACGGACGAACAGGGGCGACGACAATATACGTCCACATGAAAATGTGGGCGTATAAAAACTAGATAGTGTAAAGATAATTTGCTGAAAATTTCAGTCAAATTGATTCACTATTAGCCGAGAATAAAGCTTTTGAAATATTCATAGCCTCGGTCATCATTACTCAAATCATTAATATAAACAGCATAGTCTCGATTATCCACTTGATTGATTTAATCATCAACCGCCATTAAGCGGCATATACGATTTTAATCTGCCAACATCGAAGGCTAGTCTTGACATAAAGAGTTTATTATGGTCTGAATATGTTAATTAATGTCTAATTGATTATTTAGATAACATCTCAGGCTTAAAGAAAGACCTGTAAAAATCCGATTTTGCTCTTGCATAATGCTATTTTAATATTTAACAATATAATAAAATTTTACCTTTTCCTCTTTAGCCCTCTGTGTTTTATATTCGTTAAATGCCTGTTTCTTTTCGTTTAAATGTTTCAAGGCTCCGTAACGAGGGTCATTGATAATCTGTTTCATGGCCTGTTCCCATGGCACCGTAGACGGCACTTCCTGTATGATAGACAAACAAAGATAAATGATGTTATAAGTCTTCAGAGTGTCATGGTAACTGATTCAAGACAGATTGGGGGGTGGGGTGGGGATCTTAAATGTCAATGGTAGATAACCCCCTAACTGAAAATCAGTGCACATATTGATCCCGATTTTTTTGTACTTGTCATTTGAAAACTTGGAATCAACAAGTAGTCAAGTATTATTTCGAAGTCTAACAAGAACAGTGTTTAGTAGACTGATCAGAAAAAGTCTCTGCAGCCAGATTTTTAAAAAACTTACCCTTTCTTTTAACAAACTTTTAAACGCTTCAATGGCCTCTTTTTTATTTTTAAACACCAGCGGAGGTTCTTTCTTTGGTGGTTCTTCCTCTTCACTTTCAGAACTAAACGAAATAAATTCATGATGATTCACATATTCACAAACGGACTGGTTTAATATCTCTGATAGAGAGAGAGGGAGAGAGAGAAATGGGGTTTAACGTCCACTCGACACAAACTAGGTCATTTTGGGACTAACATATAGTTTCATTTTATTTCAATAATTCGCTTGCGCGTAGGGGTTTTTAGCAGTGGGAGGAAACCGGAGTGCCCGGAGGAAACCCATGAGGTTTAGAAGGCTCCCCTATCGCCATGCCACATACGCTCACACCAGGGCTCGAAACCACAGCCGCAAGCCAGAGGTGACCGGCCAGCTAGAGGTCGAAGCGCAGCACTCTAGACCACTAGGCCATCCCAACCCCCCCCTCAAGAAGACACTTTACACAAAGACATTATGAGACTAATATTTAATAAAGTGTACTAGTGGTGTGTTCATAAATATACTTCACAGACACTTTCCACATAATATACAATATGGCTGAACAGCGCTTAGAAATGACCGTTGGACATAATGTAGCGCTATACAAGACAATTATTATTATTATTAATACATGGTACATGTACGATGTGTGGGATGTGACATTATGAGATCAACATTTGGAAAATTGCATCGGACAAGTCCGGAATAAAGGAGCGGAATCCCATCCCTGGTGAGAGGTGACATTATGTGACTAAAACATGGTATATGTATGATGGGTGGTAGGTGACAGTATGGTATGGTATATGTGAAATGCCTGGGATGTGACATCACGAGACATGTGCAATGCATGGGACGTTGAGTTTAGTCACAGAGCAATGTTGCTGCTTGTTCCTTTTTTTTAAAATCCAACTCTCTTGAACAATTTTTTAACTTTAATTTACTATGTTTTATTCTCGACCTCCTTACCAACATGACATAGGTTATCAATAACTGTAAACAAACAAGCCATGTAATTTCTGTATCTATGGTTCGAGCTACAGTGGTTCAAGGAGTAGGTTGCTGGCATACTAACCAGGAGACCTCAGGTTTACTCCTCGTGCTGGCATACTAACCAGGAGACCTCAGGCTTACTCCTCGTGTTGACTAAGAAAGCTAATCCAGATTTTTCAAGTCTTTCTTGCGTCGCATTCAAACTACTAGACGCTGCCCTTTCCAGGCCCCTTGTAGCCACTCACTGACAACAGGGAAATTACAATGGAAAATTCCTGGAAAACTTTCACAACCAATACCAGGATCAAACGTCAGATGCCCTTTTTAACAAACTAATATCACGTTCACTAAGCCACAACGGCACTCCCTGACAAGAGGAAGCCACGCTGGACAATTTCAGGGAACTTTTTCAACTAATACTGGGATCAAACCCCAGACTCCCTGGTTAGTAAGCCTGCATCTTAATAAGAAACAAAACAGTCAACTGTTAAGTATGATTATAAACTGGGATGAAATTAACAAACCTGCTGTCTGGTATTTCGATTTTATTTGGAATCTCGACGACAGGTTGAACAACTGCTGGACCAGCAGGCGGTAGTTCTATAGAGGCTAGTGTAGCTTGCATCGCTTGTTCGATGGCCGATGAAGGTGCTGACGCTTTTGGTACAATCGGTGGCGTGGACACACCTGTTGGTGCAACACTCACATTTGCAGGTCTGATAAAAAAACAAAAACAACAATCCATTCAATCAATTGCTTCACTTCCGAATTAATGTAGACTTATTACTGATTAGATAGAATAGCCTTCAGAAACTTGGTAAGAAATGTAAATTCAAACTATTTTCGTCAATTTTACACCAAAATCACAATAAAAATTGTCGGACTAAAGGGGAAAGATGGAAGAGAGAGATAGAAGGAAACTGGGTCACCAAATGAGATAAATTAATTGGGGATTAGATCTGTAAAATTTTCATGAGACAAAAAATTCCAAGTAAAAAAGACAATGAAACCCCCACACTCGAAAAAGTAGGAGGGCGGAAGATTCCCTGTGATAGTGTAATCCGGTTCGGATCTCAGTGATGCATATTGGTTTAGATTATACTCGTTTAAATCTACACAGTGTTTATCTAGTTTGTTACTGGGGGATTATCCTTTATATTTTCATGAGGCAATGCTACGAATTTTCAAAGGCAGATATAACGCCTTTGATATGTCACTAAAATCCATTTCTTGTCGTACGATAAAGGAAATCCAATATTACTTACTGTCCACTCAACTGTCTGGCTACAAGAGCTGAAATATACAGATAATCAATTTATTTATAAATTTCTACATTTGGAATTAAATCCTGTTACAATTATAGCTCCAATATATCTTTAACAACAATTATTTGTATATATTTTTATTTTTCAATCAATGATTTTTGTATTTAGACTGTTGCCTGTCAATGCAAGGGAATATATCTTTGACATCCTGCTTTTAATTTCTATCAATTACATGATGTCATGTAGAGGGCTGACCGGGTAATTACATGACATCGTGTAGAGGTTCGACTGGGTAATCACATACCATCGTGTTGAGGGCCGACTGGGTAATTACATGTCATCATGTAGAAGACTAACTTGGTAATTTCCCTTTGATCAAATATATCCACTTGTTTTATTATTCTATCAATGAAGAGAATGAGCCGTCTTACCTTCTAGATCCTCTAAATCTTTAGGTTTTGTCCATTTACTTTCTTTAGTTTGTGAATTATGATAATAAACTTTACCGCTGTCTGATTTATATTCTTTCCATGGACATTGTGATAATAATTTCTAAAATATAACAATGAATAAAAGAGTTGAAATGAAATGTAATGGGGTTTAATGTCCTACTTTAGCACTTTGACTGTTCTATGAGGTAAATTTTACCCAGGCAGAGCACTTCAGTCAACACTTGCATTGAATTCCAACTGCGAATTCTTTTATGTGCAAGCCAATATGCACATGAGACAGTAGTGTTTCTCTCCATTCAAACGACAATGAAAATGACTATAAATAGTTGATGACCGTGTTTTATAGTTCTACAAACGTAGGTTAATAAAGTCTAATTTTGATTAATAATCAAACTGTGATTGTAAAGTCGACATGTGATTGAGTACGTACCTCGGCATCTGATTTTAGTTCATCTGGTTTCTCCCAGCTCGATTGTTTCGTGAGATTATTATAGTAATATGTTCGACCATCAGGTGCTTTATGTTCGGACCACGTCTTCTGTAATAAATAAACAAAATTAACTGACGTGTGGGTTAAAACAGGTTTTTATGGGTCATCCTTAAGAGGCTGGTCATTCATGACATCATTACTTTTTCTCTTATCAAAACTTTCACATCTTATCATCCTATTATCAAGTAACTTCATATTATCACCTCTATTGTCATGTTTGATATGCCCCTTGGAAAAATAAATAAATAAATAAAAAAGTAATGTCCTACTCCGACTGGGCTATTGAAGACGGGCATACGCCAGTCGCCAGACAATGAGCCATGTGGTCAATTCATGCAGCAGCACTACAGCCCACCCATCATATCAAATTCAAACCATCATAGGTACTTTACTTATACACCAATGAAGATGGTTTTGGGTCAATACAGGGATCAGACATGGAACCTCCATGTTTAAGCAAGCCAACATCTTAAGCACTGAGCCACAGTGGCTCTCTTTCTGTAATAATAAGTGTTTGTTTTTTTGTCGAAAGTAATATATTGATGCTGCATGATGACATTAGTTCGAGTGTTGTATCGATATATTACACATTGTCTTACTCAAAACCATTAAACAACTTATAATACAGACACTATCTCACACGTACAATGTACATTACAATGACATCGTCATTTTATTTCATAAATGTAAATAATTGTCTTACCTTATCTGAATCTGAAAACAGAAAATGGAATTAAATTAAATTGTTATTCACTTACATGAAATTCCAACATAAGACAGTTTGCAAACCCAGATGTTAAATTAGGGTGAAAGACATGTATTTAATTGGGTTGTATTTAATATTTTGGCAATCAACATGTTTCATGATTTTAGTCTCGAACAACAGCAGAAAAAAAGACGAATTATCTCAACACAGCTTTATCTATATTTAGACGTAAAATTTTCAATGAAAACAAATCAAACGATAAAATCCAATAAAATCTATAATTTTATTTAAAACTCATATCTAAGAGTTCTTGTCAGTTTTAATAAAAAAAAATCAAATGGTGTATTTATGTAGGGTCTATTTGTGGATTTAGCGCTTTATAAATGGATATATTATTATAATTAATCTTAATATGGTTTATATGATGAGTGCTTTATGAGCTGTCTTTTCTATAATAATATTTCCTCTAGAGTGGAATACTCTATACATGTTGGCGTTAGTTCAGATGGAACAGAAAAATAAGCTGTTGAACCTTCATTAAGTGGTTTTACGTTTTGGAGGTTTCTGAAGTTACTGGATGTCGATTTAACATTCAAATAATTCAGTCGTAGCAGCATTTTTGTCCGACATTTTACAATCATAAACGCTGATCCAAAAAAATAGAACAGGAACGATACCTTTCACATGATCCTCCATTTATCTTACCTAAACCTGGTTTAAATATTCCCATAGGTGGCATCATAGGTGGCATTCCAGGGAAACCCTGTGGTGGCAGATTGGGAATAGGAGGAAACCCTACAACATAAAGGATATAACAACATAAACATTTTTTCAACAGATCTTCAAGTTACCTATTTAGACCTGTATACATACTGCACATTGAGAGCTAAATATGGAGATATTTGTAACCAGAACATCAGAAGTTAAATATAGGTATAAAGATGCATTTAAAGAAGGATTTTTAAGAGCTCAATTAGCAAAATGCGGGTTGTGTTTCTGGCTTCAAATGTCATATAAATAATTGTTTAAACCTTTATTTACATGCCAAGCCCATAACCAACTCTCTAGAACATCGCTCTCTATACAAACATGTATGATCGGTGGCTATGATATCGAGTAAATTAAACAAATACATTCATTTTTTATTTTCTTTCCTTTGAACTATGAGAACAACAAGAATGGCCAACTCTTTATCTAACCTTGCAATATGTATTATTAAATTTCCATAGTTAAAGGGTTATTTCAGGCATCATGAGAAAATGTATATCTGTGCTGCTACTCTTATTGTATAATATTCATATCAATATTAAAGTTTAAATATAACTCACCTGGAGGCATCATAGACGGGTCACCTGGAGGTCCGCCCATATTTGGAGGAATAAAACCAGGAGGAGGTGCACCACCTGGTCCTGTTGGGGGCATCTTAAAATTGAATACAAATATCAAATATTAATTCATAATTACATACACCTAAACATAAATAAAAGCTATCAAAATTTAATAAATGGATACATAATTTTTTTTGTGTTTCGTGTGGTCCTTGATATTCAAGGCCTGGTCATGCCGTACTAAATACTCACTGAATATTATAGCAATTATAAAAATAACAGTTTTAGTTTTATGTACTGATAACTACAAGAGTTGTCATCATACAAAATATGAATTTCAACATGTCCCTAAAATAAACACAACATTTGCGTATATACATGTACACAGTGTCACAGATTCTACCATGACCCAATTCTCGTGACTAACTTGATGTAGTTAGCTTAAATTACAATATTGTCAATAACAATAATAATACACTTTAAAGGAAACTTACAAAAGGGGGTCGCATCAATGGAGGGGGATTAACAGATCCATTGTTGGGATTATTATTCTGAAAAAGAAAATATAAAATATTTAATTACTGTATGTAGTGCTAATATTCCCCTTTGTGAACTTTGTCTTGAGTTGCTTATTGTATTAGTTTATTTTTCAATTTGAGTGAATCTCCCTAATCCATTTATTTGATCTGGTATTTGTTTATTTCTTGCAATGTCTATGACATAGTCTATGTAGTTTGTCTTGTAAAGTTTTGTCCGAGGCTTGTCTTGTCAGTTTTGTCCTGTGTGTAGTTCTGTCAGCAAAAAGTTGCAACTAATACAATGGCTTCATCTGTTATAATAATAACTTTATTTAAGAAGGGTAAAGGATTAGGCTGTAGAAGCCTTTCTACCATCCTGCCCTTCGTGAAAACAAATATAATACAAAAGATGATAGCAAAACAAATAAAAGAGATGGATGAATAGGTGTATACAATAATCAGAATGAAATTACAACTAACACAACGGCTTCATTTGTGTACAAAGTTTTGTAAAGATGTGGAACGGCTCCTGGTACTACTACTAGTCTACTACGAAGGGACAGAGGAATGAATGGACAGACATTCTTCATCATTCCTTTCAATATATATATATACCATACCTCATTTTAACCAATCTTGTTGATTTTCATGTCAAATTGTGTTAATATTTGTTTGTTTTAGTACAGATGACAATAACGTCAGTCTGGCTCGATATGGACGAAAGACACTAAACCGTTGTACAGTCACAGTGTTGTTACTGTTTGTTAGTTATGGTGACTGGTGACTGGTCATATTGGTTCTCAAAAGAAGTGATAATTATTGTACGTGTTATTATATTAGATTTTAAAACAGGCTTTTGTGAAAACAATTCGATAAAGATGCCTATGAGCGGCTAGAAGTAGAGTCGTCTGTTGTAATCCGAAGACTCAAGACAAAACAATTCATTTCAAAATTGAAATAATGAGGCCCTATTTGGTGTTGAAAACATGATCAATGATGCAATTCTTTCGAAATAAACGGTTGTAATTGAAAGTTTGTGTAGATATGCAACTATTCAAATGCTTGCCAGAATCAAAATATAAGATATTACTGGTGTTTTAGAGAAAAATAATATAATTTTCAGAAAACGCGTGAAACTTACCGCCATCTTGCCTTATTATCTCCCCTTTTACGAAGGGAGCTAAATCCATTTTACAAACAGTAGTCTTGTATGTCCAAACATGTTATTAATGAGGAAACAGCCATTCTTTGAGCATTTTGGCACTTACTATTTGAGCATTTTGGCTTGAATTTTAAAGAATTATTTTTGATTATTTTCAGGGTAATTGTCACTGGATGATACAAGTAACCAGGAAGCAATCACTGATTATTTCTCATTTCATCAGCATTTTTGTAATTATGTAGGCCTGCAGAGTTATTTCCCTTCACAGTAGTAGAGAAAGAGAGAAATGGGGTTTAACGTCCACTCAACACAAACTAGGTCATTTCGGGACTAACATATGGTTTTAATTTTATTTCAATAATTCGCTTGCGCGTAGGGGTCTTTAGCAGTGGGAGGAAACCAGAGTGCCCGGAGGAAACCCACGAGGTTGAGAAGGCGCCCCTATCTCCATGCCACATATGCTCACACCAAGGATCGAAACCACAGCCGCAAGCCAGAGGTGACCGGCCAGCTAGAGGTCGAAGCGCAGGACTCTAGACCACTAGGCCATCCCAACCCCCCACCAGTAGTTGAAGGAAATGAAATGGGGTACCTACTGTTCTCCACCGTGACCAAATGGTCTAATTAAGACGGGCATACCCATCCAGTGAATTCAATTTTGCCAGGAAAGTGGTTTTTAAGCGGCCTGGCGAGGGCCTAGTCTACGGTACTCTTAATTATTTCGATTTCAAACTACCAAGGGATTTGATATGCCTACACCAAATTGTTGGATACACTGGACCTTGGTTTTTTAATCTCATCCTAACAACTGGTCACTGGTTCCTGCCAGGCCTCCTGTCTCGCACACTCACAAAAGGGAAATAAATCATACTGGGAAATCCTGGAGAACCTTCTCAGCCATTATGAGACTAGCATATGGTATTTTTCAATGGTTGTGTGTGCAGTAGGCCTAAATGAGAGAGAGGATTCTGCTCTTAAAGCAGCATTTTTACCTGCTCTTCTCTAAATATTATGTACCAAGCATTTACTGTGAATGGGATAAACCTGTTTTTTTTCCAATCCGAACAACTAGACACTCTTTCTGTCAGTCCAGCAAGCACCATTGCTGGCATGTCAGAATCGAAACTGGTATCAGAACCCAGGACATTCTATAAATAGAATTTAACCCGGATACTATAATTGGTGAGATGGGGTCTGTTTTATTTAACACTTGGCTGGCTTCAAGTAGAAAGAGAGAAAAAAAAGTTGAACATCCACTTGACACAAAATAGGTAATTTCAGGACTAACAAGGTTCAATTCGCTTCGGACCCAATTTCGTCTAGGACCCAAATTTGCCCAGGTCCCAAATTTTCCAAATTCAATGTCCTAAAACATCCACAGGGTCTTGCAGGTTAATTTGATGTTGCCGATGTTAGAGTGGAGTGTGGCAAAGAAACTGGATTTGTCGGGCCCGGATTTGCATGGGGCTCAAATTCAATGGTCTCAGTTTTATATCATATGTGGTGTGGAGAAGGGCTACAAAAGGTGGCAGGCAAACATATAAAAGAATCGCTTGCACGTAGGAGTCATTAGCAGTGGGAGGAAACCGGAGAACCTGGAGAAAACCAATAAAGTAAACAAAATAACAGTTTTACATTTTATTTTTAATGAAACTTAACAAAATTACATCAACAAGTACATGTGGAGGGATGATAACCCAATACTACCCAACAGTACCCAATACCACCAGATAGTAGCCTGGTATTGGGTAAATTGTCCTCCTGGTATCCAGTATACAGTAGTGGCCAAAAGAATAGGACCACGCTTGAAAATGGTTTGATTTCTTCGTCTAAATTCATGTGATCATATATCTGCCACCTGAAGGCTGATTTTAACAAATGAGGTATCGATGGATAGGTTATGTGAAGTATGCTCATTATACATGCACATGCATGTTTGAACAATGACGTCATCATGACTATGACGTCATGACAGTGTACTGAAGATTTAGAATCTAGCAACATCGGGATGGTGGCAGAAATTATTACCAAACTGAGGTAAAATTCGATCAAGGACCATTTATTTCATTTCTAGATGATTAGTTAACATGCAAACTAACATCGGTGATGATCAGTAGTCCCCCACAATTGGCTTTAAAAGATGCTTGCTTCCGCTCCAATTTAGGGCGTCGTTGATGACGTCATAGCCGTGATGACGTCATCATCCAAACATGCATGTGCATGCGTAATGAGCATACTTCACATACCCTATCCATCGATACCTCATTTGTGCAAATCAGCCTTCAGGTGGCAGATATATGATCAAATGAATGTACAAACCAAGTAAGAAATCCAACCATTTTCAAGTGTGGTCCTATCCTTTTTGGCCACGACTGTATACATGTGGTTGGAAGATTTACCCAATATAGGTATGTGACGTGTAGTTATCATTATATGTTTATTAAAGTTACTGATCTACATGTGAGAGATTATTTATCTCTTGTCAACTACCATATTAGGATCTCTATATTAGTCTAAAGTAAAGACATTAATCTTTTTAAACTATCATATTGTAAAAGTTGAGTCCACATACAGTTCAATTCCATTCAGTATTAACATATTAGGATGCATGGTTAATTTGTCAACATTCACCATCCACTTCATCCACAAGCCAGCCCCACCTACGTTTTATCTGATGGGCCTACATTCTACCGATTATATACTGTTGATATTTTGAAGACTAGCTGACAGTTCTCACTATAAGTAGAAACGTTTAGTCAAATTACTTCACGCCAAGCTGAGAAAATTGAATTTAAATAACATTATATATATATAGCCGATTGTCATTGTTACTGTTGTTACGATATTAATAAGCAAAGTCTTGATGGTCCATTTTTCACGGTTAATCATTAATAGTCTTTGAATCGCAGATTGGTTTCAAATCTGTGGAAAATTGTACCAATCAGATGGTCTAGAGATCATTTAGATATCATTACAAGCCTAAAGAAAGACCTGCAATAGGCAGATTTAGCTCTTGCATAATGTATGTTTACTGTAACTGATGAAAAAAAAGATAAATCTTTTATTGTCTGAAAAAGAAAACTGAGGATCAGTGACTTTAATAAATGTCTTCTACATAAATTGTCGCTGTTTAATGTCAATATTTCTTTATTCTTTCGTTTAATCTTATTGAGTTTCCCCTGTCACATTCCAACTCCTTATTTTAACATAAATCAGAGAAGTTTTATATCTCCTTTTAAATAAATACAAACTGGATTAAAAATAATTAACAACAGACAGAATATAAATAACCATGTATCATCAAGATCCTAAATATCTTTTTAATTCATTCATCCCATCAGTCAATCATTAACCTGGGAGTTAATCATGTAGTGGGAGTTGTCAGAGGTGGCTTTCATTGGGGGGGGGGGGCGAGGGGCGCGCACCCCCCACTCATTTTCAACAGTGCCCTTTTCTAATGCTGAAGGTGCCTTTTGTCGGACCCAAATATGTCCGTTCTGAACATTTACTTAGGCAAAAATATCAGCCAAATTGCTCTTTGAATGGCTACAGATGCAAGGAAATGACAGATAATTTTCTTGGGGCCCCCCCCCCCCCAACCCCCTTTTCAGCGACATGCCCCGTCTCTGCGGTCAGTGCCATCATTTTGTGACGCCCCCCCCCCCCTTTTCAAAATTCCTAGATCCGCCCATAGTTGTGGTTGCTCAGTAAGTATTTAGACATCCCGATGTTAGCTGACATGTTCAACAAGAGTTGTCAGTGGTGAAAGGTGAATGGCCTGGTAACGACAAAATATAGTCATTCAGATGGAAAAAAACCCCTTAGTTCCAGTGTACACATTGCGCACATAAAAGAACCTTTGGAATTCGAATATAAGACTAAGCCGTATGCCACTGTCAGAGCAAAATTTCCCTGATGCCACACTGTCTGGCGTACGCTCATCATCATTAGCCCATTTCATTTCATTCACAACTACTGTTCATGTTATTAATTATTTTGTAATTTTCTGTGTTTTTGTTTAACAATGAGTCTTCGTCTTTATTTTTCAGCAATAAGTTGCGATGAAACCCAGGCTAATCCCCATTTTAGATTTGTCAACATAAACTTCAAGGCTTTAGTCCACTGTTCCTCTGAGTTAAATTGGATTCTGAAAAAAAAAACCAAATGATCATATGAAATGAAAAATATATTTAATGGTTTGGGTTAATTTCCGCTCAAGATAATTCTGACTAACATTTCTATTATTTGATTGATTACGTTTTTTTAATCAAACCCTTAGTGACATTGATAATTGACCAGAGGCAGACATATTGAAAATGCAACATTTGGTTGTAGACTTGACAAGTCGTTATCAAGCTTGAAAACGACTTGTGAAATCTAGTTGAAACGTCGCAGTGAAATAAACCATAGTAATTGTTATTCCATAAAAGTGTGTTTTTTGATCATGTTCCAATTACTAAATGCCATTCAAAGAATATTTGGTTGTAGACATTATCACTTCATTAAACAAGCTACATTAATTATAGAAAATACCCAAAATATATAATACCCTTTATCATTGCACCGGAAACACATCCTATCATTAAAACCTTTACTACTCTACTGCAGTCTTGTGTCTACAGTGTTGCTAGGGGATTATATATATATTGGATATATTTTAAAAAAGAGTGCACATTCTTCTCCCCTACTGAAATCTGTGCTGACCTGCAGTGTTCTAGGTATTCTTCCACTCACTAATAACACTTTAGTTTATATATAGTGAGGACCTTATATATTACACCCTTTAGTAAGAAGTTTATTTGTGGCAGTCTTGGAATAATTATAGAATAATGGGTATTTTCCTGATTAGCTATGATCCCTAGGCCACTACAACACCAACTTACTTTATGGAATAAGAATTTCCTGAATTAGAATCTTCTATTTTTCCTTTCTCCATTCTGTAGGGTAAACAAAAACTGGTATCACCCCTCTCTACTTCTTCTTTAAACTGCAAAACATTGAGGGATTACAATCAAAGATGGCGAGAATACAATCCGTATTGGAGGTAATGCAATCAAACATGAAGGGGACGCAATCAAACATGGATGAATTATAATCAAACATGGAGGGATTACAAATAATAATTAAAATATATCTTAACCTAAACTAGATGCATGTGGATTGTGGGAATAGAAATAATTCTCTCATACACTTTACATACCGTATCTTACAGAATTTAATCTGGAAATATTCTTAAATTTTAAAATCACTATTCTTTACTCTTAGTTTTTTAGGCTTACTCCACTGTAAAATGTATTCATATTGGTTATTTCATTAGGACACCAAAATCTCCTGGGTTGGACTTAGATTAAATAAAATTAATTACAATACTGGTTTGACTCAGTTAGATTAAATATATAAAACTACCTGCTGTAAACAATCTAAGAATGCCACCATAGCTTGATCAAACCTTAAATACAAGCAAATAACATAATAATAATAATGATAAATAATAAATAAAAATAATAATCATATCAGTGGTGCAGGGCGCAATATAATTCTCCTTGTCAGTCGTAAAGGGCAAAGTGGTGTCCCATTGTGAGTGATGCAGGACAGAGTGGTCTCCCCTTATCAATGGTGCCAGGCGGAGCGGTGTCCCCTTGTCAGTAGTGTAGAACAGAATAATGTCCCCATGTCAGAGGTGCAGAATTGAAAGCCTGTCAAAGAAAAGCATCTAGTTTTTCGGATGGAATGAAAACCCAGACTGGAAAATCCTAAGAAACTTTCTTTCACTCACTGAGCAATTGCGCTTCCACTTTCAATACAGGAGACAGTTCAAAGGGAAATAATAAATAAATGCATATCTAATGCAAGTTAAAGCTATATTTTCTTACTTTGTATCCCATAGAAAGCGGAATCCACCAGAACCATATAAGGGCAATTCTTTATTCTTCTCCGTCAGTGATTCTAGATATGAATGGTTGCCATAGGGAACTAGACGATACCTATAAAACAAATTCTCTCAAACATATAAATGAAGAAATACCTTACAATAGGACTGGTTATCAAAGTTAATGCGAAATCCCAAAGTCTTTGAACTAATAGATGAGTGAGTTTAGTAAATAAAATTTTGAAACCTGACATCCTGACCAAGAGTAGATATAAGTTAAGTTTAAGTTTATTACATTTAATATAGCGCTCATTACTGCAATATATGCATTCAATGGCACTTTACAATTACAATAAATAATTTAGTATGTACAAGAATATAATATAGTACATTAATAATTAATTAATTTCTGAAGGTCCTTTGAAAAAGATATGTTTTAAGTGATTTCTTAAAGCTTTCCTGAGAAGTAGAGTTCTTTAAACTGTCGGGTAGATCATTCCATAGCCGTGGACCGGCAACACTGAAAGACCTATCTGCAAATGTTTTTCTTTTTGTTGCTGGGACGTATAGTGACTGGCTGTTTGAAAAACGTGTCGAATGTCGGTTGGGATTGGGTTTAAGTAAATCTGCTAAGTACTGGGGAGCAAGGTTGTTTAAGCACTTATATACTAAAAGCAATAGTTTATATTCTGCACGAGCATGTATGGGTAAAAAATGAAGTTCTTTCAGAGCATCTGTTGAACTTGAATATTTTGACTGTCCGAGGATCATTTTTGCTGTGAGGTTTTGTATTCTTTGAAGCGGTAACAAGGTATTTTTTGGTAGATTGACGTAGAGGCTATTGCAGTAGTCCAGGTGTGAAAAAACTAGAGCATTAGCAAGTTTTAGGCGAGAATTTCTGTCAAGGTAGCGGTTTATTTTCTTGATATTAAATAGTGATATCGCAGCGGTTCGAGATTTTATTGCGATATGCTTTTTTAGATTAAGGTTTTCGTCCATTGAAACACCGAGATATAGCGGATCAAGATCACCGACATCCATAAGATGGCATTCAGAGCATTCATAAAGGCGTCATCATCCTAATCAACAAAATACTCCAATTTACAGGATTCAAAGAAATAGAAAAATAAGTTTAGTTCGTGCCTGTGAAATATTTACCTTTGAAATGTTAAATTCATTTTACGAGCCAGTGAGTGTAGAAGAAGAACTGTTTGTCCCCAGGCAGCATTTATTTCATTCCAATCAACCTGCAAATAATTTTAAACAAATGATATGAAATGGGATTTAACACTGTCATATATTTTCTGTATTTTCTAGTCATATTCAAGATCAATATACACTGTACAGTGTGCTATGCAGGAAACTTTGCCCAGAGAGCGTAATTTCTGATCACTCTATATCGATCGAGTCCAAAATGTGATTGGTTCTTTAACATTAACACCAAAATGTACATAGGACCCTTTTTTTGTCCTATCCAAATGATTAGACAATGTTCCTTGCCAGACCTTTCGTCTTGCATCATGGTGAAACCAGACTGGATAATCGTGAGGAACATTCTCATCTGACGGAATCAATCTAGAACACTGAGTCTCTTCAACAGTAAATAATCCATTTTCTGGCGATCGCATGCTCGCATGCATCAACAAAGTTTAAGGAAACTTCTAATAGGAACGAGAGGGAGGGTGTGGGGGGGGGGACAACAAAACACCTCAATTAATAACAGGTCTTTTAACCTGAAATATTATAAAGTTTTTGTACGGCTGTTGTTCAGGGCGTTTTAAATATCTTTTATCACCCAATAACACATTTGACAGTAGATATCGCTTGTGTGATAAAATACATGGTCAATCAAAAAGGAACTACTTTCTTTTATTTTAAAGAAATCACTTTTTTTAGATAAAAGGTAACTTATTTTTTCTTAAAAAGAAACTGTTTTTATTTAATTGACCTTGAAAGAAATACTGGGTCAATATATAGGACTTTGCAATAGTTAAACTGCTGTTAAAAAATGATGTATCACTACGCTTCAGATTCAGTAAAAGTGAAATTTATACCAAAGAATTATATTTATTTATTTGTGCAGAGCCTCGTTTTTTTTACTTTATCAATGAGTGCTGATATTTTTTGATATCAAAAAACATTTGTAGGAGATTCTCTATAAAATACTTACTGGAACACTAGGCAGACGTCCTAATCTAAAATTATTGATTGTTCCAAACTGACCACTGTGCCTGCAAATAAACAATTATTTCACAATTATTTCAATAATTTACATACAGATCTATACTTTGTTTCTGTTTTTAGACTTTCGATAGCCTTTACTACATGAACATATTCCTGGTTGTAGTGAGAGGTCACATCAGGGGTCATACCTGTAGCCTTTGACCTTATGGCATCAGAAATTTCATTAAACATTCAGCCTTGATGTTTCTAGTGGAATAACCACAGTTCTTTCTACTGTACACCAAGAACTGGCTGCAACAGACCGTTTCATTGGCTAATCCCAACCAAATAACAACTCTTCCAGATCCTAGTATAGTGAAAACAAGTAAAACGAAATTTTTAACCATAAAAAACGAAACAGTGTTTTAATCCTACATATATTTACAATAAAAAATGGAAGCCTGTCTCGACATGGAAAAGTAGGGTAACTTCGACACCATGATAGAATTTAGGGTTAGGGTTAGGGTTTAACTTACCATATATGGAATGTAGAGTTAAAAACGTTTGTTTTTTTAAGTTTATCAAGTTGAGTCTGCGCATATTGAAGTTGGTTAGCTATACTGAAACAGAAAAAATAAAATATATTCATCATATACAATGAAAGGATATAAGATTTAAATAATGTTTGTGTTTGAATAGAATATACAAACAAACCTTCTCTGTTCATCATCCAATTCCAAGGCTTGTCGTTTATATTCATTATATTCCTTCCAATATCTGTCAACGAAAAAATCAAAAACAATTAATAGATGTAAAATATCTACAAGAACTTACACCCCCACGATTTGTTTAACGGTGAACGTGGAGATTCGTCCAGTTCAAATAATCAGACTCTTGTCAGTCTCACAGAGATTCTAACCTGAGTTATTCTATTCAAGAGTTCGCTTTGTGAAACAATGTTGAAAAATAACGAATTAATGAAATAAATTAACAGTGATAGAACATAACATAGATGCCATTTACAGTCATTGTTTTTTGAGGCGCGCGATCACTCGCGAGCGCCTGCCGCGCACCTGAATGTCGGCCGAGGGGCGGTTTTTCTCCCTCGCCTTAAAATTGAAAATCGCTCTCCATATTTGTAAATCATGGACATGTATTCGATCTCCGTCATACTGTCATTGTGAAATTAAATTATTTGGTGTATTCGATTAGTATGTGATCGCACATGGTAATAAAATTTCGATGAATATGTTGCTAAAAATAGATGGCGCCAATGCGCCATTGGTTAATTTAACTGAAATGAAAAGTAGAACTCTCGCGAGACGTGAGAAATTACGAGAGATGGCACGTAAAAATTTCCAATGCGAATAATTTCGGAAGAAATAGATTATATTTTGATGGAATTTTCAAGCGTTTATGATTATATTTTGAATGGGGGTTATGTTTACTAAAAATAATTATATATATTTAGAAATTTCGACAAGTATTTCTATTGGAATACCGTAAGTAGTTATAGACGATAGCAGAAGTTTTTTCTTGACCGTACGACTACGAACGAATGATATTATTTAGCAGACGATGTATAGGCCTATTATCAATTATGTAAACAGGAATGACCCCTTGCACCAAGTTATTGATCTTAAGAACCATTTTCCATATACAGAAAACTAATCACTCTTCTTAATATCAGATCACTCTCCTTAACTTCTAAATCACTCTTCTTATCGAAACTGGGAGAGCTTTTTTTAGAAGAGCGATTTTTTCAATTTCTTCATTTAAGGGGAGCTTTTTTCGACTCTCCTCTAAAATACAAAAAACAACGACTGCATTTAGCCTGCATATGCCAAACATGTTCTGCACTATTTCCCACATGTCCGACGAGGAATATGCCCAATCAGACATCAAGATATGATGAATACAACAATAGGCTTATGTAAACCTGGTACAGTGGACTCTGTCAATTCCAACATCATACAGGATCGATACAGTATGTCGGATTTCACAGAATGCCGTAGTATTGGACAGTGACGGAGTCCACTGTACATGTAAAATATGATTGAAATAAGTGTGTTATTGTGAGGGATATAATAAAACCTTACTTCTAAAATAATGTACATGTGAAAATGTTATAAAATACTATAACTTTACAAATAACATAAATATTAAAATTGTCAAATAACATAATTTTAAAAATATTACAATTTGATATATAAAAGTTGTGAAATAAGAATTTAAACTGTGAAAGAATATAATCGTTACTTTTCTTCCTCTTCATCTAATATTTTTGATTTATCTTCTTCTTCTTGTAACTTAGCAACCACTATTTTTTGTTCCTCTTCAGCCTTCGCCAGTTCTTTATGTAACGTTTCTTCTTCGGCTTTTAACTTTAAAAAGAAACAAAAATTATTCACAAATAATGATATACTTATTGAAACTTTAGCTAACGTCTGTCTGAACAAGTGAAACCGCAGTGGTACAATGGCACTGAATTACTAGATATTGGGTCCTGGACTCGATCCCAATGATCCTGGGAATATTTTAAACATGGTTTCCCTTTTCAGTGATGACAGATGAAGGAGCAAGGCACTGCCATCCGTGTCATCATTGGTTTGGTGACATAATATCAATTCAATCAATTGATGCACAGCCACCCAAAGAACAAGTCTGCACAGTTTTATGTTGATCATACAACAATTGGTGAAGTCTTTAAGGCTTTTTTCAAGAATGTCGTCACAAGAAGACTATTAAGCGTTCAGAAGACTACCAAGTTCCAGGATCAAGAACGAGACATTATTTCAATGGTTTGTCAGGCGCTTCCAATATTTCAACAATGAATAATTCGCACATCATAGGATAACGTCACATCTGTATTTTAAATGAAAATATTGTTTACGCTACCTGTTTAAGTTCCTTATCAAGAGCCTTCTCATCTACATCATCTGTTTCGTGTTGTAATTTAGTGAGTAGATCACGATAATCTCGGCATTCATCTTCCGTTATTTTCAACTGATTATCTAACTGGTCTAATAGCGAGTCTGTACACTCCTGTAGAGAGAGAAGGAATGGTGTGTAACGTCCACTCGACACAAACTAGGTTATTTTGGACCTAACACATGGTATAATTTTATTTCAATAATTCATTTATGGGACTTTATCAATGGGAGGTAACTTTGTTTTACTTGTCTTTATTACACTAGGATCTGGATTCTGGAAGAGTTGTTATATTACCTGTGTTCTGGATGACGTGAAAGATTAGCCAATGAAACGGTCAGTAAAGGCAAGTTTTTGGCATGAGTAGCACAAAACTGTTGATAACCCAATAGAAACATCATTATATGCCTGATGTCATAGAGTCAAAAGACACTTGCATGACCTCTGACCCCCCCCCCCCCAATACAAACGATCAGAACTCTAATGTAGTAAAGGCCATCAAATGTATAAAATAAATGAACGAAATATTTCAATCTGATTGTTAATTAGTATGAGCTCCCTTTTTTTAGTTGCATATTTCTGCTCAAATATTATTCAGAGAATGGATTAAACATCCTATTTTTCTGTCCACACTGTGTGAATAAAGACGGAGTTCAAATATTTGAAAATATTAACATTATGCTAGCTATAACATTAATTCAAATTAATTCAATACACTTCATTTTATTGTTTTCCTGCAGTAGACAATTTAATCAAATTTAGTATAAGCCATATTATTTACTATCTGTGCACGTCCAGGGGCGGATTGGGTGATCGGGCGAATGCCCGAAGGGCAGGTCAGACAAAAAATGAAAAAAAAATAAAGGGTCGGTCGGACAAAAAATGAAAAAAATAATTTCGTCCAATTCTGTTGAAAATTATATTGGGGAGGGGGGTATTTGACCGGTCATGGAGTGATGAAGATCATGCTTTAACGGGCTGCCACGCCATCACTGGAGTCTGGAATGGGCTGGTATAATAGACTTTCATCAGATTCACCCGAAACTGTCGCCGGCAAATTTACTAATTATCAATTACCCCCTGCCAGAATCCAAAATTCAAAAAACAGCTTTTATATTACCTCACAGAGTGGATGATCAACTTCTGAATGACCTGACATAATATCAAACAAACAGGCTGTAACCTAGTAACATATAAAAATATAGTAAGCACTCACATACATGCATACTCCGCGCAGTGTTGCGTTTGATTAGAGGTAATCCAACTACACACTGCTATTATGAGTAGATATTGTTGTTTTAAATTTTGATTTGTCAGTAGTCCGTCTACCAACCAATCATTAGCTGCCAATATTGGACCAAATATGTTTACATAACGTTACGTCATGACTCACGATTTCTTTATGCCTAATTAACCCGTGCATAGCAGAATACTGCAGTAAAACTAATTGCGTGACAAACGAGGCTATCAAGTCGAATGAAATGTAAACAATACTGTTTGGAAACGAACAATATTTACACCGTTTTTAATGCCTTAAATCACTGTACAAAGTTTTAGGGAAGACCCAGATTAAACGAAGGACTGTCATGTTGCTGTACTTAAGTGATAGCGTTCACTGAACGGAAAGAATAGACACACTCCCGCATAAGTTCAAGAAACAGACGCTATTCCAGCAATGGTCAGAGAGGGATTTCTCGGGCCATTGCGTCAGAGAGGGATTTCTCGGGCCATTGCTTCAGGAATATGACATACAAGGTGTGTAGTTGTTTCTTGCGACAAAAATAAATTGGTGAAATTTGTAAAAAGATTTGCGGTGTACTTTATAAAACAGTGTAATTTAACAGGCATTATGCAAGAGCTAAATCTGTCTATTGCAGGCCTTTCTTTAGACATTAATCAACTTATCCAGACCATAATCAACTCTCCATGCCATCTGATGAAACCGATTGACCACAGATTTGAATCTGATCTGTGGTTCATCGATGGTTGATGTGTTACAGTAAAGATAGGTTGCCAGGCAACGAAACATACGCCCACAGCAGCTAAGTCGTCCGGGCAGTCAACAAGGGTTGTCGCATATTTTTACTTTTTTCGGTAATGAAACATTTGTAATACACTAAGAACTGATTAAGAGTAACAACTCATTATGTAATTATCAGAAAATCATTAGAATTTGATTGCTTTTTATAAAGTTTTACCCCACGCTAACAATTAGTATGAAACATTTAATATCATGGATTTAGCTGTTCAGTTATCTAAATTCATTGAAAATCAAAATACTTGTTCGTTTCAACACCTTAAACTCTATGTATAAATCTAAAGTCAACCAGATATTAACTTTGGTCTCTAGAGCGTCCACAAGATTTTTTGAGGTGATCAAGGGCCATAACTCTGGCACTAATTATCGGAAATCGCTGAAAATCAATAGGCATCTTCGTCTTATGACCTTAAACACTGTGTATAAATTTAAAGTCAATCGGATATTAACTTTGGCCTCTAGAGCCTCCACAAGATTTTTTGAAGTGATCAAGGGCCATAACTCTGGCACTAATTATCGGAAATCACTGAAAATCAATAGGATTCTTCGTCTTATGACCTTAAACACTGTGTATAAATTTTAAGTCAATCGGATATCAACTTTGACCTTTAGACCGTCCACATGATTTTTTAAAGAGATCAAGGGCCATAACTCTGGCACTAATTATCGGAAATTGCTGAAAATCAATAGGCTTCTTCGTCTCATGACCTTAAACTCTATGTATAAATCTAAAGTCAATCGGATATTAACTTTGGTCTCTAGAGCGTCCACAAGATTTTTTGAGGTGATCAAGGGCCATAACTCTGGCACTAATTATCGGAAATCGCTGAAAATCAATAGGCATCTTCGTCTTATGACCTTAAACACTGTGTATAAATTTAAAGTCAATCGGATATTAACTTTGGCCTCTAGAGCCTCCACAAGATTTTTTGAAGTGATCAAGGGCCATAACTCTGGCACTAATTATCGGAAATCACTGAAAATCAATAGGATTCTTCGTCTTATGACCTTAAACACTGTGTATAAATTTAAAGTCAATCGGATATTAACTTTGACCTTTAGACCGTCCACATGATTTTTTAAAGAGATCAAGGGCCATAACTCTGGCACTAATTATCGGAAATTGCTGAAAATCAATAGGCTTCTTCGTCTCATGACCTTAAACACTGTGTATAAATCTAAAGTCAATCGGATATTAACTTTGGCCTCTAGAGCGTGCACAAGATTTTTTTAGGTGATCAAGGGCCATAACTCTGGCACTAATTATCGGAAATCGCTGAAAATCAATAGGCGTCTTCGTCTTATGACCTTAAACACTGTGTATAAATTTAAAGTCAATTGGATATTAACTTTAGCCTCTAGAGCCTCCACAAGATTTTTCAAAGTGATCAAAAATCTAAAGTGTATAAATCTAAAGTCAATCGGATATTAACTTTAGCCTGTAGAACGTCCACAAGCAATTGTGGACGCCGGACCGACGGACCGACGGACGGGGGCGACGACAATATACGACCACATTTCAATTTCAATGTGGGCGTATAAAAATGGATAATCAAGACTCCGTTTAGTATCGTAACAATGGTAACTATGACAATTGAGGCTACAGTGTTATGGAAATAAGGATATCTCGGCTCGGAGTGAAGTCATTTGACTGACTGAAATTTTCAGCATATTTCATTTACATTATCTATTCTTTCTTTATTATATTGAGAACTGTGAGATGTGTATCTAATCTTTCATATTAATTCCATTTTAAAAGACATTTAACCCATTTAACCCTGAGCCAATTAAAAGATTAGCTGCCCTAACCCTAAGCTCATTGAACCAGCAGGGCCCCATCTCCTAAGCCAATTAGAGGATTATTGTTAATCCTAATACCCTCTACAAAATTGCAAATAATTTAAAAAATATTTTTTATACATAAAAATACTCTGTTACAAAAATGTTCACATTGCCGTGTTCTTTCCAATGATATAAAATTCAATTTTACAAAGTAGCATGTATATTACTATAAATAATATTGAAAAGCCAGTTCCACTAAAATTATGACTTTTCTCTAGCATATTGGCAAAATAATGTGAAAAAGTATCCCTTACGATTTAAAAAAAAAAAATAAAACAAAAATATAATCCCTCGTGTTGGCAGCAGTGTTCTAAGTAAATATAAATATAACTTTTAAAAAGAAATATCACCCCAAATAACGGTCACTTCATCGCCTACGGCATTTAACATTTCTGCCTTTCTTTGGATATATGACGGGAATTGTCGTTTTCTTTGCTTCACTGCATCGAAAATAAAAATATATATTTGAAATTTTCGACAGTGTAATATTCCCCTATTTAGCTTGTGTTAAACCCTAAAAGTTTTCATTCAATTTAGCTTTCCAAAGTCTAGAATTATTAACCGTAAGTTTCGTGTTGTCATCTGTTTGAGCGAGCGAATCCAAGATGGCGGCGACTCGCTTGATCTCGGCTCGAGTATACGCATTCTTCGCATCATAACGTCAAAAAAAGTAATAAATAGTTGATTTCTTCGACATTATCATATTCCACAATATACCTGGCAGTAAATCATAAAATCTGATTCTATTTCACTCTCAATATCGTATAATTATTAGCCGTAAGTGACAGCGTGAAAATATTGGAATAGTGCCAAATTGAATGACATGGTGTGAATTTTCACCTCTGACCTGTTACGTAAATACTGAAAGATCCGGTGTTGAAACATATCTTTTTTATTGGATGATTAGCGAATTAAACATTCCTTTTCATCGCGGGTTTTACTTTTATTACCCAATCACCATTAATTAATGAAATAGAAACAATAGAAGTAAGTTGATTGATTTCTCGCTTGGGTTCGCTAAAGCCGTTGCCAAGTATGAAGGGTCCACGAGTTGATTCGCTACCGTCAGGCGCGTGATGCGAGTTGTTTCGCTACCGTAAAAAATGTGTTAAAGTAATTAATTGTTTTATTCAATAGTCAATACCCAGATAACCATCATGAATATTCATTACCTAGATAACCATCATGTTTTATGCAATATATCTAGATAACCATCATGAATATTCAATTATTTTGCATATTTAACAAGTAGTATGTTTAAAGATGGGTAAATGGTAGCAGTACAATATACCTATAAAATGTTGTGAACACATCGATCTTAAAATGAAAGTGAATGAAGAGTTCTAAATAAAATAAACTACGGTACATGTATAAAGTTTAAAGAACATTTTCACCTTGATACGAGACATTAATCTGAAACATTTGTCACCAAACGTGACATATTGAAGTCATAAATCTTTAAATAAATATGGGTAACATGGTAATAGACTGTACCTTTAATCTGTGACTTAAATTATCCATACTACCAGGCCCTGGATCACCAAGTAACGTAAAATCATGACTCAGATTTAACTGCATTTCACTGAAAATTAAAAATGGATATGGTGACAGGTACATTAAAGATGTATTATACAAGAGATAAATCTGCCTATTACAGGTCTTTCTTTAGGTTTAAAATGTTACAGTATATAAACTATCAATTAGACACTAATTAATATGGCAAGACTCTCTAGAACATCAGTCAAATTGACACGGTACTCAGTATGTTTGACTCGTTTGCACAACAAAAAACATCTGACGTCCTGTGCTTGGCACGCTTAAATTTTATAACATAAACAGGGTATTTGGGGTCTTAATCCAACCCTGATTGTATAATATACATGCATGTAGCATTACTATTTTAATTGCAAAATTAGTTGAGGTTTCGATCTCCCATTTTTAATGAGCCTGAATTGGGTGCCAAGTGACAATCGGTTGTGATATAATTAATCAATATGACCAGGTCCACCTGTTGTCAAGGAAACACGTCAATCAATTTAGTTAATTATTGTCAAGGAAACACGTCAATCAATTTAGTTAATTATTAATATAAGTGGATCTAGATCTAATAATAATGGATATGTGTAATTTCTGTGAAATGAAATCCGTGCCTATTTAATCCATTATTATCAAGTACGATCAATTAACAGTGTAATACATATCACATGGCAATATGTCGTTTATTATCAGACAGGCCTTGGGGTGTTATTACAAAATTAAAATATTCTCAGATGTTTAATTAAATCTAATGTTCAACATAAATTAATATATCGCATACTTAAAGAACTTCTCTGACCCAAACAGACCAAAATATGTCTATGGGAGAGAGAAAGAGAGAAATAGGGTTTAATGTCCACTCGACACAAACTAGGTCATTTAGGGACTAACACACAGATGAATGGTTCAAATTTTATTTCAATAATTCGCTTGCACGAAGGGGTCTTTAGCAGTGGGAGGAAACTGTAGGACACCGAAAAGGCGACCCTTCTCCTTGGCAATCAAAACTATGCCATGTCTTGTCACCATGAATATCCAAGCAAAGAATGGGTTCAAACAAAAGCTTACATCAACTCTATACACTATCTAAGACTAAAATATTGTCAAATTTATAGCACAGTTAGTCGAAAGTCAAGCTACATGTATCTTTGTTGGTAACAAGTACATTTAGCTAGAAGAAACGGATGTGAAGCTACATGCAATGTTGACAGTAACAAGTACATTTAGCTAGAAGAAACGGATGTGAAGCTACATGCAATGTTGACGGTAACAAGAACATTTAGCTAGAAGACTCGGTTGTGAAGCTACATGCAACGTTGATGGTAACAACAACATTTAGCTAGAAGACATGGTTTTGAAGCTAAATGCAACGTTGACAGTAACAAGTACATTTACCTAGAAGACATGGTTGTGAAACTACATGCAACGTTGACGGTAACAAGAACATTTAGTTCCAAAATCCTAGTAAGAGTCCTGAATCTGAGTAAACCGTTTCCAGTAATAAGTAAGAATAATTAATTAATACTGTACCCTGATGATGGAATAATCTTCTTCACGATATTACCATCTTCTTCGTATTCTGGTAACTACATATACATGTAGATAGAAACACAGATTAATATTCAAAAACAAAAAAAACGAAGAGCATCTTGTTAACAGACAAAAATTAAATGTGTATTTTCAGTCATCATTAGGTCAACCAGAAAACATGGCATTATCTTACAGACACTACTTTCAACCCTTATTTTTTTTTAAATTAAAGCATCTGTAATGACTGTTGACCAATTATCTCCTCCCAGTATTGGATTTATCACCTTACCAGCGTGGCCCCCCCTTGTCGGTGATACATGACGGAGGGACTGGCAAGGGACAGTGTATAGTCATTCCAATTGCAAATAAAAACGAGGTCTTGTGTACGTTAAAGTGCAAGTAAAAGATTTCTTGACAGTTGGAATTTAATATAAGAATAGGCTGTAACACTGCTGTCTAGGCAAAATTTTCCCCATAGCATTGTATGGATGATGCCTGTCTTCATAAGAGCAGTAGGAGCAGAACAATAGGACGTTAAAACCCCATTTCACATCATTTCCTTCAAGACTGGGATTAAGGCCTGTACACACCTGTGTCGTCTTGACGGTAATATTTAATGTTTCTTCTTCTTCTTCATCATTATATCTGGTTAAAGGAGCTGAAGAAAGAATAAAGAACGATAAAACAAAATGAATACACATCTAGTTGTAATTAAATACACATGCAGATGTAATTGAGAGAGAGAGAGAAATGGGGTTTAACGTCCACTCGGCACAAACTAGGTCATTTCGGGACTAACATATGGTTTAATTTTATTTCAATAATTCATTGCGCATAGGGTTCTTTAGCAGTGGGAGGAAACCGGAGTGCCCGGAGGTTAAGAAGGTGCCCCTATCTCCATGCCACATACGCTCACACTAGGGGATCGAAACAACAGCCGCAAGCCACAGGTGACCGGCCAGCTAGAGGTCGAAGCGTGGCACTCTAGACCTCTAGGTCATCCCCCGCCAGTTGTAATTGAAAACACATGCACTTGTAAAGAAATTGAATACGTAGTGCTAAACAAATTAAATAGCGTAGTTGTAAAGAAAATGAATAGGCCTAAACGTTACATGTTATGTAAAGAAATGAAATACAAATGCATGTCGTTGTGAATAAATCATAATCATTTATAAGGCTACAGTATTTTAAAAGATACTTTAATTGTAAACTAAAATACTGTAGGCCAACCTGTGACCTGGTAAAACCTTTCACTAAAATATTGTAGAAAAATGGTGTTTAATGTGTGCTCAATACAAACTTGGTCCTTTCGGGACCAACATATGTGACCCAACATGGCATACTGAGTCAGGATGAGGAAATTTAGCCAAGTAACCACATTGCTTTTCACGCAGTATCTGGGCCAATCAGCAAAGGAGTTGTGTAGAGAGCATAGCAACAAGCGGAGTATGTTTATATATTTTAGGGGTTTTAAAACTCGATTGTATCCGACAATCCGTTCAAAATCAATTTATCGACTGACGACAATTTGATATACCTGGTCACATATGGTTCAATTTTGTTTCAATAATTCGTTTGGGTGAAGTTGGAGGAAACGACAAAAGAATTTGACAGATGACCTTACACCATGTCACTTACAAGCGGGGTATCGGTGAGGCCTTTTTATAAGTCGTATATCAGTGATTTTTCTACACCGAAAATTCAAGCACTTGTTGGTGTTACATTATCATTATGGAGTCAGTGCTGGTCACTCCTCTCCACACACACACACTTTAACATTAATCTGATACATACCAGTCAGCTCATCAAACAGTCGCTGTTCGATCGTGTTAAAAGATGTGTCTAATTTCAAAGGTTGCAGACATCTTTGACAGACGAAACTCACATTCGTTGTCGTTCCGGACTTTCCTGGTTCTGACAGAGGCGCGGCCATTTTCAAAGTCGGAAAGAAAAGTGTATTACGTTCCGAACAATAAAGTCTTCCTGGCTCAATCTACCATAACTGTCCCAAACACAAATAATTTACAAATATTTCCATAAAGTTAAAAGACCAGGGGGATGGGTTTGTTTTTATTTTGATGATTAAATTTGGTCCAGAATGTGGATTTGGATCTCCGCGTGGATATTTCGTTTTCTTGAAGTACCAAATATTCCCTACTGATAAACTGATTACATTTCTCAACAAAAAGATTGATGGTTTTCACTGAAAAAGAACGAAGTCTTTGATTTTGTTCCTCTTTTTGTGGTATTTATAGACACATTTGTAATCAGTTTTGCGCGTGTTCAATTTTATATACAACCAATGTCAGTCTGGATAATTTTACGACATTAAAATGTCTATCGAAATGTAACTTATAGCTCACAGATTTAGTACATAGCGAATCTGCAGTTACTCATTTGGGACAGTTTAAAGAATATAAAACTGTTGAACCCAAAAGCTTTATTCCGTAACTGGCTTCTTCGTTTACGACATACTATTGACAAGATGTCTCTCTTTATTTCCGGTGTAGCGATTGTCAATAAACCGGTTTCATTCATGAAATTGTCGTCGTGTCTGTTGTGTTGGCACTCATCTTCACCCATTCATAACATCGTAGCACCTGCAGGTAAATCAATCTTAAAAGTAGTTAGTTGTTCATGTTTAAACAGAATTATGTCAATTAAATTAATTATTTTCTAAACATTAAGAATTTTCATTAAATTTAATAATTTATTTCAATTTCAAACGCCACTATCACTTCCACTAGTCACTACGTAGTACTACTGGCACTACTGCTACAAATAGATTTTTCATTTAAAGAAATATTCAACATTGATTTATTTTTGAATAATTTGACCAAGACAATATGGGTGAATTGGAGGGCCGTATATAGATTAGGGAGTCAGGTACTCTGTCATCAGTACTGATTAGTATATATAATTAGTCACCTTAAGTGTCATCCCGTTGGGACTGGGAGGTGTCCGAGGCCCAGGGAGAGGGGTCAAGAGGTAGCACGAATCACTAAAATCTACCCAAATCCACCATTATTTCAATTAATAATATTAAAAAAATTAATGATTGTAAATTAAAGATGAGAAATTAGCATAAAGAACAGTTTTTATTATTAATGGATATTGTCAATTTATAATTATTGTCTTTGAAGTTCAAGTGATGGTGGATTTAGGTAGCTAAGCTTTGAGTGGATTTGGGTAGCTTTGGGTAAATTGTGCAACTTGGATTGGAGGAAAAAAATTAGGATGTATTTTCTTTTTAAATGAATAAAATACTTCTTTGCTTCAACTGAAACATAATAATTAAGCTTATAATATAACGGGCAAATTGCCTGAGTTGAGTCTAGCTGATAGTGATTAGTGTGCAGGCCTGGAAATAACGGTTTCGGATGCACCTGACAAAATGTCAGGCACGAATGAAATAGTACTGGACATTTTCAACTGAGTGGCGGACATGTATTAATAATATCAGCTAAAAAGACAAATCGGTGCCAGACAAAATGAAAGGCACCAAAAGTTTTGTGCCTGACGAAACCTGAATCTGTGTCTGACATTGTCAGTGACAATTGCCTTATTTCCAGGCTTGTTGTGAAAACTTATAGTCAGACCTGGAAATAACTAAGACTTTTAGTTGTACCTTACTCTAATGAAATAGTTCCTGATATTTTCAACTTGGTGCCGCACAAAATGACATGCACCAGAGAGACTGTGCTCACAAACATTGAATCTGTGCCTGACATGGTCTGTGATATCCAGCCTTATTCATAAATAAATAATAATGAGAATTTCATATTTTTAACTTATATTGTATTTATTTTTAAAATGTATTAAAATAAAGCCTTAAAATAGATGGTATCTATAAACAGTCCTACCTTGTTAAAGAATAATTGTATTACTCCTATAATTCACTATTGCCAGTTGAGAAATTGGCAAAAATGTCATTTTCAACTTTAAATTCAAACGTTTGAAGAATTGAAGTTAGCTATTGCATAGAAAAACAAGGTGGGTAATTGTGTGATTATTTCCTGTGTGAATGAAATTTAAGTGTAGGAAATAATGCCGATGATTGTATAATAGTGAGTTGACAACCTACTGAGCAAAAGACTTAGAATTAATTTTGACTTTCTTAGAAAATATGAAATTCTCGCTTAAGTTTATCAAGTGATGCAAAAAATGTTAAATAATTTAGTTTCAAGTGAATTTCCAAATTATTTTGGTTTTTAGTTTAAATTGTATTAGATTAATTGCTGATTAATTTTGTTTAAAAAAACCCCAAAAAACCCAGATGTTTCATTAGGATTGATTTCATGTAACAGTAACGTCATTGATTAATTTGGTAAGTTACGTAATCTTTCTTGGGTGAGATTTAATAGAGGGGAGATAACTCTGTATAAGTTGACATTGCTCAGTGTATCCGGATA
The DNA here is from genome assembly GCA_948474765.1 of Patella depressa. Classification (NCBI taxonomy): domain Eukaryota; kingdom Metazoa; phylum Mollusca; class Gastropoda; family Patellidae; genus Patella; species Patella depressa. The sequence continues at coordinate 36,364,743 of OX419723.1, read as the reverse complement.
TACTGGTCTGAATTATTTTTTAAAGCCATCGCCCATCCCCTATGAGAGTTTTAGTTATCCTCCTGTATTACCAGAAAAGAGCTTATCTAAATCTGAGAAGAAAATGATCTAGGAGTGGAGTGCCAAAAGCAATCTACAGATTTTGTTTTCTTTTTTTTATATACATGTAATCTTTAAGCGGCAATTAGAGATTCGGAAACACATTAACAGAACACAATTATTGTGGGAAAACAATCACTGGATTATTCTAATGACACAACGTCTTGACAAGTATCCTCTTATCGTTAACTGGGGTGAGGGGGGTGTATGGTTAGCATGCGCATACTGTATCATACGGTCTGCCATTGAGTCAACTGGCGTAGTTTGAAATCCCCGGTTGTACATGGCAAGGAATAGGGTCGCCTGTCCAACCTTGTGGGTTTTCTCTGGGTACTCAGGTTTCCTCCCACTGCTAAAGACCTGTAGGCGCAAACGAAATATTGAAACAAAATTAAACCATATGTTAGTCCTGAAATGACCTAGTTTGTGTCGAGTGGAAGTTAAATCATGTTGCTCTCTCTCTCACTCTCTGTATGGTACATGTATAAGCCTTCATTGTTGTATATGTAGCCTAATATGGAACACAATAGTATCTATAATCATGCATGTATGCCTGGTTGATGGAGGCTATATCTACAACAACCAGGTAAGATTATCCAGTTTTAAATTAGAGATCAATTAATTACCCATGTTACCTATATGGATTCTAAAATAATCTAGTTATCACTTCATTAGATCGGGAAATTAAATCCTAATCAGGAAAATTGAAAGTAGGGGATAATTGCTACCTGAGATGTAAAGAACTCTAATTAGATTATTGATAGACTAGTGGAAGAATTTCCAATAAATCACACATTTCCATAATGTCCAATCCCAATAAAACATGGCTGGTTTCCATGGTGACTGTAGAATAATTGGTGGTAGTGTATTAAGATATAAAGTTGAGTAATTAATTAGGGTTATTATTGATGGTGGTTTACATATTTAAGGTATAAAATTGAAGGACTAATTGGGGTTGTTATCGGTTACCTGTAATAGATAAAGGATCTGGAATAGTTTTATTGTATCATTTACCTGTAGCTTGTTTGAGAGACTAACGTAGAATATATTTTACCTGAGCAATATACAGTTGAACCTGGTTACTCGTTTGTCAGGTAGGCAACCCAAGATGGATTATTTATATATTTATTATAATACGATCTATGAAAATATTTCTAAAAGAGGGAGATTTGTTAACAATATTTTACCTGGTTAACTTGATTGCTCGTTTGTCAGATACAGGTAGGCAACATAATATAACATTTAACACAGAAACTTTAGAAACTAGCATCGTTGAAGGAAAACATTTCAAAACTTATTGAAATTGTTAGCTTTTTTTCATCATTTGTCATTCAGTATTTGGAACAGAGTCTTCGCTAAATTCAAACTTACAGTCGTAGTTAGTGGGTGGCGACACAAATTTTGTCCATGATCTCAATAAGCCAACATCACGAATAGATCGTTGAAGGTGAGATTAGTAAAGCACGCTCTTATTTTGTCTACATGAAGGTCTTCTCTGTGGATTTAGTTTGTGAAAACCACCTACATGCAAATTATGAATTAAAAATTATGTTATGTGAGTTTCAAAGTGGCCAGAGTATTGTGTTTGCCACACAAAAAATATTGGTTTTTTTTTCAATAGTAGAGCCCTTTATTTGTATTTAAAAACTTCAATATTATCTCGGAGCGTATAATGTTACAGTGTAAATGTAGCTTAGAAACACAAATAGGCAGGCTGGTTGCGGTGACCCATATTGATGTATGTATGTCCCTATAGGTAGGGTTTATGTTTATGCAAATTATTTAGCCGTCAAATAAGACAACTCACATGCAGACATACGCCCATACATGTATATAGGTACATGTATTGTGCTTGTTAATATACAACTTGTTTGGCTTGTAGACAATTTGTTCAAGACAACACATCATATAGTTCATATGCCGGTATACATGTTAATTCCACTTAAATGGATTGTATGTGCATATGAATGTTTATAGCTATACTGTATTGTATTTTATGGACAGCATAGTGGCTAAAAATACAGTTTAATGTTTATTGCAAGTGCATTGTATTGTATTGTGTGGATGTGTGATTTGGTCCATATTATCCCCCATTGTATCTGTAACGATCATGTAAATACATGTATGATTGATGTCTTATCCTTTATTTAGTTTGGATCAATCCAGCCATCTACTAATGGTATAATTTTTCTCTTAAAGTTACATTCTCACATACAAACTGGGTGATTTGGTGATATATTATGACTAAAAACATTTTCAAACTAATTAATTTATCATAATTTTGCTTCAAATCCTTCTCAAAACATTGTAATTGTCACGTAAAGGTATACCCTGCTATAAAAATTGATCAAAAGAGGCCTTGTTTGCGTCAGGGTATTACCCCTCTCCTTACCTATAGCAACAGTGGGCGGAGACGGATGAGAATTCATTGCATACACAAGACGATTTTTTTCCTGTATCAACTCCATGGATGTTTTTCAGGGAATCCAGTATTTTTCTAGTAAGATTGGATATCTCTACTTTCCATATATACCAAAATTGCCATACTTTTATTTGCAATAACCACCCGATAAATACTTTCCTGGGAACCCAACTTTAATCGGGAAACCACATATATTTATATCATTGTCTTGCACTTTGAATGCATCTTACAATTTTGTTTTTCAGTATCAAAAATATTCATAAGAAAAATGTCATCAAATTGTCGTGCAGCAGTTATCAGCGGTCCATCAGGGGGAGGAAAATCTACTCTCTTAAACAAATTAATGGGAGAATATCCAAACAGTTTTGCTTTTAGTGTTTCCCGTAAGTACATTGTATTATGCTACATGTAGGTCTTAATTACAATCTGGTTCACTTCGAGTGTTGGTCTAGAAAGTTCATCAGGACGAAGAGCTTGACAAGGGAAGCTGTCTAGTCATTTGGATTGGACATAAAAGATCCCTTGACAGTTCCTCAGGATTTTCCTGTCTGCTTTAGTTGCTCGGATGGGATGAAAAACTGCATGCACATAAAAGAAGCCTTGACAGTTGGAATTCGGTGAGTGATGAGGAGTTGGTTGGAAATCCGTTCTCCAGGTACAAAATTCCTTAAAAGCCATCTTCATAGACCATGTTACATTTCAATTTATATCAAGGTGCCAATCAACATTTACCCTGTAAATAATTAGCAATTTAAGATATTATCTGTTGTTTATTTTTTAGATACAACAAGAAAACCACGCCCAGGTGAATCTGATGGAAAAGGTAAAATTAAAAACAGTTCCATCATCATTTTAGATTGTTTGTTCTGATTCATGGAATCTACTTCAATCATTGTTATACTAATGCATACAAAATAAATATTCTGTTTCCTCAAACTATCCTTTGGAATGGGACCGAGGTTTAGATTGTTTGGTTTTTATTTTGTGAAATATGATTGATCTATTTGAATAATATATGTAAATATGATTGGTCTGTTGCAGATTACCATTTTGTACAGAAAGAGAAATTTATTGAAATGATTTCAAACCAGGAATTTTTAGAACATGCAGAGTTTTCAGGCAATATGTATGGGACCAGGTGAGTTAAAGTGATAAAGCTCTAGTATGATGAGTTTTCCAGTTCATCAAATGTCATATCTCAGCATTGGACAACATAGCTTTGTGTCTGACAAATATATTTCAACGGAAAAAGGAAACGAAATTTGGTTTAACATTCTTCTTTTTCCCACCGACTGGGGTAATGAAGAGGGCTAAGATGGAAATTTTGCCCTAACAGCGGCACAATGACCTGCTCTTATTTTGAATTCAAATGTCAAGTGTTCGTGTTTGCCAATGTGTATACAATGTCGTTGTCAGACTCCACTGTCCTGCACTCACTGATAAGAGCAAACCACATTTGAAAATTCCATGAAACTTTATCGATCTAATACCAATATCAAATCGACTGCCTGCTTAATGCGCCCTAGAGAGCTTCCTTTCAACGAAAAAATGAACAAAATAAGAGGTTTCCTGTTTAATGTTGATGTTGAACAACAATATTCTGACTCACATAAATATATAAAATTCCACCGTATCCTTTTTTGAGGAAAGGAAATTTATCTTTTTAATGTCTTTTATTTTCAGTAAAAAATCTGTGAATGATATCCAAAAGTCGGGTAAAATCTGCATCTTAGATGTAGAAATTAATGGTGTAAAAAGTATTAAAAAATCCGATTTACAACCAACACCAAGATATATATTTATTAAACCACCAAGTCTACAAATATTGGTTCGTTAAATTTTATTACTTTACAATGACATTAACATGGGAGTTGATTACAAAATATAGCATAACATTTCACAGCTCCCACAGTCGATCGCTGGGAAGTTTTATGATTCCTCAGTACAATTTTTTGATCAGGAACTGGTTGCTAACAGCTCAACTTATTCTTGTTCTTGAGGTCATGCTCTTTGAAAAAGCCTAGGACTCTCTCAATTCAAGTCCAATGGACATGGTCAGTTCCTGGTCCGTAATTCGATCCTACTTGTTTATTGGACGCTAAATGGATGACTTAGCTGGCCAGGTGGAAATAGTATGGCCTATCATTGGATTGTTTTCAGGATGTATATGTTTCAAAGAGTAAGGTCGTTTACCAAATTTCTTGTGTACAGGCTTCACTCAAAATGAAAAAAAAAATTATTTACAAAAATGATACAAATGCAGTTTGATTTTACTTTGTAGAAGAGTAGATTAGAAGGTCGAGGAACTGAAACCCCAGATAGTTTACAGAAACGACTCGATACGGCAGCCGAATCTTTAGACTACGGTAAGATATACCTACAAAATTCGTAGGGTTCCTTAAACAACAGCCCCCCTCCCCACCTCCGGGATCGTCCCCCTATATGCAAGCGATCGATTGAAATAAATTTGAAGCATGTGTTAGTCTCAAAATGACATAGTTTGTGTCAAGTAATTGTAATTGTTTATAAATAGGTTTTTACGATACAATAGTTGACAATGCAGTGATGATAGCAGAGACGTTATAATCGGCATTAATGGTATTCTATAGAATGTGTATATATTCCAGTACAATTATTGAATTTTAATGATAAAACACAAATTTATATGGAAAACAATCACTGAGTTTACTTCGCACTTCGTTTCAACAAGTTTCTTTTGATGTTCGCAACTAAATTGTGACAAGTTTTCATTTTATTAGCTAGTCAAATTTGTTTATTGGATCGTAAATCTCTCTCTCTCTGTCTCTGTGTGTGTGTCTCTCTTTTTCTCTCTCTCTCTCTCTGTCTCTCTCTAGGTGTCAATGACTAGTATTAGTATATTATAACTTTGTTATTTTACAGCTGGTAAAGAGGGTGCCTATGATCATATTATCATCAACGACAGTCTAGAAGATGCTTATAAAATATTTAAAAATATATTTAAAGATGTAAGTTTTAGTATTTGTAATTTTCTAGTTTATCATTGAACTACTGCAGCATTTGGTTTTACTGTCTTGGTTTGATCAGAAGGCCTGTCTTTGAGTCAGGTTGCATTGTTTTGATTTTCCGCTTGTACGTGAAAAGGTGTAGGGTTGACTTGTCAAACCTCGTGGGTTTTCTCCGGGTACTCTGGTTTCCTCCCACTGCTGAAGCAAATGCGCAAGCAAATTATTGAAATAGAATTGAACCATTTGTTAGTCCCAAAATGACCTAGTTTGTGTTGAGTGGAAGGTAAACCCCTTTTCTCTTCTCTCTCCTTATTGTTATTGATTTTAGATTGTTTTCTACTAAAAGAATAAAATGGGGTTTTAAGTCCTACTGTTCTGCTGTGAATGGGCTAATGAAGCCGTCATTTTGTGCGGAGGGAAATTATATAATTCCAACTGTTACGGGTTCTTTTACCAAAGTGTCAAATTTTTTGCACCACTAGACTCCAGTGACGAGTGAAAACCATGATGACAAATTATAAGGAGCTCTCTCGGTCGACTCCAGGATTCCGCTCGGAAACACAGGGTGACTCACTGAGCCACTGTGACTCCACAAGTTTCCAGGACTTTATTTCTCTTTACAATTATGTAAATAATTGGTTGTGTTTTTCTTTGACAGGATCTGAAATCGTTACAGTGAAGACGTTTTACATCAGCACATGGTTAATCACATTGCTCACTTTTATTAGAGGGACTACTTTATATTGTGTATTTATACTTGGTAGCGAGTTCACGTTTGTCACCAGAAATATCCATACACCACCACATCACCAGTAAAAAACCAACATTGCCTCATATTGATCATTTTATATTGACGTTCTATTTCTCTCATAATAGTCATAATAGTCGATTAACATCAGGTTTAATTATCGCTGTGATAAACCAGACGCGGGTTCACAGCATATTGTTTCCTCCAACATTCATCGAAATAATGTCTAACGGATAAAGATGCGAATGAGCAGAAATCTTGTCTTTGAATATCTGATTTATAAAATTCTTAAAGTCCTCCAGACCCCCATATGCTCAAATTTCTGAACACACCCCTGTTAAGGTCTGGATATTAAAGGAACTAAATCTCTATTCCATGGCAACAAGAAATAAACATAAACAAATCGTGTTGAACACATAAAATAACGAATAAACACAGAATTTGTATCGCACCATTCGTTCTGTCTGTGTCACGTGTGTTAAAAATTACTGCAGTAGAGACACAAGTTATGAATACAAAACTCTTTTCAAAAAACAAGATCATTTATTTCACATTTCAGGAAAATCATGTATTTTTTAACAAGTCAATTTGAATAACTACCATTAGTGTTTTTATATATTTTTATACTTTATAGAATCAGCCTTTGAGTTAGATATTATATAGAATTAGCCTTGAATTCGATATTATAATCGGTAATTCACAATCAAATTCTGTGTTGCACAATAGCAAGCCGGTGATCATCGCTGTCATATATTTATTTACTCTGATGTCTGCTTTATGTGTCTGTTAGGGGCATGACAGCCTGTGCTCTAGAGATTACGTTACTTAAAATAGCTCAACTCCATATTAGTTTACTACATCATTGTTCTATCTACACTATTTTGTACCACACCATCACTTCTATGTGCTCTCTTCTATGGGTTGTTTTCAGCAAAACTATGACATTAACTTCCAATCTCGAATCGGGAGATAATTTACTCTTTTGAGAAAACTCAACCATTTTGAATGTCGCGTGATATATATTCCTCTGTCGGTTTCTTTTAAAAAGATTCAAGATGGCGGCTCACACTCACGTTTTTTTAGACATGTCATATCTCTGGCCGATCACATTGTGGGCTAAAAGTATCATATTATGGTTTGTGAGGGATTTTTAATTCCTTCAATATCAACATTGATCAGAAACTTTAATTTTGTAATTTCTTTTAAGCAGCCAAAACACAAGATGATTAATTTGGGTAATGAGTAGAATTTCGACTGTTCAAACCAAACTACATGTTTATGAAATATGATCTGGTTGATGGATCTCAAACAGTAAATATGTTGCCAATAGTCTGCTCTTTTTCAGATTTATACGTAATCCGCGTACAACATGTTTAAGTTTTTATTCAATAATCTCACGGACCTTGGTGTAGTTTTTATTTGATAGTCGCAAGGACCTTGGCGTAGTTTTTTTACTCTGGATGTAGAGAGACAGAAACTAGGTCATTTTTGGACTCCCATATAGATTTGTTTCAATAATTTCGCTTGAACGAGTTTAGGCAATTGTCCCCATTCCTGTCACATACAAACATGTACGTAGGATCGAAACACCACGCCGCTTGACTCAGTGACAGATGTCATGATCTGAAACCTACAGTTAATGACGCCCAACCTCTCTCTCTCTCTCTCTCTCTCTCTCTCCATGAATCTCTACATGCAAGTTTTTCTGTGAGTTATTGTGTTGTTATTGGTTGACGAAACTTCAACCTAAAACTGTAATCTATCAGCATTACTCTTCTGTTCGTACCATTTCTCATTTGGGATAATCGCATAGCTAAAACAGTATATTCATTCGGTATCATTGCATAGTAAAAACAGTATATTCATTTGGGGGCCTTGCATAGCTAAAACAGTTTATTCATTTTGGAACCTTCCATAGCTAAAACAGTTTATTACTCTACTTTTCATACCAACCACTTTTCATTCGAGATCATTGCATAGCTAAATCAGTATATTCTTTTGGGGATCTCGTGTAGCTAAAGCAGTTATTTGTTTGGGTACATTGCATAGCTAAAACAGTATATTTTGTTGTCTTGTTGGTAATACTTGGTATTCATATTTATGTAATAATTGTAGGTTTTTTGTTGTCAAAAATTAAAACCGTGGATAAAACTATGTGAAGGCTTATTGACTGGGTCATAACTCATACATAATCAAGTTACATATATTGATGCCGCATTATTTAAGGCTATCAATTGTTAGACTATATCTGTTAAGTTGACACATTATTTAAAACTATCAACTATTAAAATATATGTTAAGTTTGAGTATATGTATTTATTATATGTTATTTGTCATTATTATGTGGTCAGATTTGTTGGTTTTATCAAATTAATTTCATGTATCTAGAGGTTGTAATAAAGAATAAAATCTTTCGCTTTTACGCTGTTGTTTTTGTTTCTATGGTTATATGTTTTGTTGCCTGGCAACTAATCTTATGGTTATTCATTGAATTTAAGTGGTACAGTTTGGGGTATTTCATATTCGACTACAGATTTATTGTTCTTGAATCATGTATATTTTTTGTGGTGATTTCGTCAGTAAGGCGCAGTCATGAACCAGGAGGTTTGCTTTCCAGCATGGTTTCCCACTTGTTAAAGGGTGCGGTGCAGACGTAATTTGAAATAAAGAATAGGCTACAGTATGACTTATACCCGTCTTCACATTAGCTGCAGAAAAGTAGGACGTTAAACTCCCATTTCATTTCACTCCATTTTGGGAGTTGGGATGGCCTAGTGGACTAAAGTGCCGCGCTTCGACCTCTAGCTGGCCGGTCACCACTGGCTTGCGGCTGTGGTTTCGAGCCCTGTTGTGAGCGTATGTGGCATGGAGATAGGGGCGCCTTCTCAATCTCGTGGGTTTCCTCCGGGCAATCCCGTTTCCTCCCACTGCTAAAACCCCTACGGGCAAACGAATTATTGAAATAAAATTAAACCATATGTTAGTCCCGAAATGACCTAGTTTGTGTTGAGTTGACCTTAAACCCCATTTCTCTCTCTCTCTCACTCCATTTTTGTGATAGAACAAATTTCTGTTGCATGGTTGAGGAATCTGTGATGTGAGCTGTCAAAACATTTGTTTCGAAAGAAAATGAAATGAAATGGAGTTTAAATCTCAACACTTCTGCACTAAGTTCACAGTGGGCCTTGATTTTTCCTCTAAACAGATACTTTTGCCTTACCAGGACCTGTCCTTCAATACAGGGAATACAAGGCTAAATAATACCATGGAATTTCTCTGTCAGCACCAGGATTGCTCGAGCCTGTGACCTCCTGACGAGGGAGCTAGAACCTTACTTAATGAACCACTATTTCTTTCAATATCAATTTGAGTCACTTGAAATTGACGTAGGCTACTGAGTGATGGTGTTGTCTGATTGTAGCATATCGGGTGTGCGTTTGATGGCACGGTCAGATCACAGAATACATATATGCATTGTTGAGGTTACTTGGTAAATTGACACATTAGTCCTACTTCACTTACACCACTCCCTTGTACCAATTAATGCATCTGCCTCACCGTTTGTTCATCATCATGTGATGACCAATGTCAATAGGCCTACATCCAATTTCTACTGTAACCATGGTCAATACATCCCATCAGGCAAAGGGGTACGTGTCAAGCCCACAGGGGAATAACTCTGTTAACCTTTCTACAGGGAGATAACTGGGTCCCTAATGTCTCTAAAGGTGACTTCTAGGCCTATAATACAACTAATATTAAGTGCAGGAGGTCCGCACTACACCCAAAACAAAAATCTACAAGATAAACCTGCGTAACAAGACAGAAAAAAGACATTGCAAAAAATAAACAGATATCAAATCAAAGAAAGATATGGATTCCAAGTACCGGTACTGCATGATCCACATATGGGCTCCATTTGAAGATCATTCATTTTTTCTATACGTCATAAAATATCAAATGCCTGTTAATTTGGTATCGCTTCCACATTATTTCTAAATTAGTAAATGTGGTATAAGGGAGACAACCACATTTAAACTATTCGGCCTAAGACTAGTAGACAATTTTTCCCTTATTTTTTTTTCTCCCCTCTTCCTGCATTTTTGGGTTGACTTTTTGGTCTAGAATTGGAGAAAAGGCATCAAATTTTCAATTTCATAGCAGTTTTGGGTAATACTGAGGATATTACAGCGGAGGGATCGGGGGTTTAAAATGTCTTTCTGCGGAGCAATCATTGTGTCGGAAGTGCGATTTTCACCCCAGTCAACTTCAAATCCCCGTAGCAAAAAATCTACAAATTTATGATGAGGAGATTGCCAAATGTGGTCCCCATTGTGCCTAAAAAGATTGAAAGCAACGGAATGTTCAGAAAAAAACTACAGCCTGTGATGTTACAGGCATTTAACATTGGCAAATAATTACTAGTCTGAGTCCATTCTTTTCACGACTCACGTGATATATAGACATCAAAATGGCGTTATTATTTTTGTGGCGGCAAATGCTTTTGCTCTTGTGGCAGGTGAGATGTCATGTCATTCACATCATATATTTATGGTACTTCAAAGTTCCTTAACCAAATCTGTGAATTGTTTCCTTCAAAACAACGGTTGTTTTAGACTGATTGTTATTTTTACGATGTCGGACTTTACTTGCTACTTGTACTTGCTGTACAATAACAATTGGACTCGTCAGAGCAGGACGTGTTCGTTGTGTTGTGTCAGGTGTAGGGGTGGGTATGCAATACATATTGCAATATATTGTGAAAGTGTTAACTCCAGATTTATTGAAAAAGTACTGCTTTACATGTATCTCATAGCAACACTGAAACTCATGTGGAGGTCTTTGAACATGCAATTCCTCTATTGTACAACTAGTAGCTATGTGACAATACTGGCTTCTCGACAGTGCAAACTTTGTCAACAGCCTCGTTTTCGTTTGGATTGCCGGAAGTTGAGCGTTGGTACCCCCCCACTCATAAAATCGGTGTTTTGGTGTTTATTTACATTAGTGGGGGGTCTACACACATTTTGCTGACGAAGATAACAAGCCCGTTATTACGCTCGTCTTGATTTTTTTCCGATTGGATTTGTAGAAGTTTAACACGAAGATCGGCATTTTCTGCGATTTTTCAAGTCATCAAAATCACTTCGCTTTACTAGAAAATAAGTAAAATATTTTTTAAAACTATGATAATATTTTACTGTGGTTATCTGACGATCTACTTGCCAAATTTCAGGCAAATCTATCGACTCCCATGGAATGAATTTGTCCGCGCAGTTTTCGCCTCCGGTATTTCATTGAGGTTTGTTGGTCACGTGACCCATTTTCCCGCACACCCATTGGCTGAATTGTTTGGCATAAGAAATACTATGCGTATTATATTTGATAATAAATACAACTGATATTGACCTGTGCAATTAATCATGTTTTAGACTTGTGGGGCTTTTGTTGTGCTTTCCAATGATACCAAGTTTATTGAAATTGAACAATAATTGAGAAAGTTACAAAACATTTAGTGAGGTGTTAAATTGGGTCAAAAAGTTATTTCGCGAGCGCTACTGTTTCTTACAAAATTAATTGACGCGTTAATGATTAATTATGCAACATTTAAATCGCTCTAACTTTCTTGCTATTTATTGCAGAAAGATTATTTTGGTATCATTGGAATGGCCGACCAAAGGGCTTTCTAATAGTGGTATTTGCATTGCAATCCATTGACTTTAATTTTTTTTGTCACATAGCTACAACTAGTCAACTACAAGAACAAGATATCCACAAAACCCATGTTTTTATTTACCTCACTTCTGCGTTACATTTATTGCATAATGCAACATTCAACATTAAACGCCCTGAGCCAATTAAAAGATTAGCTACCCTACCCCTAAGCTCATTAAATCAGCAGGGCCCATCTCCCAAAGCCAATAAGAGAATTATTGTTAATCCTAATACCCTCTACAAAATTGAAAATAACTAAAAAAAATATTTTCTATACATAAAAATGTAAACATTGTCGTGTTCTTCCCAATGATATAAAATTCAATTGTACAAGTAGCATTTATATTACTATAAATTATATTGAAAAGCCAATTATGACATTTCTCTATCATATTGGCAAAATAACGTGAAAAAGTATCCCTTACGATTTTTTTTTTTAAAAATAAAACAGAAATATAGTACTTTGTGTTGGCAGCAGTGTTCAAAGTAAATATAAATATAACTTTTAAAAAGAAACATCACCCAAATAACGGTCACTTCATCGCCTTCGGCTTCGGCTTCGGCATTTAACATTTCTGCCTTTCTTTGGATTTATGACGGGGAATTGTCGTTTTCTTTGCTTCATTGAAAGCTTCGACAGTGTAATTTTCCTTAATTTAGCTTGTATTACCGGTAAATCCTAAAAGTTTTGATTCAATTTAGCTTTCCAAAGTCTAGAATTATTAGCCGTAAGTTTTGTTATCATCATCTGTTTGATCGAACGTATCCAAGATGGCGGCGACACGGTTGATCTCGGCTCAAGTGACGCATATTCTTCGCATCATAACGTCAAAAAAAATAATAAATAATTGATTTCTTCGACATTATCATATTCCACAATATGCCTGGCAGTAAATTATAAAATCTGATTCTATTTCACTCTCAATATCATATAATTATTAGCCGTAAGTGACAGCGTGAAAATATTGGAATAGCGCCAAAGTGAAAGGCACGGTGTGAATTTTCACCTCTGACCTATTACGTAAATACTGAAAGATCCGGTGTTGAAACATATATTTCTTATTGGATGATTAGCGAATTAAACATTCCTTTCCTTCGCGGGTTTTACTTTTATTACCCAATCACCATTAATTAATGAATTAGAAACAATAGAAATAAGTTGATTGATTTCTCGCTTGGGTTCGCTAATGCCGTTGCCAAGTACGAAGGGTCCGCGAGTTGATTCGCTCCGCCAGGCACGTGCCGTCAAAAATGCGTCAAGGAAATTCTCAAGTTTTAAATAGAATTGACAATCTCACGGAATATTCCGATGATTATTACGGAAGTTGCCGATCGTATTGACTGAACCGGTTCTTGGACGTGTATCACGATATGATGTATTGGCAAGTTTGAATCGCAATACACCGGTATACCGGTTATATCGCCCACCCCTAGTCAGGTGTGATTTCGTAACTTGACGAGTTTCTAACCTTCACATTTGATGGGCTTCCTTGACTCAACTATCTGTATGGATCGCCCAAACTCTTGTATAATCTTGTAGGGCACGTCCTGTTGGTCTAAATTAGAGGGTTGATTAGCTGAAGTTGGGTGTGTTTTTATTGCAGTTTAGAATAGAAATGGTCGCCTGTCGAGCAGACCTGTTGATTATATGGTTATCTTGGGCCGCGTCTTTAGCAGACCGGGTTATTTTATATTGTATTTTATATTGTTCTGATGGAGTTGTGGATTGGTAGATGTGACTAGCCGTTATCTAACCTTCCTTCATTTGGCAAATCACTTCAGTTGTTATTATTACGAATTTTGGAACAAAAACGTGCCGAAGCGAGAGCAGGTAAAATCGAGGCTTCAACAGGCATTGCATTCCTGTTCTTTTTTATTTATATATATGTCTAGTTTGGTATGGTGTATATATACACGGATAAAAGGTCAGATTCCTGTGATCAGTCATACATTGTAACTTGTAAGAAATATGAATGCAAGCATATTGTATTAATTCAGCTATACAAGTAACCACATGGGTGAAATATATCAGAAAAGTAGTCTAAAATGTAGACCGTCCCGGAAGATAGCTGTCTGCTGATCTGACTAAATGTAAATTAGCCGTTACTTCAATAATGACATCGTAACTTAGAAGTGACAAAGTTTCCCTAATAACAAGGGCGATAATCTATTTCCCTAATAACAAGGGCGATAATCCAGATAAAATAACTTTAAAAATTAAAAAACTATTTTAGTTTTAGCGACCAACAGGAATTATTAAGTTATGTAATTGTGCAAACTATAATATATATATATGATATGTTTATTGCATTGTATATAATAACCCATGCACAAAATACAATACAAAACAGGAATGCTGAAGAAATCATACTCTGTAAGTGTATTGATAAAGGCATAAAAATACCGTCGATAATCCAGATACAGGACTAGACAACTACAGAAGAAATTTAAATAAATATCCAATATGTAGACGGTTATATATTTATAAGAAACTACATTTCTGCCACACCTGACTACAATTAAGCATACAATCCTACCTGACACGGGTAGCCTACAAATCATCTCTTAAATCGAAGCGCTAAAAGCTGACTTTGTCCGATGTTTTAAAAAGGAATAAGTTTGAAGTAGTTACGGTCTAATTATGTTGTGTGTGTACAACAACCAATCAAGATACGGGAAATAAAACCACAAGTCAAGATCCCTGGTGTGAGCGTATGTGGCATAGAGATAGGGGCACCTTCTCAACCTCGTGGGATTCCTCTGGGCACTCCGGTTTCCTCCCACTGCTAAAGACCCCTACGCGCAAGCAAATTATTGAAATAAAAATAAACCATGTGTTAGTCCCGAAATGACCTAGTTTGTGTCGAGTGGACATTAAACCCCATTTCTCTCTCTCTCTCTCTCACAAATGAAATGAAATGTGGTTTAACGTCCTACTCTTTTGCACCTAACCTTAGCTAATGGAAGAAGGGCATACGCCATACAGTGTGCTATGAGGGTAATTTTGCATGGGCGCCGGCGCTACAGCCTACTCTTATATCGAATTCGAACTGCCAAGGGATCTTTTACGTGCACTCCAATGTGTACACAGGACCTCGGTTTTTCATCCCATCCGAACGAGTCAAGAGACAACCTTGAGGGTCGTGCATCACTAATGCACCATAATTATGAATGGTCCATCCTTACTGACAAAATTTGAGGATAAACAAAAGTTGTGCCACTGATAATTTAATAATTCATTGGGATGGGTAATTAGATGTTGTCCTAATAGTAATAATATAAAATTTATTTATTTTTAAGATGTTACATGCATTATTGATAAAGAAATTAAGTTTGTCAGGTGAAACAAAAGGCATCATAGCTATTAGTATTAGCTAAAAACACATGCATCAAATTTCTGAATGTTTTTAGCTACATGTATATTCTCCACTCTCGTAGCTATGAGCCACTCTACCCCGTTATATAAAAGTTTCTACTTCCAGACAATATTGTCCTATTTTTTTTGAAAGGAAACAGATATGGACATATATCAAAACATTTATAAAAACAGAGCCTAGTTTCTGACTATCTCTCTCTTTGTCTTGTATAGGGAAGGAAAATATTAGATTTTTCGGACTAGCATTATACAATTTTGTTTTTATTTTAGATTGATGATGATCATGTAATGACAGACCACAACCAATGGAAAGAAAATCTAGCGATAATTGTAAGAAGAGTAAACATGACAACCCACACAAAAAATTTACAACTCTGATATCTCAATATGTAGCCAACCTTTTTGATAAAGCGGAAAACAGGTAAGCAGTCATTGTTTTTTGAGGCGCGCGATCGCTCGCGAGCGCCTGCCGCGCACCTGAATGTCGGCCGAGGGGCGGTTTTTCTCCCTCGCCTTAAAATTGAAAATCGCTCTCCATATTTGTAAATCATGGACATGTATTCGATCTCCGTCATACTGTCATTGTGAAATTAAATTATTTGGTGTATTCGATTAGTATGTGATCGCACATGGTAATAAAATTCCGATGAATATGTTGCTAAAAATAGATGACGCCAATGCGCCATTGGTTAATTTAACTGAAATGAAAAGTAGAACTCTCGCGAGACGTGAGAAATTACGAGAGATGGCACGTAAAAATGTCCAATGCGAATAATTTCGGAAGAAATAGATTATATTTTGATGGAATTTTCAAGCGTTTATGATTATATTTTGAATGGGGGTTATGTTTACTAAAAATAATTATATATATTTAGAAATTTCGACAAGTATTTCTATTGGAATACCGTAAGTAGTTATAGACGATAGCAGAAGTTTTTTCTTGACCGTACGACTACGAACGAATGATATTATTTAGCAGACGATGTATAGGCCTATTATCAATTATGTAAACAGGAATGACCCCTTGCACCAAGTTATTGATCTTAACCATTTTCCATATACAGAAAACTAATCACTCTTCTTAATATCAGATCACTCTCCTTAACTTCTAAATCACTCTTCTTATCGAAACTGGGAGAGCTTTTTTTAGAAGAGCGATTTTTTCAATTTCTTCATTTAAGGGGAGCTTTTTTCGACTCTACAAAAAACAACGACTGCAATAACATTCTTGCTGGCTTGGTAGCTCCAGAAAATAAATAATACCCTTATTCTAAGTACTAGATGTTTAAATGTCCTACCTGTTGTGTAAATTATCCATTACAACCTATTTTATTTGTCCAGAGGGTTCGAAAATATTTTAAAATCCAAGTCACATTTGAAAAGGTTTACGTTAGACTTTTCAAATCAATTGGTTGAATTTTTCCAATTTTTTAAAATAGGTGTGTTAAGATGAAATTTATATCATCATTTAATTGGAATATTCTAAAATAATACGATTTGTTGACCAGAATGAAGATTGGGACATATTTTTCAGTTACAACAAGAGTGTTATTGGGGCTTTAATATCAGATCACTCTCCTTAACTTCTAAATCACTCTTCTTATCGAAACTGGGAGAGCTTTTTTTAGGAGAGCGATTTTTTCAATTTCTTCATTTAAGGGGAGCTTTTTTTGACTCTCCTCTAAAATACAAAAAACAACGACTGCTTCATTAGCATGCTGGTGTAGAATTATAGAATGTTACACCTCATTTCACTTCATTTGCAGATTATTATCGTCTAGTTTTGTCAATAGTGCCAGTGGAATCGTTGAATCGATGTATTGATAGTCACTTTACCATGATTAGTGTATTGAATCGTGACATTCTGAAACGATGATTCATGTTTCTTTTTTATGTTTCTCTTTTTTTTGGCGCTTTAGTAATGAACCAGTTACTCTGAAATAACATAATCAAACTTAAATTGTTTTGGTCCTTATTTTGGCCCCCATCAATATCTTGATATAAATTAACAGTTTTATTTCTTCGACAAAGGTAGGACAAAAAATATCAATTATTCATTTATCCTGTTGTTTTCTTGGTAAATATTGACCTGGTTATGAATCATGATACTGATACGGATCACATTGTTGTACCTGAATCGCTATACTTACCATATCGTGACTGGGGGGTTGGAATGGCCTAGTGGTCTAGAGTGCTGCGCTTCGACCTCTAGCTGGCTGGTCACCTCTGGCTTGCAGCTGTGGTTTCGAGCCCTGGTGTGAGCGTATGTGGCATGGAGATAGGGGCGCCTTCTCAACCTCGTGGGTTTCCTCCGGGCACTACGGTTTCCTCCCACGCAAGCAAATTATTGAAATAAAATGAAACCATACGTTAGTCCCAAAATGACTGGGTTGGGTCGAGTGGACGTTAAACCCCATTTCTCTCTCTCTCATATCGTGACTACAGTGTCAATACCAAGCACTATTTGTCAAGTATTCATGGTCATGTCAGGGGATGGCTGAATGGTTAGCGTGCTCATGCTGTATCATACGACTGCCATCGAGTCAACTGACATGGTTTCAAATTCCCTGCGGCAAGGAGAAGGGGCGTCTGTCCAGTCTCGTGGGTTTTCTCCAGGTACTCCGGTTTCCTGCCACTGCTAAGGACCCTTACACGCAAGCGAATTATTGAAATAAAATTAAACCATATGTTAGTCCCGAAATGACCTAGTTTTTGTAGAGTGGATGTTAAACCCCATTTCTCTCTCTGTCTCTGTCAAGGTATGTTTTATATTTCCAGTGATATCCAGATTATTTTAGGAAATGGTCGTCAGATAATTGGTCATAATTAGTTTTATCTTGTTGAGGTGGTAATTGGGGTGTGGCTGATCTTCTTCTAGTTCAGTTGATCGGTTAGATTTAACAGGTATTATTTACCGTTATATATATATATAGATGAGTTACATTTAACAGGTATCTTTACTACAAGTATACAAGTAATATAATTGATGACGTAAATTATGTAAATAAACCAGAACCATTTTCCTACACCACTGGTAACCATGCCAGAAAATCACAATGAATGTTCTCAAGCCAATGCAGGGATTGAATACGGGACCTGTAGGTTACCGGCCATAGTCTTACTCAATAAGTTTAATGTAAATATTGAAGCAAGAATTTCATATTTTCTAAGAAAGTCAAAACATATTTGGAAATGATATTTTTGCCAATTTCTCAAATGGCTATAATGAATTTTAGGAATAATAGGATTATTCTTTAATAAGGTAGGACTGTTTATAGATACCATTTATTTTACGACTTTTATTTTAATATATTTTAAAAATATAACTTAAAAATATGAATTGGTACTGGTAGCTTTAAAGTTAAATTTCACAGGGAGGTTTGGATCGGCACTGGAATTGTGTGAACCCTTGTCATTCAATGTTAACATTGTCATTCAATTTTGACAATGTCAGGGAGTCAGTTTCACTTAAAATTGACTTCCAGCGTGAACCCTCGTCATATGGATGTGAAGAAGATTTAATTAAATGGTTAACCAGTGAAAACAGTCAGACATTTTATCACCTGGCTATACAATTATCAGCACAAAAATTAAAATATTCAGTGAGTCAGATGTTGGCTCGCTAATGTGAAGATCCCTTAGGGTTTTCTGCATCCTTGCCCCTTGTCAGTGAAGAAGGACGAGAGGATGGCATGAAAAACAAAGGTCCTGTGCACACATTGATGTGCATGTAAAAGATCCCTTGGCAGTTAGAATATATAAATAGGTCATAGCACTGCTGTCTGGGCAATAACTGGGAGACATTATTTTAATAATAATAATAGTTTATTTATAATGCACCTATTTATCAATATAAAATACTGCTCAATGGAGCAGTTAACATTTTGTGGACATCACACATAGAAAAATAAAATTAATTTAAATTAAATGGATGATAAAAGAAATTAAAATGGCATACAATAAAAATTAAAATATAATAAAATATTTAAGCTTTCACAGCTACCTTTAAAAAAGAATCAAAGGCTTGTATTTAAAGAGTTGTAATTTATTTTATCGAATTGTTGTAAGACATTTTGAAAACATGTATTAGTGACATATTAAGCCAAGTTTTCTCACCTGTCTTCAGTATCAAGATATTTTTCCTTTAAATTATTTTTAATTTTTTCAGGAAGATGGCGGGAATGAAAGGGAAGGAATTATTCCACTCAAGATGGCGGCCACACAGTTGGATGAACAGCCTGAAACCGTAACGGAAACTGAGAAGCAGACACACTATTCAGCAACTCCTGAAATTACATGTACATGTAAAAGAGACATTCTGCCGTGAAACCATTCCGATGTGACTTATGCCCAGAAACGTTTTTATTCTCCAGTCATTTAACGGAACACGTATTAATGCATAAAGGAGAAGCGTCATTCGAATGTTCAATTTGTAAACGGATATTTTACTGTAAGGAAAGGCTACGGTCTCATTTCGGGATGCACAGACAGTGTAAAAAATGTCTTCAAACATTCACAACAGAGGGTAAACTCTTAGATCTTCGAGAGAACTGTGTCGTTGAAGCCGAGGAACAATCGTTGTTCGAATGTTTTGTTTGTAACAAAGTTTTTGTTCGATTAAGTTCACATTCACGCTCACACAAACCACGAACCATTCCGTGTGACGTATGTCTCAAATCATTCTCATCTAATCATAATCACAATATACATCGTATGAGACACTCGACCAGTGCATTAGCAAAGGTAAAATGCAACATTTTTTTGGTTGCCAGTGTGTCCGTTACAAATGAAACGACATTTAGAAGCTCACGATTGTGGAGAGACTTTGACTTGTCTACACTGTATAAAATGTTTTGTTGATAGTAGGACACGAGAAACATGATTTGACTCGCATTACGTGGCAGATGGAGAAGCGATACAAGTGCGAGTTATGTAACAGAATGTTCGCCACGATCAGTGACGTCACGAGACATATAAAAGAATCCACACCGGTGAAAAGGCATATGTGGAGAAGGATTCGGTCAGTACAGTCACATTCATGCTCACACAAACCACGAACCATCCGTGTGACGTATGTCTCAAATCATTCTTATCTAATCATAATCACACTATATGTCGTATGAGACACTCGACTAGTGCATTAGCAAAGGTAAAATGCAACATTTTTGGGTTGCTAGTGTGTCCGTTACAAATGAAACGACATTTAGAAGCTCACGATTGTGGAGAGACTTTGACTTGTCTACACTGTATAAAATGTTTTGTTGATAGTAGGACACGAGAAACATGATTTGACTCGCATTACGTGGCAGATGGAGAAGCGATACAAGTGCGAGTTATGTAACCGAATGTTGGCCACGATCAGTGACGTCACGAGACATAAAAGAATCCACACCGGTGAAAAGGCATTTCTGTGTAACATATGTGGAGAAGGATTTCGTCAGTACAGTCAACTCCAAGTTCACAACAGAATTCATACGGGGGGAACGACCCTTTGCGTGTATGATTTGTTACAAAACTTTTACTTTGAACTATGTTCTACGGAATCATTATCGCATCCATTCCAGTGACCGTCCACACACCTGTGATGTGTGTGGCTTATCTTTTAAATCTCTGTTTAATTTTAAACGGCATTCACAGAAACATACAAATCCTCGACCCTATAAATGTTCTGTTTGTGGCAAAGATTATACTAAAAAATATATTCTGAAAAATCATAGTTCTAAACATGACCATTGATTGATTTATTGATTGATGTCCAAAAGTCATCTCTGTAAGATCAGTCCAGGATTGTCCATTAAACAAAATAAGAACACATTAGGGGCGCGAAGATTTTTTTTCATTGCCAGATGCAAATGTTGCAGTTGAACCATGATCAACATAAATGAAAAAAAAAAAATTATGAAAGGTACAATGTACCATTAAGTTCATAGGGACGCTAATGGTCTAAATCCCACTCTAAGCAGGATGTTTTAAACCCAATTTTAGGCTCCCAAACAATTCCATCTTTAATGCAACTGACGCTGCCTTTGGGCCATATTCCCCCTAGAGAATTCCTATCTCTATAAAGTGGATTTGTATCCTTTATTTCTTAGAATTTTGATGTCTTTTTTGCAAGTATCATAACCTGGGATTATGTTCTTGCCTAAAAGAATTATATAAGCATATTTTTAACACTCAATGAAATATTTTGGGCTTTATCGAATTATTTAGTTTGATGTTCCTCTGTTAAAAAATAATCCTGTCAGGATTTGAAACTCTCCATAGGGTAGGGGAGTATCTTTATACTCCTGTACATCTGAATTCTATACCCTGTGTCCTGAATTCTACACAGTGTCCTGAATTCTTTATACCCTGTGTCCAGAATTATATACTCTGTGTCCTGAATTCTAAACTTGGTGTCCTGAATTTAAACCCTGTGTCCTGAATTCTATACTTTGTGTCCTGAATTCTACATACCCTGTGCCCTGAATTCTGAATTCTATACTTTGTGTCCTGAATTCTACATATCCTGTGTCCTGAATTCTACATACTCTGTGCCCTGAATTCTGTACTCTTGTGTCCTGAATTCTATACTTTGTGTCCTGAATTCTACATATCCTGTGTCCTGAATCTACATACTCTGTGCCCTGAATTCGATACTCTGTATCCTGAATTCTAAACCCTGTGTCTTTTATTCTATATACCCTGTGTTTTCTCCACATGGTAAAGATATTATATATAAATCTATATGTAAGTCTACCATACTATAATCGGTATATATTTTATTCAGGTGGTGGTAAAGAAATAAGGTTTTTGTGCTATTGGTTGAAATATTTCATTTGTTGATCTATTAGTTTTTCTTTCTGCAAGATGAACGAAGATGCGTCTTCTCTGTTGTGGATTATTCGAAATGTTCTTTACGTCCACACCTGTTACAAATATTATATGTCAGGCATTTTATATATTCATGTTGTTGGCATCAGTATCTACAATATCTCATATTGTCTCTTGTTAGATGAATTTGACAAAATGTTTTCAGGCATTTTAAAAGTTTTATGCAAACTTGACATTCCCTTCAAGTGTTTTTGTGTCGACATTACCTTTAAATGTTTCTTTGTGACACTATCCTGTGTCGCGGTACCAAAAAAGACCTATCTGTGACACTACAGCCTGTTATACTAGCCCTTAAAAGCCCGAATATAGAAATAACTTATGAAATGCAAGAAAGTCATTTCTATCAGAGATGTGCGTTACACTTCATACATTTTATATAATAGAAGGCATTGTCATTCCTTGGGCAAACCTTGCATCTCTGACGAACTGTGTCGTACCTTGGAAAGTGGTTGAACTTGTCTTTCTTAACATTCTCTGTTACCCCAACATATTTCTGTTTGTGTGGCTTTTAAGCCAGCAACTCAGTCTGCCCTTCTAGAGAGGGGCGACCACATCGAATGTTTTGTTTGTAACAAAGTTTTTGACAGCAAAGTTCAATTAAGTTCACATTCATGCTCACACAAACCACGAACCATTCTGTGTGACGTATGTCTTAAATCATTCTCATCTAATCATAATCTCAATATACGTCGTATGAGACACTCGACCAGTTCATTAGCAAAGGTAAAATGCAACATTTGTGGGTTGCTAGTGTGTCCGTTACAAATGAAACGACATTTAGAAGCTCACGATTGTGGAGACTTTGACTTGTCTACACTGTATAAAATGTTTTGTTGATAGTAGGACACGAGTGAAACATGATTTGACTCGCATTACGTGGCAGATGGAGAAGCGATACAAGTGCGAGTTATGTAACCGAATGTTCGCCACGATCAGTGACGTCACGAGACATAAAAGAATCCACACCGGTGAAAAGGCATTTCTGTGTAACATATGTGGAGAAGGATTCCGTCAGTACAGTCAAC
This sequence comes from Patella depressa, assembly GCA_948474765.1. Lineage (NCBI taxonomy): Eukaryota > Metazoa > Mollusca > Gastropoda > Patellidae > Patella > Patella depressa. Next base: position 36,341,498 of record OX419723.1, on the reverse strand, counting down.
TCCAAGTTCACAACAGAATTCATACGGGGGAACGACCCTTTGCGTGTATGATTTGTTACAAAACTTTTACTTTGAACTATGTTCTACGGAATCATTATCGCATCCATTCCAGTGACCGTCCACACACCTGTGATGTGTGTGGCTTATCTTTTAAATCTCTGTTTAATTTTAAACGGCATTCACAGAAACATACAAATCCTCGACCCTATAAATGTTCTGTTTGTGGCAAAGATTATACTAAAAAATATATTCTGAAAAATCATAGTTCTAAACATGACCATTGATTGATTTATTGATTGATGTCCAAAAGTCATCTCTGTAAGATCAGTCCAGGATTGACCATTAAACAAAATAAGAACACATTAGGGGCGCGAAGATTTTTTTTCATTGCCAGATGCAAATGTTGCAGTTGAACCATGATCAACATAAATGAAAAAAAAAAAATTATGAAAGGTACAATGTACCATTAAGTTCATAGGGACGCTAATGGTCTAAATCCCACTCTAAGCAGGATGTTTTAAACCCAATTTTAGGCTCCCAAACAATTCCATCTTTAATGCAACTGACGCTGCCTTTGGGCCATATTCCCCCTAGAGAATTCTTATCTCTATAAAGTGGATTTGTATCCTTTATTTCTTAGAATTTTGATGTCTTTTTTGCAAGTATCATAACCTGGGATTATGTTCTTGCCTAAAAAAATTATATAAGCATATTTTTAACACTCAATGAAATATTTTGGGCTTTATCGAATTATTTAGTTTGATGTTCCTCTGTTAAAAAATAATCCTGTCAGGATTTGAAACTCTCCATAGGGTAGGGGAGTATCTTTATATTCCTGTACATCTGAATTCTATACCCTGTGTCCTGAATTCTACACAGTGTCCTGAATTCTTTATACCCGGTGTCCAGAATTATATACTCTGTGTCCTGAATTCTAAACTTGGTGTCCTGAATTTAAACCCTGTGTCGTGAATTCTATACTTTGTGTCCTGAATTCTACATACCCTGTGCCCTGAATTCTGTGTTCTGAATTCTATACTTTGTGTCCTGAATTCTACATATCCTGTGTCCTGAATTCTACATACTCTGTGCCCTGAATTCTGTACTCTTGTGTCCTGAATTCTATACTTTGTGTCCTGAATTCTACATATCCTGTGTCCTGAATCTACATACTCTGTGCCCTGAATTCGATACTCTGTATCCTGAATTCTAAACCCTGTGTCTTTTATTCTATATACCCTGTGTTTTCTCCACATGGTAAAGATATTATATATAAATCTATATGTAAGTCTACCATACTATAATCGGTATATATTTTATTCAGGTGGTGGTAAAGAAATAAGGTTTTTGTGCTATTGGTTGAAATATTTCATTTGTTGATCTATTAGTTTTCTTTCTGCAAGATGTACGAAGATGCGTCTTCTCTGTTGTGGATTATTCGAAATGTTCTTTACGTCCACACCTGTTACAAATATTATATGTCAGGCATTTTATATATTCATGTTGTTGGCATCAGTATCTACAATATCTCATATTGTCTCTTGTTAGATGAATTTGACAAAATGTTTTCAGGCATTTTAAAAGTTTTATGCAAACTTGACATTCCCTTCAAGTGTTTTTGTGTCGACATTACCTTTAAATGTTTCTTTGTGACACTATCCTGTGTCGCGGTACCAAAAAAGACCTATCTGTGACACTACAGCCTGTTATACTAGCCCTTAAAAGCCCAAATATAGAAATAACTTATGAAATGCAAGAAAGTCATTTCTATTAGAGATGTGCGTTACACTTCATACATTTTATATAATAGAAGGCATTGTCATTCCTTGGGCAAACCTTGCATCTCTGACGAACTGTGTCGTACCTTGGAAAGTGGTTGAACTTGTCTTTTTTAACATTCTCTGTTACCCCAACATATTTCTGTTTGTGTGGCTTTTAAGCCAGCAACTCAGTCTGCCCTTCTAGAGAGGGGCGACCACATCGAATGTTTTGTTTGTAACAAAGTTTTTGACAGCAAAGTTCGATTAAGTTCACATTCACGCTCACACAAACCACGAACCATTCTGTGTGACATATGTCTTAAATCATTCTCATCTAATCATAATCTCAATATACGTCGTATGAGACACTCGACCAGTTCATTAGCAAAGGTAAAATGCAACATTTGTGGGTTGCTAGTGTGTCCGTTACAAATGAAACGACATTTAGAAGCTCATGATTGTGGAGAGACTTTGACTTGTCTACACTGTATAAAATGTTTTGTTGATAGTAGGACACGAGTGAAACATGATTTGACTCGCATTACGTGGCAGATGGAGAAGCGATACAAGTGCGAGTTATGTAACCGAATGTTCACCACGATCAGTAACGGCACGAGACATAAAAGAATCCACACTGGTGAAAAGGCATTTCTGTGTAACATATGTGGAGAAGGATTCCGTCAGTACAGTCAACTCCAAGTTCACAACAGAATTCATACGGGGGAACGACCCTTTGCGTGTATGATTTGTTACAAAACTTTTACTTCGAATTATGTTCTACGGAATCATTATCGCATCCATTCCAGTGACCGTCCACACACTTGTGATGTGTGTGGCTTATCTTTTAAATCTCTGTTTAATTTTAAACAGCATTCACAGAAACATACAAATCCTCGACCCTATAAATGTTCTGTTTGTGGCAAAGATTATACTAAAAAATATATTCTGAAAAATCATAGTTCTAAACATGACCATTGATTGATTTATTGATTGAAGTCCAAAAGTCATCTCTATAAGATCAGTCCAGGATTGACCATTAAGCAAAATAAGAACAAGTTAGGGGCGCAAAGATTTTTTTTCATTGCCAGATGCAAATGTTGCAGTTGAACCATGATCAACATAAATGAAAAAAAAAATTATGAAAGGTACCATTAAGTTCTTAGGGACGCAAATGGTCTAAATCCCACTCTAAGCAGGATGTTTTAAACCCAATTTCAGGCTCCAAAACAATTCCATCTTTAATGCAACTGACGCTGCCTTTGGGCCATATTCCCCCTAGAGAATTCTTTTTCTATGAAGTGGATTTGTATCCTTTACTTCTTACAATTTTGATGTCTTTTTTGCAAGTATTATAATCTGGGATTATATTCTTGCCTAAAAAAATATATAAGCATATTTTTAACACTCAATAAAATATTTTGGGTTTCCTTTAGTGTATTATTTAGTTTCATGTTCCTCTGTTAAAAAATAATCCTGTCAGGATTTGAAACTCTATATAGGGTAGGGAAGTATCTTTATACTCCTGTGTCCTGAATTCTATACCCTGTGTGCTGAATTTTATACAGTGTCCTGAATTCTATATACCCTGTGTCCAGAATTATATACTCTGTGTCCTGAATTCTAAACTTGGTGTCCTGAATTTAAACCCTGTGTCCTGAATTCTAAACTCGGTGTCCTGAGTTCTATATACCCTGTGTCCAGAATTATATACTCTGTATCCTGAATTCTAAACCCTGTGTCATGAATTTAAACCCTGTGTTCTGAATTCTATACTTTGTGTAATGAATTCTACATACCCTGTGCCCTGAATTCTGTACTCTGTGTTCTGAATTCTATACTTTGTGTCCTGAATTCTACATATCCTGTGTCCTGAATTCTACATACTCTGTGCCCTGAATTCGGTACTCTGTGTCCTGAATTCTAAACCCTGTGTCTTTTATTCTATATACCCTGTGTTTTCTCCACATGGTAAAGATATTATATATAAATCAATATGTAAGTCTCTACCATACAATAATCGGTATATATTTGATTCAGGTGGTGGTAAAGAAATAAGGTTTTGTGCTATTGGTTGAAATCTTTCATTTGTTGATCTATTAGTTTTCTTTCTGCAAGATGTACGAAGATGCGTCTTCTCTGTTGTGGATTATTCGAAATGTTCTTTACGTCCACACCTGTTACAAATATTATATGTCAGGCATTTTATATATTCATGTTGTTGGCATCAGTATCTACAATATCTCATATTGTCTCTTGTTAGATGAATTTGACAAAATGTTTTCAGGCATTTTAAAAGTTTTATGCAAACTTGACATTCCCTTCAAGTGTTTCTGTGTTGACATTACCTTTAAATGTTTCTGTGTGACACTATCCTGTGTCGCGGTACCAAAAAGACTTATCTGTGACACTACAGCCTGTTATACTAGCCCTTAAAAGCCCGAATATAGAAATTACTTATGAAATGCAAGAAAGCCATTTCTATCAGACAGAGATGTGCGTTACACTTCATACATTTTATACAATAGAAGGCATTGTCATTCTTTGTGCAAACCTTGCATCTCTGGCGAACTGTGTCGTATCTTGGAAAGAGGTTGAACTTGTCTTTCTGAACATTCTCTGTTACCCCAACATATTTCTGTTTGTGTGGCTTTTAAGCCAGCAACTCTGTCTGCCCTTCTAGAGAGGGGCGACCACGTCGAATGTTTTGTTTGTAACAAAGTTTTTGACAGCAAAGTTCAATTAAGTTCACATTCATGCTCACACAAACCACGAACCATCCGTGTGACGTATGTCTCAAATCATTCTTATCTAATCATAATCACACTATATGTCGTATGAGACACTCGACTAGTGCATTAGCAAAGGTAAAATGCAACATTTTTGGGTTGCTAGTGTGTCCGTTACAAATGAAACGACATTTAGAAGCTCACGATTGTGGAGAGACTTTGACTTGTCTACACTGTATAAAATGTTTTGTTGATAGTAGGACACGAGAAACATGATTTGACTCGCATTACGTGGCAGATGGAGAAGCGATACAAGTGCGAGTTATGTAACAGAATGTTCGCCACGATCAGTGACGTCACGAGACATAAAAGAATCCACACCGGTGAAAAGGCATTTCTGTGTAACATATGTAGAGAAGGATTCCGTCAGTACAGTCAACTCCAAGTTCACAACAGAATTCATACGGGGGAACGACCCTTTGCGTGTATGATTTGTTACAAAACTTTTACTTTGAACTATGTTCTACAGAATCATTATCGCATCCATTCCAGTGACCGTCCACACACCTGTGATGTGTGTGGCTTATCTTTTAAATCTCCGTTTAATTTTAAACGGCATTCACAGAAACATACAAATCCTCGACCCTATAAATGTTCTGTTTGTGGCAAAGATTATACTAAAAAATATATTCTGAAAAATCATAGTTCTAAACATGACCATTGATTGATTTATTGATTGATGTCCAAAAGTCATCTCTGTAAGATCAGTTCAGGATTGTCCATTAAACAAAATAAGAACACATTAGGGGCGCGAAGATTTTTTTTCATTGCCAGATGCAAATGTTGCAGTTGAACCATGATCAACATAAATGAAAAAAAAAAAATTATGAAAGGTACAATGTACCATTAAGTTCATAGGGACGCTAATGGTCTAAATCCCACTCTAAGCAGGATGTTTTAAACCCAATTTTAGGCTCCCAAACAATTCCATCTTTAATGCAACTGACGCTGCCTTTGGGCCATATTCCCCCTAGAGAATTCTTATCTCTATAAAGTGGATTTGTATCCTTTATTTCTTAGAATTTTGATGTCTTTTTTGCAAGTATCATAACCTGGGATTATGTTCTTGCCTAAAAAAATTATATAAGCATATTTTTAACACTCAATGAAATATTTTGGGCTTTATCGAATTATTTAGTTTGATGTTCCTCTGTTAAAAAATAATCCTGTCAGGATTTGAAACTCTCCATAGGGTAGGGGAGTATCTTTATATTCCTGTACATCTGAATTCTATACCCTGTGTCCTGAATTCTACACAGTGTCCTGAATTCTTTATACCCGGTGTCCAGAATTATATACTCTGTGTCCTGAATTCTAAACTTGGTGTCCTGAATTTAAACCCTGTGTCGTGAATTCTATACTTTGTGTCCTGAATTCTACATACCCTGTGCCCTGAATTCTGTGTTCTGAATTCTATACTTTGTGTCCTGAATTCTACATATCCTGTGTCCTGAATTCTACATACTCTGTGCCCTGAATTCTGTACTCTTGTGTCCTGAATTCTATACTTTGTGTCCTGAATTCTACATATCCTGTGTCCTGAATCTACATACTCTGTGCCCTGAATTCGATACTCTGTATCCTGAATTCTAAACCCTGTGTCTTTTATTCTATATACCCTGTGTTTTCTCCACATGGTAAAGATATTATATATAAATCTATATGTAAGTCTACCATACTATAATCGGTATATATTTTATTCAGGTGGTGGTAAAGAAATAAGGTTTTTGTGCTATTGGTTGAAATATTTCATTTGTTGATCTATTAGTTTTCTTTCTGCAAGATGTACGAAGATGCGTCTTCTCTGTTGTGGATTATTCGAAATGTTCTTTACGTCCACACCTGTTACAAATATTATATGTCAGGCATTTTATATATTCATGTTGTTGGCATCAGTATCTACAATATCTCATATTGTCTCTTGTTAGATGAATTTGACAAAATGTTTTCAGGCATTTTAAAAGTTTTATGCAAACTTGACATTCCCTTCAAGTGTTTCTGTGTCGACATTACCTTTAAATGTTTCTTTGTGACACTATCCTGTGTCGCGGTACCAAAAAAGACCTATCTGTGACACTACAGCCTGTTATACTAGCCCTTAAAAGCCCAAATATAGAAATTACTTATGAAATGCAAGAAAGTCATTTCTATCAGAGATGTGCGTTACACTTCATACTTTTTTTATAATAGAAGGCATTGTCATTCCTTGGGCAAACCTTGCATCTCTGACGAACTGTGTCGTACCTTGGAAAGTGGTTGAACTTGTCTTTTTTAACATTCTCTGTTACCCCAACATATTTCTGTTTGTGTGGCTTTTAAGCCAGCAACTCAGTCTGCCCTTCTAGAGAGGGGCGACCACATCGAATGTTTTGTTTGTAACAAAGTTTTTGACAGCAAAGTTCGATTAAGTTCACATTCATGCTCACACAAACCACGAACCATTCTGTGTGACGTATGTCTTAAATCATTCTCATCTAATCATAATCTCAATATACGTCGTATGAGACACTCGACCAGTTCATTAGCAAAGGTAAAATGCAACATTTGTGGGTTGCTAGTGTGTCCGTTACAAATGAAACGACATTTAGAAGCTCACGATTGTGGAGAGACTTTGACTTGTCTACACTGTATAAAATGTTTTGTTGATAGTAGGACACGAGTGAAACATGATTTGACTCGCATTACGTGGCAGATGGAGAAGCGATACAAGTGTGAGTTATGTAACCGAATGTTCGCCACGATCAGTGACGTCACGAGACATAAAAGAATCCACACCGGTGAAAAGGCATTTCTGTGTAACATATGTGGAGAAGGATTCGGTCAGTACGGTCAACTCCAAGTTCACAACAGAATTCATACAAGGGAACGACTCTTTGCGTGTATGATTTGTTACAAAACTTTTACTTTGAACGCATCCATTCCAGTGACCGTCCACACACCTGTGATGTGTGTGGCTTATCTTTTAAATCTCCGTTTAATTTTAAACGGCATTCACAGAAACATACAAATCCTCGACCCTATAAATGTTCTGTTTGTGGCAAAGATTATACTAAAAAATATATTCTGAAAAATCATAGTTCTAAACATGACCATTGATTGATTTATTGATTGATGTCCAAAAGTCATCTCTGTAAGATCAGTCTAGGATTGACCATTAAGCAAAATAAGAACAAGTTAGGGGCGCAAAGATTTTTTTTCATTGCCAGATGCAAATGTTGCAGTTGAACCATGATCAACATAAATGAAAAAAAAAAATTATGAAAGGTACCATTAAGTTCTTAGGGACGCTAATGGTCTAAATCCCACTCTAAGCAGGATGTTATAACTTATAAACCCAATTTCAGGCTCCAAAACAATTCCATCTTTAATGCAACTGACGCTTCCTTTGGGCCATATTTGTATCCTTTACTTTTTAGAATTTTGATGTCTTTTTTGCAAGTATTATAATCTGGGATTATATTCTTGCCTAAAAAAATATATAAGCATATTTTGAACACTCAATGAAATATTTTGGGCTTCACCGTATTATTCAGTTTGATATCCTCTGTTAAAAAATAATCCTGTCGGATTTGACACTCTCCATAGGGTAGGGACATATCTGTATACTCCTGTGTCCTGAATTCTATACCCTGTGTCCTGAATTTTATACTTTGTGTCCTGAATTCTACATAGGGGTGTCTAGAATTATATACTCTGTGTCCTGAATTCTATATCTGTCTCCTTCCCTCTGGTAATTTCCCCAAATTGTCTGCAAATATTTCTATATTTTGTATGTCCACAATGAGTATCAAACTTTCTAAAAACAATTTCGAAATCCTTTGTTGCTTTCACTAACTGTCCTTCAATTGCAGGCCTGTCTCTATCTCTAGATCTTGCTGACTCAGCAGGTTTAAACTCTGAGTATTGTAGAGTTTTATGCCACCTGGTCCGAAAAGGTGTAATAAATGATTTACCCCTCCTCTTACTCTAAACGTTTTCTAAATATTTTGTGATTATGTATACTTCCATGCCTTCCAGGTTTATCCATTCCTTTTGGTTTAAACCGAGGAAGACCTTCCATTTTGATGAACATGTGAGAATCGTTCCATCTTGATGGAGCAAGAAAACAAAAAGCTCTTGCCCCCTAAATGTTTTCCTACTCCACCTTTGGGTTTTCCAATTGTATTTGATCAATTTGAAAAAACACCCAATTCAACCATTATTTCAATTCTTAAAATATAAATTTATACGTTTTTATTTTGATAATATTCTATTCTTTATGCCGAATAATTGTGCACGTAAAAGATCCCTTGGCAGTTGGAATTTGATATAAGAGTAGGTCGTAGCGCCGCTGTCGGGGAAAAATTTCCCTCATAGCACACTGTATGTAGTATGCTCGTCTTCATTAGCCCAGGTTAGGAGCAGAACAGTAGTACGTTAAACCCCATTTCATTTCATTTCAAATAGTCATTTTAGATTTAAAATTTTTGTTTCAAAAATGTCGCTTAAATTTGCTGGAAAATGCAATTTGGGGGGGCATTTTGACGCAAAAATGTACGATTGTTAATTAAAAATGACAATTTGGCATAAAGAATAGTATATTATCAAATACAGTCTACATAAATTATAAGTTTGATAAATCGTGCTATATCCGGCTTTTGTGCAGCAATTCTATTGGTTAACATTGGATTCAGTGGGGTAATCTGTCTCGCCTGCGTGTTTATTGTAGGTGGGTAGTTTCCAGCAACTGAATCAGTGCTTCGTGATCTTTCACATCCAGTCCATCATCGTCTGTAATCTTTCACATCCAGTCCCTCATCGTCTGTAGTTTCAGCTCTCTGTTTAATTCTAGCTGACGCGAGCTCGGTTTGTAGGTCAACGTTCCTGACCTACTGCTGATGTTAATGATAATTGGCTTCTGCTCTTATCATGCTTCAGCTTTGTCATGTCTTTATCTTGTTCAAGTTGTTCGGTTTTCACCTTCATCTCAGCTGATTGATGTATCCTTTGTTTTCGCTAGCTGTACACTGCCATTGTGCACCTCATGAATAATCTCCTCAATCGTTTGGTAGGCTTGGAAAAAGTTCACAAGGATTTCCCCGACATGGTTTCCTCTTGTCAGTGGTGCAGGATGGTGGTCCTGACTAGGACAGTTCTCTTAATTACAAGCTGGGATCTATGGCTGCTCAGTGACTAAGACCCGAGGAAAGTTCATCAAGATTTTATGTAGTGGTTTTTCCTGGTCAGTGGTTGCGGAGGGAGGGCCTGACAAGGACAGCTGCGTAGTCGTGGAAAAAAAGAGTTCACAATACATGTATTTTCTTGTTTGTTTCTCATGAACTTGGTTATACTCTGGATGGATGAACTAAATGCAACTCTGACTTTTCTAAGTTGAGAACTCCTACCTCTCCCTGTCATGTCGGATGGATAGATCTATTCTTTTCATTGATAATTCTATAATATCTGACTGAGTCTGCCTGTCTTAGAAGCCATAATTAAGAACTTTTGTTTCTGTAGTTGTTGCCTGTCCTTGTATTTGAACACGGATTTCCTTGTATTTGAACAGGCATCAATCAACTTATGTTAGAATCAAACTTTCATGTTGTAAATCTGTTCTGTTCTTCTCGTAAATCTGGAATCATTCATCTTATTTTGGTCTGGTAATTTCAGTCACTGACCCAACTGAATTTAATCCAAAATGATTTCTTCTATATAAAAAAAAATGTATCCTTACACTGAAAACAACACAAACTGGTGTTATTTTCAACTAAAGTCAGTTATCTCTATTTAAAACACAAACTGTAAGTGGTGTAGTCACTCAGTTGGGATGACAAACCAAGGTCTCAAATACACTTTAAAACACCCTTGACAGTTGAAATATTTAATAAATGAGAAAGTTGTAACAATGCTGCCAGGGCAAAATTACCCTCATACCATAGAAAGGAGGATGTAAACCACTATTTCATTTCGTAAGCAAGGAAAAGTCACCTTAATGTACCTCAAGGGATTTTTTTTGTAATTCTGTCAAAATTTGATCTATATTTGGTTTCGAGATATAATGCCTATTAGATGCTTTATGATTTCCGACCAAATTCTAAGTGATTTAAAGGTCATCTTACAGTCTATATTTTACACAAATTTCTGGAGAGAATTAAAATATAACTGTGTTTGGGAAGGATATTTCGCATTAAATACAAAAAATTATTAGTTTTTACACAGTCTCTGCATTCTTATTCTGAAATATAAAATAATTATATGGCTTTATGTTCAAAAGATAGATGGTGTATTGCTGGGTACCCTCGATCTTAATCCAAAATGATTTCTTCAATAAAGTGGGTTTTTTTTGTTTTCCTCACAGACACTGTAATCTAACAATATTTCCCCTTCTCCGTGCCGAAAAAAAAATATAAGCCAAATTTTAGCATTCAATTAAATTTGTTGTGTCTTGTTTTACAATATTAGAACCTCCCTTTTTTTTAAAAATCTGCCAGGATCTGAAAACATTCTATAGGGACATATCTTCAAACTCTTGTACATCTGAATTCTATACTCTGTGTCCTGAATTCTACATGTATATCCTGTGTGTCCTGAATTCTATAAATCCTGTGTCCCAATTTTCATACCATTTGTCCTGAATTTTATACTCTGCATCCCAATTTCTATACCCTGTGTCCCGATTTTCATACCCTTTGTCCTGATTTCTACATGTATATTATATCCTCTGTGTCACGATTTCTTCTCCCTAATTATGTGTTGATAAATGAAAATTAATCGCATGTCTGTCTGAAGGAGACTTTAAAACCCATTCCATTATAAGAATAAACATGTATACTGTGACTGTTTACTTAAATAGAATAAACAATATAATGTGAAATGTGTGTACTTTGTTGTATTTTTAAGATTAAATGATACACCACAACCCCCACCCCACCTATTTTTGATATAACAGTATGTGGTGAGTTAGTACACTACCTGTACCTGTATACAGTCGTTTAAAACTGGATCCGACTCCTGTAGTGTTGTTATAATACTGAACCCAACTACTGTGTACAGCCTCCTGTAATGTGATTGGGGGGGGGCACGGTTGTTAAGTGGATAAGGCGCTGGTTCGCTAGCCTGGAGGTCGGGTGTTCGATCCCTGCAGTAGGACGTTAAACCCCATTTCATTTCATGTCCTGTAATGTGGTGAAAATATTAAAAAGATAACATCAGGTTATGATTTAGTATAATGTCTAAAATCTGTTAGTAACAGTGTTACCGTAGGTCAATGTTTATTATTAAATAACTGGTCTGATTCCAATTTCTAACTCAGGGGTAAATATCTCATCTGAAACCGATTCTCTTTCAGTAGATATAATATAGTACCAAGGTGAGAAACGGGTTGGATTGAAATAATTGGGATCATAGCTCTAGATTCCGTCAACCAGTGGCAATACTCACTAATCGATTGAGCCTACAATAATGTTTTAGTTCATGTATAGATTGACTTCCCTTGTCATTTGAAGATTATTAAATAGCCAAGTCTCTAAACTCAATATCATCCAAAATCTTCAACATTGAAAACACAAATTATTTGCCAATTCTAATCAACATTGATGCTGTGATCTTACCGGGTCATTTTGGGACCAACATATGGTTTCATTTTATATCAATAGTTCGCTTGTGCGTAGGGGTCTTTAGCAGTGGGAGGAAACCCTCGAGGTTGAGAAGGCACCCCTATCTCCATGCCACATACACTCACACCAGGGCTTGAAACCACAGCCGCAAGCCAGAGGTGACCGGCCAGCTAGAGTTCGAAGCACGGCAATCTAGACCACTAGGCCATCCCAACCCCCTTTCCCGGAAAAAGATGGACTTCTGATATCCAATATTTAAGACAAAATAAACATTTTTTACCATTGGTACACGAATCGGTACCATAATGTGTTTCAGCCCCAGTTCTAGCAAGAAACTCGAATGAGGCTAGACACATTGCACCAAGTCAAACCACGTATGTAGACTGGAATAACCAGACGCTAGAAATTTGAATTCATTTGAAACTGCTGGCTTCAGGTGCGGATACAGAGGGGGGCGCACGTCCCCTCTATTTTTTGCGGTGGCGAACAATTTTTAGCCCCATATATTCTCGCAGGAAAGGAGAACAAAAACAGTTTAGGTTGGAAATAGTAATTTACAGTACTAGTATGAAATTAGTCCTTGTGGGCATTTTTGTCCACTCAAAAACCATGGGTCGGGCTTCGCACTCCCAACTTGGTGCAGCACCCAACCCCCCCTTTCTGAAAATCCTGGATCCGCCCCTGGGCTTGTTTTGCGGAACATAGCTGATTTGAATTTAGAGTGTAGGGTTCTTTAGCTGTGGGAGGTAAGTGGAGAAAACCCAAGAAGTAAGACAGAATATCCCTCACCTTGTCACGTGCAAGCAAGAAATTGAAATAATGCAACTTGACTCGACTCAAGGACAGACTTTATGATTTTCAACAAATGGGTTAAATCACTAGACCCCCCCCCCCCTCCGTCGACTGACTAACAAGGTGGTTTTGGAGGATCGATCTCGTTGACGGAAACAGAGTGTTCTTGAAATTTTCATGGATAATTTCGACCTTGTCAGTGTGTCGGCATGGTTATTGTTTTTATCACATGTACACATTGGCGTGTATGTAAAAGAAGTTAGAACATGTATGCATGTCTTCAGTAGCCCAGTTGGTGCTGAATGGTACATGAGAGAGAGAATTGGGGTTTAACGTCCACTCGAAACTAGGTCATTTTGGGACTAACATATGGTTTCAATTTTATTTCAATAATTCGCTTGCGCATAGGGGTCTTTAGCAGTGGGAGGAAACTGGAGTGCCCGGAGGAAATCCACAAGGTTGAGAAGGCGCCCCTACATGTATCTCCATGCCACATACGCTCACACCAGGGATCGAAACCACAGCTGCAAGCCAGAGGTGACCAGCCAGCTAGAGGTTGAAGCGCGGCAGTCTAGACCACTCACTAGGCCATCCCAACCCCCCTCCCTCATAGCAAACTGTTTGGCGTTTGCTCCAAGTTAAACTCCATTTTATTTCACTACCAAAACAACATTAATTAACTAAATCCTACCAAATACTTCAATATTCATTTTATTGTAATAAACAGATTCATTGCAATATTTTATACAAAGATAGGTTGCCAGGCAACGAAACATACGCCCACAGCAGCTAAATCGTCCGGGCAGTCAACAAGGGTTGTCGCATATTTTTACTTTTTTTCGGTAATGAAACATTTGTAATACTCTAAAAACTGATTAAGAGTAACAACTCATTATGTAATTATCAGAAAATCATTAGAATTTGATTGCTTTTTATAAAGTTTTACCCCACGTTAACAATTGAATTAGTATATATACATGAAACATTGAAAATCATGGATTTAGCTGTTCAGTTATAAGTTGTCTGCGATATCACTTATGTGGAAGCAGACGTTAAACACTAAGTAGTAGTAGTAGTAGTGTTCAGTTATCAAAATTCATTGAAAATCGATATACTTGTTCGTTTCAACACCTTAAACTCTGTGTATCAATCTGAAGTCAATCAGATGATAAGTTTGGCCTTTAAAGCGTCCACAAGATTTTTTGAAGTGATCAAGGACCATAACTCTGGTAGTTATTATCGGAAATCGCTGAAAAACAATAGGCTTCTTCGTCTCATGACCTTAAACACTGTGTATAAATTTAAAGTCAATCGGATATTAACTTTAGCCTCTAGAGCGTCCACAAGCAATTGTGGACGCCGGACCGACGGACGGACGGACGGACGGACGGACGGGGGCGACGACAATATACGACCACATTTCAATGTGGGCGTATAAAAACAAATTGAGTGAAGACAAATAAGTATAAGAAATAAAGAAAATCAAAATTCATTCATGAACAAACAAAAAAATTCTCAGAATTTGTTATATGATTGTCAATGTCAAGCCTGGAAATAAGGCACCTGTCACTGACAATGTCAGCCACAGATTCAGGCTAAGTTGAAAATCTCTGGTACTACTTCATTAGTGCCTTACATTTTGTCAGGTACATCTAAAACCGTTACTTCCAGGCCTGGTCAATGTCAATTAATTACATTTAATTTGAATTGCACAACTATACTAAGATACACCCCTGTACAAAACAGCGTGCACGTAAAAGAACCATTGATAGATGAATAGGTGCCTTTGCATGGACGTGCACATAACAGACCCTTTGTCAATTGAATAAGTTCCCTTGCATTGGTATGCACTGACAGATCCCTTGACAGTTGAGCAGGTGCACTCGCATTGATTTATCAATATCCACCACGACTACAACTCATATCATATAATAATAATTTTCTACATGTATTTCTTGATAATTTACCGTTTTTTTCAATCTGATTGAAATACTAAACTATATTTCGTTTCTTTTTTTATACTTTCGATGTACTTCAATGAGAACTGTTTGGGTGAAGTAGTTTTCTCCGTGAACGATACATATTAAGGTCTATTTCAATGAGAATTGTTTTAGTGTGTTTGTGTAAAGTATTTTCCTCCGTCAACGATACATTTTAACCGTTTCCGTGCGTTTTCTTGTGTTTACGTAAAGTACTCAACTCTGTGAATGACTTTTCACATATTTTACATTTATAGGGCTTTTCACCTGTATGAATGCGGGTGTGATTTTGCAGGAAAAATTTCCGTGTAAAGCGCTTGTCACAATATTTACAGCTGAATGGCCGTTCTCCGATATGAACGGTCTTCTGATGTAGTCTCAAACTACCATGCTGAGTGAAAGAACTATTACAAACATCGCAAGAGAATGGCTTAATACCGAGATGAATTAATTTATGTCTTCCCAGGTCACCACTTTGACAGAATTTCTTGCCACAATCGTCACACTGGAAGTCTCGCTGACCCGTGTGGATTCTGAGATGAGATTTAAGACTACCTGGGGAACAGAAAAACTTTGAACAAACGTCGCATTGGTGCGGTTTGATGTCGCTGTGTGTTGTAAGATGACCTTTGAGAGCGCTACTCTGAGAGAAACCCCGTCCGCAGGTTTCACAAGTAAATGGTTTACTCTTCGAGTGAACCCTGAGGTGGTCGCCGAGGTGGCTTTTGGTGCGAAACGTCTTTGAACAGATATCACATTTATGTTTCTTGATAATTTCAGCCGGGTTTGTGTGAACGTACTGATGCGATGAAAGGTTGCTACGAGAACGACAAACTTTGCCGCATTCTTGACATATAAACAGTCTGCTATCTGAATGAAAAGTTAGTCCATGGCGCTTTAAAGTGGATTTGCTTTTGAAGAATTTGCCACATTCTGCACAGTGAAAATTTTTTTCAACGTTCTGATCGTGTACAGTTAAATGTTTCTTCATATTACCCATATCGTTAAAAGTCTTGTCGCACAGGTCACATTTGAATGGTTTAAGTCCTGAATGTATGCGCTTATGACGAACTAGACTATGATTCGCGCTGAACGACTTTCCGCATGTGTCACACTGAAATATTTTGTCCTGCGTGTGAACATTTTTATGGGTTCTCAAGGCATTCATCGAGTTGTACGACTTCGCACACGAGTCAAAATCACACGTAAACAAAGTTCTCGCTGGATCGTGGCTCTTCATGTGTGTCTTTAAAAATCTGAAAGATTTTCCACAAATTTCACAAGGTTGGGGTTTTGCGGTATGTATACGCAAATGGGACTGGAGATTACCACTATCGTTAAAGGTCTTGGGACAATGTGAACATTTAAAAGGCTTTTCACCCGTATGAATACGATAATGGCGTCGTAGGTGCGTTTTTGATCCAAAAATCTTGTCGCAGATGTCACACTCGTGCCGATTTCCTTGTTTCTTTGACTCTGATGGGCAATCATTTTCCTTGTGTGGACTCGATTTTTTCTTTTTAGATGTTGTTAATTTTTTCCTTGATCTTCGACTTCGTGTTTTATGTATTTCACTTTTACCTTCCTCATTTTTAGAACTGCGACCTGTAGGCCTATTAGAAGAATGTGTTTCTAGTCGTTTCTTTGATGATGGTGGTCTTATAGAATCATTAGAATGAGTTGTTTTCGTAACTGCTCTTGTGCGTTTATTTGGTGAATGTGTGGAAGTGGTAATATCTTCACCAGCGGCCATCCTACCACCGGTATTATTTTAATATTTACTAGAATTTAGTCCCTTCTGTTTTTGTCATTAAGTTAAGCGTTTTCATATAAATTCTCTTGAGCTTGCATTGATCACTTAATAAGATATACTTGATTTGTTCGGCCTTCCAATTGTGGTTTATTCCTTCAATGTATACAGCTTACACGTCGCTTTCTCCTATATTTTAAAGAAACAAAACGCGAGAGAAAAAAACTCACCGCCTTTCAGAGAAAGCTTACGATTTACACGAAACCGGAAGTTGACGAATTGTTCGATACACTACGGTGAGATTGGGAGATGTTTCGTCCCCCACGTGAAGGTTATCTCGTCGCAATTCCACACTTACTTTTTATACGCCGACATTGAAATGTGGTCGTATATTGTCGTCGCCCCCGTCCGTCCGTCCGGCGTCCACAATTGCTTGTGGACGGTCTAGAGGCCAAAGTTAATATCCGATTGACTTTAAATTTATACATACATAGTGTTTAAGGCCATGAGGCGAAGAAGCCTATTGATCTTCAGCGAATTCTGATAATTACTGTTAGAGAGTTATATGGCCCTTGAACACTTCAAAAAATCTTGTGGACGCTCTCTAGAGGCCAAAGTTAATATCCAATTGACTTTACATTTATACACAGCTTTTAAGGTCATGAGACGAGGAAGCCTATTGGTTTTCCGCGAATTCTGATAAATTACTTCCAGAGTTATGGCCCTTGATCTCTTCAAAAATTCCTGTGAACGCTCTAGATGCCAAAGGTAATATCCAATTGAATTTACATTTATACACAGTTTTTAAGGTCATGAGACGAGGAAGCCTATTGATTTTCAGCGAATTATGGCCCTTGATCTCTTCAAAAACTAACATAAGAGAGGCAACTGTCTCCATCAGAGGAAGCAATGTCGAAGTTCGTTATTAGAGGTATCCTGATCCGATTCCCCAATGTCCTCTTCAAACAATGACCCCCGGAGTTCAGAACCATTGATTTGATTTCATACCGCCCTTCCCTCAACTCCCAGCCATCTTTGAGCCAGGGCTGGGGTAATGGTAATGGGTAATGGTAATGGAATGTAATCATTACATTTTTTTAAGTAATGGCCATGTAATGAGTAATGGAAGATTTTAAAAGTAATGAGTAATGGAAATGTAATTAATTACATTCCAAAAATCATGTAATGGTCAATTACATTTCAATTACTTTTCAATTACATTTTATTTTATGGCACATACAAATATTTCCATATGACAAATATGAAATTTTATAGCACCAAAGAAGAAAATTAAGTGTACCTGACACAAGTCCAATTTATTATAATTTTCTTTAAAAAAAAGATTTAAATCAGTTTTAACAAATTATAATAAGAAGGCATTCAACATTTTGTTTTATTACTTTTTATGTAGGACCCTTCTTTAGACATGTAACCTAACAAGTGGATCTTTGAAAAGAAGTATATTTTAATCAAAGATTAGTGTTAATTTACAGTCAATCATTCAGTCAATCAATCAATCTGTTAGATTAAAAGACAATAGTCTTACTAAACTTTAATCTTAATCTCAAGGTAACAAGTGATAAACTAAACAATGGCTTTCAAGTATCTCATCATTTTATGGTTGCTTAATAATAAACAATCATTTTGTTTTAGAGTCATGCTAAATAATTTACCAGTTATACAATATATTATAGACAAACTCTTTGGGTTGATTAAAAATCTTATAAAATTACTTAGGAGCTAAATCGTTAATTTTCTTGCCCCAGAAATTGACACAAATGGGTCGCAACGCATATAATAGTGCAATATGAATGTATATAAACTGATCAACATTCAATCCTTTCTGTTTTTGCTGTAATTTCTAATCAGTTATGTTCGACGAAGTACAGCAGTTTTTGTAACCACTAACCGTCACTTGAATATTTGCCCAGAAATAACAATTCATACATAAATATTGATTTAAGTGAAAAAAGGATTATTTTAAGTTTGGTTTTGTAAGCTCTTCATGGCAGAAAACTATGTTGTCTTTTTAATTTCTATGTGAAAAGTCATAAAGTAATGGGTAATGGTAATTAATTACTTTCAATGTAATGGGTAATGGTAATTAATTACATTGCTAAAAATGAGAAAGTAATTGTAATGATTACATTTAAAAAGTAATGGTAATGGTAATGTAATTAATTACATTGGTAATGTAATGGCCCCAGCCCTGCTTTGAGCGATGGGTGCTGGTTAATTCATGATTTGTCAGCTCTTCCCCACATCTTTGCGACCAATAGTGCACTTTTGATCTGTAGTGACACTTCTAATTTGCAGGGAGGAATTATGCTACCATCGAGGCCCTTCCGTTTCTACAGAAGATTTTTACATCTTGCCTTAGACCCATTACGTCTTCCCTAACACGGCTTAGCGACGCCTGTTGGGTGAGGATATTGCTTGTCCCTTAGCCCTATTCATCTGCTAGCTTCCCTCTTGTCGCAGTGTCTTGTATAAGCTGTGCATATGGCCGAACCTTTCCTTTTCCGCGAAAAGCTAATATTGATGACATTCCAACATCCATCTAGATGTGACCATCCAATTGTATTCATTGGTGGACGAAAATCCACACATTTCGAGAGATTTTTGAATATCATCAAAAAAATGTATACAACCTATCTGAGATGCTTTGCCAAGGTTCCACGCCTTCATGGGGTCAGACTACGCATCAGCTTTTCACAGAACAGGAGAGGTTCGGTCATATGCACAGCAGAACCCACTTCGGTTCAGAGGGCATTTTAGGCGATGGCTTGAGGGAAGCGAGGAGATGAGGCTCAAGAAGCCATAATATCAGTCACCGCGTAGATGTATGGGGTTAAGGGACAAGCAATCTCCTCAATCAACAGTACATCGTGTTTGGGAAGACATAATGTGTCTAAGGCAAGAGAAAATAAATGGCGTCGATAATACCATGATTCCTCCCTGCGAATAAGTGGTGTCACTACAAATCAAAAGGGGTATCTTTTGGACGCAAATATGGGTGGGAGTTGCTAACAAACCAGGAATTAACCAGCACTCATCGCCAGAAGATGGTTGAGATATAAGAGTAGGACAGTATAAAATCATATGGTTTTAATGGTCGGTCCTGAACTCCGGGAATCAGTGGTTGAAGAGGACATTGAGGAATCTGATCAGGATACCTATGAGCATACCTTCGACATTGCTTCCTCTGATAAAGACAGTTTTCTCCCCTAAGTTAGTTTTTGTTGATTGGGTCTTGATTGATGTCTGCAATAACATGGCATAGAACACTATTAGTGCCAGAGGTCAAGAAGAAACTTAGCATTCCAGCCATATTTTACCGGTTGTCACTGAATTGTTGGAGGCATTGGTCACACCTGATGTTCATAAGTTTATTTACCACCAAAATATTCATTCTTAAGTTAGTGGTAGTGAATCCTATGATCACCCCTTGCATTTTACACCTTGTTCAAATGTCGCACCTTTCATGTTAATTAAATTTCTAATTAGGGGTCATTGAGTGCACACCAACATTATCCTCTTTTTAAGTACATTGGCAAGAAATTTCTTTCGCAAGTTGGTGATAATGATTTCTGATATCATTCCGTACAATTTAAGCTTGGTTTCACACTCGCACTTTTTTTAATGTTGATTGACATTTTAATTACCGGTGGGGCCAAGTGATTGTTTTCGTTATTTTTGAGATTATGTGATACTTATAGCTTTAAATTCGTTAATTGTATATGTCATATGTTTGCTCCTAGCAGAATAAAACATGTCCGTGCAGTTTTGTGTTAAATACCTGAAGTAGATCACGAGATAACGAAAAAATAGTTCAGAGTAAATTAGAAAAATTGCAAATTGGTGACCTTTGACATCTTCTTAAGTGACCTTTCCACCAAAAATCCCATTCTAAAGTTATATTTCCTGGTTCAGGGCAAAATCCTCTATCAAATGCCACTGAAGTGGAATCCGCACCTTCCATGTTGAATAAACCGATTTTGGGGGGTAATTTGGGTGGTTCCTCCGACCACACCCACCACTGGTGCAACCTAAGAATTGGGTTTCTGGGGTCTCCTAACCCAGCATTCACCAGTAGCATCCCAAACCTTCCGAACCATTCATGTTAAATAAAACCTACCTAGCTCCCGGACTACTTCGTTCATTTGACACTATATGTTTAGGCGACAGACGGTATCTGATCTGCAGCTTTATTTATCTCGACAATCAGTGCCTGAATATTGTCAAATAGACTCGCTACTTGGGCGCTCATGAGGGGACTTCGTTCATGTTTTCAAGTCCGTTCATTTGATACTTTGTTCTCTCGCCGGATAACCTAGTTACCAGGCGACGGACGGTATTTGGTCAGCTCTATTTATCTCGAAGATCAGTGCCTGACTGAATACTGCCAGACAGCATTTCCGGCAGACTATTTTTCAAAACTTTCTGGTGGATATCCCCCATACCCTCCCTAAGAACTTCGTCGAGGGTCGCAAGTCCGTTCGTTTGACACTTTATCTCAACGAACAGTGCCTGAAATACTACCAGGCTGCACCTCTGACAGCCTGTTTTTCAAAAATTTCTGGTGGAAGCCCCACACCCTGTTTGAAGCTCCTGTCTATTATAGCGAGAACAGTCAGCTCTATATTCTAAACCTTACATAATGTATCATTTCTCTGTACAGTAAAGTGCCTAAAGATTGTTTAGCCTGGTTCCCCTTGTGCAGGTACAGGATGGCTGGGGCGTGCACATAATCGAAGCCTTGGCAGTTGAAATTGGCTGTTTGTCTATACATTTTAAACTTATAAAGATTAGAGACGGGGGTTGGGTGGAAGGGGAGGGGGCAGCATGTTTGGTATATTGCATTGAATCAAAATTAGACAAGTTGTACAGGACATTTTACCGGTTGTCACTGAATTGTTGGAGGCATTGGTCACACCTGATGTTCATAAGTTTATTTACCACCAAAATATTCATTCTTAAGTTAGTGGTAGTGAATCCTATGATCACCCCTTGCATTTTACACCTTGTTCAAATGTCGCACCTTTCATGTTAATTAAATTTCTAATTAGGGGTCATTGAGTGCACACCAACATTATCCTCTTTTTAAGTACATTGGCAAGAAATTTCTTTCGCAAGTTGGTGATAATGATTTCTGATAACACCCATTCAGTAATATATCCCCCGATATATGATATATCCCCTGATGAAAATGTGATAGAATTAGCAAGTTGTACAGGACATTTGACACGCGAAGAACGCTAGGCCTATCTCATATCTGTCTATCAAAATTATGCCGTGTGGAAGAAAAACCTGCGTTTACACCAATAATCTCTTGGTTTATATATAATATTTAAATAGAGAAAATCCTCGTGTTGTTGTTATTCGACAAGAATATTGGTGAAACGCTGTTTTTTCCTTCGACGGCATAATTGCGACAGATAGGCCTAGCGTCGAGTAGCGTTCCTCGATAATTCTTTTAAAATCCCATTTTCTTCCGGGGATTTCTTACTCAATGAGTGTTATTACACTGACAGTGACAGCTTTGATACGGCGCAGATTTTCTGTTCATTGAAGCAATATTTTACGTTCGTTTGTTTGTTTATAAGCTGTTCCAGTACAAAATGTAGTTTGTTGACCTCATGGCCTCTGACCTGTGTCACTTCTCCGTAGGCAGTGCCTTATATCTACAATCTACATAAGGCTCTGCATATTGAGCGGGCCTGTCGTTCAGATTGTCGATTATCTTGTGTGGGATCTATGATAGACATAGACTCAGCGACAACGAACAAGTCTATAGTTACCTCACAACAAAGTGAAATTTTATTAATTTTATAAGTTTTGATCACGAAGATCGATTCTAACTTATAATTCAGTTTTCATAGATTTTATTTAAAATTACTTGTGCCTTGATGCGAGGTAACTATAGACTTCCAATCATCCAATCAGACTGTTGCAGCTGCATTCACAAACAATAATCGATGTCAGAAGAAGTGTCGCACAAAGTAGTGTGGATCCAGTCAAAATGTTTTAATCAAGTCAACTCAGTACAAATTCGTGGTATTCAATTAAAAGAAAAGTAAAAGTAGCGTTTTATTAGGGTTCGGTGACAGTTAAGGAAGCAAAACTAGAAATGCCCGAAAAGAAATTAAGGTTTACAGACAGCGGCGCCGATTCTCTTCGAGAGGCGAAGAAGTGGGGCTGAATTTGTATAGACCCCAACAAAAATTTTGAATATTTGACGACCGCAAATACGTCTTACTGCTCTTCCAGTCGTAAAATTAGTGTTTTATTAGATGTAGGGCACTTTAATTTGCCAAGTTTATGAAATAATTTCTTTTTACTTTACCCGCCTGCCCGAAAAGTCATCTTGCCCGAAAGTTAGGGGGCAGCTGCCCCATCCCCACCTCCGCCCCCTGGCTCGTTCGTCTATGGGCCTCATGTCTACTATATATATAAGGCACTGCATGAAGGATGGGTTTGTTGTTCAGATTATCGATTAAAAAAAATTTTTAATCTTATTTAAAATCAATCTTCGTGAAACTTATACAATTTTTAATTTCACTTCTTTTTAGTAAAAGTCAATGTTTAGTGATTTTAGCTTTAGTTTTGTGAAATCCCAGCTCACCCTGAGGTCGTCGTTAGAGGTGCGAAAGTGCAATGGCACACAATATCAATTTCAAAGATTAGATAGAGCATAATAGCCTTGGTGGACATCGTCAGGTGAACATAAACATGCCAAAGTTCCGTCACTCACATGTTGATGTAAGATAACCACAGGCTCGTTTCTTGTCGTTCGAGTCTATACCTCCTTCATAGATCCCACACATAATAATCGAGATGCTACTGCAACAATGGGCCACAATGTTTCTAGTCTCGCTTGTCTAATGACAGTTGTATACTGGGTCTGGATACTCTAGACTCTATTGCGACGATGGGCCACGACGGTATAGATTTTTTTTTATTTTAAATTTTTAAAAAGATTTTTTTTTTTTATTTCAAATTTTCAAAAAAGATTTTTTTATTTCAATTTTTATAAAGATTTTTTTTATTTTAGATTTAAAAAAAAAAATAATTTGAATTTTAAAAAATAAATAAATTATTTTAAATTTAAAAAAAAAAAATTATTTTAAATTTTAAAAGAAAAAAATTATTTTAAATTTAATTTTTTTTTTATTATTTTGAATTTAAAAAAAAAAATATTATCTTAAATTAAAAAAAAAAAAAATTATTTTAAATTATAAAAGTTTTTATTTATTTTGTAAAACAAAAAAAAAAGTTTCTTTTTTTTTCTAATATTTTTCATTTTTTTAAAAATGAAATACAAAAAAACGCTATTGCGACCATGGGCCACCATACAACTCGCCTAATTCAATATTGGTCTCAACTGGCGTGGTTTTGATTCCCCCGGTTGTACATGACAATGTGTAGGGTCGCCTGTCCAACCTCGCGTGTTTTCGCCGGGTCCTCCGCTTTCCTCCTACTGCTAAAGACCCCTACGCGTTATTAAAATGAAATTTTGAATCATATCACCTCGTAATCCTTTGTGAAACAGATTGCAGTATAATAGGAAATTTTATATTTGACATATTTTAAAGCAGATCCCGGTTTTTAAAGGATATATGATAATATTTTATAATATTAATCTGTATTTACAGATATAGAAATATGTGAAAAGTTAAATATAACTACTCAAATACACAAAATATAAAACATTTTTTACGAATTTCTAATAATTATTAAAACGTAGTTATGACGTCACCGTTTGATATTTTAAACAGGATATATAGGAAAATGTCCTCTTTTCTTAAACAATCGTCTGAACTAATGGACAGTTTTAAAAATAAATAATAGACAGTTATCTGAAAAATGAACATAGATTTTGGATTAATGGACGCCCACTGCTGAATCACAAAACCACACATCGTTAGTTGCAGATTTTCTTGGTCTCAAATAAAGGGTGCCTGTTTGCCGTCCTTCGGTCTGTAAAATAAATAATATTTGTGTTGGTTAATTCTAACGAATAAGGAATGAATGGATGAAATGGGATTTAAAGTCCCACTTTTTTGCCCCAACTGGGCTAATGAGGACAGCGTACTATAAGATAATTAATTTAGCCTGGCAGCCATTAAATTCCTACTGTCAATGGTTCTTTTGCGTTCTCCCAAACTTGCACATGGGACCTCTGTTTGATCCCATCCGAATTACTCCCTGACGTCATCAGGCCCTCACGCATCACTGACAAGCAGGGGCGGATCTGAGCTACATGCCCCCCCCCCTGCTGAGCTACATGAAAAAAATAATGCCTTGCATCAATGAAATTACATCACA
Source organism: Patella depressa (assembly GCA_948474765.1). Lineage (NCBI taxonomy): Eukaryota > Metazoa > Mollusca > Gastropoda > Patellidae > Patella > Patella depressa. The sequence goes on along the minus strand of OX419723.1, from coordinate 36,316,508 downwards.
AAGTGATCCTACATCAGTATAAAAATGATTTCTCTGTTTAAAAAGCTCAATTTGTGTGTATGCCTATGTAATTTAGAGACGATGATGGCAGATTTCCGTAACAGAAACCTGGCAAACCCCCTCCTGCAAACATTCCTGGATCCGCCCCTGACAAGGTTGAACCATGCTAAAAAATTCTGAGGAACCTCCCTGACTAACACGAGGATCGAACCAGGGACCGCCAGCGCCTTATTAATTAAGCCACCGCGGCTCCCACAAATGAATTAAGGCTTTATTAACATACAAAGACTACCTACCGTAAACTCATATACTTTTCATATAATCTTACTGGCCATCTGGGTGGATCATTTACCCCATTATGAGCTCTTGTCATTGTAGGCTGTGATGGCGATCATGTGGTCCGTCACGATTTGATTTCAATACATCTTCAATGTCCAACACAAATTGTCTGTTGTTATTATCTAAACCTAGCGATAACTGTGATAACTGTCTAACTCTCAAATTCCCGTGTTTTTGCCCCGCTTTCAAAGCAAAATAAAGGCCAAATTCATAAACCAGCGCATCATAAACATTTTTTGTGGACTGTCATCGCCTAATATTCCCTTTTCACACACAATATTTTCTTGTTCTTCTAAAATTATATTCGCGTTTTTGGTATTGATTCCATAACCCGGTCTAGACAATTCTTTCATTTTGCCGTCGAAGACGCTTCGAAGACCGTGAAACGAAGATAAGGGAGACGAAGCAACCTTCTCGACGAAGATAATGTTGAATTCCGACAATTATTTCATACAGTGTATTAGGTTTATAGTTTGACCCAAGACTCATTGCGCACTTCAGCAATACAGGAACTTAGAGAATTGTTTAATTCTGTAGTACTCATATTTAACAAGTCATTTGTAACAATCCTCGAACAACTTGTTACTTTTGTTCTTTGGCTTTGCCACTTTTGAAATAAGTTAAACAGCCCATCAGGATTTGTTCTCGGTTTGAATACTCAGACCACTTCCAAATAGTTTTTTTTTAGATCTGACGTCACCAATGGTGCCGAAAATCTGGACTTTGTATGTTCTTTTAAATTATGTTTTTATCTGAATAATGATATATAAATAAACATTTCTCTTCTTCTTCTTCCCTTCGTCTTCGTCTTCTTCTTCTTCTATAACATCAGGTTTGTAATTAAACAGTAACATGTACAGTATTTATAACCACTATCGTTCTATATCATTTATATTATGTACAGTTGTCTCTACAGTAAATATCTTGTTATCATCAATAAAACCGTTTGTCATATCCTGTAGTTTATCCCAGTCAATAGATACACCAGTATTCATATAATAATCACCAGGTATAAATATACCTGTACATTGTTCAACTAGTGATTTACTCTCATCATTGATATTTAATAGTTTTACTGTATAACTAGCTGTAACAGTTTTAATAGTTTTATCTTCTACTTTCTTCAACGTCAGGTGAATAAGTAAACCTGTACCACGATAAACACGTACACACCATGTTAATCCGTGTATTATTACATCATCACTATAGTAGAACTCGTCTGACTTCACTATCTGATTCAAACTTAAACTACTGGTAAATGTTGTTGGTGTGTCACCCAGTAGACGTTTTAAACAGTCTACATCAACCTCCACCATAGAATAATATGGATGTCTCTCTACAGGTTTCTGTAAATTTGTTGATATGTCATAATCTGTTTTGGTTTGAACATCTGTTAATCCATGTTTATCTACAGCTGTAACTATAGATCTATGTTGTAATATGCGATCAGCATATTCACACCATTCTTTCATTTTAGATGTCATCTTGTCATCATCTTCTACTAGTTTGGTCAGTTTACTGTTTTCATCTTCACCAATTTTATTGATGTCATCTTTAATTGTTCCTCCAACCTTCCTAGCTTTTTCACAAATATCGTCTATTTGTTTATCAACTTTATCACAAGCCGTCTTACACGAGTTGTTCACGTCAGATATTTTGGCCTTCAGAAATTCAGAATGTTTCTGTAACTGTTTTATCTTCATTTCTGATTCATTTTTCAGTTTCATGACAATTTCTCTCATCTCCATATCAACGTCATCTAAATCTACCAATGTGTGGTCTTTATGACCCACCATAACACAAACAGAACAGCATGGTTTGCGACAATCTTGACAATAAACTTCTATTTCTTTCTTCTTGTGTTTTGTACAATACTGTTTATCATCATCGTCGTCTTCTAGATAAAAGTTGGTGACGAACTGACTGGCACCTCCTGATGGTACCTCGGTTTCCTGCCGACAGGCTGGACAGTTAAACTTGTTGAAATGAGCACTGGCCTTGATGTGATCATCTATACATTGTTGACAGAAAGTGTGATGACATGGCAGTAATTTAGGTTTAGTTAAGTTATTTAAACAAATAGAACAGGTATTTTTAGTAGCCATCTTAGTTCAAGTTATAGCATACCATGTAACATAGCTGTAATATTATTCGAGCTTGTCTAAAACCTAGATTTACCTTCCCTGTCTAAACCATGATCTGACTGACTTGCTTGGTGTTTGAACTGTGATAATAACAGTCGTTGATAACAATAAGTTCGCGGCATGTGATAACCCTGTTTGTGTGGTGTTGAATAGGTTGTGGGTGTGTTTGATTTACCTGTGATTGACATGGCTCCACGATACATCCATATATGGTAATACATTAAACCATAAGCTTGCTGTCTCACTAACAGAACACAATTTTTATGGGAAACAATCACTGGTTTATTCTAATATCACGACGTTTCGACAAGTATCCTCTTATCGTTATCAAGCACAATGACATTTAGTAAACTTGGGTTTAATATATACGAGTTCATGATGAAGCCATTTGTTTAATCCTTTACTTTTTATTGTTATTATTATTTAATTTTTGTAAATGGCTTCATCATGAACTCGTATATATTAAACCCAAGTTTACTAAATGCCATTGTGCTTGATAACGATAAGAGGATACTTGTCGAAACGTCGTGATATTAGAATAAACCAGTGATTGTTTCCCATAAAAATTGTGTTCTGTTATTGTGTTCTCCAATCACTAAATGCCACTTAAAGATTGCTGTCTCACCTATATTGACGTCTTTAACAGTTATTTATATACGTGGCAATAACATGTTTTAGTCTGGGTGAACAAACCCAATTTTTTTGACGGGCTTCCTGAAGTTACATATCAGTTATTATATATTTATTTAACATCTATAAAATATTTAACCTTAGCAGAAATATCAGTACAAGTAACAGGCCTTGTTTTTCTATATTTATTCACGTCATACACGTTGATCTATATTACTATATACATTGGTCTATATGCATTGCTACATGGACGAGGTGACGACTAACAGTAAAAGGTCACGTGTCTATATTTATTCACGTCACAAACATTGATCTATACAGCCACAAACATTGGTCTATACGGCCTTGTTTATTTAACGATACAACCATTGGTCTATACGGTGATTTACAGTAGTACATCTTCAGACATGTTTGGTCACTGAAGCTGGAAGTCAGACCGACACAACCTAGCTGGTTGCTGTGATATAAAATCATGTCTGTGGGTTACCAAATAAAAAGATACCAGTATTTGAAGTTATAACGTACGGTGGCTGATTTAGGATACTAAGTCGAGCACTTGAGATAGTTAAGTCGAGCGCTCGAGATAGTTAAGTCGAGCGCTCAAGATAGTTAAGTAGAGCGCTCGAGATAATGAAGTCGAGCGCTCGAGATACGAAGTCGAGCGCTCGAGATAATACAACCGAACACGTCTCTACCGACGTTTTAAGCTATATGATTTGTGCATTATATTCAATGATAAACGTGTAGAATAAAGATTCATTTGTTTATTTTTACAGCTCATCCAAAGCTTCAGTAACGGAGCGGATACCCCCACCCCACATACACACACACACACATACTCACACGCACACTCCACCCCATGCGCATCGCCTCCACTAAATATTTCCCGTTATATGTACCCCCTTCCAAGTGGAGAGTATATCGCATGTTATGATACGAATTAACCCTTCGATGTTACAGAGTTTTGCTGTGAGAGACTGACATTTCCTGTTTTCTAGAACAGGGCGGAGGGCGTGACAAGGACAGTTGTCTAGTCGTTCGGATTGGACGAAAAACCGCGTACACGTAAAAGGTCCCTTGGCAGTTGGAATTCGATATAAGAGTAGGCCGTAGCGCCGCTGCCCGGGCACAATTTCCCTCATAGCACACTGTGTGGCGTATTTCCGTCTTCAATAGCCCAGTTTAGGAGCAGAACAGTAGGACGCAAAAAAATATTTTTATCTCGAGCGCTCGAGATACTAAGTCGAGCGCTCGAGATAAAAATATGTTTTTGCGTGTCCTAAATCAGCCACCGTAATAACGTCTATTATAAAACACACAATAGGGAGATGAGTCGACTTTTATAAAGGTTTTATACAGAGGAATGTAATAATAATAATACAGTTATTAATACTAACATTCAATAGAATACAAATAAAATGTGTTTATTTCAATCATATATTTCTATCAAACAGTAAAAATACAACAGTTATTCAATATTATCTACTGATATCTATAGAATAACAATCATATTTACCTGTTATTTTATAAATCAATTTAACGTACAGGTACAATATATTGCCTTTTTATACACCTTAATCTGTTCTTATAAACATAATAATATAAAGAAAACCATTCTTTGTTTAGCCTAGTGAAGTCGGGAAATCCCTCACGGCTTTGCTTTGATGTGAGTTAACAGCATGAAGGCAAGAAATTAACAAAGCAAAGTCATCAAGTTTCGTCGCTTCGTACTGATTATTTCGTGCCTTGGCACTGAATCTCAAACCACCCTAGCCTTTGTACTTGTTTAACGCGGGAGGGGGGAGAGAGGAGAATGGAGGGGGATATAAAGAGTACCTGTCTGTCATCATTAGCCCGGTTTGTGCAGAAATCAGGAGCCGCAGAAAGCACCCTAGTAGTCCGGTGGCTGAAGGGGAGGGGGAATCTCCACCCGAGCCTCGAATTTATGAGACCAAATATTTCTAGACCATTTTTTTGTGTAGATTCCGAATCGAGGTGGTGATCAGGCGTTTGAGGGGGCGTTTTCGCGATATAGGGGGTCCAAAGTCTACAATGGATGTGTGTGTGGGCGGGTGGGCTGGGGATGTCATCTATAAATAAGTGTTTATGATGCCATTGGACAACTGTTGTTATTTATCGGGAGGTGGAGTGGGGGTAACAGGGGTGGGGTGGAGTGGGGATAAAATTGGCGGGAAATGAGTTCATGGGATTTAAATGATGATTGTCTAAGAGCTTGACGATACATCTCTACATATGTTTATAAGATTCCCATTGTGTGGGGGTGGACGTCCGAGTGGGTGACTGTGGCTGACTGTGTTTGTGTGTGTGTGGGGGGGGGGAGGGACAACATGTATTGTTGTGGACAGAGATAAGTGGGTCATGTAATTCTTTACCTAATACGATTGATGGTAAGATAGGAACAGAGAATATATGTAATCTATTTTGTAATAAGTACGACGAGTTATTTAATTCAGTGTCTTTCAATAATGATGATATGTTGAATCTTTAGAATGAAATTGGAAGTAGTATAAATAAACATAATAATTGCAATTGTAAGCGTGTATTGTGTGCGGACGATGTTATTAAGGCTGTAAAGCACTTGAAACATGGTAAAAAGGATGGTAATCTTGGCCAAACTTCAAATCACATAATACATGCTTCAAACTCCTTATTTGTTCACTTTTCAATGTTATTAACTTCCATGATAGTACATGCCTTCTCTCCTAGAAACTTTGTTCTATGTTCAATCATACCCATTCCAAAGAACCGGAAGAAGTCTTTAAATGATTCTAGTAACTATAGAGGCATTGCTCTTAGTAGCATAATTGGTAAATTCTTTGACTGGATATTGATTGAACAAAACAAAGACATATTTCAGTGTTCAGACTTGCAATTTGGTTTTAAAGCAAAACTCTCAACTTCACATTGTTCATTTGTACTTAATGAAACAATAAGATATTATAATAACAGGAAATCTGATGTTTATGTAGCACTACTAGATGCAACACGGGCATTTGACCGTGTAAATTATGTAAAACTGTTTAGAATATTATTGTCTCGAGGAATTTGTCCTGTAATTGCAAGATTTCTTTTAAATATGTATTTAAATCAGAAAATTAGAGTCAAATGGGGCGACACAACTAGTAGGACATTTAATGTGGGTAATGGTGTCAAACAGGGTGGGGTTTTGTCTCCGATATTGTTTACAATTTATTTAGACGAGTTATTGTCTCGGTGTAAAAATAATGGAATTGGCTGCTATATAGGTCATGTTTATGTCGGCGCTTTAGCATACGCTGATGATATTACTTTTGTCACACCTACCAGACAAGCTCTTACTAAACTGCTAGACATAGCAAGTCAATTTTCTGAAGAATTTGATCTGAAGTTCAATCCAGATAAAACAAAACTTCTACTATTCCCCTTTAATCAAAACTGTATCAACCCTGTTAAAGATATATACTTGGATGGCAAGGTCATTAAGGTCGTGTCATCAGATAATCACTTGGGTAACACACTGAACTCAGTATCCAAATCTGAACACTTATTAAACTGTGTTAACAACTTCTTAGTTAGAGTAAATGTAACCCTAAAGAATTTTAAACTTGTATCATCTGTCAATAAATATGAATTGTTTAAAACATATTGTATGCCATTATATGGGTGTCACCTTTGGGATTATTCTCATAAAAGCATTCATTTATTTTATACAGCATGGCGTAAAACTATAAGACGGTTATTTTGTATTTCTCAACGTACACACAGTAATCTTTTACATATTATTTGTAATGATGTTCCTATAGATTGTCAATTACACAAAAGACTTTTAAGATTTTATCTTAGTTCATATAATAGCAGTAACACATGTTTAAGCATATGTAGTAAACATGCTCTGTATGGAAGCCAGTCTGCAGTTTCTAATAGTATCTGTAGTGGTATCAAATATTAGCAGGTTTACTGTAATTTTATATGTCACGTGATCATGTGAGCTGATCTGTAATGGGAGTTGGAATAAATACAGTTACCAAGATTATGCCTATATCTTATTATAACCATCCTCTCAATAAAGACCAAACAGACATGTAACATGGTGTCAGAAGTGGAGGAGTGGGGGAGCTATTTAAATGGTAAATTTTCATCAAGATTTTTACATCAAACGAGGAATTTCAACCGCGTGTAAAAGACGAAAAGTTTCCGCCATTTTGTCTCACTGTCTCAGACAATGACAGATCTAGGCCCAACTCTACTCGTCTAATAATCAAATTTGTTTAGACATATTCATAGAGTCTATATTGTCTGCATATTTTGAAGAATTATGAATAATCTCCCTCCTCCCGAAAAACTCAGTCTTGAAGGAAATTTGGAAGAAAATTTTCGTCAATTCAAGCAAGCATTCAAAGTATATCTCGTAGCTGCTGGCCTCGACAGTAAGTCAGAACGCGTAAAAGCCAACATCTTACAGCATGTCATTGGTCCTGAAGCCATAAAAGTTTTCGATGGTTTCCAATGGAAGGAAAACGAAGACAGAAATGAAAAAGGTGTTGTCACGCGACAAGTTTCTCATCGTTCTTATGCAATTGAAACTTCAACAGGCAACTTTAGACGAAATCGTTTTCACATAAATAAACTGCCAAATGCTGAAATTAACAATAGTATGGAAAATAAGAATAATTCACACTCTGGTGACGGTATTTCTTTAAGGAAGTCAAAACGTGAGATAAAGTTACCATCCCGGTTTCAAGACTGACATTAAAAACTAAAACATTTGAACTTTATCAAATATAATTCTTTGTTTTCACATAGTACATAAGATGTGTTTCTCTCAATTTAATACCTAGGATTTGGTATTTCTAATTTTAGTTTTTAATGGTAGGGGGAGATGAATATATATTATGCGTAAATGGGAATGTTTATTCTTTTTGTGTAATGTATAAATAAGTTTTTGTTTCTGTAAAGTTTATCCAAAAACTTAGGAGGGGAGATGTAGTGGTATCAAATATTAGCAGGTTTACTGTAATTTTATATGTCACGTGATCATGTGAGCTGATCTGTAATGGGAGTTGGAATAAATACAGTTACCAAGATTATGCCTATATCTTATTATAACCATCCTCTCAATAAAGACCAAACAGACATGTAACAGTATCAATTTTATTTGTTTGAAATATAATTTATGTAAATATGACCTGTGTAATTTTAAATTACCTAAAATCGCCACAGTCATTTCACGTCCAATTACTGATAAAGACATCCAACTCGGAAATAGTATAAGAGAATTTATTAAATATAGAGATGTAAACTATGATGATGCTAGAAACCTTGAAGAAATTATCAACTATTTATGTACATCATAGAGAAAAGTTTAGTTATATTACATATATGTATATAATTATGTAAATTCTGTAAATTATGTATTGTATTGTGTACTATGAGTACGAAATAAAGCATTATTATTATTTCGTTCATACTGAACATAAAGTGGTATCTTTACGTTTTCGTTCAAAATATTAAATTCTAATGGTACAACATACAAGTGTTCTTGTTCTATAAAACTCTGACATCAATTCAAGTAATGACAGACACCAATAAACTTCACTTTTCCTTTAAACCATTTTCCCGTTTTTTACACCAAGTCTTGCAGCCACATTTCTCATGTCACCAAACTACGTCAGGAGTTGACTTCTTTCTACTTCATTCCATAAAGAAATCGCTGTTTTTTATTTCTCACTTATAACGAAGTGGTAAAGTATCAACAAATACCCCTTCACTTTGTACCTGTATGTAATATACTGTATGTAATATACCGTACATAATATACTGTACATGTATGTAAATGTGCCTGAAATTATAACTGGCTACACTATAATCGGTGTTTTAAAATGTCGGTTCTGAAATTAATGAATACATGAATGAAATCCAACGCCTAGGTAGGTTATACTAGGACAAATACAAGTTTATATATATCCTGTGGTAAGGTCACCCTGAATATTCACAGTCGTCTCACTGCGGCTGTGGTTAACTGTACAATATGAGAGTTGTACGGGGTACAATTGAGTCAAATGGTGTGATATTAATTCCCCGCTTGTACGGGACACGGAGTAGCAGGGGCGTCAATGTGGGGGGGGGGGGGGGGGTCGCAGTGCAGTCGGTCGCAAAATAGAGCTAGTCGGTATCAAAATAAGTACTCACTGTATACGTCACGCTACTCACGCAAAACTTTAGTATAAAAATAGTCGGTCGCAAAATCAGTGCAGTCGGTCGCAAAATAGGAGCAGTCTTTAGTATAAAATAACCTTGTCAACTTATCATGTTTGAAAAGATGTTGTGTTTCACTCTCATTCTCTTGTGAGTAGTTGGTCTAACAACAAAATTTCACCCAGGGAGAAAAATAGTCGGTCTCAAAATAAGTGCAGTCACTGCAATCAGTCTCAAACACAATGCCAGAATAGATCCCAAATGCTATATACTTGCGTGAATGCGTGAGCCTAAATTGCATACGTCACCAAGGGAAAAAATAGTCGGTCACAAAATAAGTGCAGTCACTCCAGTCGGTCCCAAAATTAATACCAGAATAGATCCCAAATACTCTGTATTTGCGTGAATCCGTGTGCCTAAATTGCATACGTCACACAAAACTATAGTATAAAATAACCCTATATGCTTGTCACTCTTATTCTGTTGTGAGTATGTTGTTCTATGAAATGTTTTCTACCATGGCAAAAAAATAGTCGGTCTTAAAAAAAAGTACTCACCGCAGTCGGTCTGCGACTAAATGAATTAATGAGATAAACATACAATCACAAAACAGGCGAAATTGACAGATAAGCCTCAAGATTTTGTCTCGTATCTTATCAACGCGGCGCTTGATTTCATTTTAAAATCATTCTTTTACTCCTCAGTTGTCTTATTCAGCACTATCATATTCACGATTATAGTGAACTGCCCAGTTTGTAGTTCCACTGGTGTATGGGGCGAGGGCGTCAGATTGTACAGATGTTATGCCAACTCTTGCAAAACACATCTGGAGATTCTGTCCCATTGACTGACATTTCTGGTACACTCGTCCACATTTCTCCCAACAATGACCTCAAATGCCAGGATATTGAATAAATTTTTCAAACATTTTCTCAAATTACTCAGTGTTATAGGCACCACCATTGATATGACATAAACTATATGTGGAACTACTTTCCGACGAGACAACGATCGGCGAACAACTACACATAATAATATCTATGTTCTACCGGGACGCTTAATGTTATAGCTAGTATTTTGTTTACTTTCATTGTGGGGTGGGATTGTGGATGGCGCCCTAGATTTGCAACCGCCCCTTCCCTACCCCTATATTCCCTACACAACTCGCACTTGGTGCTCGGCTCCTGATTGCGTCAATCGAACGGGGGGGGGGGGGGTGTATGTGCATCAGTCGGTCGCATTTTTGCTAAACACCCCCCAAACGAAATCGTTATGTACGCCCCTGCGGAGTAGGGTCGCCTGTCCAGTCCCATATTTATATATATGTGCCTTTACATGGTTTAGGAGGTATCACCTTACCAACGTACACTGTAACAAAAATATCCTCGAAAAAACGGAAAAAGTTCCGGAAACAAAAATTACCAGGAAAATTTTATCCGTATTTGTTTTTCCTGTAATTTACAGAAATTCCCTCAATTAACATAAATTCCATTTCCATATACAGAAAAATAAATCCTGGTAATTTTTGTTCCCTACCTACCAAGCTGGGTTTAGGCATATTCCTGAAGCAATGGCCCGAGAAATCCCTCTTTGACCATTGCTGGAATGGCTTCTGCTACTTGAACTTTTGAAGGAGTGTGTCTATTCTTCCCCTTCAATCAAAGCTGTCACTTGAGTACAGCAACATGAAAATCCTACGTTTAACCTGGGTCTTCCATAAAACTTTGGACAGTGATTTAAGGTATTAAAAGCGGTGAAAGTGTGTTCGTTTCCATACAGTCAATGTTGATAGCCTCGTTTGTCACGCAATTAGTTTTACTGCAATATTCTGCTATGCACTGGTTAATTGGGCATAATAAAATCATGTGCCGTAAAGTTATGTAAATGCATTTGGTCAAATTTGACGCTTTATTTTGAAGGTAGTGCCTCTGTAACGCAGTTAGCGAGTGGTAGTTACCCAATCATAATTTAGAACAAGAATTTTCACTCTTTTCAGCAGTGAGTAGTAGTTGGATTAGCTCTAATCAAACGGAACACTGCGAGGAGTATGGGTTTATGAGAATAAGCATTACCTTAGCAATATATCTAACATACATAGTTTAAGACAATAAGCACCACCCTAGCAACATACTTGAATGGTATTTAGTGATTGAGCACATTAAATGTATGTGGTAAACAATCATAATAATTGAATCGTTGTCGGAACGGCCGTGCTATATGTGTATAAACCAGTGATTGTTTACCATATAAATTGTGTTGTGATGTGTTTTGGGGTTTGTTTTTGTCCAATATGCCTACCAAGTTTGATGAGGAGAAGTGGGAATCTATTACAAGGTCGGACAAAGGAAAACAGACTGCACAAATCGTAGCCTTTACCAAGATGAACAAAAAATAATCTAGTATGGCGAGGTTCTGCAGAATATTTTAATATTAAAGTTATACGAAAGTTTAGTTTGGGTGATCTTGACCGAGAAAATTGAAAACAAATTATAAAGCCCTACTCGTATCCTTTACCAACCGATTCCTTCAGTCAACGGAAATTATTTAAACTTTTTACACCCCGCGTTTAGTGTGTATAACAACGTAAGGGTATTTTATATCCTGTGTTTATTGTGTATAAGACCGTAAGGTTATTTGGGGAATATGAATTGTTTATTCAGTATTAGAATAATATTTGTTAAGATGTATTCAACTTTACAATAAAACTTCTATTAAAATGTTGAATACATTACATGATAATATGAGTATTCTGTTAAATTGAACAACGTAACAATAAACTGATTGAGGTATTTATACACGTCTTTTATAAACCGCTCCCAGAGAAAACCCACGTGGTAAGGCGGACAGCCATTGGATCATAATCACAACAATTGATTGAATAACAGATCGTATGATCGACCACATGTATGACTAATATATTAATAAATTGATTCAATATCCATTTAATATGAAATAACTATTACTCATAATAATCTAACAATTATATTGTATACGGATTTCTTTTTTAAACTTTCTTTCTAAAATAATTTTTAAAAAACTGAATTGACTTGTCGAGGGGGTAAACTTGTTGTTATACTTGACACAGCGGAATTTGATAACGTATTTACTGTGAATTTATCAATAGGTTTTCTAGGAAATTCAACAATAAAAGGATTCTCTGGAATAATCTACAATACCTGTCAATTACCGTGACCCTATCATTATAGGTCAACATATTATTCCTCTACTTATTAAATGTTTTTCAATTGGACTATGAGTTGCCTTAGTGTATTCGTGTATTTGTAAATCAAAGGGTATGCCTTAATATGAGACAACTCGACAGAGCCATCGCTGAAATATTATAAGACTCGTAGCTGTTAATATTGGTACATTATTTCTCAGTGGTTTTCAAGTTTAACGAAAGTTAACACCAACATATTTCTTGCTCTTGGACTTTTCCTTATTCCGCGTTTGATAAATTTATCTAAAACTACAAGATTGTCCCTTTAAGGGAGCTAAACGTCTACCTCAATATATTCCATATTTGAAATTAAAAACACGAATTAGAATTCAATATTGGTCCATTTCAATCAATATTGATGTTGTTATCTTGCCGTGAAAATATGGAATCCTAATATCCAATATTAATTTAAGACACAATGAACATGTTATAATCAGTGTACGAGTCGTGTATTCTATGGTTGCCGCCACCATTTGTTATGAACAAGATAATCATATCCTACAAAAAGTAACTAGTAATGGCTGATTCAAATGCGACACAGAATAATATAAAAAAAACGTGTAGAATACAATAAGAAGGCGAAAACGACTGTCGATCAATTTGGTTTGTTCAAATTATTCCACTGAACATAACTGATTAGAAATTACAAACAAATACTAAAAATTAAATATAAATCATTTTACATACTACATTAATAATATGTACTTTTAGATCAATTGTTGTCTATTTTAAGAATAGAGCAATACCCCCTTTAAATATAGTCTGACACTAGGGTGTTTCACTTTTCCCTTTTTTGGAATTTCTACCCGTCACCGACGTCCACTTGGGGTCAAACTTACACCGCAATATTTTCAGAAGTTTCTTGCCAAAAATGGCTGCCGACGGCCATTTTTTCCAAAATTGCAATTTTTCCGGGATTTGGGGACGTTTTGCGCTTGACAGATCTCTATAAAAGGCCAGGTATTGCTTGTTATGTGTCTATTTTATGCTTTTCGTGTATGTAGAGTCCATTCCCACTATCTTAAATGGGATTATCAGAATCCAAGATGGCGACCAAAATCATCTATTTTCGTGACATGGAAAAGCATTTTTCAAAGACTAAGTCATTCTGAACATTATTTTGGCCCCGATAGCCAAGGCGACGAAATAGAACACCATAATATTCATCACACTATTAGTCTGGCAGAACAATGGTTGAACATGGGAATTGTATACAAAGTTTTTTGTTATGATTGATATTAGTAGTCTAGGGTGACCTCAATCAGAATATGCCGGGTGAACCTTGCCGGGTGAACCTTGGTCACCCATGAGCTTTTTGAGAAATTCAAGATGGCGTCATTTTCAAATAATCCCCTATAACTCACATAGGATTTAGTCTAGGATGATACTTTTGGTGTCTAACCATATATTTGTGGGGTAAAGGAATACACTGAAATCATTTATGTTGTGGGGTGATTAGATGATAGTAAAATCCAAAATGCCAGACAATATGACCATTTAACTCGTTAAAGACGGTTGGGGCGATTATTGCACCAAGCCAAACTATATCTAGAGACATTATATATTTCGGGATATATGAGCATTTGAGTGATACAATAACACTACATACATGCCTATCGGGGGCACCAGGGCCTCATCGATCGGCCCTGGGAAGGGGGCATAAGCTGTTCTTTTAATATTTAAACAAATAATTCCACCCGCAAAACAGGAAAATAACTAGGTAGTACTCAGTTTAATCGCCTAGTCATGTCTCTGGATGCAACCTGTGACAGCACAAGCGCAAAATACTGTTTAATCTAAGCCATGCCCAGTGCGTACTATACATGTCACTCATCCATATCCGATGAGCCACGTGACAGACACTGTAGCACGTTGACCGGTTGTAATGTTCCCAATTTAGTGTCCTTAATCCAGCAATATAGTTAGTTCCTTTCAGTCAACGCCACACAATAGCTTGGTGGTGTCATCTTTTTACGTTCCATACACATGCATCATTCTTTGGAGCAAGACTATACATGGTTTAGGTTTTGGATGTCTATACCCTCCAACGTGTTTCAGGCATGGATTTGCAAGAGCCCTGTCTATAACCAGCTTCTTGCAATGGAATCACAAATCGAGGAAAGAACAATCGTTGACACTGGTTCATCTTCTGAGAAACACATGTCCAGTACCATTGAATTCCTGCCAGCTCATGATCTTACTGGATGTCACACAGTTACGTGCTGTTACATCGCTGGGAAAAGGGACAGCTTTGAAAGTGATGAAAGCTTTATTGTATTCCCTCTCTAGACGCTCTAATAGAATATGTGCTTACACAGGCCACTGTACATATGTCGGCTGGTTATGGACAAAGTTCTAGCAAATCAATATCTGAAACACGCTGGAAGGCATGGACATCTAAAACTGGAAATGCATGGTCAGCATCCCCACCCAAACCATGTAGTCCTGCTCAACGAATGATGCATTTGCAGGGAAACTGTTTTATTGGGTGAAGGTTACTAAATTGAGAACATTACAACTGGCCAACTTGCTCCAGAGTCTGTCATGTGGAACTGGGGCTCCTGATAGATATAATCACCACTAACCGCCGCAAACGAGTTTAAGGGCCATATTGATATCTGGTATGTTGGATTTTACTATTATCTAATCAACCCAAAACACGAACGATTTTATTGTATTTAGTGAAATACCGACCATCTTGGATGTCATCTTGAATTTCTTAAAACGCTCAGGGGTTACCTCGGTTCACCTGGCACATTCTGAAAAAAGAAGGGCACCTTAGGCTAATAGTGTGGTGAAAATACTCTATTGGAGCTACGTCTTTACTCAGTACATTCCGCCATTTTCAATCAAAGGTAGATTAGTGACATTCTGAACATCATTTTGGTCGTGATAATGAAATTTATGGGTTCAAAATTCATTATCGGGTCAAAATTATGTTCACAATGACATAGTCTTTGAAAAAAGTTTTTTCATGTCATGAAAATAGACAATTTTGGGCGCCATCTTGGATTTCTGCCATCTTTGATTCTGACAATCTCATTTAAGATAGTGGGAATGGACTATACATACATGAAAAACATAAAATAGGCACATTACATGCCATACCTGACCATTCTAAGTGATCTGTCAAGCTCAAAACGTCCGAAAACAGTCGTAATTTTGGAAACAAAGGCCGTCAACAGCCATTTTTGGCAAGAAAATTCTGAAAATATTATGGTGTAAGCTGCCCCCCCCCCCCCGGGAAAATCGGCTCCTTCAATGGACGCAATAGGAGGCCAGCGACCAACGTCTCCATATTAGTATGGGCTACACATAAAGCCGAGTGACTTTTGTTGGGTGCCCACAACGAGATTGGCGCTCAACCAATGTCACTTGGCTTTATGGGCGCCTCGCCAATCATGTCGTTATGTATGAGGCGCTTCAAATGGCGAGGCGCCTCATAATTATACGGACCCACACAATTAACATCACAACTGATGGGGCGCCAAAATCGGCGTAATTTGTGGGGTGCCTTATCCCGGAGAGGCGCTCATAATGACTGATTAATGGGGCACCTTTCGATATTGAGCCGTGCATAATTGCGAATCAGATTGGTTGGGCGCCAACGACATGATCAATGGGGGTGGGGGTGGGGACGACATGATTTGTGGGGTGCCTCATCCTAGAGGAGCGCCCACAATGTCGAGATCATTGGCGCCCGTAATATCACGCTAGTGCGATTGGTTAGGCGCCGACGAATGAATTGGGCGCCCACAACGGCGTGATGATTTTCTAAATTCAAACGGCATTACTTTGATTTGTGGGGTGCCTCAGCTCGGAAGGGCGTCCATAATATAATGCTAGTTTGATTAGTTAGGCGCCCACGAATGAGTTGGGCGCCCAAAACGGCGCAATAATCTTAAAAATTGAAACAAGTCGCACTCTAACCCGATTCAAAACTGTTCATTTTTCTCACAAATTATTGTATCAAAATATCAGAGTGCGCCAATATCGCAAATTCAGATTCAAAATTGAAATTGTCCGTCATTTTCAGGTGCAAATCTTATTTTCGCAAATTTTCGGGGGGGGGGGGGGGGGGGATAGGCAATCTGACTTTTGGGGCAGACGGGTAGAGTGAAAACAAAATTTTTGTTTATTTCATCTGGTTGGGGAAAATCTAATAAAACACTACTTTTACTTTTCATTTAATTGAATACTACGAATTTGTACTAAATGGTTTAAAACATTTTGTCTGGAGCCGTTCGCTTTGTTTTTGTCACACTTTTAGGGCATCGGTTATTTGTGAAGGCAGCTGCAATAGTCGGATTGGAGTTAGGTCGGCATAGAGTGAGATTTCGGTTACAAAACGATTCGAAAATTGAAAGTTTATTTACTCTTGGGTTAGAAAAGCAGAAAAAAAAGCATATGTGGCGGTTGTTTGGGATTCTGATAAGCCACCATTTTCCCGAGGCAATGGCCCAAGAAATCCCTCTCAGCAGTGTTAAGTGGGATTAGCTCTAATCAAGCGAATCACTACGAGGAGTATGGTACGCCATCTAAGGTAGACTATATTGCAACACAATTAAGTTTCTGTATTCAAGGACTGGAAAAGCAGGAAAACACATAGGCGGCAGTCGACATTTGCTCCGACGGCCCCGCCTCCGTGGAATATAAACGATTGTTTAAGTTAGGCTTTTTAAGACCGCCTAATGTATTCGGGGACTAGAATAGCAAGCCTTAATTAATATCTGTGTAGCCCATTTGTAATGTTTTTAGTATTCCTTTCTATTAGTCCTTAGATGGATTCATATCTTGATTAATTAATCCCTAATCTATGCCTTTGATGTCCATTCTCTAATGTTATGATTGTTTCTTTTTATTACACCCTTTGATGGTTTCATATTAGTTATTGTTTTTGTTACCTTGTTGTATATATTTGATTTCTTGCCATAAAATTATACTGTCATTTCTCACTTGAGAACGACAAGAGGAACTCATAGTGTGAAATAAACTCAGTGATTGTTTTCCATATAAATTTGTGTTATTTATTTTATAATAAAAGAGAAATAAATTTTATTTACTTGTAATATACACAACTAAAACAGTTGTTTATGTAACTGTAACTCGTGGCTTACTGTACTCCAAACAATAGAGGGTTCGAGTCTTAAGATTTCTATTTGACTGCCTGACTATAGACACCCTGAATTTAAATTCACTGTTAAATTGAACACATTCAAGAACACAATATTTTTTATACAACTTTTACAAAGTACAATTGTGTGCTCGAATTTTCCCAGCATCTGGTGCCCAAAATGCCCCTCCCCCCGCCAACTCGTACGCCTATGTCAACTGCCCCCTCCCACCACTCTGCTGCACCCCTATTTTCAAAATCCTACATTCGGCCCTGAGAAGTATTCCGAGCGCTGTCTCTGATGGCTGCCCTATTATGTGCTCTGTGATTTTTTATTATTTGCACACAGTACTATGGTCAAGTTTCATGGATTTTATGATCTACACATTTGTAATATTACCATTAAGTGTAAAATGTGCCCCTTCACTGGAATCATTCAAATCCAGATTAAAGACTCACCTGTTTAATTGTGAATACAGTTGTATTTGACCGAATATACTGTTGTGTAAATAGTGAATGATACACAGTGTACATAGTGTTTGGCGCTTTGAGCATGCATACCTGTATGGAAATTTGCGCATTATAAATATACACTATTATAGTCGGTACTCGGTCCGTTAGTTTTTGCCCCCCCCCCCCCACACCCACCCCAGTCAAAAATTTCCCCACACGCCTATGGTTACGTCTTATGTTAACATTGCACGAACCATTGAGCCGATGTTGAAGTCGCGTGGTGTCAATGCGACAGAGATAGCCTAATTCGTAAGTAATTCTCTATGAAACAGGTTGGACCGACCCCTGTTTATTCAAACTGATCAGCAGTAAATATCCGTTTGGTCGTTACCAGAGCCTGCAGCTCAATAATATTAACCCCTTTTTATACGCTCACATTTTCATGTGGACGTATATTGTCGTCGCCCCTGTTCGTCCGTCCGTCTGGACGTCCGTCCGTAATTGTTTGTGAACAGTTTACAGGTCACAATTTTTATCCGATTTCAATGAAATTTAAAATAATAGGTTAATCACCCTAAGATCTCGGTTGCTTTCGATTTTGGCATGTATCGGACTGTAACTTCATGGGTTATGGTCCCTGATTGTCCGAAAAATCATGTTTTTAGCTTGTGAACAGAGTAGAGGTCACAATTTTGGACCGATTTGGATGAAACTTAAAATGCATATTTGTAACCCAAAGATCTTGGTTCCTTTCGATATTTGCGCCCTTCGGATCGTAACGTACTGAATTATAGCCCCTGATTGTGGTCCCCCCTGGAGGTCAAAATTGTTATCCGATTTAAAAAAAAACATTTGATTATATCACCGTCCCGTGGTTATGGATGTAAAGTTCAAATTTCGTGAAAATCGGACCAAGATTGGCGGACAAAATGGCCGCCGTTTCTACGCGAATAGTGTGAAAATATGTTATATCAAGGTTGTGGACCCTATAGTGGTCACAATTTTGAACCGATTTTGATGAAACTTGACATGTATGTTTATAACCCCAAAATCTTGGTTCCTTTCGATATTTGTGCCCATTGGATCGTAACTTCCTGTGGCCCCCGATTGACTGAAAAATCGTCCTTTTTAGCTCGTGGTCCCTCTGTAGGTCAAAATTGTTGTCCGATTTCAAAAACCGTTTGATTATATCACCGTTACATGGTTATGGAGGTTGAGTATGAATTTCGTGAAAATCGGACCAAAATTGACAGACAAAATGGCCGTCATTTGTACGCGAATAGTGTGAAAATATGTTATATCAAGGTTGCGGACCATATAGAGGTCACAATTTTGAACCGATTTTGATGAAACTTGACATGTATGTTTATAACCCAAGAATCATGGTTTCTGTCGATATTTGGGCCCAACGGATAGTAACGTCCTGTATTATGGCCCCTGATTGTCCGAAAAATCGCTCTTTTTAGCTTTTGGTTTCTCGAATCTGGAGGTCAAGATTATTATCCTTTCGATATTCGGGCACATTGGACTAAAAATCATGTTTTTTACCTTGTGGACCCTCTGGAGGTCACAATTTTATTCCAAATTAAAAAACCGTTTGACTATATCCCCGTTACACATTGATGATGGTTGAGTTTGAATTTCTTGAAAATCGATAATTGAACAGCTAAATTGATAATATTAAATGTTTTGTATACTATACGTTAGAATGAGGCAGAACTTTATAAAAACCAAACAAATTCTAATGATTTTCTGATAATTATATAAAATAAGCGACAACTCTTGTTGACTGCCGGGACGAATTAGCTGCTGTGTGGACGTATGTTTCGTTGCCTGGCAACCTATTTTTTTCTTCTTATGAGCAAATTTAATTCTAAATCAACCTTTTAAAGTTTGCCCGAATCAGTTTGCGTTACTGAGTTCGATTTAAATAATGCACGTGTAGCCTACCGTAGGGCCTACTGTTCAGATTGGTACCGCACGTGCACTTAAAATTAAAAGGCCAATCAGTACTATAGTAGGCCTACAGGGTTAAAAATAAAGACTTTCACGTCCCCGCTATAGAAGCAGGGTTAGTGTTAGTTCAGCTCTAACGTAGGCATGTAGGTCTCCGAACCCGCCTGTACAGTAATGAGATCCAAAGGCAGTGCTTTGATGAGACCTATGTTCAGAGCTGAACTAGGTTAATGCTAAATGATAAAGTCGGCTCAATTTTCCATAATATATTACGTGGTGAAAACAGGGCTATTTCCTACTGATAATGAGAAATTCTTCTTTCACACGGAAGAGCAGTTGCATTCATTTTATGATTGTGCTATTCGTCATGGGTTACTCGGGTAGGTAATTTCTGACTTCCGTATAGATGGCGCTGTATTCAAGGAATTCCGGGATTTCTGTTTGTTACTAATTATAGACTTTATAAGCTTACTCAGGAAACTTGTTATCTCATGAAATTGAAATACGATGTTAAAATGGATATATTATGCATCGTTGCTTTAGTATTACTTTTAGAAACTGTTTATTGTAAGTTGCTTCTTCAAATTCACATTTTGTGATGGGTTTCTTTAGCTGTTTTTCAAGAATTGTTTCGTTTCAACAAAAGAACAATTATTAATGATTAATTCAATCAAACACTGTCACTGATATAGTCGACTGGCTCCTTCTCTTGCTGTTTCAACCAGTCAATTAAAATTGAATTAATGTCATAAAGAATTCAATACTGTAACTGAAGTAGGCCAATTTGCAAACTTATCGTTTTTAACTTTTCATTGTCATGCCGGCCATGCGCAACCCCACGGTGTACCTCTGGTAGAAGCAGAAGTAGAAGAAGTCTCTAAGCACAGGAATCGAACCTTCTATTCGTATTATATATCAATCTGTTTCACAGAGAATTACTTACGAAATATCTCTGTAACAGACGACAATCCACAACAGGTGCGTTGACTGCACGCGCCGTTAGTCATTGGCTCAACGGCTCGTGCAATATTTACTTAACACCTAACTGCTTCGGGCAAAATGATGCATTTTACTCTTTTTAATACCCATTTACACTAAATAGGAAATATTTTTTAACTACAAATACTTCAAACGTCTTTATTTATTTTTCTTTTACCTCAAAAAAATGTTTGAGAATTTAATTTGTCGGAGTTAAAAAGTTAATATGCCGTCCTCATTAAGCCTCGTCGATGTCATGCTTATCAGTGATTGTAGCGGCCAAGCGAATATTCACTGCGGGATCAGTTTGATTATATATATGCATACATACTGAACTACACAATATAATAAAAAAAAAATGATAGGAATGTAATACCTGTTGAAGCCTCGATTTTACCTGCTCTCGCTTCGGTTAGCTTTTTTTCAACAATTCGTTAAATGTTGGGCAAAATAATTAACCTCTCTGCCAATTCACTCAGATATGTTTTTTTTCTTCCATCTAGCCGTTTTGATTTTCATAAATACTCCCCACAAGACGATATCATAGCTACTTTTTTTCCAATATTTACATTATTTTTGTTCTTGACTATTGTCCTCTATTCCATTCACTGACGTCATAGAAAAACCTAACCAATCTCTGAAGTCTTGTATACTTCCGCCTCAAAATCATGAATATTCACCAAAACCTGGCAGAAAATTTATATTCAAACCTTCTTCTTCGATTCTACACCCAAGAAACAAAGTATAACCCAAGTTGCTATTAGCACAACACTTGATAATTAATAAATATATTTATTTATGACAAGATCCAGCTCAAACATGCACAAACTTATCAAGGGGGTCAACATGCCACAGTATGACAAGCCATAGAAGCGGAATTAATCGCAAGGCTGTTTTTCTGTATGGAAAGAGAAAAAATTGAGTATGTAACAATTTTTCATCAACTTCCAAGCATTTGTCACATGTCAAGACAAAAAAATACACAAGCCGTAAAAAAAATCACATTTCAACGCTAAAGATGGAAAAATTCACATGTCGATTTTTTCTCTTTCCATACAGAAAAACAGTCTTGCAATTAATTCTGCTTTGGCTTGCCATACCACAGAGGCTTAATAATAGACAGAAGAAAAGGTATAAAAATCACCATGCAAATGGAGGGAAATGTAATGGGTTAGGAAATCTTAAAATATCTTTGACCCTCAAGACTCTTCCACCCTCCCTTCTCTACCCTCAAGACTTACAGCACAGTCCCCCCCCACCTTCCCTCCTTTGCCGTCAAGACTTACAGCATACTCTACCCTCCTCCCTTCTCTTCCCTCAAGACTTTCAGCACAGTCTGTATACCCTACCAGCCTCCCCTTCCACCAACATTACCAGTATTGGCCAGCAGACTTACCTGCCTTTCGCTACCATTACACACCTGGGCAATCATTACTCAGGTAAGATGCTATCGATCAATTGTTTTGGGGTTCTAATCAATATTTGATTAAGTGTTATTTGTTTTTGTCAGGTAACATTGACAGTAAGTTGTATTATTATGAAACTCTCGGCAGGGTTCAGGAAATAAAACGTGTAAAACGCAGTCTAGATGGCAGCACTACAACAACGACAGATAAAGATATAAGATTTAACGCTTTCGGCAGGTCAGTGAAGAATTTTGATATCACTGTATATTTCTATGAGTGGCTAAGTCGGTAAAACGCTGGTTCGTGTACCTGGAGGCTGCATGTTAGAGAAACTTCAGACGGATTTTCCCACATGGTTTCCACTTGTCAGAGGTGCAGCACGAAAGATCTAACAACTAGAGCTGTCTAGTCGCTCGGATGGGACGAACAACTGAGGCCTTGTGTATAGACTGGCATGCACATAAAAGAAACCTTGGCAGTTGGAATTCGTTATAAAGAGTACGCCATAGTGCCGCTGTCTTGGCAAAATTTCCCATATATAGCACACTGTATGGTGTATGTCTGTCTTCATTAACAAAGAACAGAACAGCAGGACGTTAATCTCCATTTCATTTCATTTAAATTTTTAGTTGAATATCAATATATGAAATAAAATGCGAACATCCAACCATTAGGAATGAGAATGAAGACAAGCATATGACATACAGTATGGTATAAAAGGAACTTGTCCTGGACATTTTTGCCAACAGAAACTGCCCAGGGATCCACAGCAGCTGTATCCCAAGTCTTCCGTCATAATTTACCATGTTGAAATATTTGTTTTAATTAGCTTTGAAGTTTATCTTTGAATTGAGATGGATTAATGTCCGCTCGATACAATCTAGGTTATTTTGGGATGCACAGTAATTGTATTTCAATAATTTAAATTCACTTACACAACAGAAGTTTTTAATCCACAATGGTACCTTTTCTTCCTCAATAGGCCTTCTGTTCTTCTCGAGGGTGGATGGCCGAATGGTTAGCACGTGCTCGCTGTATCATTAGGTCAGTCAGTGAGTCAACTGACATGATACCCCGGTTGTACGTGACAAGGAGTAGGGTCACCTGTCCAGCCTCGTGGGCTTTCTTCAAGTCTTCTGGTTTCCTCCCACTGCTAAAGACCCCTACGTGCAAGCAAATTATTGAAATAAAGTTGAACCATATGTTAGTCCGATAATGACCTAGTTTGTGTCGAGAGGACGTTAAACCCCATTTCTGGACAACCAAATATCTCACTGCATGACTTTATATTTGTGTATATTTCAGGTCATTCGAACTCATACTAGAAAATAATGCTGATATTTTATCGCAAGATTTCAAAGCTGTGTTGATTCGTAAAGATGGCAGTTCAACTCGTGTCAATGTTCGTAAAAACGAGTTGTTTCGAGGACATTTAGCAGGTAGGTTAGACTATATTCTACTTCTGGCGCTTAGTCATTGGGATGGGATAAAAAAGACTGAGGTACACTACACGTTGAACCCTTGACAGTATGAATCTGATATCTGTACCTGTGTACGATTATGCCATAGTGTTGCTGTCCAGGCATAATTGCCCACATGACCCACTCACTGTATGGTGTATGCTCATCTTCATTTGACGGGTAGGAGTATTTTCAACTTACATTCAATAAGTTTGTGATGTTACTGATTTTGTGACAAAATAATAAACAGAGATAATGAACTGGTTTAATTTCATAGAGCCGCATTGGTTCAGTGAGTAAGACTCTGGCCCGTGAACCAGGAGGTATCAGATTCGCTTCCTGTTTTAACAGAGAAAGTTCCACAGGATTTTCTGGTGTGGTTTCCCCCTGTCAGTGTTGCAGTACAAAGGGCCTGACAAGGACTGCTGTCTAGTAATTCAGATAGGATGAAAAACCAAGGTTCTGTGTACACATGGGCGTTCATGTAAAAAAGACCATAACATTTTGAACTTGATATACCTGGTAAGAATAGACTGGAGTGCCACTGTCCGCAAAAAAATTTCACTCATAGCATGCAGTCGGTCTTCGGTAGCCCAGTTGGAGTATTTATAACAGTAGGATGTTAAACCCTATTTTATTTCATTTTTGTTGAACTTCAGGTGAAAGAGACTCATTAGTAGATGCTACCAGAGAAGATGGAATCTGGATAGCAAATATTTACACCAAACAAGATTCATATCATATTGAGGTAAATATTTATATATTCATGTATATACAAATTATTTAGGGAGAGGGGTTTTACATGGGCTAGACCTGTTCCCTAATCCCATTCAGACATCCTGAATAAAATATTGTTTAAAAAAAAAGAAGTTAGATATTTATACTTTACAACATTCCATGCCATTGGGAGTTGCACGCCCGTGTGTGGAAATTGTTCCTTATCTCACACGGGCCAGAAGTATCAAAACTATTTTATACGCTAATGTATTATGTTGTCGTCCCTGTCCATCCGTGGGTCTATGTGTACCTTGAATTTTTGTTTGTGCACACTCGAAAGGTCACAATTTTATCTGATTTTGACAAAAATTGGAATAAAGTTATATATCCCAAAGATTTTACTTCCCTTCGATATTGCCATGTATTGGACTGTAATTTCATGAATTATGGCTGCTAGTTGTATAAAAAATAATGTTTTTAGCTTTTGGTACCTCTAATAGTAAGTGTATGGGGACTGCACCACACATAACGAACAAGACACAATACACAGACATCAGAAATAAACGCACATATCAAATAAAGTGAATGGATCTGATTAAATCGAATGAAACTTGAGCAACAATTCTTCTCCTAATTCAGAAAATATCGCAGGGTAGCGATGACATTGAGAGTTGATCATGGTCTGGATTCTATTTGGTTTCGTTTTACTTGTCTTTACTACACTAGGATCTGGAAGAGTTGTTATCATTGACAGGTTCTTGATGAGGTGAGGGATTAGCCAATAAAAGGCGAGATCTAGGCCTTTTGATGCACAGAACTGTGGGTAATCCACTGGTAACATTAATGCTGATATTTCTGACGTCATAGGTCAAAATCCACTCGTATGACCTCTGACGTAACCTATTGCAACAACCGGTCAGATCATGATGTAGCGAAGGCCATTGAAAGTATAAAAAAACGAAAGGAAATATAGATCTGTAGTTTAATCTGATTGAAATAAAGATCTGCAATAATAGCTCTTGCATAATGTATGTTTAAAAAGCGTTCATATTTATTACACCTTAATTATGGTTGAGTTCAAACTTCTTGTATGTACTAATACCATTTCCTAATTATTCTCTCAAATTTCCCCCCTCCCCCCTCCCACATACCTCTTCCAAGTACGTATACTAATACCATTACCTCATCGCTCTCGTATAATTCCTACTATTGTTTTTTATATTTTAGCCATCATGGCGCCATCTACCATTATCAGGAGATTATTCATACATCGCTTATAGAGGTTCTGATATTAAACGTAATATTTCATTCCCTTCTCCCCATCAACGACAGAATCAGAGAAACATTCCTCGGTAAGTATTCTTAACATGAATATTCATGATATTTGGATATATGAATGGTAATGAAAGGTGTGTCTGTGTAGCTGTAGATCTAGTTGTCATGAATATTCATGATCTTTGAATATATGAATGGTAATGAGAAGTGTGTGTGTGCAGCCGTAGATCTTGTTGTCATGGTAAAGCATGCACAAGTATTCTGTATATCGAAGTGAGAACATGT
Organism: Patella depressa; assembly: GCA_948474765.1. Taxonomy (NCBI): domain Eukaryota; kingdom Metazoa; phylum Mollusca; class Gastropoda; family Patellidae; genus Patella; species Patella depressa. The sequence continues at coordinate 36,290,337 of OX419723.1, read as the reverse complement.
ATTGTAATGATCTAATGGCAGTGAGAACAAAATACCATTGAATTTAATTAGTCTGGTCAATTAACAAGTATGACTCCAGAAATCTTCAATAATATATTCAACTCAAGATATGGTCTATTTATTATGTGTTTACATTTCAAATTATAATAAAATAGGGTTTAACATCCTACTTGTCGTCATCAAACCATGAACCACAAGTGGAATTTTATCCTGACACTCAGTCAATTGGCTTGGTATCGATTCCTCGTTTCTACTTGACAAGGAGTAGGGTCGCCAGTCCTACCTTGTGGGTTTTCTCCGGGTCCACCGATTTTCTCCCGCTGCTAAATACCTGAACTCGCAAGCGAATTATCGAAATAAAATGTTAGTCCCGAAATGACATAGTGTGTGTCGACACCATCGCTCTCTCTCTCTCTCTTTTATCCGAACATTGACAGATCCATTGACCAAGTTTTTAATGGTTGTATGTTAGAATGAACCATACTGTAGTGATGTGGTCTAATAGTTTACCTCTCTGTTACAACAAGAAATAGATGAATAAAAATGACTTGTATTATTTTCAGGAGAAAGTTATGTGAAGGTATCCATGTTGATGTGAACCCAGATGATATAATAGATGACAGAGAGACCAATGTTAATAAAACTAATAGTAAGTTGGTGTGCTACTATTGTCATACGCTTGTAGTAGACAGAGTGGGGGTGGGGGAATGGTTGATGTGTGCGCGTTGGATCATTGGGTCAAGCAGCATGATTTCGATTCATATTTCAAGGAGTAGGGTCCATTGTCCAACCACGTAACTTGTTTCCGGGTCCTCTAGGTTCCTTCCACTACTAAGGAACCCTACTCGTTAAACCCCATTTTTCTATCTATTGTATGTGCTGTTTATGTTGGACAGGTGAAAAAAACAGGTATGGGTTGAGAATACTTGAGTACACTATTCAGGATACCTCGAACCATGCTTCCACATAAAAGGGTATTATTAACATTTTAAATAAAGAGCTGACTGTTCTCGCTGTATCAAAAATAGATGATGCAAATTGAATATGTTATCAATGACTGTAGTTTGGATAGATGTATGTATTAAGTGTAACTACCCTACTGGTTATTCAAGTTTTAGCCCTGATTCTCCACTTTTAAATTACATCATTAAAAAATGGCCAATCTGTTTTAATACTCAAAATCACATTGCATGTTGATTATGGGTTTGTCATGTTAATAAATGCCTAGTTTATATAACATTCAAGGCCTGAAGACCTGTAATAGGCAGAATTAGCTGCTATAAAAGGTGTGGTGCCTGGAGGTTAAGAAAGACCTGTAGGCAGATTTGGCTGGTATAAGTCATTTGATGTTAGGTCATACATTTGGGGATCAAGTCCATTTAATGTTGCAAATCAAGTAACTGTAAATTGTATGTAACATGTTTTGTATTTTTGTCATTCAGCTGTTCACCTCAGGAAAAAACGACAAGGAATTTTATATGGTGCCAACTCCTGTCAACTGTATGTTGTTGCAGATCATTTATTTCATAGTGGTATTGGTAGCAGTCGTCCTCATACCACTGTTAATTATCTGGTGGGTAGCAAATTTGAATACTATATGGGACACATCCACTATATGGGCCAAACCTACTATATGAGCAATGCCTACTACAGTATTTGGCCCAACCTTTTATATGAGCCATACCCAGTAATAGGGCCACACCTAGTATATGGGCCACACCCATTAAATCGGCAAGATCCATTACATGGACAATATCCACTATATGGGCCACACCTACTGTATGGGTCACATCCACTATTTGTGCCACATCCACTATATGGGTCATACCCATCATATGGGCCTTACACACCATATGTTCCACACATACTGTATGGGCCATATCCACTAAATGGGCCAAACCTATTTTATGGGTCACTACACTATATGGGGCACACCCACGATATGTTCCATATCCACTATATGGGTCATACACACCATATGGTCCACACTATATGATTCATATCCACTATATGGGCCAAACCTATTATATATCCAGTACACTATATGGGGCACATCCACTATATATTCTGCATCCACTATATGGGTCATACATACCATATGTTCCACACTATATGGGCCATATCAACTATATGGGTCATACACACCATATGTTCCACACTATATGGGCCATATCGACTATATGGGTCATACCTACTATATGGGTCATACCCACTGTATGGGCCATATATACTGTTAGTTATTTATCTGTAGCAAGTTTTAACATTATATGTCGGTCATAGAGCAGGATGGAGTGCTGGACTGTGTCACTACACACACGTCTGTTATAGCTGTATATATATCCAGCTACTAGTACATTGTGATTCAAAAAGCTTGCCTCCAGCCCTGTCTGACATCTGGACGGAACACAGCTTATCTGTCTATTAAAACCGTCTTCAGTAGCCCAGTCGGTAAAGAAGAATTGGACTTTAAACATCATTTTGAACTGTTTTTATTTTATTTTTAGATAAACACGTTTCAAGCGGTAGATAGTATATTTCGTTCAACTCTATGGGATAAACAGACAGACATGAGAAATATTGGATTCCAGCTAAAGGAGGTGAGCGATTCAATTTAAATTATCAATTAATCGTATTTCCATTTGATATACTTAGTGGTCGATTGTTTTAACTTGTGCCTTTAAGATCATAGGGTCTGTTATTTAAAGATAATTCCTCAGAAATATTTGTCGGGTGGTTATTTCCAATACAAGTATGGTAATTTGGTATATATGGAAAGTAGAAACATCCAATCTGACTTGAAAAAATCTGGATTCTTTGAAAAATGCTCCTTGAGCACATGCAAAAATCTAAGGTTTTTCTTAATCGACAGCCCAGTGATTAGGGATGTCTCCTCGAGTAAACGTTGCATGCATAGATTGTGAGATCGCTTAGCGTTAGTGAGCACTTGATGTATATGTTGATAAATTTAAATTCAAACGTACAAGACAAGGACAGTGGATAATCTGAGAATTTAATTATGCTTTGATAATTATGATAAATGGACAGCAATTAAAGACAACAACAACTTGTATATGCAATGAATTCTCCTCCAGACACGATACAGACATTGCTTCTTTTAATAGATGTTTTATAGCAGGGGTATTCCCTCACGAATACAATGTTTTGAGAAGGATTTGAAGCAACTTTTGATAGATTAATTAGTTTGAATATGTTTTAATCCAAATTAATGTAACAAGGAATATATAGCTGTCCAACCTCATGGAGTTTTGCTTCCCTGTTCATCATGTATTTTTTACACAGTGAACAGTTCATTTGTTGATTATTCTATTTACCTATACCGTTTTTTTGTCTAATGGTTGGAATGTCCAGAGTTGGTTTTATTATATTTCTTTCCTCCGGTTTTCTCCAACGTGAATTATTGAAATAAAATTATACCATATCTTTAGTCATGAAAGATCTCATTTGGATCTAAACATAGAATAGAATAGAGTTTTGACCAGATTGTTCACTGGTCGTGAATTTTGATACTTTGGATCAGATCATAGACATAACAATTTTCTTATTTTGGTCTTAATGAAATTTAGTTTTGTAAGAGCATCAATGGGTTTATTGTGGTATTAATGAAATTTAGTTTTGTAAGGGCATCAATGGGTTTATTGTGGTATTAATGAAATTTAGTTTTGTAAGGGCATCAATGGGTTTATTGTGGTATTAATGAAATTTAGTTTTGTAAGGGCATCAATGGGTTTATTGTGGTATTAATGATATTTTGTTTTGTAAGAACATAAATTGTTTTATTTTAGTATTTTAATCTAGTTTTGTCAGTGAATAATGAATTGCTGTACTGTATGTTAGTATTAATGAGTATTTGTTTTCGTAAAATTCATTTTAGTATTAATGAGTTTTTGTTTTGTAAGTTGTTTTATTTTGGTGTTAATGAGTTTTTGTTTTGCAAGTTGTTTTATTTTGGTGTTAATGAGTTTTTGTTTTGTAAGTTGTTTTATTTTCGTGTTAATGGGTTTTTGTTTTGCAAGTTGTTTTATTTTCGTGTTAATGATTTTTTGTTTTTTAAAAGTGTAAATTGTTTTATTTTGGTGTTTCAATGAGTTTTAAAATGAGTTTTTGTTTTGTAAAAGTGTAAATTGTTTTGATATTAATGTGTTTTATTTATTTCTACTTAACCAATGAATTAGATGAAGATACATGAACAATCAACACAAGTTGATCCTGGTGAATCTCACTACAACATGCACAAATCAACCCAGTGGGAAACTCGTGATCTGCTCGAGGTAAACATTCATATCTTTATTCTTTAAGAATTTAATCGTTTTATGTTCGTTTGCTTTTTGTACCTTAATAATTATAATGTCCCTTTATTTTGACCTTTGTCATGTTCCTTATTAACCTTTGTCATGTTCCTTTAATATTTAAACCTTTATCATATCCCTTATTATTTAAAATCATGTACCTTTATTATTTAAAATCATGTACCTTTATTATTTAAAATCATGTACCTTAATTATTTAAAATCATGTACCTTTATTATGAAAATTGATACCTTTATATTAAAATTGTTCCATTAATATTTACACCCTTATCATGTTATATTTTAGATATTTAGTCGAGAGAATTATCATCAGAACTTTTGTTTGGCCCATTTATTTACATACCAGAAGTTTAAAGGAGGCGTACTGGGGTTAGCTTATATAGCATCACCACGGCGACGCACAGTAGGCGGAATCTGCTCTCCCTGTAAGATCAATTTATTTTTTGATTCATGAATTAATATTATGTACAGAATAGTGCGACCTGCAAATGTAATGGCACCGTATCCATGAAAATGGCAAAAAAGCATGCAGAAACACAGCAAAAACCCATATATGGAAACAAGCTTTATACTCCCCACAATTCATGGATGTCGTCAAACTTTGCACAATTCATAACAAATGTGATCTTGTTTTGTTTTGTTTTTTAAACTATATTTTATTCAATAAGAATAGGATTGGGGAACAGGCTAGGCCTATATCACCCCTCCCCCTTCAACAAAACAATATAATTACAATTAGTTAACATAAATACATTTATATAGCCTGAACTATTCATATTGTGACAGCACATGTCATTTCGAAAAAGGCTCAAAATATTTAGAAAAAATAATTTGCTTTGTCAAATCTAAACTTGTTCATATCTTAAAAGATTGCGTCTTTAGACTCATTTTGCTTTTACATGTCACCATTCATCGTATATTGGGTGTCAGAAGGAGTGTCTTCCGTCTTGCTCCAGCTGCAGTAGTGGATCGTTCTATGGACTTCCTCTGTGCAAGTTTTGTAGTGAGTTAATGACCATAAAGTTACACTGGCCTAACTCCCTTAATTTCCAATTAAACTGATCCCAAACTGTACAACACATAGCGTAACCAATTCCCATTGAAATAACAGTGAAACCTTACCATATAATTATATGATTTGAAAAAATCCAACTTTAAATGTACGATAAGCCAGAAATACATGTACCTCGCGCACTTCATTGTTCATCGTATCTGATCAAATGTTACTTCCATATATGGCGACATGTCTTAATACAGCACAATAATTGGTAAGATATCTCCCGGGTGATGTCATGGCGCCTACAAATTGTAACGACGGACAAGACAAATATGCTGCTATAATATTGTAGTTGCAAATAACCATGCTTACAAGTTTGTAATATGAGGCCAATTATATGTATATGGCTTTATTCTCACAGCCAAAGCCAAGATATTATTTCCTTACCCTATTCTGGTTATCCATGGTCTTATTAATGTCGCCATTTGTATAAGGAGCTTAAAGATACATTCTTACTATAATACATAAAAACTAGATGATATAAAGGGAATATGCTGGTAATTTCACTCTAAAAATCACTGTAGCCTCCATTGTCATTGTTGCTTCTGTCTCAATGATTGTCCATGTTTGCGTTATTTCATTGGTCTAATGGTTCCGTAATAAGTATTATTATATCGCAAGGACAAGACAGATACCAGGGCATTATAATGTTACATGTGGTCATAGGTTTGTTGATGTTTTTTTGGGGGGCGTAAACTCTACTAGCGAAACGGTCTTGTGATTCGTCAACTCTGTCAGAATCAACAAGTGAAGGATTGAATTCACTTGGACTGTGATATGCGTAGCTTATGTGCATCTTCATTAAACTGGCTGGCCATGAAAAGTAGTATGTCAACAGCCATTTTGTTTGATTTCATTTGTGAAGTAGTTAACCAGTTTGTCTGGTTGTTAAAGATTCCTCAAAAGTTTTATTATTTAGATGAATATTATTTTCCAGCCTACGTTAAAGATAAGATACGACTAACATTAAATAGTGGTTGGTCGAGTTCCATGAACACCAACGGTGATCGTCTATTAACACAGGAAGCCAACCTTGTTACAGCTCATGGTGAGTAAGTTCTAAATATTATCCCAGTCAGGTCAAAATCCTATCACAGTCAGGTTACTATCCTATCACAGTCAGAATGGTTGATGATATAGATGTCATGCAGTTACAATGGCTAATATTAGCGATCATACAGTAAAAATGGTTGATATCAGTTGTCAAACATTCAGAATTTCTAATTTTAGCGGTCATCAGAGGGGATGCTCGATTCACAGTCCAGAACGTCCTGGATTGACAGAATTACAATCGAGTGGGGCGGAATGCAGCCCTGCCCCTGTCGCAGTTCTGTCAGTCCCGACAACGGAGGTGGTGTGAGTAGAATCGTGACAAAATATGTTTCAGCTGCATGGTTGGTTGAGATATTTATTTATCCAATTGACGCATGCGTTGTAGCCCGAAATTCCCCTCTTGACTTGATTGTCACCATTTTGGGAATTGACAGAATTCAATTCCGGAACATTCAATCGAGCATCTCCAGAATGTCTAGTTATTGAATGATGTTTCCCGCAAATCACCCGAGATTGCATGTGGTTTACAACAGTTGTATCATGCTGTATTTGATAAAACACTTAAAAAAACTTATATTTTCAGAATTGGGTCATAATTGGGGAAGTGAACATGATGCTGAAACGAGAGAGTGTGCTCCATCATCTATAACAGGTAGCGGTAAATATATCATGTATCCCTACGCAGTGGATGGGTACGAAGATAATAATAGGGTATGTTTCAATGTTGTTTCCGCTCAGCCCCGTTTTTATATACGCCCACATTTTCATTCGCTTCAAAAGATCTCACTTCCTCTTGATATGGGCATGTATCAGACTGTAACTTTAAGGATTATGAGCCCTGATTGTACGAAGAATTACGTTTTTAGCTTATGGACACTCTAGTGGTCACTGATAAAGAAACCTAGGCGCAAGCAAATTATTGAAATAAGATTGAACCATATGTTAGTCCTGAAATAGTGGTGCAGGACGCGAAGATCTGGCATGGAGAAGAATCTGATACAAAACAATGATCTCTGATGTATGCCATTAGAAGCATGTTGAATATTTTCTGACACTGCTAAGGAGGGTTTGGTGGCAAGCCTGGAAATAAGGCACCTGTCACTGACAATGTCAGGCACAGATTCGGACTTTGTCATGCACAAAACCTCTGGTGCCTGTCATTTTGTCCGGCACTGATTTGTCTTTTATAATGATATTATTTATATATGTCCGGCACTAAGTTGAAAATGTCAGGTACTATTTCATTAGGGCCTGACATTTTGTCTGGTATATCTAAAACCGTTATTTCCAGGTCTGTTTGGGGGTCGATTGGTTAACATGTGTTCTTTATATCATGAGGTCTGGAGTCATGGAGTCAAGTGAAGTGGTTTACATTTCCAGCTTGTACATGACAAGGAGTAGGGTCGGGTCGACTGCCCAACCTTGTGGGTTTTTTTCCTAGCCCTCCGGCTTCCTCGCACTGTTTAAGACCCCTACATGCAAAAGAATTATTAAAATAGAATTGAACCATATATGCCCTCTCCCTAATGAGCCTAAGTCGAAAACTTATTAATAATGATGATAATAATATCATCATTTATAAAGCGCGTAAATACTGAAGAAATCGGTTTCCTAGGTACTGTCGGATTTTATATTCACTGATTATTTACAGATCAGGGTTTTAAAATAAGAATGTTTTAAATTGAGATTTAAAATGGCCCACAGACGGTAATTGTTTCATTGACTGTGGTAGTCTTCTATTCCATAGAAAAAGATTTGTTACCCAGGATAAAAACTGTTGAAATTGAAACCAAAGTGTCTTTGGGGATAAATATTTTGATTGGTTCCAGTTAAGTGTATGTTTTTTTATTTTGTAGAAATTTTCTCCATGTAGCCAGCGTTATGTTTTCGATGTTTTAAAATCCAAAGCGAGCGTCTGTTTTACAGGTGATGTTTACTTTACTTGCTTATCAATCAACTAAGGAAATATCTGGTCAATTTGTATCTTTCTTTATAGGCGGTTGATCGTACATCAATCAACAAATTAACCAATGACCAAAGTTTTAGTTCAAAGTTTCGTTTTACTTGTTTTTACTACACTAGGACCTGAAAGAGTTGTTATATAACCAGCATTCTGGTTGATGTGGAGGGATGAGCTAATGAAATCTCTTACAGAGCGTTTTTAGCGTAAGGTGCACGGAACTGTGGGTAACCCACTGAAAACATTGATGCTGATTGGTTAATCAAATGTCTAGTGTCATAGGGTCAAAACAGCTCGTATGATCTCTGATGTGAACTTCGATTACAACCAGGAATATCTTCATGTAGTTTAGGCCATCGAAAAAAATGAATGAAATATAGATATATTTTAATCCGATTTAGAACACGTATGAACAGTAACAAGTATGGTGTATGTCCGGTCTCCATTAGCTCAGTCGGAGCAAAACAGTAGGATGTTAAACCCCATTTTATTTCTCTTGCCAACTACAATATTATAAAAGTAGAATTTCTAAATGGAATATCAATCTAACATTTCATTTTGTCGTGAGATAATTTCAGTGTTTTTGAATCCCTTGTAACTACAATATTGTAAAAGTTTGATTTCTAAATGGAATATTAGTCTATAAATGGTTTGAATGTGTTACCATATTTACAGAAATCTGTAAACGTAATATCAGTCCATATATGGTTTGATTGTGTTACTATAACTACAAGAATCTGTAAACGTAAACGTAATATCAGTCCATATATGGTTTGATTGTGTTAGTATGATAAATGAATATTCATTAATTATTTCAGCCCAGACGAAGAGTACACCATATTGTGGTAATGGTGTAATAGATGCTGGGGAGGAGTGTGACGGGGGGAAAACAGGGAAGGAGGATAAAGATGCTTGTTGTACTCCAGATTGTAAACTTAAAGGGAATGCTGTATGCAGGTGAGGAATATTATATACACGTATATATAGGTGAGAAATGTTATATACTGGTGAGAAATGTTATACGTAGGTGAGAAATGTTATATACAGGTGAGAAATGTTATACGTAGGTGAGAAATGCAGGTAAAGAGAGGTGAACAACCACTCGACACAGCTGTTTTATTATTATCAACATACACTTGTTTTATTATTTTCAGTTCTATGAATTATGAATGTTGTATGAATTGTCAGATTGCACGTGCTGGAACAATATGTCGTCAAACGTATACAGGAAGCTGTGACAAACAGGCAGCATGCAAGTAAGTTCAAGGTGTTTTATTTATATACCGGGAACATCTGTTATTACCTGGTCCATCTTCTGCTAAAATATCTTTACTCTGGTTTCCTCCCACTACTTTAGAGTCCTACTCGCAATCTAATTATTGAAATAAAATTAAACCACATGTTAGTTCCAAAATAATCTAGGTTGTGTTGGATGGACTTTAATCCCCATCTCTCTCTCTCTCTCTCTCTCTCTCTCTGCTAAAATATCTCCTGTCAGAATTCTTGGAATATCTTGTCGTGTTATAGACACCCCTTCCTCCCACTCATATGTCTTTCTTGTGTATAATGTCCATTCCATCATGTTAAAAATGTAGTAAGTGTGCTACACGCAAAGTTTAAAATTTCCTTGGATTTCAACCGCTACCCTAACAACATGTTAAAAAAAATTATTGGATTTCAAACCCTACCCCAACATGTTAAAAAATTTATTGGATTTCAAACCCCACCCCTACTATCCTGTTAAAAATAATAAATTATTGGATTTGAAAAACTACCCTACCATCATGTTAAAAAATAAAAACAATTCCTTGGATTTCAAACACCACCTCCTGCTAGTAAAATCGTGAACAGACAAACTGTGAATAACAAAATATCTACTCAAGAAGACAAACACGATATTGTTTGAAAGTTTTAATTAAGATTATGTGATATTTTCTCTGTTTTTTTTTTTTACAGTGGAACAATGGATTGTCCAAAATCTGAACCTGCAGATGATGATACAGATTGTTTAGAAGGGTGAGTACACATTGTTTATAATGGATTGTTTAGAAAGGTAAGCACAGATTGTTTAGAAGGGTACGTGCAGGTTGTTTACAAGGGTAAGTGCAGGTTGTTTATAACGACTCCATATTTTATTAAAATTTTGAAAACTATAACATGTTATTCTGGTTTATAGACCACTGATTAGCCAGTCGATTTACATTCTTGAACGCCCTTCTTATTCAAATTGGTTTACCCAATGCAAGGTGCTATTTGACAATTTCATCTGTCACATGACATCTCCACTAAATTCAAAGTATCAAATGAGAAGATATCAGAATTCATGTGTAATAGACTGGAATAACCAGACGCGAAAGTTTGCTTTTCGATTGAGACTTCTGGCATATTTTACCGAACATAACTGATTAGAAATTAGAGTAAAAACAGAAATGATTGAATTTAAATTAGTTTATATTCATTCATATTACATTATTATATTATACATTTACAGAGGACCAACTGTTCTAATGATTGATTGATAGTACATCTATTTCATCTATTTTGTTGTGCGGGGTTTGGATGGCCGAATGGTTAGCGTACGTGTGCTGTGTACGTGTGCTGTATCATACGGCCTGCCATTGAGTCAACTGGCATGCTTTCGAGTAGGGTCACCTGTCCAACCTCGTGGGTTTTCTCTGGGTACTCCGCTTTCCTCCCACTGCTAAATACTCCTACGAGCAAGCGAATTATTGAAATAAATTTAAACCATATGTTAGTCCCGAAATGACCTAGTTTGTGTCGAGTGGACCTGAAACCTCATCTCTTTCTCTCTCTTCCACTTTCTCTCTCTCTCTCTCTCGCTCTCTCTCTCTAGAGAATCATTTTAGAGTCATAGCCCTAATTAAAATATAGAAATTGTTTTCCATAGAACTGTACATACAGGGGACAGGTGGGTCATATTATTACCTTGTTTTATTGTACAAGGGGACAGGTGATATTAAATAACGTTTTATTTTCTAGGGGTAAATGTAGAAATGGTAGATGTGTATCATACTGTGAGAGAGGAAACCCAAGTAAATTACCATGCAGATGTCAAAATGAAGCAGGTTAGCTTATAATTTATTTTATATTTTACATAGAATTGTTTCAGTGGTGTTTATTAACGGCCCTTGATATAAAAAACAAGACAACACTTTATGGAGTACAACTAATTGATAAAAACTAGAGAATCCAAAGTCGAAATGTGGCTCAGATAAAGTCTATAGAAGCAGTAGATGTATTCCATAGACTTGTAATAGACTTGGGTACAAGTCGTTGAATAATAAGCAGTAATTGTATTCCATAGCAATGTGACCTGTATATTAAACATTTTATGGGTCGAGTAAGTATAGATAATCAGTTTCATTGTTTGATACTTTTGAAAAAAATAAATGTGCAATTAATTAACATGTGCCATCTATTTATTTTGGGATTTCGGCGAGGGAAATCAGCCTCACTGTGGGCTTGTTCCTTTTTAAATGAAATGGGGTTTAACATCCTACTGTTCTGCTCCGACTGGGCTAATGAAGACCAACATTCTTCATACAGTGTTCTATGAGGAAAATTTTGCCTAAAAAATGGTACTACGGCCAATTATAATATAGAATTCCTTGTGGATGCCAATGTATTCACAGGATCTCACCCGAATGACTATATTCTTTTTGAAGACGTTTTGGACTTGACCCATGACTAACACTGTAACCAGGGTAACTCTGTAACCTGGATATAATTTAATCTTGTGTTTCTAGCTCTTATTTTTTTTAACATTAATGCGATATCAAATCTTTGTGTAAAAATAGTTTAAAATGATTTAAAATCACCAAAATTCATTTCCTTTGTACTGGTATAGAGTTTAAAGCTGACTGGTTAAAGATACATTATGGGAGATTAGAAAAAGAGCTAGCAGTTCTCACTATATCATTTAAAGGCTAGATAATGTAAAGGCAGCAAATCGGACCTTGATTTAATAAATATCGCAGGCTAGCGTTGAAATCAGGCTAGCGTTGAAATCGAGAGTTGATAAGGGTCTGGATAAGTTAATTAATGTCTAATTTATGATTTAGATAACATTTTGGGCCTAAAGAAAGACGTGTAGATTTAGCTCTTGCATCATGTGTATTTAATTTTGATAAAATGATAGCCAGTGTAAATGTTGTTTTATTTGTAGATGCCTGTTATAGATGTTGTAAGTCGAGTAAATCAGGTCAGTGTGAACCTGTTGGTAAGGAGATTCTACCTGATGGAAGAGCCTGTTACCGTGGTTTCTGTAAGGTAATATAAATACACTTTATATACAACAACATTGTATATAATACATTGTATAGTTAGATATAGTTTATACAACATTGTATAGCATTGTATAATTAAATACAATATACAACATTGTATCTTGTAGTTAGATACATTGTATACAACATTGTATAACTAGATACAATATATGCAACATTGTATCTATGTAGCTAAATATAGTTAGATACAGTATAAACAACATTGTATTTATTGATGTATTTGTATTTTTACCCAAGTCATCTTGATAAGTTGTGTTTTTACTGAGTCAGCTTGATGAATTGTGTTTTTATTGGGTCAGCTTGATAAATTGTGTTTTTATTGAGTCAGCTTGATAAATTGTGTTTTTACATTAATTACAGAGTGGACAATGTAAAAAGAGCGAACAAAATCTGGTACAACGATTGTTCTCATTTATAGAAAAATTAACTCCCAATGCATTCGGTAAGTTTCTAGTTAATATTCAGTATGCATGTATAACCTGGTCAAGTTTCTAGTTATTATTCAGTATGCATGTATAACCTGATCAAGTTACCCATGGGTGTGTTCATAATTTGTGCTGGTGGGGGGGGGTTGTTTGACTTTATTTAAATCATAGAGGTTGGATGGCTGAATGGTTAATTCGGGCGTCTGGCCTGACAGCTGCCTAGTCATTCGGATAGTCGAAAAACCAAGGTCCCGTGTACACATTGGAGTGCACGTAAAAGATCCCTTGGCAGTTTGGAATTTGGTATATGAGTAGGCCATAACCCTGTATGGCGTATGCCCGTCTTCCATTAGCCCAAGTTAGGTGCAAAAGAGTAGGACGTTAAAACCCATTTTATTTCATTTATATCATAAGGTCTGTCATTGAGACAACTTGCATGGTTTAAATTCCCTGGTTATACGTGACTAGTAGTAGGGTCGTCTATCCAACCTCAAGGGTTTCCTTACTCTGTTTTCCTCCAATACCTCAGCCATGATAAACATAGTAGACTTATTGAGATATATTTCATGTGATATTTTAGTTGAGTTTATGAAGAGGAATATAGTGGGCACCATTATTATATTCTCTATGGTGATATGGATTCCTGCTAGTTGGACATTTAGTTGTATAGTAAGTATTATTATACGTCCACATTGAAATGTGGTCGTATATTGTTGTCACCCCCGTCCGTCCGTCCGGCGTCCACAATTGCTTGTGGATGCTCTGGAGGCTAAAGTTAATATCCGATTGACTTTAAATTGATACACTATGTTTAAGTTCACGAGACGAAGAAGCCTATTGATTTTTCAGCGATTTCCGATAATTACTGCCAGAGTTATGACCCTTGATCACTTCAAAAAATCTTGTGGACGCTCCAGAGGCCAAAGTTAATATCCGATTGACTTTGAATTTATACAAAGTGTTTAAGATCATGAGAGAAAGAAGCCTATCTAATTTGTGTTTACTGGACATAAACACCCTTTTCTTCCTTTCTCTCTCTCTCTTGCTCCTTACAAGTAAATTTAGATTATGGCAATTTCTAGTCTTTTTTATTTTACACACAACAACTATAAATTTAAATGTCGTTATCATGTTTCTAATTTTATGGTAAGCTTGTTTTAACAGGGTAATTTTATGGTAAGCTTGTTTTAACAGGGTAATTTTATAGTAAGCTTGTTTTAACAGGGTAATTTTATGGTAAGCTTGTTTTAACAGGGTTTTTTTTTTGAGAGACTGATAACTAGTTTTTATGATAAATTAAAAATTATTTTTGTAGGATAAAAAAAGAGAAGAAGAAATGCGTCAAATATCTGAGTGGAAAAGTTTAAGGGTAAGTTTCATTACCAACTTGCTGATGAGAGAGGGGTTATTTCCCTTTGACATCTATTACATTGTCGTAACCTAATTTTATTGTAGAAGAACCTCACAATCTGAAATTTAAATGAAATGGAGTTAACTTTCTACAGATCTGCACCTACTGCACTAATGAAAACCGGAATAATATGCCATACAGTCGGCTATAATGGAAATTTTGCCTGGACAGTGGCATTTCCAATTACACTTTGTGAATGCCTTAATGTGCACGGTTCGGTATACAGGACCTCTTTTTTTTTCGTCCATCACAAGTACTAGACACTGTTTGATACCAGGCCTTCCGTCCTGCACCATGGAGAAGGTAGAGGAGTCCTGCACCATGGAGAAGGTAGAGGAGACATACACATTGAGACAAGAGTTCAAATGTGACCATCATAACATATGGTTTAGAAGTGATAAAATAAGTGGGGCTATACTATATACCAGAAAACACTGGAAAACAACAGGAAAACTACCGGAACACACCAGGAAAACAACCGGAAAACACCAGGAAAACTACCGGAAAACACCATGTTATACTAAATACTGGAAAACACCGGAAAAACACTAAATACAGGAAAACACACTAAATACCGAAAAACACCCGAAATAGGCAACTCAGAGTCTGGTCCTATAAAAAACACACAAAACAAAAAAAACTAAGCCTAACGCTAACCCACAATGGAAAAACTAACTCTAACCCTAACCCACGCACACAGAGGATCAGGCTCCGGGCTACATATTTAGGGTGTTTTGCAATAACTTCGATATGAAGATAAATATATAATTATCTATGGCATATATTTCACATTAATTGGTTTTAGAACATCTCTTATGACGTTACGGGCCACAGAATATTGACGGTTGTTTTCCGGTGTTTTCCGGTATATAGTATTGCCGAATAAGTGTTGGGTAAAATATTTTGGCTATCTCCTAATGTTTTTAGTTCGATTGAATCCAAGCCAGATTTTGGTTTCATATTATCCAGAAAATACAAAATGACAATCATTAGTTTTAATAATATATTGGATTAAATTATTTTTACTTTCAGAGCCACGATTTGTTTCTACAAGACAGTATTCATTCATTTAAAGTTCAAAATTCCCAGAAACAACGAATCAAGCGTCACATGGCTTCCGTTCGTCAACCAACAGTTGTTGTCAATCGTCCTAATCCACAGACTTATCGTGATAGTCGTTCACGAGTTTCAGAAACTGCAATATGATCATTTCTTTATTAGCAAATTAACAATTAACACAAGGTCTCAGGAATTGTGATATGATCATTTCTTTGATTGACATTTAGTTATCGATGCCGGACAAAATGACAGGCACCTTAGGTTTTGTGTCTGACAAAGCCTGAATCTGTGCCTGACATTGTCTGTGACAGGTGCCTTATTTCCAGGCTTGGACAAAAGGTGTCATTTCTATAGATACACAATTACTGAATTAAAAGTAGAATTTTTTTGTTAGATATTTAGGATTTGAGCATAGTAAGAAAAGGTAAAATTTATATGGATACCGGTAGGCAAGAACTGAATTATATTCCAATGGAATTTTTTCACAAGTAAAATTTCTTTGTTAGACAATTAGTAATCTAGCATATTATAGGGACTGATTCACCTAGAAATGGACACCAATGGGTCGCAACGCAGATAATACTGTAATATGAATGTATATAAACTTACATACATTCACAGATTTCTGTTTTTTACCGTAATTTCTAATAAGCTATGTTCCGCGAAGTATGCAAAGAGTCAAAATTAAATGGCTACCTTTGGCGTCTGGATATTCTCATCCACCCTGGCAGTATTTTCCTGTGGGGTATTTTTAGCCTCGTTCATTGAGTCACTTGTTTACAAATGGCACTTGAAAGTACCACACGGTTCAGGTGTCAATTTTGAAATTTTTATTTTCATCAAGAGTCCATCTTTTAATGTTGATTTAAATTGACAAATTCGTTTTGTTTGCATTGTCGAATACTGTGAATGATATTGGGTTCACTATTTGCCTTCTTTAACACAAGGTACAATTTTTATGGATACATAATTCCTGAATTGATATCAATGCAAAGTTTCAAGGTTACTTTCGTCACTATTATTGTTATCTTCCCCATCATGATTTATTTGATGGGGATGAGAGTATCCTCCTAGAAAACCTTGCAGACTAAAATGAAACAATGGTACATTGTGCTATTATATATACAATGTATACATAACAAATGGAAACAATTGGTGATAATATTACCTTAGTGTATATACCAGATGATCCGTTAATGACAAACATTACTCTTAACGTTAAACTTTTGTTTTGTTAACATTATTAACTAGTTAAATAATCAAGTGGTGGTGTTGGATGTAATTCTCCATCATCTTGCCTCTTCTTGTTGTCTGAACTTTTCAAAGATTGACTTTAACCTTTTGTCTGCGTGCACATGTTTTATAGTGTTTTGTAATACCTAATGGACACTGCTTTTTGAAATTTAGTGACTTTTTCTCGTATACATTTTTACACTTGCAGAGTTATATTACATGTAAATCAGACCCAACTTGACAGGAACAAGGGATCCTTAATTGATAACTGACAGTAGGGATTTTCCTAATGTATTTGTAGTCTGATACCATATTGCGGGTGCTTTTGTCCAACGAACGAATGGTTTATAGTGCAACAGGGCTGGCAGAGGTATATTGGGGACCATGTTTATAGTACAACAGGGCTGATATGTCACAGAGGTATTATATCACTTAGAATCTGATACCATTGAATAATGAAGTTAGGCCTTTCAGAAAGGATGATTTGTATCATTAAATGACGTAAGTTCTCCTCATTCTAAACTACTGTTTAGCTTAGTTTGTGTAGAAACTGGTTAGAAATAATACAGTAGTCATTAATTAGCAGGTGTGTAATAGCTGTAAAAGTTGACACTATTAGTATAAAACTGAATACACAAACCTGGATGATAGTGGTGTATATCATTTAATAGTCACAGTTGTAACACCCTAGTGACATAACACTTACTAAATGACTTCTGACTAATTACTAGCAATTTTAACTAACTAATAAACATTATTTATACTGACGACTTTGATCTACTAGTGTCGTATATTTTCAGTTAAAAGTTATTTGTTGAAAGGTCAAAAATATCAGTGGTACAGTTAGAAAAAAAATAAAAATAAAACCAAGTAGGAACAATCCAATCCATAAAATTCGAAGTCCTAAAAATTTGTATGTGTTTTATCATGGAGAACGTGTATTGTTAAAATCTTCCATTTTGTAAAAAGGTGTATAATTTCATGCTCAATATTTGTATGCCCATTTTGTAAAACAGGGAGTTTTGTTTTTATGTATATTATTCACAATGTTTTCATGCCCATATTATTAGATCATTTTATTTTGTAAAAAAAAGTACTTTTATTGTTGATATTTTTGTTTTATCAACTTCGAGTCCTCGTATTATGATGTTCCGTAGTAAGGCCCACCAGCGTGTTCCTGAAGCAGCGACCGCGAGTTTTACAAGATCTAGCCTTTGTTAAATTAGTCAGGCTTTCCCGAACTGTTTTAACAGTTTCCCCCCTTTTCCATATCAGACACGTGAACAATAACGTTGTCCAATCAAGAGGCTGTGACACGAACTCAAATCAACCATGGTGAACCTTCAACTTGGCAACTTGATTCTCACGGGTAGATATTTTAGCTTGAACACGCGAGACTTGGTATTCACGCGAGGGCTTGATATTGAAGATGGGCCCTCCAGCTAGCGGGTACCCTAATCCGGATCATCAAATTTTGTATACTTTAAATGCAAGGATTACACTATTATTCCTATCAACCAAGTGTAAAAAACAACAAACAATAAGACATGGGTTTCCAAACCCGAGATCCCTGCATTGGTCGAGAAAGTTCATACAGATTTTCCGATTTGGTTCCCCCTTGTCAGTGATGCAGGACGGAGGGTCTGACAAGGACATCTGTCTAGTCGTTCGGATGGAACCAAAAACAAGCACAAGTGTACACATTGGTGTGATGTCTTGATAGTTGGAATTCGATATAAGAGTAGGTCGTTGTGACGCTGTCCGGTTAAAATTGTCCTTGTATAACACTGTATGACGTTAAACACATTTTATTTCAGTTTCACTCTTATATTCCCGGGGAAGCAAACCGTGGGCGTGAGAAAGGCCTTTCTGTCCTGTATCACTGACAAAAGGGAACCAAGCCGGAAAATATGTTTGAACTTTCTCGGCCAATGCAGGGATCTCTCATTTTGATCCCTAAATAATGATCCAGCTGGAATACGAGAACTTATTACGTACCACCGGAGTATGGAAACAACGCCAGTCGACTCAATGACAGCCCTTATGATACAACGCGCACGTGCTAGCCATTAGGTCATCCATCTCCCCGAGATTGATTAGAAAGGGGTTGTTTCTAACAGTACCTATCTAAGGGTGGGGGGGGGTCAAAGTGGGACAAATGTCCCGGACAACCACATTTAGGGCTCCCACAATCATACTAATATTTTATTCCGGATGGAGCCAACCAGTTCCTTCTAAAACTGTTTACTGACATTCATTACTGTAAATAGAAACATCATAAGAGAAAGGGTCTGTTTAAAATACTCAAATTGTCAACGAGCTCTAAACGTCAATGAAATTGTCTCAGATGCACTGAAATTAATCCTAATTTAAAATAAAAAAATCCTTTTGGAAAACAACCCAGGCACCCAAGGGGGCGGAGCACATAATAGTTCGATCCGCGGTCAGTACGAACAATTTGAACAAACAACAATGGGAACCCTGAACAGTTGGTCTGCCCCCCCCCCCACACAAGGTTAATTCAGCACTGGGCCCTGTTTCACGAAATTTTAACTAAAGATAAAATCCCAATTTTAGCAGATACTTCAATTTGATTGGATAATATTAGATTGATTTTAGTGCTTAGCCAATCAAAATTGAAGTATCTACTAAAATTGGATTTTATCTTAAGTTAAAATTTCGTGAAACAGGGCCCTGGTTGCTCTAGTGGCAATCGTGCGCAGTCCCCATGCGCAGTGTCAACCTGTTTCACAGAGAATTACTTACGAATTATCCCTGTAACGGATGGCTGTCCAAAACACGTGCGTTGACTGCACGGCTCGTAGTCATTGGCTCAACGGCTCGTGCAATGTTTACTTAACACCTAACTGCTTCGGACAAAATGATGCATTTTACTCATTTTAATGCCCATTTATACTAAATAGGAAATATTTTTGAACTACAAATACTTCAAACGTCTTTATTTATTTTTCTTTTACCTCAAAAAAATGTTTGAGAATTTAATTTGTCGGAGTAAAAAAGTTAATACGCCGTACTCATTAAGCCTCGTCGATGTCATGCTTATCAGTGATTGTAGTGGCCAAGCGAATATTCACTGCGGGATCAGTTTGGCGCAGTGTGTGGGGTAAGGATGGGAGCATGACCTCTAATTTACGAAATATCATGTTTTTACCTTGTGAACCCTCTGGAGGTCACCAGTTTCATATTATTTCCAAAAACCCCTCAAATGTATCACCGTTACAATATAATTATGGCTGTGTCCGGGCCAATCTTATTTTTCGGGCGGTGGATGTAGTGAAAACAAAAATTAATATTTCATTTATTTGGAAAAATAAAGTGTCCGAAATCTAATTTTACTTTTGTTTTAACTGAATACAACGAATTTGTATTGAATTGACTATGGATTAATGCATTTTTTCTAGAGTCACTCTACAGTGTGCGACATTTTCGAGGCATCGATTTTTTTTTTGCGAATGCAGCTCTGGTCGAGGTCGGCATAGAGTGGAATTTCGGTTGAAAACCGATTGCAAACTTTGAAGTTGCTTAAATCACGGGTTATAGAATAGCGGAAAAACACATTTGTTGCGATTAGATTTTCAATTTTTTCTCTGGTAACGTGAGCCCCCATACCCCACGACGATTGATTGGTAGTTTGGGAATTGGGATTTATATAAGCCACCTAAGGTAGGCTATATTGGACCATTGGGCCATCTTGAAGTATCTGTATTCATCGGCTTGTCCCGCACGAAAACGCGTTTGCAGCAGATGAATTTTCAAACATTTATCGCCCTTGTAAGCCTATGCATCACGGATCCCGGGAATATTTTATGAATAGATTTAATTTATCTCTTGAATTACCTTGGTTAAAGGGCGCTCGGTGAAACGTGAAAATCCCTTCTTAAAAGGTTTCTGGTAATTGAAATTTTTTAAAAATCACGTTATGCTTCATTTATCAGTGATATTATACATACGTATACATTCACTCAGCGTCTTCTTTATATTATATTATATTATTATTGACCTACCTATTCAACAGGGACGTTACTCTAATATCTACATGTATTTTATTTTTAAACATCAGGGGATAAATGGGCTGACAATTAATTTTATTTGCGCAAACCAGCGAGTCTTTGCCAGGACAGCGGTACTACGACCCACTCTTAGACTATATCAAATTCCAACTGTCAAGGGATATTTAACGTGCTAGCCAATGTGTACCTGCTGAGACGGCGGTTTTTTGTCCTATCCGAACGACTAGACAGCTTTATAGGTCAGGCGGTTCGTCCTATCCAGGACGTAACACTCCCATATGGGCCAATATCGACACGAACCGAGGTCTTTTGGTTATAAACATACATCGTGAGTTTCATCAAAATCGGATAAAAATTGTGAACACTAGAGTGTCCGCAACTTTGGTATTATGATGAATATATTTGTCAAGTTCGGCATCGCAGAATTAAACCACCATAGATCCATAGTAAGGGAGACAGAAAAGAAATAAAATTCCACTTCACTAGCCACAAATCGAACTAATTTCACATTGCTACGGCGAAGTCCCTTTTTTATTTCATTTTTATATAAAATCTTTTAAATACATTTAGTATACAATAAGTAAAAACAAATATAAAGAAACCTTTCCAACTTCACAAATAAAATATATTAAAATATATTTATATTTAGTATACAATTCTAGATACACCCCCCCCCCCGAAAAAAACCCACCAAAAAAACAAAACAATATAAAAAAGTAAAACTATATAATAAGTAAAGTATCGAAGTAATTAATAATAAAGAATATATTCTAGAAAAAAGACAAAAACAATGTCGGTCTTAAAAATAAACACAAAAGAAAAAATAATATTTTTTATTTATCTTTCAGATAATTTCCACGTCTCTGATTGATCTTTTTCCATCGGAGGTCTTTCTCCAATTCACGTGGAGTCGTTCTCTATTCCCTCTGGGGTCTTTGTTCTTCTGAGGTCTTTTTTCCGTTCCATCTGGGGCCCGTCTTCCATTAGCCCAGGTTTCTCCGTTCCATTTTAGGTTTTTCTCCTCCGGAATATTATTTGTTGTCCACGGTCGTAACTCCGTGATAAATTTGATTCCAGAAATGTGGGTTATTCGTGCCCAAATGGTTTATGTCATAACGGTAAATATTCTCCTCATTAACAGACTCCAGAACGAAAATGTATATTAGTTGGTATTTTCAAATTAACATCCACGATTAAATTCAATCGGTTGGACGTGGTAATGTTACAAACGATAAACACATAGACATCGTGGACGAGGAGAAATCAGAAGCCAGAAATCCAGGAGTTAAAATAAGAACAACTTTCTAGCTAGATTCCATGGTGTTATATAATTCGGTTGGTTTATAAGCCCCAAGGACTTCATCTCTGTCACGAAGATAAAGTTTTAACCCTCGCCGCACCTCTAGCTTGTCACGAAGAGTGTGACACACCCATTGGTACACGTCATCAGCATACAGAACACACACGTCATACAGGAACTCTTCTCGCTTCTTGACTTTCACATATCGCCCGATCATTCGTAGTAAAATTAGTTTTATCTTTAGTTTATTTTTAACGAAATCAAAAGATACCAGCATTGCGACCATAAGTACACTCATTCCTGTTATAGCAATGTAAGTATAAAGAATGGAATCGCCTGTTAACGGTTCCAGTAGTTGTTTTTACTCCCTTGTAACTAATACAGGGATAATCTTAGTCTAGGTCACCCAGAACCCCCTCGTCTTCAACGTATTTGTAGAATATTTGTTTGGATGATAGAGACTAGGATAATCTCCTCCGCCCAGGCTAACATTGGTTTGATTCAACCACTGTAATAAACTCAACGATTCACAATTACAAAACAACACGTTTCCAGATACAGAAAGGTTTGTTTTATGCCCGTTTAACGCGAGTTCATCCAGAGTTTGTCTAGTGTCTTCACCTATCGTTACCAGGGAATTTTTACTCAGATAAATCTGCTGCAGTCTGGGTAGGCCTGACAGAGCGGACATGATAATAAAATTATTATAAGACAACTAAAAATTCTTTTAAATTTGACAATCCCTGAAATAGATCATGGGGTAATATACCCAGCGAATTTCTAAACTTTCTAATTTGGACAATGGCTGCAGTAATCGCTTGCCAATATTGAAAAAACGTATCAGTACTCAAATACGTATTGCTATGTCTTAATCGGGTTAAATATGGAACTAAGTCAAAAACCGACTGAATAATATAAAGGCAACTATTGCCACTTTATCCAGAATCTGGAGGTTCATTAGACCCCGTTATGTTTGTGTCCGAAAAAACAGCAAAATTGTACAACATGTTTAGGGCAACAACATTTGTTCCTCCTGTGACTATAATATTACGTACGACACCAAGCTTACCGAAACCATCAACGCAAAGATACTTGAAAGTCGGATTTTTCTCTCACCGGATTAGAGGTGGATTGGGCCGATATGTCCAGATACTCAAGATTCTGAAAAAGGCGAAAACCCAAATAAATATCTAAAGGATTTATTCGTCCATGAATTTTATTTTTTGACAAATCGAGTTTTTTTAAACACCTTGTTAATCTCGGAATCGGGCTTTTAAAAATCCCAGAAAACTGCACTATGTTTGTTTTGTTCGATTTAAAGGGGGGCTTATGTCGACCTTACAACTGAAAGCAACTGGCGTTTCGGCAACTGGGAGCAACTGAAAGCAACTGAATGCAACTGAAAAAAGTCGACCTGAGCGCCTCTTGCAACTAGTTGCAGTCAGTTGCAATCAGCTGCAGTCAGTTGCACATGTTCAACTTTCTGCAACTCGTTGCAACTAGCGGCAACTAGTTGCAGTCGACATGAGCGTTCTTGCAACTGGAGTCAACTCGTTTCTATGGAAATAACATCACGTGATAAGAAACATGTGTCATGTGACTTTATAAATAAACAAATGGAAGCGAACGAAGACACCCACTTTTCAAATGTTGATGATGTTGACAATAATATACTAATAGAATTTTAGTAAGACCGACCATGCCTTTGTGTTGCTTCGTTTAACTTATTCGCCATTTTGTTCATCACGTGATGAATAAATTAACAGTCACATGTTAAGTGGGATCGCTATCAGTCCCGAGTCGACATAAGCGCTCCGAATTCAGTTGCTCCCAGTTGTCCTCAGTTGCTGATATGATCGACATAAGCACTCTTGCAACTGACTGCAACTAGTTGCTTTGGGTTGCAAAGTCGACATAAGCCCCGCTTTAAGTCCAGAGAGTAAATGCAGATGTCTTTCAATATTTCAAGAGTGAGAAAATAGCCCGCCGTAGTCGTAAACAAATGTCTTGATGCCGCATTGTTTATTGTGACCGATTCGAGTGTTTTGTTTCTAAACACGTGTAAAGTTGATATAGCATCGGGCAAAGCCAGCTTTGTATTTGCGTCAGCTTTTATTATCAGATTCTTCAGATTTTTAAAAGGCGCAAAAACATTCATGCCCATTTCATTAAGAACACATCCTGATAAATCTAGGGTAATAATAGAGATATTTTGAAATACCGATAACATGCTATCATAAATCTGCTTTAGTAGACAATACAGAATTTGGTTAGCTAAGCCATAATTTGATAATATTAATTCTGATAGAGTTTTTGTTAGGATAAACCTGTTCCAAACTCAACTGTGTCTCCTGCTATAAGAGTTTAAACTAGAATTCGATTGACGTTATCGCTAGGGTAAAAATCGTTGCTTTTCCGCCCGCAATTTGTTTGTACATGTATTTTCATGCGTATACAAGTCGCGACCTTTTTATAAACACTATGTCCAAACATTCTGCCATATGCTAGCTGAATTTACAGCAACAAGAACAATTGATTGACTTGGAAGAGAACCATGAGTGTGATACGCCAGCGTCCTGTTTTACGAAATTTTAACTGAAGAGAAAATCCAAATTTTAGTAGATACTTCAATTTTAATTGGCCAATCACTTAAATAAGTCTAATAATATCCAGTGATTTTTTATTTTAGTAACAATTTCGTGAAATAGGCCCTAGAAAGGGAACGTCCTGAACGTGCACACTTCATGCCCAATGAACACTGCGGAAACACGTCGCAGAAACACTTCAATGAAAACGGTCCCAGTACATTTGCATCTGACCGACTTTTTCACCGTTAGAAACACAAACTCTGAACAGCGGGTCTAATAGCTCTCAATATATATGCAGGTCAACGGGTTCCGAAATGATATTCAGGCCTATAGAATTAGAAAACAGCAATTTATTCCTGTATGTTTAATGATTAGTACCAAAGTAAGTAAGTTTTTGATAATGCCAGTAATCAATAGAATGTCTAGAGTTAGAACTTAGAGAATGGAAGATAATTTAGATAGAGGAAAATAGAACGCATTCAGTGTTTCTCCACACAAAATACAAATCAGTCATGTTCGGTCCCCAAATAGATACTATACCACGCTACCCACCCATCCAACTCTTCTTGCGTGCTAACGGTGCAACTGGTAATTACAATTTTATATCAGTGCAGTTTTTTTAGCACGAGGGGGGGGGGGGGCAATAAACACAGTAGGTTTGACGGGAGACCCTACTGCTTGGCATTTACAAGTGTGGCATCTAAACCATGTTAATGGACTAAATGACTCCTCCGGAGGGCCTGGCAAGGACAGCCGTCTAGAGGTTTGGATGGTACAAAAACCTAGGGTCCTGTGTACACTTTGGCGTGCGCGTAAAAGATCCCTTGACAGTCGGATTTCGATATAAGAGTAGGCCATAGTGCTGCTGCCCGGGCAAATTTCCCACATAGCACACTGTATGGTGTTTGAACGTTTTGATTAGCCCAGTCGAGGGAGAACAATAGCACGTTAAACATCATTTCATTTCATTTCATTTCATAAATAGCTTGAGTAAAAGTAATCAAGTCGCGTGCACTGTAATAAACGCGATATCGACACACGATCGAAGAGGAATCAGATATCGGGAAATATCAGGCGGAATTAAGCAAACAGCATCACGGTGCCTGGTTCTCTCTGCCATCCTGTTCATCTGTGATATATACACACAGCGCGGGAGAGAAGCGATCGATACCGAGGTGTGTTCATACATTGAACCCTCGATTCTAATTAAAACAACAATATGGCATGGCTGATAATTATCAATTAGCGAGCTGCACTCGACAAAAACACAAGAATAATAAGCCACGTCTTTTTAGTTCAATTAAAACAGGCTATGTATTAGCAGCATTAGCATCTGCGTCGTGAATCTGTCGGTTGGCAAGCAGACGACGTTCTAGGAAATAGATTTTCTGTCTCTGCTGTATTCTATGCCTATTTTCCCGCCAACAATGAGATCTCGTCTGGCGTGAAAATGGAAGGTTTCTTATGTCAGCAGCGACAACAATGATAGATCAAACGAAATAAAAATGGCGAGAGTGTCGTGTCAGTGTTTTTAAGACAATGGCGATATAAGATTACATTTAGAAGACTGCAGCTACCAGTTGCCCGGGTCAACATTATTCATGTATGACCTCGTCCGATTTAGTCGGGTTTGTATCAATTGTTATAATCTGATTTGAAACTAATATTCCTGGAAAATGATAGCCCTACAGGTCATCGGTTGCACGTGATCGTATCGTTAACTGGCACACCAGCAAGGAGGAGGGTAGATATATATATTATACGGAATAAGCTCGTCTTAAACGGATTAGTGAGAAGGTATGTATGCATATACGGTTTGATTAAACACAATTCTGATTAAACTAGAATAATAGTTCAGGGTAATTTACTTAACTAGAGATTGGGTTAGGGGTTTGAATGGGGTTTAACGCCTTTCTTTTCCTTCCCATCAGGGTTAATGAAGACAGGCATACGTCATGCAGTGTGCCAAGACCTACTGTTATATCGAATTCCAACTGCCAAGGGATCATTTACATGCACTCCAGTGTGTACACGGGACCTCGGTTTTTCGCCCCACTTAATGCTGTGATTGAACAAGAGATCTCCAGGTAAGCCAGCCAACGTCTTACTCGCGGAGTCATCGTGTCTCTGACTAGCAGCAGATGAGACTTAGCTGACGATTAGAACGTATCGTGAGGTAATCCGGTTTGTGGGACGGAACTGGATCGTTGGTAGAATAGGGTGAATGTGGGATCGATTGGATTGGAAAGGGAGGGGGGAGGAAACGGGGGAGGCGACGTGATGGGGGGGGGGGGTAGTTGTTGTTTAAAGTGGACACTAAACTCCATGAACGACCGAAATGAATTTCAATACAATACGAACAGAGAAAAGGAAATTGGTAAATACATTACATTTTTTTCACTTTAATAATACTGGATTGTGACTTTAAAAGCGAATTATATTGTTTAGGATTGGGGTATATATGGCAATATGTTGCCCAAAATTCAGTGTTCATTTTATTTTTAAACAGAGAATATTTGATATCCTTAAACCATTCTGTTGTACGTGACAAGGAGTTTGGTCGCCTGTCCAACCTCGTGGGCTTTCTCAGGTTTCCTCCCACTCATAACGATCTCAATGCGCAAGCGAATTATTGAAATATAGTTGTACCATATGTTAGTCCTGAAATGACCTAATTTGTGTTGAATGGAAGTTATTCTCTATCTCTTTCTCCCTCGCTCTCTCTCTGGTTGTAGGTTATCTGCGACCCACATTAGTGATAACCTCCGCTACAATAGATTAGTTGTCCAGTCTCATGGTTATCTATTGATTTTATCCTATTTATCAGCTAACTTGTGATGTAATCAGCTTCTAATTCTCTCAAGTCTGGTATTTTGTCATCTCTTTTGTTTAATAGTAGCGTTTTCATCCAGGATGCAAGCAGCTAGTAACTCTTACCTACGATTTTTAATGAAATTGGGTTTAACGTCCTACTATTCTGCTCCTATACTGAAGACGGACAGACGTCAGTGTACTATGACGGAAATTTTGCCCGGACAGCGGCACTATGGCCTACCTTAAATCAAATTCTACCCACCAAGGCATCGTTTACATGTACGCCAATGTGTACACGAGACCTCGGTCTCTCGTCCCATCCGAACAATTAGACAGTTGCCCTTGTCAGGCCTCCGTCCTGTGTCATTGACGAGGGGGAGCCACGTCGGAAAATCCAGATGAACATTCTTGGCGCCAAGGCAGGAACGGATGTTCCGATCTCCAGGCTAGCGAGCCATCGCCTTACGCCCTTAGCCCCCGTGAGTCCCACAATATTTAATGTAACGATAGAGTAACATAAATATATAGAGATCTAATGATAACGATGACTTCTTTATTTTAATAACAAACATTAAAAGTCATTACATCCATAATTCTAACCAAACTGGAATTACATATCGTAGTCACTACGGCCATTGTCCTTATTCACGTCTGCCTCGATTGTAACATCCCCCCTTTCTGCCGTGGAAGTCAACAACCTCATTAAGACGTTAAACTTCACTTGATTTTATTTTGTTGTCTTTGTAGGTTACAAGAACGTCAAAACATGGCCACTGAAGGACCAGCTTCATACGAGAATGAAATAGAAGCACTTCCGGATCAATTGGCAGTCGTAGTAGTGGAAGAGGAACGTTCAAGTAGTTCCGTTAAATCAACAAGCCCTGAACAAAATGTTGCATCACAGCCGTTGACCGGTGGTGAGCGAGTTGTGCGGACTTATACCAAATCACCACATTACCTTCCGTTAGCCTTCCTAGTATGCATCATAAATCCCCCTTTTGGTATTGTAGCTGTTGTCTTCTCTTTAATTTCCAGGAAATATAGCGCAAAGGGTGATTTTATGAAAGGGGGAACGCATGCTAGAATTTCCATGTGGTTGTGTGTAGTGGGTATAGCGTGTTCAATCGTCATCGGGGTCTTCACGGCTGTGTATTACCTCGTTATTGTACCAAATATTATCCGTTCTTTAGAAGAACTAAAGACCTGATAATCGTTCTATATGTGTGCCTGGATAATCGATCTGTCCTTCAGTGGTTCATATGTCGCTCCTTGTGTGTGTCTGGATAATGGGTGATGTATATGGTCATCCAGTTACGCTTGTTAACGTGTCGGATGTAGGAGGGGTGCGAGTAAAATCGTTGATTTTTTTGTTGTAATCGATTGGGGAAACTGCGTTTGTAACCGAGCAACTCCAAGAGTTTCTGAAACAATGGCGACCGATAGAAACGTTGGGATGGTACAGAGTGCATTGACGATTGATTTTAAAATGTTTGTATTGTGAAACTTGTTAAATGTCTCAAAATACAATCAGAGTGTTAATAATCAAGTGTAAAAACATTTATAGTCTTCTATCTTTATGTCTTTACATTACCCAGCAAACTACATTAGCCAGTCAGCTACATTAACCAACTAGCTACATTAGCCAGCTAGCTTCATTACCCAGTCAGCTAAATAACCAGGTCAACTACATTACACAGTCAGCTACATTACCCAGCTAGCTATATTACCTAGCAAGCTACATTACCCAGCTAGCTACATTATAATTACGTATTAGCCTAGTTATCCGAGTGATCAACATTTTTCAGCCACCTAAATTGCATATTAGCCTAGTTGCCACTGCCAACTGGATAGACCACTGATTATTTTTGTGGTTCTATTAATGGTTCCTCAAATGTGTTTATAATATTGTTAAATGAAATACAATGAGGTTTAACGTCCTACTGTTCTGAATATTATTAAAATGAGTGTTTATTCAAAGACCGACCAACTAAAGACAATTCGCGACCTTTTTGAGAAATGAACCGTTGGCAGACTAGGGCCTCACTATCTGTTTAAAGTAGCCAAGTTTCCAAGTCTCTAACTCAATATCATTCAAAATCTTCAACTTTGAAAACACAAATTATTTGTCAATTTAAATCAACATTTATGCTGTGATCTTACCGGAAAAAAAAGATGGGCCTCTGATATCCTATATTTAAGACAAAACAAAAACCCCATTTTATTATTGGTACACGAATCGTGTACCATAATGCGTTTCAGCCCCAGCTCTAGCAAGAGACTCGGGAACGATGCAAGACACATTGCACCAAATCGAACGGCGTATGTAGACTGGAATAACCAGACGCTAGAAATTTGCATTCGATTGAGACTGCTGGCTTATTTTGCGGAACATAACTGATTTGAAATGATAGTAAATACGGACACCATTGAATAGTTATGCCAAAATGACGCTATAAGAGAGCATCAGTCTTTAACTAAGAAATGCGACCACATAAATCCTGTTCTATTGGTACTCTGTTAAATATCGAATTGATTTTAAGATTTTATTACTTTTAAATGCTCTCCTGTTTACCTCTCAGATCTTTTAGAACTTTATACACCCGGTCGAACATTACGCACATCAGATAAACTATTTTTAAAGCCCCAAACTGTTCAACTAGTCTCTTATGGTCAGCGCTCTTTTAGTTATCAAATACCCGTTTTATAGATAAATTTACCATTTATTTTAAGATGTTGCACATCTCTATATAACTAGTTTAACAGTTTTGGGCTTTAAAAGTAGTTTATCTGATGTGCTTAATGTTCGACCGGGTGTATAAAGTTCTAAAAGATCTGGGAGGTAAACAGGAGAGCATTTAAAAGTAATAAAATCTTGGGCTTTAAAAGTAGTTTATCTGATGTGCTTAATGTTCAACCGGGTGTAGAAAGTTCTAACAGATCTGAGAGCTAAACATGAGCTAGATTATTTAAGCATTTAAAAAGTAAGTAATACAATCTTAAAACCAATTCGATATTTAGCAGGTAACCCGTGTAAATTGTATAAAACAGAAGTTATGTGGTCACATTTCTTAGTTAAAGTAAAAAGTCTAGCTGCAGTATTCTGTACCGTTTGCAATTTATCTATAAGCTTTAAAGGTAAACCAACTAAAAGTGAATTAAAGTTATCTAATCGCGAAGTGACAAGAGACAGAGAGAGAGAGAGAGAGAGAGAGAGAGAGAGAGAGATGGAGTTTAACGTTCACTCGACACAAACTAGGTCATTTCGGAACTAACATATGGTTTAATTTTATTCAATAATTCGCTTGCGCGTAGGGGGCTTTTAGCAGTGGGAGGAAACCGGAGAGTACCCGGAGAAAACCCACGAGATTGGACAGGCAACCATACTCCTTGCCACGTACAACATCGGATTTGAAACCACGTCTGTTGTCTCAATGGCAGGCCGTATGATACAGCGCGCGCAAGCTAACCATTCGGCCAACCACCCCACCCCCACCCACAAGTGACAAGAGAATTAGCAAGTGACTTGTTTTAGGTTGATTAGGGACCAAGCTATCCAAAAATGTTTGGTTCAAATTTTCCAGCCCCTTGACCCCTTTGGGGGGGGGGCATTTTTTTAAATGGGGTCCCCTCTGAACATGGCTATCTACGCCAATAATGGTTGGATTTTCATGATCTAAAGTCCATTCTCGTGTCTTTTCATCATGCCCCTCCCATCTATGATACACTTAAAGCGATAGGAATTATCTTTGATTTTGATTGACTTCAGATGGGCAATACCAATTTCCGGTGTCAAATGCGGATTGATTTCAGTCAATAATCTTTGAAATTACAGGATCTGAAATTCATTCTGTGTTTTTTTCATCACGCCGATCCCATCTATGATACACTGAAATCCAAACGGAAGTAGTTTTCATTGACTTCCGGTGGCAAATACCAATTTCCGGTGTCAAACTCGGATTGATATCAGCCAATAATCATTGGATTTTCATTATCAAGCGAATGAAAGTAGTTTATATTGACCTCCGTTTGGAATACCAATTTCCGGTGTCAAACTCGTATCGATTTCAGTTTAAAGAATTCTATTACGCAGTACCAATTTTTGTTGCATCTGGTATATGTTTCGTGCAGTCTCTTTTGGAATGTTCTGTCATGAGATTCAAGACAAATCTGACGTTTGTGACAAGCAAAAAAAAATGGATATCAAAAATAAAAAAGAAATCGGATCAAGCCAGAAGTCGCAAGAAACGAAAACAACGAGATTCCTATCTTGGAAATAAATAAGAAGTTCACGACATCAGCGATGAATCATCCTCGTCCCCTTGCACACCCCTGGTCATATTGGTACGCTCCCTATTAAAACCCTTGTACAGAGATGTTACAAGGTCAACTAGCATTCAGGAACTGCACCTGTGGCACTTTCACCTTGAACTAACAATTAATTTTCTATTGAAATGTTCAAAATTAAATGGAAACGTTGTAGTAGCTGGGAAAACTCGATGAAAAGATCAAGCGTTAATTGATATGATAAGGTAAAGCCTACCATGTAATTTGGAACACGTTTTAACACCACCATATCTTTCTGTATGAAATGACAGTAAATTGTTTATTGAATAAAAGGAAAACATATATTTCTTTTTGTATTAATTAGCTGTAAAAAAAAATATGATGTATCATTTCAATATACGAATTAACATTTTATACTGCGTATTTCTACTCATGATTAAAATAATGCAGATATTTGCAACACCTCTTAACATCCTAGCTTTCCCCCGAAAGTAGTTAATCTTTTTGCGTATTTCGAAGTCCCTTTACATCACAAACTTATACTACGTTTTTGATGAATTGTTAACGTTGTCGTAGATTAAATATATGTAGAAGCAAGAAACACCACGATATACCCTATAAATAACCATTTATAGAGCCCCACCGTACGGCCGCCCTCATATATAGAGTGGAACCCTTTCACGGAGCAAGGATCACTTCGGCCGTGGATTATTACTAGGACCCACAGCAACCGAACTTGTAAAATGAATGTTAATACAACCATCTTAATGCTAGGATTCCACTATCACACACGACTGGCACCCGAAATTATTTCGGGCATTTCAGGTTCTGCACCTCCACCCCAACATTCATCGCCTATGATCTTAGGCACAAATTCTATGTCTGACTATCTTTATCGGAAATTATATTTTGAACCTCACTGAATTGAGGAACTCATGGATTCTATTATCATTGAAATAATCTAGTACTCTTTGGAGTTTGACAGTTTGAATTCGATATAAGAGTAGACCGCGGGGATTCCGTTTCGGCCAAATTCTCCCCGTGGTACATTAAATGACACGGTAACCTGCCAAAACTTAGACAGCCATATCTTAGACAGCTTAAAACAACAACATTTACGGTTAAGTGCACAACTAATCCTCAACCTGTTACCTATATTTGATAATGGAATAGTCCAAGAAAATGTAGAAAAAATCCCAAAACTTAGAAAATTGTAACATTGGTATATATGTTAAAGCAGATTGATTAACAAGTACAAAACAAATATAGTATTTACCATTTCTTTCATTTCTTTACTGATCAAGTTTTTACTTATATAAATAATAATAATTTTAATACTCTTATGTTCACAAATCTTCAATGCAAATGTTAACAAAGTGTCTATCCGAGATGGATCAATTGGCCGACATGCGTCCAGATACTGAATCTTGGTTTTGTCACCTCGTAGAGGGTGTGCATCTGTGTGGTCTCTTCTCTTGCTCTCTTCCGTAGGTTGCTGAGGAACTTGATCTTGGTTGCTTCTTCAAGAGGGTGAATGTGGTCGCTGGCATTCTGACAAAAGTCACCCACAGTGGTGCACTTTCTGGAACATGCAGTAACTACACATCGCCAGTGTATGCAGGTCTGTCTCACTTTGTTTCTGTTGTATAGAAAACCGTCGAGGAAAACTTGCGGAGTTCCCTTCTGTGATGCGACAAATTCTACTTTCACAGTCCAGCCATTTTATATTGCTGTTTAAAGTTCGAAGGAAGTTATATTTTGAAATCAAAACATCTCAGCTGCTTACACATCCTGTACTGCTCAAAGGTAGACATTTTAAAATCAAAACATCTCAGCTGCTTACACATACTTAAATGGTTAATAATCACCCTTGGATCAAAGTTAGATATATTTATTGTTTTGATAATCAAACTTGCATCAAAGACATGCATTTTCAAATCAAAACATCTCAGCCCAACAAACTTAATCTCCCTATGGGTCAATTACACCACTGATTAGGACTGTTCCATTGCAGCTATGGGTGTTGTGTTAATTAATCACTTACTCCACTGTCTAAGTTATGGCTGTCTAAATTATGGCTGTCTAAGTTTTGGGAGATAACCAATGACACGAGCCCGTCTTAATTATCCTAGTCAGTGTAGGAAACTAGGATGTTAAACCCCATTTCATTGAAACGCTTATGTGTAGAGGACGCGTTACACTTCTTTCTTAACGCCGTCTATCATACATGGGACACCGTCTTGTCCAATAGTTTGTATAGAGTAATAAACCCTATAGCGTCCCAATTCATGTAAAATCAGTTCTTAGTTTCTAGACACCTAAAGATATATTATATATGATTTAAAAAAAGAGCTGGTCTTTGTTGTTATGATAGTTCTAATTTGACAATTCCATTCCCATTATTGTAGTATGACCGACATTTTAAGAAAGTATGTACAGGAATAATAGAATGGGAGCCGCTGTTTTTACCCAAGAACGAGCGTACTAGTCCATGTGAAGGCAGATATTCCACTTAGCCTAAGGTGTTAACTGTCTAAAATTGATAAGATATTTTGATTAAAATCTGTAAAAAGCAAGATTTTTTATTTTTTTCATCATGTCTAGGTTACTAACATCTACACTGTAAAAATAATTTGTATAAAAACATGAAATTACTGTAAAATTTCACAAACTGTCCTGTTAGAAAACTATCAGATGTAAAATTACGTAAAAACTGTGTTTATAAACATTTATGTAAAAATTTAACTTTTAACATCCGAGATTGTGTATTTTAACAACATATTAAAATTAAATTAGCAAATAGGTATGTAATCTAACAGATTGTGCATTTTAACAGAATATTCAAGTTAATTTACAAATCGATACACATTCTAGCAATTACTCTGTCGATCGTTTGAGCAATTTCAACGTAATTTTTTTAAAAATAAATATTTTAATTTGTTACTTTGTTTGTCCTATATTTATATATTCGCGGCGACCCCGGCGTCTTTCCGGACGTCTCTCAACGTTTGCAGTGTTCTGGTCGCTTTTGTCCATTCCTATTAACAAGTATCAATTTTTTTTGTTTGTTTTTAGTTATTTGGAATTCCATGCTTGATCAGCTGCTTACTTTGAAAGTATCACTACTATCCTACTAAGACATGAAAATATTTTTTTCATTTTATTATCAAAATCTGTAGTTCATTTTATATTCTCTTTTATTGAGACTCGACTGGCTTTAGACCGATATCAGAAAGGCTGGGAGTGTCTCGAACCAAAGTGTATGACATGTTTGACACTGGTATATTAACGGCAATATTCTGTTAATTCACATAGTTATACTCATGGATAGGGTTAACGCATGCGCGTCGCAGATTAAACTAATGTCGGTGACTGTTTGAATGTGCATTGACGATGCAGGATAAGAACAGTGGAAAACCAACAATAAGATGTGAAGGTAAGTCTTCCTAATAATAATGTATGTAGGCAAATCTACAGCATAAGAAGATACTGAGTATGTTATTGGATTTAAAGACACAGCTTCTGCACTGTCTATTAAGTTTGTTGCTTTTTTATGTTTAGTAATAGTATCTATGATCTATAATAAGGCCTACACATAGTGGCCATGGTGTATGTTTTATTGTGAATATGAACTCGACCATGTAAACAATATTAAAGTGTAAGAAACACGATGGTTCAGAGAATATGATGCTGGATTTTTAACCATTAGCAAAGAAAGCTTGTTTTGTAACTTGGCCTTCGTGTCAATGGTGCAAGAACTAATTTGTTCAGCTGACACTAATAACCGGGGCCATGTGTGCTATTGGCCGTACATGTTAAAGAACCTTCAGCCTTAAAGAGTTATCTCCGCTGCCCTTTTGATTTCATTCCTGTATGTGTTTTATCATTTTGTTTCAGGTTCAAGGTAACTCAATTTGTAAGAAGTTGAAGAGACGACAGAAAGTAGTAAACCTGGCCTTCAGAACACAAAATGTGAAGCCATTCACGATCCCTTGCTCTTAATTTCTGTTAATTTTTAATATTTTGTACGTTCATGACAGAAAAAGTAGATTTACAGAAAATAAATTATTTTTTACAATGATTTTGTTTTTTTATTTAACAAAAAAAAACAACAACATTATGTTAAAAAAAACCCAGAAAATCTTCTGGCAGAAGCTCTATTTCACCATGGAATAATTCTGTTAGAAACCAGAAAAAGTTCTGGCAGATGGTTTACCAGATTTTTTCTCTGTCAAAGAATAAACAGATTAAAAATAACAGAGAAAAAATACTGGTTAACCAACTGCCAGAACTTTTTCTGGTTTCTAACAGAATTATTTCTCATGGTGCAGTTAAATTACCAACAGCCTGTTTAAATACAGGTCTACTTTATGCAGCGTATGTTAAATTACAGCGTATATGTTATTTAACCCGCAACTGTAAGGGAAGCATAACATACAACGGTTAAATCACCAACTTCAATTTTAAATACAAATCTAGTGTTATTTAACATTATGATATGTTATATCATTTTACACAGCGTATGTAAAATTACAGTCATATGTTTTTTAACCTACAATTGTAAGAAACGATTAACATTGCATTGTTAAAATTCATACTAATGTAAAATTACGAGAAAAAAAGGCAACTTTTCTGCCATGATTTTCCCGTTAAAAAACTTTTTTTAGTGTACTTGGTCAACTAAAATGATTTACAAGATATCAGAAACATTGACCATAAAAAATCTCTATTAATGAACGTTTCAAATTAAAGATGTTGGCCAAATTCAAAATGGCGTGCAAATTTGCTAAAATGGCAATTTGTTAGATAATAGCCATTTCACTGTTTAATATGACATGTAATATCCAATCGAAAAGCTTCTCAGATGGCAAAAATAGAAGTTACGTAAAATAAATGATTTTGTTTTTTTGGACAATTGTCAATGATTATTTATTAGGTTTTCGGAGTCACTGAACTTGAAAAACCATCAAAATTAATTGCTAAAAATGATGCTAATGATAATCCTAAAAATGACATCCTTTAGAGATTACAACCAATCCTCCATAGTGTTTGCTCGATATAACCAGCGAAAATATCGGAAGATACGACCTTTACTATGTCTTAATGGTGTTCGATGTCTCTGAATTTATAAATAAATTTCGAAAAACCATCTTGGCAGTAATTCCCGAAGAATGTGACTTGTAGCATGTCATTTAAATAGTTGTCGATGTCGCTGGGTTCAATTCTGATCTCAAAAATCAATTTCGAAAATCCATAGCGGCTTAAATTCAAAATGAAATCCAAAATGGTGAAATTGTATTTAATCGTATTGATCACTGTCTCTCTGGGGAATTAATAGTTAACAATATTATTAAAAAGGTCAATACCAGATTGAAATTTTTTTTTAGATATAATTCTTTGACATTAAAAATTATTAACGAATGCTCTTATACAATGTCACTTAGATTATGCATGATCAGCTTGGTTTTTTGGCTTAAACAAGAAGCTGAAGAACAAACTGCAAATTATTCACAACAAAGTTATCCGATTCATACTCGGCTTAGGTCCCAGAGATTCAATTACCCCAAATTTGTATAAAGATCTACATATAGTTTAAAACTTGTAAATAGAGTCAAACAACTGAAATTGAACCATGTTCACAAATTCTTTCATAATGGGCCCCCGGTGTACAGGAAAGTCAATTTTCGCTTAGTCAGGGATGCTCATCTACATTGTGCTAGATCAATCGGCACTTGTTTCTGTTGGATATGGCTTGTAATATGTCTTATGTAAGTGCTTTGAGGTTGCTCAGTTCCATTTCTACCCAGACACCTTGCCAAAATGGTGTAAATTGAAAATGACAAATAATATAGAAATTTTCTTGTTGTGAATATTGTTTGTCAAGTAACCTTGTCGGGGTGTAAAATATTGGGTTGAAAGATTTATTTTCGATACGATTTTGATACAACAAACTTGTGCATAAGCTAGAAACGCCAGGATATACTATAGAAAACATAAATTTACAGTCCGCTTTTCAAAACGAAATTTCGCGTCGGAGAGGTTCGCGTGTCTTTCGGACCCGGTCCATCTCTGGTATTTTCTGGATTCTAGGCCGATTGTAAACACGGATTCATTTCTTTCTGTTATTGATTTTACGACAAGTTTTTGTAGTTGCTACGGTAATACTGTATTTTGCCAGCAATGGGCACTAGTCAATACACATATTATACCCAGTACAGGGTGAACGACACATATCTTAACTATTCATAAAAATCGACGCGAATTCATGCCTATGCAAGAACATTAAAATTAGTTGTTAGGTTATCTTTGTAATGGTATACATTAATTTATCATATAAATAGATATGCCTTTCCGTTTTATCCAATGAACTATTTATTGTTAATTCGTGTAGAAAGATATGGTGTTAAACGTATGGAATAACAACTGGTATATGAATATTTTACAGCAACAAAGAAGTTTACGTTTCATCTAAAATTACAATAAACCATATTAAATGCTTTTTAAGGGTGTATTTCCATAAACTTTGCATACTTAAGGCCTGTCTGGTTCTATAAATTGTGTTTGTCTGTTCTAAGCTTATTCCAGTGCAATACAAACATTTCCGTTTCATCGAAAATTCCACTATAAAATTTATTTTTAAAGATCAGTTTTAAATTCAATGGCTACGAAAACCCTACATTGTTAAAAATAGATGTAAAATTACAGTGCAAAAAATATGTAATTTCTTTCACACAGCGCTGTAGAAATATCTGCTAGGGAATACTTTGGAATCCATTATTCTACTATTGTCTAATGATAGTTTAGAATTAAATCCCGAAGTATCCTCATTAGATATACATAAACATCTTATATTATGTGAATCCCGAAATACGAGATATAAAAGGAATAACAAACAGCTCGTTATTCGCTGCTTGAATAACAATGTGGACTGTTGTTCGTCTACAGGTCTTTTTGCTATGTTTTATACTACTGGGGGATACTTGGCATCCATCATTCTAGTCATGGCTAGCTGCATATTGGAATCCCGAACATAAAGTTGAATAACGAGGTAGCTTGTATCTCGTCATTCCACAATAACGAGGCAAGTCACCTCGCCATTCGTTGTTGGTAAATAGCGGATAACGCCCAACTTCACACTGCCGCAAGGCGGAGGAATCGATAAATGAAACATTTACAAATTAAATAAATTTTATTTTTTATTGTGTTTTCCGAAAAGTTAATCCACCATATGTATACAATTTGATAATAATAGACAACATGACAGTCATGCAAATACATGAAACATATCTATTTGTTTAAACATTTCTTTTATTCCCACCACTCGTGATCAGGTATTTGTGTATAAAACAATCGATAAACTCTGTGTTCAACAGTCTAATTGTTACACATACTCTTGCTCTATAGTATAGTATATAGTATTATCGTCATGCGTGTTATTTTGTTGACTCTGTTGGTATTCACCATAGTTGCTACGGTCTCTGGAAAAAGGAGCGGGAAGCGCTGGACACCAATAAGTTGGGTACAAAATTCGAAATGCGCCGTTTTACGAAGGGCGAGTCTGTGTGAATCCTGCTGCCAAAGTGAGTATTTTTTAAATTTTTATACTTCAATTTTTGTTATTTTCTATTACACTGTACTGATGGACCGTCAACATGTATAATGTCTGCCGTGCTTTATCAAATTAAACAGAAAAAAACCGAACCCAAATATATTCCATAGTGGGGGCAAAGATTAAAGAACACTTTTATATTATATTAACAGATTTCAAAATGATCTTCATCATAGTAAACAAATATTTTTACTACGCTGCAAGTTGAAAAGTTTTTGTTAAAACGTCGTACTGTTCTGCTCCTATACTGGGCTAATGAAGACGGGCATACGCAATACGGTGTGCTTTGAGGGAAATTTTGCACGAATAATATTTTCTATATCCTTTTTAACATACTGGGCATACATTGGAATCAATAATATTATCTTTATACAATGTATCCATAGTTCAAATAATATTATGCGCTATCAATACTAGAATGATTCTTATAATATTTAAAAATAGGTTGCCAGGCAACTAAACATACGCTCACGCAGCAGCTAAATTGTCCGGACAGTCAACAAGAGTTGTCGCATACTAAGTAATTATCAGAAAATCATTAGAATTTGTTTGGTTTTTATAAAGTTCTGCCCCATGCTAACGTTAAGTATACGAAACATTTAATATTATGGATTTAGCTGTTCAATTATCGATTTTCAAGAAATTCACACTCAACCATCATCAATGTGTAACGGGATATAGTCAAACGTTTTTTTAATTCGGAATAAAATTGTGACCTAAATAGGGTCCACAAGGTAAAAAACATGATTTTTCGTACAACCAGGAGCCATAATGCAAGAAGTTATGGTCCAATGTGCCCGAATATCGACAGGAACTGCGATCTTAGGGTTATAAACTTATATTTCAAATTTCATCAAAATTGGATTAAAATTGTGACCTCTACAGGGTCCACAATCTTGATATATCATATTTTTACACTATTCGCGTATTAGCGGAAGTCATTTTGTCCGACAGTTTTGGTCCGATTTTTACGAAATTCGACCTCAACCTTCATTACAGTGTAACGGTGATATGATCAAACGTTATTTCAAATCCGTTAATAATTGTGATCTCCAAAGGAACCACAAGCTAAAAAATTGCGATTTTTCGTAAAGATAGGGGCCATAATTCAGGAAGTTACGATCAGATATGTGCAAATATGCAATTGAACCAAGATCTTTAGGTTATAAACATTTATTTCAAGTTTCATCAAAAGCGGTTCAAAATTGTGATCTCTATAGGGTCCACAACCTTGATATAACAATTTTTTACAATATTCGCATACAAACGACGGACATTTTGTCCGTCAATTTTGGTCCGATTTTCACGAAATTCATACTCATTCTTTATTACCATGTAACGACGATATAATCAAATCTTTTTTTAAATCGGATAATAATTTTTACCTCCAGAGTAACCACAAGCTAAAAAAACGATTTATCGGACAATCAGGGGACATAATTCAGGAAGTTACGATCCGATGGGCGCAAATATCGAAAGGAACCAAGAACGTTGGGTTATAAACATACATGTCAAAATCGGTTCAAAATTGTGACCTGTATAGGGTCCACAACCTTGATATAACATATTTTCACACCATTCGCGTACAAACTCAACCTCCATAACCATGTAGCGGTTTGTTTTTGGTTTTTTTTAAATCGGATAACAATTTTGGCCTCCAGAGAGGCCACAAGCTAAAAAGGGCAATTTTTCGGACAATCATGGACCGTAATTCAGGAAGTTACGATCCGATGGGCGCAAATATCGAAAGGAATCAAGATCTTTGGGTTATAAACATGCATTTTAAGTTTCATCCAAATCGGTTTAAAATTGTGACCTCTACACTGTTTACAAGCTAATAAAGTGATTTTTCGTACAATCAGAGGCCATAACCAATGAAGTTACAGTCCGATACATGCCAATATCGAAAGGAACTGAGATCGTAAGGTGATAAACCTATATTTTAAGTTTCATTAGATCGGATAAAAATTGTGACCTGTAGACTGTTCACAAACAATTGTGGACGGATGGACGGACGGACGAACAGGGGTGACGGCAATATGCGTCCACATGAAAATGTGGGCGTATAGAAAGTTTCTTTTTTCATACAAGAGACCAGTTAACATTTATATCATTCGTCTCACCAAAATAATAAGACATAATATAACAGTATTTAGAAGTAATATCTTTTGATTTAATTAATTCTAAAAATAAATTAAGCATTGGTATTACAAATATTATCATTAGAATAATTTTCAATCCATTTCTCGGGAAATGAGGATTTTATTATCCCATAATTCTTTAAAATTTTATCATTATCGAAATTATCATTAGTATCTTAAATATTATCTAGAACAGAATAAACCCGCTTTTAACGTGACATATAATATCGTTAATATACTCTCCCAAAAAAGAAACGCAATGTTACATTTCGTCGTCAGTATATCCTCGCTCTACTATCGCCTTGTTGCAACAAGAACGGCGACACGTCGCTGAACCAAACTGCTCTCCAGTGTTGCTGTGACCATACCCTCAGTGCATGAACCCATTAAAGTTGGATTTCATGGTGTCGGCGTATTTCAAAACAGAAGCTCTAACGGGGACGTCTGCCTCGTTATTCGGTTTCACGTAGGCGTTTGCCTACTGTCTGGTACGATATTCTACGCCGTCCGGGAATTGCTGCTGCAGTAGAGGTCGCTGTTGAAAACCATT
The DNA here is from genome assembly GCA_948474765.1 of Patella depressa. NCBI lineage: Eukaryota > Metazoa > Mollusca > Gastropoda > Patellidae > Patella > Patella depressa. The sequence goes on along the minus strand of OX419723.1, from coordinate 36,248,188 downwards.
TACGTCAATGACGTAACCGGAAGTGACGACCCAGGACAAGTGGGACCACACTTGTTTGGCCTGAGCTAGGGCGTTCACGTATTGAACTTCGCTGTCGGTACCTATCCCAAAGGCGAGAAATGGAACTAAGGGAAACATTCAGCAGCCTGGCTACACCTGTCTTGTAGTCACCTGCTTGTAATCCACCAATAGCGTTGTTGCGTTGGTCTTCGTTCGGATGTGGCATCACTCGGGTCTTTGAGTGTTTACATGTGCAACTGATTCGGAAACCGAGAACCCCGGGATTTTAAAGACCTTAGATTTAGGTTCCATGCGAAAAGTTCGCGAAGTTGTTAAATTCATGTTTCTATGTGCAATCAAGCGATAAAAAATTTCGACAAAAAGGATGACCAGTCACAATTAGTGACCCTACCTTAAAAATCAATAATGAATTTCTTTCATCCTTACATAATGGCATTAAAAACAAGTAAGATTTACCGAAACAAAGACCTGGTTCAAATAAAAAAATGATGAAAAATGGGTTGTGCGTTTCTTTTTTTGAAGAGTATATAATTAATACCAGATGAAGTTCTGTGACACTACAGGTAGGATAATGTTGTGACTATCCTGGTCAAAAATGGGACAATGACGTCTAGGGCTTTTCTTCGGACTTCACATTGTGGAACTGTGTCGCGGTACCAAATCGACGACTGCGACACTCTAGAGACACGTACTGTGTGTCCGTACGGCCAAGTCTTCTGTGTCACACTGTCGTCTGTCTAGGTAGGACTTGACATTGTGATCAATAAGAATTCAGCTCTTTTCTGTACTCTTGAGATATTCTTTATATGTTACAATAATATATTCTACAGCACAGATACAACTATTGTTCTTTAGGTATATAAAACATTAACCACGATCAAAGCCTATGTTGTCTACCCTGGCTATTTCGCCCAGCAGTCTCTCTCGGAACTTCTATAATGTCTTGTCTACGGGTTCATCATGGCGGCTTTGTCCGGCCAGTAAGCCGGGCCAGCTCCCGGGAGGAAAAACTTCCCCTCGGCTCTCTCGAATGTTATCTGCGTCCAGCCTGGAAGCCGGGCAGCTCCCGGTATGAACTTCCACTTGGAGCTTTCGAATGTTGTCTGCGTCCGACCTGTAAGCCGGGCCAGCTGCCGGGGTGAACTTCTCCTTGGATCTCTCAAATGTTGTCTGCGTCCAGCCTGGAAGCCGGGCAACTCCCGGTATGTACTTCCCCTTGGAGCTTTCGAATGTATACTGTGCCAGCTATTAGGGTGGGACAATTACTATTTATGGGTAAGTGTTTCGTAAAGGCACCGTTTTACTTCAACACTATTCTAGTTAATTGTACTAATCTGTGCACGTGAGGACTGGACGATAGTACCTTACTTTCCACAAATGGATACTGATATATCTGTTTGCGAGTTAGTCTAAGAAAGTAGTAGAATAATGCAAGCTACTTCATTACCCTAGTTTTCGTCATACATCATGTAGGTAAAGAATTCTATATTAAACAGAACACTAAGTCTATAGTGATACAGTTCCTCCATTATATTTTATTGAGTTTATTATTAAATAAAGGTTGAATTGAAATATCATTAAAGTTTATAGGTTCTGGTCTAGTACCGTTATTTAAGTCATAAGTTAAAATATATTTGTAAACAACAGGTAGATTTGCTAATTAGAAATATCTTAATAAAAAAAAATCGGCTTTACTGCGTCTTACTGGATTATAGGAAAGCTTTTGACCTCACTTTGTAAATAGACGTAATGTATGGTATAAATTATTTAAACAAGAACTTAACGTGCGTTTTTGAAACATAATCAAATCACTTTATGTCAATGTCAGGTGCTGTGTCAAACATAATAATTTATTCTCGACCATGTTTTTATTTTCAGATGGATTATTTCAAGGTGAGTTTGTATCTCCGATATTATTTTCTCTGTATGTGAACGATTGCGAAGATCAATTTTTAACAGATAATTTACAAATTAAAAGATCAATATATTTTTTAATGTACTCATATGACATGGTTTTATTTGCAGAAACTCTTGAAGTTTTACAAAAATTATTAAATTTACTTAAGTCCCAGAATCGTGGGACTTAACCGTAAACATTGAAAAAACTAAAATTGTGATTTTTATAAATGCTGGTAAGATAAGAAAAAAAACCAACAAAATTTGGTACCATACAAATAAAGTTTTAGAAACTGTCAATGAGTTTAACTACTTAGGATGGTAAATTTAATGTTAGACAGAAACCCATAGCGGACCAAGGATGTAAAGCTCTTTTTAACTTCAAATACCTGTAATAAAAATCATTTCAACATTGAAACAAAATTATCAGTCTTCGATGCATACGTCAAACGTATTTCAAATTACTCTGCCGAAATTTGTGGCATACATTCCGCTAGCGATTATTCTTTCGCAAAAAAACAATTGGCGTCCGAAAAACAACCAGTAATGAACTCAGTAGATACCCTTTAATTTAAGATAGAAAATGCAGGATTTTTAAATATTGGATTCGTCTATGTAACACTTATAATGACAAACTGGCAAAGAGCAAGTCGTTTATGTTGAGTTAAAATAGAGATGTGACGTTATCCTTTGATGTTAGTGTACCATTTTTTCAAAAGATCGTCTGGGCAACTTGTCAATTATTCATACCAGTGACATATTGTACTAGTCTGGCGTATTTCACGTGCGGAGTGTCTGTATTTTAAGTAGTTTAATGGTCTCAAACTCGATCATTAAACCACACAGAATGGTCCCGACGAGGTGCGCAATCACAAAATGAGCCCGCAGAAGATGAAATAGACTTAAAATTTACACTGAACAATTAGAAAATACATGAAATATATGGTAAAAATTACATGAACAGAAGTTAAAAATTAGACGATAACACGTTATAATTTTAAATCTTATATACCGCCATACTTCCGAATCTATAACACACAGAATCTGGCCAATTTTGAACTCAGTGTCCCGTTTAGGCACAATTAAAACACATCGGGATTAATCGTCATGTACAAAAATCTATCATCAAGCCTTGTCGAGTTGGATAGTCTTGCTACTTCTGGAGAGGGGTGTGGTGGGGTTTAACCCTTACATAACGTTTCCCATCAGTGATATTTCTGCCAACCTGTTTATAGAAACGTACGACAGTCAATAATCCCTGTAAAAATAATGGTACATGCGCAGCAGTTGATAACGGTTACAGCTGTAGTTGTCCTCCTGGGTATTTAGGAGAACATTGTGATGGTAAGATACATTGTATTTCGTATCAATAATTTCCTGAGAGAGAGAGAGAGGGAGGGAGAGAGAGTTTAAATTGATTGTATTTACAGGGAAGTCTTCCGCGAAAGATAACAGATAAAGATGTATGGATTATAAACGGAGCTTGCCATCGTCTTAACTTTGGAAAATGCTTTGGTAATTAAACCACGTGTTTTATTTTACATTATGGTTGAAAAGACTGATTCTTTATAATTCGGCACAAGCAAAATCAAAGTGATATTACCCCAAAAATTAAATATAGGGCAATACGGGATAGCGGGACAAACATGGATGACTTATCTTGTAGAGAAACCAGTCATGTTGTTTATAATATTTGTGCATATTTAATTCTAGTTGATGTATGTCAACCTAACCCATGCAAGAATAATGGTACGTGTTCACCAGTTGATAATGCTTGTCTACCTGACGAATATAAAAATAATGGCAACCGTTACAGCTGTAATTGCGCTACAGGGTATCTTGGGGAACACTGTGATGGTAAGTTACGTACATTCTTTATTGTCATATTAATTTAGCCAGGCCTGATTGGCCAGCCAACAAGATCATTCTTGAACAAACAAAACCAGCAAACTTTGTTGGACACCAGATTCACCTATTACAGCCGAATTAAATCTATACACTGATGTAAATTCTTGGACCAGGTAATTAAGCTGTAGAAATGTATTGATTAATTCCGACAGAGGCGCACCTGAAATCGATCAACCCTACATATTATAACCATCCTCCTATACAGTTACTAGTACATTGTTATACACAAGACAGTATAGTATAAAATCATTGCTGTTGAATATCTTTTCCTCGATTATCTGCTGCTCAATGGATCATTTGACTAACATGCTACACAGAATTGATGTGAATAGTTAACTTATAGCATTGGCCAGACAGTCTGATCCTACTAATGAACCCTAACTCGCAAGAGGATCATGATTCAGGAAATTGAATTAGATCATATAAGAGGAGGTAATCATGGGTATCATATCGTCGCCAGTACTTGTTACATTCATTATTTTACTTAAATCTCTGGACATTTATAACTCGCTAATATCCTCGTTTAAATAACAAATGTCCATATTACGTTATGCTATAATTAACAATTAGAATTATGATCACTCGCTGTCTCACATACATGATTACTAACATATGTGAGGTCTACTTTTCTTAAATTTAATTTTAGTGAACCCCTGTAGTGTGCACGACCCCTGTGTAAATAATGGTACGTGTTATCCATCAGAATTTGGTGTGAATTGTAGCTGTCCTCTTGGATTTACAGGAGAATTTTGCCAAGGTAAGCTTGTACTACCTTGTTCCCTTAGTAATGTGCGCGTATTGTTACACTGTAAAAATATAGTTTTACTGTCACAGGGAAAAGCTAGGATGAATTTTCTGTTTTCTATACTGTCGCCTTTAGATGAATTCTGGGGTTAGAATAATACGATGCCTGTCTGTCACATATTTTGGATATAATAATGTTTTTAATTGAGACCTAATTCGATTAGCTTGATATTTATACACCGTGTTTATGTTAATAAGATAAACAAGACTGTTGAGTTTACTGATCTCATAATATAATTCATGGATGTCAAATTGTAATGCATTTGTCTCTGTTTCAGATTCGGAAGAAACCAAACCAGTTATAGAATGTGAGAAAAATCATATTTACATATTAACTATAATTTAATTTGATTAAACTAAGTTGCTATTAGAATTACCAAATTTCAATTAGGCCTAACTATAGATTTAAACTTGTAAGAGGCCGTAACCTATCAAATAAATATATTAGGAACAAGAAGGATTGAGTTATGAAATTTACGTGGATAATGTGTTGTGAAATGTGTCTCTGCATTGAATGATCACTGTACCTTTTGGCGAATCATACGATCAGATGCTGCAATAAACATCCAGAGTGCAATGATATATCGAATAATGAATGGTTATTTATACTAACAATATTATGATATTTTTTACAGCAGTGGGAGAATGTGACGTGACAAGGTGTAAGGCTAGTGCTGGAGGATGTGCAAGACTAAGATGTTATACCGATGGTAAGATACCTAGTCTTTTAAAACAATCCAGTTATATATTATGCAAATAACACTCAAATACATTTATGTATTATTTACTGATGAAATTTAAATTCCATCAACTAATTTATGGATTAACTAGACATATTCCTTGGATTGCTTTGTCAAATATCACTTAATCATTTGTACGTATGTGGAGGTATGTTGTCGTCGCTCTTGTCTGTCGGTCAGGGTTTCTCTCTGTTCACATTTGTTTGTGGACACTCTACAGGTAAACATAGTAATCTTATTTCGACGAAGCTTAAACTACAGATTGATATTATTTTTGATATCGGCATGTGTCGGACTGCATATTCATAGATTGTGGTCCTTGATTGTGCCAAACATCACGTTTGTGGTTTCTGGTCACAATTTTTGTCCGATTTTAATAAAACTTGTAATTTATGTTTATACCCTGTAGATCTATTCGATATTCGCGCATATCGACCGTAACTGGCTTATGACCCCTGATTGTATCGAGCGTTTTTAGCTTATGGACACCCTAGAGGGCTAGAGATCAATTTTTTTATCCGATTTAATAAAAAAAAGAGCGAATATATCAGAGTTAGACTATAATGACGGATGAGTACGAATTTAGGAAAAATTGTACCGAAACTGCCATATAAATTGGTCGTGTTTGGTACACAAATATTGTAAAAGGGTTTAATTGTTAACCTGTTGCTAGAGTACATGTAAAATCATCATGAAGTTAATTTATATAAACTGGTAAGATTTTATTATGTAATTCTACCTTATTACAAATGGCAATATTTCTGCAAGTAAATTTACCATTCTAGTGTAGATCTTACATACTATATAATTTGCCATGGTAAAAGTGACAATCACGCTTCCTACTTGGATCTGCGTCTCGATTTTGACAATTGCTATAAACGCAGTCTTAAATTGTACGATAAACCTGATGACTTTGACTTTCCGATCGTTAACTTTCCATTTATTAGTAGTAAAGTTCCAATATCAACAGCTTATGGAGAATGTTTGTGTCTCAGCTAATTCGTTACGCGAGAGCTTGTTAATTTTATTCTGATCTTTTAAGTAGATTGAGGCATTTGTCATCTAGGCTTCAACTACAAAGATACTTGCGCACTAAACTCATTAAAACCTTTAAGAAGTTTTATGGCCGTCATATTGACTTGATTGATTTCCGTATTATCACGGAAAAATCTGTCATTTGTGATAAATAACTCCAGTTTTTTACAATAAAATCTGTGGTTTTAGTTGCATTTCTGTCTTTGGATAGAATTTTAAACCGACCATGTTAACAATATTGAAGTGTAATAAACGTGATAGCTCAGAGAATATGATGCTGGATTGTAAAACATTAGTCAAGAAAGCGACCCGTGCTTCTTTTGCAACTTGCCCTCCATTGTCAGTGGCGCGGGTTCTAATTTTTTCCGTTTAGACTAAAACCTTGTGCTATTGACCGTAAATGTTAAAGAACTTTCAGCCCAATACAGTTGTCTCCGCTGTCTTGGTCACATGTCGCCGAAAAGATACTCCATGACATACGCAGGAAAGTTAATACGTTTTGATTTCATGCCCTGTATGCAGTGCTTCATCATTTTGTTTCGGGTTTGTATGGAAGGTAACAAAATTTGCAAGAAGACCAGAGAAACGGCAGAAAGTAGTAAACCTGGGGCGGTATTTATAAAAATTCTAAGAGTTGGAACCAACTCTTAACTGTCAAAAATTACTCCTAAATTTGTAGATTTTCCTAAGACCTATTTATAAAACATTTTACTTTAAGAATTACTCCTAACTATGACAGATATTTAGGAGTCCTCCTGTAGCACTCCTAACTTGTTAAAAGTACTCTTATCTTGGTTAACATGGCCGTCCGTGTACGCCGCCTAAGAGAGTTTAAAACAAGAAGGGATTTCTTAGTGGAGTACAACAATGACGAGTTGATAAATAATTTCAGGGAATCCTGAATGTTGTTTTAGGAAGTCTTAGAGTAAAAGTTATGAAAACTCTAAGAATTTTTATAAATACGGCCCCTGGCCTCCAGAAATTTCAAAATTTTAAGCCATTCACGATTTCTTGATCTTAATTTCTGTTTATTTTTATTAATTTGTGTACATTCATGATTGTAAAATTACATTTACAGAAAAATTTTGATTTATATTTAAACAAAATGATTCTGTTAAAGAACAGAAAATCTTCTGGCAGCAGCAGATTTACCTGATCCTGATTTTTTCCTGTAATTTTACAGATACATGCTTCTGCGACTTAACAGAATTTTCTGTTAAAAAACAATAAAAATTACAGAAATGTAATCTTACATAAGAATTGTATTCATATATATTCACATCCGACACTGTATTTTACTATATAAGTATATGAGTCAATATCTGATTATATCTATAGAAACATTTTATCATGTTATATAACAGCACTTTCCCCTTTTTATTTTTTTGTTATAAATAGTATTTATATTAATCATTTAACTTCATACGGTTTTCACCACTATTGTATATGTACATTGAGGATCTGTATATATTTATTATATGTTTTATAATCCTTGTATGTGGAGAAGGGTGATATACGCTTTGCCTGTTCCCTGATCCTTTTTCATGAATTTCAAAAATAAGATATTGTATACAAAAAAAAGATATTGTTTACAAAAAACAAGTATATGACTAAAACAAAAATTTTCCTCAACTAAAATGTCTAATTTGCCAATCATATATCCTGTAATTTGGTTGTATTTTTTCAACTACCAATTGTGCCGGTAAAGTATGTAACCGCCAAACTTGTTATAAAGATAAGTGTGTGGATGTCAGTAAGTACAATATGTTACCTTTCTAGTGGGGTTCTGGGTACAAGGATGTTGGTGCGCATGCAAAGAAGCCCTAGTTATGGTGTTGCGCATGCGTCGGTCGCTTCCGGTAATCCTAAGAAATCAGTCATTTCCGTTGATGACTTATCCTTAGCAATGGTCATTTTCGGTGATGACACCACCCTTAGCAATGGTCATTTAGCACCGATCATTTCGGAAGATGACGTCATAGGGGAAATATACCGCATGGTTTACGTGGAAGTAGCATGAAAGATGAAAGGGAGGATATCCCTTTGATGTCACAAGATTGACATTCCAGCTTCTAGATGCCAGTGAAAATTTAGAAATAATTTAGTGATTTCTATTGTTATGCTAGGCTACTTTAAGAATTTAGACATAATATGTATCAACAAATAATAATTTATGATAAAGATCATACTTTATTTATTAATAATATTACAAACAAATAAGTTCCCATTAGATGGTTTATAGTTCTAGAAATGACGAAAGAATGTCACGTGATTGCTCTTCGCTATGATGTTTCATTCATTGCCGCATGAACCTTTCAGTTCAGACACCGATTATAGACATACAGGTGCCAATCATTTTAGGAATTACATCGTAATCAACACTAGTTTCTATAATACTTACAGTAACTATCGACTATCAACACATGACATATTATAATCTCGACTTTATTTAATGATACAGCAAACAATTAACGTCCGCTTGACAAGATAGATGGAGTGTATTTGTGATTGCGTAGGAAGCGTGACACAATTTTATTGCTTCAAAAACGCGGCGTTCGTGCTTGATAACCGAGGTAAAATAGTACCATGCGTTTCCTGACTAACAGTGACATTCATCTACAAGGATTATTATGCCAGTCAAGACATTTCAATGTGTAATTGTTTTATATCCAGCACTACTGGTAATCATATGTATCAGCCGATATTATATGTTGTTGTCAATATCTGATATCGGTAAAACTGATAGGTGTCATATCGGAACATCACTATAAATATATTTAGGACCTAGAAATTGACCCAAATGGGTCGCAACGCATATAATAATGTAAACTGATTGTATATGAGCTGATTTACATTCAATTGTTTCCATTTTGACTGTAATGTGAAATACGGCATGAATCGGAACCCAACCATGTGATGTCATATATTTGTTAATGTTTGTTTAATATTTCGCTCGGTGTAAGAATTTAGAACCAAAGAGAATAGTCCATACATTAGTAATATAGGTCCAACGGGACGAGAATATACATTCACTTGATACACTCACTCTGACTCATTTGACACCTCCCTCTTTGTTAGGATAAACTGCTGATTTGGCGACGAATAGTATCTGACCAGCTCAATTTATCTCGACAACCAGTGTCTGGAATGCTGCCTGGCTGCATTTCCGACAGTTTATTTCACAAAATATTTTGGTGAATTATATTCATTCACATTGAGTCTCTCACCCCGCCCGTTTGACACTTTCCTCTGGTCGGATAAACTAGTGATTTTGCGACATTTTCGAGAAAAAGCAAGTTAAAGATATCGTTAGATTTTAACACTAAATCACATAACAACCATGTCATATATTTGTTAATGTTTTTTAAATATTTCTCTCGGTGTTAGAATTTCCGTACATTAGTAATATAGGTCTTGTATATTAAATCTTTTATGGGATTAAATTCTGTTAATCTCACCACTTAATTAGCACCTTTGTGTTATAGTGCTCAAGAGATTAAGAATGTTGATTGGCTCAATAGAGCGTGAAATCATTAACTATATAAATTTCTGTTTTGTTTATTGATAAACTGTATCATTCAAAGACAATTTGTTACCGGTGTGACTATTGTACAAAAACTCAAACAACAATTTTGGATATGTAAGTGACAAGTTTTAAGAAATAAAAATGCTCTATAAATTTGTTGGAAATCTTTAACAAAAGTTTTGCTATTGTGTTTTCAATTCCTTGAAATTTCCCATGTTTAGAATTGTCTCAGTTTTGAATATGTAATATAGTGTAGTTATAAATGTGTTTTTTTAGGTAATGATTTTCATTGTTCCTTTAGAAGTATTTCTATCAGCCTTTTGTTTTAATAAAGAATTAATCGCATAGGATATCTACATGAAAAATATCCCAAGATCGAACGTCGGACATGGTTTTACTATTTCACTAAATAAAACAATTTCTAAATTATTAATAGAATCTTCTGTGCTCATAATTTCGAATTACTTGAATGAAATTTATTATTTTTCTGTTACGTACGATCATATTGTATTTTAACATTGTGTATCGTACCTTATTATATGCTATTATTATTTTCATAGTTATTTATATTGTTTCATTGCTATATATATTGTTTAATAGCTATTATTTCTCAAAAGTAAATAGATAATCACACGATTCTTCGGTGTTCAGAATTTCAGCGTGTATACATGTGTATGAAGTTCAATATTATCTGCTATCATTCATAATCTGTTTCAATACAATTACCGAAAACAGATTTGTGTTGATGATCTTCTTAAACCATTAGTTCTGATTCCAAATTTACTAATCCATACCGCGCCACCTACCCCAAAATATGTGCCAACCCGCATGTAACGAGAATACATATAAATCGTAATATATATTGCGCCGTATTCTGCATGGGAACCCCGTTGTCAGAACGTGAACGGGTACAGATAATGTGACGAATCAAACCTCGCCACTGAGCATTTAAATTCATATTTATATATGAAGTTGACCCTGTCTCATCCATCCTAACTCTGATCACTGTATTTAGCGATCGATCTATCTAACTATCTTTGGCGTTTTTTTGCAAACTACGGCGATAAGCATTGCCGACAAATAGTCTCTTTACTCATTGCCACCAATAATGGTTTAAAAAGTCTCCTCCGATTCGAGAATATTGCTAAATAATTTTAATTATTTTAATTATTTATTAATATTATCGAATCGGAGGAGATATCCAGGTTAGTAATAAAAATATTATGATCACTTACAGTAACAATACTCGCCAGTATTTTATATCGTTAATGATTTCACGCTCTACTGACGTCAGGTCCAATTACCGACGCACATCAAAGGTAACTGGCGTTTATACTCGGATAGTGAGCGGTAGCTCTAATAGTGACGTTTTCTTAATTAGTCACGCTTTCGTCAATTTCTCCCGCACGTGCCTCACTAGTGATATGTTTGGATAAACTCACGTTTGTTTAATTACTCAAGTTATTTTTACATACGGACAGAAGTAAGGAATACTAACCAATTAACTCACCGTATGATTATTACTGACCATTAACAGAAATACTGACGTACGGTACAAGTACTAACGGGTTTAAGCGACAACTGACAACACGTATATTTCTCACTAGTTTTCATTAATAGTAACCATAATTAAGCTCTACTACTTGCTCAGGGGATTTGCTAACGCAGAAGCCCAATACTAAAAGCTCTGGCGACATTTCTACACACTATGCACCCTGCAGTATATTTTAAAACACAGTTGAATTCAAACTCAAGTTCAAAAGATCAGCACGAAAATATGGAGCTGTACGACTTTCTGATACATGTCTATATTTCAGCTGATACGTGTGGTCCAATAGATGGCATATATAACTTGTGTGAAAAAGTTGGTATGTATGTTGTTTATGTTGATAATTTGATAATATCTAGTTGATCTACAGTCATGGAATCATTACATGTTGGCATGTTAGGAATTATATGATCAAAGTAATGACAATATACACTATTAAGACTATATATATCTGCACTCCTGTTTAAACCTAGGAGTGCAGATATATATAGTCCTTTCCGATAATTAAGTTACCTCCCCCTAGACGGAAGCCATATTTTGGCATTGTGCGCATGCCCACCGACGACTCGCTACTTCCGTGGACTATCGTCTAGGTAGCAACCATATAAAAACCACTTAACAAGTGTCGGCCGCCAGTCTTACAAGTTTTCAAATTCTAAGGAAAGTTTTACTCTTGTGATGCCTGCAAAATCACGAAAGTACTGCTGCATTTGCAGTAATTTTCGAGGAAAGTTAGTCGATGGAAAGATTATTTCGCTGCACAGATTCCCGGTAAACGAGACGGTTAAACGAACTTGGGTTAAAAGATGTCGCCTGATCCGTTCTGACTTCAAACTGACGAATAATACACTGCTGTGTTCCGATCATTTTGCCGACAGAAATGGACCCAGTCCATTGTTCTCCATCCCATCTGTGTTCCCAACGAAGATTTTTAAAATCACGGTGAGTCTTGAGATATTATTCAATGGGGTTCACTTTTGAGTGTATTTTTTTCGTTATAAAAATTGGTAGGGCACGGACACGCCACACGGTGTTGTAGATTTTTTTTTTTTTTTTTATTAGAACAGCACTTAGCATTCTCTTAGTTCAATTTAATCATCATAATTTGGAATTAATTTCTATATAACATAACATTACCATTGTAAAATATAACCGTTTGGTTTACAAGTTATTAATAATTAGTCTATTAGTAGATCAAATACATTAATCATTTTGGTGTCATATTATCACATTCTAAGAAGCTCTGTCTTGAGTTAAAAATAGTATAAATTTGTTAATAATGTATTAATTAATTGTTTGGCGTTTGTTTTCTTTTCAAACATGTTGAGGATAATTTATGCATGTAACTGGTAGTCTAATACGTGGTTGAAATTATTTTTTTCAGAAACTGAATGAGAATTTTGCCATTGTGGAGAAAGACTTAGATGAGGACGTGGTTGAAGTGAATATTAGTCCCAGTAAAACAGACAGAGATGGTGTATCTACAGAATGCTCATTGTTGACATCACCATCAGACTCCATGTTAGACATTTCACTAAAGTTACACGATTATGTGAAGCCAATACATGCCCCACAGGTATCGGTTATTCGTCATCAGCAAACACAGAGTGTACCAAACACAAAAAATGTTACTACCCAAACTGAAAGTTCAGCGGTTGTACATCTTCTTGTCGACGGATCAACACAAACAGAAAAATCAACGCGTGATTTTTCGGTACAAGTGTCCTCACCACAGCTAACATATGACGATGTTTGTTCCGATGATAGCAAAGTGTTTTTCTACACTGGAATCCCTGATAAAAAGACATTTGATGTTCTATTTGATGAATTGAAGGACGACGCAGAAACCAGAACCTCCCGGAAAACTCCATCTAAAATACCCACCACCAGTGGAAGACCCAGAGCCTTGCGTTTAATTGATGAATTTTTTCTCGTTTTGATGAGGCTGCGATTGGGGCTCCTAATAGAAGACCTGGCAGAAAGGTTTTGTATTTCGAAAACAACGTGCGGTGATATTTTCAATAGGTGGATTGATTATCTGGACAATCAGCTATCTTTTTTGGTGCAATGGACAGATAAAGAATGTATTGAGGAGAATATGCCTGAAGTTTTTCAAAGAAAGTTTCCGACAACTCGTGTGGTGATTACTGGTGATCGATTGTACAGAAATTAGGACCGAAACACCAAGCTCACTTCAGTTAAAGTCTCTATTATACAGTGATTATAAGTCCCACATGACATGGAAAGCATTAGTTGGTATAAGCCCAGTAGGTGTTGTAACATTCCTATCCGATTTATGGTGTGGAAGTGTCAGTGATAAACAGATCACAAAACAATCAGGAATACTAGACTTATGTGAACCAGGTGATGGAATAATGGCGGACAAAGGTTTTACGATAGCTGACTTGACCACTCCCTTGGGGGTACATTTAATTATCCCCCCCTTCAGAGGCAAAAAGGCCCAATTTTCTAAAAGAGATGTACAGAAGACCCGGGACATAGCAAATGCCAGGATTCATGTGGAGAGACAAATGGCAAGAATTAAAAACTTTAGAATTTTACAAGGTGTTATGCCAATTACCATGGCGCAAAATATATCCAAGGTGTGGAAATTGTGTGCTCGTCTGACAAACTTGCAGTCACCCTTGGTGATAGACAATAAAACTTAATTCAGCAGAAGTGAAAAGGCTATTTTAATATGTTTAAGAACTGTACAGATTTATGAGTGCTACCACAAACAGACAACTAACTGTAAATGTCTTAAAAAATAATTTATGTGTTACATGTATCAGTGCTTTAATCTACAACAATTTTATACAAATAAAGCAATGATCCTATTTAATATAATTTTAATTTTCTTTTCTATCTCTCACATTTTATAAGGAAAGGTACATGACAGGGAGTGGGGGGGAGAGGTCAGATGCACATGCCATATGAATTCAGCAGGCAAGGGGGCAGGGCAGTACTAAGGGTAAAACAATGATATATGACATAACGTCGTAAATACAGCCTCATATCACAAATTATTTTAATGGCGAGACTGTTTTTGGGACACAGTATTTACAAATTGCAGCTGGCACGCCCCATTAAACAAATACAGGCCAAATGTACATCAGCCAACATTTAATGAAAACGGTTAACAATAACTATTATCAATTTGATTCAGGGATAAAGAATGACAGAAGGCAGAGTAGGTATGATTTCAGTGATTTTAATACATGTATATCATTAGAATATGCTACCTGAATAAGGGCAAACCTCTTAACACACGAGAAGAAAATAACTCGGGAATAACAGAGTCTACATAAAAGTGGTTCAGTTTTCTTAGCATTTCCTCCCAAAAATTTGGATCAAAAGTTATTCTCTCAACCGAAATTTTACCACTGCATGTCCACACAACAAAATCACACCACTTTCTTTTTGTGACAGCCATTTGCCCCTGCACTTGATAAAAGTAACTATGTCCTGTCTTCAGCACAACATTTCCATCATCATTTATTTTGCAAAAGAAATGTGGGTCTTTGGCGCACTCTTGGGGTGAAAGCATTCTCCATTTCATGGAAGCAGGACACTTAATTTCCACAAGCCCGTATCCGGTTGATTTGCATATGGAGCAAGGACAATACACTAGCCCATCCGGGCTTGCCCCCAAATGTGGATATTTGATGTTGACAAATAGCCCGCAATCTTTGACAGAAAGACCCGGGTGAGATTTCCTCATATGGGAAGTGTATGTCCGTCGAGCTGCCTTCTCGTGACTTCTTCCATAACGAAGAAAGGCAGAGTCAAACACACGATACCCAAGCAAATCCTTCAGTATTGAATCTGGTGGCGTGCAGACTTTCTGCTTTGCAACCTTGCCAAAGTTAGAGGCTGTAATCCTCTCTTCCCTGGCAATTTTCCATTTAGCACAGTCTGACTGTTGCCTTGTCAAACACTCAATAGTAGCACAGTCCTTTTCAGTAATTTGTAACTGTTCAAAATATTTTTTAAACATATCTTGACAGGTTTGATTTTTGAAGTCCACAACATCTGAATATTGAAATATTACAGTGTGGAGTACAGGTAGAACAGGTATACGAAGGCATGTTCCTCTCCCAGCTGAAAAGTTTGTCAGCCACCCAGCACTGGAATGGTTTTGGATCAATTTCTGACGAAATCTCGCTATGTTCACTGAACATTGGCCCGTGTCCTGCATCTTGATACGTTTCACTGAGGGGGGCTGACTTTTAAAAGAATACTTTTTAAATGTCATTTCCTCTGCTTTTTTGGGACTCAGTTTTCTCTTTCGAGGATTGTTCCACTTGCACTTACTGGAAGTTGGCGCCAGTTTTCCCTCCTTTCTTTTTGTAGAGATGTCCGAGATGGCATATAGTAGTGCGGCAATGTGGTTACATGACTCCCCCTCTCTGAAATATAGATGAATAAATATTACTAAGAATGCACTAAATTTTAACTATGCGTAAAACCTTTGCCAGTTGAAATTTGAAATAAAGAGTAGGCTTTTATAGCACACTACATGGCACATACCCGTCTTCATTTGCCCAGCAGAACAATGAGATGTAAACCCTATTTCATTTCACTGTGCCATGGCTAATTATGCATTCCTCAAGAATATCTACATTCGATATAAGTAGAGTAGACTGTAGTGCCGCTGTCTGGGCAAAATTTCCATCAAAGTCATAGCACACTGTAGGGTGTAAACCTGTCTTAATTAGCCTGGTCGGACCAGAACAATAGGGCGTTAAAATTCATTTCATTTCCACAACATAAATAAAATAATTATGAGGTATTAGAAATGTCAACTTACCCAGCAGTACAGTTACACTCCGCCGAGTTGACACAGCCGGTAACGTTGGACATCATAACCCACACATCATAATCTGGGCTGTCTTTTTTATTTGCAGTTGGTAGTGAAGGCAAGACTCTCGCCTTAACATAACAGTGACTGATGTTTTCGTTCACATTATTTATTTCAATGCTGTGTACATGGCCGTCTTCATAAAACACTTTAGACTTCATTTGCTTCTTGCTGTTCATTGTTAAAACCAAATAATTATATATTTCGTTGTGGGAAAAATTTGGAACGAAATTCAAGTCCTTGGTCCAGTTTTTTAAATCACGGGGGTGTGGTAGCGTCTCCGAAAGTGGTGTTGTCAATTTTGACTGATCACGCGATCTTTGTTGTTTTTTATCCTCCTCTCGAACGACATTCAAATCAACTAATCCAAGCTTGTTTGACCCTTCTACGCGACTTATTAACTCGCTTTTATTCCCGGAGACTGGCTGGCCTCGCTTACGGAGGAAATCTTTGAGCTGTGTAACAGTTAACTTGGTAAGATCCGCATCGATGCATCCGTTGTTCGCCATTGTTTTGTTTTTGTGTTAGCGACACAAACACCCCGGAAGTTAGAAGCTGATTACATGGCGCCCTCTACAAAGGGGAGAAAACTCAATTACCGGAAAGATCACCTCTGGCTTGCGGCTGTGGTTTCGAGCCGTGGTGTGAGCGTATGTGGCATGGAGATAGGGGCTCCTTCTCAACCTCGTGGGTTTCCTCAGGGCACTCCGGTTTCCTCCCACAGTAAAGACCCCTGCGCGTGCGCTAAGATAATGAAAATGAAAAATAAGACTTGTCTGCGATATCACCTTCGGTGGAAGCGGACGTTAAACACCAAGAACAACATTTAAACCTAGGTGAGAGAAACTGTAATAGCGTCCAGTACTCTAATATTTTAATCGTTCCAGGTGTTAAATGTGGGGAAGGTAGATTCTGTTCATCTACAAATAAATGTATAAATAGCGCGTGTCGATGTAAGTACAGTTTACAAATATGATATGACAAATGTCTGATTTATGAAACAAATATGATTTTAATATGCAAATGTTAATTTTAGTGTACAAATGTCGAAATACGACAACAAATGTAGAAATAACAATTAAGGACAATGAATTAAGAACTAAGAACATTGAAAAAAGAGCTGTTTGGTCTTCCATAGAAAAGTATTGGTGGATTGGCCTTGAACTTTGCATTTGATTCGTGACCTTGGCATTTGATTTACTCAAGGCTTCAATTTAAATAATCAAATGTGTATCGATAAACTACAAAGATCGCTTGAATTTCGTAGTTTTGTGGTATTTTTGATAGCAGAAACTATTAAGAATTGTCACAAACATACATTTGTGACTCAAACGACTAATCTAGGCTTTAAATTATTGTCGAATTTTAAAAGTATTTATCAACCTTGAAACTAATCCACGAAATAGCCATTGTATAAAAATGCTTTAAAATTACTAAAGTTTCACCCTCGATTAATTATTTGAGAATAGTATAATTTATACTTGAATCATATGGTAATATAATATATAAAATAGTAACAAAGAGTTTTGTTTACTGGGGTTTTGAGTGTTTTTTATTATTATTTTGTTCTTGGGGTTTTAATTTGGGGTGGGTTATAATAATAATAGTGTGTATTTATAATGCGAAAATTTCCATACAGGTATACATGCTAAAAGCGGGTTATCAGAGAATTGCTTAAATTACAGCTATACTTCATATGCTATGAAAAGAAATTAAATACGAATTGTTTTTGTGAATGACAGTATGTTAAAATTATGTGACCTGGGCCATTGGTAATATTATAATTAAACCAAATTTATATGTCGCAGCAAATCTAACAAAGTAGCCTTAATCAATGTCAGGGCCGTATGTAGAATTTTAAAGTGGGGATGCAGTACCGTGCCAATAGAAGTTACTGAGCGCGGAGCGGCGAATGATTTTCTATATAGACGAATTTTTTCAGGGGCGCTTAACCCAAACAATTCTTATTGAATTTCTTTTCATGTTGTAGAAAATTTAAGCAATTATATGATGCCCCACCCCAAATTAAGACCTCAAGAACAAAATAATAATATTTAAAAAAAAAACACCCAAAGCAGCGAATCCGCGCCTATGGTGGCGCCCCATAGCCTCCACATAAGTGATATAAGAAAGTTTGGATTAGGGTAAACGAACTAGCTATCCATTGTCGTGTGGGCGCCCTTAAGGGCATCACTGTGTGATCATAATCAAGTGTATTATTTTATAAATTGAAAGATTGTCAAATTGATGAGGTGGTGCCATTTCTCGAGGGGGGGGGGCTTTTTCTGGGGATGCAATATACTCCTGCACCTCTGCTAGATTTTAAGTCGAGAGGGTGACGTTTGTCTTAAGTTAAGATTGATTTTAGTTAAAATTACCCTTTACATAGTTTTGCGAAACGCCACTATCTTAAGTTCAGATACAATTTTACTTAAAATATTATTTTATTGAATTTTATCTTAAATCGTTTTGTAAAACTCGTCTATCTTAGGTTAGGATGGAATTTAAGACGATTTTTAAGTAGTTTTAATTTAAGTTTTTGTGTAACAGGGCCCTGGTTTGTATATAAACATCTCCCATCAATAGGACGTGATTAGCATATATAAACATGATTTAACATCTTTACTTAAACATGGACCGTATATAGATTGACAACGCCTACAACGTCTTCAGAAGTCTGTGCCGGCGCGGCAAAAAGTAGATCTGACAACTCAAGACATATATTTATTCACTTAAAGTCAACATTCAGCTAACAAACACATAGTTTGGACTCTCCGTCGATCTCTGCTATTAAATATACTATAAGTGTCTGATTTCTGAAAACGGTTGTATTAGAAATGATCCAGGTTGGACACAATGATGTGATAACATGTAATGTTATTTGTGATTACATCCCACTTCTACTCGTTGCCAATGGCAACCTTTGACGAAACTGTCCTGTTCATTTCCAATACATGCGTAAAAGTAGCCGTGTATCAGAAATGAACAGTACACTTTTTTAAAAGAGTACTGTTCATTTCTGATACACGGATACTTTCACACCGTTTAAGAAACTTATCAAGCAATAAGAAGCGGACGTTTAGTCCGACCCAGATCGCAATGATAACTACTTGTTTCATACTGCACTAGGCTAAGCTACATGAGACAACTAATCAAAATCATAGTAACAAAACAAACCGGTAGGAACTACATGGCAGTGCAAAAATATATGCAATGACATAAAATCAACATAACAACATATTACAAAAAACAATTTTTACACATATCAATTGGCATCAATTCCATAATTTGGTTTGATTTATTATGCAAAACATATAAATGAGAATATTGAATAATTATTTTAACTAATTGTGATTCTCTTGCTAGACACTTCACAAGCCTTGAAAATAAGCAGGATATAAAAAACGCCTAGAAAGTTATAAATTTCATTACAATTAAATTTCAACGGACGAACTATGCGCCGATGCATACTTTCACCAGGAACGACCCATGTTTCGAATTTCCTTTACACTAAATTTAATATCATCGCAGTCCTCTACGTCATAGACAAATTGTTTTGACGATGTGGTCTAAACAAACACGTGGCTGTTTCACGCTACGGGTTTCACAACAAGACGCACGTGTAAATACTACCATGAAATGTAACGTGAGGCACAGAAAGGGATAAATAAAAGAGCTGAAATTATTTGTCACTTTTCGGTTGAAACGACTCGATAATAAATACTATTTTTCACATTTTGCTTCGCAATACTCGATAGAAATGTGATGTAAGTAACTTATTAGCACCTTTCCTCGGTGTATCGGTGAATATCAGGACAGTTTTGGTCGTGGGCCGCCTCGGCTCCGCCTCGGCTGAGCCCCCGACCAAAACTGTCCTGATATTCACCGATACACCTCGGAAAGTGTGCTAATAACTATTACGTAAACTTAAGCATAAAGTCTTTGGTTGACACAGGGATTATCCGGCCATTGAAATTGAAGCAACATGGCGTCGTCAAACACCTGTTTGAAATGATTAACATTATAATGTAAAACTAACATATTGTTATTCCATCGAATCTTGTTTTCTTATATACACAGCAAGTCAGGAACCAGGAACGAGTTTCATGAAGGTTTGTTTATTGATATATAAACTATGTTTTGTATTTTTCAGTTCCTAAATGTGAAGATTTCATATGTAAATAAAATAAATTGAAATATTTAACCATTGTAACTTGTTGAAAACCAATAGATATCACTAAATCGGAATTGAGTAGACAGAAAAGCTACTGCACGGACAAAAATTCTCTAAATGGAACATCCTTATACAATAGAATGCTATTTAGAATACAATTATGTTTTCAATATATTAGTTGAGGCACTGATATAAAAATATTCATTGCCTATGAAAACATCAAACAAGGATAGGCTGGCACTGCCAGGCAGGATACGCCCGCATTTTCGAGAGATGGACAGAGAACAAGCAATACCGAAAGTGATTTTTCCTACATCATTAAGTTAGAATTTGATATTTGCAGATATCGAAATGAATTAAGATCTTTGGGTTATAAAGGTGCATTTCAGTAGGCTTGAAATTTGACTGGGGATCATGTTGCTAAGTGGGTAAGATGCTGGCTCGGTAGCCTTGAGGTTGGGTGTTTGATCCCTGCATTGGGTGACAAAGTTTATCTAGATTTTCTGGTGTGGTTTCCCCTTGTTAGTGATGAAGGATGGATGGCCTGACAAGAACAGCTGTCAATTTTGGTCCGATTTTCACGAAATTCGACCTCAACCTTCATTACCGATGTAACGGTGATATAATCAAACAGTTTTTTTTAAATGGGATAACAATTCTGACCTCAGAGGAACCACAAGCTAAAAAGGTCATTTTTCGTACAATCATAGGCCATAATTCAGGAAGTTACAATCCGATATGCACAGATATCGAAAGGAACTAAGATTAAGTTGAAAACATGTGTTTCAAGTTTCATCAAAATTGAATGAAGATTGTGGCCTCTACAGGGTTCACAACCTTGATATACCATATTTTTACTCTCTTCGCGTACAAGCGGCGTCCATTTTTTCAGTCAATTTTTTTCCGATTTTCACGTAATTTTACCACAATCTTCATTACCATATAACGGTGATATAATCAAACGGTTTTTTAAATCGGATAATAATTGTGACCTCCAGTGGGACCACAAGCTAAAAACGGTGATTTTTTTGTACAATCAGGGGCCATAATTCAGGAAGTTAGGAATCAATGGGCGCAAATATCGAAAAGAACCAAGATCTTCGGGTTATAAACATGCATGTCAAGTTTCTTCAAAATCGGTTCAAAATTGTGACCTCTATTGGGTCCGCAACCTTGATATAACATATTTCACACCATTCGCGTACATAAGGCGGCCATTTTGTCTGTCAATTTGGATCCGATTTTCACGAAATGTTACCTCAATCTTTATTACCATGTAACGGTGATATAATCAAACGGCTTTTTAAATCGGATAATAATTTTGACCTCCAGTGGGACCACAAGCTAAAAAGGGTGATTTTTCGTACAATCAGGGGCCATAATTCAGGAAGTTACAATCCGATGGCCGCAAATATCGAAAAGAGCCACACCATTCGCGTACAAAAGGCGGCCATTTTGTCTTTCAATTTGGATCCGATTTTCACGAAATTTTACCTCAATCTTTATTACCATGTAACGGTGATATAATCAAACGGCTTTTTAATCGGATAATAATTTTGACCTCCAGAGGGACCACAAGCTAAACAGGGTGATTTTTCGTACAATCAGGGGACATAATTCAGGAAGTAATGACCCGATGGGCGCAAATATCGAAAGGAACCAAGATCTTTGGGTTATAAACATGCATGTCAAGTTTCATCAAAATCGGTTCAAAATTGTGACCTCTCTGGGGTCCACAACCTTGATATAACATATTTCACACCATTTGCGTGTCAATTTGGGTCCGAGTTTCACGAAATTTGAACTCAATCTTCATTACCATGTAACGGTGATATAATCAAACGGTTTTTTTTATAATCGGATGATAATTTTGACCTCCAGGGGGACCACAAGCTAAAAATTTGATTTTTCGGACAATCAGGAGCTATAATTCAGGAAGTTACGATCCAATGGGTGCAAATATCAAAAGGAACCAAGATCTTTGGGTTATAAACATACATGTCAAGTTTCATCACAATCGGTTCAAAATTGTGACCTCTATAGGGTCCACAAGCTAAAAACACGATATTTCGTACAATCAGGGGCCATAATCCATGAAGTTCCGATCCGATACATGCCAATATCGAAAGGAACCGAGATCTTATGGGGATAAACCTGCATTTTAAAATCGGATAAGAATTGTGACCTGTAGAGAGTCCACAAACAAATTGTGGACGGACGGACCGGGGCGACGACATACGTCCACATGAAAATGTGGACGTATAAAAAGAAAGAAAATAAACATGAACTGACTAAGTAAGTGCACACGGGTTAATAACCTTAGTGGATCAGGTGTATTATTATACCTACCTACCTCTTTCTATCTTTATCGGAGTTGGAGGTGATAGTCTGGAAGGTTAGATTGAGTATTTAAAGAGCGTATAACTTCTTAATTTATAATGGTCAGTGGAATCAGGCGGAGATCATGCATTTGTTAGTAGGGTACCAAACGTAGTTTCCAGTGGCATTTGATAGCAGGGTGCTAATTGTAGTTTCCAGTGGCACCTGCATGTTAAGTTTTATTCAGTGATTTTATCTATGTCAAAATGGAAGCTAACCAAGACATTTATGGTTAGATTTTAAAATGTCAGCATCCAATATAAGATTTTGATCATATGCGACGAGGAGCGGGTTGAGTGGGTAGGGGACTGGTGTGTTGGTGCGTTGACTGTGGAGGCTGAATGGTCCAATTCTACATTTTTATGTGACGAGTAGTTGGGTTCAACCTCGTGAATTTTCTCTGGGTCCTGATTTTGTTTTTCTCCGACAGCTACAGAATCCTTCGCTCAAGCAAATTATTGAAATAAAATTGTACCATATGTTAGTGCCAAATGACTTAGTAAATATCACATGGACGTTAAACCGCTGTCCATTTTAATTTAGATAAAATAAGGGTGCCAACCAAACAATTAAAATTACATTCCCCATAAAACTTTTAGCAGAACAAAAACTATTCTTCAACAGACCAGGCACAACTCCAATATAAGCGTAAGCAAATATTGTCATACAGTAAGCTATGAGGGAAATTTTGCCCTGGTAGCGGAGCTACGGTCTACTCTAAAATCGAATTCCAGCTGCCAAGGGATCTTTTACGTGTACGCCAATGTGTACACGGGACCTCGGTTTTTCGTCCCATCCGAACAGCTGTCCTTGTCAGGCCCTCCGTTCTGCATGCCGGAAAATCGAGATGAACAGCCAATGCAGGGATCGAACACCCGACCTCGAGGCTAGCCTACTTTCGACAATAAAAACAACTGTTGGACTAGACAGACTTGGGCACTATAAAAAGTTTTGACCGTGTAACAACAACCGTTATATATCATGTCATCAGGATCTACGAATAACTTTTTGAAAAGAACAGTTAATTCTGGGGAATGTTTACACAATTGTGACATTCCAAGGCCCACACTGCATGTTAATTAGGATTAAGATCAAACCATTTTATACTAACCTTAAACTCATGGTATTTTAAGTTCAAAACGTAGTAAAAGGAAACAAGAATCATTATGGCATCATTAACAGAGCTCACTGATGTTAAGAAGTTAAGATTTTATTTTCTGCCACTATGTGAAATAAATCAGATGTGTATAAACACCCTAAATAAAATAATAATAAAACAAAGTTTCTTCCTGGCGATTGAATACTGCATTTTGTAAGTACATGTTCATGCACTCTGGAAGAAAAAACAAACCTGTAAAATTTGTAGGCTATTGGAAAATATGTTATACATTGTGATGTCATAAGATGATGGAATGCTGGAAATGACTAGGGTTCATTTTCGCATGGCCTGACATGGGCATATACAATGTAGTGTTATCTGTTTCATCGTTCATATGTCTGAACTACATGTCGTAGTATTAATAATTGTAATGGATCCTGTCAAGAGTAGGAATCAACATATTGAAATGAAATTGGATTTAACGTCCCACTGTCCTGCTTCTCTGTCTCTAAACTGTAAGAATATGGTCTTTAAGACCATATTGTGTCTTTGAGGAATTGTTAAAAACAACTATTTTTATAAAGTCAAATTCACATGCACCTAGTGCACTGAATTAAAAGGTGTACATAAAAAAACAAGTGATGTTTTGGTAAAATCCTAATCACTGTCAAATATTCGTTAAGTTCTTCTTGTTATTTAACCTATGGTTGGAAGACCATATAAGGAGTATCACCTGATTGTAGTGGTGAGAATTGTAAGGCTTTATTCCATATTTGGAATGGAATTTAGGTTCAAAGTTAATCTTGAGCCTGCAGGAACTGGGGGATATAAAATAGGGGGTAGAGCGAGATTCGTTAGAAACTCACCCAGATATTCTAGCAGCCATTATCTGTTGAGAACAAGGGACCTGCAAAGTCATTAGCTTGGCAATAAAGTTTTTATACTTTAAATACTGTGGTATTATTTTACGATCACAAACACAACAAAGCAAGAAGTCCTAAAAGTAGCAGTAGTACTACAAAACCGGGCTAATGAAGACGGGCATACGCCATTCAGTTTGGTATGAGGCACATTTTGCCCGGGCACCGACACAACGGCCTACTCTTTTATCGAATTCCAACTGACAACGGATCTTTGACATGCACGCCAATATGTACACAGAATCTCAGGTTTTTGTCCCATCCCAACGACTAGACAGCTGTCCTTGAAGGACTCCTTGTCATGCCCGTGTCCTGCATCCCTGACAAGTGAAAATCACGCCAGCAAATCTGGGTGAACTTTCTCGGAAGGGATCGAACACCCGGCCTCCGAGCTAGCGAGCCAGCGTCTTACCCACATGATCCCCAATTGTAGGACTCAGAGTTTGTTAAAAATTTTGACAGTACTATCTATTTTCACTCAGCAGTGCACAAATAGTCTATGTATTTATTTAGTCTAAATTGAAAGATGGATGATGCATATAGTCAATTACAGACCAGGGTCCGTTTTCAAAGGATATCTTATAATCACTTAACTACTAGATTTCACTTAAATATACGTAACTTGTTATAAGTTACGGCTTCAAAGTATCGAATTTTCCCTTAAAGTTAAGTTCCTTAACTTACAATTATAAGTGTTTGGTCTTTTAGTGGTATTCAAAGGCCAGTTTAACTGTAAATAGTCAATTAACTACTAGGCTGTGATTTTACCACGAAAATTGTTTCATCTCGTCCCAGCAAATTCGTGTCGTCATTAAGAATCTGGAAGGGTGTCTTGAAAATGTCAAAACATGGATGTCGTCTAATATGCTTAAACCAAACGATGAAAAGACTGAGTTTCTTCTCGTGGGTCCAACTAGCAGACTTAAGAAATGTGACATTCGATCTATCAGCATTGGAAACACCGAAATTCCTGTGTCTAGAACTGTGAGAAATCTTGGAATTCTTGTCGATTCTCGTCTCAGTTTTGAAGACCATGTGAACAACATCTGTAAAATATGTCCTTTCCATCCACGAAGGATAGTGTCCATTCGTCATCTATTAACAGAAGACGTTGCTGCAACCATAGCCCGATCCTTCGTCCTGTCCAGAATAGACAATTCGGCACTATGTAGTATTACGAACGAACATATTTCAAAACTCCAAAGATTACAAAACCGCGCTGCTTATATTGTCATAAGAACTACATCAAGATCACACATCAAACCAATTTTGAACAAATTGCATTGGCTCCATGTTTGAGAAAGGATCAACTTTAAAGTCTTATTGTTAACCTGTCAATAAACAAATCCGCGCCAGGTTACCTTCAAAATCTAGTACCACTGTATCAACCTAAACGATCATTAAATTAGAAGGGAAACTATTATTAGATGTACCTGCCTATAATTTGTAATTATTTGCATCTAGAACTTGACAATACAGTGCATCAATTGTTTGGAATACACTTCCGGAAAATATACGACAATGTGAATCTGTGTCAGTTTTTAAATCCAAAGTGAAAACTTGGTTATTTAGTCACTATCACTAACACTCCAAAGTGAGAACATTTTCTAGCGCCTTGTGCATTCCCTGGTGGATTGAATAGTTACGCGATACAAATATAATTATCATTATTATTAACCAGATGAGCGTCACTGTTGCATTCATTTCTTTTCCGATCCATTGAACAATACGTCTAGCACTCGAATAACGCTTCGAACTTTATTTGCTAAGTGTCAGGGCCAGGGTTTAATAGCCATAAATAGACCAGGGAATGCCTCTTACGAAACGGAACACGCTGGCTTGGTTACATTTGCCAGAAAGAATTTTTCTGCAAATATGCCGGGATTATTGGATAATACAAGTCAAGCTGCATTGACACGTTAAAGACGACTAACCCCTGATCTGCATACATATGGTCGATACTAGGAAAATAGCACCAATCATTGAATGAATCTGTTTTCTGGAAACAAATATTTTTTCATAACTATGTCAGTGAAACAATATCCAAGAAAAATATTTCAAATGATTCTTGATTGAAATACTGGGCCCTGTTTCCCCAAATCTTAAGCTAAAATCACTAAAATAGATTTTAACTAAAATCAAAATGAAATTTTAAATTTTTTGCGTTTCTTCGAAGAGTGATTGTAACTTAAAATGCGATTTTAATAGATTTTAGTTAAAATCGCTTGCGCCGCGCAGTGCACATTTCCGCTGCGGGTACTTACGGTGGAAGCAAAAACGCTTCGAAACTGAAAACTGTTGGCAGGTTGAATTAACGGTTGCAATATCAATGGGGCGAGTTTCATACGTCGAAGCAATGTTTGCACACGGTCAGACAGGCTTCAATGGAAATAATGTGTATCGATAAACTAAATCGCATGGATTTGTAATTATATGGAGAATTGTCGCAAACATATTATGATATCTGTGACTCAAACGGCTAATCTAGGTTCAAAGTATTTATCAGCTTTGAAATTAATCCACCAAAAAGCCAATATCCCGATGCCGAGATTCTCAATGACCCACCCTTTCAAAGATACTTTGAAAATGATACTTACTCAATTAAATGATTTTTCTCCAAGATAAATTAGCTTTGGCTCCTAAAATGCCAATTATTTTTTTTAAATTTTTTTATCAACGTAAGACTTTAAGAAATAATAATTAATTTATTTTAATTAATAAATTTATTTAATTTTAAATAGGCCTAGGCCTATAACATTTTTCAATAAACACTTTTGAGATTATTGATTTATCTCTTTAGTATTTACATATCATCATAACCCCAAAAGTATGCGTAAATACCACATATGGTTTGCCTAGTATTATAGGCCTTTAGGCCTTCTAAAACTAAGAAATGGGCCATATTAAACCATTGTACACGAACATATTTTCTTTATGGATGAGAGGGCTCTTCTTTCCAAGACATGGATATGAATAAATGATCTTCTTTTAGTGTTTAGTTTACTAGGGATTTGGGTGGGTTTTTTTATTCTTGGAGTTATATTATGGAGCACCATCCAAATGCTTAAATTGGCTTACAATAAAATAAACGAGTGAAAAGAATTTGAATGAGAATTGTTTCTGTAAATGGTGGTTGGAATATTAATATTATGTGACCCGGGCCCAGGGGCGTAAATGTGTGGGGGTGGGGAA
The DNA here is from genome assembly GCA_948474765.1 of Patella depressa. Taxonomy (NCBI): domain Eukaryota; kingdom Metazoa; phylum Mollusca; class Gastropoda; family Patellidae; genus Patella; species Patella depressa. The sequence goes on along the minus strand of OX419723.1, from coordinate 36,220,084 downwards.
TGGTCGGTCGCAAAATTAGTGCAGTCGGTCGCAAAATAGGGGTAGTCGGTATCAAAATAAGTACTCACTGTATACGTCACGCTACTCACGCAAAACTTTAGTATAAAAATAGTCGGTCGCAAAATAGGAGCAGTCTTTAGTATAAAATAACCTTGTCAACTTATCATTCTGTTGTAAGTAGTTGGTCTAACAATAAAATTTCACCCAGGGAGAAAAATAGTCGATCTCAAAATAAGTGCAGTCACTGCAATCAATCAGCCTCCAACACAATGCCAGAATAGATTCAAAATACTATATATTTGCGTGAATCCGTGAGCCTAAATTGCATACGTCACTCTTATTCTGTTTTGAGTATTTTGGTCTAACAACAAAATATCACCAAGGGAGAAAAATAGTCGGTCACAAAATAAGTGCAGACACTCCAGTCGGTCCCAAAAACAATGCCAGAATAGATCCCAAATACTATGTATTTGCGTGAATCCGTGTGCCTAAATTGCATACGTCACACAAAACTATAGTATAAAATAACTCTGTATGCTTGTATTTCTTATTCTGTTGTGAGTATGTTGTTCTATGAAATGATTTCTACCATGGCAAAAAATAGTCGGTCTCAAAAAAAGTACTCACCGCAATCGATTTCGGACTAAATGAATTAATGAGATAAACATACAATCACAAAACAGGCGAAATTGACAGATAAGCCTCAAGATTTTGTCCCATTTCTCATCAACCCCAGTACCAGAAATTTAAAAGCTCGGTTACACATTATAACATCATTCTTCTACTGGGTTACATATCTGAAATTTTTTCGCGTCTGCGGCGCTTGATTTCATTATAAAATCATTCTTTTTACTCCTCAGTTGTCTTATACTGTCTCAGCACTATCATATTCACGATTATAGTGAATTTCCCAGATGCAGTTCCACTGGTGTATGGGGCGGGGGCCAACTCTTGCAAAACACATCTGGAGATTCTGTCCCATTGACTGACATTTCTGGTACACTCGTCCACAGGAATGACCTCAAATGCCAGGATATTGAATCAATTTTTCAAAATTTTCTCAAATTACTCAGTGTTATAGGCACCACCATTGATATGACATAAACTATATGTGAATTAAAATAAAACTACTTTCCGACGAGACAACGATCGGCGAACGACTACACAATTATATAATAATATCTATGTTCTACCGAGACGCTTAATGTTATAGCTAGTATTTTGTTTATTTTCATTGTGGGGTGGGATTGTGGATGGCGCCCTACATTTGAAACCGCCCCTACCCCACCCCCATATTCCGTAGAAAACTCGCACTTGGTGCTCGGCTCCTGACTGCGTCACTCGAACTGGGGGGTGGGTGGTATGTGGATCAGTCGGTCGCATTTTGGCTAAACACCCCCCCCCCCCCACAAACGAAATCATTATGTACGCCCCTGCCCGGGCCGTTCACAATATTATCATTATTCCAATTAAATCTATATGTCGCAATATATGTAACAATGTAGCTCTAATCAATATTTGTTAATGTCTTGAAGTTAGGATAGGGTGACGGATATCCCCAAGTTAAAATTGATTTCAGTTTAAATTGTCCTTAAAATGGATTTGTGAAACGCCACTATTTTAAGTTAAGATTAGATTTTAACTTAAAATATTATTTTAGCGGATTTTAACGAAAATGCTTAAAATCGTTTTGTGAAACTCGTCTATCTTAAGTTAGGATGAAATTTTAGTTTATGGCGATTTTAAGGAGATTTAAGTTTTTGTGAAACAGGGAACTGGTTCGGTATTATAATTATATATAATGTGAAGAAAAAAACAAAGATAATAATACCATGTGATCTAAAAAACGATACAATTAAAAATAATTCACCTTTATCAATTATACCATTTTTTTCTAAAAACAAAAAAGAAAACAGTAGACTTAATATATATATATATAGAGAGAAATAGGGTTTAACAGCAACTCGAGACAAACTAGGTAATTTTAGGACTAAGACATCGTTTAATTTTATTCAAATAATTAGTGGTGGTCTTTAGCAGTGGTCCGGAACCGGATGACCCAGAGAAAGCCCACGAGGTTGGACAGGCTTCCCTTCTCCTTGTCACATACAACCGGGGAATCTAAACCACGTCACATGACTCAATGACAGACCTTATGATACAACGTGCACATGCACTAACCATTCGGCTACCAAATCCCCCTATAAGAAAGTATAAGATATTTACATATACTTGAAGAAAGAAACAAATAAAAAAAAATAATAAACAAATGCAATTATATAAATTTCCTCATACACAACAATACCATACACCACTAGAATTAATGAAAATAGGTTGCCAGACAACGAAACACACTCCCACACATCAGCTAAATCGCCCGGGCAGTCAACAAGAGTTGTCGCATATTAAGTAATTATCAGAAAATAATTAGAATTTGTTTGGTTTTTATAAAGTTCTGCCCCATGCTAACGTTAAGTATACGAAACATTTAATAATATGGAATTAGCTGTCACTTCCACTGGATACGAAACATTTAATATTAAGGCGATTTTTCGTACAATTAGGGGCCACATTTCAGGAAGTTACAATCAGATATGTGCAAATATCGACAGGAACCAAGATCGTTGAGTTATGAACATGCATTTCAAGTTTGATCAAAATCGAATTACAATTGTGACCTCTACAGGGTCCACAACCTTGATATACCATATTTTTTTACACTATTCGTGTAAAAGTGGCGGCTATTTTATTCAGCAATTTTGGTCCGATGTTCACGAAATTCAAACTGACGAGCCAACATTCAGGCTGATGTCCCCCGCCGAAATCCCAAAATAAATAGATGACACATATTAATTAATCGCACATTTATTTTTTTCAAACGTATCGAGCAATCAAACTGTACACGAAGTGTCATCCAAAAGTGTTTTATAAAGAAAAATGCTAAAACCGACGAGAAAAGTGAAAATGTACCCTAGTTAGGGGGACCCTGAAGGCAGACAAAAGGGCCCCAACGCTTGACAAAAGGGTCCCTCTGGCCAAGGGAAAGGGCCTTCGTGTCCGAGTCAATCGTTTCTTTACACTGTTACTGTCGAATCCATTACTGAATGAGAATGCAGTCATTGTATTGGCATAAAAATCATCAATCAAGATGAACCTAAGTTATCTTGTCCCAAAGTATCAACCAATCAAATTGCTTATCTCTGCCTACACTAAGAAGAAAATGCTCATCTTCGAACTCCATCAAGGCATTGACCTAATAAGCATACACACCAATTTTGAACATTTTAACTAAATTCGAAGGAGAGTTATTGTGTTCTAAAGTCTCGACCAATCAAATTGCTTACCCTGAGCAGAAAATGCTCATTATCGAACTTAGTCAAGGTATTACTGTAATAAAACTATACACCAAGTTTCATCAATCTCACTTAATTAGAAATAAAGTTATCGTGTCCCAAAGCATCAACCAATCGTGTCCCAAAGCATCAACCAATCAAATTGCTTATCTCTGCTTACCCTCAGCGGAAAATGCTCATCTTCGAACTTCATCACGGCATTGACCTAATAAACACATACTCCAAGTTTGAACATTCTAGCTCAATTAGGAAGAGAGTTATTGTGTCCCAAAAAGTGTGACAGGCAGACAGACAGACGGACGAACCCATTTTAATAGTCCCCCAACTTTCTTCGAAAGGCGGAGGACAAAAATTCATTACATTGTAATGGTGATATAGTCAAAAAATTTTTTAAATCAGGTAATAATTGTGACCTCCAGACGGACCACAAGATAACAAGCCAACAGTGAGGCTGATGCCCCCGGCCGAAATCCCAAAATAAATAGATGACACATATTAATTAATCGCACATTTATTTTTTTCAAACGTATCGAGCAATCAAACTGTACAAGAAGTGTCATCCAAAAGTGTTTCATAAAGACAAATGCTAAAACCGACGAAGAAAAATGAAAATGTACCCCAGTTACGGGGACCCTAAATGCAGACAAAAGGCCCCCACGCTTGACAAAAGGGCCCCTCTGGCCAAGGGAAAGGGCCCTCGTGTCCGAGTCAATCGTTTCTATACACTGTTACTGTCGAATCCATTACTGAATGAGAATGCAGTCATTGTATTGGCATAAAAATCATCAATCAAGATGAACCTAAGTTATCTTGTCCCACAGTATCAACCAATCAAATTGCTTATCTCTGCCTACCCTAAGCGGAAAATGCTCATCTTCGAACTCCATCAATAAGGCATTGACCTAATAAGCATATACACCAAGTTTGAACATTTTAACTCAATTAGAAGGAGCGTTACTGTGTTCCAAAGTCTCGACCAATCAAATTGCGCATCGCTCTGCTTACCCTGAGCAGAAAATGTTCATTATCGAACTTAGTCAAGGTATTACTGAAATGAAACTATACACCAACTTTCATCAATCTCACTTAATTAGAACTAAAGTTATCGTGTCCCAAAGCATCAACCAATCAAATTGCTTATCTCTGCTCATCTTCGAACACCATCAAGGCATTGACCTAATAAGCATATACACCAAGTTTGAACATTTTAACTCGATAAGAAGGAGAGTTATTGTGTTCCAAAGTCTCGACCAATCAAATTGCGTATCGCTCTGCTTACCCTGATCAGAAAATGCTCATTATCGAACTTAGTCAAGGTATTTCTGTAATGAAACTATACACCAAGTTTCATCAATAATTAGAACTAAAGATATCGTGTCCCAAAGCATCAACCAATCAAATTGCTTATCTCTGCTTACCCTAAGCGGAAAATGCTCCTCTTCGAACTCAATAAAGGCATTGACCCAATAAACACATACACCAAGTTTGACCATTCTAGCTCAATTAGGAAGAGAGTTATTTTGTCCCAAAAAGTGTGACGGACAGACAGACAGACAGACAGACGGACGAACCCATTTTAATAGTCCCCCAACTTTCTTCGAAAGGCGGGGCACAATAAAAGGTTATAACTTAAAAATGTATTTCAAGTTTCATCAAAATCGAATTAAAATTGTGAACTCTATGGGGTCCACAACCTTGATATACCATACTTTTACACCATTCGGGAACAAACGGCGGCCATTTTGTCCGTCAATTTTGGTCCAATTTTCACGAAATTAAAACCCATCCTTTATTACCACGCAACGGTGATATAATCAAACGTTTTTTTTTCAAACCATGTAATAATTGCGACCTACAGAGGGACCACACGGTGATAAAAGCGATTTTTCGTACAATCAGGGGCCATAATTCAGGAAGTTACGATCCCAGATGTGCAAACATCGAAAGGAACCAAGATCTTTATGTTATAAACATGTATTTCAAGTTTCATCAAAATCGGTTCAAAATTGTTACCTCTATAGGGTCCACAACCTTGATATAACATATTTTCACACAATTCGCGTACAAACGGCGGCCATTTTGTCCGTCAATTTTGGTCCGATTTTCACGAAATTCATACTCAACCCCCATAACCATGTAACGGTGATATAATCAAACGGTTTTTATACGCCCACATTTTCATGTGGACGTATTATGTCGTCGCCCCTGTCCGTCCGGACGTCCGTCCGTCCGTCCACAATTTGTTTGTGGACTCTCTACAGGTCACAATATCCGATTTTGACGAAACTTGAAATATAGGTTTATCCCCAAAAGATCTCGGTTCCTTTCGATATTGGCATGTATCGGATCAATACTTCATGGATTATGGCCCCTGATTGTACGAAAAATCACGTTTTTAGCTTGTGGACCCTATAGAGGTCACAATTTTGAACCGATTTTGATGAAACTTGACATGCATGTTTGTAACCCAAAGATCGTGGATCCTTTCGATATTTGCGGCTATCGGAATGTAATTTCCTGAATTATGGCCCCTGATTGTCCGAAAAATCACCCTTTTTAGCTTGTGGTCCCTCTGGAGGTCACAATTATTATTTGATTTAAAAAACCGTTTGATTATATCACCGTTACACCCTAAGGTAGGCTGAGTTCAAATTTCGGGAAAATCGGACGAAAATTGCCATACAAAATGGCCGACGTTTGTACGCGAATACTGTTAAAAAATGGTATATCATGGTTGTGGACCCTGTGTGGAGGTCACAATTTTGATTCGATTTTGATGAAACTTGAAATTCATGGTTATAACCCAAAGATCTTGCTTCCTTTCGATATTTGCGCATATCGGATCGTAACTTCCTGAATTATGGCCCCTGATTATAGGCAAAATCGCCTTTTTTTTAGCTTGGAGGTCACAAATATTATGCGATTTAAAAAACCGTTTGATTGTATTACCGTTACACCCTAAGGAAGGTTGAGTTCGAATTTCGGGAAAATCGGACGAAAATTGCCATACAAAATGGCCGTTGTTGTACGCGAATACTGTTAAAAAATGGTATATCAAGGTTGTGGACCCTGTGGAGGTCACAATTTTGATTCGATTTTGATGAAACTTGAAATTCATGGTTATAACCCAAAGATCTTGCTTCCTTTCGATATTTGCGCATATCGGATCGTAACTTCCTGAATTATGGCCCCTGATTATACGCAAAATCGCCTTTTTTTTAGCTTGGAGGTCACAATTATTATACGATTTAAAAAAACGTTTGATTATATTACCGTTACACCGTAAGGAAGGTTGAGTTCGAATTTCGGGAAAATCAGACCAAAATTGCCATACAAAATGGCCACCGTTTGTACGCGAATACTGTTAAAAAATGGTATATAAAGGTTGTGGACCCTGTAAAGGTCACAATTTTAATTCGATTTTGATGAAACTTGAAATTCATGGTTATAACCCAAAGATCTTGGTTCTTTTCGATATTTGCGCATATCGGATCGTAACTTCCTGAATTATGGCCCCTGGTTATACGCAAAATCCCCCTTTCTTTAGCTTGTGGTCCCTCTGGAGGTCACAATTATTATCCAATTTAAAAAAACGTTTGATTATATCACCGTTACACTGTAAGGAAGGTTGAGTTTGAATTTCGGGGAAATCGGACCAAAATTGACAGACAAAATGGCCGCTGTTTGTACGCGAATACTGTTAAAAAAATGATATATCATGGTTGCGGACCCTGTTAGGTCACAATTTTAATTCGATTTTGATGAGGAAGGTTGAGTTCTAATTTCGTGAAAATTGTACCAAAATTGCCAGACGAAATGTTCGCCGTTTGTACGCGAATAGTGTAAAAATATGGTATATCATGGTTGTTGACTCTCTACAGGTCACAATTCTTATCCGATTTTGATGAAAAGTCACATTTCTAGGTTGTGTACCGTCACACCATAATCATTGTCGGTTTCGAATTTCATTAATATCAGACTGGAACTGACCAACTAAATGGCTGCTCCCAATACAGTATGAAATACAGGACTTAAAGATGTAGGAAAAATCACTTTCGGTATTGCTTGTTCTCTGTCCATCTCTCGAAAATGTGGGCGTATCCTGCCTGGCAGTGCCAGCCTATCTTTAAAATCGGATTACAATTGTGACCTCCAGAGAGACCACAAGCTAAAAGATAGGCTGGCACTGCCAGGCAGGATACGCCCACATTTTCGAGAGATGGATAGAGAACAAGCAATACCGAAAGTGATTTTTCCTATGTGCAAATATCGAAATGAATTAAGATCTTTGGCTTATAAAGGTTCATTTCAGTAGGCTTCAAATTCGACTGGGGATCATGTTGCTAAGTGGGTAAATGGGATAATAATTCTGACCCCAGAGGGGCCAAAAGCTAAAAAAAAGGTCATTTTTCGTACAATCAGGGGCCATAATTCAGGAAGTTACAATCCAATATGCACAAATATCGAAAGGAACCAAGATCTTTGGGTTATAAACATGCATGTCAAGTTTCATCAAAATCGGTTCAAAATTGTGACCTGTATAGGGTCCACAACCTTAATATAACGTATTTTCACACTAATCGCGTACAAACGGCGGTCATTTTGTCTGTCAATTTTGGTCTGATTTTCACAAAATTTTACCTCAATCTTTATTACCATCTAACGGTGATATAATCAAACGTTTTTTAAAATCGGATAATAATTTTGACCTCCAGTGGGACCACAAGCTAAAAAGGGTAATTTTTCGTACAATCAGGGGGCATAATTCAGGAAGTTACGAATCAATGAGCGCAAATATCGAAAGGATCCAAATTCTTCGGGTTATAAACATGCATGTCAAGTTTCATCAAAATCGGTTCAAAATTGTGACCTCTATAAGGTCCACAACCTTGATATAATATATTTTCACACTATTCGCGTACAAACGGCGGCCATTTTGTCAGTCAATTTTGGTCCGATTTTCACGAAATTCGAACTCAACCCTCATAACCATGGAACGGTGATATAATCAAACGTTTTTTTTAAATCGGATAACAATTTTGACCTCCAGAGGGACCACAAGCTAAAAAGGGCGATTTTTCGGACAATCAGGGGCCATAATTCAGGAAGTTACGATTCGATTGGCGCAAATATCGAAAGGAACCAAGATCTATGGGTTATAAACATGCATGTCAAGTTCCATCAAAATCGGTTCAAAATTGTGACCTCTATAAGGTCCACAACCTTGATATAACATATTTTCACACTATTCATCTACAAACGGCGGCCATTTTGTCCGTCAATTTTGGTCCGATTTTCACGAAATTCGAACTCAACCCTCATAACCATGGAACGGTGATATAATCAAACGTTTTTTTTTAAATCGGATAACAATTTTGACCTCCAGAGGGACCACAAGCTAAAAAGGGCGATTTTTCGGACAATCAGGGGCCATAATTCAGGAAGTTACGATTCGATTGGCGCAAATATCGAAAGGAACCAAGATCTATGGGTTATAAACATGCATGTCAAGTTCCATCAAAATCGGTTCAAAATTGTGACCTCTATAAGGTCCACAACCTTGATATAACATATTTTCACACTATTCATCTACAAACGGCGGCCATTTTGTCCGTCAATTTTGGTCCGATTTTCACGAAATTCGAACTCAACCTTCATAACCATGGAACGGTGATATAATCAAACGGTTTTTTTCAAATCGGATAACAATTTTGACCTCCAGAGGGACCACAAGCTAAAAAGGGCAATTTTTCGGACAATCAGGGGCCATAATTCAGGAAGTTACGATCCGATGGGTGCAAATATCGAAAGGAACCAAGATCTTTAGGGTTATAAACATACATGTCAAGTTTCATCAAAATCGGTTCAAAATTGTGACCTCTATAGGGTCCACAACCTTGATATAACATATTTTCACACTATTCATCTACAAACGGCGGCCATTTTGTCCGTCAATTTTGGTCCGATTTTCACGAAATTTGAACTCAACCTTCATAAACATGGAACGGTGACATAATCAAACGTTTTTTTTTTAAAATCGGATAACAATTTTGACCTCCAGAGGGATCACAAGCTATAAAGGGTGATTTTTCGGACAATCCGGGGCCATAATTCAGTAAGTTACGATCCGCTGGGCGCAAATATCGCAAGGAACCAAGGTCTGTGGGTTATAAACATGCTTTTAAAGTTTCATGCAAATCGGTTCAAAATTGTGACCTCTACACTGTTCACAAATAAAGACGTGATTTTTCGTACAATCAGGGGTCATAACCCACGAAGTTACAGTCCGATACATGCCAATATCGAAAGGAACCGAGATCCTAGGGTGATAAACCAATATTTTAAGTTTCACTGAAATCGGATAAAAATTGTGACCTGTAGACTGTTCACAAACAATTGTGGACGGACGGACGGACAGGGGCGACGACAATATACGTCCACATAAAAATGTGCGCTTATAAAAACCGATAATAATAATAACATCATCATTTATAGTCTATTAATACTGGAGAATGGTTTCTAATCTGCTGTTCAGGTTCTTATTCACAGAATAAATGTATTTACACACAGATCAGGTCTTGTGTCCATATCAGTAAAATGAATAAAAGATAGGCTGGCACTGCCAGGCAGGATACGCCCACATTTTTGAGAGATGGATAGAGAACAAGCAATACCGAAAGTGATTTTTCCTACATCATTAAGTCCGGTATTTCATACTGTATTGGGAGCAGCCATTTGTTGGTCAGGTCATGAAATTCGAAGCCGACAATGATTATGGTGTGATGGTACACAACCTAGAAATGTTACTTTTCGTCACAAATCGGATAAGAATTGTGACCTGTAGAGAGTCCACAACCATGATATACCATATTTTTACACTATTCGCGTACAAACGGTGACCATTTCGTCCGGCAATTTTGGTACGATTTTCACGAAATTCGAACTCAACCTTCCTTACGGTGCAACAGTAATATAATCAGAGTTTTTTTTTTTAAATCAGACAATAATTGTTCGAGAGATAGACAGAGAACAAGCAATACAGAATGTGATTTTTCCTACAATCAAAGGCCATAATTCATTAAGTTACAATTTGATATGCGCAAATATCGAAAAGAATAAAGATCTTTAGGTTATAAACAAGCATTTCAGGTTTCATCAAAATCGAATTAAAATTGTCACCTCTACAGGGTCCACAACTTTGACATACCATATTTTTACACTGTTCGCGTACAAACGGCGGCCATTTTTTCTGGCAAATATGGTCCAATTTTCTCGAAATTCGAACTCAACCTTCCGTAGGGCGTCACGGTGATAGAGTCAAACGTTTTTTTTCAAATCGGATAAGAATTGTGACCTCCAGAGGGACCATAGGCGATTTTTCGGACAATCAGGGGCCATAATTCAGGAAGTTACGATCCGATATGCGCAAATAACGAAAGGAACCAAGATCTTTTGGTTAGAACCATGCATTTTAAGTTTCATCAAAACCGAATTAAAATTGTGACCTCTACAGGGTCCACAACCATGATATACAATTTTTTAACAGTATTCGCGTACAAACGGCGGCCATTTTGTATGGCAATTTTGGTCCGATTTTCCCGAAATTCGAACTCAACCTTCCTTACGGTGTAACGGTAATATAATCAACCGTTTTATTAAATCGGATAATAATTGTGACCACCAGTGGGACCACAAGCTAAAATAAGGCGATTTTGCGTATAATCAGGGGCCATAATTCAGGAAGTTACGTTCTGATATGCGCAAATATCGAAAGGAACCAAGATCTTTGGGTTATAACCATGAATTTCAAGTTTCATAAAAATCGAATAAAAAATGTGATTTCTACAGCGTCCACAACCTTGATATACCATTTTTTAACAGTATTCGCGTACAAACGGCGGCCATTTTGTATGGCAATGTTCGTCCGATTTTCCCGAAATTCGAACTCAACCTTCCTTAGGGTGTAACGGTGATATAATCAAACGTTTTTTTAAATCGGATAATAATTGTGACCTCCAGAGGGACCACAAGCTAAAAAGGGTGATTTTTCGGACAATCAGGGGCCATAATTCAGGAAATTACATTCCGATAGGCGCAAATATCGAAAGGAACCAAGATCTTTGGGTTATAAACATGCATGTCAAGTTTCATCAAAATCGGTTCAAAATTGTGACCTCTATAGGGTCCACAAGCTAAAAACGTGATTTTTCGTACAATCAGGGGCCATAATCCATGAAGTTTTCATCCGATACATGCCAATATCGAAAGCAGCCGAGATCTTTTGGGGATAAACCTATATTTCAAGTTTCGTCAAAATCAGATAAGAATTGTGACCTGTAGAGGGTCCACAAACAAATTGTGGACGGACGGACGGACGGTCGGACGGACAGGGGCGACGACAATATACGTCCACGCATAAAAATGTGGGCGTATAAAAATGAAATGGAGTTCAACGTCGTCCTACTGTTCTGCTCTTATACATGTACTGGGGTAATGAAGACGGGCATACGCTATACAGTGTACTATGAGGGAAATTTTGCCCAGGCACAGCGGCACTATGGCCTACTCTTATATCGAATTCCAACTTTCAAGGGATCTTATTAAAGCCCCAATAACACTCTTGTTGTAACTGAAAAATATGTCCCAATCTTCATTCTGGTCAACAAATCGTATTATTTTAGAATATTCCAATTAAATGATGATATAAATTTCATCTTAACACACCTAATTTAAAAAATTGGAAAAATTCAACCAATTGATTTGAAAAGTCTAACGTAAACCTTTTCAAATGTGACTTGGAATTTAAAATATTTTCGAACCCTTCTGGACAAATAAAATAGGTTGTAATGGATAATTTACACAACAGGTAGGACATTTAAACATCTAGTACTTAGAATAAGGGTATTATTTATTTTCTGGAGCTACCAAGCCAGCAAGAATGTTATTGTCCCTTTAAGTGCACATCAATGTACACACAGGACCTCGGCCTTTTGTCACATTCACACGATTGTCCCTGTACCTTGTCAGCCCCCCCCCACCTGCACCACTGACATGAAATACACATAAAAAATGTAAAAAAAAAATGTCAGCTTAAAATAACTAAATATGATATGAAAATTTATCGACATGTACAGTACATTCAGGTAAAACATGATTAAAATATGTAATATGTAAAAAAAAAAAAAACACTTACAAAAATACATATGCATACAGGTGTAGGCCTACTCATAAAAAATCACATAATTTCTCCAATATCATTTGGCTGTCACTTTCATATTCGAACAATTTTCACAAATCCATACTAGAAAGCTTTCACTTGTAACAAATATATCTAATGTAGCCTGATTCGCATTCACGGTGAAAATATCGTTTGGTGCTTGATCTCTAGTCAACTTAATACTTATACTGCGCATGGTATTTCACCTCAATGGTGACACATTCTTTACCATAGTGGTCCACTCGGCAAACTTCGGAAGATTCGGGAATCTAAACTCGGCTGTATGATGAATTCCGCCATATTGGAACTATTTTAAAGGTCCCGGATGAAACATGGCTGCGCCCATTCCAAACACAAGTTGGCGACCTATTTGGCTAGCGACCTATTCGACCGATCCAGCTGTAAGATAATGACGAAATTACACTTCTATTCTGAGCTGAAGGAATGGATAAAAAATAATATATTCTACTTTCATTTGATAGACATAACGTTGGATTTTATTGGTTGATAAATAGAGACTGTTGTCTTTACTCTAAATAGGTTTCCAACGAACAGGTTGCAGCTCGATCGGTCGAATAGGTCGCTAGCCGAATAGGTTCCCAATTTGTGTAATAGCGTCAAGTTTTCCTGTTAATGTAAACCGGTAGCCGCATCGCAAATGTATGGGCGGAGGTACATATCACTTACTGTCATACATCCGAGACTAGATGCAGTTTACGTAGTTTACGGAATCTGTCGAGATTAGCCGAGTGCATAGTGGTCTTCTATTTTGGTCTGAATGGGCTTGGTCCTAGTCCTTGGTCTCAGTTATCATGCATTTAGCAATACGAGAATATCTTCATCAACTTGCATTTGCAAGAAATGGGGAAATGTTAAGATATGATCCCCTTAACAAATTAACTAGACCTATTATTCTTTACTTATTTTGCTGGTAAAAATTTTAGCTGATTGCTTCTAAACATAACTTTATTCATACACAGTTGTTTTTTTTTTGTTGTTTTACGATGGTAACGTTCGTGGAATGTGAGAAGTCTGTATTGTTAGTATACCCCAAAGAGAATTTTGTCTGCACATTCCTGGAATTTTTTGTCCAACAAATCAGTATAGCATTTTGTCTCCGGTACAAGCCTGCCGTTTTCATTTAATTTGATCCATTGGTTATTGTTTCTGAAAAACATCTATACAAAAACGGATGCATTCCACCATAATTTATCAAACATTATAGTTGCACTATTTTTGTGCGTTACAATATAATATTTTCCTAGTAATGACAACTAAGATGTTAATAGAGTATTGTAGTGCTCTTAAGGGGGGGGGGGGGCATAACTTGCGTGCGACGTGAGTAATTCGTGATTTTTGGCAGTGGAGGTTATTCCATAAGCTAACAATCATGCTTTGAGGCTGATGTTGGTATTCAATATTTTAAGTGTGCAGTTAAGTTTTCAAATAGCCAAGTATATGTAAAATATAGCCTTTGAATATCGATTTACGGTATACTACTGAAAAAAAAAATTAAGGGTCAACCAATTATTTTTGTTTGACATTTTATTAGACACGGGGAACATGTAAATCAAAACTTTTAAGCACGCTTTTGGTCAGAGTGAGTCCAATATGTTTCAATGTTGAGTCTATTTTGCAAAGCATATGCACTTTTTATACATAACTATTCTGGGGATCTGATGAAAATTCGCCATTTTGAGCATAATGAGGTCCAACAAAACTGTCTCAAATTCGATCAGACATCGAAAAAACATCTGGGGAATGACCCGCCACTCTGCCTGAAGGAATTGCCCCAAGTCTTGAAGATTATCAGGTTGCTTACGATTGTCTCTCACACGTCTGCCCACCTCACCCGATGCATGCTCAATTGTTGCCTAGTCAGGAGAATATGTAGGCCAATCCATTCGTTCAATACCATTTTGGGAGAGAAAATCATTAACAACTCGTGCTCTATGCGGTCTAGCATTGCCATCTTGAAGAAAAGAAAGTGCTCCAGTTGGGATGACAAAAGTCTGTAAAATTGCGTCTCTGTACCCGATACCCGTCAAATTTCCTTGGACGACGAAAAGAGGAGTCCTGTGATGTACCGAAATTCCAGCCCACACCATTACCGTACCACCTCCAAAGCGATGGCGTTGTCTGACGTTAACATCAGCAAATCTTTCTCCTTGCCGCCTATAGACGCGAAGTTTGTCACCATTGAACTGTTATGCAAATCGGGACTCATCAGTGAAGAGTACCCACCCCATTGTCGCCGTCTGCCCTATGATGTTGAAGAAGAGGTGGTCGAACCGCTTGCCGCCGAGATCGAATGTTGTGGGCTCGCGGACGATCTCTGACATCTCACTGTAACAACGCGCTGGCGTAAGGCCATTTGAATGACATGCCGGTCTTGACGTTGCGACGTTTACCTTGGCCTACCAGACCTTGGGCGATTTTGAACTGAATTGGTTGCCTGGAAACGCTGCCATAGTCACAAGGGGGGTTGGGATGGCCTAGTTTTCTAGAGTGCCGCGCTTCGACCTCTAGCTGGCCGGTCACCTCTGGCTTGCGGCTGTGGTTTCGAGCCCTGGTGTGAGCGTATGTGGCATGGAGATAGGGGCGCCTTCTCAACCTCGTGGGTCTCCTCCGGGCACTCCGGTTTCCTCCCACTGCTAAAGACCCCTACGCGCAAGCGAATTATTGAAATAAAATGAAACCATATGTTAGTCCCGAAATGACCTAGTTTGTGTTGAGTGGGCGTTAACCTCTATTTCTCTCTTCTCTCTCTCTCTCGCCATAGTCACCCAATCACACTCGGGCTACAACCGATTCTCTGTACCACAATCCTGTGTGTTGAAGCCACGCAATGGCTCTTCCCCTGTCAAGTTCACTCGCTCTATCAAGTTCAACAGCACAGTCATGGAAGGTTTTTTTTATGCCAAAACTGTTCATGGAAAATGCAAAGTGCACGTGCAAGGACATAATCAACTCCAAAAAGTCGTACCCTACTGCGTTTGGGCGGGCGATGCAAACAGTTTTGTGGAGCCTTGTTTTGAGCTTCAGTTTATGGTTTCAAAGGAGACTGTCATAATCGATTTGTTTGAAAATGACATGTGCCTTGTACACAGGCTTTGTGGTCCGGATCTCGTGAACCAATTTTGACACGATTTCCGCAAACAATTATATATATATATATATCTGATTTGTGCATAGACAATTACCTGGTAGAAAAAAAGGTTTGACCCTTAACTGAACTTAAAAATATTATTATTCAATTAAAACCGACATCATGTGCACTAGATCCCATCCCAACTAGTCATTTCATTCAAGTCTTAGATGTTCTCCTTCCAGTATTTACCAAAAAAGTCAATACATGAAGTTTGGAATTGTGCCTCAGTCGTTTAAACATGCAATTATAAAACCTCTTCTCAAAAAGACATCAATTACTAAAACATATCTATACTGATGTAGAGCCTATGTTGATATAGACATCAATTGATAAATCATATTTATGTTGATATAGATAGACTGAGGGTAGGTATGACACAACATTAATTAATAAATCATATTTATATATTGATATAAGGTCTATGTTGATATAGACTAAAAGTAAGTTTGATTTGACATCAATTAATGAAACATATTTCTCTATTGAAGTAAGAGTCTATGTTGATATAGACTAAAGGTAAGACTAGTTGAACATCAATTAATAAGACAAATTTTCATATTGATGTATGAGTCTATGTTGATATAGACTAAAGGTAAGACTAGTTGAACATCAATTAATAAGACAAATTTTCATATTGATGTATGAGTCTATGTTGATATAGACTATATAAAGGTGATAATAATTTGACATCAGTAAGTAAAAAAATATTTCTATATTGATGTAGAGTATAATATTACATCAATTAATAAAACATATTTCCATGTTGAAGTAAGAGTCTATGTTGATATAGACTATATAAAGGTGAAAATAGTTCGACATCACTTAATACAACAGACTTCTATATTGATATAAAGTCTTTGTTAATGTAGACTAAAGGTAAAGTATAATATGACACCAATTAAAAAAACATTTCCATATTAAAGTAAGAGACTATGTTGATCTAGACTATATAAAGGTAAGTAAAATTTGACATCAATTTACAAGACATATTACTATATTAAAGTATGAGTCTATGTTGATATAGACTAAAGGTAAGAATAATTTGACATCAATTAATAACATATATTTCTATATTGAAGTAAGAGTCTATGTTGATATAGGCTAAAGGTAAGTATAATCTGACATCAATTTATAAGGCATATTAAAGTATGAGTCTATGTTGATATAGACTATATAAAGGTAAGACGCATTTGACATCAATTAATAAAACATATTTGTGTATTGGTCATAATATGACATCAATTAATAAAACATATTTATACATTGATATAAAGTCTATATTGATACAGACAAAAGTAAAATATGACATCAATTAATAAAACATATTTTCCATATTGAAGTAAGAGACTATGTTGATCTAGACTATATAAAGGTAAGTATAATTTGACTTAATAAAACATATTTCTATGTTGAAGTAAGAGTCTATGTTGATATAGACTAAAGGTTAGAATGATTTGACATCAATTTACAAGGCATATTTCCATATTAAAGTATGAGTCTATGTTGATATAGACTAAAGGAAGAATAATTTGACATCAATTAATAAGACCTATTTCTATATTGTTGTAGAATCTATGTTGATATAGAATAAAGGTAGGTATTTTATGACACCAATAACACCCCCCCTCCCACCCCCCCCCCCCCCCACCCCCCCAAAAAAAACCCCAACTATATTCTATATTGAGGTATAATGACATCAATAATAAAATATATTTCTATATTGAAGTAAGAGTCTATGTTGATATAGACTAAGGGTATATTTTATCACATGCTTCTACATTGAAACAAGAGTCCATGTTGTTACAGAACAAAAGTATGTATATTATGACATAGTTGATAAAACATATTTTATTGGTGTAGAATCCATCTTGATACATACTAAGGGTCAAATAATTTTAGATTTCTATATCGAAATAAAGCTGTGTTGACATATCAGTTTTCTATATTGATGTAGAGTTTATGTTTAGACTAAAGTTAGATACAATATAAGATCAAAAAATAAACATTAGATTGATGTATATTATAGTATGTGGACATTTATTAAGATCAATTATTAATCATCAGATTTCTCTTTTAAAATTAAGTCCAGCTTGATATATCAAATTTCTATATTGCAGTAGAGTCTATGTTAATATAGACAAAAGGTAGGTATGTTAAGAAATCAAGTGATAATCAAATAGTAAATATCACATATAGGCTATAAGATCAAATGATAGGGTTTCAGTACTACAATGAATTGATTGAATTTAGTTGTTAGATGGATATACATCAACTTACTTTACAAAGATGAGACACAAACATATCAGAATATTAAAAGTTCAGTTCAGAGGAAGAATCATGTTTAGTAGAATGTCTTGGGGTTGAGGTTATCCGACCAAAATCTACTAAGGACTGTTGTTTCTTGTTTATCATTGTATGTATGTCAACTAGTGGTTGAATTACAAGTCCTCCACCCCTATTTATATTTTCAGCTTCCATCTGTTGATTACCTTCATTTTGGTATTCTAATACCCGTGTATTGTGTTTATTTCTAAATTCTTCAAGTTGATTTTCATTTGAAATGTGGATGTTTTTATCATCAGCTAAAGATCTTATGTAAATCCTGCCATCATAAGTCCAACATTGCTTGATTTCTTTCTTTTTAAAGGATTCTCTCACCTTTTTGTATAGAATGGCCCTCTTTCTGGTTAGAGCTTCATTTACAAACACTCTTGTATTATGGGTTTCATTGTAGGATTTTAAGTTTTTCTTGTTTGCATACACAGCAGCCCTGTCCCTGTAGCTAACAAATCTGATGATGATGTCACATTGGGGTAAGCTCTTCGGCGTCCAATATTACGTAAAGTAAGCTTTTCACCTTTCAATATATGCTGATTAATAAGATCAAGCACTAAAACATCTGTGTTCTCCTCTTTTGTTTCTTTGATGCCCGCTATTTTCAAACAAGTTCGTCTCGAATACTGCTGCATCTCGTCGATATTCTATCGAAGATCGGTTGTATTTGTTTGGAAATGGCCTCTTGAAAATTGTTTGATAATTCACATACAATGACGTCACGTTTAAGGATCTCACGACAGAATGAGCGAATTGATTCCTCTCCCGTGCATATTGTGTCCAGGAAATCGTTTATGCTAGTTGATGATGTTTGTTACGATTCTGTGTGGACATTTTGATGTGTTGTTGAACGAGATCAAAGTCTATAGTCTCTTTGTTTTAGTCTTATTTATGATATTTCATGAAAATAATTATGGGTGTATCATACCTTTGTGTAATATATCGTGCTTATATAATATTAGAATCCACTTTATAATCTAAAAATTAGAGAAAATCCATAAAGTTCACTCAGATTTTCTTGTTGACAAATTTAGGCGTCCATGTAGATTATTCCATGCAGATTCCATCATTTCCGAAAAAGAATCAATCCATAGTTTAGTTGATGAGAATTGGCTTTGCCTTCTTTAAATTTAATTCTATCCAGATCGATTCAATATTTGGATGTTCCAGATCTGAGCGGTGTTTATAAACGAAATTATCTTTTACATAGAGCAATGTTCCAGAAGAACTTAAATTAGACTTATCTTTTCTTAATGGATTATGAAATCCAGCAATATGTAATTGATCATCACCTATAGAAGTAGTTAAATGGGATTCGGAAATAGCAAATATATCAAATTTTTGGATGAATAGACTAAGTTCTGGAATTTTATTAAAGAATTATTGAACGTTTAGATGAGCTATATAATGTAAACCTTTTTAGTTAAAACTGGGTTCATCTATTATGTAATTGCAATAAATGATGAAAGGAATAAACTAGATATCTTTCTAAATAACACAAAGTAAGAATTAATGATAACAAATAATAACAATGTTAATGTTAAATAGTTACATCAATATATTATAATGGTGTGGATGGAAAAGCAAGTGCAAGTGAGCTATCTTGTGATAGGGGGGGGGGGGGGTGTTGGCAGACCACAGCCTGACAGAAAATGTAAATTTCGGGAAAATAATGATATCCTAATTTGGCATGCTTGGGGAGATATTATGCTTCCCAATAAGTTTACATAAACAGGTAGAACCATACTAATTAAGATGTACAGAATCATGATATAAATTTTGTCTTATTTTCCTTAGGTGATAATTATAAAATAAGTTTCCATGATCAATAGGTATGTCAATTCCACAATCCTCACAGACATCATATACATGTAGTATGTCATTAATACGATTTATAATGATATTTGAAGAGCGAGAAAACCGTGGCAATAATCTAATGAATTTAACAGATGCATAAGGGAATTTAGAGAAACACAATTCTATTCAAGTTCTAAAATAATTACGAGTATAGTCTGCATATGGGCCATATTTTGAGTCATTAGATCCAATTAGAAATATTATATTGCGGACTTTATTTGATGAGATACAATTATCAACATAAGTGATGACATCTTGTATAGTCGCCCCTGACAGAGTTCTCACTTCTGTGGATTTGGTTTTATCCAATCCGTTTGGTTTGATACCTTTAAGTATGGATGATCCTATAACAATGTTACGTTTATATTCCAGTTTTTTTCACATTAGAGAACTTTTTATGAATTTGGCTCAAGTTTTGGTCTGTAACAAGTGGCTTAAAAGATTCTTGACTGCTTACATTTTTCAGCAATGTTTTAATAGATTGAAATTCAGAGTCAAGCTTCTTTATTTTGTCTGTCAAAAGTAACACATCACAATTTAGTTTTTCAATAAAGGCTATATATTCATCCTTCGTGTAACAGGTGTCAACAGGATCCCCGGCGATAAATATTTCTTTGGCTATGGTTTGCTCATTATAAGAGGAATCATTATTTGTGTTTTTGATATTAAGACCAGAACCAAAAGATGTATCTAAATATGATCCGGAATGAATAGTGTCCAACTGGATATTCACAGGTGTAAGATAAACTAAAGGTAGATGGGTTTCACATTCAGTCACATTATCAACAAGAGTTAACATCATACTGCTATTATGAGAGTGGTAGGGGGTACTACAATTTCGTGGAGTCAGAGTGGTTTTAACACTTTGATTAGGTGAGAGAGGTTGCAATGTAGAATCATTTTTACTTCTTGGAACTGAATAGTCTTCTTTGACGTTAAATACCCTCCCCATCCCTCATTTGTTAGTGCCAGTCAATTGTTTTTCTTTTTGCAAGTTATGTAAAAATAAATTTACATTTTGAGCAAGCAAAAAACATAATTTTCAATGGTATATGAACAAATATCGATAATTTCTTATTGAGGTCGTTTTTTTAAAATTTAAACCCCCTACACCCCCCCCCCACCCCCGACTAAATAAATGAAATGAAGGGAAACGGAGTTTAATGTCCTACTGCTCTGCTCCGAACTGGACCAACGGAGACGGGTATATGCTATACAGTGTGCTATCAGGGAAATTCTGCACGGACAGAGACACTACGGCCTACTCTTATATGGACTCAGACTAGTATTTATTTGCCCATTGACTTCAATGTTAAATGCCTGTAACATCACAGGCTGTAGCTTTTTTCTCAACACTCTGTCGCTTCCAATCTCCTCATCATAAATTTGTAGGGGGTTGACCATTTAGATTTTTTGCTACGGGGATTTGAAGTTTACTGGGGTGAAAATCTCACTTCCGACACAATGATTGCTCCGCAGAAAGACACTTTACACCCCCTATCCCTCCGCTGTAATATCCTCAGTATTACCCAAAACTGCTATGAAATTGAATATTTAATGAGTTAGTCAATATGTAATTCCTACTGTCAAGATAACTTTTACGTGCACGTCAATGTGTACACGGGGCCTCGGTTTTTCGTCCCATCTGAAGGACTACACAGATGTACTTGTTAGGCCCTCTGTCCTGCATCACTGACAAGACGGAATCACACGGGAAAATCTGTATGAACTTATTCCCAGGCACATTCAAGATATCATGATTTAGAAGCGGTAAAACACTCTTTCGTTTGAGTAAAGAAAGTTGGGGGGGGGGGGGTCGAATGAATAGAACGTACGCGCTCTATCATAAGGTTTGTCATTGAGTCAATTGACGTGGTTTCGATGTACGTGATAAGGAGTAGGGACGCCTGTCCAGCCTCGTGGGTTTTCTCCTGGGCCTCCGGTTTCCTCCCACTGCTAAAGACTCCTACGCGCAAGCTAATTATTGAAATAAAATTGAACCATGTGTTAGTCCCGAAATGACCTAGTTTGTGTCAAGTGGTTGTTAAACTCCATCCATCCCTCTCTTTGAACAAAGGAACATGTCGCTATCAGACAAAGCCTAATTTCTGAAAATAAACTACTTTCAATTTATTTTCGTTATCGAAGGCCCGGTTCGATTAGCCGTTCTACGCACGTGGTTTCGCCAGAGAAATGAAATGAAATGGGGTTTAACATCCTACTGTTCTGCTCGCTCCTAAACTGGGCTAATGAAGACGGGCATACGCCATACAGTGTACTATGGGGAAATTTTGCCTGGGCAGCAACGCTACGGCCTAATATATCGAATTCCAACTGACAAGGGGTCGTTTCACTAGCGTCGCGGTCATCAAGCGATTGTTCTTATTGTTCATGTGCTTATATTCGATTCCCATTATATTATGGTGACTTATTGTATGCCGTCTTAATGTTCAGGTTCGATGAATTCCGAGAAATGTTTTTGAAGAAATGTTTTTGAAGAAATGTTTTTGAAGAAATGTTTTTGGAGAAATGTTTTTGAAGAAATGTTTTGCTAGATTTGTATTTGGAGATTTATTTTTTGAAATTTGTTGTTCGAGATTTGTTTTTCGTTGTATTTCTCTGATGAAATGTAAATATAGATTACTTTTTTGATCTTCTAAAAAGAAATTATCTTATATTAAAATACATTTTAGAAATCTGGGCCCTGTTTCACAAAAACTTAAATCTCCTTAAAATCGTCTTAGACTAAAATTTCATCCTAACTTAAGATAGACGAGTTTCTCAAAACGATTTTAAGCATTTTAGGTAAAATCTACTAAAATAATATCTTAAGTTAAAATCTAATCTTAACTTAAAATAGTGGCGTTTCACAAACCCATTTTAAGGACAATTTTAACTAAAATCAATTTTAACTTAGGATAGCTGTCACCCTGTCCTAACTTAAAATCAAGACATTAACAAACATTGATTAGAGCTACATTGTTACATATATTGCGATAGATATAATTAGAATATTGATAATATTGTGAATGGCCCGGGCCACATAATTTTAATATTCCAACCATCATTCACAAAAACAATTCTCATTCAAATTCTTTTCACCCGTTTATCTTATTGTAAGTCAATTTAAGCATTTTGATGGCGCTCCATTTTAGAACTCAAAAAAAACAAAACAAAACAAAACAAAAAAAAAACACGCAAAACCTCAGTAAACTAAACACTGAAAGAAAATGATTTATTCATATCCAATTTCTTGGAAAGAAGAGTTCTCCTATCTATAAAGAAAAAATGTTCGTGTACAATGGTTTAATATGGCCCATTTCTTGGTTTTAGAAGGCCTAAAGGCCTATAATACTAGGCAAACCATATGTAGTAGTTACGCATACTTTTGGGGTTATGATGAAATGTAAATACTAAATAGATAAATCAATAATCTCAAATGTGTTTATTGAAAAATGTTATAGGCCTAGGCCTATTTGAAATTAAATTTTAATATAAATTTATTATTATTTCTTAATGAAGTCTTACGTTAATAAAACAAAAATAATTGGCATTTTAAAAGCCAAAGCTATTTTATCTTGGGGAAAATATCGTTTAATTAAGTAAGTATCATTTTCAAAGTATCATTGAAAGTGAAAGGGGGGGGGGGGTCTATGAGAATGACATGTCAAATCTAGGCATCGGAACATTGGCTATTTGGTGTATTAATTTCAAAGTTGATAAATACTTTTAAAATGCGACCTAGATTAGCCGTTTGAGTCACAAATATCATAATATGTTTGTGAAAATTCTCCATAAAACTACAAATGCATTAGTTTTTGTTTATCAATACACATTATTTCCATTGAAGCCTGCGAGTAAATCAAATTCCCATGTCACGAATCCAATGCCAAGTTCAAGGCCAACCCACCGATACATTTTGGAATCACATATTACGCAGTACAGTCATTTATTTCACCTCTCTCAAATGTCTTGCCGTGTGCAAACATTGCGACAACGTATAAAACTCTCCCCATTGATATTGCAACCGTTAATTCAACCTGCCAACATTTTTCAGTTTCGAAGCGTATTTGCTTTCACCGTAAGTAAGTACCCGCAGCGGAAATGTGTACTGCGCGGGCGCAAGCGATTTTAACTAAAATCTATTAAAATCGCATTTTAAGTTACAATCAATCGTCGTGAAACGCATAAAATTTAAAATTTCATGTTGATTTTAGTTAAAATCTATTTTAGTGATTTTAGCTTAAGTTTTTGTGAAACAGGGCCCTGATACGACAAAAGTCTGATTTGTGAAAGAAATATTGATTTTAAGATACAAATGTTAATTTTAGTGTACAAATGTCGAAATACGACAACAAATGAAGAAGTAAGAATTGAGGACTATGAATTAAGAACTAAGAACACTGAATAAAGAGCTGTTTGGTCTTCCATACTAATGAGACCAACACCCGTGTTATAAAAAACAATTATTGAATAACAAAAAAGGTGCAAGTTTTATAATGGCATATAAATGAAATTCATGAAGAGGTGTTGGTTTGTTATTCACGTATATACACCTGTTCTAATGAGACCAACACCCGTCTCAGTGAAAAACAGAAAACGTGAAACTCGCTGTATATTAATCAATATTTTACAATAAATAAGTTTGTCTATTAATTTCTGCAATCAAGTTTCTTTCATCAAGGTGTATTATAAATTAGATCTAAGCGCTATTTTAACCTAGTTTTGTTACTAAGTTTTGTTAAATCCTGTTTCTATTCTTATATAAATACAAGTCAAACTGGCAGACTGGCAGAATCAACATTACTAGAACAAGGTAAGCTTTTTTCTGTTATGTCGGAAAGGAAGGGGGGGGGGTTATCTCTTGAATCGTGGCCAAGGTGGTTCATCACATCTGGAGCTGACCCTATAACATGAAGGTTCCGGGTTCTGTGCTGGACTTCCCCAGACTGGTTTCATCGTGTTAGTTTTACAGTACGTAAGGCCTCCGGTTTAGATTGCCAACGTCTTACTCGTAGTCTCTGTCATCCAGAAAAATATTCTACGATTACTAGTCTGGATGCGTTGTCAACATTTGAGGATATTAGGTCATTGGCTTACCTATTCCGTCTTTTACATTATCGTTAAAACAATGTATAAGGGAGGTAACCCGTCCTAGAACAAGATCTGGACGAACATGAAATTAAGAAGGCCATTTCAGAAAATGTATTTTTTTTGTGTAAAATTTCTCTCTCCATTGGACATATCTATGTTTTTTTATACGCTCACAGTTTTATGTGGACGTATATTGTCGTCGCCCCTGTCCGTCCGTCCGTCCACAATTGTTTGTGAACAGTCTACAGGTCACAATTTTTATCCGATTTCAATGAAACTTGAAATATAGGTTTATCACCCCAAGATCTCGGTTCCTTTCGATATTGGCATGTATCGGACTGTAACTTCATGGATTATGCCCCCCGATTGTACGAAAAATCACGTTTTTAGCTTGTGAACACTGTAGAGGTCACAATATTGAACCCATTTTGATGAAACTTGACATGCATGTTTATAACCCAAAGATCTTGGTTCCTTTCGATATTTGCGCATACCGGATCATAATTTCCTGAATTATGGCCCCTGACTGTACGAAAAATCGCCTTTTTTAGCTTGTGGTCCTTCTTGAGGCCAAAATTATTATCCGATTTAAAAAAACCGCCTGATTATATAACCGTTACACCGTATAGAAGGTCGTGTTCGAATTTCGTGAAAATCGGACCAAAATTGACGGACAAAATGGCCGCCGTTTGTACGCGAAAAGTGTAAAAAATATGGTATGTCACGGTTGTGAACACTGTAGAGGTCACAATATTGAACCGATTTTGATGAAACTTGAAATGCATGTTTATAACTCAAAGATCTTGGTTCCTTTTGATATTTGCGCATATCGGATCATAATTTCCTGAATTATGGCCCCTGATTGTACGAAAAATCGCCCTTTTTAGCTTGTGGTACTTCTTGAGGCCAAAATTATTATCCGATTTGAAAAACCGTCTGATTATATCACCGTTACACCGTAAAGAAGGTTATGTTCGAATTTCGTGAAAATCGGACCAAAATTGACGGACAAAATGGCCGCCGTTTGTACGCGAAAAGTGTAAAAAATATGGTATGTCAAGGTTGTGAACACTGTAGAGGTCAC
This sequence comes from Patella depressa, assembly GCA_948474765.1. NCBI lineage: Eukaryota > Metazoa > Mollusca > Gastropoda > Patellidae > Patella > Patella depressa. The sequence continues at coordinate 36,193,994 of OX419723.1, read as the reverse complement.
AATATTGAACCGATTTTGATGAAACTTGAAATTCATGTTTATAAGTCAAAGATCTTGGTTCCTTTCGATATTTGCGCATATCGGATCATAACTTCCTGAATTATGGCCCCTGATTGTACGAAAAATCGCCTTTTTTAGCTTGTGGTACTTCTTGAGGCCAAAATTATTATCCGATTTGAAAAACCGTCTTATTATATCACCGTTACACCATAAAGAAGATTGTGTTCGAATTTCGGGAAAATCGGACCAAAATTGACGGACAAAATGGCCCCCGTTTGTACGCGAAAAGTGTAAAAATATGGTATGTCAAGGTTGTGAACACTGTAGGGGTCACAATTTTGAACTGAATTTGATGAAACTTGAAACGCATGTCTATAACTCAAAGATCGTAGTTCGTTTCGATATTTGCGCATATCGGATCGTAACATCCTGAATTATGGCCCCTGATAGTACGAAAAATCACGCTTTTAGCTTGTGGATATTATAGAGGTCACAACTTTGAACCGATTTTGATGAAACTTGACATGTATGTTTATAACCCAAAGATCTTAGTTCTTTTGATATTTGCGCCCATCGGATCTTAACTTCCTGAATTATGGCCCCTGTTTGTCCGAAAAATCACCCTTTTTAGATTGTTGTCCTTCTGAAGGTCAAAATTATTATCCGATTTAAAAAAAACGTTTGATGATATCACCGTTGCTTTGTAATGAAGGTTGAGTTCGAATTTCATGAAAATCAGACTAAAATTGACAGACAAAATGGCCGTCGTTTGTAAAGATATGTTTATCAAGGTTTTAATTCAATTTTGATAAAACTTAAAATACATGTTTATAACCTAAAGGTCTTGGTTACATATTTGCGCATATCGGATTGTAACTTCCTGAATTATGGCCCCTGATTGTCCGAAAAATCGCCTTTTATTGCTTGTGGTCCCCATTATCCAATTTAAAAAAAAACATTTGATTATATCACTGTTACACTGCTGCTTGTACGCGAATAGTGTAACAATATTGTATATCAAGTGGACCTGTAGAGGTCACAATTTTAATTTTATTTTGGATGAAACTTGAAACAAAGTTTAAGGTCTTGAGACCAACAAATATATTGATTTTCAATGAATTTTTGATAATTGTACAGCTAAATCCATTATATTAAATTTTTCGTATACTAGACATTAGCATGGGCCAGAACTTTATAAAAAACCAAACAAATTCTAATGATTTTTGATAATTACTTAATATGCGACAACTCTTGTTGACTGCCCGGACGATTTAGTTGCTGGTTGGCGTATGTTTCGTTGCCTGGCAACCTATTTTTTGTAATTAATCTTATTTCGTTCTTGGCTTCGACGGCTAGACGGCTCTGTGGATTTCCACGTCCGCCAGTCCATCGCTTGTGGTTCAAAATTTAATCTCCTTATCATGCATTATAAAGTTCAGAATACCATCTCTATCCCACAGTGTCACCCATTTAGAATGGGTTCCTGCCATTTCCGGAAATTGTCATTATGGAAAGTCAATGTTATTAAAATCAATATATTATTATTGGGGGGGGGGGGGGGGTCGGTGGGATGGCCTAGTGGTCTAGAGTGCCGCGCTTCGACCTCTAGCTAGCCGCTCACCTCTGGCTTGCGGCTGTGGCATGGAGATAGGGGCGCCTTCTCAAACTCGTGGGTTTCCTCTGGGCACTCCGGTTTCCTCCCACTGCTAACGACCCTTACGCGCAAGCGAATTATTGAAATAAAATTAAAACCATATGTTAGTCCCGAAATGACCTAGTTTGTGTCGAGTTGACCTTAAACCCCCATTTCTCTCTCTCTCTTTATTATTACAGATGAAAGTATTGGCCTGTATTCTGATTTTCGGACTCCTTGCTGTCTATGCAGACGCATGGCGAATCCCGACACCAAGAATCCCTCTACCAAGAATCCCTCTACCAAGAATCCCGATACCAGTACCAAGAATCCCTCTACCAAGAATCCCTCTACCAAGAATCCCGATACCAAGAATCCCTCTACCAAGAATCCCGACACCAAGAATCCCTTCAGGATGGAAAAAACGGGATATGATTGAAGACGTCCAGTAAGGTAAAGCTGGTTTTGATTTTATTTTCTTTAATACTATTTATATGGAATATTTTCCTTAAACATACATTATACAAAAGCAAAATATGCCTATAGTAGGTCATTCTTTAGGCCTGAAATGTTATATAAACTATTAATTATGTATTTTGGAACAGTGTTTAAAATAATCTGTGATTAGGTCTAATCAGTAACTAGCTAGTTAGGCCCGTATTTTCGAACAGTGTCTAAAATAATCCGTGATTAGGTCTAATCAGTAAGGTCCATATTTTCGAAAGTGGTTTAGTGCTAATCATAGATTCAATCTCTGATTTTCCGACCAGCCATATTCTGAAAAGTTGATTAAATTTTAAGCTTAGATTTTTATAAACTTTGATTAGCCTAATCATTGAGTTAATCATTGTTCGAGAATACCATAAAATGTGGTATTCTCGAACGTTGACTTGTACTTAATCATTGACTAAATCACCTCAATATTTAATCATATCAGGGGGATAGTTTAAGGAAGGATTAAGTACATGGATATGCAAATACAATATATTCAATATTATAGAAATGATTATTTTCATTGAATTCAGACACTTTGCACTTATATTTTGCTACAAATTCACATTCACAGTGTATTCGGTTGAAAACGGGTTTTTTGGTGTTTTTTTTATAAATATACTTTCTCTATAATATAAAAAATATAAATAATTACGTGCACTTTAGTATGAATAAACTACAAAATACAAATAAATTTTAAAGAACCTTTTAACAAAAGGAATTGCAAATAACGAAGCAAATCAATATTTTGGTAGGAAAGAGAACCCACTGCAGCTAAGTCGTCCGGTCAGTCAAAAAGTGTTGTCACATTTGTTTTTTGGTCAGTAATGAAAACATTTACTAATTTAAAATCTGAGTTACAACCCATTCAGTAATTATCAGAAATCAGCAGAATTTGTTTGGTTTCTAGTTCTGCCCTCAGCGAACATTTAATATACAAAACATCATAGGCATCCTTCTCTCATGAAGTTAAGCACTGTGTATACATTTCAAGTCAATCGGATTTTCAAAGTGATCAAGGATCATAACGCTAGTAGTAACTATTGGAAATCATTCGATATCAATAGGCTTCTTCGTCTCATGACCGTAAACACTGTATATAAATCTAAAGTCAATCGGCTATCATGTTTAGCCCAAAGAGCGTCCACAAGATTTTCAAAAGTGATCAAGGGCAGTATTTATCGGAAATCGTTGAAAATCAACAGGATTCATCATCTCATGACCCTATGCCTAAACACTGTGTATAAATCTAAAATTAATCAGATATTAATTAACTTTAGCCTCTTGGGCGTCTACAAGATTTTTGCAAAGTGATCAAAGAAATAACTCTAGTAGTAAAGATCAGCAATCCATCGCCACCCCCCCCCCTCGTCTCCTGGCCTTAAACACTGTGTATGTTCACAAAGGCTTTATTTTGTCAATAAAAAAGAATTTGTTACATTCTTAGTTTTTGCTGTTAAAGCAATGTTTCCGATGTAAGAGACTTAAGAAACGAAAGAGTCGTGTTCTTTCAAACTTGCCTCGTCGGTTTGCTCCAGGTACTCCGGTTTCCTTCCACTGCTAAAGACCCCTACGCACAAGCGAATTATTGAAATAAAATTAAACTATATGTTAGTCCCAAAATGACCTAGTTCGTGTCGAGTGGACGTTAAAACCCATTTCTCTCAAACAAACACAAAATTCCACCACAATTTGGGAAAGTGTTGTATTAAAAGCGGATAAATCAATAAAGTATACAGATATAGCAAGTTTATGCAGAATGGACAAATAGTGATAATGTCGGATTTTATTAGAAAAAAGGGGACATAAAATTATTATCTTCCTGCGCTGCTGTTGCATCAGGAGAACAAATATGACTTTGATATTAGCAACAGAAATTCAAATTTCGATTACAAAAAGGGGGCCACAGTGGTGCAGGATGAAGGGCCTTGCAAGGGACAAGTTGGGGTCGTTTGGATCGGAGAGAGAGAGAGAAATGGGGTTTAACATCCACTAGACACAAACTAGGTCATTTCAGGACTAACATATGGTTTAATTTTATTTCAATAACTCGCTTGCGCGTAGGGGTCTTTAGCTGTGGGAGGAAACCGGAGTGTCCGGAGGAAACCCACGAGGTTGATAAGGCGCCTCTATCTCCATGTCACATACCCTCACACTTTGCGGAGCCTAAAAATAATTTCACAGACTCTAGGATGGGAAAAACTGTTCTAAAAAATGTATTTTCTAATCTACTTCCTGTAATTTTAGAACAGTTTTTCCCATCCTAGAGTCTGTGAAATTATTTTTAGGGCCCGAAAAGTCAAAAGGGGTCAAGTGGGTGAACAGGAAAGAAATAAAATGTATGAAAAAGAAAGTCAAGTGAAAATGAGTTTTAATATATTTAGTATTCGAAATGAAATGAAAGTTACCGTTGAGCGCCACCTGAGTTAAGGGAGACAGACTTACGCCATACAGTGTGCTATGGGGGCAATTTTGCCTGGGACCGGCACTGGCTCACAGTTATACCAAACTTTAACCGCCAAGGATTATTTTACGTGCGCCCCAATATGTTATCCGATCCAAACGACTCCACCTTGTCCCTTGCAAGGCCCTCATCCTGCACAACCGTGACTGTCTTTTAGTAATCGAAATATGAATTTCTGTTGCTAATATCAAAATCACATTTGTTCTCCTGATGCAACAGAAGCACAGGAACAGTTTAATTTTATGTCCGTCTATTTTGTATATCTGTATTCTTTATTCTTTATCCGCTTTTAATGCTACACTTTCCCAAATTGTAGTGGAATTTTGGTGTTTTTTTTTGTATATGGGCCAATTTGGAAGATTACAACGTAATTATTATTTATAACAAAGTTTTACGAGTTGTTTGACATACTGAAACACAAGAAATATGCATTTTATATATACAACTGTTGAACTGAGTGCCAAACATATAAAATGTCTTTTAGAAACATTAATTATCGTATAAAAATGTGAAATATTGATTTACATTCATCAAGTTTTAAAGAACACGACTGTATTTCGCTTCTTAAATCTCTTACATCCGGAAACATTGCTTGAACAGCTAAAATTAATAAAGTAACAAATTCTATTTTATCGACAAAAAGAAAACCTTTGTGGACATCGCTTTTAAGACCATGAGACACAAAAGCTTATTGATTTTCAACAATTTTCGATATTTACCCCCAGAGTTATGACCCTTGATCACTTTGAAAAATCTTGTGGACGCTAAAGGTTTTATCCGATTGACTTTAAATTTATACACAGTGTTTAAGGCCAGGGGACGGAGGGACCTATTGATTTCTGATCTTTACTACTCGAGTTATTACCTTTGATCACTTTGAAAAATCTTGTGGACAACCTGGAGGTTAAAGTTGATATCCGATTGATTTTAGATTAATTCACAGTGTTTATGGTCATGAGATGACGAATCAAATTGATTTTTAAGGATTGTCGATAATACTGCCAGCATTATGGCTTGATCACTTTTGAAAATCTTGTGTACGCACTAGGGGCTACAGTTGGTACCCGATTGACTTTAGATTTATGCAAAATATTTAAGGTCAAGAGAATAGGAATCATGTTGATTTCCAACGATTTACGATAATTATTGCCCTTGATCACTTTGAAATATTTTGTGGTCTTTCTAGAAGCTAAAGTTAATATCTGATTGACTTTAATTTTATACACAGTGTGTAAAGTTATGAGTGTAAGATTCCTATTGATTTCCAGCGATATTCGATAATTACTGCCAGTGTTAGTGCCCTTGATCACTTTGAAAAATCTTGTGGACGCTCTAGGGGCTAAAGTTAGTATCTGATTAACTATAGATTTATATACGATGTTTAAGGTCATGAGATGAAGACGCCTATTGATTTCCGAAAAATCTTGTAAGCGCTCTAAGGGCTACAGTTGGTATCCGATTGACTTTAGTTTTATACACTATGTCTAAGGTCTTGAGATGAGGAAGTCTAATGATTTCCAATTAACGATTATTGTCAGAGTTATGGCTCTTGATCTCTTTGAGAGAGGGAAATGGGGTTTAACATCCACTCGACACAAACTATGTCATTTCGGGACTAACATGTTGTTTAAGTTTTTACTTCAATAATTCGCTTGTGCGTAGGTGTCTTTAGCAGTGGGAGGAAACTGGAGGTCCCGGAGAAAACCCACGAGGTTGGACAGGCTGATCACTTTGAAAAACCTTGAAGATGCTCTAAAGTTAATATCCGATTGACTTGAAATTTATACACAGTGTTTAAGTTACATGTACTGAGAGGAGGAGGCCTGTTATGTTTTGTATAGTAATTTCTGATAATTACTTAATAGGTTGTTACTCGTGCACAGATTTTAGATTCGTAAATGTTTTCATAACTGCCCCCCCCCAAAATGTGACAACCCTTGTTGACTGCCCGGACGATTTAGCTGCTGTGGGTTCCCTTTTGTGCCAAGAGTTTAATTTGTTCCGCTCTTTGCAATTCCTCCCACTGCTAAAGACCCCTACACGCAAGCGAATTATTGAAATAAAATGAAAACAATATGTTAGTCCCAAAATGTCCTAGTTTGTGTCGAGTGGACGTTAAACCCCATTTCTCTCTCTCTCTCTCTCTATAAAAATCTTAGCTTAAAATTTAATCAGCCTTTCAGAATATGGCTAGTCGAAAAGTATGAGATTAAATCTATGATTAGCACTAATCCACTTTCAAAAATGCCCAGACCATAATCAACTCTCCGTGTCGAGGCTAGCATGAGATTTTTGTTGGATTGTAGTTTGATTCGCTGAAATATTTCCCTTCGTGATTTACCGATTAAATGGATAACCGAGACTACTAGTTTTGTCTTACCGACTAGAGACAAAACTTGATTAAGGACAAAAAGATAATTTACTACAGAAAAAACTATAGAATACTTTATTTTTGTCTGTATGACAAATTATCAGATTTGTACTACAGAATATTTGAGGCCATTAGTTTCTACAGGTCCCCAAAATTCTGCAGAATACTATGGAATTCCATAGCATGAGATTTTTGTTGGATTGTAGTTTGATTCGCTGAAATATTTCCCTTCGTGATTTACCGATTAAATGGATAACCGAGACTACTAGTTTTGTCTTACCGACTTTAGTAATGATGAACGAAGCTAAGCGGAACTTTCATTCGCTTAGTTCTATGTTTATAGTGGATCAATTTGACTGAAATTTTCAGCAAATTACCTTTGCAGTAGCTAGTTTTTAACTAGACTGGGATCTATTTACTGGGAAATGTTCGCGTGGTCGTGTTTCCTCTGATCTCGTGGTCCCCCCTTGAATGCGTTAGTATTCATTCTAAATTTCTTTTGGTCAATATTCTCTCCCCGAATTCAGACATGTTTGGACATCATGCCTGAAATATGTGTTGTACACGGGGCAGAGTATGCTCACTCTGTGTAGAGCTCAGGGGCCGGTTGCTCAAAACTAAGTTATTTTAACGATCCGTTAAACTACATGTATAACGGATCGTTATCTTGATAACGTGTCGTTTGTTAACGGTCCGTTAAATGTCTGTTGCTGAAAAGTAAATTTCATTATCCGCTAGTTAACGGATTCATTAAAGTAAATCCAAGAGAAGACTGTTTGTTCATTTTAAATTTACATGTATATAATGTACATGTATATAACAACTTCATAAAAGTTAGTATAAACAAGAAACTGAAGACAGTGAGACAAAACTTGATTAAGGACAAAAAGATAATTTACTACAGAAAAAACTATAGAATACTTTATTTTTGTCTGTATGACAAATTATGGGATTTGTACTACAGAATATTTGAGGCCATTAGTTTCTACAGGTCCCCAAAATTCTGCAGAATACTATGGAATTCCATCGCATAGAAATTGTAATAGCCCCCCCCCCCATCGCCCAACCCTCTAGAATGTTTTATCGAATTACACTGGTAACATACATGTATGATTTATGCTACAGTCCACTAATGCCATCGTTAAACAGATAACGTAGCCCAACACCTCCGTTAAATATAATGGCAAGTTAACGACACGTTCAAGATAACTGGGCTTCCAGCAACAACCTTTTTCTCCGTTAAATTTAACGATCCGTTTACTCCATGTTAACGCATCGTTAAAAGTTAACAGAACTTTTTTAGCGACCGGCCCAGAACACTAGAGAACTGTGACAGAAACATGGGGGGGGGGTGTCACTTACCTAATATTTACTGACATCCTCATTTACTCTGACATCCTCATTTACTCTGACAGTCTCTTTTACTCTCATTTACTCTGACAGCCTCATTTACTCTGACATCCTCATTTACTCAGACATCCACTTTATTTAGTTCGTGCATTGTATTTATTTTGTGTTGGTCACGTACAGCCGGTGAATCGAAACCACACCAGTTGAGTCAATGACAGACCGTATGATACAGGGCGCGGGTGCTAACCATTCGGCCATCCACACCCACTGGTTGTGAAACAATCTGTAGGATGCCTTAGCTCATTTCCTATGCCAGTTAAATCATCCGATACTTGTTTAAAGTTTTACTTATGTTTCTATATTTTTGTTGCAGATTATAGTGGTAAAGGTTTGACCTATAGCGTTTTGACCTGGCTATGTCCCCGGAATAACGGCATTGATAGTGGTACAGATTTGACCTACGACATCGGAATAACGACCAGGCTATGTCCCCGGAAAAAGACCTTGAAATTATAATTTACATGATAAAGCTGTATTGATCATCGTGACTTCATGAAAAAATAAATCAAATAATACATTTGACATTATGTGTGTATTTTGTGTTGTTTGTACAGCAATTACGTTTTGGCGGATGACGCAATTACAGCCACCCCTCCCATCCCTAGCGTTGTAGCCTCGTGCGTCACCCTCGCCGATTTCTAGGATATGCTGCCAGGCAACGAAACATACACCCACAACAGCTAAATAGTACGGGCAGTCAACAACGGTTGTCACATATTTTTTCTTTTGTCAGTAAGGAGAACGTTTACAACACATACAAATCTTATTACGAGTAATAGACCATTAAGTACCCATCAGAAATGGGTAGAAATGGTTTTATTGTTTGTCTCATGGCCTTCGTCCACAAGATATTTCAAAGTGACCAAGAGCGTTCACAAGATTTTTCAAAGTGATCACGGGTCATAACTATGGGAGTAATTAACGTATATCGCGTTCAGAAGCAATTGTGAACGACGGACCGACAGACAGACGGACGGACGGAAATAACGAGGAAAATATACGACCACATTTCCATGTGGGCGTATACAAATTTGATAATGCACAATGCAGGAAAATTGCGAGATTCATTATTTCAGCGCTTTGAACAACGACAACAAAGACCTGTAGCGAAATATATATATTTATTTACACAGGTACAACTACAGATAACACAAAGAGAGAGAGGGAGAGGGATGATGACGTCATGAATGGCGTCACTTCCGGTGATGACGTCATGAATGGCGTCACTTCCGGTGATGACGTCACTTCCTTAGCAACGGTCTTTTCCGGTGATGAGGTCATAAGTGACGTCATGGCGACGTGACGTCATAGGTTTTTCCGGGATTCCCTAGTGACGTCATCTCCGAAACTGACGTCATCTTTGCTAGTGACGTTGGGATTTCCTTTTTTCTCGGGATTTCTTGAGGATTTCTTGAGGTTTTCTTGTGGGAACCCCCTCCCAGGTGCTCATTTACTCTCGGGGATTTCCTCCCTTTCTTTTTTCTTTGCCTTTTCTAGGGATTCCCTCCCTTTGCTCATTTACTCTCGGGGTTGCCCTTTCTCGAGGGGTTCCCTCGCCCTTTCCGGGAGTTCCCCAGGAGTTCATCTCAGAAGTATTTTATTTGATCGTACAGTGTCGTATATCATTAGAGAGCCCTGTTCCCATGCAAACTCCAAAACTGGATGTGAAAACTACTCGACAATGATTCGTATACCGGAAGTAGTTCAAAAAACAAAGAAAAATGTAAAAAAGATGAAAAAAAAATGGAGCTCTTGCCAAAAGTTCGAATTCTCCGTCACATATTAGCGGACCAAAACAATGAAAGTGTCTTTGGATAGTTCCATTAATAGACGATCGTATAACATCTAAATAACACGAATTTGATTCTTACGAAATAAATTATGGTACGCCGAAAACTAAGTATTTTCCGTTTTGGAGCATTCTGAGGCGCCTTTTTCTCGAAAACGACGCCTACGATTTTTCTTAAACTTTTTTTACTCAGAGTCCTATCGGTGGCCTAGCGTGTGCATTTAATAATAAAAGCGTTGCAATATTATAGGCGGTCCAAAAATGACCTCAATCTTTGAAAAAAGTTGAAAAATCATTAAATTATTGAAAATGCTCTTTTATTTATCTTTTTTTCAAAAATTACTTAATGAATGTTTCTGATATTTCTGCTACAGGAAGTTAAGTATCTAATCAACTTGTTAAAGCAATTCCGACAATGATCGAAAAACCGGAAGTAGTCGAAAAAATATCCGATATATTGATTTTTTTTTACATTTTTACAGAAAACTTTTTTATTTATGAATATTTTTTGATGGTAGTTTACACAGTGTTAAAGTATCACCCTACTTGAGCATAAGTGAGAAAGAATTTTGTCTCAGTAATTTTCTTTAGTCGCCATTGGCTAATTTAGTTTTTCGTACCTAGATTAATTATTTATTGTTCGATTTGTATAAAACAAAGTGCATATGATTCGTAATGTCAATTGTAATATTTTTTGTTACGGTGACATTTTTCTGCACGCAACGGAAGTGGCGTAAAATTAACAAAAACTACAATTTTGAGAGTTAAGTACCACTTTTTGACAGCAAATATTTTTTTTTTCGAAAACTGATATAACAAAAAGTATGCGCCCTGTAAAGGCGCATAAAATGTTTGGCTGAGATTCTTAAATTTCAATTTCATTTTCGGGCAATTTCGAATAAAATGTAAAAAAAAGGGTAAAATTCAGTTATTACAACCCATTGAACGTCTTTATATTTTGAACTATTTATTCGTAACTTTCATAAACTCGTAGCCATAATCCAGACGAAGAGAATGTATGCGAAAAATAGTTTGTAACATGAGCAGTTGCCGAGAAATATGCAATTTTGCATGCATCACTTTTCACGTTTTTTTGCCTGTAAAATAGTAAATTATTATCCGATTTTCAATAAAAAATTTTTATTCGATGCCTAATGCCAATTTGGACTAGGTTAAGCCAAATTTACAGTTTCACTGTGACCGAAAATGACGTCATTTTGGCAAAAACTGTATTTTTAACGTAGAAAACAAATATTTTATTCAAATGAATCTTGTTTATAATATTTTTAAAATTATGATATTTGAATCCCATCACCGAATAGCATGAACCCATACCATCATACAGATACCACAAACAAGTTTCTAACTTGTACGGTTGCCGAGAAATAGACGATTTTCTATAAGTCACTTTTGAAGCTTTTTGGTCTATAAAAGTGTCAATTATTATTCAATTTTCATACAATTTTCACCATGTGATGCCTTATGCCATTTATGATTGCAATGATCTGATTTAACATTTCCATTATCACCGGAAGTAATGTCATATTTGCAAAAACCGTATTTTTAGACTTCAAAATAAAATTTTACTCCAAAATTAGATTTTGCGCGATCCGACTCAAGATGGCGTGTTCAATGACAAATATTACGGGACGCTGAAGATCTAGTATTTTCCTTTTTGGACTTTTATATGATATCAGAATGATACAAATTCGATGGTTAGGCAATAGATTATGAGATGCCGAAAATATAGTATTTTCCTCTTTTTTTGAAGCCTTTTCAAACTCGTTTATCTCGAAAACTACTTCTATTTCACTTCTTAAACTTCTGTTACCCCGAGTCCTATCGGTCGTTTAGGGTATAAAGGTAAATTTAAAAGCATGGCAATGATCTAAAGGACCCTGAAAGCCGATTCAGCACTGCTATGCAGGTCTAGTTATTATTATTATTATTATTCAGATTCCAATTTGAATAGATCTCAGCAACTACTTGTCGCATCGTTACGATTTCTTCGGTTTTACTGGAAAAGTGGGTGTGACTTAGAGGATAAAGCTATTTTGAACGTTCTGCGACAATGCAAAATGTCCGAAATCACCGAAGTTATCGTTTTTGAAAATATTGCAGTAATTTTAACAATAATCATTGGATTTTAACTTTCGATACATTTTGGCATAGCCGGAGACAGGGCACATAGCTACGCTACTTTCGATTTTTGATTTTCGGCAAATCTTCGAAGATATTAGGCGCCAAATTTCGAAAATTTAAAATTTTACAAAAAACTTTTTTATTTATAAATATTTTTTAGTCGTGTTGTGCACAGAATTAAAGAGTCGTCTGACTAGCGCAAAAATGTTAAAAAAATTTGTCGCAGTAATTTTCCATGACCGCCATTGGCTAATTCACTTTTTCAGTCCTAGATTAAATTTTTATTGTTCGATTTGTATAAAACAAAGTTCATATGCTTCGTTGTCTCAATTGTCATTTTTTTTATTACCAAAAGTATTATCTGTCGACACCGGAAGTGGCATAATTTTACCAAAAACTACAATTTTGACGGTTAGTTTCCTTCTTCTTAAACAAATATTATTTTTTGGAAAAATTATATGACTCAAAGAGTGTGTCCTTTCAAGGCGCAAAAAATGGCGGAAGCAGTTTTTTTAATTTCTATTTCATTTTCTAGCAAATTGGATTAAGAGGTGAAAAAAGGCGTAAAATTGACCTATTTACATCCCAATCAGGCTTTTCAGATTTTAAAATATTTTTACTTAACTTTTATAAACCTGTAACTATAATCCATACGAAGAGAATGTATGTTAAAATTAGTTTCTAAAATAAGCAGTTGCCGAGAAATGGGCAGTTTTGCATAAGTCACTGTTTTCGTAATTTTGCCTGTAAAATAGTCAATTATTAATGGATATTCACAAAAGTGACATCATTTGATTCAAAAAGCAAGTCTGCGTCATATCATGTTGATTACTATTTAAAATTGACACCGGAAGTGACGTCATTTAGTCAAAAACTCAATTTTTAACTTTTAAAATCGATATTTTTTTCAACCAAGAATTATGTCACATATAATAATAAAATTAATTTTTGGTTTAAATTCACATATTAACAAAACTCATACGGTCAAAAAGATATCATAAAATTGTTTCTAACTTGTTCGGTTGCCGAGATATAGGCGATTTTCTAAAAGTCACTTTTGAAGGTTTTTGGCCCATAAAAGTGTCAATTATTATTCGATTTTCATAAAATTTTCACCCTTTGAAGCCTAATGTCATAGACGATGTTAAAAAACTAATTTAAAGTTTTCATTATCACCGGAAGTAACGTCATTTTGGCAAAAACTGTATTTTAAGCCTTCAAAGCCGATATTTTATTCAAATGAGTCTCATTTGTAATGTTTATACAATTATGATATTTGATTCCAATCAACAAATAGATTAAACCCATACGGTCATATAAATACCAAAAAATGGTTTCTAACTTGTACGGTTGCCGAGAAATAGACGATTTTCTACACGTCACTTTTCAAGGTTTTTGGTCTATAAAAGTGGCAATTATTATTCGATTTACATAAAATTTTCACTATGTGATGCCTTATGCCATTTCTGATTTCATAAAACTAATGGAACATTTACATTATCACCGGAAGTACTGTAATTTTGTCAGGATCAATTACATGTAACAAATGTATAAAATGAAATGATATTGCTGGATTTGTTTGATTCTGTTTCCATTTTATTTGATGTGTGCAATTCTTATGTGGAAACCTGTATATTGGTTTCATTGGTACCGGAAGTGACATATGTTCAAGAGTAACGTGGCACCGAAATTGACACAAGTTCAAGTTCAAAGGTAACATGGCACCAGTGAAACCCGTCATTCCTGCATGCAGGTCTAGTTAATAAATCATATTTATATATTGATATAAGGTCTATGTTGATATAGACTAAAAGTAAGTTTGATTTGACATCAATTAATGAAACATATTTCTCTATTGAAGTAAGAGTCTATGTTGATATAGACTAAAGGTAAGACTAGTTGAACATCAATTAATAAGACAAATTTTCATATTGATGTATGAGTCTATGTTGATATAGACTATTAAAGGTGATAATAATTTGACATCAATAAGTAAAAAAATATTTCTATATTGATGTAGAGTATAATATGACATCAATTAATAAAACATATTTCCATGTTGAAGTAAGAGTCTATGTTGATATAGACTATATAAAGGTGAAAATAGTTCGACATCACTTAATACAACAGACTTCTATATTGATATAAAGTCTTTGTTAATGTAGACTAAAGGTAAAGTATAATATGACACCAATTAAAAAAACATATTTCCATATTAAAGAAAGAGACTATGTTGATCTAGACTATATAAAGGTAAGTATAATTTGACATCAATTTACAAGACATATTACTATATTAAAGTATGAGTTTATGTTGATATAGACTAAAGGTAAGAATAATTTGACATCAATTAATAAGACCTATTTCTATATTGTTGTAGAATCTATGTTGATATAGGCTAAAGGTAAGTATAATCTGACATCAATTTATAAGGCATATTAAAGTATGAGTCTATGTTGATATAGACTATATAAAGGTAAGACGCATTTGACATCAATTAATAAAACATATTTGTGTATTGGTCATAATATAACATCAATTAATAAAACATATTTATACATTGATATAAAGTCTATATTATGTATAATATTGATCTATAAAGGGAAAACTACCTCCTGTTAACCCGCATGACATATGCAGAAACTCGTAGGCTCCTAATTATTATAAAGCTAATTAATAAAATCATAACATCTTACCCTGAAAAGGGGTTTTCCTGGCTAACCAGACTTGACCAAAGGTGAAGTACCTTATGAAGTCTGTAATAAAATATATAAGTTGTGAAAA
Organism: Patella depressa; assembly: GCA_948474765.1. Taxonomy (NCBI): domain Eukaryota; kingdom Metazoa; phylum Mollusca; class Gastropoda; family Patellidae; genus Patella; species Patella depressa. Next base: position 36,178,909 of record OX419723.1, on the reverse strand, counting down.
AGTACTAAATGTAGATTTAAAGCGAAATGCTTTAAATAGCGTTATTTTTATTGACTATGTGTATATGTAAGATGTATTTGCAGGATATAATTAATGAAAACTAGACTAACTTTAACTTATTTGAAAACTTTACCAATAAAACTAACATGGCCGCCAATTTAACAAAGACCAATTACACAATGAAATATATATAAAACTTTTAAAACAAATAGCAACACATACCTTTAAATTCTATCACTGGAATTTTATTAAAACACCTGCTCTCAATAATAATCTATATTATACTAAATTGAAGAAGATTCAACTACAAAACTCTATAAAATTAAACACAAACTAACCATGAATTACAGAGAATGAAAATATCCTCTGACCTTCATGAAATCATTCCTAAGAAGTGACCATAGTGATGATGATACAAAACTAAGAAAACCTCAGGTCAAAGTTGAAATAAACTACAAGTGAGCGGAGTGAACTCGAACTCACTGGAAACCACTTTAAGAAGAGTGTGTAGGACAGGATAGTTTAAAGAAGCAGTGATGTGTAACATATTATCTAAGATTAAATTAGTATTGTGATCCATTTAAAATACCCATAAAATAAATAAAATCACTCTATCACACAGACAAAAGTAAAATATGACATCAATTAATAAAACATATTTTCCATATTGAAGTAAGAGACTATGTTGATCTAGACTATATAAAGGTAAGTATAATTTGACTTAATAAAACATATTTCTATGTTGAAGTAAGAGTCTATGTTGATATAGACTAAAGGTTAGAATGATTTGACATCAATTTACAAGGCATACTAGTATTTCCATATTAAAGTATGAGTCTATGTTGATATAGACTTAAGGTAAGAATAATTTGACATCAATTAATAAGACCTATTTCTATATTGTTGTAGAATCTATGTTGATATAGAATAAAGGTAGGTATTTTATGACACCAATAACACCCCCCCTCCCACCCCCCCACCCCCCCAAAAAAAACCCCAACTATATTCTATATTGAGGTATAATGACATCAATAATAAAATATATTTCTATATTGAAGTAAGAGTCTATGTTGATATAGACTAAGGGTATATTTTATCACATGCTTCTACATTGAAACAAGAGTCCATGTTGTTACAGAACAAAAGTATGTATATTATGACATAGTTGATAAAACATATTTTATTGGTGTAGAATCCATCTTGATACATACTAAGGGTCAAATAATTTTAGATTTCTATATCGAAATAAAGCTGTGTTGACATATCAGTTTTCTATATTGATGTAGAGTTTATGTTTAGACTAAAGTTAGATACAATATAAGATCAAAAAATAAACATTAGATTGATGTATATTATAGTATGTGGACATTTATTAAGATCAATTATTAATCATCAGATTTCTCTTTTAAAATTAAGTCCAGCTTGATATATCAAATTTCTATATTGCAGTAGAGTCTATGTTAATATAGACAAAAGGTAGGTATGTTAAGAAATCAAGTGATAATCAAATAGTAAATATCACATATATGCTATAAGATCAAATGATAGGGTTTCAGTACTACAATGAATTGATTGAATTTAGTTGTTAGATAGATATACATCAACTTACTTTACAAAGATGAGACACAAACATATCAGAATATCAAAAGTTCAGTTCAGAGGAAGAATCATGTTTAGTAGAATGTCTTGGGGTTGAGGTTATCCGACCAAAATCTACTAAGGACTGTTGTTTCTTGTTTATCATTGTATGTATGTCAACTAGTGGTTGAATTACAAGTCCTCCATCCCTATTTATATTTTCAGCTTCCATCTGTTGATTACCTTCATTTTGGTATTCTAATACCCGTGTATTGTGTTTATTTCTAAATTCTTCAAGTTGATTTTCATTTGAAATGTGGATGTTTTTATCATCAGCTAAAGATCTTATGTAAATCCTGCCATCATAAGTCCAACATTGCTTGATTTTTTTTTTTAAACGATTCTCTCACCTTTTTGTATAGAATGGCCCTCTTTCTGGTTAGAGCTTCATTTACAAACACTCTTGTATTATGGGTTTCATTGTAGGATTTTAAGTTTTTCTTGTTTGCATACACAGCAGCCCTGTCCCTGTAGCTAACAAATCTGATGATGATGTCACATTGGGGTAAGCTCTTCGGCGTCCAATATTACGTAAAGTAAGCTTTTCACCTTTCAATATATGCTGATTAATAAGATCAAGCACTAAAACATCTGTGTTCTCCTCTTTTGTTTCTTTGATGCCCGCTATTTTCAAACAAGTTCGTCTCGAATACTGCTGCATTTCGTCGATATTCTATCGAAGATCGGTTGTATTTGTTTGGAAATGGCCTCTTGAAAATTGTTTGATAATTCACATACAATGACGTCACGTTTAAGGATCTCACGACAGAATGAGCGAATTGATTCCTCTCCCGTGCATATTGTGTCCAGGAAATCGTTTATGCTAGTTGATGATGTTTGTTACGATTCTGTGTGGACATTTTGATGTGTTGTTGAACGAGATCAAAGTCTATAGTCTCTTTGTTTTAGTCTTATTTATGATATTTCATGAAAATAATTATGGGTGTATCATACCTTTGTGTAATATATCGTGCTTATATAATATTAGAATCCACTTTATAATCTAAAAATTAGAGAAAATCCATAAAGTTCACTCAGATTTTCTTGTTGACAAATTTAGGCGTCCATGTAGATTATTCCATGCAGATTCCATCATTTCCGAAAAAGAATCAATCCATAGTTTAGTTGATGAGAATTGGCTTTGCCTTCTTTAAATTTAATTCTATCCAGATCGATTCAATATTTGGATGTTCCAGATCTGAGCGGTGTTTATAAACGAAATTATCTTTTACATAGAGCAATGTTCCAGAAGAACTTAAATTAGACTTATCTTTTCTTAATGGATTATGAAATCCAGCAATATGTAATTGATCATCACCTATAGAAGTAGTTAAATGGGATTCGGAAATAGCAAATATATCAAATTTTTGGATGAATAGACTAAGTTCTGGAATTTTATTAAAGAATTATTGAACGTTTAGATGAGCTATATAATGTAAACCTTTTTAGTTAAAACTGGGTTCATCTATTATGTAATTGCAATAAATGATGAAAGGAATAAACTAGATATCTTTCTAAATAACACAAAGTAAGAATTAATGATAACAAATAATAACAATGTTAATGTTAAATAGTTACATCAATATATTATAATGGTGTGGATGGAAAAGCAAGTGCAAGTGAGCTATCTTGTGATATGGGGGGGGGGGGGGTTGGCAGACCACAGCCTGACAGAAAATGTAAATTTCGGGAAAATAATGATATCCTAATTTGGCATGCTTGGGGAGATATTATGCTTCCCAATAAGTTTACATAAACAGGTAGAACCATACGAATTAAGATGTACAGAATCATGATATAAATTTTGTCTTATTTTCCTTAGGTGATAATTATAAAATAAGTTTCCATGATCAATAGGTATGTCAATTCCACAATCCTCACAGACATCATATACATGTAGTATGTCATTAATACGATTTATAATGATATTTGAAGAGCGAGAAAACCGTGGCAATAATCTAATGAATTTAACAGATGCATAAGGGAATTTAGAGAAACACAATTCTATTCAAGTTCTAAAATAATTACGAGTATAGTCTGCATATGGGCCATATTTTGAGTCATTAGATCCAATTAGAAATATTATATTGCGGACTTTATTTGATGAGATACAATTATCAACATAAGTGATGACATCTTGTATAGACGCCCCTGACAGAGTTCTCACTTCTGTGGATTTGGTTTTATCCAATCCGTTTGGTTTGATACCTTTAAGTATGGATGATCCTATAACAATGTTACGTTTATATTCCAGTTTTTTTCACATTAGAGAACTTTTTATGAATTTGGCTCAAGTTTTGGTCTGTAACAAGTGGCTTAAAAGATTCTTGACTGCTTACATTTTTCAGCAATGTTTTAATAGATTGAAATTCAGAGTCAAGCTTCTTTATTTTGTCTGTCAAAAGTAACACATCACAATTTAGTTTTTCAATAGAGGCTATATATTCATCCTTCGTGTAACAGGTGTCAACAGGATCCCCGGCGATAAATATTTCTTTGGCTATGGTTTGCTCATTATAAGAGGAATCATTATTTGTGTTTTTGATATTAAGACCAGAACCAAAAGATGTATCTAAATATGATCCGGAATGAATAGTGTCCAACTGGATATTCACAGGTGTAAGATAAACTAAAGGTAGATGGGTTTCACATTCAGTCACATTATCAACAAGAGTTAACATCATACTGCTATTATGAGAGTGGTAGGGGGTACTACAATTTCGTGGAGTCAGAGTGGTTTTAACACTTTGATTAGGTGAGAGAGGTTGCAATGTAGAATCATTTTTACTTCTTGGAACTGAATAGTCTTCTTTGACGTTAAATACCCTCCCCATCCCTCATTTGTTAGTGCCAGTCAATTGTTTTTCTTTTTGCAAGTTATGTAAAAATAAATTTACATTTTGAGCAAGCAAAAAACATAATTTTCAATGGTATATGAACAAATATCGATAATTTCTTATTGAGGTCGTTTTTTTAAAATTTAAACCCCCTACACCCCCCCCCACCCCCGACTTAATAAATGAAATGAAGGGAAACGGAGTTTAATGTCCTACTGCTCTGCTCCGAACTGGACCAACGGAGACGGGTATATGCTATACAGTGTGCTATCAGGGAAATTCTGCACGGACAGAGACACTACGGCCTACTCTTATATGGACTCAGACTAGTATTTATTTGCCCATTGACTTCAATGTTAAATGCCTGTAACATCACAGGCTGTAGCTTTTTTCTCAACACTCTGTCGCTTCCAATCTCCTCATCATAAATTTGTAGGGGGTTGACCATTTAGATTTTTTGCTACGGGGATTTGAAGTTTACTGGGGTGAAAATCTCACTTCCGACACAATGATTGCTCCGCAGAAAGACACTTTACACCCCCTATCCCTCCGCTGTAATATCCTCAGTATTACCCAAAACTGCTATGAAATTGAATATTTAATGAGTTAGTCAATATGTAATTCCTACTGTCAAGATAACTTTTACGTGCACGTCAATGTGTACACGGGGCCTCGGTTTTTCGTCCCATCTGAAGGACTACACAGATGTACTTGTTAGGCCCTCTGTCCTGCATCACTGACAAGACGGAATCACACGGGAAAATCTGTATGAACTTATTCCCAGGCACATTCAAGAAAACATGATTTAGAAGCGGTAAAACACTCTTTCGTTTGAGTAAAGAAAGTTGGGGGGGGGGTCGAATGAATAGAACGTACGCGCTCTATCATAAGGTTTGTCATTGAGTCAATTGACGTGGTTTCGATGTACGTGATAAGGAGTAGGGACGCCTGTCCAGCCTCGTGGGTTTTCTCCTGGGCCTCTGGTTTCCTCCCACTGCTAAAGACTCCTACGCGCAAGCTAATTATTGAAATAAAATTGAACCATGTGTTAGTCCCGAAATGACCTAGTTTGTGTCAAGTGGTTGTTAAACTCCATCCATCCCTCTCTTTGAACAAAGGAACATGTCGCTATCAGACAAAGCCTAATTTCTGAAAATAAACTACTTTCAATTTATTTTCGTTATCGAAGGCCCGGTTCGATTAGCCGTTCTACGCACGTGGTTTCGCCAGAGAAATGAAATGAAATGGGGTTTAACATCCTACTGTTCTGCTCGCTCCTAAACTGGGCTAATGAAGACGGGCATACACCATACAGTGTACTATGGGGAAATTTTGCCTGGGCAGCAACGCTACGGCCTAATATATCGAATTCCAACTGACAAGGGGTCGTTTCACTAGCGTCGCGGTCACCAAGCGATTGTTCTTATTGTTCATGTGCTTATATTCGATTCCCATTATATTATGGTGACTTATTGTATGCCGTCTTAATGTTCAGGTTCGATGAATTCCGAGAAATGTTTTTGAAGAAATGTTTTTGAAGAAATGTTTTTGAAGAAATGTTTTTGGAGAAATGTTTTTGAAGAAATGTTTTGCTAGATTTGTATTTGGAGATTTATTTTTTGAAATTTGTTGTTCGAGATTTGTTTTTCGTTGTATTTCTCTGATGAAATGTAAATATAGATTACTTTTTTGATCTTCTAAAAAGAAATTATCTTATATTAAAATACATTTTAGAAATCTGGGCCCTGTTTCACAAAAACTTAAATCTCCTTAAAATCGTCTTAGACTAAAATTTCATCCTAACTTAAGATAGACGAGTTTCTCAAAACGATTTTAAGCATTTTAGGTAAAATCTACTAAAATAATATCTTAAGTTAAAATCTAATCTTAACTTAAAATAGTGGCGTTTCACAAACCCATTTTAAGGACAATTTTAACTAAAATCAATTTTAACTTAGGATAGCTGTCACCCTGTCCTAACTTAAAATCAAGACATTAACAAACATTGATTAGAGCTACATTGTTACATATATTGCGATAGATATAATTAGAATATTGATAATATTGTGAATGGCCCGGGCCACATAATTTTAATATTCCAACCATCATTCACAAAAACAATTCTCATTCAAATTCTTTTCACCCGTTTATCTTATTGTAAGTCAATTTAAGCATTTTGATGGCGCTCCATTTTAGAACTCAAAAAAAACAAAACAAAACAAAAAAAAAACACGCAAAACCTCAGTAAACTAAACACTGAAAGAAAATGATTTATTCATATCCAATTTCTTGGAAAGAAGAGTTCTCCTATCTATAAAGAAAAAATGTTCGTGTACAATGGTTTAATATGGCCCATTTCTTGGTTTTAGAAGGCCTAAAGGCCTATAATACTAGGCAAACCATATGTAGTAGTTACGCATACTTTTGGGGTTATGATGAAATGTAAATACTAAATAGATAAATCAATAATCTCAAATGTGTTTATTGAAAAATGTTATAGGCCTAGGCCTATTTGAAATTAAATTTTAATATAAATTTATTATTATTTCTTAATGAAGTCTTACGTTAATAAAACAAAAATAATTGGCATTTTAAAAGCCAAAGCTATTTTATCTTGGGGAAAATATCGTTTAATTAAGTAAGTATCATTTTCAAAGTATCATTGAAAGTGAAAGGGGGGGGGGGGGGTCTATGAGAATGACATGTCAAATCTAGGCATCGGAACATTGGCTATTTGGTGTATTAATTTCAAAGTTGATAAATACTTTTAAAATGCGACCTAGATTAGCCGTTTGAGTCACAAATATCATAATATGTTTGTGAAAATTCTCCATAAAACTACAAATGCATTAGTTTTTGTTTATCAATACACATTATTTCCATTGAAGCCTGCGAGTAAATCAAATTCCCATGTCACGAATCCAATGCCAAGTTCAAGGCCAACCCACCGATACATTTTGGAATCACATATTACGCAGTACAGTCATTTATTTCACCTCTCTCAAATGTCTTGCCGTGTGCAAACATTGCGACAACGTATAAAACTCTCCCCATTGATATTGCAACCGTTAATTCAACCTGCCAACATTTTTCAGTTTCGAAGCGTATTTGCTTTCACCGTAAGTAAGTACCCGCAGCGGAAATGTGTACTGCGCGGGCGCAAGCGATTTTAACTAAAATCTATTAAAATCGCATTTTAAGTTACAATCAATCGTCGTGAAACGCATAAAATTTAAAATTTCATGTTGATTTTAGTTAAAATCTATTTTAGTGATTTTAGCTTAAGTTTTTGTGAAACAGGGCCCTGATACGACAAAAGTCTGATTTGTGAAAGAAATATTGATTTTAAGATACAAATGTTAATTTTAGTGTACAAATGTCGAAATACGACAACAAATGAAGAAGTAAGAATTGAGGACTATGAATTAAGAACTAAGAACACTGAATAAAGAGCTGTTTGGTCTTCCATACTAATGAGACCAACACCCGTGTTATAAAAAACAATTATTGAATAACAAAAAAGGTGCAAGTTTTATAATGGCATATAAATGAAATTCATGAAGAGGTGTTGGTTTGTTATTCACGTATATACTCCTGTTCTAATGAGACCAACACCCGTCTCAGTGAAAAACAGAAAACGTGAAACTCGCTGTATATTAATCAATATTTTACAATAAATAAGTTTGTCTATTAATTTCTGCAATCAAGTTTCTTTCATCAAGGTGTATTATAAATTAGATCTAAGCGCTAGTTTAACCTAGTTTTGTTACTAAGTTTTGTTAAATCCTGTTTCTATTCTTATATAAATACAAGTCAAACTGGCAGACTGGCAGTATCAACATTACTAGAACAAGGTAAGCTTTTTTCTGTTATGTCGGAAAGGAAGGGGGGGGGTTATCTCTTGAATCGTGGCCAAGGTGGTTCATCACATCTGGAGCTGACCCTATAACATGAAGGTTCCGGGTTCTGTGCTGGACTTCCCCAGACTGGTTTCATCGTGTTAGTTTTACAGTACGTAAGGCCTCCGGTTTAGATTGCCAACGTCTTACTCGTAGTCTCTGTCATCCAGAAAAATATTCTACGATTACTAGTCTGGATGCGTTGTCAACATTTGAGGATATTAGGTCATTGGCTTACCTATTCCGTCTTTTACATTATCGTTAAAACAATGTATAAGGGAGGTAACCCGTCCTAGAACAAGATCTGGACGAACATGAAATTAAGAAGGCCATTTCAGAAAATGTATTTTTTTGTGTAAAATTTCTCTCTCCATTGGACATATCTATGTTTTTTTATACGCTCACAGTTTTATGTGGACGTATATTGTCGTCGCCCCTGTCCGTCCGTCCGTCCACAATTGTTTGTGAACAGTCTACAGGTCACAATTTTTATCCGATTTCAATGAAACTTGAAATATAGGTTTATCACCCCAAGATCTCGGTTCCTTTCGATATTGGCATGTATCGGACTGTAACTTCATGGATTATGCCCCCCGATTGTACGAAAAATCACGTTTTTAGCTTGTGAACACTGTAGAGGTCACAATATTGAACCCATTTTGATGAAACTTGACATGCATGTTTATAACCCAAAGATCTTGGTTCCTTTCGATATTTGCGCATACCGGATCATAATTTCCTGAATTATGGCCCCTGACTGTACGAAAAATCGCCTTTTTTAGCTTGTGGTCCTTCTTGAGGCCAAAATTATTATCCGATTTAAAAAAAACCGCCTGATTATATAACCGTTACACCGTATAGAAGGTCGTGTTCGAATTTCGTGAAAATCGGACCAAAATTGACGGACAAAATGGCCGCCGTTTGTACGCGAAAAGTGTAAAAAATATGGTATGTCACGGTTGTGAACACTGTAGAGGTCACAATATTGAACCGATTTTGATGAAACTTGAAATGCATGTTTATAACTCAAAGATCTTGGTTCCTTTTGATATTTGCGCATATCGGATCATAATTTCCTGAATTATGGCCCCTGATTGTACGAAAAATCGCCCTTTTTAGCTTGTGGTACTTCTTGAGGCCAAAATTATTATCCGATTTGAAAAACCGTCTGATTATATCACCGTTACACCGTAAAGAAGGTTATGTTCGAATTTCGTGAAAATCGGACCAAAATTGACGGACAAAATGGCCGCCGTTTGTACGCATGTTTATAACCCAAAGATCTTGGTTCCTTTCGATATTTGCGCATACCGGATCATAATTTCCTGAATTATGGCCCCTGACTGTACGAAAAATCGCCTTTTTTAGCTTGTGGTCCTTCTTGAGGCCAAAATTATTATCCGATTTAAAAAAAACCGCCTGATTATATAACCGTTACACCGTATAGAAGGTCGTGTTCGAATTTCGTGAAAATCGGACCAAAATTGACGGACAAAATGGCCGCCGTTTGTACGCGAAAAGTGTAAAAAATATGGTATGTCAAGGTTGTGAACACTGTAGAGGTCACAATATTGAACCGATTTTGATGAAACTTGAAATTCATGTTTATAAGTCAAAGATCTTGGTTCCTTTCGATATTTGCGCATATAGGATCATAACTTCCTGAATTATGGCCCCTGATTGTACGAAAAATCGCCTTTTTTAGCTTGTGGTACTTCTTGAGGCCAAAATTATTATCCGATTTGAAAAACCGTCTTATTATATCACCGTTACACCATAAAGATAATTGTGTTCGAATTTCGTGAAAATCGGACCAAAATTGACGGACAAAATGGCCCCCGTTTGTACGCGAAAAGTGTAAAAATATGGTATGTCAAGGTTGTGAACACTGTAGGGGTCACAATTTTGAACTGAATTTGATGAAACTTGAAACGCATGTCTATAACTCAAAGATCGTAGTTCGTTTCGATATTTGCGGATCGTAACATCCTGAATTATGGCCCCTGATAGCACGAAAAATCACGCTTTTAGCTTGTGGATATTATAGAGGTCACAACTTTGAACCGATTTTGATGAAACTTGACATGTATGTTTATAACCCAAAGATCTTAGTTCTTTTGATATTTGCGCCCATCGGATCTTAACTTCCTGAATTATGGCCCCTGTTTGTCCGAAAAATCACCCTTTTTAGATTGTTGTCCTTCTGAAGGTCAAAATTATTATCCGATTTAAAAAAAACGTTTGATGATATCACCGTTGCTTTGTAATGAAGGTTGAGTTCGAATTTCATGAAAATCAGACTAAAATTGACAGACAAAATGGCCGTCGTTTGTAAAGATATGTTTATCAAGGTTTTAATTCAATTTTGATAAAACTTAAAATACATGTTTATAACCTAAAGGTCTTGGTTACATATTTGCGCATATCGGATTGTAACTTCCAGAATTATGGCCCCTGATTGTCCGAAAAATCGCCTTTTATTGCTTGTGGTCCCCATTATCCAATTTAAAAAAAACCATTTGATTATATCACTGTTACACTGCTGCTTGTACGCGAATAGTGTAACAATATTGTATATCAAGTGGACCTGTAGAGGTCACAATTTTAATTTTATTTTGGATGAAACTTGAAACAAAGTTTAAGGTCTTGAGACCAACAAATATATTGATTTTCAATGAATTTTTGATAATTGTACAGCTAAATCCATTATATTAAATTTTTCGTATACTAGACATTAGCATGGGCCAGAACTTTATAAAAAACCAAACAAATTCTAATGATTTTTGATAATTACTTAATATGCGACAACTCTTGTTGACTGCCCGGACGATTTAGTTGCTGGTTGGCGTATGTTTCGTTGCCTGGCAACCTATTTTTTGTAATTAATCTTATTTCGTTCTTGGCTTCGACGGCTAGACGGCTCTGTGGATTTCCACGTCCGCCAGTCCATCGCTTGTGGTTCAAAATTTAATCTCCTTATCATGCATTATAAAGTTCAGAATACCATCTCTATCCCACAGTGTCACCCATTTAGAATGGGTTCCTGCCATTTCCGGAAATTGTCATTATGGAAAGTCAATGTTATTAAAATCAATATATTATTATTGGGGGGGGGGGTCGGTGGGATGGCCTAGTGGTCTAGAGTGCCGCGCTTCGACCTCTAGCTAGCCGCTCACCTCTGGCTTGCGGCTGTGGCATGGAGATAGGGGCGCCTTCTCAAACTCGTGGGTTTCCTCTGGGCACTCCGGTTTCCTCCCACTGCTAACGACCCTTACGCGCAAGCGAATTATTGAAATAAAATTAAAACCATATGTTAGTCCCGAAATGACCTAGTTTGTGTCGAGTTGACCTTAAACCCCCATTTCTCTCTCTCTCTTTATTATTACAGATGAAAGTATTGGCCTGTGTTCTGATTTTCGGACTCCTTGCTGTCTATGCAGACGCATGGCGAATCCCGACACCAAGAATCCCTCTACCAAGAATCCCTCTACCAAGAATCCCGATACCAGTACCAAGAATCCCTCTACCAAGAATCCCGATACCAAGAATCCCGATACCAAGAATCCCTCTACCAAGAATCCCGACACCAAGAATCCCTTCAGGATGGAAAAAACGGGATATGATTGAAGACGTCCAGTAAGGTAAAGCTGGTTTTGATTTTATTTTCTTTAATACTATTTATATGGAATATTTTCCTTAAACATACATTATACAAAAGCAAAATATGCCTATAGTAGGTCATTCTTTAGGCCTGAAATGTTATATAAACTATTAATTATGTATTTTGGAACAGTGTTTAAAATAATCTGTGATTAGGTTTAATCAGTAACTAGCTAGTTAGGCCCGTATTTTCGAACAGTGTCTAAAATAATCCGTGATTAGGTCTAATCAGTAAGGTCCATATTTTCGAAAGTGGTTTAGTGCTAATCATAGATTCAATCTCTGATTTTCCGACCAGCCATATTCTGAAAAGTTGATTAAATTTTAAGCTTAGATTTTTATAAACTTTGATTAGCCTAATCATTGAGTTAATCATTGTTCGAGAATACCATAAAATGTGGTATTCTCGAACGTTGACTTGTACTTAATCATTGACTAAATCACCTCAATATTTAATCATATCAGGGGGATAGTTTAAGGAAGGATTAAGTACATGGATATGCAAATACAATATATTCAATATTATAGAAATGATTATTTTCATTGAATTCAGACACTTTGCACTTATATTTTGCTACAAATTCACATTCACAGTGTATTCGGTTGAAAACGGGTTTTTTGGTGTTTTTTTTATAAATATACTTTCTCTATAATATAAAAAATATAAATAATTACGTGCACTTTAGTATGAATAAACTACAAAATACAAATAAATTTTAAAGAACCTTTTAACAAAAGGAATTGCAAATAACGAAGCAAATCAATATTTTGGTAGGAAAGAGAACCCACTGCAGCTAAGTCGTCCGGTCAGTCAAAAAGTGTTGTCACATTTGTTTTTTGGTCAGTAATGAAAACATTTACTAATTTAAAATCTGAGTTACAACCCATTCAGTAATTATCAGAAATCAGCAGAATTTGTTTGGTTTCTAGTTCTGCCCTCAGCGAACATTTAATATACAAAACATCATAGGCATCCTTCTCTCATGAAGTTAAGCACTGTGTATACATTTCAAGTCAATCGGATTTTCAAAGTGATCAAGGATCATAACGCTAGTAGTAACTATTGGAAATCATTCGATATCAATAGGCTTCTTCGTCTCATGACCGTAAACACTGTATATAAATCTAAAGTCAATCGGCTATCATGTTTAGCCCAAAGAGCGTCCACAAGATTTTCAAAAGTGATCAAGGGCAGTATTTATCGGAAATCGTTGAAAATCAACAGGATTCATCATCTCATGACCCTATGCCTAAACACTGTGTATAAATCTAAAATTAATCAGATATTAATTAACTTTAGCCTCTTGGGCGTCTACAAGATTTTTGCAAAGTGATCAAAGAAATAACTCTAGTAGTAAAGATCAGCAATCCATAGACACCCCCCCCCCCTCGTCTCCTGGCCTTAAACACTGTGTATGTTCACAAAGGCTTTATTTTGTCAATAAAAAAGAATTTGTTACATTCTTAGTTTTTGCTGTTAAAGCAATGTTTCCGATGTAAGAGACTTAAGAAACGAAAGAGTCGTGTTCTTTCAAACTTGCCTCGTCGGTTTGCTCCAGGTACTCCGGTTTCCTTCCACTGCTAAAGACCCCTACGCACAAGCGAATTATTGAAATAAAATTAAACTATATGTTAGTCCCGAAATGACCTAGTTCGTGTCGAGTGGACGTTAAAACCCATTTCTCTCAAACAAACACAAAATTCCACCACAATTTGGGAAAGTGTTGTATTAAAAGCGGATAAATCAATAAAGTATACAGATATAGCAAGTTTATGCAGAATGGACAAATAGTGATAATGTCGGATTTTATTAGAAAAAAGGGGACATAAAATTATTATCTTCCTGCGCTGCTGTTGCATCAGGAGAACAAATATGACTTTGATATTAGCAACAGAAATTCAAATTTCGATTACAAAAAGGGGGCCACAGTGGTGCAGGATGAAGGGCCTTGCAAGGGACAAGTTGGGGTCGTTTGGATCGGAGAGAGAGAGAGAAATGGGGTTTAACATCCACTAGACACAAACTAGGTCATTTCAGGACTAACATATGGTTTAATTTTATTTCAATAACTCGCTTGCGCGTAGGGGTCTTTAGCTGTGGGAGGAAACCGGAGTGTCCGGAGGAAACCCACGAGGTTGATAAGGCGCCTCTATCTCCATGTCACATACCCTCACACTTTGCGGAGCCTAAAAATAATTTCACAGACTCTAGGATGGGAAAAACTGTTCTAAAAATGGTATTTTCTAATCTACTTCCTGTAATTTTAGAACAGTTTTTCCCATCCTAGAGTCTGTGAAATTATTTTTAGGGCCCGAAAAGTCAAAAGGGGTCAAGTGGGTGAACAGGAAAGAAATAAAATGTATGAAAAAGAAAGTCAAGTGAAAATGAGTTTTAATATATTTAGTATTCGAAATGAAATGAAAGTTACCGTTGAGCGCCACCTGAGTTAAGGGAGACAGACTTACGCCATACAGTGTGCTATGGGGGCAATTTTGCCTGGGACCGGCACTGGCTCACAGTTATACCAAACTTTAACCGCCAAGGATTATTTTACGTGCGCCCCAATGTGTTATCCGATCCAAACGACTCCACCTTGTCCCTTGCAAGGCCCTCATCCTGCACAACCGTGACTGTCTTTTAGTAATCGAAATATGAATTTCTGTTGCTAATATCAAAATCACATTTGTTCTCCTGATGCAACAGAAGCACAGGAACAGTTTAATTTTATGTCCGTCTATTTTGTATATCTGTATTCTTTATTCTTTATCCGCTTTTAATGCTACACTTTCCCAAATTGTAGTGGAATTTTGGTGGTTTTTTTTGTATATGGGCCAATTTGGAAGATTACAACGTAATTATTATTTATAACAAAGTTTTACGAGTTGTTTGACATACTGAAACACAAGAAATATGCATTTTATATATACAACTGTTGAACTGAGTGCCAAACATATAAAATGTCTTTTAGAAACATTAATTATCGTATAAAAATGTGAAATATTGATTTACATTCATCAAGTTTTAAAGAACACGACTGTATTTCGCTTCTTAAATCTCTTACATCCGGAAACATTGCTTGAACAGCTAAAATTAATAAAGTAACAAATTCTATTTTATCGACAAAAAGAAAACCTTTGTGGACATCGCTTTTAAGACCATGAGACACAAAAGCTTATTGATTTTCAACAATTTTCGATATTTACCTCCAGAGTTATGACCCTTGATCACTTTGAAAAATCTTGTGGACGCTAAATGTTTTATCCGATTGACTTTAAATTTATACACAGTGTTTAAGGCCAGGGGACGGAGGGACCTATTGATTTCTGATCTTTACTACTCGAGTTATTACCTTTGATCACTTTGAAAAATCTTGTGGACAACCTGGAGGTTAAAGTTGATATCTGATTGATTTTAGATTAATTCACAGTGTTTATGGTCATGAGATGACGAATCAAATTGATTTTTAAGGATTGTCGATAATACTGCCAGCATTATGGCTTGATCACTTTTGAAAATCTTGTGTACGCACTAGGGGCTACAGTTGGTACCCGATTGACTTTAGATTTATGCAAAATATTTAAGGTCAAGAGAATAGGAATCATGTTGATTTCCAACGATTTACGATAATTATTGCCCTTGATCACTTTGAAATATTTTGTGGTCTTTCTAGAAGCTAAAGTTAATATCTGATTGACTTTAATTTTATACACAGTGTGTAAAGTTATGAGTGTAAGATTCCTATTGATTTCCAGCGATATTCGATAATTACTGCCAGTGTTAGTGCCCTTGATCACTTTGAAAAATCTTGTGGACGCTCTAGGGGCTAAAGTTAGTATCTGATTAACTATAGATTTATATACGATGTTTAAGGTCATGAGATGAAGACGCCTATTGATTTCCGAAAAATCTTGTGAGCGCTCTAAGGGCTACAGTTGGTATCCGATTGACTTTAGTTTTATACACTATGTCTAAGGTCTTGAGATGAGGAAGTCTAATGATTTCCAATTAACGATTATTGTCAGAGTTATGGCTCTTGATCTCTTTGAGAGAGGGAAATGGGGTTTAACATCCACTCGACACAAACTATGTCATTTCGGGACTAACATGTTGTTTAAGTTTTTATTTCAATAATTCGCTTGTGCGTAGGTGTCTTTAGCAGTGGGAGGAAACTGGAGGTCCCGGAGAAAACCCACGAGGTTGGACAGGCTGATCACTTTGAAAAACCTTGAAGATGCTCTAAAGTTAATATCCGATTGACTTGAAATTTATACACAGTGTTTAAGTTACATGTACTGAGAGGAGGAGGCCTGTTATGTTTTGTATAGTAATTTCTGATAATTACTTAATAGGTTGTTACTCGTGCACAGATTTTAGATTCGTAAATGTTTTCATAACTGCCCCCCAAAAAATGTGACAACCCTTGTTGACTGCCCGGACGATTTAGCTGCTGTGGGTTCCCTTTTGTGCCAAGAGTTTAATTTGTTCCGCTCTTTGCAATTCCTCCCACTGCTAAAGACCCCTACACGCAAGCGAATTATTGAAATAAAATGAAAACAATATGTTAGTCCCAAAATGTCCTAGTTTGTGTCGAGTGGACGTTAAACCCCATTTCTCTCTCTCTCTCTCTCTATAAAAATCTTAGCTTAAAATTTAATCAGCCTTTCAGAATATGGCTAGTCGAAAAGTATGAGATTAAATCTATGATTAGCACTAATCCACTTTCAAAAATGCCCAGACCATAATCAACTCTCCGTGTCGAGGCTAGCATGAGATTTTTGTTGGATTGTAGTTTGATTCGCTGAAATATTTCCCTTCGTGATTTACCGATTAAATGGATAACCGAGACTACTAGTTTTGTCTTACCGACTAGAGACAAAACTTGATTAAGGACAAAAAGATAATTTACTACAGAAAAAACTATAGAATACTTTATTTTTGTCTGTATGACAAATTATCAGATTTGTACTACAGAATATTTGAGGCCATTAGTTTCTACAGGTCCCCAAAATTCTGCAGAATACTATGGAATTCCATAGCATGAGATTTTTGTTGGATTGTAGTTTGATTCGCTGAAATATTTCCCTTCGTGATTTACCGATTAAATGGATAACCGAGACTACTAGTTTTGTCTTACCGACTTTAGTAATGATGAACGAAGCTAAGCGGAACTTTCATTCGCTTAGTTCTATGTTTATAGTGGATCAATTTGACTGAAATTTTCAGAAAATTACCTTTGCAGTAGCTAGTTTTTAACTAGACTGGGATCTATTTACTGGGAAATGTTCGCGTGGTCGTGTTTCCTCTGATCTCGTGGTCCCCCCTTGAATGCGTTAGTATTCATTCTAAATTTCTTTTGGTCAATATTCTCTCCCCGAATTCAGACATGTTTGGACATCATGCCTGAAATATGTGTTGTACACGGGGCAGAGTATGCTCACTCTGTGTAGAGCTCAGGGGCCGGTTGCTCAAAACTAAGTTATTTTAACGATCCGTTAAACTACATGTATAACGGATCGTTATCTTGATAACGTGTCGTTTGTTAACGGTCCGTTAAATGTCTGTTGCTGAAAAGTAAATTTCATTATCCGCTAGTTAACGGATTCATTAAAGTAAATCCAAGAGAAGACTGTTTGTTCATTTTAAATTTACATGTATATAATGTACATGTATATAACAACTTCATAAAAGTTAGTATAAACAAGAAACTGAAGACAGTGAGACAAAACTTGATTAAGGACAAAAAGATAATTTACTACAGAAAAAACTATAGAATACTTTATTTTTGTCTGTATGACAAATTATGGGATTTGTACTACAGAATATTTGAGGCCATTAGTTTCTACAGGTCCCCAAAATTCTGCAGAATACTATGGAATTCCATCGCATAGAAATTGTAATAGCCCCCCCCCCCCCCCATCGCCCAACCCTCTAGAATGTTTTATCGAATTACACTGGTAACATACATGTATGATTTATGCTACAGTCCACTAATGCCATCGTTAAACAGATAACGTAGCCCAACACCTCCGTTAAATATAATGGCAAGTTAACGACACGTTCAAGATAACTGGGCTTCCAGCAACAACCTTTTTCTCCGTTAAATTTAACGATCCGTTTACTCCATGTTAACGCATCGTTAAAAGTTAACAGAACTTTTTTAGCGACCGGCCCAGAACACTAGAGAACTGTGACAGAAACATGGGGGGGGGGGGGTGTCACTTACCTAATATTTACTGACATCCTCATTTACTCTGACATCCTCATTTACTCTGACAGTCTCTTTTACTCTCATTTACTCTGACAGCCTCATTTACTCTGACATCCTCATTTACTCAGACATCCACTTTATTTAGTTCGTGCATTGTATTTATTTTGTGTTGGTCACGTACAGCCGGTGAATCGAAACCACACCAGTTGAGTCAATGACAGACCGTATGATACAGCGCGCGGGTGCTAACCATTCGGCCATCCACACCCACTGGTTGTGAAACAATCTGTAGGATGCCTTAGCTCATTTCCTATGCCAGTTAAATCATCCGATACTTGTTTAAAGTTTTACTTATGTTTCTATATTTTTGTTGCAGATTATAGTGGTAAAGGTTTGACCTATAGCGTTTTGACCTGGCTATGTCCCCGGAATAACGGCATTGATAGTGGTACAGATTTGACCTACGACATCGGAATAACGACCAGGCTATGTCCCCGGAAAAAGACCTTGAAATTATAATTTACATGATAAAGCTGTATTGATCATCGTGACTTCATGAAAAAATAAATCAAATAATACATTTGACATTATGTGTGTATTTTGTGTTGTTTGTACAGCAATTACGTTTTGGCGGATGACGCAATTACAGCCACCCCTCCCATCCCTAGCGTTGTAGCCTCGTGCGTCACCCTCGCCGATTTCTAGGATATGCTGCCAGGCAACGAAACATACGCCCACAACAGCTAAATAGTACGGGCAGTCAACAACGGTTGTCACATATTTTTTCTTTTGTCAGTAAGGAGAACGTTTACAACACATACAAATCTTATTACGAGTAATAGACCATTAAGTACCCATCAGAAATGGGTAGAAATGGTTTTATTGTTTGTCTCATGGCCTTCGTCCACAAGATATTTCAAAGTGACCAAGAGCGTTCACAAGATTTTTCAAAGTGATCACGGGTCATAACTATGGGAGTAATTAACGTATATCGCGTTCAGAAGCAATTGTGAACGACGGACCGACAGACAGACGGACGGAAATAACGAGGAAAATATACGACCACATTTCCATGTGGGCGTATACAAATTTGATAATGCACAATGCAGGAAAATTGCGAGATTCATTATTTCAGCGCTTTGAACAACGACAACAAAGACCTGTAGCGAAATATATATATTTATTTACACAGGTACAACTACAGATAACACAAAGAGAGAGAGGGAGAGGGATGATGACGTCATGAATGGCGTCACTTCCGGTGATGACGTCATGAATGGCGTCACTTCCGGTGATGACGTCACTTCCTTAGCAACGGTCTTTTCCGGTGATGAGGTCATAAGTGACGTCATGGCGACGTGACGTCATAGGTTTTTCCGGGATTCCCTAGTGACGTCATCTCCGAAACTGACGTCATCTTTGCTAGTGACGTTGGGATTTCCTTTTTTCTCGGGATTTCTTGAGGTTTTCTTGTGGGAACCCCCTCCCAGGTGCTCATTTACTCTCGGGGATTTCCTCCCTTTCTTTTTTCTTTGCCTTTTCTAGGGATTCCCTCCCTTTGCTCATTTACTCTCGGGGTTGCCCTTTCTCGAGGGGTTCCCTCGCCCTTTCCGGGAGTTCCCCAGGAGTTCATAACAATTTTAATTTCAATAAATTTTTAATCACATTTTTAATCACATTTTTAATCACATATGTAATAACAATTTTTAATAGCATTTGTAATAACAATTTTTAATCATAATAACAATAGAACAATTTTATAACGTATTTACATGTTTGAAAAAGAACAACACGTTTGCCCACCCAAACGATTTAAGGATGGAAAATGATTTTGAGCCCATTGATTCACCAGCACATCATTTTGTCGAGTATTGGTGCCAAACAATTGCAGGCACCGTTTCGAGTGGCAGATGAAAAATAAACAGTAATGTCCACACACAAAACTTGTTAAACTCTGTAACCATTGGGGTTAATGCGTAGTGGGTCCGTAACGTTGACTGAAATCGGCAAAGGCTTGTCCATAGGTTTCGGGTGGACATCCGTAAGAATCGAAGAAATACAAGTGTCCAGGTCCTTCACACATAAACACGGTCCAGTGGGTGCCGGGGTCCTGTTCGTCGTCGGTATTGACGATGTAGGCTAGAGGATAGGTATGGGGTTGCAACCGGTACAGGTGATTCCGTGACCAAACACCGCCAAAGACGTCAGAATGCTCCCGCAGGGCCTCTTCCAATTGTAACGTGGATAAAGGACTACCAATCCAGGATGACTTGTCGGTTACGATCGATTTCCAAGACATTGTCGTATTCGGCAAACAGCATAAGATTGAGAGCGTTGGCGGGGGCGGCCGAGAAGCGTAGCTCTAGAGACAGGTTACCGGTGGTTCTGGGGTGTGAATAGGCCCCGTTAGCTCCTCGGTCGTTGGTCAAATCAAAACAAAAGAGTGTGTAACCCTTGATATAATCGTGGAAACTGAGATCCAAATCTTCTCGGGTGTTGAGAACACCCACACGATTCATTAAATCCATGTACGGTGTGATAGCCAATTTATCGGCAAAGTTGAGATCGGCATAATCATCCACGACTTCTCCATTCATGGTCAGGCGAATGTGTTTGAGGTTATGATGATGAAATCGGAACGGGTTCCTGGTATTATATCCATCGTAAGCTCGGTTACTGACCAACCCCACAAATAGACGCGCGGGTAAGGTTTCGTTAATGAACAGATTGTCCAGGACGTGACTGGTGCGGTTACTGGGTACGACCACATCTTTGACGACCATGCGTTTCAAGGGGTACTTGGCATTGGTGGTTTGGAGTTGGTTGGTAATTCGCGTGTACGTGGTGAGAGAAAGGGTGACGAACGGAATTTCCAAATAAGCTTTGATGAAATCAATCTTGTAGGGTCCTTTGTTGTCGGCATACATCAGGAAAAATTTGGAGGCTTGTTTTTCCAAACTCAGACGTAGATCGACCCCGTCCAATAAGTATCTCTCCTGTAAAAACATATCTAAATGCAGCCGGGCTTGTAATTCTACCACCTGACTTTCAGAGATGCGTTTGTAGCGTTCCACCAATCCAGCATTCGCAGGCTCGGGGGAATCTGCATTGACTTTGACGGGTGAGGCTTGATCAAATTCGCCGGGTGTATCCTTGTGCCACAGGACTTGTCGGTCTAAATGGTTCGTCTTGGCTTGTTTTCCATAACCCAGTAAATTCTCTAGGTAAGCTCGATAGGCGTAATTAGGTAGAGGAGACGTGACCAGCGTATCAGAATCTTTTCCCAGCCGCAATTTCACATCTTTAAACAAAGAGTGCATCCAATTATTCACGGGACCCACGGCTTCGTCTGCCGGTAGATTGGTACCATCCTCTTTCACCACTTTGAGTCACAGGTACAGGGTCGTATTGGCCAAATCGATGAAATCCATACTGGCATTGTTCACCAGAAATTCAATCGGTCCATCGTGATTCAGATCGGGTGTGATGTAATATTTACGTATTTTGGTCACTCTGGTAATGGCCGTGTGCGTGTCGGGCACTTGGAACAATTCTTGCAGTTCATCTCGAGCACAAGGACAGGAATCGTTACGCATTGCTGAAGCCATGATCGAAGATGTCTGGCCGAGGGCGTTTGGCTCGAGAAATGACGCCAGGGGATTTTCTTTTCCTTTTTATAGAAGTTTTGGGTTTGGGTGGTCTGGTGTGTGTTGGTCGGCGTTGGGTTTTGGGTGGTCTGGAGGACATGACGTTGGCTAGTGTTTGTCGGAGACGCGGTTTTATGGTGCGCTGGAACACATTCTTCAAACTTTGGCCCACACTTTGTTTTCCCGACACTACACCGAGGGCCGCTTTCCCCAACTCTCCAAACGTCTCTTTGTTCAAGAAATTGGCTTTTAAGGCGTTCTTTCCGGCTTGCAGAAAGGGTTTCGCCATGTTCAGTAGCCCCTGTAAACGTCCCGCGCCCTTTTGCCGCAAGACACCACCCCGGTAGACATTGATGGGCGTGCGGGTCTTCATGTTGGCGCCCTTTTGGCGTAACACTCCACGATAAAACTGCATATTACGCTTTTCGTCGGAAATGTAGTTTGACGACGACTTTTCCTTTGGTGAATGACACTTTGTGGCCCAGGCCGTTTCTTATATAGAGGCCAATGGTGGTGATGCTGTCGTATTTGAAGGGTTGATAATGGATGACCGTCGGTCGATGATAACCGTGAGAACTTGGAAAGACATCCAATAAAGGCGCCACCATATTCCCCACCCGTTGAGGTTCCAAGAGATCCGCATACAGATAAAACATGGTGTGTCCCACATTGATGTCAAAGGTGTCCGGGGCCACGATGACATCCCTCTGTTTGAAAGACGTTAAATGGTTCAATCGGGGCATAATCGTGGTCTCGTGAATCCACCCCAACGAGGATACCACGGGGCCCGTCAACTTCAATTTGAGAAAGGGTATAAGTTTGAGATATTTAAAGCCGTCTTCCGTATTGATCTGCAACTTGACTTTTTTCGTGACGGCGTCCAGCACAAAGGATATGATCGGTTCTTCTTTGATCGCTTTGCTGTAGGCATTTATTTTGGCTTGATAATTCTTCTCGTGTTCTTTTTCGAGTTCCGTGAGTTCGGGATTGTCGGGGTGTTTTCGTCTGGGTTTGGCATGCAGTGTTTCCAGCGTCACGTGATCTTTAAACAGAGCTCGTATAAGCGAATTTATCTCAGCCAACAAGTGTTGGATACTGTTGTACGTTCCTCCAGGAATAGGGTATTTTTTTATCTGAACCTTGGCAGGCTCTTCGACTACCTTCCATTTGTCAGTCTTTGGTATGTTGTCTGGCCTGTGTACGTCTGGATTAAAGGGTGCAACCATCACCATCATGAGACTAACCTCACTACTTCCTTCCGGGAGATTGTTCCACGTCGTGGGAAACGACACGGAGGCCAATCCCACTTCCCAGTCTCGGTGGTCCAACTCGATGGGAGAATTCAGCAACGTACGATAGCTAGACATTGTGTTGTCGGGATACACTTTCATGGAACTGTCACTAGGCAACGTGAGATAAAACTGGCGGGGATTTGTCATTTTTAGGGGTGGGATTGAGAGCTGGCGCCGGAAGCAGGTAACCAATACTACTAGACAGGAGGGCCGTTCACAGGGTGGTTTGTGGACCGTCTGGGCGTGTGGCTAACTGAGCTAAAGCGACACCGGCCACCACGTACACTAAAATCACTTGACAGAAAAAGACAATTTCCGCTTGAGGGATGCGACTGCCAAAACAAGACCAGTGACGTCGATGTTCGGAGAGGGACGTAGAAATCGTTGACGTTGCTTCGTCTTGTGACATTGTGACATTCCCTGGAACACATCGGGACTATTTATAGACAACGGCGCTCTTGGGTATCCAGGAATTGAAGCTGGCAGGGTATCCCAACCATTTGACCAACATCTCGCCGCGGCGACGATCCAATACCCGTTCAATGGGAAATTCTTCGTTCGGATCCGTTCTCACACTTTGTAATTCTTGGGAATAAATGTTCCGGCGATAGGTTCGCCTCGTTCATCCAATAATTTGCACGTCGAGCCACTCTGTCGATCCACACGAAACGTTTCCAGGGTCCAATTGGGTGGAGGCAATCGGGTTGGAACGACCTTGGTTTTCTTGGAAGTGATTTGCCATTCTTTGTCTGTGGTCATGTCCTTGGGTGCCATGCCAATAGTACGATGTCGGGCCGCGTTGTAGCCCCTCACTAGATCGGCCAGTACATCGATGTAACGTTGTGTGTTCCGATACGTAAAATAACGCCACATGCGTTGTTTGAGCGTGCGCTGAAATCGTTCTACCACACTAGCTTTGGTTTCGACATTGTGCGTGACGAAAAAATGAATCTTTTTCTTCTTCAGGAAAGCTTGAACATGTCGATTGAGAAATTCGGTTCCTTTGTCTGTTTGCAGCCGCAGAGGAATACGTTTTTGTGATAAAACACTCTGTAAAGTCTTCAATAACGTGGGACCCGTTTTATTCTTGAGTGGCACTACCCAGGCGTATTTGGAGAACACGTCAATGATACACAGTAAGAATTTGTACCCATCGTTAAGGGACGCCAAGGACGAGAGGTCGGATAAATCGGCCTGCCACTGATGATCTACACCGGCCACGACGGTAGATAAACGAGAGAAACGTTTTCGTATGGGTTTATGCAAGGTGTACGTGCGCTGTCCACGTAACCAGGCCCGGACACGTTTCAATGGAACCCCGGTAGCTTTTTGTAAACGGGTCGCTCCCCCGAAACCCGCAGGGTGTTTGGGGTCGTAGTACACACGAGCCAACTTCTTGTCCATTTTAAAAGTATTTTAAAAGTATTTGCCCTGCTTTACAGTATTTATACTATTTGCAAAGTTTACCCGTATTTATACTATGTCCAAAGTTTTATTAAACAGTTTTTATATTATTAATTTTATTTTAATAATAACAATTTTACAAACATTTTAATAATAACAATTTTAACATTTTAATAATAACAATTTTAACATTTTAATAATAACAATTTTAACATTTTAATAATAAACATTTTACAAGCACTTTATTATTAATTTTACAAATCTCTGAAGGGGATCCAACGTGGTGTGGCTCTTCGGCTAGTTTGAAGACGTTTCCTTTTTCGTTCTCGAGGTCTTGTCCAGCGTACCTCCAGGGGTGTACGTGAGGTCTGTGGGGCCTGTGGGGCCTGTGGGACCTGTGGGACCTGTGGGGGTGGTTGGGCCGTGTTTCGTCCTTTCACCTGTGGTCTACGAGTGGGTGTCTTCCATCGGTCTGCATTCCCTACCCATTCTCGCGAAGCATGTGTCTTCTTTAACGTGGACACAACATCGCTCCACCTCGGAGCTGGCGACACGGTTTTACGGCTTCGCATTAAATCGTTGACGATATCGTAGGCATTCGTTCCTGTAATCACTTGACCATCACGTACCAATTCATAATTGTCGTTCCATTCCAAAGGTGTTTTTTCTTTGATGTGTTTTAACAACAGTTTGGCTTTAGGGCGATACTTGATAGGAACCGATTCTAGGATCGATTGCGAGATATCGGGTTGTTGCGGTGGTTGTGGTTGTGGGGCTGGTGCTGGTGGCGGTGATGTTTGGGGTGTTTGGGGTGTTTGGGGTAGTGGCAGTTGCGATGGCTGGGGGGTCTCGAGTTTCTTTTGCATCGTTTGAAATCTTTCAAACAATTGCCCATACTTTTGCATTTTATCGGCATCAGACATACGGGATTTCAAGACGGTATCCATCTCGGTTGACACTTCGTCCATGATACGGCGAATGGGGTCCCGTTCCCACACGGGTTCGTACGGTTTCATGACCGTGACACTGGGTTCGTCCACCGGAACCAATTTCATTTTCTTTGCAAATTTCATCGTCGTCGTTCCAGCTGCCGTTGAATACAGGGGAAGACGTTTTTCCAAAGAGCTGCAGAATCCAATAAGCGTCTTCGTCGATACCACGAGGTGTTGGGGGTTCCCAAAGAACGCAACACACGTTTTAGACGTTGTAAACGTTGTTTTTCGCTGGGGCTCAGAGGTATGGTGCCTTGCAGTAAATTACCAATACACTCGGATAAACAATTCACCACGTCTCGGGGCGCTTGTTGAATCAGACGTTTTCGCCAAGCTGGAGACACGTTCAATAACACATTCAAGAGAGGTAATGACTGCATGGTGACGTCTTGGTTTTTATACTGGAGAGCTTTTTTATAGAGCTTTTATAGGGGTCTGGATACTACTCTGGATACTATTCTGGATACTACGCTAGATACTACTCTAGATACTACTCTGGATACTACTCTGGATACTACTTTAGATAGGTAGACCTACCGCACGACCCACCGCCTGACCGACGGTTTTCAGAACCGGAAGCACGAATTTGACAATTTCACCCCAAAAACCACCGCGTTGAACGATTCGTCGTTTCGTTCTCATCGGGGTTTTGCGATTTGCCAACAGAGTTAAAGATGGGGGTAGCGGTCTGGAAAGAGTCTGAATAAACGTATCAGGAGCATGTCTCAGAACTTGTTTCTGCCAGGGTTTGGGCAGGGCCCGTAGCGACCGGATAATGTTGAGATCACGGGATTTCATGGTGTTATGAAGAGATGCATTGGCTTTTGGTATTCATAGCCTTTTTGGTATTTATCGCCGTCTTCGTCGTTTTTGTCTGGACTTGACACCGGCAATGTCACCAAAAAATCCACCGCGTTGCACCCGTCTCACGGGTCTCTGTTTTTCTCTGGCCTTTTGCAAACGTTCTTTCCAACGAATCAAGATTCGAATCAGGATACCACCGAAAAATCGCTGTCCACCAGGTTTCATGATCATGTTCAATTTATCGTTGACAGATAAACGATCTCGGGTCAGTTGTTGCAGTCTCTCTTGATTTCGCTCTACCCAGCGTTCGTGTTGTTTGTGCAAGGGTCGTATATTTCCTTTCAGCAAATGTTCGGCAGCCAGCTTGAATCATTTCAGCAATCCAATTTGGACCATCCCTGTATTCTTGGCCAACTGTCCATAAGCCATTTCGGGGGACAGTCGTTTCAAACGGTTAATAAAGCTCCGCATTCCTTTCAGTTCCTGACGTGATGGTTGGCGGGGCGCTGGACGGCGTCTGATGACACCGTCATCATCCAGACGTAGAGGGCGGCGTGGTGCGGGACGGCGCTTCGTGGGACGGCGGGCGTCATCGTCTGTGACTGGAATCTGATGATGGTGTGGCACTCGTACGACCACGGGGGATAAACGTAAATCTGGAGCTAGATTGGTGCCCACATTGGTACCCACATTGGTACCCACATTGGTGCCCACATTTCGGCGTCGGTTGGGTCCTGCGGCCTCTGTTGGTGTGGCACCAAATGAATTTTGTCCTTACCAGGCGGGCGGTGGAAATCTAGCACGAGGTAGTCCTGGAAGTGGATGTCGACGAACGGTGTTCTTCACACGAGCCATGCTGACATTAAATGAAGGTGGTCATCCCAGGGGGCCTTTTTATGCCTTTTTCACGTAGACATGAGACGGTTCTTCCTCCGGTAAGATACGTGTACGAAGACGTAGTTCATCAGGGGTATCGGGTTTTAGATCGATCAGTAAATAGCTGCGAGGGGTGCTGGTGGCATCAGCAAAGGCTTCTTGCATAAATTGACCTTGTCCGGGATACATTTGTCGGGCCACGACACCCATCTGCGAGGACCACATAGAGAGCATTTAAACTGATGGTCCTCTGTTGTTTATCAAACAGATTTTGCACAATGTAAATCACGCTCACATTCCTATGATGACTTTTCTTGGTGAACCAACGTTCTAACGTGTCGGTGTCTTCTCCCATCAAATCATCCACGACTAAACATTGGGGTCCTGGGACTTGTTCCATCACCTCGTCCAAATTGCCCAAACCACGAGTATAAGTATAAGGAAACTGTTTGTAACTGTCTTGCCATTCGCCATAAGCCCAGACAATGCGATCAGGGGGAGTATCAAACAGCGACGCTTGGAGAAACTTCTGCACAAAGACCGTTTTCCCCACACCCGTTGGCCCACTCACTAACATGGTAAAGGGGTGTTTGAATGACACGTCCATGGTAAAATAACTTTTCCTTTATTGGACAGTCCCCCTTTTATACTTCCCCTGGCAAAATTTAAACAAAAATAAAACAGACAAGATGTGTATAATAACAAAAATAACATTTATTAACATTATAATATATTTACAATATAATTTATTTACAATTTATTTACAATCACAACGGTGTTCTCCAAAAAGTTCACACATGTTATCCAAAAAGTTCACACATGTTATCCAAAAAGTTCACAACAGTGTTCACAAATTAATGTTATTCGAAATGTTATCCAAAAAGTTCACAAATTAATGTTATCCAAAAAATTCACAACAGTGTTCACAAATGTTATCCAAAATGTTCACAATCCGAAATGTTATCCAAAAAGTTCACAACAGTGTTCACAACGGCAAAGGGTATTCCATGCGCACCATATGCGCATACAGCCACGGAGATCGCGTCAACACACGGGGTACCCAATACACGGAACCGATCATTTGTTGTAGAACGTCGTCGTCGACCCAGTCTTGGGCATTTAGTAGTGTCAACACCAGAGGTGCCCATTCCTTGTCCATCCAAGGCAGTGGTGGTGGTGGAGGATGCTCTGTCATGCCACGATAGCCACCTGGAATGATGAGTGTGTGGGCTAATCGTTGAGCCTCTTCGGCCGTCAAGGAAATACGAAACGTTGGTACATCAAGTTGAATTGGGCAATGAATCAAATCTTGCTCCAAATCTTGTTTCAAATCTTGTTTCAAATCTTGTTTCAAATCTTGCTCAAGTCTAGTTGCTGTCGTAGTACAGGGCTCGGACATAGGATGGTTTAACATCTTCTTTCGCTTCTTCGCCTTGCCTGAATCGGTGATAGAGTTCGTTGGCTTCTTCGCCCCAGTACCAGTTACGTGGTTCGGTGTGAAACAGTTTGTTGGTAAGGGTGTTAAAGTCGTCGATTCTTTTTGGGGGCTGTCCACAGGCAAACAATCCATGGACAAATTCGTCACAGTTGAGACATCTATGTTGAGCTTCTTTTTCTTTTTCTTTTCCAGACTGGAAACGGGTCGACGGGTAAGGTCGGTAGCGTTGGGGACAGACGGGAGCCCAGTGACCAACTTGTTTGCATCTATAACAGGTGTCGTAGCGTTTACCCGTGTTGGAATGGGTGTTGACTTTTGTCGTTTCACTTTGAGTTTCTCCTTGAGTTTCTCCTTGAGTTTCTTTTCCGTGAAATGTTTCTCCTTGACCTTCTCCTTGGGTGTTGCCTTCTGTCGTTCCTCTTTGAGCTTCTCTTTGAGCTTCCCCTTGAGCTTTTTTTCCGTTAAATATTTCTCTTCTTTGAGTTTCTGTCGTTTCTCTAGCATCTCCTTGCCCTTCTTGCGTTTCCATAGCATCTTCTCGACCTTTTGGTCGATGGATTTCTCGTGTTTCTCCGTGCGGGTTTTCTTTTCCGTAAAATATTTCTCCCTGCACATCTCTCTGAGTTTCTGTTTGCGAGGTGGAGGCTGCTCGTTGAGTGGTTCTGCGTGGACAGTCTCTGTACCAATGTCCATTGCTTCCACACCCAAAACAGTTGTTGGACTGTTGGGGTTCTTGTTGAGTGGCTCGTTGAGTGGCAATGCTCATTGCTTCCACACCCGAAACAGTTGTTGGACTGTTTGGTTTCCGTTGCTCGTTGAGTAGCTCGTTGAGTAACTCGTTGAGTGGCTCGCTGAGTGGCTCGTTGACTGGCATGTTGAGTAGCTCTGCGTGGACAGTCTCTGTACCAATGCTCATTGCTTCCACACCCAAAGCAGCTGTTGGACTGTTGTTGTTGAGTTTCTGTTCGTTGAGTGGTTCGTTGAGGAGTTCGCTGAAGATCGTACTGTTGTTGTCCATCACCAGAAGTTTCCATACTACGTCCGAGTACTTGAGTTGATGTCTCCAGAATGAAGTATCGATGTTGTTGTCGGTGTTATATCCCCCTAAATCACGTGATGTATGACGTGGCATTCGCTCATTGGTCATATTGATCATAATAGACAACACCCAGAGCGTTGAGCTGGTTGCGCATGACCGACGCAGCGTAAACAATACGTCATGGCCATGTGATAGTCCGGTAGTAAACGGGGGGCGAACCAGTGATTCATTGCTTCTTGTGTCATTTGTACTCCATACGTCTTGACCAACAGATCCAATACATCAAAAATAATCCGATCTTCCTCGTACCAGGTGATGATTCGATAGCCTTGAGTCTTTTCATAATACCCCTTCCAGAGATGTGTAAAAGGGTACACCGTGTCCAACATATCATTTAATACCAACATATCTTCTCTATTCATATTCACAACTGTGTTTTCTTCTCTATTCGTGTTTTCTTCTCTATTCACAACTGTATTCTTCTGATCAAAGCCGTCTTGAACCCCGGTATCACTTCCCAGTGTTGTCGCAGAGCGTGTTCCACGTCGACTGCCCATTGAGGATCTGCTTCCCATTCTTGTACCTTTTGTCGCGGTTCGTCCGTGAAACTACCCAATACTTTCTCGACGTCGTCGTGGTTGTGGTCATCTAATACTTGATCTAGATACATGTCTACGGGGTGTGACGTCTGACCGGTGTTAGGACAGACTCCCAAGCCCAGACAGGAATGATACCGCTGACTCGGGTGATTGTAGGAACATCCAATGCAAAACGTATATTGGTGGTGATCTATAATAGGTAAATAACGATGACTGACGCTATGCGCCAACCACCTCTGTCTCAGTTTCTCCGTGAGGGTCTCCATAAAGTAAGGTGGTCTCTGCCTCAATTTCTTCGTGATGGTATCCGTAAGGTAGGGTGTTGCTCGGCTGTCCGTCTTGGTCCAATAACACAAACCGTTTGTTGTATACTATCTTATACACTTTGTCTTCCACACGTAACCATAACCGTCTATCACGTGATCGCTCAATCTTGTGCGGATTGGTAACTGTTATTTTGTCTTGGGCGAGACCGAGGACCATCTGTTTCACGGTGTCGAAATTCAACAGTTGACTGTTACGGTAGTTGAGCGTAAATCCTCTGATTTTACACACCGTTTCGCCATTACTCAGTTGATAGGCGTAATTTTTGGGTCCACCAGATACAAACTGACGTATCGACAATGTGTCGGGTAATTCGTTTTTCCATTCACCTAACGAGTTTCCTTCCGGAGGGTTCCACTGATTGCGATCGTATTTGAAAATGACACTGTCCGTATCAAAGTAGCACACACTTTCTCCCAGCGGTTCCAATACCGAATACAATTTCAACCGGGCTTGAGCTGTTACAAAAGCAGCCACCACGACGTTGGTAATGGGACATGGTCTCACGTGTTCTTCTTTTTTGAGCTTTTCTACCATAACCATGTTGTCGTTCACGACTCGAACATCTTTGATGGTTTCGGTGACATCCATCATGAGTGGAAAATAATCAGCGGGGTCTGTCATGTACACAGTTTGGGTAAAATTATCGCGTCCGAATTTGCCCCACAATGTGTTCAATTGTAGCTTGCTAAAACTTCTCAGACCTTTGTTGGGTATCATGGCTTCGTGATCGAGTTGAATGCCTTCCTTGTCGTACACGTCTTGGATGAAACGTCGTTTATCGTCGTCCGTGGAGCAATCGTCCGGATACCCACTAGCTTCCATCTTCTTTTTCAAGTAATGATCGATGTATCCAGCAAATAATCATCCAGACTTGGATTGATTGTCGTACTGACTCCATTCGCTCCAATGCCATACTTCGTACACGACGAGGACTTGATAACCCATCGCCACGGCCTTCTTTAATTCCAACGACTCAAAAGTTCCTACCCAGACGCGTTCTTTCTGTTTGTGTGTACAATCGACGTAGTGCGTGATCTCACTTTTCTGCATGTACTGTTCCACGCAGCTCCGACACAGCGGAAAGGTGAGTTTTCCGTTGTATCGAAACGGGAGCACGGGATGGTAGAGTTGGCGGGGTGGAAGCACAGAACACTGAATGAGGCCTTCGTACTGTTCCCAAGCTTGACTAGGTCGAGTGATGATCTTCGGTTCTTTCAGAGGGAATTTACCGTATTTACACACCCAGGGATAAAGGGATACCACGTCCACGTATCGGATCTCTTCGTCGGGATGTTCGGCTTTGGCCATCAATTGACAGGCATTGATTGGTTCTTCCTCCAAAAAAGCAAGCTCTGGGCGACAGGGGATCCGGACAAGGCCATCCCTGGGCTTCTAGACAGGCAAAGAATTCTTCCATCTCAGGATTACGACGACGTCCTTCGTTCAGTTCACATTCCCACATGACTTTGATCTCGGAAAGGCAATACACGTGGCGTAATTTGTAAAGGCGATCTTGGGTGTGTTGATACAAATCACGCATCGTTCTAGACGGATCATAGGGGTGATGATGTTTCACGTCTTGTATGGGTCCGGGGTAGCAGCGAGGGCATCCGTGATAGGCACACCCCATGAATTCGTAGCCCGTGTTATCGTCGTAACCGTCTAAATGATACTCGCCAATTCTCACTTCACCCTGGTTACGGGCATGTCGAATCTGTGGAACGCGTCTTCCCTCTCGCAACGCTTTTGGCGTCTGACAGTGCTGTTCCCATTCCAACCATCTCAAAGCTATGTTAGATTGCTGTCGCGGTCGAAATTGTTTCCAATCTTTTCCGGCTTCGGGTTCCTGCATCAACGCTCGAGGAATGATGGCCATTGTATCAGGTTCCAAATAATGCGTGCGAAATATTTTATTACAGGCCGAAGCCAGCGTGAGACTTCCCACAAAAGGATCGAGGCCCGTGTCCATCATAAACAAGTCTCTGAATGCAGCACAGCCTCGTCTGAGGACATCCACATCGCTCTTGCAATACGTCATCAACTCTTGTTGAAAATCAAACGGTTCGTGTTTGTGTTGTTGGTACCAGGCGTAAAAAGCTTGACGTTCAGACACACTCATTCCATCCGGATCGTATTCTTCGGCAGGTGGATATGAACCCATGTATGCGTAATGTTCTGGCTTGTTGAAAAAGTGTGGAAAATAACCTTTCTTCAGTTCCGTGAGGCCAAACGTCTTGGGTACATCTCGTAAGGGCATCGGTAAAAAGTTCAGCGAATCGACAAATTTAACGGTCCCCAAGGTCACTGTCATAACTTTCCCACCACTCATAATAACTTGAGGAGCGGCTATCGCATGGTCGTGTATTGTCTGCAACATTAGTAAACCATCGTATTCCTTGAAATTATGTGCAACAGCTATGATTTGTGTAGACTTGATTTGTGTGGACTTCCCTCCGGGAACTGTACCGTGTGCCGATAAATGGATGAACCATTTTCCCGCGTCGTCCAACGTACGAAATATCCACTCGCGTTGACCATTCCAGAAAGGATCACAGTAATCACAAGGGTTCGACGATGCCATGCAGAAATGACAACAGCACTGCAACACACACAAGTTGACTAAATGTTCTCCCGTATCCTTACTGCACTCAAAATCATAAAACACAAAACGCGGCAAGTCTTTTCCTTGCAGTTTCGCTAACTGTTGTGGCCGGTCCGGCTGGGTCAGATCGATGGGTGATTTGAGTTTTTGAATAAAGCACCAACGGTCTCCGCGCTGATGCCATTTCTTACAGATAGAGCACTCGTATTCCCCACACACGTGTTCGGCCAATGTCCGGTGTCTTCTCAGAATATCCCATTCTTTGCCGCACTGTAAACATTTCGTCCATCGTTGACAGATCGTCGGTGTTCCTGGTTGCCGGGGTTGTAGGTGTCGGTCATAACACATCTGATTCGGAAAACGTCGATGGCATGTGTCACAGTCTCGACGGGTGGCGTCTTCCAAACACGGGGGTCCTGACTGTTGACAACTGTGACATATAGCATGACACTCGTGTCGATCCGGATGATCGTAACCTTTCTGACAGGCCTCGCAGAAATAGTTTCTTTCAAAAAAAGCAGGCATGGACGTGATGACGTCATAGTGATTAGCGTGATGGTATAGATGTAATACTTTAGGATTTCCACCTACGATGTACTTGGTGCCTTTGAACATCAGTTTTCCAAAAGGTTGTCGCGAATAAACATTGATCTGATACCCCTGGGGACCCAGCACACGTTGATATTGTTCCCAGGTCTCGGGGCCACGACAGGCTTCGTAGGCACCTCCAACCTCCTCAATCAAACGACGGGTCTTTCGTGTCTGCCAACTGTAGGGTCCACACTGTCTAACAAGTCTTGTTCTTTCTGCTTCCCATTCTGGGGTGTCATTCTTGTTGGCATAGTGTTTGGCCACCACCAAAGCACGCTGAAAACAGAGCTGGTCCCTATTTTTAATCACCACAATGGCTCTCTTTCGTTTCAAATAGTCTTCAAATGTACTCATGTCCTTCTTTTTGATGATCTGTTGTCCCCTGCCGGATCCATTAGGCGGGGCTACGTGACACACATGTAGTCGCAGACGTTCATCCATTTTAAATTCTTCGTTGGATTGTAATATTCGGGCCAACGGGTCCAATATATGATGTGGTCTGACATCTTGCCATGATTGAAACGGTATCCACGCCGGCGTCTTGAGTCCCGGGTGCGATACACTAAATCGCACAAAGTCGTTGGGTTGACAGCCAACCAAGTTTCCCAGATCATTTAATATGCTATCAAATGTATCGTACAACACTTCTGGAACGTCCGCGGGTGCAATCTGGTCCCAATTCTGATGAAAATCAATGTTGACGTACAAACTTTCCGTATGAAAACGTCTGGAACGGCGCTGGTGTCCTAAACGTAGAGTGTAGCCTGGTGTGTTCGCCATCGTAGAATGCTTTAGCCAACAGTCGCTGGCTGCTTTATATATATATACAGGATTGATGATGCTTACAGTGAAGTCCGCGCGATTTTTTGTCTTTCTTGTCTTCTTGGAATTCATAGAATTACAAAATGTTTTTTGTCCAAAAAATCAAGGCTCTCTCACAGGTCCGCGATAGAAGCACAAATAGGTGTGTGAAACCCAACCCTTCAATCATGGGAAATTCTATGAAAAAGGAGAACCGTCTGACAAGCCTGTGGCAGGGGGAGTTCCAGCAGCTCCTCTCTGAGCAATGCGGATGGCACTTTCTTGTCATTTTATCATGGGGTCTTACATCATGCTTGACGGCGATGATTGGTTTGAGGTTGTAGAAGAGGTGTTGTTCATACCAAAGTGTGAACCAGAAACTACACCAGAAACTCTGCCAGACACTTTGCCAGACAATGCACCCAGTACACCGGAGACCACCCTAGCGCCAACGGATGTTATAGTCGTGAGTGACGACGAGAGCGACGACGAGTGGTTAGTGGTCAGCGATCAGACACCAGCACAACCCTTCGGGCCACTGGACATGGACAGTTCCAGGGATCCATTCTGGGGATATACACCATCCACCACCGTCACCCGTATATGAGCCGTTTACGGGTACTTGGACATTGAAAACTTGGCATCACCCCAGCACACCCCAGGTACAAGGACGAGGACGACGACGCCGAGTTCATTCAACGCGTCCGCCTTGGTTAGTCGACCAAGCAACCAACGGCCCTTTTCAGGGCCACCAAATCATTCAGAAAGAATGTTTTCATATTCTAATAATAGTTCTAATAATAGGTCTATTTTGACAATGAAATTAAATTAATAGAGTTGAACAATACAAAATCCTATCTAAAGCTAAACGTCCTTACGTTTGTTTTTGAGAAGGGGGGCTCACTATGAAATCCGCGCTGAGGGGGGCTCGGAAATTTCAACTCCGTTTTCCAATCCTGTTTTGCGACCATTCGTGCCTGTAATAGTGTAGTATACATATTAAATGTATTTTAAATGTATTTTAAATGTATTTTAAATCTGTTTAAGGGGCGTGGGGCTCGTTGCTCTCTATGAAGTCCGCGCTGAGGGGGGCTCGGAAATTTCAACTCCATTTCTCGATCCGATTTTGTTTTCTTATATTTAAATTTGTTTAAAAGAAGGGTGCTCTCTATGAAGTCCGCGCTGAAGGGGGCTCGATCCTATTCTTTTGCATAAAAGGCCGCTCGGTCGCGCTTTTTTTGTCATTTCATCATGGAATTTCACAGCGTGTTGAAAGAACGGTCTTTTGAAGCGATGGTGGTCGAAGAGTTAACCGCGGTAGTCGAGACAGGAAACGGGTATGAAGCGGATGTTGATGATGATGATGATGATGGCTACAGCGACGCAGAAGAATGGATGTTTGGTGACGAGGAGTGGTTGGTCTCAGACCCATTCCTGTGCGAAATGGCTGACGACATGTACAGTTGGCTGTATGAGGAGGCGTTCAGACCGAATGTCACCTCTACGCCAGGTAGACCAACCACTCCACCACCACAACCAGCATGCATTTTCCAGCCCTTTACCGACATTGAAACGCTAAAGAGTTGGTACCAGCCAGGGTCAGCCACGCCACCACCAACGCCATCCCGTAAACGGAAGATGTACGAGGACGACGATGAAGACGACGGCCCCGTCATGAGGCATGTCCGCCGACGCCTCGACTAAACATCGATCCACCAACGGCCTTTTTCAAAGCCACCCAAACGGCCCTTTTCAGGGCCACCCAACTCATTCAGAAAGATTTTTCATATTCTATTTTGTGTATATCTTTTATAAGACCATTTATTAGAACCTTTCATAAGAACGTTTATAGGAACATTTATAAGAACCTTTCGCAAACACTTTTACAAACACTTTTACAAACGCTTTTATAAGAATGGATGAAATGCCTACACGTAGACTACATCCGTCACCACTTTCTCACCGCTTAATATATCTATGATATATCTATAATATATCTATAATATAACTATGGGAATCGCATCCTAGCAGGGAGCTCCCACCAGGAAAATCCAAGATTCTAAAAGAAATCTTATCATAATTTGTATAAGAATCTGTATAAGAACTTGTGATAAGAAGTGTGATTTATCACACTTCACCTAACAGTAACTACGGTTCATTTCAACAACGTTGCATGACATGTGGATATAGACTAGGCGAGGGAATCCCTAGAGCAAAGGGAGGGAATCCCAGAGCAAAGGGAGGGAATCCCCGAGAGTAAATGAGCACCGGGGAGGGGGGTTCCCACAACAAAACCTCAAGAGAACCTCAAGAAACAAGGAAATCCCAACGTCACTAGCAAAGATGACGTCACAAGCAAAGATGACGTCACTAGGGAATCGCGGAAAAACCCATGACGTCACGTCGCCATGACGTCACTTATGACGTCATCACCGAAAAAGACCGTTGCTAAGGACGTCATCACCGAAAATGACGTCATCACCGAAAATGACGTCATCACCGGAAGTGATGTCATCACCGGAAGTGACGTCATCACCAGAAGTGACGTCATTCATGACGTCATCACCGGAAGTGACCGTTGCTAAGGAGACCGGAAGTGACCTGCGCATGCGCAAACCCGTTGCTAAGGGCGTCTAAGCATGCGCGTCAACGTCCCTGTACCTAGGCCCCCACTACTTTCATATACTTAGCATATTTCCAAGATGGCGGTCATTTTTGGCGGGAAAATGGGATGATCTGCTCAATACATGTGTTTTCAAGGGCATAGATTCCATTTCTGTCAGTAACAAATGTGTAAAATAATTATAAGTTTACCTATTTTGCATATTTACAATATGACGGCCATTTATGGCGGAAAAATGGAACGATGTACGGATATTGATTAAGTAATCGTCTATGGTACCAGGTCACAGATCCAACTTCTGCCATTTACAACCGTGTAAAAGCATCACATGTTCGCATATTTAGCACATTTCTAATATGGCTTTTTTGTGTGGTGCGAAAATGGAACGATTTGCTGATTTTGATTTCGCAGCCGCGTTGTTGTGTCAATATTGGTTTTTCGTAGGTGTAGATACGATTTCTGTCATTTTATGGTTTTATGTTAACACATTCAGCATATTTTTGTTTGTTGCAGGACGTTTTCTAAACAAATTACTGAATCTAATTCTACTATGTATAAGCTGGTGGCATTTTCCTAGAAGCCCATGCCGTGTTTACCCATTGGGTATATTATACAACAATGAAAATACCTCATCCGATTTGTGCTTAAATCGATTATGCAGTAAAATAGCACATTTACTTGGTCGATTGCATTGTAGTAGTTGAAATACAGTTTGATTTTAAGACTTGGTGGCGCCATCGAGACATTCAGTTTGTGTTTAAGAATGGTTAAAATTGTGTGACTTACAACTTTGGTAAAGGCAATTAATAAATAAAACATACGTCCACATTCCTGCTTTGATTGATATGGTACTTTGTCAAGAAGGCTAGGCGTTTGGTTTGTTTAGCGTTGAGGGTCGGGCACCAACATCAATAGTTGCCGTCCTTAGAGTATAAGGAAGTTTATCAAGACAATCCATTCAGAATTGTGGCATTTAGACGCTCAAGGCAAAAAGTGGGCGTGGCTCTGTCCCTGGGGGTCGGGACATTCATCAAAATCATAGTGGACGCCCTCAGGCTATATATGCCAAGTACTAAGCTAATTCATTCAGAATTGCGGCCTGTAAACGACAAACACAAATTGGGCGTGGCTTGCCTCTGGGGGTCGGGACATGCAGTTGTCGTCCTTAGGTTATAGCAAAAACATATCCCAAGTTTAAACGACTATCAATTAAGAATCGTGGCCTGTGGGCAACACACAGACACGAAGGAAAAATGGGTATGACTCTGCCCCTGGGGGATAGGAAATCACCAAAAACAATAGGGGTCATCCTTAATATATAAGGAATAGGTATGCAAAGTGTGAAAAGGGTCTGGTAAGAATTGCATCCTGTAGGCGAACACAAGACACAAACATTAGCTCTGTCCCAGGGAGTCGTGCATGTATCAAAAATAATAGTGGTCAGCCTTAGGGTATAAGGAATAAGTATATAAGTTTTCAAGACGATCCATTAACACTATAAACCGCAGAAAAGGGTCTGGTAAGAATTGCATCCTGTAGGCGAACACAAGACACAAACATTGGGCGTAGCTCTGTCCCAGGGAGTCGTGCATGTATCAAAAATAATAGTGGTCAGCCTTAGGGTATAAGGAATAAGTATATAAGTTTTCAAGACGATCCATTAACACTATAAACCGCAGATTGCCTCGTTTGGCATTTCTGTCCAAACGAGGTAAAACAAATGCCTCGTTGTCTGGAGTTCCAAAACGAGGTTTTTTAAATTGTCCTGTTTTTGGTACGATGTATTTCGTTCAGAACGAGGCTTGGTAAAAATGCCTCGTTTACTAAACGTGTTTTTTTCAAGATAGTTATTAGCAGTATTTCCTATCAGCGAATTTGTAAAAATTAAAATTTATTTTATTTTATACGAAAATAAAACCAGTCCAAACTATGATATTATAATCACAGAAATAGACAAGACAAGAATACACGCCATAGATGTAGGTGTAAAGCAACATCAGCTACCTTGATTGATTTATTGGCCCAATCAGTTATAGGTGTTTAGAAACAACTGTGGTGTTGTGACAATTTATTGGGGCCAATAAATTAATCAAGGTAGCTATGTGTCTGCAATAGTTTTACACCTAACTGATATCGCAGACAACAAATTAGTGTTTATCTGGTCTAAATACAACAAATAATCCATCCTTATTAATCAAAAAAGCATATAATTTCATTTCTTATTTCCAATACGCCAGTTTATTATTTATATTTATTGTAAAAAAATAACTTGACTATAGGTGTTAAGAAACAACTGTGCTTTATTTCCCATTTAATTGACAATTGATATAAGCCAACAAATTCATCGCTGCGCGTTTATGTAATTTTTCTCCAATGATATTTTGTGCAATGTTATAGGGTTACGACAGAAGCAGTCAATGCTATAATAGTCAAGTTATTTTTTACAATAAATATAAATAATAAACTGGCGTATTGGAAATAGGAAATAAGAAATGAAATAACTTGACTATAGGTGTTAAGAATATTTTTTCCCAACCAACATATCCATTGCAGTTTTATTCGGCCTTTGATTGGCTGAAAATATGACGTCATATTCATATTGACGTCATAAGCTGAGCATAATATTTACATACTGACGACCCAGTCAGACACTGCCATTTTCACCATTTCGCTTTAACGTCACTTAAATTTCTCCCCTAAATCATGGTTACAGACTGAAAAATGTTGCACAAACACGAGAAGGTCAATTTAACTAATTTTGTACTAGTATGAGTTGACAATAAAAGTTCTTACTGAAATTCCATCTTAATATCATAACTTTGCCTAGTTGTTTCAGGCTTGATTTGATTTGGGCTTCAGGTGAAACTTAGCTTACTGAGTACTCCGTTTAATGCGATCTATTTTCACGATAATAACGTTGTTGTTGCATTCGTTTGTTGGTTCTTTAAAACACGAGACTGGGGTTATGTTGGTGAAAGAAAGGCTGAAAAAAATAACCCGAGAAAAAAACAAACGAGGCCGATAGCCCAAGGTTTGTATGTCAAGGTGTTTTTTCTAAAGTCTTTCTTCCCCAGCATATATTATCTTGCTTATA
Source organism: Patella depressa (assembly GCA_948474765.1). Taxonomy (NCBI): domain Eukaryota; kingdom Metazoa; phylum Mollusca; class Gastropoda; family Patellidae; genus Patella; species Patella depressa. Next base: position 36,138,537 of record OX419723.1, on the reverse strand, counting down.
AACCAACCCTACACTGGAAGAATAAACCGTTAATAAGGGTTTTAGGGTTTTGAAGAAATTTCTAGATCCGCTTTTGCGACTAATGCATAACATTTGGGCATGCCAAATTTCATCGAGTTATTACATCGCTAGGCACTTTGTGAGGATATAACTCCATTAGCCAACTTAGAAAGTTAATGACATGTGGCACTGTTTGTTTGGGATTTTTTTTATTAAAAGGTAGTTCTATGTTGGCTTGAAATTTCTTTATTGGACTTTCCCCAGGGTCGTATACAATGAAATGGATATGCCACACAGTTTGCAATGATAGACTTTTTCTCAGACAGTGGCGCTATGGCTTACCCTTACATCAAATCCCAACTGCCAAGAAGTGTTTTACATGCACGCCAATGTGTACACCATGGACCTTGGCTTTTCGTTCCATCCAAACGACTATACATTGACCCTCTGTTTTCTGACACTAACAACGGGGATCTAAGGAAAGGACACGTATATCTGTTCTTTATGATGGCAACGTGGAAACAAAAGAAAAAATCTTTATGTTTAAGAATTATTTATTTGTGGGAGGAAACCGGAGTACCCGGAGTAAACCCACGAGGTTCAGAAAGCGCTCCCATCTCCAAGCCACACGAGCTCACAGCAGGGATCGAAACCACGACCGCAAGCCATGGTGACATGTCAGCTAGAGTTTGAAGCACCATCCCATCACCCCTTATATAACAAATTAACAAAATCAAATGAAATATATAATATGTACAATCAGTAGCAACAATTAGCTAGGGTGTGATCCACAGATGATCAAGCTGTATAATTTGCATAGACAAGAGATAATTTAAAATAGTTAAAACAACACAGAAAGTGTAACAAAACCAGTTTAACTAAGACCTAGATAAAATACTAACATTAAAACTAAAATGCATATAAAATTATCCAGCATTTGCCAGTTAAGATACGCCCGCATTTTGCAAGAGATGTATAGTGAATAAGCTAAAAACAAAAGCGTTTTTTTCGTACAATCAGGGGCCATAGCCCATAATCCTGAAGTCCGCAAATATCGAAAGGGACTGAGATCTTTAGGAAATTAACATATACATATTTTTTAAGTTTCATCAAAATCAGATAAAAATTGTGACCCTACTATTACATACTTTTACATCATTTATTTTCGATTTTCCCGAAATTTGTATTCAATCGTCATTATAGTGGAATGGTGATATATTTTCTGCTTGGACTAAGTATAGAAAAAAAGTTTGATAAAAAGACGAAACTTCAATTCAATTAATTGATATGTTGCATCTATTTATTTTGGAATGTCAACGCTAACATTTGGGACCTGGAAATTGACACAAGTGGGTCGCAACGCATATAATATCGTAATATGAATGTATATAAACAGATTTACTTTCAATGGTTTCCGTTTTTACTCTAATTTCAAATCAGTTATGTTCGTCGAAATAAGCCAGCAGTCTAAATCGAGCGCAAATTTCTACCGTCTGGTTATTCCAGGCTGTATTCGCCTTTTGATTTGGTGCAATTTGTTTAGCCTCGTACCTCAAGTCTCTTGTTAAAACTAGGGCTGAAACGCATTATGGTACACGATTCGTGTGCCAATGTTAAAATGTTTAGTTTGTCTTAAATATTGGATATCAGAAGCCCATGTTTTTCCGGTAAGATCACAGTATCAATGTTGATTTAAATTGACAAATAATTTGTGTTTTCAATGTTGAAGATTTTGGATGATATTGAGTTAGAGACTTAGCTACCTCAAGTTAATCTTTTGACATTTAAAATTATCCCCATATTTTTATATTTTAAGAAAAAAATTCTAGTTACAAAATGATTTTTTTTTGTTTTTCTTAAAATAGGAAATCGATGTTTTACTATGAAAGTATTGAGCAATCAAATTGATTATCTATCTTAGTCTAAGCATAAAATGTTCCTGGTAGTCAAACTGTACAGTAAGTGTTATCACTCTACTGAGACAGTTTACCATTTTGAAGAATGGCTTTTCCCAATATTTTCATTATTGTCCATACATTGACTAAGGCAGTGAGGTGCTCGCCTTGGTCGTGTCTTTGGAAGGATCTGACAACTACTGCCCTTTCTCTTGTTATCACGTGCTTTGGCAACTGAAGCTGGTGGGCGCCCAGAATGCAAGCATTTCCGACCACTCACAGCTATTCTTCTTCGACTCAAACCAGCTGGCTGCACCTTTATTGTCTTGCCCCGTTTGCTGTTTAACCGGTTCTTGCCTGAATTCGTCAATTTGCTTTTTGTTACAAGCGCTTCTGCTGCTCCAGTGTACTTCCCAAAAGTTTTCAGGGCGGAGATGAGAGAAGTCTCTGTTTTTAGACCATTGAACTGGCTGATGAATGTTTTAATGGGCCCTTTGAGTTCCTCTGGATTATGTCTCAATATATTTATCAATTTGTTTGCTGTCGACCTAATTTCATCTTCTAGTGGTTCAATGTCAACCATTGGCCTGTTAGTAACATCTCCTAGCACATGTGCACGTTGATTTACCAAATTACAGTGTCTATTGTAAAACATGTTTTCCATGTTCCTTTGAACATTCAGAGAGTCTACTGCGGTGTTCAAGAAAGAGGGTTCGTTCGGATCATTGTTATTCATTGGTTCAAAACAATCACCCACATCAGTATTGCCTCCTACAGGCCTTGCTTTGAGTGGCTGGAACCAGCCATCCGGCACGCAGTTTTCCAATCCTGTCGCCATGTGGAACAAATGACGCCGCTGACTTTCGTTATGAATAGGAAAGAAATTGTTTGACGCTATGTTTCGATGCTTCATGACAGCATATTGATGCTTCCATGGAGCACCGTTCAACCCAACAGCACACGTACACATACCATGTTCCATATCAACATCGTATACTTTATCTGGGACTGTCTCACTCTTTACTTGGAGGAGCAGTGATATGCCCTTTCCCGGGAAGATACCTCTTAGAAATAGTCACATCCAGTCTACCATTTGCCAAGACGGTCAGTCTCCTCTAATAATACTCACTCAAGCGGACAAGGAGAAAGTCTAACAGTTGCACTGGGATATAAGCCCTTACACGCTCGAATATCTGGTCCTTGAGAATTCGCATGGCAGCCTCAAAATAGTTATTTGTGTTATTACCACGGATCGGAATGTCCTTGCGCATACAAATCGCCCAATCACGCATACGATCATAAACTTTTTCAGCGTGTACAAGGAACTGATCATATTGTGTCGCGTTTGGATCAGTGCAAAGCTCAGCATATGATTTTGCCAAGTGGTCAACAGTATCAGCATAAACCATTGCTTTTACCAGGCCGAGGAGATGTGGTCTATGTCCTTTGAAAATCCGATGTTTGCTGTCCCATAGATAACGCCACATGGCTTGAAGCAGGTGGAAGACACAGAGCAGGAGTCGGGCATCTGGGAACGCTGTATTTAAGCTCTGTTGTTCAGCATCACAATCATCTGTGAGGAAAACTGCAGGTCCTCGTATACCACGACCATAAAATGCATCTGATGGCAGTAATTCCTTATAAAGGTATAGGGCACAAGTGATGGTCTCCCTTGACTCAGATGTTGTGATTAGACAGCCGAGTGGTAAGCCCTCAGCCACACTATGCGTTAGCAGGAGGAAAATTCGACAGTCGAATCGGCCCATACCTCCCGAGGCATCAACGAACACGAGTTCTGCACTGCATGGGTGCTTTGAGTGAATACGACGCATCAACGGAGTACACAGGGCAATGGCAATTTTTCCATTTTTTGGGGGTCATTTTGGCACACTGTAGCCCTTGGTCTTTGTTGTCCCCCGCCTTTCGAAGAAAGCAGGGGACTATTAAAATGGGTTCGTCCGTCTGTCTGTCCGTCTGTCTGTCCGTGACACTTTTTGGGACACAATAACTCTCTTCCTAATTGAACTAGAATGTTCCAACTTGGTGTATGTGTTTATTAGGTCAATGCCTTGATGGAGTTCGAAGATGAGCATTTTCCGCTTAGGGTAAGCAGAGATAAGCAATTTGATTGGTTGATGCTTTGGGACACGATAACTCTCTTCCTAATTGGGCTAGAATGTTCAAACTTGGTGTATGTGTTTATTAGGTCAATGCCTTGATGGAGTTCGAAGATGACCATTTTCCGCTTAGGGTAAGCAGAAATAAGCAATTTGATTGGTTGATGCTTTGGGACACGATAACTTTTAATTGAGCTAGAATGTTCAAACTTGGTGTATGTGTTTATTAGGTCAATGCCTTGATGGAGTTCGAAGATGAGCATTTTCCGCTTAGGGTAAGCAGAGATAAGCAATTTGATTGGTTGATAATTTGGGACACGATAACTCTCTTCCTAATTGAGCTAGAATGTTCAAACTTGGTGTATGTGTTTATTAGGTCAATGCCTTGATTGAGTTCGAAGATGAGCATTTTCCGCTTAGGGTAAGCAGAGATAAGCAATTTGATTGGTTGATGCTTTGGGACACGATAACTTTAGTTCTAATTAAGTGAGAGTGATGAAACTTGGTGTATAGTTTCATTACAGTAATACCTTGACTAAGATCGATAATGAGCATTTTATGCTCAGGGTAAGCAGAGCGATAAGCAATTTGATTTGCCAAGACTTTGGAACACAATAACTCTCCTATGAATTGAGTTAAAATGTTCAAAATTGGTGTGTATGCTTATTAGGTCAATGCCTTGATGGAGTTCGAAGATGAGCATTTTCTTCTTACGGTAGGCAGAGATAAGCAATTTTTGGATGACACTTCGTGTTCAGTTTGATTGCTCGATACGTTTGAAAAAAATAAATGTGCGATTAATTAATATGTGTCATCTATTTATTTTGGGATTTCGGTGGGGGACATCAGCCTCACTGTTGGCTTGTTGTATCTTTGAATAGCACCATCAAGATCCAACAGCATTTGTTCTCCCGAGGCAGCACCATAGGACTTCTCATATAGCTTCCTGTACAATCTGAAAAAAAAATTGCAGTGAGAAAAGGACACAGTAAACGCTTCACTTTTGATTCCCCGGGTGTACGTGGCAAGGAGTAGGGACACCTGTCAAACTTCGTGGGTTTTCTCCAGGTCCTCCCACTGCTAAAAAAATCCTACGTGCAAGTGAATTATTGAAATAAAGTTAAACCATATGTTAGTCCTGAATGACCTAGTTTGTCAAACAGTGGACGTTAAACCCCATCTCTCTCTCTCTCTCTCTCTCTCGCTCAAAATAAAAAAATTGGCGTGTGTGACTGGAATCACTAGACCGATTGTCTCTCAACAAACTAGATACATGTAGGCCTATGCCAACAATTTACATGCCACTTTGTCTATGGATATTGATATTACCTGTGGCAAAACTGTAAATCCGGACAGACTGCTCTATCAGCCGTTTTGATAACATAGTCAGGTCCATGCTGCATTTGAAGGTCCAACTTAAACGTGTTGAGAGCGGATGCTGGGGAATGACCGCTTGAGAATAAATCCTTGAAATCTTCAACTGTTTGATCAGAAACATCACGGTATTTCAGCGAGTCTGCAGTATACACGGTATGATTATGTGTGGACTTGATTGTTATTATTGTGGCAAACTTGGGGAGATGCAGATCCTTTGTCTTGGCTCTGGAAGAAAGATGGATCAAGACACTAGACGATCACAAGGCTAACAAGATATGTATTAAGAAAAGATGCATGGGCCATACGAAGGATGTGGTGATCGGTTTTAGGAATGGCCCGCTCTCGATGTCCGACAGAAAGACTCGTGGTGCTATATAAGATGGGTTAGGCCTACCTCATTTTAATCGAGCTCTTTTTTTATTAGAAATTACAAGTGTTTACATTTTTTTTTATCTTGATCACTATGTAAGAATTACTCACTTGCTTTTATTCCCTACGAATCGCTTCACGGTCATAAAGACTTGTGCAGGACAATTAGTGTTCTTGCTGCTCAATTTGTCATCTGCTGCTTTTGACCTTGATATAGTGTTGTGTTGACATCTGTAGTTGATGGCAAAGAGATTAACTCTCCCAGAATGAGGATTAGTCTTTTTTACCCTGAGGGTGACTTTAGTCTTCTCCTCATAGTCGTCCTTCCACTTCTTCGCCTCTGTTTCTGTTGTGATGGCCACGCGGATATCTGCGATGAAACCTCTAGATTGTTGTTGTTGGGGTGGTGAACAAATGTGGTATTCATACCCATCAGGAAGAGTGTCCTTAAATAAAAACGAAAAGATTAAACATATATATAATATAGCCAAAAATGGAAATTACTTGGATTCTTATTAGCCGAAGAGTACCATACTCTCTAAATTATCATGGCATTTTGCATGTATATCATCAGCAATGACATTTAACCATTGAAATATAATAAGTAAATTTCATTTCAATTCTGTTGGTTACTTTGACCATTTTGTCATCATAATCACACTGGTCAAGTTCGAAGATTTTCTACAAGTGAATAAAAATACTACAACTTATTGAACTCATTATGGACCGTTAATAACTGGTTGCGTTATGATATATTCAAGAAAAATAATAATAAAAACTAAAACAACCCCCCCCCCCAAAAAAAAAACCAAGACAGACTGATACTGAGATGATTAAGGACAGAGACTTAATTTTCATACAGTTTGTTTCGGGTTTTTTGGGTTGTTTTGTTTTTGTTTTTTTTTGGGAGGGGGGGGGGGGGGTTGCAGAGCAAAAACCACACCGTCGAATTGGAAATGACTATATTATAAGTGTTTACAGTTTTCAAACAAGCGTAGTGTAAAGGTCGTTGAGCTCTCCCTTTATTAATATTAATATGTTACAAATTTTAGTGGGTTGTATCCAATGTTTATTGTATTAGTCTCCCTTAGACTGCTAAATACCTTGGTAAGTAGGTTAGTCCCCTCTGAAAGCACATGTAAGACGGCCATTAATGCACATTACCTCTATATTGTAGATTCTAGATTGGACATGTAAATTATGATAAGCAGATTTGTTTCCCTTTAATTGATAATTTCATTTAAAAACCAGACATGCAGACATTGCATAATTTGTAAATTAGAGTTATTCCACTTGCTAAGAATGTAAAGTTTGATGGTGGTCAAGTGAATTATGTTTGTTGTGTTTTATGTAGAATTTGGGAGAACAAAACGTGTCTGTAAGGATAATTTTATGTTTTATTATATTCCTAAAAATGTTTAATCCATACATGTAGCTATAACTATGAATATGTTTGTTTCATATGACGTAGTTGATCTCTTTACCAATGTACCCCGCCAAGAAGCCATTGAAGCCCTCCGTTCCCGTATAAACGACCTAGAAGTACCCTTGGAAACAAAAATATCTACTCACAATATCCTCGAATTAGTCACCATGTGCCTTGATTCAACATACTTCACCTGGGGGGATGACCTATACAAGCAAGTTAGTGGTTTACCTATGGGCAGCCCCCTTTCACCCTTAATTTCTGAAATTTTCATGACTGACTTCGAAGAACGCGCACTCAGAACCTTACCTGTTACTCCAATTACGTGGTTGCGGAAGGTCGATGATACGTTTGTTGTACTTGATGAAAAAGATGAACCAATGACCCTATTAGATCACCTGAATAAACAGCATCCCAGAATAAAATTCACTATTGAGACCGAAAAAGATGAAGCTCTGTCGTTTTTAGATGTTCAATTGAAAACGAAAATATATCGAAAACCAACCCATACAGATCAGTATATTAATTACAACTCCAGCCATCCCCACTACATCAAAAAAGCCCTAATATCAACCCTAGTACGCAGAGCCATAAGCATTAGTGAACCTGAATTCCTGCAGGATGAATTAGATCATCTACGTCATGTGTTTTGCAACTTGAACAACTACCCTCCAGAACTAGTCAAGAAGCAAATCAAAGAAACAACAAAAAACGTCAAAAGAAGCCAACAACCAACCCCCAAAGAGATGATCAGAATAACTTTACCTTTTTATGGCAACCTATCATACCAAGTCAGCAATCTGCTCAAGAAGTCCAACATTGATACCACATTCTCTATCCCTACTACCCTAAAACAGATACTGAAAGCGAATGGCAAGCTGCAACCAAGCCTACCTACCCAGCCCAAGGGAGTCGTCTACCAAGTCTACTGCTCCTGCAATTTTTCATACATTGGCGAAAGTAAACGACCCCTAGATAAACGAATATCGGAACACAGATCCAAAGCTACTACCAACAACTCAGCCATAGCAGAGCATCTACGAAACCAGCCGCATCATAGAGTTGAATGGGACGATGTGCAGATTCTTACATCAAACCAACAGAACAAGAAAACCAGAAAAATCCTAGAAGCCATCAACATTAGACGATATTCACCAGAACTGAACAGGGACGCAGGACTTCACATCTCAAGGGCCTATGATCATGTTATCAGGATGAATAAAACCACTTAAATGGGTTCCGATTTCTTACATTCTTTCACTTTAAGTTTTACAAACTGTCCTACATTGTATATATCCCCCTTATAGTTTCATACAGTTTAATCACCTCATATTGCTTATTAAGTATTTAAAAATAGTCCTGTTTTTCCAACATTATAGTTTATTCATATTTTGTTATGGTTTTCATCTGTTTCATATCATCCATATCCTGGATTGCTTAATTAGCAAGCACACATTATTCGTGTTTATTTAGTCAACTGACATAGGGTCATGTAATGTTTGTATTTCTTTGAGTATGGTCCCATCTTGATCACCTCGTTAACTGTAACATGGCTTCACCCAATGGCTCCCTTTAAGGCACTCAATGTTGTTATTTCATCCTTTGGTTGGACCGTGGGCCAATTATATATTGTGTTGTTTTTGTTTAATCCTTTACTTATTATTGTTATTATTATTTAATTTTTGTAAATGGCTTCATCATCATGAACTCGTATATATTAAACCCAAGTTTACTAAATGTCATTGTGCTTGATAACGATAAGAGGATACTTGTCGAAACGTCGTGATATTAGAATAAACCAGTGATTGTTTCCCATAAAAATTGTGTTCTGTTTTACATGTATGAAACAAACATATTCATAGTTATAGCTACATGTATGGATTAAACATTTTTAGGAATATAATAAAACATAAAATTACTCTTACAGACACGTTTTGTTCTCCCAAATTCTACATAAAACACAACAAACATAATTCACTTGACCACCATCAAACTTTACATTCTTAGCAAGTGGAATAACTCTAATTTACAAATTATGCAATGTCTGCATGTCTGGTTTTTAAATGAAATTATCAATTAAAGGGAAACAAATCTGCTTATCATAATTTACATGTCTAATCTAGAATCTACAATATAGAGGTAATGTGCATTAATGGCCGTCTTACATGTGCTTTCAGAGGGGACTAACCTACTTACCAAGGTATTTAGCAGTCTAAGGGAGACTAATACAATAAACATTGGATACAACCCACTAAAATTTGTAACATATTAATATTAATAAAGGGAGAGCTCAACGACCTTTACACTACGCTTGTTTGAAAACTGTAAACACTTATAATATAGTCATTTCCAATTCGACGGTGTGGTTTTTGCTCTGCAACCCCCCCCCCCCCCAAAAAAAAACAAAAAAACAAAACAACCCAAAAAACCCGAAACAAACTGTATGAAAATTAAGTCTCTGTCCTTAATCATCTCAGTATCACTCTGTCTTGTTTTTTTTTTTGGGGGGGGGGGTTGTTTTAGTTTTTATTATTATTTTTCTTGAATATATCATAACGCAACCAGTTATTAACGGTCCATAATGAGTTCAATAAGTTGTAGTATTTTTATTCACTTGTAGAAAATCTTCGAACTTGACCAGTGTGATTATGATGACAAAATGGTCAAAGTAACCAACAGAATTGAAATGAAATTTACTTATTATATTTCAATGGTTAAATGTCATTGCTGATGATATACATGCAAAATGCCATGATAATTTAGAGAGTATGGTACTCTTCGGCTAATAAGAATCCAAGTAATTTCCATTTTTGGCTATATTATATATATGTTTAATCTTTTCGTTTTTATTTAAGGACACTCTTCCTGATGGGTATGAATACCACATTTGTTCACCACCCCAACAACAACAATCTAGAGGTTTCATCGCAGATATCCGCTTGGCCATCACAACAGAAACAGAGGCGTAGAAGTGGAAGGACGACTATGAGGAGAAGACTAAAGTCACCCTCAGGGTAAAAAAGACTAATCCTCATTCTGGGAGAGTTAATCTCTTTGCCATCAACTACAGATGTCAACACAACACTATATCAAGGTCAAAAGCAGCAGATGACAAATTGAGCAGCAAGAACACTAATTGTCCTGCACAAGTCTTTATGACCGTGAAGCGATTCGTAGGGAATAAAAGCAAGTGAGTAATTCTTACATAGTGATCAAGATAAAAAAAAATGTAAACACTTGTAATTTCTAATAAAAAAAGAGCTCGATTAAAATGAGGTAGGCCTAACCCATCTTATATAGCACCACGAGTCTTTCTGTCGGACATCGAGAGCGGACCATTCCTAAAACCGATCACCACATCCTTCGTATGGCCCATGCATCTTTTCTTAATACATATCTTGGTAGCCTTGTGATCGTCTAGTGTCTTGATCCATCTTTCTTCCAGAGCAAAGACAAAGGATCTGCATCTCCCCAAGGTTGCCACAATAATAACAATCAAGTCCACACATAATCATACCGTGTATACTGCAGACTCGCTGAAATACCGTGATGTTTCTGATCAAACAGTTGAAGATTTCAAGGATTTATTCTCAAGCGGTCATTCCCCAGCATCCGCTCTCAACACGTTTAAGTTGGACCTTCAAATGCAGCATGGACCTGACTATGTTATCAAAACGGCTGATAGAGCAGTCTGTCCGGATTTACAGTTTTGCCACAGGTAATATCAATATCCATAGACAAAGTGGCATGTAAATTGTTGGCATAGGCCTACATGTATCTAGTTTGTTGAGAGACAATCGGTCTAGTGATTCCAGTCACACACGCCAATTTTTTTATTTTGAGCGAGAGAGAGAGAGAGAGATGGGGTTTAACGTCCACTGTTTGACAAACTAGGTCATTCAGGACTAACATATGGTTTAACTTTATTTCAATAATTCACTTGCACGTAGGATTTTTTTAGCAGTGGGAGGACCTGGAGAAAACCCACGAAGTTTGACAGGTGTCCCTACTCCTTGCCACGTACACCCGAAGAATCAAAAGTGAAGCGTTTACTGTGTCCTTTTCTCACTGCAATTTTTTTTTCAGATTGTACAGGAAGCTATATGAGAAGTCCTATGGTGCTGCCTCGGGAGAACAAATGCTGTTGGATCTTGATGGTGCTATTCAAAAATACAACAAAGACCAAGGGCTACAGTGTGCCAAAATGACCCCCCAAAAATGGAAAAATTGCCATTGCCCTGTGTACTCCGTTGATGCGTCGTATTCACTCAAAGCACCCATGCAGTGCAGAACTCGTGTTCGTTGATGCCTCGGGAGGTATGGGCCGATTCGACTGTCGAATTTTCCTCCTGCTAACGCATAGTGTGGCTGAGGGCTTACCACTCGGCTGTCTAATCACAACATCTGAGTCAAGGGAGACCATCACTTGTGCCCTAGACCTTTATAAGGAATTACTGACATCAGATGCATTTTATGGTCGTGGTATACGAGGACCTGCAGTTTTCCTCACAGATGATTGTGATGCTGAACAACATAGCTTAAATACAGCGTTCCCAGACGCCCGACTCCTGCTCTGTGTCTTCCACCTGCTTCAAACCATGTGGCGTTATCTATGGGACAGCAACCATCGGATTTTCAAAGGACATAGACCACATCTCCTCGGCCTGGTAAAAGCAATGGTTTATGCTGATACTGTTGACCACTTGGAAAAATCATATGCTGAGCTTTGCACTGATCCAAACGCGACACAATATGATCAGTTCCTTGTACACGCTGAAAAAGTTTATGATCGTATGCGTGATTGGGCGATTTGTATGCGCAAGGACATTCCGATCCGTGGTAATAACACAAATAACTATGTTGAGGCTGCCATGCGAATTCTCAAGGACCAGATATTCGAGCGTGTAAGGGCTTATATCCCAGTGCAACTGTTAGACTTTCTCCTTGTCCGCTTGAGTGGGTATTATTAGAGGAGACTGACCGACTTGGCAAATGGTAGACTGGATGTGACTATTTCTAAGAGGTATCTTCCCGGGAAAGGGCATATCACGCCAGATTCGATCTCTTCTATACTGGAGGCATCACTGCTCTTCCAAGTAAAGAGTGAGACAGTCCCAGATAAAGTATACGATGTTGATATGGTACATGGTATGTGTACGTGTGCTGTTGGGTTGAACGGTGCTCCATGGAAGCATCAATATGCTGTCATGAAGCATCGAAACATAGCGTCAAACAATTTCTTTCCTATTCATAATGAAAGTCAGCGGCGTCATTTGTTCCACATGGTGACAGGATTGGAAAACTGCGTGCCGGATGGCTGGTTCCAGCCACTCAAAGCAAGGCCTGTAGGAGGCAATACTGATGTGGGTGATTGTTTTGAACCAATGAATAACAATGATCCGAACGAACCCTCTTTCTTGAACACCGCAGTAGACTCTCTGAATGTTCAAAGGAACATGGAAAACATGTTTTACAATAGACACTGTAATGTGGTAAATCAACGTGCACATGTGCTAGGAGATGTTACTAACAGGCCAATGGTTGACATTGAACCACTAGAAGATGAAATTAGGTCGACAGCAAACAAATTGATAAATATATTGAGACATAATCCAGAGGAACTCAAAGGGCCCATTAAAACATTCATCGGCCAGTTCAATGGTCTAAAAACAGAGACTTCTCTCATCTCCGCCCTGAAAACTTTTGGGAAGTACACTGGAGCAGCAGAAGCGCTTGTAACAAAAAGCAAATTGACGAATTCAGGCAAGAACCGGTTAAACAGCAAACGGGACAAGACAATAAATGTGCAGCCAGCTGGTTTGAGTCGAAGAAGAATAGCTGTGAGTGGTCGGAAATGCTTGCATTCTGGGCGCCCACCAGCTTCAGCTGCCAAAGCACGTGATAACAAGAGAAAGGGCAGTAGTTGTCAGATCCTTCCAAAGAAACGACCAAGGCGAGCACCTCACTGCCTTAGTCAATGTATGGACAATAATGAAAATATTGGGAAAAGCCATTCTTCAAAATGGTAAACTGTCTCAGTAGAGTGATAACACTTACTGTACAGTTTGACTACCAGGAACATTTTATGCTTAGACTAAGATAGATAATCAATTTGATTGCTCAATACTTTCATAGTAAAACATCGATTTCCTATTTTAAGAAAAACAAAAAAAAAATCATTTTGTAACTAGAATTGTTTTCTTAAAATAAGAAAATATGGGGATAATTTTAAATGTCAAAAGATTAACTTGAGGTAGCTAAGTCTCTAACTCAATATCATCCAAAATCTTCAACATTGAAAACACGAATTATTTGTCAATTTAAATCAACATTGATACTGTGATCTTATCGGAAAAAATGGGCTTCTGATATCCAATATTTAAGACAAACTAAACATTTTAACATTGGCACACGAATCGTGTACCATAATGCGTTTCAGCCCTAGTTTTAACAAGAGACTCGAGGGACGAGGCTAAACAAATTGCACCAAATCAAAAGGCGAATACAGCCTGAAATAACCAGACGGTAGAAATTTGCGCTCGATTTAGACTGCTGGCTTATTTCGACGAACATAACTGATTTGAAATTAGAGTAAAAGCGGAAACCATTGAAAGTAAATCTGTTTATATACATTCATATTACGATATTATATGCGTTGCGACCCACTTGTGTCAATTTCTAGGTCCCAAATGTTAGCGTTGATATTCCAAAATAAATAGATGCAACATATCAATTAATTGAATTGAAGTTTCGTCTTTTTATCAAACTTTTTTTCTATACTTAGTCCAAGCAGAAAATATATCACCATTCCACTATAATGAAGGTTGAATACAAATTTCGGGTAAATCGAAAATAAATGATGTAAAAGTATGTAATACTAGGGTCACAATTTTTATCTGATTTTGATTAAACTTAAAATACATGTATATGTTAATTTCCTAAAGATCTCAGTCCCTTTTGATATTTGCGGACTTCAGGATTATGGGCTATGGCCCCTGATTGTACGAAAAAACGCTTTTGTTTTTAGCTTATTCACTATCCATCTCTTGCAAAATGCGGGCGTATCTTAACTGGCAAATGCTGGATAATTTTATATGCATTTTAGTTTTAATGTTAGTATTTTATCTAGGTCTTAGTTAAACTGGTTTTGTTACACTTTCTGTGTTGTTTTAACTATTTTAAATTATCTCTTGTCTATGCAAATTATACAGCTTGTTCATCTGTGGATCATACCCTAGCTAATTGTTGCTACTGATTGTACATATATATTCCATTTGATTTTGTTAATTTGTTATATAAGGGTGTATGGGGTGGTGCTTCAAACTCTAGCTGACATGTCACCATGGCTTGCGGTCGTGGTTTCGATCCCTGCTGGGAGCGCCTTCTGAACCTCGTGGGTTTACTTCGGGTACTCCGGTTTCCTCCCACAAATAAATAATTCTTAAACATAAAGATTTTTTCTTTTGTTTCCACGTTGCCATCATAAAGAACAGATATACGTGTCCTTTCCTTAGATCCCCGTTGTTAGTGTCAGAAAACAGAGGGTCAATGTATAGTCGTTTGGATGGAACGAAAAGCCAAGGTCCATGGTGTACACATTGGCGTGCATGTAAAACACTTCTTGGCAGTTGGGATTTGATGTAAGGGTAAGCCATAGCGCCACTGTCTGAGAAAAAGTCTATCATTGCAAACTGTGTGGCATATCCATTTCATTGTATACGACCATGGGGAAAGTCCAATAAAGAAATTTCAAGCCAACATAGAACTACCTTTTAATAAAAAAAATCCCAAACAAACAGTGCCACATGTCATTAACTTTCTAAGTTGGCTAATGGAGTTATATCCTCACAAAGTGCCTAGCAATGTAATAACTCGATGAAATTTGGCATGCCCAAATGTTATGCATTAGTCGCAAAAGCGGATCTAGAAATTTCTTCAAAACCCTTATTAACGGTTTATTCTTCCAGTGTAGGGTTGGTTTATAAGCAAGATGTGCTGGGGAAGAAAGACTTTAGAAAAAACACCTCGACATACAAACCTTGGGCTATCGGCCTCGTTTGTTTTTTTTCTCGGGTTATTTTTTTCAGCCTTTCTTTCACCAACATAACCCCAGTCTCGTGTTTTAAAGAACCAACAAACGAATGCAACAACAACGTTATTATCGTGAATATAGATCGCATTAAACGGAGTACTCAGTAAGCTAAATTTCACCTGAAGCCCAAATCAAATCAAGCCTGAAACAACTAGGCAAAGTTATGATATTAAGATGGAATTTCAGTAAGAACTTTTATTGTCAACTCATACTAGACTAGTACAAAATTAGTTAAATTGACCTTCTCGTGTTTGTGCAACATTTTTCAGTCTGTAACCATGATTTAGGGGAGAAATTTAAGTGACGTTAAAGCGAAATGGTGAAAATGGCAGTGTCTGACTGGGACGTCAGTATGTAAATATTATGTTCAGCTTATGACGTCAATATGAATATGACGTCATATTTTCAGCCAATCAAAGGCCGAATAAAACTGCAATGGATATGTTGGTTGGGAAAAAAAATTCTTAACACCTATAGTCAAGTTATTTCATTTCTTATTTCCTATTTCCAATACGCCAGTTTATTATTTATATTTATTGTAAAAAATAACTTGACTATTATAGCATTGACTGCTTCTGTCGTAACCCCATAACATTGCACAAAATATCATTGGAGAAAAATTACATAAACGCGCAGCGATGAATTTGTTGGCTTATACCAATTGTCAATTAAATGGGAAATAAAGCACAGTTGTTTCTTAACACCTATAGTCAAGTTATTTTTTTACAATAAATATAAATAACTAGACCTGCATGCAGGAATGACGGGTTTCACTGGTGCCATGTTACCTTTGAACTTGAACTTGTGTCAATTTCGGTGCCACGTTACTCTTGGACATATGTCACTTCCGGTACCAATGAAACCAATATACAGGTTTCCACATAAGAATTGCACACATCAAATAAAATGGAAACAGAATCAAACAAATCCAGCAATATCATTTCATTTTATACATTTGTTACATGTAATTGATCCTGACAAAATTACAGTACTTCCGGTGATAATGTAAATGTTCCATTAGTTTTATGAAATCAGAAATGGCATAAGGCATCACATGGTGAAAATTTTATGTAAATCGAATAATAATTGCCACTTTTATAGACCAAAAACCTTGAAAAGTGACGTGTAGAAAATCGTCTATTTCTCGGCAACCGTACAAGTTAGAAACCATTTTTTGGTATTTATATGACCGTATGGGTTTAATCTATTTGTTGATTGGAATCAAATATCATAATTGTTTAAACATTACAAATCAGACTCATTTGAATAAAATATCGGCTTTGAAGGCTTAAAATACAGTTTTTGCCAAAATGACGTTACTTCCGGTGATAATGAAAACTATTAGTTTTTTAACATCGTCTATGACATTAGGCTTCAAAGGGTGAAAATTTTATGAAAATCGAATAATAATTGACACTTTTATGGGCCAAAAACGTTCAAAAGTGACTTTAGAAAATCGCCTATATCTCGGCAACCGAACAAGTTAGAAACAATTTTATGATATCTTTTTGACCGTATTAGTTTTGTTAATATGTGAAATTAAACCAAAAATTAATTTTATTATTATATGTGACATAATTCTTGGTTGAAAAAAATATCGATTTTAAAAGTTAAAAATTGAGTTTTTGACTAAATGACGTCACTTCCGGTGTCAATTTTAAATAGTAATCAACATGATATGACGCAGACTTGCTTTTTGAATCAAATGATGTCACTTTTGTGAATATCCATTAATAATTGACTATTTTACAGGCAAAATTACGAAAACAGTGACTTATGCAAAACTGCCCATTTCTCGACAACTGCTTATTTTAGAAACTAATTTTAACATACATTCTCTTCGTATGGATTATAGTTACAGGTTTATAAAAGTTAAGTAAAAATATTTTAAAATCTGAAAAGCCTGAATGGGTTGTAAATAGGTCAATTTTACGCCTTTTTTCACCTCTTAATCCAATTTGCTAGAAAATGAAATAGAAATTAAAAAAACTGCTTCCGCCATTTTTTGCGCCTTGAAAGGACACACTCTTTGAGTCATATAATTTTTCCAAAAAATAATATTTGTTTAAGAAGAAGGAAACTAACCGTCAAAATTGTAGTTTTTGGTAAAATTATGCCACTTCCGGTGCCGACAGATAACACTTTTGGCAATAAAAAAAATGACAATTGAGACAACGAAGCATATGAACTTTGTTTTATACAAATCGAACAATAAAAAATTAATCTAGGACTGAAAAAGTGAATTAGCCAATGGCGGCCAAGGAAAATTACTGCGACAATTTTTTTTAACATTTTTGCGCTAGTCAGACGACTCTTTAACTCTTTGCACAACACGACTAAAAAATATTCATAAATAAAAATGTTTTTTGTAAAATTTTAAATTTTCGAAATTTGGCGCCTAATATCTTCGAAGATTTGCCGAAAATCAAAAATCGAAAGTAGCGTAGCTATGTGCCCTGTCTCCGGCTATGCCAAAATGTATCGAAAGTTAAAATCCAATGATTATTGTTAAAATTACTGCAATATTTTCAAAAACGATAACTTCGGTGATTTCGGACATTTCGCATTGTCGCAGAACGTTCAAAATAGCTTTATCCTCTAAGTCACACCCACTTTCCCAGTAAAACCGAAGAAATCGTAACGATGCGACACGTAGTTGCTGAGATCTATTCAAATTGGAATCTGAATAATAATAATAATAATAATAATAACTAGACCTGCATGCAGGAATGACGGGTTTCACTGGTGCCACGTTACCCTTAAACATGTCACTTCCGGTGCCAAGTTACCCTTGAACATATGTCACTTCCGGTACCAGCGAAACCACTAAACAGGTTTCCAAATTAACATTGCACACAAATAAAATGGACGCAGAATCAACAAAATCCAGCAATATCAATTCATTTCATACATTTGTTACTTGTAAATGATCTTGACAAAATTAAATTACTCCCGGTGTTAATGCAAATGTTCAATTAGTCTTATGAAATCAGAAATGGCATACGATATCATATAGTGAAAATTTTATGTAAATCGAATAATAATTGCCACTTTTAAAGACCAAAAAACTTGAAAAGTGACTTGTAGAAAATCGGCTATTTCTCTTCTACCGTACAAGTTAGAAACCATTTTGTGGTATCTGTATGATCGTATGGGTTCATTCTATTTGTTGATTGGCATCAAATACCATAATTTGAAAAAGATTTCAAAACAGACCCATTTGAATAAAATATCTGTTTTGGAGGCTAAAAATACAGTTTTTGCCAAAATGACGTTACTTCCGGTGATAATGAAAATCTTAAATTACTTGTATGAAATCCCAAATGGCATTAGGTATAACATGGTGTGACGTTTATGAAAATCGAATAATAATTGACCATTTTATGGCCCTGAAACCTTCAAAAGTGACCTGTAGAAAAATGTCTATTTCTCGGCAACCGAATAAGTTAGAAACCATTTTATGATATCTATATGACCTTTTGAGTTTTGTTTATATGTGAATTTAAACCAAAAGTTAAAATTATTAATACATATTAAGTTATTCTTGGTTGAATAAAACATTGATTTAAAAAGTTTAAAATGTATTTTTTGACCAAATGATGTCACTTCCGGTGTCAATTGTAAATTGTAATCAACTTGATATGACGCTACGTGCTTTTTGAATCAAATGATGTCACTTTTATAAAAATCCAATCATAATTGACTATTTTACAGGCAAAATAACGAAAACAGTGACTTGTACAGAACTGCCCATTTCTTGGTAACTGCTTATATTACAAACGAATCTTAACATACATTTTCTTCGTATAGATTATAGCTACAAGTTTATAAAAGTTACAAAGAAATATCTTAAAATCTGAAAAGCCTGAATAGGTTGTAAATAGGCCAATTTTACACCATTTTTAGCCTCTTAATCGAATTTGCTCGAAAATGGAATCGAAATTAAAAAAACTGCTTCCTACATTTTTTGCGCCATGAAAAGACACACTCTTTGAGTCATATAATTTTTCCAAAAAATAATATTTGTTTTCGAAGAAGGAAAATAACTGTCAAAATTGTAGTTTCTGGTAAAATTATGCCACTTCCGGTGCCGACAGATAAAACTTTTGGTAATAAAAAAAATGACAAGTGATACAACGAAGCATATGAACTTTGTTTTATACAAATCGAACAATAAAAAATTAATCTAGGACTTAAAAACTGAATTAGCCAATGGCGGCCAAGGTAAATTACTGAGACAAAATTCTTTAACATTTTTTCACTAGTCAGATGACCCTTTAATTCTGTGCATAATACGACTAAAAAATATTCATAAATAAAAAAGTTTTTTGTAAAATTTTAAATTTTCAAAATTTGGCGCCTAATATCTTTGAAGATTTACCGAAAATCAAAAATCGAAAGTAGTGTAGCTATGTGCCCTGTCTCCGGCTATGCCAAAATGTATCGAAAGTTAAAATTCAATGATTATTGTTAAAATTACTGCAATATTTTAAAAAAACGATAATTTGGTGATTTCGGACATTTCGCATTGTCTTTTTTTTTTTTTTTTTTTTTTTTTTTTTTTTTATTATTGACTGAAAGTAAGCTACAGTAAATTAATTATATATGAGCGAAGTACAATAGTAGCACTATACATATAATATTGAATAATATTAATATCAAGTAAACATATTTATACATACAACAACAACACAGTAAATTATATATAAGCAAGGTACAATAGTAACAATATACATATAATATTAAATAATATTAATATAAAGTAAACATATTTATACATACAACAACACATTTACATACGCTTAGTTATCAGTGTTTGCCTATTTATAGTATACTGTGGTCGATGATGTTTGTTAAGTATTCCCATTTTTTGCAGTAATCAATATTTAAATTAAGTTCTAAATTCGCTCTTGATAAAAGGAACGCTAAATAATTTTCTTTACATGGACGTTTTCCTGATAATTTTGATTTTAATATATAGTATTTAGTTAATATGATCACATGATTCAAGAATAGTATTTGGTTAGGATCATTAATTTTAGATAGGTGGTCATGCGATTCGTATAAGCCAAGATGTATTACAGAGGGACAGAGATTACTATAAATGTTATTTATAGTCAGGATATTGTGAAGTATTTTCCATAACATTTGTGAGTAAGAGCAGTAAATAATTAGATGATTAACGGTTTCGATGCTTGATTGACAAAAGTCGCATAATGTTGTAGTCACTTTACCGAATTTGAATAAAAGAGAATTTGTGTATATTATCCTGTGTATATATTTGTATTGAAACATTCTAGTTTTTGTGTCTATACATGTCAAATTTATTAGTTTGAATATTGCTTTGGTTGTACTGTCGTCGATTGTAGTCCCTAATTCGGCTTCCCATTTGTATATCGAGATGGGTTTAATGAACTCTGAGTTTATTCGTTTATAATATACATCTCTAGGTTTTAAATCTTCATGGTTTATTTGATAAAATTGCTTTAAATTATTCATAATATCGTTTTGTATTTTTGTTTTGTAATCTTTTTTGTTACAGTCATTATCGTCTAAAGGTGTGTTTTTATTTATTTTGAAGCATTTTGATTTATACGTGTCCGAAATACATTTCCTATATCCATACAATATCAGGAGATCATTTGGTGTGTATAATTCTAATGAAGAATTGAGTACGTCAGCTACAAATAATGTATTATACTTTTGTATTAGGGTTTTATTATAGTTATCGTTTGTTACTAAAGTTTTATTCATGTATATTACTTGGTTTTGTAGTTGTATATGTTGATCAATTTTACTGTTATATATTTTATACCAATTGGAGAGTAATTGTGTATAAAAAGGTGAGAATATCGTGATCTGTTTTTGATCGTAGTTACCGGATAATAATATTAACGGGTCATATGGAGCTATAGTGAAAGAGAAAATGTCGTACCAAAGCTGCTGTTTTTGACTGAATATTTTTTTTATCCAGAAAAGGGATTTACATGTTATATGTTCCTTTAAGTTCACCATTTTTAATCCACCGGAAGCATAATCCTTACACATGACCTTACGCTTGATTTTGTCCTTACCATTCCATAAGAATTCATAAAATATCGTATTCAATTCATCGACAGTTTTGTCGGGTATATATAAGGATTGTAATTGATGCGATAGCATAGAGAGACAAAAGTTTTTTATAATGATAATTTTACCACTTAATGAGAGGTTTCTGAAGGACCATTTGCTGTTTAACATGTTTCTTATGTGTTCTAGTTTATTGTCAAAGTTAAGTTTGTTTCGGAGCTTTGTGTTAAATGAGAAGAAAATTCCTAATATCTTTATGGCTGTAGAATTTACTGTCAATTTGAAATTTAATGCAAGCTGATTTAATTTTTGACTGTTTGAGTTTAGATTATATGCTTCAGTTTTAGAGTAGTTGACAGAAAGACCAGAAATCAATTTGAATTGATTTAAAACTTCTAGAAGGTGACGTCCCGACTTATAGTCCTTTAGCAAACAGGTTAGATCGTCAGCGAAAGCAACAATTTTTGCACTACTTTGTCCAAAAATTATTCCTGTGATGTTCTCGTCCTTTCTTATACATTCGCATAACGTCTCGATAATTAAATTAAATAAATTTGCAGACATCGGATCTCCTTGTCTTACACCGCTTAAAATCGGAAAATATTTAGTAGTATACCCATTATTTATTACAGCACATTCTATGTTTGTGTACAGAGTCTTAATCCAACGTATAAATTTTCTTTTGAAGCCAAAATGGTGTAGTACTTTAACCATATATGAATGAGAGATTGAATCGAAAGCTTTACTGAAATCTACTGCCAATAGAAAACCTGTAATACGCCTTTGTTGAGCTAGAGAAAAGCAGTCGTCAAGAATTCTAATATTTTCATAAATATGTCTTCCAGGTACAAATGCCGTTTGATTGGGATGAATTAGTTTTTCTAAAAATGGTCTCAATCTAATACATAGCGCTTTACTGGCTATTTTTACATCAACATTTATTAAAGTAATGGGCCTCCAGTTATTTAAATCGTATTTACATTTATTGGGTTTAGGCAGAAGTTTGATGATAGATTGTCGTTGGATAATTGAAAAGGAGCCGTTTTCAAATCCTTCATTCAGGGAGTCCAGAACAAGATGTTTGATTACTGGCCAAAAACATGAGTAGAACTCCGGAGTCAATCCGTCGTTTCCAGGCGAAGTTCCTTTTTTGAACAGGTTAATCGCCTTTTGACATTCCTGATCATCTAACTTGTGCTCGAGACAGTCTGCTTCGTAGTCCGTAAGTTGTGGCAGACTTGGATTAGTTTTATCCATAAATTCTTCAATGCCGCTTAGTTTAGTTACCTTTGCTGAATATAAATTTTTGTAATATATTTCTATTTCACTCATTATCTGATTAATATTTTGAATAAGTTTATCGTTAATTTTCAATCTGTTTATTGCCGTGGAGATCTGTTTTTGTTTCTCTAAATTTAAAAAAAACTGCGTGTTTTTGTCGCCCTCTGTATAGTATCGTAATTTTGCCCTAAGTATTGCCCCCTCTGCCTCATGGTTGTAAATTGAATTTAATTTGTGTTTGACATCGTTGTACTCTGTCATATACTTTTCATTTTCTTCGTTTTCTATTAATTTTGTATCAAGATTTTCAAATTGTTGTACAATATCTGCCTTTAAAGCTCGCTTAACCTTTTGTTTCTGTTTTGAATACTTAATAGTGCATAGTTTGATTTTATATTTTACATAGTCCCATAATCCACGCTTATCAGAGGGATTAAAATATTCTTGTTTCCATATTTTTAGTTCAGAAGAAATTAATGCGTGATAATTTTTATCTGTTATCAGGGTAGAGTTGAACCTCCAAAGATTTGGGCCCCTTTTCTGTATGCAAAGATTTAGACATATTTGTATTGCAGAATGGTCACTAAAGCTACATGGAATGATTGTTGAAGACATTATATTATTTATCGTAGATTCAGAGACCAGCCAAAAATCTATTCGGCTGTGGATTGCGGGTCGTTTTTGTTTCCAAGTAAATTGTTTAACAAATGGGTTAAGGTTTCTGAATATATCAATAAGTTCTAAGTTATTAATAATTTTGAAAATTTGTCCCTGTCCTTTCTTTTTAATTCTATGATTTCCACCCATTCGGTCGTATTCTTTATCTAGAATATTATTAAAATCTCCTCCGATGAGGACTGTTGTAATTTTATTATTAACTATTTGTTTTATTTCAGTCTGTAATATTTGGAAATATTCATTCTGATCTTTGTCATATATTGGACTGTATGTATTTACCATTGTGAATGATATGTCTTCTAGGCTAATTCGTACTATATTATAGTAACCATTTTTGTCATTCTTATGCTCAATGAATTCAATGTTGGTTAAGTTTGGACGACAAAGGATAGCGGTGCCTGCCGAATTACTCTTACCATGCGCAAAAATGATTGTACCTTCCCATTCTTCGATCCACAACTTTTCATCGCCTAAAGTACTGTGAGTTTCTTGAACCAGTATAATATCAAAGGCTTTGTCTTTTAACCAAATGAAAAACTTCCTTCTTTTAATTGTATCCCGGAGACCCCGAATGTTGATAGACACAATTTTATAAATGAGTGTCATTGTTGTAGAGTGTTAAACTTGTATGTAATACAATAAATTGTAGTGTGTAATTTGTCATTGTTGTAGCTGCTTGATTAATGTTTTTAGATAAGATATTTATTTTATTCCAGTCAATAAAGAAGAACAATTTAAAGAGAATAAATAAATTTGAGGAAATTATTACAATTGACATCTTACTGCTGTTTTGCAAGATACCATTGTGCGGGCTCTAATGTTGTAATGGTTTATTGGTTAAGCTATTCTCGAAAAAAAAAATCCAGTTTTTATGTAATAGAATTGTTGAAATTAAAGTTACAATATCTAATAATAGTTCCATAATAAGTTTTATCTACAAACTTGTAAGTGTTCTTGCCTAGTTGGTTGTAACATTAGATCTGTTTACTCAAAGTTAGTCATTATTACCAGATGGGTTATGATTTAAAACCTGCGTAGGTGTCATATATACAAATTGTTAACTTGTACATTTTATCCAATCTAGGGATGGTTTCATATATATTAGTTTAAGTACTTTTATCAGATAATTTATAATATCCAATTTATCCCATGTTTTGTATATACATATCACCAGTCAGGTTCTAATATCAACTTCAGACCCAGGTTTTACATATCCAGGAATATGTATTGTTACCAGATAAGTTATGATAATACATCTATAAGGTTAGGTTTCATACATACAAAGGTAAGGGTTATACATGATTTTTTGTTTTAGTTCACAAAATGTGCTCAGATGCTCAAACTTAGTTGCGTCGTCTGTCATTGATTGACTCACTGATATTATCAAAAAGGTCAAAAGTTAACCGTTCGTCTTGTGTAGTTTTAGCAAACACAGAACCGTTATACAACCAGGCACTCGCTATATCATCGTTGTTTTTAAGTCTGTTGATTAATTGCGCGTTTCTTTTAGTAACATCTTCGAACATTAAGATTCCTTTATCTCTGAAAACCTGTTTTTTTCGCATCAGAGAGATTTTTATTTCGCTATGAAAAAGTTTCAAAATAATAGGTCTTGGGCGGTCGCGGTACTTAGATGGGAGCCTGTGTATGGCTACTATTTGATTGTCGTCTAATTGAATACCAGTGAGACTGGAAACCATATTTTTAAAGTCAGCTTTTATGTTTCCCCCCGTTTTCTCCTTTATTCCCAATATTTTGATGTTTTTCTTTCGTGAATATTGCTCGTTTCTGTTGCCTAATTTGATTGAGTCCTGTAAATAGACCTCTAGCTGTTGTTGTTTAGAAACAATTTGTAGCATTTCTGATTTTATTTTGTCCCTCTCGCTTATTAATGTCTGGACCTTTTCTTTTTCTTCAGCTAATGATGTTTTCAATTCACCTATTTCGCACGTTCAAAATAGCTTTATCCTCTAAGTCACACCCACTTTCCCAGTAAAACCGAAGAAATCGTAACGATGCGACAAGCAGTTGCTGAGATCTACTCAAAACAAAAGAAGAATAATAATAAGAAGAACTAGACCTGCAAGCAGCACTGAACCGGCTTTCAG